>CM023484.1:15702759-17149341 GCA_013339685.2 Hyalomma asiaticum
TTAATTTTGGAAAAATTTTACAAAATGTACAACGACATTGCAAAAGCTAATCTCAGGAGAGTAAAATATGGAACTCGTAAACCAAATTCATGGTGGACCAAAGAACTACAACAAGAGCGCTTACAGGTACGACGTTTACGCGAATCATACCAACAAGCACTTGATCCCGACATTCGTCAAAATTTACAGAAAGTTTTCTCCAGAGCGAGAGCACGATACCGCCGAAACATACGAATTGCCCAAGAAGCAGCGCTGAAATCATTCTGTACGAATTACAGCAAGAAAACAGTATTTGGTTTTCCTTACAAATTGGCCTTTCAAAAATTAAGACCCCCTTTCCAATTACCTTCTTTATGCAAACAGGACGGTCAAATGACAGACAGCGTACTAGAATCAGCTGAACTTTTGCTACACACTCAAGTATCAAAAGACGATATATCTACCGATCAACCAATACACACAACTTATAGAAAAATTGCAAACGCACCTTCGGTCTCGCGATATAATGACTCCCCATTAAACGAAATTGAACGCGCACTCGCTGTTTAGAAGCCAAATTCCGCTCCCGGAATTGACGGCCTCACACTATATACAATAAAAACACTCTTTTCTTACCACCCTACATTTTTTTTTCATTCATTTTCAATTCCTCCCTATGATTAGGACATTTTCCTGAAGTCTGGAAATCTGGAAGAATAATCTTCATTCCAAAACCTGGTAGGCCATTAACTGAAACTTCATCTTATAGACCAATAGTAATGAATTCACTCTTCGGCAAAATCCTAGAACGCTTACTAAATTCCAGGCTATACCATTTCCTTTACAAAAATAACTTAATCCAAAATAATCAGTACGGTTTCACGTCCGGAAGAAGTGCAGTTACCGCCCTTTATACCCTCAAAGAACGCCTATACTACTTAAAACAGTAAAAAACCCCTGCCATGCTTATATCACTAAACTTCAAAGGTGTATTTGATTCCGTTAGGCACCCCCTTGTCCTCACATTCCTACAAAAACACGGATGTCCCTCTAATTTATTCAACCTTCTCCGGAACTTTCTTAGCAACAGAAAAGTTATATATAGTTGAAACACAGGTTCGGTAATCGAAAATCCAACACTTGGCAGTCCCCAGGGATCACCCATAAGCCCTTTGTTGTGGAACATCGTAATTAGTGGCCTCCTCCGACAAAACTTCCCAACTAATGCCTTAATTCAAGCCTACGCCGACGACACCATCTTATTAATATGGGGCAAAACAAAGAAATTATTAGAAGACTCCGCAACGCAGGCCTTACATTTAGTGCAAGATTGGTCAATAGAGGCAAAAGTAACGGTCAGCACCCAGAAATCATTCTATATCATCTTCCCAAATGGAACACCCTCTTTACGCACAACAACATTGAACGTATCGATGGCAAACGCACGACTGCAGCACAAAGACACATTGAAAATTTTAGGTGTAATATTTGACTTCAGATTAGATTTTAAAGAACACGTTGATGACATTAGAGAAAAATTGGAAAACTTGCTACCAAAAATTACCGCATATTTTCAGCTGCACTATTCCGGTACTGGCCGTGCCGCAAAAACACTCTACCGACAGGTAGTGCTGCCTTCCATTACTTATGCCGCACCGGTCTGGTGGAACGAAATCCCAGATGTAATATTGAATTAAATCGGCTCAAAGGTTACCCCTCATCGCACTTACAGGAGCATACCGTACCACACGCACAGCTGCACTTGTCCAGCTCGAATTAGACAACCAACTTGCTACGGCCGGAAGATTTACTCGCCTCTTAATTCCCCGCTCACATCTGGATTCATCACCCGGCAAACAGGTTCTCCCACACGTACAAAAAATTATCCACTCCAGACACTCACCAGGTTACACTTATGAACGCTTTACATATATTTATACGGATGGCTCCTACACACAATTATCGGCAGGTGCAGCTTTTGTGGTTATCCACCCAAGGCGAGTAATAATAGCCGTACGAAAATACAAAGTTTTAAATGCGAGCGGACCTTACTGTGCGGAACTCGTTGCTTTCGCGGAGGCGCTACAATACATCTCGCACATCTACACGCCTCTGCCTATACACATTTACACAGATTGTTTATCACTTTTAACGGCTGTAGCTTCTCAGACAACGGCAGATGAGCGAATTCTAGACTTAAACCGAACATTACGGCGCCTCAAACAACACTTCCCGATTTATCTTTTCCATGTACGTGGCCACGCCAACATATATGGCAACGAATTGGCTGATACAGCGGCATCATCGGCAACAACGTCAGGTATAATTCGACAATCCAAATTATCGATTAAATCCATTCGAACAAAACTTTATGATCACATGTACCAACAATGGCATCTGGACTGGTCGACAAATCACAATTCCACAGAATTACATCACTGGATACCAAATGTAGAAAACATACCCAAATACTTTCCACCTCCGAAACCGCTCATCCACATCATGACAGCGCACGGTCGATTCCCTTATTATCTACATAGATTTAACCTTCTCCCACACAACTTATGTCAATGTGGAAACCCGTGTACAAACTTCTTACACTATCTTAACGATTGCCCCCTCACGCAAACAATGGCACGGGCGCTAGTTCGTCCACACGGAATTCAAGAAATAACCCAATCCCATTATCCTTTTCTACTTTCCATAAAAGGAAACCGTGCAATATTCATTCGCATAGAACGAACAATTGACTGGACTATACCGGATGTCGATTGACTGACAGACGCAGCATGTTGGAGAGACAAATATGCTCAAAAAAAAAAAAAAATTAGTCGTCCGTAATATCATTTCGCTTTACCAATACGACCGCGACAGCAGACCGTTCGGAGAGACCAGGCTCAATCATATCTCCTCACTTTGCGGAGGATACTAGGCCCTCAAATACGCCCAGCGACTAGGGAGGGGGCGCACATAAAGACACCGCGTCAATGAGGTCTTATGCGCCACCCTGGAGCTGTGGCGAGCTCCCTTCAATTCGCTGGCAGTTGGCATACAATGACACACGTATGCACAGGTCACTATGCCTTTGTATCACCTTCGAGTTTCAGTCATTAACACCTTCCTTGCCGTGGCTGGCATGCAGCCCAGCGACTGGGGCGAGTGCGTCAAATACTCACTTCAGAGTATCTTATAGAACCACTCAGAAACCGTGGCTGGTTTCCATGCCCGCGACTGGGAGCATTCTGACTGCACACTTTCGTGGCTCGATGTGTCACCATTACTGCCATACTTATGATCATCATAACAGCTGCATAAACACTGAGGGACCTACGCCTCCAAATCCTCACACACGGTAACCCTGCTTGTCTTTTCTGGTTGGCCTGGTCCACAAGCGAAATACACCTATGGCGGACGCCTCGGTTGTCTATTACTTTGAACCCAACTGTTTTATACCCCTCCCAATTCGCGTATACCGATTATTCGGAATAATCATTAATTTATAGGATTACGCATCCGGTCAGGCCAGTTCACTGTTCCATAATCTTCTAATTAGGTCACCAGGCTTTAAATCATAGTCCAGATGGACGAACTTCACCTGCCGCCACTTAATAAACCAAGTTTTGTACTCGCGCCTATGTAAATTATCTTCGCTCCTCTTAGATCACTTCAATGCATTCTTATATCTCACTTAATTTACACACCCCCTATGCAAACCCGCTGATGTTGTTCTGATGATGCATAAAAAAAAAAAAACCTTTCAGGTCGTTGCCACGCGACATTTTCATTTGTCTCCTTTATGCCTGCATTACTCAACATGTTACAGTTCTTGTCTCATATTGTCCTGCTTCGTCGGCAAGGTCCGGTCTCTGTTTCTACTACCTAGTAGTTCCAGACCCACACTGACACCTGGAGCGAGTCTCGGCCACCTGACCGAAAGGGCCGGCCACCTCTGGCCGCTTCCATTTACCTGGGCACAACTCCATCTCGACCTCATCATTTTCGTCATCACATTTGAAACAAATAAATGCTCTGCGCCTGGTCCTTCTGACCTCGATGAGACGCCTTAGGACACAAACACGTCGCCGTGCCCACACTTTATTTTTCCAATTGGCTTTTTTACAAAAGCAGCGCCTTGGGTACATTTCTACCCCTCTTAATTTATTTTTATTCAGTTTATGCCCGTTATTGCTTCACGTAGGAGCAGGCTTGCCCCCACATTCTTTTATGTTTCTTTTCCTATTAGGGGGGCGAAGAGTTTGAGTAGGGGCAGTTAAGCAGTCGCATCCGCGTTTTCAGGCATACTTGAGGGGTCGTTCATTCCCTTCACTCGACGCCCTCGCTACAGCAGCGGGTGATATTCAGGCCGCGATGTTGGCGGAGCTCACGTACCAACCACCGCCACCGCCTGAATCCACTCTCGAGCCATCCTGTGCGTGGCACGGTCGGTCCAACCCAATGGCCTCACCGATGGCCCCAGCAAGGGCTCTAGACCCATTCAGCCACCACAATCTGCCTGCTCCGTCCGCCTTCCTGTCAACGACACAGAAACGTGGGACACCCACACCGGGCGCCGCCCATTCTAGTGCCGGAGGCACAAGCAGGAACCCTCTGGTATGCTTCCAGTGTGGAGGTCGGGGCCACTATAAGAGCCAGTGCCCAAGCAGACCATGTTCTGGCCGCCGGGGAAACGATCGGGGCCGGCGATGGTGAGCGCATCCCAATCGCCGGCCAACATTTCACCACCCCCCGGGGTCCTCTCACTTTACGCAGATCCTGGAAGAACTACTGGGGCTCCTCCGTGGGCTACGGCTCGTGTTCAAGAGCAGCCAGGCGCGCTGCAGAGGCCTGGCCACTGGGTGTTTTGGTCTTCACATCATCCAGCCGCCAGGAATCACAGCCGCGGGAAACCTTCGACAAAGCAACGCACGCCCAAAGGGACAAAGCCGCATCCCTTCCCGCTCGAACAACTACCAGACAACCGAGCAACCAATGCTCCTGCGAAGTGCTGCCTGTCCGATAACAGCCTTGGTGTACTCGACAATACGGTGAGCGATCGTCCGTCTACATTCACTCTCCTCGCTTCCCACGCTGATAAAGCACCATTGGTGATGGTTTCCATGGCAGGAGTAAAGGTCCCGGCTCTTTTAGATACTGGCTCAGCTGTTTCTGTTTTCGGGGATCACATCAAGAACCACAAGGCTGGCACTCGTCATGGAACGCCGACACAGGCTGCTTTGAACGCCGACCCACGCTACGTGCACGTTCCATTCTGTGCAACCGGCGGGACAGAGACAGGGCACGAACTGTTATGTGATGTGTGACGTGTGGGCAGGCTCCGTTGGGTGTAACCATCAGGACAAAGACATGCGACGAATGGTGATGCGTTGTGGTGCCTGAAAAACTGTGTAGGCAAGGACATGCGACTAATTATGAACTGTTGTGGTGTCCGAAGAACTGTGTAGACTAATTCAGAACTGCTTCTCAGTTTCCCCTTTTCTATTTTCTGTGGTTTTCATTATTGCCCTTAGTAGTCTGTGGACTATGACACTCACTGGAGTGTCCATTCTTGTGTGGGGGGGAGTGTCGGGCCGATGGGCCCTTATCTGCAGCACGCACGTTGGAGGCAGGGCGAGGAGGACACACGCGCATTGCCCATGCGCGTGACGAGCGGGAGCGTCGGAAGGCCACAGGGGGCGTGAAGGTGGCTGGCGGATAAGAAGGGAGGTGAGACGAGCCCGGGGGCTTTTTTGGTGGGCGGCAGGACGATGGGATGCAGTGACGGTCGCGCTAGGCGCTATGGTTTCCTCCGTGAGTGCTGCAGAGCAGAGGCCACGCCGGTTTGGGGCGTCCGCTAAGGCGAGTCGTTGGCTCGTCCTCCACTGCGAGTTGTGCGTGAGTTTGCTTCCGAGCCGTTGTTTTGCGCCGTAGGTTCCATTGTTTTGTGCCGTAGGTTCCATTGGACCGCCAGTCTGCGGGAGTTGTTCGTTCTGGCCTTGTGGCCCTCCTGTATACGTTAGTGCCGTGTTGTGCCGGGCTGGAAGGTGGTTGTGATTCTTTTGGAGTCGAATTAAAAACGGTTCTTGTTCCCAGCGTTGCTGGCTCGTGCCATGCGAATTGCGGCTCACTGACCCCCCTGAGCGGAGACGGGGCCTTCAATATATATATATATTGTAAAGAAGAGAGACGTAGACACAGCGCCTTAGCTGCAGGCCGGCTGTTCTATTCCGACTTTCTCGTCTTTCTCTTCGTCTGCTCCTCTTGCACTTCGCTCCTCTAGCGCGAGCGTCTTCGGCACGGCGAGCTCTGTTTTTATACATTACACTCGACCACGACTGCGAGTGACAGTAACGGGCGAAACTGTCTCTGGAGGGCGGCACTGACTGTGTCGCGCTGGACGGTTTCGAGGTAGCCCCGACTTGGCTTTGAGAGCTGCGAAGACAGCCTCTGGTGGCCGGCACTGACTGTTCCGTGGCGGGCGGTCCCGGAAACGCCGAGCACTCACTCGGAAACTTGCTAGCAATGGCTCCGGCGGGCGACATTGACTGTGTCGACGCGGTCGTTCTTGTCCACAAGGCAGCAAGCCCTGTTGAGCCGCCAAACCAAGTTCGGGTGGGCGACACTGGCTGGCTCGTGGTGGTCGCTGCAGGTTTCGGCCACGCTGCGATTTAACGGGGTGACCTCCTGAAGACAGAAGCGGGCGGCAGTGGCTGCTAAGGCGCAGTTTTGCAGGCCCTTCACACGTGCCTTGTCTTTCCCTTGAAAGTGATGTAGCACTTCCCTGAAAGTAGGCTGAACCAACGGACCCCGACGACAACCCTCCCGAAGGAGAGGCGCCCAAGTCCCGGGGTGCGGGTGCGACGCCCAAGCCAGGAGCAGACCGCGGCTGCAGTGGCGGGTCCCCGACAAAAGCGGCCTCATCCGCGGCACAGACACTGCCACCCCCTGGAAGGGCACCGCAGGGCGAACCGGGAACCCCAGCACGCTCGGCCAATGACTGCCCCAACGACCGGGGGCGTGACCGCGAGCCTCCTTGGCACGTTCCCTGGACGGCATCACCTCCACACAGGTCAGAGTGAGGCTCCTCGGCGAACAACAACGTTTCATGATGCGCACGGTGTTCAGGGGGCGCCATGGAAGTGGTTAGAGATGGCTGGTCCATGGCATCTGACTCACATGGCGGCTGGGCAGGACCACCAGTGTAAACACGGTCCGAGCGCGGTCCTGGACTGGAGCACCTGCTGCGCCGATGACCCACGAGGACGCCCTCAGCGTCTGTCTTTGGTCGACTGCGCCATTGTAAAGAAGAGAGACGTAGACACAGCGCCTTAGCTGCAGGCCGGCTGTTCAATTCTGACTTTCTCGTCTTTCTCTTCGTCTGCTCCTCTTGCACTTCGCTCCTCTAGCACGAGCGTCTTCGGCACGGCGAGCTCTGTTTTTATACATTACACTATATATATATATATATATATATATATATATATATATATATGGGTTGCCGGCGAACGCTTCTCCAACGCGAGCAGTCGGTATTTCTCAATCAAGAAACTCGCTAGGAGACGCTGCCTGCGCCAACGTTGTCTCTCGCGGGTGAGGGCGCGTTCTCCTTCTTTGCGAGCTGGTAGCATTCCTCTAAGAAAGAGCGTTTCCATAGCCAACGCGCGCTTTTCGCTCTCTCTCTGTCTCTCTCTCTCTCCCTCACAAGACAGCAGAGGCACGCGCCGGGAGGCACGCGCCGAGAGAGAGAGAAAGAGGCACGCGCCGAGGGCGAGCGCGTGCCTCCCGTGTTACATTTGGCGTGCGGAACGAGCCCGAAGATGAAAGTCGCCGACTCGTTTGGCCTGTGTTCCGCGTCAGCGCAGATAAGAAACATCTGCGTTCAGCCGAGGCACCGAGGTGGTGCCGAGAAAGACGTCAGTTGCCGAGCCGAAGGGGTGGGCCTTTCTTCGAGATCCCACCTGTACGTTTGGCCATCAGGCCGAAGAGGAGACCCCCGCCCGTCCGGCACATCTGGAGGTGGTTGTGTGCCTACCTTATCGGACCACACAAACTTTTACCGGGTGGGAATGTCTCCGCACGCGCACGAGTGATTACGTTGGTGCTGGCCGCGTGACGGCTTCGGCATCATCCCCCGGGGCCTTCCGTGACTACAGCCATGGGCGAGTCAAGGACGTTTTGGACACGTCCCATCCTCTTCCTCCTTCCTCGCCCAGAAGCCAATGGGAGAAGAGCCCGGGAGACAAAAAGCGCGGGACCAAGGAAGAAGAGCGCCCTAAGAACCCTAGAGAACACTCTGACGAGTGGAGTCATGCGAAAGCAAGCTCTATGTAAATATGTGAATAAACGCAAGTCTTATCTCTCGGCCTCGATCCTCACTGGCATGTTGTCGTCCCCGAAGCGGGCGACTGGTGGCAGCGGAAGGCGATCGCAACAACTGGTGTCAGCGGTCCGGACCTTAATAGCTGGTTGGCAGCGGTGAGATGGACCCTGTGGCGTGGTGCTGTATTGTGGTGAGTGCTTGGTCTTGCTTTAACTCTCCAGGCTTCATTGTGTGATTGTTCGAAATTCGAGTAGAGCAGGAGCTGGATTGTTTGTTTAGATAGATCACCTTCTTTGTGTGAGTTTGTGAGTTTAAGGGATCACCTAGTTATGTGTGGAGTGCAGGACCAATGCAGTGAGACAGCAATGATGGAGGTGAGAACAATGCCGAAGGAGGAATTGTTTGTGTGTGAGGATATAGGCATTGTAGTTAATGAGAGTATGAGCAGGACGGAAATAGAGCGTCTGATTTTAGAGAAAGCCAGTGAGGATCAGATTGAGGAGACAATATTTATTTTGCGGAGGTTTCAGAAACGATAGAGAGAAAGAGAGAAAAAGAAAAAGGAGGAACAGGAAAGGGAGAAAGAATGGGAGTTAATGAGCGAAAAGCTTGAAAATGAAAGGCAAGCACTGGAGACAAGAGCGAGAGAGGAACGACAGAAAGAAAAGGCGGAATGCGAGTTAGTGAGAACAGAGCTTGAAAATAAGAGACAAGCACGAGAGGCAAGAGAGAGAGAGGAGCGCGAAGAAAGAGACCGCAGAGAAAGGGAAGAGCGCGCCGTTCAAGTGGAAGATAGTGAGCGAAGGATTCAGTTAAAGAGATGGGACGAAGTTGTTTCCAGAATGTACGTGTTGAGAGAGGGAGAGAGAATTGAGGGTTTTCTTGCGTCATTTGAAAAGGTTTGTGAGAAGGTAAAGCTTGACCGCAGTTATTGGTCAGTGGCTTTGTTAGGTGTACTCCCTTCAGACGTGTCCGAAGTGTTGGCTTGCCTTCCGGAGGAAAGGTATAAGGACTACGATGCCGCTAAGAGAGCTTTGTTTCGGCGTTTCGGTGTCGCTGTAAAGGAAAGGAAGGAGGACACGCGCAGAGAACGTTTTCTCGAGACTAGGGAGCGACAGGGCGCGGTTTGTGAGATCGCCTCAAACGAGCGTGCGCGTCTCTACGACGGTGTCAGATCGTCGAAGGTGGATAATGCGGAGAGCGAGGCCGCGGCCTGTCGAGAGAGTAGGGCTTTTCCGCAAGGAACTGCTTGCTTGTACAATGCTAGGTCCAGCCGCCCAGATCGGGTCACTGAGGAGCTGGAAACCGGCGTCGTACCTAAGCATGCGAGCTACTTTCTGGAATTAGAGAAAGAATTAAGCTTGCGCTGCCGATGAAGTGAACACGACGCTAACGGATGGATGGATGGATGGAAAAACTTTATTGAGGTCCATTAGGTCGCGCTAGTTTTCTAGCGCGAAGCGGGCCGCTCCCACGTTGGGACAGAAAGGGGTATCCTTTCGGCCGCTTCGCGGGCCCGTTGGACTGCCCATAGCTGCTTTTCTAAAGTGGGACTGCGTAGAGCTGCGTCCCACCGCTCTTCAGTATTGTCCTTGTCGCTGTGTAACGCGGAGCAGCAGCCAGAGCATGTGACTGAGATCGATGGAAGCGTTGCATTTATCGCATCTTGTACCAGTAGACAAGTCCGGATATATTTTGCTTATTAATAGCGGGTTCGGGTAGGTTCCTCTTTGTAAGAGCCTTAGCGTAATCGCCTGAGCTCTATTTAGTTTACTATGTGGAGTGGGGAAGACCCTGCGTCCTATGTAGAAGTGCCCTGTGAGCTCGTTATACGTCATCATCTGGTCCTTGAAGTCCGGAACCTGAGCATCGTGCTGCCTTGTAACTGCACGGTTGGCGAGTCCTCGTGCAGCATTGTGGGCAGATTCGTTGAGGTTCGTGGGAGCACCGCTGATTTCCCCCATATAGATGATTGTGTGGGGTTTGACGACCTTTCCGTGGAGAATTGCCAGCGCCTCTCTAGAGATGACGCCTTTTGTGAATGCTCGGACGGCTGCCCTAGAATCACTGTGGATCGTAGATCTCTTTGGGTCTAAAAGCGCCAAAGTGATGGCTACTTGTTCTGCAATTTCTGGTTTTGTGGTGTACGTGGAAGCCGAGTTGACAACTTCACCTTTGCCGTTCAGAAGGCTAGTGCCGCTAACTTCACCTTTGTGTACGTGGAAGCCGAGTTGACAACTTCACCTTTGCCGCTAACAGAGGCTAGTGGTTTTGTCGGGGAGGCCCCGGCCGTGAAGGTAGTAAGCGATAGCGCAGTTAAAGTGGAGGCAGTGAGTGACAGCGCAGTTAAAGTGGAGCCCCCGCGTAGTGAAGAAGTTGTCGTAGGAATGAGTGTTCAGAGTGGAGAGGCTTCCACTAGTGGTGAGACCTTTGATAGCGATGCACGTGACGCAATCTGCAGCGGCGAGGAACAGTGCGAAAAACTTCCTGAAACGAATTCAGGGGAAATAACCGAGTGCGCGCCGTATCAGAGTGAAGTTTTGAGCAGCGCTGCGGATGTCTGTGAAGATGCTATCTTTTGCGCGAGTGAGGCGAGCGGTTCTTCGGTGAGAAAGGAGGAGACGAGTGCAGGGGTATCCTTCCAGTTTGAATGCCCGAAGCTGGATTCTGAGGAGAGTGTAAGTGCGCCGGGTGTTCGTAAACACCGGCGAAAAAGGAGAAAGCGAAGTGCAGCACATCGGAAGCGCGTGAAGGAATTGCGCGACACAGAAGACCACGCCAGGATGCGGCAGGAGGAATTGCTTTTTGTCGCGGTCGGTACGGCGAAAGCGAAAAACGCGCGTTGTAAGTGAACGGATGCGACCGCAACAGCGAAAGGGAAAGATAAGGTTTTTCTCGAGAAGATTAGCTATTCGAGGTGGCATGCTCAGTGAGACACGCCCTGCGCGACGAAAAGCACGGGTTCGGGTTAGATTTTGTTTGAGCCGTTCCTACTTAAGAGTGAAGTGGGCAGAGAGGTGGACAGGCCAGTCTCCCCTCTATGCTTCAGGTTGGCCCGTCGCAGGACGGAAGGAAATCGGCCGAGGAGCCGAATCATGCATGACGACAGAACGAGTGAAAAGGCTCGCGCTTTGGGTGTTTGGCGAGCGATAAAGCCGTCGGGACTGAGACCCCATAGGGTGCGAATTAAAGGAATCCGCGTATGGTAAACGGGGAGCGGTCCGTCGTTGTCATTTGGCAAGCTTATAAAAAAGTGTGGTGGAATTTGGTTCTTTTCAAAAGACGACTTTCAGTTGATTTAATCTAGGTTCTGTCAGACAGTTATGAGTAAACGGAGCAGTAGCACTGAAGTCAGATTGGGGTTTAGTGAACGCGCTCATTGGCGTTAATTTTTGAGGAAGGTTCATAGCGCAAAACAGTTGTTTTTTTTTAGTAGTTTGTAGGTCTAACACGAAGTGGCGGTGCTGCTGATTACGCGCCTACGTGGAATAAACGCGCATTTGAAGACAATGCCAGAGTTAAGCAGTTAGTTTTGCGTGAAGTTTGGCTTGAGTGGTACAGTGTTGTTGCGCATTATTTAGTTACCTTGTTTACAGCGCATGAGCAATGCAGACTTTTCCTTGTTATTTTGGTGTGTATGGCATGGAAGGTCGTTTAGAGTAGGAAGGAAGGAAGGGGAAAACAGAAAGGCAGGGAGGTTAACCAGAAGGGTCGTTTAGAGTAAGCCGCGTAAAGGTCTGTGGACGTACAATTGCATAAAGTTGTCTGAGGCGCCATGTGTGAGTTTGAAGGTATGCGGCAATTTTGCGGCGCTCTATGATAGTGTCAAGTTGCCGCGCTCTGCGGGAAATAGCGTTGGTGAGTCAGGAAGCGATTAACCAAAGGAAGCTGTTAGTAGATTAACAGGATCGACTGTTAGTAGTCTGAACTTATGTTCTTGTTCTTTTGTTTTGTTCGTTTGTTTTTAGGAACTGTTGGTTTAAGAATTTAAGAGTCACGAAGTGATGTGAATGTAGGATAACGCGTTATCGGATGTCGATGACAAGGCAATCTTTCGGATCGGTGGTATGATATACTGGCCTACTTGTTGCGTTCAGTGGCCCTTCGGAAAGGAAAAGCTGTGACACTGGACGTGTTCTGAAGTGAGGTTAGGTGCCACCTTGTGTGTTTGAGTACATTCATGTCAATTTTATATGAGCAGTTTAGCATTGTAGTGATCTCGAAGGAAGACGTTTTGAAGAATCGTCAGTTCAAATGGGATTTCTTTTGTTGTTTTGAGAGCATTTTGTCTTTTTGTTGTGATAGCTGTGTAGCGTTACGGAGAGGAGTAGGCTCTCTTGAGAGCTTTTTTTTTAGAAATTGTGGGCCAAATTTTATCGTTAAATTTTGGAATGGCCAGGGTACTCTTTTGTCGTTTTGATCACTTCATTCATGAGAATTACTGCTTTGATCCGCGCGAGACAGCATTAAGCTATTACGTAAAAGTTTGGGCCTTCTGTGGGAGTGTTTAACAGTGTTTGTGAGGCCTGTTGAGTTGAGGCGACCCGAGTGCTTTATCACGAGCGGTATCGTGTTGTGGGGTTCGTCTTATTGCTGCTTGTCATTGTGGAGTGCACTTTGAGTTCGACGCAAGTTCGCAGCTGTTCGAGGCAAGACGACCTGGGGTCCTCTTCGTTACCAGCCATTCTCTTCCTGCCCAGCGGTTGACAGCGCTGGACCATCGAGAATTTTTCGGGGCGCGGAGGAGCTGTTACGTTTGGCGTGCGGAACGAGCCCGAAGATGAAAGTCGCCGACTCGTTTGGCCTGAGTTCCACGTCAGCACAGATAAGAAACATCTGTGTTCAGCCGAGGCGCCGAGGTGGTGCCGAGAAAGACGTCAGTTGCCGAGCCGAAGGGGTGGGCCTTTCTTCGAGATCCCACCTGTACGTTTGGCCATCAGACCGAAGAGGAGACCCCCGCCCGTCCGGCACATCTGGAGGTGGTTGTGTGCCTACCTTATCGGACCACACAAACTTTTACCGGGTGGGAATGTCTCCGCACGCGCACGAGTGATTACGTTGGTGCTGGCCGCGTGACGGCTTCGGCATCATCCCCCGGGGCCTTCCGTGACTACAGCCATGGGCGAGTCAAGGACGTTTTGGGCACGTCCCATCCTCTCTCTCCTTCCTTGCCCAGAAGCCAATGGGAGAAGAGCCCGGGAGACAAAAAGCGCGGGACCAAGGAAGAAGAGCGCCCTAAGAAATCTAGAGAACACTCTGACGAGTGGAGTCTTGCGAAAGCAAGCTCTATGTAAATATGTGAATAAACGCAAGTCTTATCTCTCGTCCTCGATCCTCACTGGCATGTTTTCGTCCCCGAAGCGGGCGACTGGTGGCAGCGGAAGGCGATCGCAACAACTGGTGTCAGCGGTCCGGACCTTAATACCCGGCACGCGGGTTACGCCTGACGACTGCTGCGTGACAAGGTTATACTAAGAGGAGCTTCGCCCCTAAAAACGGTGTCGACGTGGACGCAAGAAAACTGTTGCGCGTTGAATATTTCATCTAGCTGGAGAAGAGTAATAGTGTACGCATCCTCTGAAGTTTTCCGGTGGTCGCCAGGCTGTGGCTCCTCTTCCACCGCACGCAGGTAGAAGGCCCTCGACGCCCAGCGCGTTTAGTAGAAGCCATAGAGTTTCTTACTTACACACTAGAGAGAAACCTGGCGCTAGTGTCTATGGCGACTCGTTCAGCGGCGCTTCAACCATCATGAGAATTATGGGAAGTACAGGCTTCGGATCAGCTTCGGATGGATTTCGTTCTTGAAACTCGCGACGATTGTTTTCTGAGCTTTAAACGAAATGAAAAGGAAATATTTACTATTAATATTTTCTTTGTCTCCCGCATATAATAACTGATACACGAAGTATGCATAATTCTGAAGTTGAAGGAAAGCAAAGACGAATTTTGCCACCAGGGTATGCATCATTCGACGATTGTGCTCTAGATGTGGCGCCACGAAGTAAATTATTATGTTTTTGCATAAGTGTAAACAAACACGTGCACTTCCCTCTGAAAAAAACGCAGCATGCATTGATGGAAATAAAAATAATGTTATATGGGGTGAGAAGTGTTGAGCTTCTACGAGAAAGACTAAACGTATCGTCTGCTCCGGTGTCTGCTCCGTCCGAGCTCGGGAACCGCGAGCGTCTCTCGTAGACGCTATCGAGAAGTGCACGCATTTGGTCTTTTATCAAGGTTTCTGGAGATTACCGATACAGGTGACTGTTTCAATGGCACAGACGGCAGCTAGATGCCTCCTGATAGGTTGTTTTCTTTTTTCGTTACCGATTACTTACTGAATGAAGCGCGCGCTCCGCTTGTCGTGATTTGCGCGTATCCGCTATGCTGCGGGTTGGATGCAGCGGCCCTTCATATCCCAAGTAAGTGTGTGTTTACAGTTAAAGCGAATTCTTTTCACCGGCGGATGGATCGAATTTGCCGAGATCTGACTGCCCTTTCCATTACACCGCCGCACCACGGCAAGAAAGTACATGAACGCGGCTTGAACGCCCACGCTAGAAAGCTCGCTTTTCGCGTAGGCTTTCTATAGAGAGTGCGCCAGACCACTAACGAGAAAATACCGAGTGTCGAGTATAATGAAACAGGCTGGCGGAATCGCGTCATGTGGCAATGCGACGCTGGTTTTTCGCCTCTGTGTGTTGCACTAGTTTTGGCTGTAGTCGAGGCTGGTTATCTTTCTAGCTTTTGTTTCTCCCGAGTGCGTTGCACGCCTCGAACAACATCGCCGCAGGGTACGCGGGAAACAAAACCAAAACTGCAGAAGTAAATGGCTTGTGCCCAGTTCGCAAGCCAACGCGAACCAATCCGAAGCTTGTACTTCCCATAATTCCCATGATGGTTGAACGATCGCAGCGCCAGATGACCCTCTAGTTTATAGTAAGAAACTCTATGGTAGAAGCGCCTTCTTACGCTCCGTCACGGCGTCTCTGTATGGTGTACTGGAATGGTGTAGTGTGCCGTCTTCGACGGAAAGCAATGGGAGCAACGTGGTCACTTTTGCGATGACGCCACCAGAGGGGCGCTGCGATCGAACGGTGTGCCCAAGGCGCAAAATTTGAATTTGTTATGCGGGGCCCAATGCTGGTTTAAGCCGAAAAGCATCATCATTTCACACAGTTTTGTTTGTCGCTTGATTTCATACCATTAGACGACTAACTGCCGACAAATATAAGAAGAAAGTCTTAAATGTGCCCGCCCACAGAGCTCGATTTTGGCAGTGAGCAAATACACTTACTTGATGTGACTAAGTCCGCATGTAGGCCATATTTTGTCGTTGTGTGCCGGAAAGAAGAGCTCGAAATGAAGCGTAACATAACGGCTTCTAAGTTCTTAACACACTGGGTAACATAAGGAAACGAAAGAATAATAACTTGCGTGCACGGCACTGCATTTCTAATCGTCTGCTTTCGTCTGCTCATAATGCAGACGGTAAAAAATTTTGTTTTTTGTGCATGTAGGCCTTGTGTTTGCATAATGCGATAAAAAGAAGTATTTGTTAGTTGAAATCATTAAATGAACTCTGAAGACGGTACTAAAAGTGGAAGAAAATTGCTGAGTGATGCGGGTGTTCTTTTTGCGATCGTCTGCTACATATATGTAGCAGATGTCCGCATGACGCGCAGCGGTGTATCCCTGGCTGCCGCCGCTTTCTGTCGCGTGAGTCTACGTTACATTTGTTCCTCCGATTCAAGTGCATTTTCAACGTGTGTGCGAAGTCGCGAAACAGAAAACATGAAGAAGTGGAAGAGGGAGAAAGGGACACGACCTGTTTTGTTCCAGGCTGTACAAGCGGCTACCGGTCTTGCAAGGAAAAGTGGTCTCTTTTTCATGTGCCCAAAGAACCCGAACGTCGTGAAGAGTGGTCGCAGCTTATTCAGAGAACTGACAGGGAGCTTAATGAAGCGTGCACAATGTGTGAGCGGCACTTTGAGCCACACTACATAGAGAGATCATACAAGACGACAGTCAATGGCGAAATAGTGGAAATCCCATGGGGGCTGCCGCTTTTGAGTAAGGACGCTGTTCCATCGTTATTTCTCAAAGCACCAACCTGCACGTCAAAAAATGAGCGAGCGAAGAGAACAAATGAAGCACCTTAAGCTAAGGAGGTCCACCTCAGTTGCCCACAAAACGTGTGTATGTCTTCTTTATACTTTTATATATCGTACGTGCATTTCCCGGGAATAAAGGCACTTTGAAAATAAATGCGACCATCGCCTTTCCTTCCTAGATATGACAATTTTTCAAAGAGATGAAAGAAGTTGGTATTTTTTGTCCCTCGACCACGCAATTAATAATATTTTACGAAATATCAACCAATCAAAGAACAACGACAAATAAAAAAATCAAGACGTGAAGGTATGCTTGTGTAACACAATTTATTCTGGATATGCATATAGTTTTCATTTATGAACGTAATACTTTGAGAAACTTTCGCGGAAAACACTTTCTCCCGCGGGCCATATTAAAAAAAAAGGAAACATCGTACAACCGACGAAAAACGCCGAATATGCAGCGCTATCCTTTATATTCATCTATATAGAAGGACGAATACCATATCGTAGAGTCCGGTGCGTTTATAGCAGAAGGACTATGAGATAAAACACGCCGCGCATGCACGTACGCACCCTCACACACAACCCAGTTGCCCGTCCGCACACAATATACAGTCGCATTAGCAGTGAACTATAGGTTTAATTGGTCCTTTAGTTACCCTGCCTAAGGCAAACAAGAACTGCGCGTTATAATTAGCCCGATTGATCAGCGCGAGAAGAGCCTGAGCCCAGAAATTCATTGCACGCAACCAGAAATAGTTCATTTAAAAAACACTGCAATAAAGCAATGCTTGCCCCCTTTTTGCATACAGCTCATTCTAATCGAAGATAGTCGCAAAGATTCACCAGCGCTAAGAACGCAAGAGAACGCCGCAGGAACGAACTGTCAGCGAAGAAAGACGAAGCACTCCTGCACACAATCGTGCTAGTTAAACATGGCCTCCGTGAAAGCCGAGCCAATCTCGGAGGCCGTATATTATCCGCGGACAATCAATGACTCCGAGGTCCAGCGAGTGGTGGCGCCACCATAGAACGGTGTGCTCTGTTGACGAAGCCATCATCGCAAAAAGAGCCACGTCTTAGGCGCCAGACGGCACACTACCCCATTCCAGTACACCATAGTCTCTGGCAGCGGCGTCGATGTAGGTTTGGAAGGCGCCACGCCATTGCAGCCATTGTATCACCGGAACGCCTGGTGTATGCAGGAAAGGCGGAGGCCAGATCGCGAAATTCATGGTGGTAGAGAGCCCACAGATGAGGAATAGGTCAGTTGGAACAGCGTGTCGCAGCAAGTAGGAAATTCCAGCGAAATTCAGAATCTTGAATGAAATATTTGTTGCAGCGCCCGTAAGCAGGAAACATTTTCTGTATGGAGCATGACTGAAAGGAACTGGCTTACTGTTGGGCCGATGATTTTGGATAAGCATGTCGCCTGTAACCCTTCTCGGCGACGAACAAAGGAAGTACGACCCACTCGGCGTCTCTGACGCAGTTGTCAAACTTGCATGGCCTTCGTCTCGAATGGGGACTGGACACTTGAAAACTTTCAGACACCGTGCTCCGGAACGTGAATTGCAGAAGATGGGGACGGCGTTGCCCCCGTGGTCCGTGGATCCTCGTCGTCAAAATGTTGTATCGGTGCCGCGGCCTTCCAGGACACCGGCGCCGGAGAAGAACGGTACCACGGCGCACTCACCGTTGAGACGAAGAGCGTCTTATATATGCTGTGCCGCGCTCCCTGGGGCGAAGAGAATGTGACACAGCGAAACCGAAACGACGACACCACAAACGCGTCGCAACGCAACTAGCTATCATAGTCATCATACAAGACTTGCGGCCGTGGCTGAAGCTCCAGCATGACGCCAGAGCCAGAGCATGCGCGCGTCCCACTTTCTTTTGGTTTGTTTCCGTTGAGACGCGCGTTCCAAACTTGCAGCAAACTGTTCCGGAGGGCGACGTGAGCTGCGTGTGGTTTTCTTCCTAGAACGACCGAAAATCAGCGAAAGAACGCGTGCGTCGCTGTCGCCTCGACTTCCATCATGCGCGCGCTACGGGCGAACGCGCGCGCGTCTGATAAGTGCACCCCAAGCGGACACTGAGCCGTCAGACGAGAGCTACGTAGCGCCCTCTGGTCAGTGGACGGAGCCCATAGATATGTCGAAACTACTGAAACGCTAACTGCCGGCGCGCATATTAAGGCGACAATTTGCGGCTTCGCTCCGTCGTTCCTAGGTGACAGCACACCGCTGAGAACGAAGAATGCAATTAAAGGGAGGCGATATTAATTTAAGATTAATTTGGCTTGTTAAATACGTTTGCTTTAAAACCGGACATCAATAAGATGCAAACGGTAAAGCAGTCTAGTACACATATAAAGACCCTCTTTTCCTCCGCACTTCAAGTCTGTCGTAGGCGTGGTTGGTAGCGCTTCCAGCTCCTAAAGCCACATCCCGGCTGGTTGTGAGTTCGAATGACAGTGGGTCCCACATCCATTTTCAATCAGAAATGCGTGTTTATTTTTTGAGACATCTAATTCCGTTACGAAAGTACGTCACATATTTCTTGGTGGATCTCGGCATAAAACACTTCCGTGTTAAAAACCGATTGCACGCTCTGCAGAACTGTTCATCGGCCACCCCTTATATATAGGCACTGGATCTTGACCTGTAATGTAGTGCCGGTGGGAGATTTCTCTTGTGCGTAGTTGAACCATAAGAATTCGCAGCGTTCGCGTTAACTAAAAGTTATCCGGAACTAGGCACAATCTATGACGTGAGAGCGCAGGAACCTCATAAAGACCAGGAGCATAAATGATAACGCGTGTGTAAATATACACACATGTTGTCACTCGCCCCGCCACGGTGGTCTAGTGGCTAAGGTACTCGGCTGCAGATCCGAGGGTCGCGGGATCGAATCCCGACCGCGGCGGCTGCGTTTCGATGGAGGCGAAATGTTGAGGCCCGTGTGCTGTGCGATGTCAGTGCACGTTAAAGAACCCCAGGTGGTCGAAATTTCCGGAGAACTCCACTACGGCGTCTCTCATAATCAGAGCTGGTTTTGGGACGTTAAACCCCACAAATCAAATCAAATCATGTTGTCACTCATTTGCGTGGTCCGCCGCGGTGGTGTAGTGGTCGCGGTACTCGGCTGCCACCCAAAATACGCGGGATCGATCCCGGCCGCAGCGGTCGCATTTTCGATGGAGGCGAAAATGCCAGAGGCCCGTGTACTGTGCGTTGTCAGTGCACGTTAAACAACCACAGGTGGTCTAAATTTCCGGAGCCCTCCACTACGGCCTTTCTCTCCTCTCTATCTCTTTAACTCCCTTTCCCCCACCCCCACGGACGCTTAGCCGTGCTCCCTGCTTGGGCTGCAGAAATTAGCGTCCTTTCCTTACCGAAGCACAATCATCTCATTTACGTGCATGAGTGAGCAATGTCACGGGTGATTTACGGTAACACCGAACGATCCCCAGTGCTTCGCCCACTCGTCATGGTTCACTTCGTGGAGATGCGTGATTTTTTAGGGGCGAAGCTCCTTAAGGTTTGGGTCTGTCCGTCCGTTGTAGTAGCGCGTTACCTAGTAGGAACGCCTTACTAGGAGGGCGCGTGTGGGAGGCGCGCCCTCGGTGCGTGCCTCCCGGCGCGCGAGCTCTCTCACTCTTCCATCTGCTGTCTTGTGAGAGAGAGAGACAGAGAGAGCGAAAGGCGCGCGTTGACTATGGAAACGGTCTTGCTTTCCTAGCCGCCGCGGTGGTGTAGTGGGTACGGTACTCGGCTGCCACCCAAAAAACGCGGGTTCGATCCCGGCGGCGGCGGTCGCATTTTCGATGGAGGCGAAAATGCCAGAGGCCCGTGTGTACTGTGCCTTGTCAGTGCACGTTAAAGGGTCCCTGAAACGTTTTTGACATTGCGTCACTGATTAGGCAACACAATTGCGAAATCATTCACACCATATATTAAGCGAAGCACAATGCGCTAAGGCAGCTATGGGCTTATTTCTGTCGCCTTCCTCCTTACCACTGCTCTTCCTCCTCAACTCGATCTGCTGCGGAGTGCGCGCTAGCGACGACAGCGCCTCCCGCGTCAGCCGCTCTGCCGAGCCTCCCGTAGTGACATAGCGCCCCGATATCCTCACTGAGGTCGCCCGCCTCGGCAGTGCTAGCCCTCTGTAATAGAGCGCCGGCGACTCGTGTGACGCCGCCAGATGCCGCGATGATACCGTTGGCTGAAACGAAGGAGTACGTTGTAGAAGCACGTTGTTCGCAGCTAGGTTTTGAAAATTACGCGCACGTCACTTGGGTCGGGGCCAATCAGCGACCTCCCATTCGATCGCTCGATGGCGGGGGCGTTTGAAAACGCTTTTTGGCGAGCCGCTGCGACCTTTTGCGATACGCGTGTTCAAAACCTTATTGTAAATTACACACTTTACGCACAGCGCTAAAATCTGTCCTGTAATGGTCCTAGTGACCCGCTCTACCGGATCACCATGTTTGCACAAAATCGTCAAAACCGTTTCAGGGTCCCTTTAAAGAACGCCAGGTGGTCTAAATTTCCGGAGCCCTCCACTACGGCCTTTCTCTCCTCTCTATCTCTTTCACACCCATTCCCCCACCCCCACGGACGCTTAGCCGTGCTCCCTACATGGGCTGCAGAAAGTAGCGTCCTTTCCTAACCGAACCACAATCAATCAACGCGCTACCAGCTCGCAAAGAAGGAGAACGCGCCCTCACCCGTGGGAGACAAGCTTGACGCAGGCAGCGTCTTCTAGCGAGTTTCTTGATTGAAAAAATTAACACCATCTTCCCAAAGGAAACCCTGATGGGATGCGAAGCAGCAGCGTTGCGCACGGGTGGCGTCACGGGTTGAACGGCGCTAACGCGGGTGCTTCGCATCCCATCAGGGTTCCCCTTGGGAAGATGGTGTTAATTTTGCGCGTGAACCAACGAGTCCGCGATGTAGCGAGCGGTGGTAGCGGCAGGTGTTGCGGGCGCTGCGATGAGCGTGCGGCAGGCGAGGGAGAGTGACGTCAGCGCGCACTGCGAGGGAAGCGTGACGTCGACGCGCAGCTGCAGCGTGACCTACTTGGCACCGCTCCAACACTTTCGGCGAGGGGAGCGCGTTGCGGCGCGTTGTACAGACGTACGGAGGGAGAGCGTTACACATGGTAGTCAAAGAGCTGCTTCGCATCTAAAATACCGACTGCTCGCGCTGGAGAACCGTTCACCGGCCACCCATATATATATATGTAGTGGGGAAGCACGAACCTACGCAGTGCAGTGGGACACGGCCTGAGGAAGAGGCACGAGCCCTGATCTCGAGCTGACAACGCTGTCAAGAGCTACGGCTGCTGCCATCGTCGTACCGCCTGTCCACACGCTATCTGAAACCAATAAACCCCCTTCCAAAGTGGTGGAAGTGCCGGGTCATCAAACCTGGAACTACGAAGTCGGACGCTACCCGCTATCCCGATAATGGCAGACGAACCCGCCCAGCCAGCAGCCCCCCAAGCTCCTCATGTCATCGTAACCGGCGCGCTGCGGCAGCGCGACCCGCCCTTTTTCAGCGGGACCGATGACTACGATGTAGAAGACTGGCTGGCGACATTCGAGAAGGTGAGCGGCCACAATAAGTGGGACGACCCTTCTAAGCTGCAAAACGTGCCGTTCTATTTAAAAGACGTAGCTAGCTTGTGGTACCACAACAACGAGTCCGACATCGCTACATGGAGTGCGTTCAAGAGGCGTTTTGCAGAGGTGTTCGACCGCCCCGCCGTGCGCAAGCTACGCGCTGAACAGCGCCTCCGTGCACGAGCACAGCAGCAGGGGGAAACATTTACCAGCTACATCGAGGACGTCATCGACCTCTGTCGGCGTCTGAATCCATCGATGACAGAGCAAGAGAAGATTAAGAACATCTTGAAAGGCATTGACGACGATGCCTTTCAAATGCTGCTGGCAAAGGACCCACGGACCGTGGCTGAGCTTACCATCTTGTGCCAGAGCTTCGACGAGCTGCGTAAACAGCGCGCCTTAGTTCGGCGGCCTCCCACGACGGACGACCTGAACGCCTTGAGCATCGATGGAGACCACAGTACGCTACTGTCGCACATCAAAGAATACGTGCGGGAAGAAGTGGCACGGCAGCTATCCTATGTGTTGTATATGCCGAAGCCAGAAGTGCCTACGCGCGGTCTCGCACCGTCAATCGGAGAAGTTATACAAGAGCAGGTTTCCGAGGCGCTCCCATCTGCCCCTCAGCCTGCACCTGTCGCCGCACCACTCACTTACGCGGCCGCTGCTGCAAGGCCACCACGACAGCCGCAAGCGTTGGCCCCTCAGCCGTTTCGGCAGCCATCGGTACCATTCCCTGGTGTACAGCAGCGCATCGTAAACCCATGGCGGACTGACGACAACCGACCGATATGCTACGCTTGCGGAATCCCGGGTCACGTCGCACGATTGTGTTATCGGCGCTTCTCTGCAGCCCCTCGGGCACCCAGATTCCGCGACTACTCTTTTCGGCCCCCATATTACGCACGTGGCCCCCCTCCTGACTCGGACTTCCGCCCGGACTCAGACTTCCGACCTGACTCCGACTTCCGACCCGACTCCGACTTCGGACCCTCCCGCCGCTCCCCCTCACCGCGTCGTCGCTCTATATCGCCTATGCGTCGCCGACCCAGCACTAACGAGACGGAAAACTGACTGTCGCAGCTCCGGAGGCACGAGCTGCGTCGTCGGCGACCTGTGTAAGTCCTCGCTTGTCCCCCGCAAACGTAATCGAAGTTTTTGTTGAAGGTGTACGAACACTTGCGCTCGTGGATACACGTGCTACTATATCTGTGATTACTCGGAAACTTTGCCGCTCTCTTCGTAAAGTCACAACACCGCCTACTGGGTTCCTCCTCAGCACCGCAAGCGCACAGCAAATTCGCCCGGTTGGAGCATGTACAGCTAGAGTCGTCATTCAAGACGTGTTGTACACAATTCAGTTCCTTGTTTTAGCTTCATGTTCGCATGACGTGATCCTCGGATGGGATTTCCTATCCCACCATCACGCCGTCATAGACTGCGCTCACGCTCAGGTGGAACTCTCTGTATTTTGCGATGCACCTTTAGCCGATGATTCCGTACTTGGTGTTGACAAGCTTGGTGTCGACAAGCTCATTCGCCCGGACTTCTACAGCCCTTACCTTGTCCCGTGCGCCCTTTCGACCGTGTTGGCATAGATCTTTACGGCCCACTTCTAAGCTCGGTCTCCGGCAACAGATGGGTGATTGTCGTTGTGGACCATCTCACAAGGCATGCAGAAACAGCTGCCCTCCCTTCCGCTGGTGCTCGTGACGTAGCTAACTTCATCTTACATCATTTCGTCCTCCGCCACGGCGCGCCACGCGAACTCTTGAGTGACAGAGGGCGTGTATTTTTGTCCGAAGTCCTTCAAGACCTCCTTCGTGCATGCCGCACAGTTCACCGCACGTCTACGGCCTACCATCCTCAGACAAACGGCCTCACGGAGCACCTTAATCGAACCCTGGGGGACATGCTCGCCATGTACATAAACGATGACCACTCCAATTGGGACGTGATCCTTCCCTTCGTGACGTACGCCTGCAATACCGCCGCACAGTCTACCACAGGTTTCTCGCCATTCTTCCTCCTATATGGCCGAGAACCGTGCACTACACTCGACACTATTTTGCCGCATCGCCCGGACTCCTCTGAATTCAGCCATGTTTTTGACATTGCCAACTACGCCGAAGAGTGTCGTCAGCTGGCCCGCTCGTTCACTGCGGACAACCAAGCCCATCAAAAAGATTGCCATGACCGCGATATCTCTGTGGAGACTTTCCCCGTTGGCTCCCACGTCTGGCTCCGGTTACCCTTCCACGCCCCTGGCCTCAGTCCGAAGTTTGCTCCTAAGTACCACGGCCCTTACCGTGTCATCGAGCGCCCCAGTCCCGTCACCTACGTCATCGAACCCATCAACCCTTCCACCGACAAGCGTCGTCTGGGCCGCCAGGTGGTCCATGTGAGCCGTCTCAAGCCCCATCACGACCCACTTATTCTGGCGTCACCTTGAGTCGCCAGGTTGGCTCCTCTTCACCGCCGGGGTATTGTAGTGGGGAAGCACGAACCTACGCAGTGCAGTGGGACACGGCCTGAGGAAGAGGCACGAGCCCTGATCTCGAGCTGACGACGCTGTCAAGAGCTACAGCTGCTGCCATCGTCGTACCGCCTGTCCACACGCTATCTGAAACCAATAAACCCCCTTCCATATATAATATAGGCACTGGATCTTGACTTGCAATGAAGTGCCGGTGGGAGATTTCACTTGTGCGTAGTTGAACCATAAGGATTCGTAGCGTGCGCGTAAACTAAATTAATCAGGAACTCGGCACGATCTACGATGAACCTCCGGAGCTTCGCCCACTTATCATCATTCACTCCGTGGATATGCTGTGATTTTTTTTTGTAGTTGTGGTCTCTGACACGTGCAACAGCTAGGATACCATAGTCGACGAAAACGACATCGCAGCGTTGGTTCAACTTGTCACATCATGCTGTGCTATGTTAACGTTCCAAAGTTGGTACTTCCTTTTGCAGACGGATAATGCACATTACGCTGTTATTTATCTAAGAACAATTGCGAAAGAACAATTGGTGACGCAGCAGCTGCTTCTGAATTTCCTTTTCATGTTCCCTAGCTGCGTGATGTGTTCGAGCCACAGCTTCAAGGGTTACGTATAGTTTCCATGTGAGCGATACCTCCTGATAACGTGCTCGTATCCGTTAACGTATGACTGGCGTCTGCAAGCATCAATGTGCAGGTGACAAATCATCCCCGTCGGATCCACGACCTCTGCTTGGTCGGACCGAAATTGTAGTTGCTGTCAGAAGCAACGAAGAGTGCCATCACGGCTGTGTTTTGAGAAGCGACACGGAAGCGACTGCTGGGCCTTCGTGTTCTTGCGCCTTCGTTTTGCTTGTAGCCAGCGTATGCTAGCGTCGCAGATACACCTGCACTTGCTCAACCGGTGCTGCACGCTCACGGCACCGCTTCGTACTTTTCAGAACTAGTACGGCCAGTGCAAACCACACGGAAGAGACCTTATGCAGAGTCGTTGCTAGGTCTCGTGTAGGAGGTTGTGGTTATGCACAGATGGCGCGTCGATAGCGGTTGCTAGGCAACGCAAGGGGCCCCTCATCAGTTTACTGTTGACGACTGACAAATTACGGCCATGTTGAACAGCTTTGCCGGTAAAAAAAAGGGGGGACTTAATTGCTGCACTCACTGCGATTGATGCACTAGGGCACACGCTGGCAACAAAGGTAACAGATGCAGGAAAACAGAAGTTTCCACAATTCACAGAAAAAAAAGCACCCGCGCAAAGGTTGCTTCGTGTGTGAAACGTCGAACAAACGACAACACCCACCGCACCAACAGCGACTGCGCTGTTGATGAGAGGAAAAATGGACACGCTGATTTCCCTACCTCACCGCAGGATCGTGCATGCGGTAGTTTCCGGAAGCAGCGCTGCCGCCATTTTATTTGCACTACTCCGAGAAAGCCTAAAACCTAAGCCGAGAAAGCTCTAAAGTAGGATTAAGGATGAACATGCAGAAAACAAAGATAATGCTCAATAGCACGGCGAGAAAACGTGGCTTCACTATCGGAAACCAGACATTCGAAGTCGTAGAATACCTATATCTAGGACAGCTTCTGACAGGAGAACCCGCCCATATAAAAGAAATCCACCGTAGAATAAACATGGGATGGCGCGCGTACAGGATACATTCCCAACTCATGAAAGGAAATCTACCACTATCACTCAAGCGGAAACTATATAACTACTGTATTTTGCCCGTACTGACATACGGGGCAGAAACTTGGAGAATTACGAAGAAACTCGAGAGGAAGTGAACCGCGGAGCGGGCGATGGAACGAAAAATGATAGGCGTTACATTAATAGATAGAAAGAGAGCCGAATGGGTCAGAGAACAGACGGGGGTCGCTGGCATAATGAACGATATTAAGAAGAAAAAATGGACATAGGCAGGCCACGTGATGAGAAGGCTAGATAACCGATGGACAGTTAGAACGACGGAATGGATACCAAGAGAGGGCAAGCGTAGCCGAGGAAGATAGAGGGTAAAATGGGGGGAACGAAATTAAGAAATTCGCTGGCGTCAAATGGAATCAGCTCGCAAGACTGGCAAGAATGGCGAGGATTGGGAGAGGCCTTCGTCCTGTAGTGGACATAAGATAGGCTGATGATGATGATGATGAATCCGAGCATAGCTTGTGTGGCCGCTCGTTGCGTGCTGTGAATAAATCAGCGCATTGCACACATCCTCGTTGTGAAGTGCGATAGAATATGGTGGAAGAGTGTCTGCGAACGTCAATATATTTCAGCAGGCCCAGAGCCCTCTAGACTTGCTTAAGAAGCGGAGTGTTCACAGTGCCAATATGAGACCAGGTCGTCTTGTCATTAACTGGTGCTCTTGCGTCGTCCCGTTTCTATTGCTGTTATCGCATTCGCTGAATGAATAAAAAGTGCGAAACCAGGTCATGAGAGAAAAATTCGCTTCACACTGAATGTCTGCACGCACGTGATGCAAGCTGCACGCACAAGGCAAGTTATATGCCGCGCAGAGCTGTCCGCGACTTTTTAAGTCGAGGGAAGAAATCGAAGGGGCTCTTTGTGTTTACTACGAATGTTCACACGCATTCACTGAGAAACAAGGAGAGGCAGGCGCTGAATGATACATACAGAACACCACACAGCGCTGTTTTTGAAACTTCGTGTTCGCCTCAAAGAAGACGACGAGCCTGCGGGCGCCTTCCGACTATTACAAAACAACTTTATTATATGTTGCTTAGGCGATGTCCGCAGTTTCAAAAGTCCCGGCTCTTCCTTTTCCTAAAAAATGCACATAAGAATAACATATATGAAACATTGGTTGCATTTGTGTTCTTCAGCATAGTACGAGCGACGGATAAGTACTGTAGCCAACCGCGGCAGACAGCCGATGGCTGCATGCCGATATCGTCGTCAAGGTTACCGCTTCGAAGCGGGCCTTCCCTAAGATCCGCCAGCTCTCATAAGATGCCAAGTTTTTTTTGCCGTTATTGCCGGTGTACCGTCTGCTCATAATAATATCAAACATAGAAAGGAACGATGAAATACTGGGATAACTGCTGCCTGCGATGTGCACTCTTAAAATAAAAAAAAATGTAAAGTAAGCAGAAAGCTAGGAAATGCGTGCATTTACAACACTCTTAGTTACCCTTTAGTAGCCAGAACAGTTTGGAAAGTAGAAAACACTGCCGATGATTCCTATTCTTTCTAACTAGGTAACTAGAAAGCTACTCCTATGTTGCCAGATGCTTCGTAGATGGCTGCACCTGAACGTGTTGTATTTACAATTATAATTTATTCATTATGTTTGTATAACATACGTCATGACAACGCTCCAGCGACATTCCCTGTTCAACATCGTTTTTAGCGATCTGTTCAAGCCTCCATCTTCCCCTGAGCTTCTAGTTTGGGCACATGCACAGAGTAAGCCATGAGGATCTGAATTCAGATGTGCATCAGTTGTACAAATTCATGAATGTTACAGCTTTTGCTACCTTAAGCATTTGAGGTTGCCGTTAGACTCAATGTCGCGTAAAAGTCATGGTGTTGCTCTTGTCTATCGTTTGCTGATGTCTCTATGTTTATTCGTACTTGAACATCTGGTAGTGTTGTGCACTATCATTGCATCAAATAATCAGCAACTGTTTTAAGAAATGTAAAGGGGCCCTGCGATATGGCCTCTTTTGTAATAGATGCGACATGACCTGGAAATTTCAAACAGCACGTTCAAACCGAATTGCCGCGTTGAGTATCGCCCCAGCAGAAGGAAAAAAACGACGACTTCTCGCTTTGGGACGAGGCTGATGGGAGAGAAGAGCGTCGCTCTCCCGGTGAACAAAGGAACAGGTGTGTGCGCGACAGCCGGGTAGGGTGAAGGTTGCGAACCGATGCATGTAGTCTCAGCTCACTTCTCGACTAGGATGGTGAGCTTGAGTTGGTACTCTTCACTAATATCTGTAGGGCCTGCAGAAGGTAGTGGCTTTTGGGACTAGTATATATAATTAGTAATTTCTTAATGAATCTGCCAATCTCTTTTTTTATGAATGTAGGTATACGGATGAGTTTTCGCCACACATGCAGTTAAGCTTGGTTATTTTCTTTTTCCCCAAAAGTTCGTGCTACATCAGTGGCAGTCATTGATTTTCGTAGGTTAGTTTAAGCATCATTACATTCTGTTGACAAATACTTTCCTTAAAAAACGAAAGTCGTGTCCAGTCTGTCACCTCAGGCGGCAATCGTATCGAGCACGCATTGTAGAACAGCACAGTTGCTTTTAGTTGATCGGTCGTGCGGCAATTGTTTTGACGCAGTAGCATACTGCGTCAAAACAGAAGTTGTTAGTGAATTCCGCGTGTTGAATATGTGATCCTACTGCAGTATGCTATAGGGCCATGTATTAAACACACGGAATTCACAAACAACTTGAAGAGGATTGTGCTGTTCGATTCTGCGGACTTGTCGCACCCATCGCTGTCGGAGCCTGATATTCTTTGGGAGCCGTTTTGTTTCAGGCCGTTGTAGTGGCGTCCGTACATGTAGCACGTGAGCCCAACCATCTCGCTTCAAGCAAATGGAGCCACCTCACAAACACTGCGCGCCGATGCAGCAGCTATGCAGCCGAAGTGCTTCAAGCACGCACTGCGGCGTTTAGTGCAGCTCGCAGTGAGATGCAACTGGACGAGCGATGTTTCCGAGGGCAGTTAGCAGCCCTTCCTTCCTGATACCCTTTGAAAAGTGGCTGTTTTAGTGCTGCTCTTTCTGTGCTCTTTAATATCATGACCGAACCTATTAATTTTTGCTTTCCGAAAGGTACGCCTTGGCCCTAAAATCTGATCAATTGTTTACAGGAGCGTACGTGCTACAAACGGTTTATCCCGTGGTTTTGGAGTATTGTTTTTCTAACAAAGGAAATGCACTACGGCATTTGCTTTTTTTCACTAACTGAAGGGAGCAGGTGTCATAACTGCGCAGCTCTTGCGTCGACCAACATAAAGGCGGAAACATACTGGACTCCCTTGCCACGTCACCGCGCCTCCTCGGGTCGTCGCAAAGAAGCCGACTACTCGACAGCGTGCGAGACGACGGAACCCGAGAGCGGAGTCCATGAAAAAGGGCTACACTACGGGCGTCGCCAGAACTACGAAAGGCGTGAGTGGTAATGAGAAAATCAACATACTTTCATGTCTGAGTGTTCTGTGCGGTTAGTTGTGATGCTCGAGAAACCTTGGGCCAACAGAGATGAAGCAAGGTGGGACCACCAGCTTTGCTGGTTGCACAGTCTTCGCACTTCAGAATGAAGCCACCTCCTAATTTCGTTGTAATTGTTTTCTACCATAGATCTAAACGTAGCCAGACTTTTTTGATTGAAACTTGGGTACACTGTTTGTTGAGCTGGCACTTTTTGTTCCATACCTAGGGAAAAAGCATAATATGGGCAGGTGGTCGCTTAAATTACACATGAGATCGGCAGATAGAACAAACCACCTATTAACGTGCATCTTTGTTGCAGTAATGAGATTGTCAGCTTTCATCTCCAAGACTGGTGGGTGCCCCCTTTGTGAAGAGCCCCGTCCCGTCGTGTTTCATGATCGGTTCGCTGGCATACAAAAGAACATGCGGGGACGATGTGAGGCGGCGACACAAACCGCGACCCGTGTAACAGCATGCTGAAAAAATAACAGAGAAGCGCAATCCCACCTTCCTTCCATCGTGTGCCCTGCGATGAGGCATCTGCAGGCGTGACCCTGTTGGAGGCTGTGCGACGCAGCTTGGGCGCCAGTGCGGTCACGAGCTTGTGGCGCAGCCTGGGTATGCCGCTCGTGCCCCACGAGTTACGTCGCTCCACCGGTGGGCTGCCCCCGACGTCGTTCAGGCTGCGAGAAGGCATTCTCCGATTCTATTCTGCACTCGACAATCAGACAGAAAACGGTTTTCTGTTGATACAAAGGGATTAATTAGTGGCCACTACTTTTGGTGAAGCAACGAGGGAACAAGTTGTTCCGGAAAGGCCGTCATATTGCCACATGCCATGCCGTTCTTTGCAGCTGCCACCATCGAGCGACAGCTGCTCCGTCGTTTCGATAGGTTAGCGCGGACTGCGATTAACTTCCGATGGGCCCATCGTATCAGACAGTACAATATCTGATGACAGGTATGCGCATGTACTGTGTTGTTATCACAGCGCTTAAATAGCTGGTAACGCATAAGCTATGGGTTATTCCTTGGTGGGGCGGCAGCCGTGCATGTGCACGCCGCTCTAGTTCAGTTACTTTTCATTGTGTTGTTCAGTTACTTTTCTTTGGTGTTTCCTATGCGAGAGGCACAAGTCCGGCTCATTAACAATAAAGCGTGTCTGCCGCACCCTCGTCTCCTGTGGATTCAAGCGACGACGACGCCTGTGACATCTGGTGGAGGTGCTGGGTATGTCCAGTACCCTCTCGTGCAGCCGTGACACCAGTCCTCACCAAGCAAAGGAAGACGACCAGAGAAGAAGCCGCCGACAGCTAGGACTTCCCCCTGAGTACGGCCTGCTTCCAGAAAAGAAACCCGCCACAAAAGAAGCCACGCCTGTCAAGATGAGTGAAGCCCAGTTGCCAACAGCCGTCGTGTTGCAGGAACCCCGTGAACCCCCGAAATTCCGCGGAACGCCGTGCGACGACCCCGAGGACTGGCTGGAACAGTTCGAGCGTGTGGCGACCATCAACAAGTGGAACGACGAGGCGAAGCTGCAGTGGGTCTACTTTACCCTGGAAGAGTCTGCGCGTACCTGGTTCATCAACCAAGAATCCGTGCTTAGGACGTGGGAGGATTTCAAAGGCAGCCTTCTTCGGACGTTCTCAAGCGTGGCTCGCAAGGAACGGGCAGAGAGGCAGCTGCATTCACGCTTCCAGCTCCCCGACGAGAGTGTCGCTGTCTTCGTCGAAGAAATGAAGCATCTGTTTGGTAGGGCCGATCCAGAAATGCCAGAGGGAAAGAAGCTCGGTTTCCTTATCGAGTGAAAGAACTTTTTGCTGGCTTAATGCGCAATTCACCACAAACCAGTCTCCCAATTTTTGACGGAAGCTGCCACCATGGAAAAGATTCTCGACGTACGGCGGAGACAGTACGGACGGCCTGCTATGACATGCGGTACGTCGCCGGTCGAGCTCAATGCCGTAACCGTCAACAGCCTTCGGGACACAATAAAGGTTGTTGTGCAAGAGGAACTGCGGAAGCTGTTCGCGAGTTCTTGTCCTCAAGCCGCGACATTAAGCGATGTCGTCAGACAAGAAGTTCAGCAGGCACTGGGGACCGGACCATTAGTTCCACCAAACCAGGAACCTGAGTTAGCTCCACGAGGACCGCAAATTATGTCGTACGCCGCGGCTGTGCGAAGCCGGTCCGCACCGCCCAATCGACGTACGCGCCACTGCCACGCCCACAACCAAACGGCTACCGACCTCCCGTTGAAAGAGTTGTCCCTCGAAAGTCCGACGTGTGGAGGACTAATGACCACCACCCGCTTTGTTTCCACTGCGGCGAACCTGGCCACTTATACCGCCAGTGTTTTTACAGGAACCTCGGAATACGCGGATTTCCAATCGGCGCTTCACGTCCGCAACCAGGTCAAAGGCCAGCTGATATTGAAGATTATTTACAGCGGCAAAATTCGCCAGCGGGCCACTACAGGTCGCCATCGCCTTCGTCTCGCCGTTACCCTTCACCGCACCCCGCCAACATAGGCGCAGCGCGGGAAAGGTCCCCTAGCCCTCACCTTGGAAACTGAAGACGGCAACCAATGGAGGTGTGGTTGCTGCACGGCGCATTCCTGAAGACCCTCCCCCGCCCGAAAGTCCCAGTGGAGTAACACTACCTGCAGCGTGCGAGAGAAACGAACAACCTATCAGCACCAAGTTCCGTCCAAGCCGCGACAGCACACCACGACAGACCTGTACGCAAAGGTAAAATCGACGGATCTGGCAGTGAAAATTGACAACCGGGACGTAATTGCGTTGGTTGATACCGGTGCTGACTTCTCCGTCATGAGCGCGGTGTTCGCTGATCAGCTGAAGAAGGTGCTGACTTCGTGGGAAGGCCCACAGATACGAACAGCAGGCGGTCATGTCATAACACCGAAGGGAAGGTGCACAGCTCGTGTGGATGTGAAAGGGCATACGTACCCTACTCTTTTCGTCATCCTGGACCAGTGCTCTCGGAACATCATTCTCGGTGCGGACTTCCTTTCGGCGAACAAAGCAATCATAGATCTTCGAGTGCAAACAATCACTATGTCACCAGATACGGGCATCAAGCAAAATCCAAGCCCTGCATTATCTGCTGCACTAATGGTTCTCGATGAGCACGTCACATTGCCACCACGCTCGAGTGCTGTTCTCCCTGTGGGCGCTGACAGCTGCATCTGCGCCGACCAGAGTTTGCTGTTTGAAAAAGTTTGGCTGTCGCCAGAGGAATCGTTCATATCATTGAAGGAACCGTCAATGTACTAATCACTAATTTCTGCTCAGAATATCGTCACCTTGCCAAAGGCACCACTGTCGCACTATTTGAGACCATCCCAGACATAGGCAGTGTATTCACGATCGACGACGCACTGCATCTTCGTACACGTGACGTGTTCTTTGACGTGAATCCGGCGTTGCCCCTGGAGAGACAGGAAAGGCTGCAGAAACTACTCTATAGCTAGAAGTGAAACTTGGGCTAGTTGGTGATCCATTCCGCTGAAACAGCAGCGCTAACACTAGACGGGGACAAAAAGGACGACACGACACAGGCGCTGAACTCACAACTAAAATTTTATTGAGGGTACAGGTACACATATATATATATATATATCAGGCACGTAGCCAGGATTTTTTTTCGGGGGGGCCCAAGGCCTAAATGTTCGCAAAAAAGTCGTTCCATGGCAAAATGAAAAAAAAAAAAAAAAAAAGTTGCCCGGGAATACAGAAGGCGCTTAATTATTAGAAGAGAATGAAAACAGTGGAATGCAGCATAAAAGGCGAGTTAATCAGAGATGGAAAGCATGTTTTTTGACACTGCAATAAAGCTAGTGCGCGTGCACCAGAAAAAATACTTTCCCACCAAGTAATCTCGACCGAGAAGGGTCAGAGTCAGTGACGTAAAGAAGAGTGACAAAAAAAAAAGGGGGGGGGGGGGGGGATGCGAAGGAATCTGGCGCCCACTTACGGATGTGTAGTAAATAAAAAAAAAACAATTGTCGGACGCTTTCTCTACCCAACTTCTCATACTGTCTGAACAACAGGCCTGCGAGAAGAACGTGAGCCACTTTATTTATGACAGCAATTCTTAAACCAAAAACAGAAATACTTGGGAAAACAATTTTATTGAACCACAAAATACCAAAATACGGATGCTTTCATGACAAAAAAATATGCAGAACACTGACATTCGTTTTAGCAAGCACTTGTAAAGAATGGCATTGGGAATGGTTTTACGATATAATAAAAGTCAATGCAAAAGAAGAAAAAAAAACGCACATGCAGCTTTGCCGAAAAGAGGTTCACGCTGCAATTTTCATGCGTCTCGGTTTCTCCATAAACACAGCGATAACTTCGTCGACATTCACTTGCATCCGGTGAATGGACATAAGAGCCAGGCCGCTCTTCAGCTGTCCGGTTCCTCAAATATGTTTTTATTCTTTTGAGTGTCGAGAAGCTGCGTTCTGCAGCAGCTGTAGTCACTGGGAGCGTTGCCAATATCTTGAGGAGTGTGTGAACATTCGGGAAGAGGGCTTTGTCGCATTCAGCTAAAGCGTCCGTCGCAAAGCGGGGAAGTTCCTCCTCTTTCTTGGCTTGCCATTTGGTTTTCCAGATTTCCCATTCACCTTTTAGTGTAAGGATATGCGCTGTTGTCATATCTCTGAGGTAAAAATCGAAGGCCGGCTGCACAGATTCAAATTTGCCCTTGGAGGCGTGCTTTGGCAACACAAATTGCAAACTTTGCAGTGTTTCCCGATGGTTTGCAAAGCGCCGTTTGAGGGAAGCTTTCCGGTCATCTATGTAGGGTATGAACGTGGCTCGCCTGTAGTACTCTTCCGCAGAACTACAAGCGTAGTTTGCCCGGTATCTCTGTGTTCCTACCACCCGTGGAATCTCGCAATGCACTCCGAACTCCGCCGCTCTACCTTGACATAGAGAAAATATTCTGTGGAATTCTGCCTCCGCGTTAGTTCTCATGTCTTCTAGTTTAGTCAGCACCAGGTCAACCTGATCCAAGGCGACGCTCATGTCAATAGACGGGCTTTGCAGATACACAGACAAGTGGTGTGTGAGGCCTAGGAATGTCTCGCTAACAGAGAGGCATATAAGAAAGTTTGGCGAACAGATTCGCTGGTGGAGGCAATGAGCGGTGGACGCTGCTGCTTTGTCAGGGAAGGTGTCCACGAACTCTTCAAGTGAACGAACTATCTCAGGAAGTGCCTCCCCAAACAGTGCGACTGAATCATGACGTTCCACCCACCTTGTCTCACAATATCGGTGCAGCCGGCGGAAAGACTTTGTAGACGCCTCTAGATGTTTTTTCAGGACCGCTGTCCTCTTTGGTGACATACGAAAGAAAGTGCATACCTCACTAATTGTACCAAAGGCCCGTCGAATGTCTTGGACAGCTGAGGCATCGCTTAAACAAAGGTTCAGAGAGTGCGACGAGCAATGCGTGTACAAAGCCGTTGGGAAGTCCTTCAGGATGAGCGCCTGCACGCCGTTGAATGCCCCACTCATCGCTGCTGCTCCATCGTATCCTTGGCCTCTCATTATGTTCAAGTGCAGGCCAAGATTCAGCAGCTCCCTTTTCAGTGTGTGTGCCAGGCTAGAAGCACTGACGTCGTCAACAGGTACGAAGCAGAGAAAATCTTCCCGAATGCTCGAACTAGTGGGATCGACGTAGCGTACGCACAACGAGAACTGCTCCGTTTGGGATACATCCGTTGTTTCATCTGCTAGCACCGAAAAAAGTCCGGCCTCGTTTGCCTGTCTTACAATTTTATCTTGTGTGAGCTTGCCAATTATCGAAATAATTTCATTTTGAATGGACGGGCTTGAGTAAAGAGCATTGTTGCCTGCTGTACGAATGTGATTCACCAAAATTGTGTCTCCGCCATTCGCTCGATAACGTAGGAGCGCCCTGAAGTTGCCGTCGTTCTGCAAGGGTTCTTCAAGAGAAAGACGCCCCGAATCCTTGTCACCTCTCAGCGCGAGGTCTTGACGGCCGCACAGTACAACTGTCTCGACAATCGCATGCAACTTTGCCTTGTTGTCCTCGAGTTCTCCCTTTGCTTGCTGATTAAGCTGTATGTGGACACTGCTTGACTTTCCTCTGGCGACTCTGAGAAAGGATTCGGCGTCAACCGTTGCCGCCTTGTGATATTCAGTCCGTGCATGATTCTCGAATATCTCAATGGCATCCTTCCATTTCGTAAACGGGACTGTTACGAGGTTCCTACATGACTGGTGAGAGCCTTTGCCTGCTCTGCTCTTACGACAAAAAAGTACGCAGGTTTTGCAGAACGCTCCCTTCCGCACGTGAGAAAATGCAAGCCATCCGTATCGCTGCAGCCAGTGAGATTGAAACGTGCGCCTTTTCCCGTTTTTGGCTACCGAAATTTCAAACTTGTAGCTCGGAGGTGGCATCCACACGTTAGAGTATACCTGTTCTCTTATGTCGTCGGGTATGTCAGTGCGATTGACAAACATGCCGATATCATTACGACAAAAAGGGCTATCAGCTTCCTCATCGTCCTCGCAGTCATGCGTTCTCTCGGCATTCAAGTCTGCACGTGTTGTGGTGTTTTCGGAGGTAGAGCCACCGTCTGGTAATGCAAGGCTTCGTTCCTAAATGCACGATAGAAATAAAAAAATAATCATACGTAAGTTTTCTTATCATAGTTGTTTTTACTTTATGCTACAATTAATTACTGTCGCAGGAATTACGACAAGTTCCACTCTTACAAGCAGCCTAAATAAAAATGACTCCGAGTATCCGTACATTCAATACATTTCATTTCACGCCACATGTGCCTGTCTTACCGCTCGTTGATCTAGACTAGATACAATCGAATCTCGTTAATTCAAACACGCTTATATAGAATTGACGTTGTGGTCCTGTGAAATTCACCTGTATTCTAATGGGCAAAAACGATCTATTATCATTATCATGGCTGTGAACCCTTTTCCTTCCCTAGCGATTCGCTACTGGAACTGAAACAACTTACTCCAATCTAATCCGCACATTTTCTCCAATTTACATGAGCCCAAAACTTGCCTGCGTTTTGGAACCGAATATTCAACCGCAACCACGTTCGTGCGTTTGTTAACAGGTTCTCATGATCTCATCGGAGGGTTCAAAGGGAGTGTCATCGTGATTAGGAAAGGGCGACGGAGCAGATTATTTTTTTGCGAGTACGCGTACGTTCGTTTTGCGTTCCAACCAAGTGCATGGTGATTTGCCGCCTTCATTGCGAAAACTGACGTGTAAGAAAAGATATTTGGCATGCTGAATACAGCTGCGTCGCATGTTTTTCCGCACCCGAGGCCGTGGTGACTGTGAGTAGCGCAAAAGCAGATATCCGTGCCTCGAACACAAACGTACATGCGGACATTTGTCATCTTTGTAGACCGAACTGTCAAGGTAAAAGATCTTGAATTAACACGCGAACTGTGTTATATATACAATAAATTTAACTGCCAGAAGAAAAATTGCTCAGTCAACGACGACAAACTGTACATTTCTCTTTCCATCTTTGTCTTATTTTTTAATCGTTAACATAGCAGCACGGTACAGTATTATTTTTAAAAGCTGCTACAAATACCTTTAACTTCAAGTGCATTTTTATATTGAAACAGCAAAAATTTGGTTTGCGTTGGACTCGAGTAAATTCGGCCGTCTGCGCTGGAAAAGAATGAGTATTTTACGGTTGGCGTAACCAGTCCATCCAGTTTTCAGTCATTGAGCCATCATTGCTAATGGCCCTAATTGGGCCATTAGCAAGTGCGAGTGATAAGAAAACGAAAAAGCGTCATGTAGTCATGCCCATAGCAAGTATACAAGATTTGTAAAGCGATGGCTGCAGTCGCGCTATATGAGGCAAATTGAACCCCTCGACCACATAGCACCAGATTCATAGTGTTTGAAGAGTCATCTCAGAAAAAGATATTTATGGCGAAACCAGTATCATATATAGTGTTGCTCAGAAGCTCACAGGCGGAGAATCATTACTCCCATCTTCAAAACGGACGTTACAAGCAAAGGCAATAAGAAATACAGGACCCACCTTTGGAACTTTAGCGAAGAAGCTGGTTAATTTCATCGTTGATCCTGGTCGCTTTCTGGCCGTTGAAGTTGAACCCTGGCTGGCACCTTCTTTCTCCATGGCTGCGTGTTGTTATGCCAGAGGACCCCGACAAAAATTTGCTTGCTCTGACGGAGCGCTGAAGTGCGGGGCTGAATCACGCCTTGCCGTTCGGGCAGCCGCATATTACTGGAGAGCTGCATACGCGCTCATTCAGCAGGTGGGCGTCCGAACTGTACAGATTGTTTAACCTGTTTACTTGTTCCGCCACGCGGGCGCCTGCCCGGCGACACAGGCAGCGGACAAAGGGTGGTGGGGTTCGCAGAGGCGCCAGGGGGGGTCGTACGGGTTAATGGGTCATCGAAGCGGACGCTTCCCATACTTCCCACGCTTTCCAAGTTTTCGGTTATCTTCCATCTTCAGGTCGGGGAAAAACTCTGCGGCTGCGGCAAACCAAACCCGTACGCGTGCGTGTTCCCATACCGCGTAGCTGTCAGTCAAAGCACCTGATTGCTCCCTAAGTTGCCGCCACTACGCGCGACAAAGACACCGCTCCTCTCGTTAAGAAAAATAAGAAAAGAGATGTCCGCAGGGAATCCACAGGTGGAGTCAACACTACCTTTTTCTGTTGTCAGCAGTGCTCAGGGGCCGCACCTCAAAGCCCCGTGCACCCTGGCAACTTCCAAGAGGACGGAGGACACCCCCAAGACAGGGCAACCTCTTTCGGAGAAAAGGGGATTGCCCAGGCGTGGAGCCAAGGAACAGGAAAAAGCCGGGAGGACAAAGCAGAGAGCGACGGGCCATGAGACATCGTCCGTCCGCCTCCTGAAGAGAAGTTCCGCATATTTTTTTCAGTGCAACAATACAGTTTCTTTAAAATTTAATAATTCGTAATCGTGCCTTAATTCACCATTCGACTACGATCTGACACTGTATGATGTCCTGTCATTCTCTGCATTGTTCCTTGGAGCAATCCAACTACCGAGCGCCCAGACCGTAGAACTGATGCGACGAACAAAAGTCCCACGAAGTGCGGACAGATAACGTCGTTTTGTCTGGTTTGGAAGCCGTATGGCAACATTTTGTTCGTTCTGGTAACTTTGTTTCGAACAAGCTCGTCTTCTTGAAAATGTCCTGCGTTGCACAGCTTTCTCTCTCTCTCCGCAGTCACAGAGCAGTAACTGCTTCCGATAATTGGTTTCAGTTGGTATGACCGTTGTGTCAGGAAGATTGATACGGTCGTCGCTGTCTTGGGAATGTTTGGCTATCGGGTTGCGATCTCGGAGGTCATTCTTGTGCTGTCACAGTCTTTCTTTGAGGTTTTTCGTTTCGCCGGTGTAGCTCGTATCGCAGTCAGCGCAAAGAAGTGGGCTCTCTCCCTCGGCGGACCAGTCTTTGGCAATATGTAGAGAACGTGTGTTCGAAAGCTTCTCAGTCGCTCGGATGCCTTCTTTTCTGAGAATACGGGCGATGGTACCGCTAACGACTCGGACATATGGGAGAGTGTCGTGTTTCTGTTGTGATGTTGATTCAGGAGCTGGACGCTGAATTTCTCAGCAAGCGTTTCGTGGTTTTGAAATTGAAGTGCTTTCGGAATAAAGGTTCTTGGGTAGCTGCTCTTGGCGAGTTCCTTGACTATCGTTTGTTGTTCATTTGTTTAAGTCCGTACGCCGCTACTCGCACTTGTGCCTCTATAATACCCCTGCGTCAATGGCTGAACTGGACGGATTTGGGGGGGGCCCGGGCCCCTGGGCCCCCCTTGCCTACGTGCCTGATAGAGAATGACGGCCGATCGTTTTCCATGACACATCATAATATCTGGCGCAGCAGGTTTAAGACAGGTGTCTGCGCTTCAATGACTAACCGTGACCAAGTGAAGACACACGTGTGCGATGAATAAGACAAGAAAGACATGAACATGACAAAACACACGACAGTGCACATACTATACGCTTACCACGCGGCATCGTGTATTCTAAGTATCGCACTTCCCTTTCCCAAGGGCACCGACGGCTTACTCAACGCAACCCTTCCCCCTTCCTTCCTAATGATGCAATGCTTCTACTACGTCTCTAGTGCCCTGTTCTGGATGTCTGTACAAACGGTGTGGCCTTCTCTGCCATGCGGCTGGCAGCCACCAGAGGCCTTCAACGAGGACAAGTGCTCTTTCAACACGAACATTAATGCACCTACCTGGTTTTGTCCTATATACACTCGCCCGCATGTCAAGGAATCACATACACCAACAAAAGATTACAATGAAAAGTATCTATTCTGTTTTTTCGCGCCGGGCAAAAAGTACAAGTCCTTACGCAGGCCCCGAGGTTCTCTTATGTATGCGGGAGCAAATGGATGGACAAATTTATTGGGAGCGGAAACAACGAACGCCATATTCTACTTGCTGCAGTTCCGGTCAAGCTATGCGCCACAAACTTGTGCACATAGGGCACCACACAGGTCTTTTTCATTACGCAGCCAGCTCACTTTCTTCCCACGTGTCCGATTCTCTTCCTTTTGCCCACTTGATCAAATTTGAACAAGTCCCTCAAGATTTCCGTATCAGGGTAGCCTGCCGACTTGCAGCCTTTCGACTTGGCTCAGGAAGCTTACTTCATCGAATGCGTGCAATTTTCTGGAGTTGCAGCTCCAACGCAGCATATACAATGCCAGACTTTACTAGCTTAGAATTGGCCTGAGGTAAAACAGCAAAGATACCCTTTATGGATCGGGGGGCTTATAGAACCAACACAAATGTTCGTCGTGAAGCGCAGTTTAATATCGAGGAACTGAAGCTCGCTTCTTTCCGGTAGCTCGAAGGTGAACTTTAGCCCATGACTTGAGTCCTTAAAAATTTCTAAAATATTAGCTCTAGTGTTGAGCTGATCTTCAGTTTTAATGATAACCAAAAAGTCATCCACGTACCGGAAAACGCGAGTGGCCAGGTCCCGTAACTTTCCGGAGACGGACCTGTCTACTTGACCTAGAAAAATATGACTTAAAACCGGTGCCACTCTCGATCCAATACTAATTCCCGATTTTTGGACATAAATGCTCCCTTTCCATTCCACGAACATAGACCGCAAATAAAATAACAACAGTTCCAGAAAACTTTCCAAGGAAATGCCACAACTGCTTACAAACTTAACTTCGTTATTATCCTGAACAATACAAGACTCCACACTCTGCATGAGTTCATTATGCGGTAGTGAGTAAAACATGTCCTCAATGTCTATGCTGAAAGCCGAGCAAGACCCCGGGTTGCCTGTTCTGAGAAATTCCACTACACAATCCGAGTTTTTGACCGAAAAAGGGTCTACCACATTGAGGGCTTCTAGGTGCGTCTGCAGGTAGGTGGAAATTTCAGATAGCCAAGTCCCAACTCTGGACGCAATGTTGCCGCATGTAAACGAAAGCGACCCGAACCCGGACGTAGCAATATTTCAGCAGCGCGCTGAAGAGGCCTGACAGCTGGCTCGACTGCGAATGGCAAGAAAGCAAGCGACGGACGCCCGGCACCACAACCTTCGACACTGCCATCAGGAATACACACCCGGTGAGCAAGTTTGGCTATGGGCACCAGTTCGCCGACGAGGCCTCAGCGAAAAGCTTTTGTGGCTTATTTCGGCCCCTACAAAATTGTTCGTCGCGTAGGGCCGCTGAACTATGAAATCATCCCCGATGGTGTGGCGGCCTCCCAGCGTCGACGTGTGCGATCTGAAATTGTTCACGTCGTGCGTTTGAAACGCTATTATGCGCGCTAGCAGACACTATGTGCCCTTGTTCTATCTTTGTTGTGAAAACTTTCGTGCCTTATGACTTCAGTGCTTGTTTTCAACATCGAGGCGATGTTTTTGAAGGGGGGAGCAATGCGACGTGCCATGCCGTTCTTTGCAGCCATCGAGCGACAGCTGTTGCGTCATTTAGAGAGGTTAGCGCGGACTGCGATTAACTTCCAATGGGCCCATCGTATCAGACAGTGCAATATCTGATGATAGGTATGCGCATGTACTGTGTTGTTATCACAGCGCTTAAATAGCTGGTAACGCATAAGCTATGGGTTACTCCTTGGCGGGGCGGCAGCCGTGCATGTGCACGCCACTCTAGTTCAGTTACTTTGGTGTTTCCTATGCGAGAGGCACAAGTCCGGCTCATTAACAATAAAGCGTGTCTGCCGCACCCTCGTCTCCTGTGGATTCAAGTGACGACGACGCCCGTGACAGTATGCCTCTTGGTGGCGCCCCCTCCCCCTGGAAGCGCGTGTCCTTGGAATTCGTGTCCTCGTTATCAAGTAGAAAAGAAAGTTTTGCACTTCCCTGCTCTGCAACAACTTGACGAGGGTTAGTTGGTTCATATCTAGAGAAAAACAGCATTGAATAAAATTGTCGATGAAGCTATGTTTCCGCGAGCCGAGCGACACACATATCCAAACAGCGATTCCGGGCCTAGGCATAGCTATAGGCTGACGCCGTTGCCATATCGTCGTAGTTCACAATGGACTGCGAACTTGCCACAAAGCGCTCACGTTTGCCAACACGATGAACATTTGTACTCAAGTGTAATGCCTTAATACAACCAATCAGTTTTCTTGAACCATCGGTGTAAAGCGCAACGATGGAAACGAAGCGAGCAGCATCGGTGAAACGGCCGGTGCCGCTGTTTACCTTTTGTACCGCGGCTTCCAATCACTTGAGTGGTTTAAAAACGGCTGCTGCTTTCCACATTAAACATAACGTCACTCATTTGTACAGGCGCTCCCAGAATATCGGAACGCCGGACAGGCAACAGCGAGCCGGCGGAGTATGCGCGCAGAAAAGTAGTACGATGGTCTGCGCGTGCGCAGTCTCCCTAGCAAGCAAACATTGCTCCGTATTGCACCTAGATTTGCGTTGTGTTGCTACAGAACGGTGCCCTATGTGTCACTTAGCGTTTTTTTAAGGGGGCTGGGTGGGTGGTGTCTGACAAGCCGCGTGTGCATGCACGTGCGTTGGAGCAGGAACTATCGTGCGTGCGTGTTCGTGCACTTGGATGACTTTTATTTTGCTACTTTGCTTCCTATTTATATTTGACGTGATTATTTCCGGTAGGCGACTGTGACTAGCGCTCGCAAAGGACGGTGGTTTCATCTGACGCAGCCGTGAGCATATCGGTGGCCAGATTGATAAAGAGATACGAATATATTTGAAGCATGCCACTGACACGAAGTTCACCTTTCACTATCAAGGCAGCATGCATCTCGGTGGCCAGATTGATAAAGAGATACGAATATATTTGAACCGTGCCACTGACACAAAGTTCACCTTTTTCCTGTCAAGGCAGCATGCCGAAAAGAGTGCCGATCGATGTGCGGAGAAAAGTAATTGAGCTCTGGTTACAAGAGAAATCTCAGCGCTTGATATGGCGACTCACAGGGAAGTCTGTAAGCGCGGTCAAGTCAACCGCATTATACAAGCATACAGGGTTGAAGACGGCCCACTAATAGATGCGCCACGATCCGGAAGGCACAGATGCACGTTGGAAGAATGCGACCTTCTCATTGTTGCTGCAGCAGTCGCCGATCCTTTTGAAAGCGCTGGACATATTAATACAGCACTGAACCTGCAAGCCAGTGAGGAGACAATCAGAAGGCACATGCGAGAAGCTGGTCTTCGTGGATTTGTCGCGGCGCAAAAGCCACACCTGACAGATCGTCAAAAAGCTCAACGCCTACAGTTTGCCAGGGCATACGAGCACTGGACTACAGAAGAATGGACGCAAGTGATATTCTCGGATGAATCCACATTTACGTCGTGGTGGGATCAAGAGCGCCGCGTATGGAGACCGTACAATTGCAGGTTTTTTTTTCCTTTTTGATCTTTGGCACAAAAACATCTTCGGGCGCACAAAAAGGTTCGAACTAGAAAGACAAATATTATTTTTTCTCGTCGTGTAGGTACGAACCCGGGTATGTTTCCGAGACCTACAGTAGCGGTGTAATAATCCAAATTGTCCTCTTGTTACCAAGCTTGTAGTACCACGGATTGAAAGGTAACTAAGAAGGAACTTCGCAGAACAGACCAGCACGGTTGAAAAGAAGGCAAGGATGACGTTGTGGCCTTGCCGCTTCAACCGCAAGTAGTATCCCAGAATGGATGCGGATAATGACGAGAACACGCCGCGAGGAATCGACAAGCCTTTATATTTATAGATTGCGGTGCGCAGTGTGATACAGCACCTAGTCCGTCAAACCCACCTTGTCATAATGTTAAAGGGCACCTAGCGCTGCCTTTTTGATGTAAGGCAACGCCAATCTAGATGCACTAGGGAGGGAAATTAGCTCGCTAGGGAGGGCGCGCATGCGCACACCTTGTGTGCATTTATCCGCCGGTGCGCTCTGCCGGCGAGCGGCTGCGTGCTCGGCGTTCCGAATTATTCTGGGAGCGCCTGTACACTATTTCGTTCCGGAACCAAACCGCAGTCAATATATATTCCACGCCATACCAGTGGTACCGGCAAACACCAGCGTATAACTGCCAGACCTGTCCAAGCGGTGAGGAGGTGTCGTAAAAAATTCAAACGAGAGAATCGTGGAAAATGGGCCCCGGTCACGTGGTAGGCAAGCAGTAGAATAACGTACGTACGTACGGTCAAACGCTACTAAAGGTTACCGCTTCCAAACAGCCTCGAGCAACTCCTACCAGAGAGGCGCCACGCAGAAGCGACAGAGGATCAGGATGTCTTGGAGAAGCTAGCGGAATCACGTGACGCCGACTCCTTTTAGGGGCGAAGCTCCTCTTAGTCTAACCCACGGAGGTCTAACCTTGTCAGGCGTCAGGCGTAACCCGCGTGCTGGGAGGCACGCGCTCGCCCTCGGCGTTCGCCTCGGCGCATGCCTCTGCTTCTTGTGAGATAGAGAGAGAGACAGAGAGAGAGCGAAAGGCGCGCATTGGCTATGGAAACGCTCTTTCTTAGAGGAACGCTGTACCAGCTCGCAAAGAAGGAGAACGCGCTCTCACCCGCGAGAGAGAACGTTGGCGCAGGCAGCGTCTCCTAGCGAGTTTCTTGATTGAGAACTACCGACTGCTCGCGTTGGAGAAGCGTTCACCGGCAACCCATATACCTATATGTATATATATAGGCACTGGATCTTGACTTGCAATGAAATGCCGGTGGGAGATTTCACTTGTGCTCAGTTGAACCATGAGGATTCGTAGCGTGCGCGTTAACTAAATTAATCCAGAACTCGGCTCGATCTACGATGAACCTCCCGAGCTTCGCCCACTCACCATCAGTCACTCCGTGGATATGCTGTAATTCTTTTGCTTTCCCTCCATCTGTACGGCGCTGCGTGCAGCGCTTCGTGATCGCTGTCTTCTGAGCTGGAAGAGCTTGTCCTGCCGTCGTCGCTAAACGCGAGCCCCACTTTCTGGTACGCGCTCCATGGCTGCAGCGAACAGGTGCCATTTCGACAGACGAAACGGAAGTGGTGCCAAGATGCGCCTCCGTGCCAGAGCAAGCCGGACCGTGCTGGCGCGGAGTGAGTTGATCTGAATCTGCCAGTGAAATTCGATCAGTGAAACACTGATTCATCGCCGCAGAGCAAAATGGCAACCTGCTGCCAACCTGTCAGTGAAAAATACCGAGTGTAGCGCCACTACCAGTCACTTGGCTGCAGCAACAGTATTTCCAGACTACCAAACATTCGTTAACTAAGGTGAGCCCATCGAACCCCGTTGAGAGTCAAATTCTGAGACAAGTGCTCACCGCATGCAGCGATAATTCACATCGACTCACAGCGCGATGTGCTGGGAGCCGCCGTAGCACCACAACACTGATTCTGTCGGAAGTGGGCTTTTATTAGAAACGGCAAAGCACCAGCGGAGGCCCGAGCTTACAAAGCTGTGTTGATCCCGTACGCTCGAAATCAGCTTGGCGTGAAGCCGGGCTTCGCGAGCGTGGGGACGGGGATGCCGTGACGGTTGCGACCCAGAAGCACAGCAACACGGCATAGCAAGAGCATCGAGGAAACGTCCTTCGCGCTTTCAACATGGCGATGAGTGGCGGAGGGAGTAAAGACCCTTGATTATGGGCAACTCTACAAAAAGGGAGGAAGAGAAACGCAGGGAGGTTAACCAGAGAGTGTCCGGTTGGCTACCCTGCGCTGGGTACTAGAAAGAGGAAAGAGATGGAAACGTGGCAGATAATGGCGGACAACACACTTCTCACCAGACTCGATCGCCGGAAATAATTCCAAGTCTTGATTCCCCCAAAAAGATCCCACGAAAGCTTGGACAATAAGGTCCCCTTAAGCACACTAGCAAAACGCCAGCAGTGGTTCAAAGACCGAGTCAAAGCCAAGGGTGATAAAACAAAACAAATATATTCTCATCAGTTACACAAACGTACACAATACGGCTCTTCCAAACTCAAACACAGATGGGTTAAACGTGACACGAAACCAAAAAACACGAACAACCTCATGCACTGCAACGCGAGGAATAAAACACAAAATAGTCCTATTCACCAAGTCACTCGAGGCGTCTTCTCAACTCGAAGCTTGCAGGCGGGGCTTGTCAGCTGGCGCGTGGAACAGCGTCTTCTTTCTTGCTCAGTCACATTCACGACTTGGACTATTGCTACTGTTACTGCTTCTTCTCGCTACCCTCGCGGCCCGTGGTCGTTTATATAGCCTTGGAAAGACGTACAAGTTTCGGTGCGGCCCACGTGATACAAGCACGCACAACGTTGTTGGGAACCTTCTCGCCCATTCTCGGTCCTTCGTCGTTGCGGAACCGCCTCTTCCTGTCACTGAGCGAGGAGCGTCGGTCCGCCTCCTCTCTCTCCCTACGGACGCTTCTTAGGCGGTCTGCTGGGTGTACTCAAGGGTGCCGAGGACGCTATGACTGCACTGGCCAGTTACAAGAATGGTGTGTTCCAGCTGCTCATGAAGCGCGCGCAAGCCAGAATCACGAGTTTTAAATGCGAAGCATTTCTTAGCGAACATCGGCGAGTTTGAGCGTATCTATCTATCTATCTATCTATCTATCTATCTATCTATCTATCTATCTATCTATCTATCTAGCCGCCTATGATTTTGTGCTCTCCTGGCCGTTTCGCTAATCGGATGTTTACGAAAATTGGTATGCCACATCATGCCTACATGACGAACATAAATGACAGGTCAGAACATGATAATCATGATATGCATGTCATGAGCGGCAGGACTTACATGCCACGGTTTTAGGGCTCTCCTGGCCTTTTCGCTAATGGCATGTATGCAAAAATTGGTATGGCACAACATGACTGCCTGACGAACATAAATGGCAGGTCATAACATGAAAATCTTGACATGCGTGTCATGAGTGGCATGATTTACATGCCACGGTCTTAGTGCTCTCCTGGTCGTCACCTTAATGGGATGTATACAAAAATTGGTATGCCATAATATGACTGCATGGCGAACATAAATGACAGGTCATAACATGAAAATCATGACATGCATGTCATGAATGACATGATTTACATGCCACGCGTTTCGTTAATGGGACGTATACGTAAATTGGCATGCACAACATGACTGCATCACAAACATAAATGACAGGTCATAACACGAAAATCATGACATGCATGTCATGAGTGACATGATTTACATGCGGCTGTCTTGGTGCTCTCCTGGCCGTTTCGTTAATGGGATGTATATGAAAATTGGTATGCCACGACATGACTGCATGGCGAACATGACTGACAGGTCACAACATGAAAAGCATGACATGCATGTCATGGGCGACATGATTTACATGCCAGGCGTTTCGTTAATGGGATATATACCAAAATTGCTATGGCACAACACGACAGCATGACGAACGCAAATGACAGGTCATAACATTAGAATCATGACAAGCGTGCCATGACCAGCATGATTTACATGCCATGGTCCTGGCGCTATACTGCCGTTTCGTTAATGGAATGTATGGGCTCCGTCTACTGACCAGAGGGCGCTACGTAGCTCTTGTCGGACGGCTCAGTCGCGCACGGTGGAAACCGAGGCGACAGCGACGCGCGCGTTTCTTCGCTGCTTTCCGGGCGTGCTGCGAACCACACGAACGCTCGCGGCGTCGCCCTTTGGAACAGCTTGCCGCAGGCTTGGAGCGCGCGTCTCAAAGGAAATAAAACGAAAGAAGGTGGGACGGGCGGTCGCTGCTGCTATAGAGTTGGAGACGCGCATCGCGTTCGCGTATTTGCCTGTCACAGTCTGCCGAATTTTGCTTCTTCTCTCCGCCAGGCAGTGCATTCTGGCGCTAATGTCGCACATGGAAAACTCGAATGCACGGAGCCTATACGAAAATTGGTTTGGCACAACATGACTGCATGACGATCATAAATGACAGGTCATAACATGAAAATTGTGACGTGCATGTCATTAGCGGCATGATCTACATGCCGCTCGTTTCCTTAAAGGGATGTATAACAAAATTGCTATGGCACAACACGACTGCATCACGAACGTAAATGACAGGTCATAACGTTAGAATCATGACATGCGTGTATGAGCGGCATGGTTTACATGCCACAGTCATGGTGCTCTTGCGGCCGTTTCGTTAACTTCATATGTACCAAACTCGGTATAGCGAGACATTGCAAATCCATTTTACGTTACTTATGCGTGCTTTGCATCTCCTTGACTCCCACTGCACGTGGGATCTGTCAATTTTTTAACATGAAAGTGTTTCATGCGGGGGTACACCAAGAAATCTGTGACGTACTTCCATAACGGAAGTATATGTCTGAAAAATAAACGTGCATTTTAAATAGAAAAAGTTGCACTTGCTGGGATTTGAACCCACAACCACCTAGGGAGCGACAGTATGGCCTGGAAGCGCTACCACCACACCACCGACCGACTTGCGAAATGGAAGAAAAAACCGGCTTTGTGTCATTACTGCACCGGTTTCGAATTAGGATCTAAGCTATGTCTTGTTAAAACAAAGATATTTAACAAGCAAAATTGCTCTTAAATTAACATAGCCTCCATTTCACTGCACTCTTTGTTCCAAGAGGTGGTACCGCCACCTAGGAACGATGGAGCGAAGTCGTAAATTGCCGTGTTAATATGCGCGCCGGCAGTTAGCGCTTCTGTAGTCTCGATACTAGAGTTACTGTACATGCTACCGCAGGTAGCGGTAGCATATACAGCAACTCCACTGGATACCTCTATCGCCGCGCAGGCTTTGGCGTCCTTCTCAGTCTGCCGGCACGTTGCTGCACGGACGCTACATAATTTGTCTCGTGCGGCATATATGACAGCCAGTGGTGCTGCGATGCGCTCTTCTCCAGGAAGACGCTCGCCTACAAGCACATGATGCGCCTTTCGCACAGCGAAGTGTGCGTTCACAAAATGATCCGCTGACAAACGTTTCGCTTGCAAGGTTTCATCATAGGGAATACGAGTTCTCTCCACGATTTCACTGCCCACGTTCCTGGTTGATGGCAGGTTTACCCAGGGCGCTGCCGCGTTCAGTGCAACGTCTCCGGAAAAATCAGTGAGTCGTTCGAGAGCATGCGTGCAACTGTCGAGGATCCCGCTGCAGCTGACGTGTACATGCAAGGAGTTCACAGAGCATCCAACCCGCCACTCGATTCGTTTCGTTTCTGGAACATAGTAGGGTACATTATTGCCCTCAATCGCTTACATTTGTTTTGAGCACATTGCCGCTTATGTGCGAAGACAGGTTTCACTTTCGTGTTATACCGATTCCAATTACAGAGGGATCAACCATATTTTCTTAACTAGGCAAGAAATATGCCGTTCTCTCGAATTTACGCAGTTACCGATATAACGAAAGAATTCGCGGGTCTCGGTGACTTCATTAAATCGAGGTTCGACTACCTATACTGCCTCGACCAAACTTGGGTGAATGCTCGGCACACCAAGGAGAAGGCGTGGAGGGACACCACTGTGTCATCACGTGAGGACGCGTTTTGCAAGGGTCTCACAACTCGGCTTCGTGCACCGAGTGGTGGTCGGCTCGTTGTACTTCATGCTGGAAGTGAAAACGGCTTCGTGGATGAGGCATGTCTCATTGTCCAGAGTGAAATGGATGGCTCACGCTTTGAAAGGTGGTTCACAGAACTTCTACCAAACATTGAACCACGGAGCGTTAGTCATGACAATTTGCTGCGTACCATAGTGTTCAGCTCAAAAAGTTGCCCTCGACGTCCTCGCTCACGGCCAATATTCAGCCTCGCTTTATTGGGAAAAAAAGAAAAAAGACATGTCGTGGTCTAATGACCAGTTGAAGCCCGAGCTCCTTCAGCTGGTTAACCAAAACTTTTCTGGACACCGACGCCCTGGCCAAGGTTGTCCGGCTTTACCACTGGGAACCCTATCGAAATGGAGCCAGGTCAAGGGTAACACATCATTCACTCTCGCTGGAGTCGAGTAACTTCTGAACCACGCTATCGCCCTTGTGACTCTAGACAACTGGGCGCGGGACTGCGCTCATTTGGAGCGTCTGGGAGAGGCCTGGGAGCGGGATGGTGCAATAGACACCACGCTCGATAGCACCATAATTCCTCTGGTTTCTGGAGATATTCAGTACTATAATTTTTAATTATTTTATTAAGCGACATGCTTCCACTTTTGCTGAGTGGGCATTCACTTACCTGAGAAATATTGTTTTTATATGCTGTTTAGTTTGAAGCTTAATCATTAGCCAATAGCCCAGCTCAGGATGGCGCAAAGGACGCATTCAAAATGCGTCGTTCAGACTAAAGTCCGTGGATATTTTTTTTCGTTTTTTAAGTAGCGAAAAGCTTTGATGTGCCGATAGCGCACCCGATTAGTCGGCGTTACTTTTGGCAGCCATGTTCTTCCTAAATCGTTTACTTGAATGCTGCAGCGAGAGAACGTCAAAGAAAGTTACGCGTTTCAGTAGGCGTTTCCTTACATATGGCACGCCCACTATCATATCTAATAGGAACGCGTATGTTGACGACCGGACGCTATCTGCGCGCGCGTGCTCCGCTCCACGTCTTTAGGAAGAGCATGGCTGCCGACGCGGGCTTTGAGCGAAAGGGGTCCGGGAAAGGAGGTAGTTGTCGCTACTTAAAAACGGAGAAAAGATCTGGGGACTTTAGTTCAGACATCCCATTTCGATGCAGCAGAAATTCAACAGGCTCGTGTACTGCGCGATGTCAGTGCATGTTGAAGAACACAGATGGTTAAAATTTCCTCAGTGATTTTCGGCTTTTCACCAAGCTTTTCACTTATGAAATTAAAAACGCGTTCTTTTGTCTGGAGCTATCTGCGCAGCTGAGATCGGACAGGGTGTGGCGCGCAGAATAGCCACTCTGGAGGGGTCAACCCCCCCCCCCCCCCAAAAAAAAAAAAAAAACCGAAATGACTTTGGGTGAAACACTAAGCTTTTCTGGAATGTCTTGTTCCCTAGTGTGACAAGTGGCGGCCCCAACAATGCATCGGGATGAGAAGACGTTGTGCGCACCGCTCGAGGAAGACAGGCCAGCCAGATTGCAGCCAAGACGTGCTGTTCTCGGGGAGCGACCGTCACTGCTCGGGCAGCAGAGCCTGTGCTCGTGGCCACGGGCTAGACTTTTGAGCGAACCGGCGGCTATTGGGTCCGCTGGTCACCGCCGTCCACGTGGCTTGGCCTTAGCGTCCAGGACGACAGAGTCAGGTTGGCGCTTCGTCTACGGCGGCACCGTAGCGAAACTGCACCGACGTCGCATGGAGCGAACAGCGCGAGTGGTACGTGTGAGTCAACATAGTGCGGTAATGTGAGGGACAATTGTACGAGCGAACAAATTCGAAGCGACTCCAGTATTTGTTTATGTGGACGTCCCTGTGCTGATATAAATGTTTGTCCTTCTCTGTGCCTCGGCCCCTTTCGTCTGAGTGCCTGGGCCCATGAACCTCCTACACCTAGTAATGACGCCAAAAAAGAAAAGAAAGAAAGAAAAGCGAGGGGCAGGCGGATCATGGACTTCCGTAAACAGAAAAACCGGCAACTGTCAAGTCAGACACGGACTTCGATGAGCTGCACATCTGTGTGTTAATCACAGTGTCCCCCTTTGTAAAAAAATCCTTAAGGTGGCCGATGATGCAATAAATTTATCATAACTTGCGAGAAGCAATGATATATTGTACTCTTTATGCTATATATAACATGTGTTGCACAAATTAGGATTTATTATATTTACAACTCTTTCAAAGTTCACAAAGCGCCTAAGTACTACACTGTGCACCTCGCCGCGATGCAACAAATGCTGCTTCAGTAAATTCCCCGTCAATGGACGAGTTTTTCTATTTGTCCAACAAACAAGTGCAGATGAGCACTAGCTCTGTGAGAGGTTGTAACGGATGCGATGTGTGTACCATATGCATAAAATAGCTGCTTTAAAAGAAAGCACAGCTGATTCTTAGGCTGTTAGCATCGGTTTTGGTTGTTTTCATGGCTTTGTCTACTGAAAATTGATGGTTGAAAGAAGGATACGCAGCACGTACACATGACGTCACTCATGTGAAGTACCTGGTGACTAGGAGCGCGTGTGTTATTTGGCGTTATTCAACAGATTGACGGCGTGGCTGAGAGCAGCTAAATCGCAACCTAACTTTGGCGCAGCCAGGTAGCGCTACCTCATCGCCTTCGAACACCAGTGCAGTAGCCCTATAATGCATAAAAATGCTGCCTCATATACGTATTACACTGCATGGAGACCAACGCAATTGTTTACTACTGTTATTTTTTACATGCTGCCGGGCTTTACCCCAGAACAGCTTTACTTGATTCATGTTAACCTTTTTGTGCTTGTTAATTGTTTACCGTGTTTTCGATGTCGATGTGGCAGTTGTACAGTAAACCCGCCGTGCAATTTAACTAGCGGCTAGGGTGTTGGCATGCAAAGCTCGAGGTTGCGGGGCCGGATTCCGGCCGCAGCGACCGCAATTCGATGAGGGTGATCAGTTGGAAAAGAGCATCAGTGTGCTCTTATGTTAGGCACACGTTAAAGAACCCGATAGAAGTTACTCCGGAGCCCTCCACTAGGGGACGTGCCTTGTAAACATACGCGTGATTCAGGAAAACACGTTTGTAGAGGATAAAATAAAGGTAGAGCTACCGCTCCGTTATAAAGGGGACACTCCTAACAGCCATCCGTCGCGCATCTGTCACGTAAAAAGTCGTTGATAATTATAATAATAATAATAAAGTGTATCTAAAAGTAAGGCTGGCACATGTATTTGTAGCTTTATTTAGATACCCGCAAGGCTCTTTCAGTCGGACTCGTCAAAGACTTATGGAACGTGTAAAGGTGGTCGTCGTAAAAACATTTCTGTGGTCGGTGTTAAGGCGAGTGCGCGCAGCCAAGTGATGCAGTGGGCAAGCGTTGTTAAATTCATCGTACAGAGATGAAAGTAGTGACAACTGCGAGCCAGTCTGATGAATGCTTGACAGCACCGGCGAAACGTGAAGCTCGATGGCGTTTCGGGGGGTTCAACGTGCTGCAGAGACAGTGGTCGTCGTGACGAGGACTTACTGGCTTGTGTGAGCGTTCTTTTGGAGTACGTGCGAGCCACGTGCAGAGGTGAGGCCAACGTTATTGTCTTGTACCCGTATGTTTGTGTGTTTGTTTTGGTTGCATAGTTTTTGGCATTGACCCGTATCGTCCACGCCAAGTGGGCAATGAATGGGATGGGAGAGGGGGCAAATAGGAGTGCCAAGTTCGAAAACGGTTGTGATTTGCCGTCAGGAATTTTGGGGCGGATCAATCAAGGGGTTAAAAAGTGACCCCTTGTCACTGTCGAGGGGTTGGCAGGTCTCGAGAAGCAAAGCGGCTGCTGCCTATCGAAGGACTCCCCCCTCTAGCCAATGGCGCCGCTCTGCCAACGTGACGTCGCGGCAGACACTCTCCGCGCCGCGCTCAAGAAAGCATCAGAGCGCGGTGCAGAAAGGGTCGACCAATACGGCACGTTGACACCACTGGCTGGAGGGGGGGGGGGGGGTGCTTTGATAGGCAGCAGCCGCTTTTTCCTGTACCCGAGTGTAGTGCTGTACCATGTGGTGATTCTGGCCATAGGAGCAGTACTAGTCGGCCGAATAGAAGCCACAGTCCCACCAATTGAGCTACTGTCTGTAATTATGTACATACGCCTTGTATATAAAGCATTTGCGTGAGGAGAAGGCTGGCCCCCGTCCTTCAAGTCCAACGACAGAAAGGACGTCCACCCCGTCCTACTTCACAGCGGCTGGGGAGCTCTGCTCCACAAGGAAGAAGAAGATGTCAACCGAGTACACGTTCACCGGCCAGCTATAAACATTACTTTGGGTATTATAGGGAAAATTAGCACCCAGGCTTTTGCAGAACAGGGCTACAAGGAAATTTATATGGATTTCTCGTAAAATGAAAGCCATCTAGTTGGCCTTGTGTTTCGAGTTGTCAATGGATTCGCGCTGTCAGTCGCTAGCTTCCTGGTTAGTTCAATTGGCAGAGCGAGCGCCCCGGACAGACGTTGTTCCCTGGTTCGAGCCCCGGACCAGGACGAGTTTTTCGGCAACTACGAATTAAGCTTCCATTTTCTGAGAAATCCGTATGGATTTCCTTGTGGCCTTGTGCTACAAAACGGTTGGATGTTAATTTTCCCTTTCATAAAACGTTACTCCACCTTGCGCGTTTCCGCAGAACTCATTTGCCTTTACGCTGGGTATCTGCCATTGGTTTTCTTCATAGTGCGTGCATTTGCAGAATTTTCGTCTGGGCATGACAGAGCTCATGTTGTTGCGCCGCTATGGCCATCTCTACTCTTGTTTTCCTTGAGCCCTTATTCTTGGGCTCCTTGCGTAATTATTGCGCTGAAGGTGACCAATTTCACGAATGAAAACATGCGCGGTAATGAAAGTAAACCAACGGCGAATGTGACGGAAAAGTTCTAGGCAAGCGTAACTGTCATGACGGCATGTCTCAGTTGACAAGAAGTTTGATCGATTCGGTATGCGTCGCATGGACCAGGCTTTTTCTCTGACGTACCTATTAGAATTAACGTCCCTTGTTTCATTCTCTTCTACTACGCGGAATTTCATTTTGTGCGTTATTATGTACATCTTGTAATATCGTTGTTAGCGTAATCTAGCAGCAGCACAACGTAGCGCTAAAAACCGTTTGGCATATAATTTTGGACGACCTTGTTTCCCAAGTGCTGAAATAATGCTTAGCAATGGGTAAGTTCCATGTTGTACCGCGTCATTGAAACTACATAGCCTCCCAGTGTCTCGCGTCGAAACTAGACGCGAAAAACTACAGCGCGTAGCAGAGGTCTTCCACGCGCTTGCAAAAAGGGCCGTGGTGCAGCCGGTGCTTCGGCCACTCTCTAGTTCACGCCATGTTGTCACGAATGCGCTCGTCGATCCCCCATTTCTCTTTTTTAGGGGCGAAGCTCCTCTTAGTCTAACCTTGTCACGCGTCAGGCGTAACCCGCGTGCCTCCCGGCACGCGCTCGCCCTCGGCGTTCACCTCGGCGCGTGCCTCTGCGCTCTTGTGAGAGAGCGAGAGAGACAGAGAGAGAGCGAAAGGCGCGCGTTGGCTATGGAAACGCTCTTTCTTAGAGGAACGCTGTACCAGCTCGCAAAGAAGGAGAATGCGCCCTCACCAGCGAGAGACAACGTTGGCGCAGGCAGCGTCTCCTAGCGAGTTTCTTGACTGAGAAATACCGACTGCTCGTGTTGGAGAAGCGTTCACCGGCAACCCATATATATATATATATATATATATATATATATATATATATATATATATATATATATATATATATAGGCACTGGATCTTGACTTGCAATGAAGTGCCAGTGGGAGATTTCACTTGTGCATAGTTGAACCATGAGGATTCGTAGCGTGCGCGTTAACTAAATTAATCCACAACTCGGCACGATCTACGATGAACCTCCCGAGCTTCGCCCACTCATCATCATTCACTCCGTGGATATGCTGTAATTTTTCCCTTCAGCCTTCGTCCTGTGCTTTGACAAGGCTTAAACGAATTTTTATCATTCAGTGCCATTGCAATATGTGACCCATTCATGCAGCATCGTGCAGATTGAGCACGGGAACATCACGCGGCATCACGTGATGGAGCCCGCGATAGAGAAACAGCACAGGGGAGCAACAGAGAGGCGTTGACATGGAAAACAACCAAGTGCGGAGACGAGCATTGATTAAGTATTGTTTTCAGGTTTTTACGTACATTGAACTTTGGGAGCATTAACACCGACGTCCATTACGGGTTTTTCAAAACAGCCCGTTGAAATCACTACATAACTCATCTGTATGCGTCGCCATGAAGTGCCGACTTGTAACAAAGCAATCGCACCTTCGGCCAATCTTGCGCACCGTGGGCGACAGCTTAATTGACTCGGTTGTCCGGTTGGCAGCTGGGCTGTTCTTGGGCACCTTTGCACGGGCCTGCGTGCAACACGAGAGTCTGAGGAGCTGCGAAGTTTGTTCAAGAGAAAGCTTCGTCTTCAGGGCAATAGAAGCATATGAAAAAGAAGTTATGTTCACATATGCTCCTCGTTCATTCTTTGTAAATTATTCAAAATTTCAGACATACATTAATTACCATGATATTCGCTTTTCTTTTCTGCAATAAAGGCAGATAGGTGGGTCAGATGAAGCTTCAGAATTGCGCTCTTTATACGCGGAGGTAAGTGTCTCCAACATGTAGTACCTTATGATTTGACTACGGGCGAAACGGTCACCGATTCCGAGCTGTGAGCGTGCAAACGCTAGGAGCAAAGTGTCAGTTCCCCAAGAAGGACCACATGAGACAATTGGTTTTAGGCGCCTTTCGTGCACTAGCAAAATTCCAGCAGTGGTTCAAAGACCGAGTCAGAGGGGTGACCGAAACAAAACAAATATGTACTGAGAATACAAAATTACACAAACATGCACGAACACTGCTCTTGATTGATTTTGATTGATTTGTGGGTTTAACGTTCCAAAACCAGCTTTGATTATGAGAGATGCCGTAGCGGAGGTCTCCGGACACTGCTCTTGACGACAGAAATCAATAAAGAGCTTAACACGGAATCAGCACCCCATTATATATGCGAGCTCATGCATTACAAGAAGAGAATAAACCACAAAAAGGTCCTACTCGTCAGGGCCACTCGAAACGTCCCATGAGGCTTCGACAGTCGGTGCGTCGTTAAACTCAACACTACTAGATCAGCTTCATCTCAAGGTAACAGCGCACAAAAAACACGAAGACTGACAGAAGAAGCGACGCACACAACAAGCGCTGTGTGCGTCGTGTGCGTCGCTTCTTCTGTCAGTCTTTGTGTTTTTTGTGCGCTGTTACCTTGAGCTGAACCGATACCAACTCGCCCAAGTTGCCGCCTTACTATAGATCAGCTTGCAAGCTACGCCCAAGCCGCGCTCGAAAATGTGTTCCGTCTCCTCTCGCACGGTGGCGGCGTGAAAACCTGGCCCGCCGAATGTTTTGCGGCATGTTGAAATATTGGTCTCAGGAATGGCGACACAGCTACGACAAAGCACAAAATTAACTCATCTCGTTTGTCAGTGGGGTCTGGGTAGTCTTGAACAGAAGTTGCTGTTTCAAGCTCTTTATCAGTCTTCTAATCTGTGCGCTCCTTCACGTGGTTTTCCCTTTTCAAGGTAGCATGGATAGCCCGAGTGCTCTTCTGCCTAAATTTTCTGCGTTTTTTGTTTCTTCGTGCGCTGCGAAAAGCCAAGTGTCTTGGTACATGGTGCTTAAGCAGAGTGTTGTGCACGTTTTCTTTCGCCACGTATTGCCATCCTTCCACAGCGCTCGCCGACATAGAAGGCTACCAAACGGCACGATCCACAGCCTTCAATTCAATTTCACCACATAATCAAGTAAACATTCCAATTCTTCAATTGATTGCACGTCAAAATGTTTATTGTTCGTGTACAGTCAGACGGCACGACTCGCCCATTGGCATTCACAGAAAAATCGAGGGAACTAGATGCTGCAACGGCCTTGTCAACTCTAACAACGGAATTACGCAGTCTGAGTTGGTACACAACGGCACTGTCCTGAACTCAAGTTTTGACAGACCAACCCTGAATAGTCTTACCTACATTTGCCATACCGAGGAGATCGCTGTACAACTATGGAACAGCTTCACAAACAGAAGAGATGCAGTCCTCATCAAGCAGACTGGCTTGTGTGCTTGTATGGTCGCCTTCACTGACATTACTTCATTGGTCATCGCCTTTTTTATTTTTTTGCATCGCTTGACGGCTGGCGCCGTCCGTAAGGCAGGCTGCTTGAGTTTCCGCACGGGTTCAGACAACTATGCAGGACAGTTGGGGAACAGACGAGGTAGAGCGTAGTTCTTGAAAGCCCATTTGTCATGCGGAATGTTGTTGAAAACATCGTCGTTTATGGTGTGCACAAACTCTTTCACCAAGTCGCTATCTTGGAAGTGGATGTCCCACATGACACAAGTACTTGTGAGCTGCTTGTCAAGGCGTGGGATAGCACGCTGCAGCATTTGAAGACGTACAGTCGACAGCAAAAGTTTGCGAGATCCGAAACAGAGTAAGAACCTATATTACCGCTTAGTCTCGTGACATAGCCTCGGATTAAATGTTATAGCGTGTACACCGCAACAACATCTAACTATAGAAACCCTAATTTGATGCTGTATTGCGAGGATAAGCGGTAATATAGGTTTCTACGCAGTTTTGAATCCCGCAAAATTGTGCTGTCGACTGTACGTCATCGCTAGGCACCCGGAAAAAATGCTGCATCTCGGCAGGTCCTTTAGAATCGTAACTGGTCACGAAGCGCGCAGCATTTCTGTTGACACAGTACTACGCCACCGATAACATCCCGAGATAAGATCAACTGAGATAGCACGGTCTAAGCACAGCGCACAGCTTTACACACCCCAACAACGGCATACGTAAACGCGTTCACGAGTCGGCGGAATCGGGCTGGATGGATGTATGGATGGATATTAGGAGCGTCCCCTTTATACAGGGGCGGTAGTCGGGCCACCAAGCTCTAGCTTTATTTCTTTTTCCTCTACAAACATTCCTTTCCCGAATCACACATATATTCACAACTAATTTTTCTCCTCGTCTACCTATTTTATCTATTATCGTTCCGCTGTGATGTAACAATCTTACCCGAACTACCTTGCACTTTTGTTTGCGCCAAACTTTTGCGCCACCAATAACTCTAAGCGCCTTTTACCTATCTCTATCACCGACATGTTCAGCTTTCCCGTGTTACTCCTTAAACCCATGGCCTCCTGTAGGGTAGTGTCCACAGCTACACCTGGGTGGACATCTGTACATTCAATCAAAATATGATCTGTCGTTTCCCTAGCTTTTCCACAGCATGTACATGTGTCCCCTTCTTTATTGAATTTCGCTCTGTAACTTCGGGTTCTCAGGCAACCGGACCTTGCCTCAAACAGTAAAGCGCTTCCCTTTGAATTATCGTAAAATTTTTCTCTCTTGATTTCGTCTTTCCCTTTTCGGTAGTTGCTCAATGCCAGTTTCTTCTCCATTCTTGCTATCCAATCCGAGTTCTCCGCCGCTCTGACCATGCTCTTAACGCTCTTTTTCGTCCCATCCGTTTCGTTACTGGATGTATACTTACTGGTAAGCCTCCTAGTTCTCTTCCTCCATTGTGAATCCACGTTCTTCCTATACAAATACCTGAATACTTTCGCTGCCCATCTACTTTCTTTCATATTCCTTAATCTGTTCGTACCTAATTTTACTCTGAGCTTCCCTTCCCTCAAAATCAGACCATCCCATATCCCCCTTAACAGCCTCATTTGTGGTCTTCCCATGGGCGCCCAGTGCGAGACGTCCGACCGTCCTCTGATTCACGTCCAGCCCTGATTGTACCTCTGACCTCATGCACACCACTGAGTTTCCGAATGTAAGTGCTGGCACCATTACACCTTTCCACAAACCTCGAATTACCTCGTACCTGTTGTAACCCCACAGCGCTTTCATTATTGCGGAGTTCCTCTTTCCTTTAACTATCACAGCTTTTTCTTGTACTTCTATGTATCTATTCCCATCATTTATTCATATCCCGAGGTATTTGTACTCTTCTACACTGGGTATCTCCTCGCCCTGTATTGATATGGTCTGAGCGTTGCTGTCATTAATGGACTATCATCCAGCCGCATTTCGCATCAATATCATGGTACATGGTGCTTAAGCACCATGTACTTTGAGTGCAAGGCACCTGGCAAAATTTTTTCGCAGTGCACGAAGAAACAAAAACGCAGAAAATCTAGGCAGAAGAGCACTCGGGCAAGATCGCTACGGCGCACGGCTATCCACGCTACCTTGAAACGGGAAAAGCCAAATCATCGAGCCGCTCGCCACACGGGACGACCGTGTGGCCAGCGCCACCACGCGGCGGGAGACGAAAGGGTGACGCGCTCCGTTTCACAGTTTTCAGACTGAAGCTAATCTAGTAACGTTGGTTAAACCACGGCCGCTCGATTAGCAACGCACGAGCCACGTGCGTTTTTATCCAGCGGCCGTGGTTAAACTTGTTTCTTCTTTCACTGTGTCATGTTCTCAACTGAATGACGATAAAGGGCTGCTGCTCGCTGTTGTTCGGGATCTCAAATTTGCTTCGGCCCGTCTTGTAGATGATTCGGCGCTGATCACCTGATTTCACCGCGCGAGGAAAAGCTATCGATTAAATTCGTCGCTTCTACTCCGACGTCTTTTCTCCCTCATCGGTCGCCGTTATAACGCTCTCGCTCGCACAGTGTAGGTTTCGACTGAGGCTGGGCGCGCTGGGCTTTCACCGCAGTTTTTTTATTCGCACTGGGTTGGATTTGGTGTGGCGTCTCTATGGCGATGCCGCACTCATCGACGAAGTGGGCGATATTTGTGCTCAGTCGCGATGGTTTTTGCATATCTGTGATGTGTCACTAAAGCAGCACGTGGTACGGCACAAATGCACCAGTTTCGATGGTAGCTTGCGGCTTTTCTTGCCTGCTCGCTTATCAGAAATAACACATCAATATTCAAATATAAGAAATACACAGCAATACATAAAAACAAATAAGCACAGTGTGGGCGAGCAACTAAACAGCGCAGGAGACTGGAGAGATAGATAACGTGTGATATGAAGTGGTGCTGTTAAAGGGTCCCTGAAACATTTTTTTGACATTGCGTCACTGATTAGGCAACACAATTGTGAAATCATTCACACCATAAATAAAGCGAAGCACCATGCGCTAAGGCAGCTATGAGCTTATTTCTGTCGCCTTCCTCCTTACCACTGCTGTTCCTCCTCAACTCGATCAGCTGCGGAGTGCGCGCTAGCGAGGACTGCGCCTCCCTCGTCCGCCGCCCTGCGGAGCCCTCCGCCGCTACATAGCGCCCCGATATCTTTACTAAGCTCCCCAGCCTCGGCAGTGCTAGCCTCCGCGATAGAGCGCCGGCGACTCGTGTGTACGCCGCCAGATGCCGCGACGTTACCGTTGGCAGAAACGAAGGAGCACGTTGTAGGAGCACGCTCTTGCATTTAGATTGGGAACATTACGTGCACGTCACATGTTAGGGGGCCAATCAGCGGTCTCGCATTCGATCGGTCGATGACGGGGGCGTTTGAAAACGCCTTTTGGCGAGCCGCTGCGACCTTTTGCGATACGCGTGTTCAAAACCTTATTGTAAATTACACACTTTACGCACAGTGCTGAAATCTGTCCTGTAATGTTCCTAGTGACCCGCTCTACCGGATCACCATGTTTGCACAAAATCGTCCAAACCGTTTCAGGGTCCCTTTAAGAGAGGCAGGTGAGTTTTCCGACGTTTTCATTTAGACCGGCTGAAATAGTATTGAACTTGCAGATGAGGAATGATTCGCGAATTTCGCGTTCGTGGTGCGTCCTGAAAGCGGATTCTAGTACAGTTATGCTCATATATTCGAAAGGGTGATTTGTCACGTGCTTGGATACCGGAAGGTTGGGAAGCGTCTTGCAGTGGGCTTTGTGGTTGTTAAATCGATATCGGACCGGTGTCTCAGTTTGACCAATGTACTGAATTTTACAGACTGCGCATTCCAGCATGTAAATAGCGTTGCTGGTATCACACGTGTAGTTGCCTCTGATTTTTAAACTGAAGTTCGATGCAGTGCTGGTAGCCATTACGGACGCTGTCGTTTGAGCGCATACTTTGCTCAAGGCGCGATGCGCGATGCAAGGCGCGATGCAAAGTATGCGCTCAAATGACAACGTCCGTAATGGCTACCAGCACTGCATCGAACTTCAGTTTAAAAATCAGAGGCAACTACACGTGTGATACCAGCAACGCTATTTACATGCTGGAATGCGCAGTCTGTAAAATTCAGTACATTGGTCAAACTGAGACACCGGTCCGATATCGATTTAACAACCACAAAGCCCACTGCAAGACGCTTCCCAACCTTCCGGTATCCAAGCACGTGACAAATCACCCTTTCGAATATATGAGCATAACTGTACTAGAATCCGCTTTCAGGACGCACCACGAACGCGAAATTCGCGAATCATTCCTCATCTGCAAGTTCAACACTATTTCAGCCCGTCTAAATGAAAACGTCGGAAAACTCACCTGCCCCTCTTAACAGCACCACTTCATATCACACGTTATCTATGTCTCCAGTCTCCTGCGCTGTTTAGTTGCTCGCCCACACTGTGCTGATTTGTTTTTATGTATCGCTGTGTATTTCTTATATTTGAATATTGATGTGTTATTTCTGATAAGCGAGCAGGCAAGAAAAGCCGCAAGCTACCATCGAAACTGATGCATTTGTGCCGTACCATGTGCTGCTTTAGTGACACGTCACAGATATGCGAAAACCATCGCGACTGAGCACATATGTGCGCGTATAAAACGACTGCTTCTCCTGCACCAACTCATTCTGACGAAGACCAGACCCTGGTCGAAACGTCAAATAAAGTTACTTTTTTACCGTGAGTCGATCGTCCTGCCTTTATAATTCACCGGATCCATTTCCGCATATATATATATATATATATATATATATATATATATATATATTGCACATCCCTGTATGCCTTCATGTTTATCCGGCAATGCTGCTACGCACAATAAAAAAGAATGGCAATGTTTGCTTTAAGTCGTGCAAGGCTTGAAATTGCAAATCTGGACGATTTGAAGTTTGACGTAGTTTTGCTAGGTCTCACTTGGCATTCTATTTAGTCTTAGCTCAATTCAGCATGCCTTAACTAGGCTCCGGCTCCATTCCAAAAGATAGTGGAGCACTCTGCTGATACAAGGATAACTCACTGCTCTTCTTGTGTCCGTGTCCTGCACGCCTCTTCTTTTGATTATGGAATGTTACCAACTCGCTCAACTTTCTGTCCTTTTGAAGGATAACAAGATTTCTACATGCCCACAATGTCATAGCCCAGGCAGAATCTGACTTTAATCAAAAGAAATCAGCAGAGACGGCCCTCCTAGGCACAAGGAATCCTTCAGAAAGGAAACAGAACGTCTACATCAGGTGCCCTCTTTTGTAAATGCATTGGACTGCGCGCAACACGAGATTCAATTTTTTCACGTATACTGCGGCTTTTACGGCTTTCGTGGCATAGTACTATTTTCAATAAAAATATTTAACTTGGTTGACAGTTACCAATAACGTCAAATCCGAAATCAACCCCACAAAATATGGAGCACGTCAGCTGTCTATTCTAGAACCTGTGCTGTTTTTACCTCGTATAAACGACATTGTTAAAGTAGAAGGATGTAAGAATATGGTGCGGATGATATTTAACGTATTCTTCCAGGATAAATTTCGTTGAACAGAGGCGAATTAACTTGTGATTGCATACCAATAAATTTGAACTGAATATAAAGAACGTGCAAAGTGAAAATTCATTAAAGCCCATCTCTGAAATTTCAGGGAACATCAAATTCATAGCACTGATAAATACTTCACGAGAGCCTTACCTCATGTTGACTCGATAAGAATCAATCGGACTAGCCAATAGTTATGGCAATTTTTACCACTGGGACGCTAAGCAATGGACAGTGTGCCCTTACATACTGACTTTTCACATATTCCCCTCTGGCGTGATCTACAGATACTGAGAAGAACGTTTACTGAAACGGGCAATACAAGCAGTTGGAAACATCCTCTAAGTTATGAGTTCAACCTCTTATTTCAGCCGCTGTAAGACATTGCCGATGAGCCCCTATCATCATCATCATCATCTTCATCAGCCTGTTTAGGTCCACTGCAAGACGAAGGCCCCTCTCAACGATTTCCAATCCACCCTATCCTGAGCGAGTTGGTTCCACTTTATGCCCGAAAACTTTTTAATTTCATCGCTCCATCTAACCTTTTGTCTACCTCTGTTGCGTTTTCCCTCTCTTGGTATCCATTCCGTCGCTCTTACTGTCCACCTATTATCCTTCCTCCTCATGACATGTCCTGCCCAGGTCCACTTCTTTCTTTTAATTGATAAGATAATATCGGCTACTCCTGTCTGTTCTCTGATCCATTCCGCTCTAAAGCATATTTATTTAAACTACACCAATATAGAATAGAACGCTCTCTGAAGAAAACTATCAGGTCACACAGACAACGTTGAACTGCATAAAAATGTAACATTAAAATTCATATCATGTACAACCCACGGCCTGCAGAATTACTTTCTTCGTCCATGTTTGCAGTGCGCTAATATTTGAAAAGATTCTTTATACCAACTAGCAAACCAGTCTATCCTATTGGACTGCAGAAGTTAACGTAATTAAAACAGACCTCTTAAACAAACATTCCGGAATGGTAAGCTAATAGCAAAACAGAATTTAAAAAGCAAGCAAAGTAATCAATCTTCTCTAATTTCTCAGCTTCGTGTGCCCTCAATTGTATAATATATTTCTGCTACTCCCTGCTGTAATTTTCGGACGAATTGCAGAAATTGAGCTGATTGCTTGTTTGCTTGCATATCGAATCTTCTTCAAAATGAGCCATCATCGCTATAAATAGGAGACGTCGGTGCACGCAAAAATGAAACAAAGTAGGCTATTGCGGCATCGAGAATCATCAAAAGAATCTACACCTGCCAAATCAACCGACGCCCACGTTATCGCAGGCAAGGAAGTCTATACCTGCAGTTTGGCGCTTTCCGGTGGCTTCTTTTCAGGAGGCCGGTGAATTGAAGTCCTGCACGCAGAAAAGAGGTGTATGCACCTTTCACAAAACACTGTTGGAGTTGTCACTTGCGCGTGAACGTTTCAAGTGCTACAGTAGAATAGAAAGCTGGGCTAGTTGGAAAGTATGCATGATGGACGCAGCGCTAAAGACGAAGACGTAAGAAAACACAGTGTGCACAGGACGAGCGCTCGTCCTGTGCACACTGTGTTCTCTTACGTCTTCGTCTTTAGCGCTGCGTCCATCATGCATGTTTCAAGTACTACACTAGCCACTAGCAGAAGGGATGCCGAAGGGAGCAGAAGGACCATCCATCCATCCATCCATCCATCCACCCACCCACCCACCCACCCATCCATCCGTCCATCCATCCATCCATCCATCCATCCATCCGTGTCTCGGTGCTCTCCTGGTCGTCTTGTTCACCCGTAATGTTTGGATGGTAGGGTGCCAATTTACAACTAACATGGGTGATTAACCTTATGGGGCTCATGCCGCCAAATATTTACTCTCGAGTCACCGGTAACTCAATAACAAACGTTTATTAAAGAACTCTGAACACTCTTAATATAACTCGGGAACACTGTGAACGTCGAAAACACACGAGGGCACAGGCACCTGCCCCGTCGGTTCATACGCCGTCCGCGCAAACCATTTGCGCCAGTCCACTGGCTGTCGCTTTTATTATATCATTCGATTGGCGCGGTCGCTGGAAGAAAAGGTTAACGCGCATCGGCAGTGCGCGTGTTGTTCTGGTACCAAGCTGGCGATGCCACAATCTTTACACTAGTAGCATGATATACTTCATTCTCATATTGTCACGTGACACACAAGAGACTGTGATAACAGAGACCGCATCGTCAGGTAGGCAAGAACTGCTAGCTGAGCAAGATGGCTCCGACTGGGGCGCGCGCTGAGCCAAAAGCAACTTCTTTCTTTTCTTTCTTTGTGTCCATGCTGGCTCGCGCCCGCCGCGCATGTCCCGGTGGCATTATTCCCCCCTTGAAAACGGCATCGTCCCGATGCACAAGAGTTTTGACAGGCACAGCCGAATAAAATTTAAAAAAATCTAACAGGAAGTGGACGGAAGATGAAAAATGACTAAGGCGGAAGTTCTCTCATCCTAACGTGTAAAATAAGGCTTCAGTCGTACAACGTGCACAATCTCGGAGTGGTGCTTTCGACGATGTGGCGACATAACGCCATCCGGAACAACCTCGTAATTGACGTCACTAACGCGGCGCAACACCTTGTAGGGTCCGAAGTAGTGACTAAGCAGCTTCTCGGACAACCCTTTGCGGCGAACCGGAGTCCACACCCAAACGTGATCGCCCGGGCGGTATTGCACATGTCGATGGCGAAGATTGTAGCGCCGTGCGTCTGTGCCTTGCTGCTGCGTGATGTGCAGGCGTGCTAATTGGCGAGCTTCTTCGGCGAACTGGGTAAGCTCCTCAGCGTCAGGGGTGAGTGAAGCGTCTAGGTCGTGTGGGAGCATGGCATCTAACATGGTTTGAACTTCACGTCCGTAAACAAGACGAAACAGTGTAAATCGCGTTGTTTCCTGAGTGGCAGTGTTGTACGCAAATGTTACGTACGGTAGCACCTGATCCCACGTTTTGTGCTGGACATCTACGTACATTGATAACATGTCAGCGATGGTTTTGTTCAGTCGTTCCGTCAAGCCGTTGGTCTGCGGGTGATACGCGGTTGTCTTGCGATGGCTCGTGTAGCTCAGCTTGAATACGTCATCAACCAGCTTGGATGTGACAGCTGCTCCCCTGTCAGTAATAACGCTCACAGGAGCACCATGTCGAAGAACAATTTGGTCTATAAAGAACTGGGCAACGTCGGCAGCCGTGGCGCTTGGTAGGGCCTTTGTCTCAGCGTACCTTGTTAAATAATCTGTGGCGACTATAACCCACTTGTTGCCGGTCGATGATAGCGGAAAAGGCCCGAGTAGGTCCATGCCGACTTGATCGAATGGTGCCCTAGGTGGTGCGATCGGTTGCAACAGTCCCGCGGGTTTCAGTGGTGGGGATTTGCGACGTTGACATGCACGGCAGCTTTTGACGTAACGCTTGACAGCTGCAGAAAGTCGGGGCCAGTAGTACGCTTGTTTGACTCTGGTGAGAGTTCGCGAAGAACCCAAGTGGCCAGATGTCGGTTCGTCGTGGCAGGCTTGAAGGATTTCATCGCGCATGTCTGCTGGTACAACGAGAAGGTAGGGTTTACCGTAACTGCTCGAGTTTTTCTTGTACAGGACACCACCTCGCACGCTAAACGACACGAGACTGCGAGAAAGGCGTCGAGGCAGGGGAGACTTGTGTCCTTCTAGATTTTCTATAATTGCGCGGATTTCGGCGTCTTCGCGTTGTCGTGCAATCAAGTCGGTAGCGGTTAAGGCCCCAAGGAAGCCGCTATAATCCTCATCCTCAGCCTCAGGATTATACGCCTCAGTTGGTGCACGCGACAACGAATCAGCATCCTCGTGCTTGCGACCGGATTTGTACACGATGGTGAGGTCGAATTCCTGCAAGCGAAGGCTCCAGCGTGCTAGTCGTCCCGATGGATCGCGTAAATTGGTTAACCAGCACAATGAGTGGTGGTCGGTCACCACTTTGAACGGACGACCATAGATGTAAGGGCGAAATTTCATTGTTGCCCATACCAGTGTGAGGCATTCCTTCTCCGAGGTGGAATAGTTCCTTTCGGCACGTGATAGAGTACGACTAGCGTATGCTATCACACGCTCTGTGCCGTCTTGGTGTTGGACAAGGACGGCGCCAAGACCTACATTGCTGGCGTCGGTATGCAGTTCAGTATCAGCGTCCTCGTCAAAATGAGCCAGAACTGGAGGTGTCTGCAATCGATTCCTCAGTTCGGAGAAGGCGGTGTCCTGCTCCTCATTCCAGACGAATGCAATGTCATCACGTGTGAGACGAGTAAGAGGTTCAGCAATCCTTGATAAATTGGCGATGAAGCGTCGATAGTACGCACACAGCCCCAGAAAGCGACGTACCGCTTTCTTGTCACGCGGAACGGGAAAGGTGGCTACAGCAGTAGTCTTGTCAGGGTCAGGCCGAACACCATCCGCGCTCACAACATGGCCAAGGAACTTGAGTTCTGTGTAACCGAAGTGACATTTTTCTGGCTTCAGCGTTAAGTCAGCAGAGCGCAGAGCTTCTAGAACAGTCTTCAGACGCCTCAGGTGCTCGTCAAAGGTAGCCAAAAACACAACGACGTCATCCAGATATACTAGGCACGTGTGCCACTTCAGCCCGGTAAGAACAGTGTCCATCATTCTCTGGAATGTCGCAGGTGCAGAACACAGGCCAAATGGGAGGACTTTAAATTCGTACAGGCCATCCGGTGTAACGAAAGCAGTTTTCTCGCGATCCCGTTCATCAACTTCAATCTGCCAGTACCCACTTTTGAGATCTATTGATGAAAAATACTTGGCCCTTCGGAGTCTATCGAGTGAATCATCGATACGAGGCAGCCGATAAACGTCTTTTTTAGTTACGCTGTTAAGTTTCCTGCAGTCAACACAGAAACACAGGGTTCCGTCCTTTTTCTTTACTAGGACTACCGGTGACGACCAAGGACTTTTGGAAGGCTGTATAACATTATCCTGGAGCATCTCTCCGACTTGCGCATTTATGGCTTCACGTTCTTTGGCCAAAACACGGTAGGGCTGCTGTTTTATAGGTGAGGCGTCGGGATACGTAATAATTCGGTGTTTCGTGATGGGCGTCTGACGTACCTTAGATGAAGAAGCAAAACAGTCTTTGAATTGAAGGAGCTATTTCTGCAGGAGCGCTCGTTGGTGCTCCGGGAGAGCCGAATTAATATCGACCGAATTAATTAATGCCACCGGGACATGCGCGGCGGGCGCGAGCCAGCATGGACACAAAGAAAGAAAAGGAAGAAGTTGCTGAAATTCGTAACAAGGAGCGTAGAACATCCATCGCGAAGTGTGACGAGGCTGCGGGCAGCGCAGATACCAAGAGTGAACAAAAGCGACGTCTTGCCTTCAGCAACTGCGTCACCGTCAGGTAGCTCGTCACACACGACGTCAACCAGGACGCTAGACCGGGTTGGCAACGTCATGCTGTCGGCAGAAACGCGAAACGTACTGAGGCTGCTGACGTCGGTTTTTTCTGCTGCTCTCTCTGTCGAAAATGTCACTGTTCGCTCACGAAAGTCGATAACTGCGTCGTGCTCCCGGAGAAAGTCTATTCCCAAGATGAGGTCTCTGGAACATTCACGAAGTACAAGGCAGCTGGAGTGAAAGGTACGTCCGCGAATTGTCACCCTGACTGTGCACATACCGAGTGGGCTGACTACATGTCCGCCGGCAGTACGAATTTGCGTCCCATACCACGGCGTAATGACTTTCTTCAGGTGCGTCGTTAATTTCCCGCTCATAATCGAGTAATCGGCCCCTGTGTCCAATAAAGCACTAACGTCGTGACGGCCGTCAAGCACAACAGGTATTTCCAAAGAAAGTCGCCTTCCGAGATCGGTTGCTGTCGTCTGATCGCTACTGGTCCGCGTTCGCGTCGATGGGAGGCCTTGCTCGCGTCGATTGTCAGCGGCCTCGCTCCCGAAGGTCGCTGCCGTTAGTTTTCCCGTCTAGGGCTTGGCGAACGCCCCTGCGCCGCCACTTGGGAGCTTCTGAAGTTTGGGGAAGGCCGTCTTGGAGATGGTGATCGTGACTGCCGCCGGAAGGGCAACGTGCGCTGCTGCGACAGGTATTCTTCTATCGCCCTGGGTCGTTCACCAAACCTGGGCCTTGGCGAGTCGACGGCATAGCCCGGGAGTCCGAGGCGGCGATACGAACATTCGTGGTATAGGTGGCCGGCTTCACCGCAGTGAAAGCACAGCGGTCGCCTGTCCGGTGTGCGCCAGACGTCAGATTTCCGTCGAATCGGCTGCCTGTTGTACGAGCGCTGGATCGGTTGCACCAGTGGAAGAGTATCGTGCGGCGGTATCGGGTGCACAAAGCGTGGCGTAGCGGGAGTAAAACGGCCTGCAGCTTCCGCGTATGACAGGCGTGGCATCTCTGTCGGTGCAGGTTGGGCAACGGGTTCGGAAAGCGGGATTTGCAGAGCATGCTGTACCTCGTTCCTGACGAGGCTGGAGATTGATCCTACGGTATGCTGAGGCGGGCACTGAATCCTTTGTAGTTCATCGCGCACGACAGATCGGATGAGGTCACAGAGGGAATCGATGTTGATGCTACTCCCGGCAGCACCAATCTGGCCCAGCGATGAAGCGACACTGATTTGCCGGTCGTACACTGCCGACCTCTGCTGCAGGACTCTTTCCATGGTCGTGGCTTCAGTAAAAAATTCGGCCACAGTCTTTGGAGGACTGCGGACGAGGCCAGCAAAAAGCTGTTCCTTTACTCCTCGCATTAGGTGGCGTAGTTTCTTATCTTCTGTCATTTCCGGGTCTGCTCGACGAAAGAGGCTCGTCATGTCCTCCATGTACATCATAACACTCTCGTTGGGCATTTGGATGCATGACTGTATGGCCCGCTCGGCTTGTTCGCGGCGATCGGGACTGGCATAACTTGCTACCAGGTTACGGCAAAATTCGCTCCACGACGAGAAGGGCTCACGGTTTTCCTACCAGGTGCGAGCGCCATCCTCCAGGCTGAAATACACGTTTCTGAGCTTGTTTGCGTCGGTCCACCCATTGAAATTTGCGACGCGTTCAAATTGAGCGAGCCAGTCATCCACGTCCTCGAAAATGGAGCCGTGGAACACTTTTGGCACTCGTGGGTTCTGCAGGGTGTAATGAGCAGTCGTCGTGCCTTCCGTACCGTCTTGAGGTGACGCTGACGCCATTTCTGGGAGAGGTTCGTTCTCAGGAGGCAGTCCTCGATTCTTCGACTGGCCCGGTGCGCAGGCGTTGTCACTGCAGGTACAGGGCTACCAGGAGGAGTCTGGTACATTAGTTGGGGTTACCCGGCACCTCCACCAGTTTGTCACGTGACACACAAGAGACTGTGATAACAGAGACCGCACCGTCAGGTAGGCAAGAACTGCTAGCTGAGCAAGATGGCTCCGACTGGGGCGCGCGCTGAGCCAAAAGCAACTTCTTCCTTTTCTTTCTTTGTGTCCATGCTGGCTCGCGCCCGCCGCGCATGTCCCGGTGGCAATATACGTCACGATGAACAATAATACTGCAATCAGGTGGCCCGTGGTATTCAGGTGTGCGCCACAGGTGACTGAACTTAATACGGGCCATGTCAATCTCGGGACATATAAAATGTAACATGTCATTAGAGCTCACTTAAAAAAAAACAAAGGCATACCTGCTTGTCGTAGAATGGCACTGAAATGTAGACATAACAGACCAATCTCCGAAGGCAACCTACCAAGCGGCAGGCGGATGTCGAACCCGGGCCGCCAAGGCTACGGCGGCTCCTCCCACGGTTGCTCGCATAAGGCAAATGAAGTAAACAAACCCGCTGGTACAGCACTTGTGATTATGTGAGGTTGTGGAGCGTCGTGGCTCTTGTGCGTTGGACGCAATCTTAACAATGTAATTAACAATACATATGTTGCGCTATCACTCGACATGCTTCTGTCCAACTTTGCTCGATGCTTTAGGAACACTCTAGCAAGCGACGCTTATGATACGCACGTCAGCGCACCGTAGGCTGTATTTCTCTTCGAGATAACATGCAGTGCGCCACAGCTAGTGCCAAGTTTACGTTTGACCACCATTCAGTCAGCACGGTGCCTTATAGTTTTTTGGTTAGCCCTTGTTAAGCGTGCACCTACTCATGCACTTTGCACAAGGACATTCATTCTATCGGTAACACGTTGCCCAACGATTCTTGGTGACACACACACACACACAGGAGAGCACAGGCTTCCCGTTCCACGCTTGAATTTTTGAAGGAGTGATTCAGAAACGGCAGTCAAGACCGAGAGGGGAACCCTGCGGCCAAAAGACGGCTTACCTTATTGTGAAAACTAGACTTAACATGATGTGGTCCTGTCATACGGATAAGCGTCCTTCTGTCTGCGGCGGTGATTTCTGGACTGTGAGGACCAAAGCTTGCCATGTATAATGCTAATCCGCATCGAGGATAATTCTTAACCACATGCTAGGCTTTCCGTTCTTGGGCAGCGGAATCCCAGTGCCAATACCGCATTCCTATATCCATGGCCTTAGCATTCCTGAGAGACATTGGACTAGCACTTGAGAATATCATCACACATCGGAGACTCTTGCGTGCCGCAAGAAACGTCACCTTGATTGACTTTTGCAGTCTGCAAAATAACATCTTTCAAAGTACTACACAGAAAGGCTGTAGATAAGATGATGAAAATGCTAGGAAACAATTGAAATGGATCAGTTCTAGCCCTTCCTCGATGAAACTATTTGTACGAACGTATTTCTGACCATGTTTCAGAAGATATTTGACATGTTCAGAAGCTACAGAAAGCTATAACATACTTGGAAAAGCTTATCATGGTCACCCGATAATTTGCTAATGCAAACACCCTGCAGAGGAAAAAAAATGTCAACCGGATTTCACACTACTCGGCCAATCTCACGTGACGTCACGCTCTCTATGGGTGGGCCTTGTCAATAGTCCAGGTGGTGCTGATCTATCCGAAGGCGGTCAAGTCTACTGCGTTTACTCCACACTGCAAGCACATTTGATTAGAGTCGGCTGGTATCTCCAAGCACGCCCGAATGCGATAAGTTCATAACCGCGTACACTGGATGGGTTAGCCACGATGACATCAAACTTGGAATCATGGCACGAGACTTCAATTTCGATATTTCAAAAGCAAACAGCGAGTGGTTCACTTGGTTAGTTCAAAGAGAGCCTGACATGAAATGTAGCACCAATGCAATGTCAGGTATCGGCTTGAGTTTGGCCAGGAATGTGTCTGAGGTTGTGACCGGAACAATGATCGCACCAATCATGAGCCTGTGGGACGCGTTGTAGCATATAGCTTATCAGCTCGTCCACCACCAAAGAGTGATTTGACTCCTCAATCGTTAGAGTATCAGGCCCATCTTCTAAGAGACGAGCTTCGAATTTATTTCAACTGAAGCGATCAATAACAAATATTAGCGATCTTCACGACGAATCACCAAATCTTCAAATGTTACAGCTTGCCTAGAATTCATCTGAGATTTCACTAGGCAATGCAACCACAACAGGTAAGACGAACGAAATGAGTGTGAATGCATGTATCAGTTGAGTATGCATCATTACTGCATTACTGGACTGCCTGAAACGGTTCTACCGCGACTGCTACTCACTTCTCCAACGCGTCCAGAGTCTTGATGAGTCGTTCGTTCTCCCTGCTGACGAGCTCATGCTCCCTCACCAGCATCTCCCGCATGTGGTGCATGGTGGCGTTCTCGATTCTGCATATAAATACGCTGCCATTACTCAGCGCCATCCAAACACGCAATCATATCAGCACATACACACCAGTGTTTTCGTCGAACAGCCAAGGAGAGTCTCCTACTGCTTTGAATGACAGTGTCAACATCAAACATCTCATTTTGTCCTTCTTGAAGGCGCACACATTTATCACAAAATGAAAGATGTGGCGCAATGGTAAGGAAAAGAAGAGAACAGAAAGACTGAAGGAGCAATTTTACTGTTGCGCTACATCTTTTAATTGAGCTTTGCAGCAACGCCATATAAAGGTCCGTTATATTACGCGAACTTCTCCTTTATTCGATTGATAGCATGGCCGTGGTCCATCGTTGAGTAATCTTTCCTGAAAGCAGTTTGCTCTCTAGGTTGGTGGAACTCGAGCGTGTCTCTTATTCTAAGAGAGATTACTTTGGTAAATAGCCTGTATATTTCTGGACCAGGCCAATCGGTCTGTCCATTTCTTGATGTCACCTTTCTCGTTGAGACCTAAAAGCACCGGTGCAACCAGATGACACAAGAAGAGAGACACGGACACACGAGCGGGGACTAACAACTGACTTTATTTGGAAAAAATGACGTGCTTTATAAGTGCCTCAGTGAAGCGTGGGAAATGGCGGGGAAAGTAAAAAAGGGGGAAAGGAAACATGCCAATAACGCAAGCGCAAACACAGCCAGGTAAGCACAAAAACACAGTCAATTGTATTTCTTAGCAATGTGACCCCCGATAGCCGCATCAGGAGAATTAAATTCCGCATGAAAAAGAGCGAGATAAGGGGTGCTAATGCACTTGCTGCCAAGTTTTCTGATATGGTGGGCTTCCAGACTTAGACGCACAATTTTGTCACTGCTCTTGCCTAGAATCGTCGTCTGCTTCAACAGGGCCACAGAATCAGTACACTTAATGACATGCGCAACTCAATGAGCGTACTTGTCATGTAGTTTGTTCAAATTTAGCGCGTGTTCCCCCACTCGGTCATTGACGCAGCGACCAGTTTCGCCGACTTAGAACATCCTACATGACATGGGGATGCAGTACACCACTACAGTGGAACATTTTCCTAAAGGCGTTTGATGGTTCTTGTGGCATCCACGTTTATTTGCGTTGCAAATACGTGGGCACAACTTTCCCATCTTGTTTGGGGCAGAGAAACGAATAGGCACACCGTGCCTGTTTGCCACCTTCTTGAGATTGTAGGAAAGCTTATGGATATAGGGTACAACCTCAGGCCTAGGGACCTTCCGGTGAACCTCGGCCATAGTGCTTCCCATTCCACGCTTGAACTTTTGAAGGAGTGGTTCAGGAACGGCAGTCAAGACCGAGAGGGGGCATGATGTAGACTTGATGTGGGCATGATTTTTGGAAAGCTGATTCTATGCGCATAAATGCAATTCCTCTCTTAATTGTCTTGGAATGTGTCGAGTAAAATGGTAGCAACTCCTTCTTGGCCCGTGGATAGTAACCCCAGCAGACGTGCGCATCAGAGAACTCGGTTTTTAGGTCTAAAAACTGTAGAATGGAAGAGTCCAGAAGTTCATGGGTAAAACGTAACCCAAGTCCATGTTTGCAAACAACAGCCAAAACTTCACCTACTGTAGAGGGGTAGGTGAAGGCCGGAGGCTTTTTTAAAAGCACTAAAAAATCTTCAACATATCTAAAAACTGAAAACCGTCCCTCCATTAAAAACCTGCGCAAGCGTGTCATCTACTTTTGCTAGAAAGATATTGCAAAGGATAAGGCCTACGTGTGATCCTATGCAGATACCATCGCGCTGCAAGAAGGGCTGCTCGTCAAATGGAATAAAAGTTGAGTTCAAATAAAATTGCAGCAAAGACGGGAAATTGTCAACTGACTGGCCCACTGTGTTCTGGAAGGACACTTCACCGCTGGCTTCTACGGACTCTTTAACACACACCAGCATTTAATTTTGAGGAACAGAATAAAACAAATCCTGCACGTCTATTGAGAAACCAAAACCAGCGTCGTCATTTTCCTCTAGAAACTGCGCCATTGTGCTGAATTCTTCACAAGAAAGGGGTCCTTAACAACTAGTGACTTGAGATTCTTTAACAAAAATTTTCTGACACACTTCTGCCACGATCCCTCCTCACTAATAATAGTTCTAAAAGGTGCTTCGGGCTTATGCGTCTTGGCTGCGAAAACACCCTCAAGCTATCGCTTCTGCTCTTACAAATGTCTCTGGCAAGCTTAACAAGACCTAAACGCTTCCAAAGCTCGATGACCTTACACTTTACGCGCACTTCACTTTTCTTCACGGGGGTAAAGTTAGTGGTGACTGCCGTAAAGGTTCGCCGGTAAAACGGCGAACCCACCACCTTTATCAGCTTCCGTAAGCATAAGGAAACAATATCATCAAACAGTACAATACAAGTTCTTGGTTTTCGGAGCAAACTTTCGAACTTCAAACCCTCCTTGCGAATTAGGATTATATTAGCTTTTTTCAGGTGGGCGGTGCACTAGATGTCTTGATGCATTTCGTGAACCGGGACGCAAACGCGATAGCGTCAAAGAGCTCGCTTTGTAGAAATTCCGGCGTCGTTGGTTGTGAGCTAGGTGGATGCAAATAATAAAAAAACCTTTCGGCGACTGCAGGAGCGAACCTAGGACCCCTTGCTCCTGAGCTCGGCTTTCTTTAAAACCAGTTTATTTACACAGCACAAACATAAATAGCAGGTAACAGAGAGTTTTTTCACAGCAATGCATACCACTGCAGTAGTATTGGGGCAGGTATTTCTTAAAATTCCTTTAGGTAAACCAGGGGCTGCACCCTGTGTTGCGTCGCCGCTCAAGGCCTCGTCAGGCCTCACGCCGGAAAGGACGTGTTTCCACGCTGGGAGTTGAGTGAAAACTGGTTTATTTAGGGAGAGTGGTGAGGGCATTGTAGACGCAGTGGCCAGTGGTCCTCCAACGGCGCACATTCGAAAACGAAACTGAAACTCGGCAAACATCGGTAAACAACAACACATCATCCCTCCAGACGTACGCTTTCGGGCAAATACAGGAGAAGACGATCGTTATACAATGCTTAGTTGCATGGTGAATGAACTTGGTACAGTGTGGAGGCACTGAAAGATATGGCATGCACTAACACATGCAAAAGGACTAGAAGTACGAATTCTTTGGCATTGAATGACAATACAGCGTAATGACAATATGGCGTGGAAAAATATACACTAGTTATCACAGCTATGTATACAGGAATGCATTTATTAGGACGGTGTAACGTTTGACTCGAAAAATATGCCTTTAGTATTGCAGTGAGTCGTGTCATCACATGGTATTCCACACATCCTCGAAAATAAAAAAGGATAGCCGGTTGTGGCGAAAGTGCCTGTAAGGTCGTTGTAGGAAGACAGATTAACTTAGGTTGCGTAAGCGGCTGTGCAATACCACTTGAACGGTTAGGCAAAGTAGGACCAGAGTTCTCCTGTGGAAGTCGATTTGACTCTGAACTGACAATTACTAGCTTGGAAGCATTCCAAACATTGCCGTCACTGAGGCGCAAGGAATTCGCTCCAACTGCGGATTATAACTATACCATTGTATTTCGTCTGCTTTCCTGAAAAACGTACGTTGACTCTGAGGCCTACTTGTAGTTTAGCAGGAGGTTTCGCTCCACGTTGAGTATCTACGCGTTGCTTAGTTGCTTGTTGTCTGTGTAACACTCAGGTTCTGACAGGATCCAAAGCAGGAGAAGGAGCAGAAGGTCTTGGGTGTAACCCTGTCATGTCAATAGCAGAACATGACTGGCGATTATGAAAAAAGTTCTGCAGGAGAGAAACCTGTGGTAGCCTGAGGCGTAACTCGGTATGTGCCTACGTACTCCGTGACAGCTTCTTCTAATGGACGACGTTCAAAGTGAGCGAGCAGAATTTGCTCTTTCAAAACACGCTTATATCTCTCAATTGGCCATTAGCTTGAGGGTAGTAGTTCGAGCAGAGGTGTTGAACGCCTCTGTCGGAAAGTCTCAAAGAAATGCGATTTAAACTGGAGACCATTGTCCGTAACAATGCCTTCTGGAATAGTGCTGACGTAAAGGTAATGACCAGCATCTGAACTGACTTTATAAGTAAAACAAACTTCAGGCCACTTAGAGTGGTAATCAATAACGCGACAGCAAATCTGCAGTAGTATGGAGCATGTTCAAGAGGACCGACAATGTCGATACCTAGCTTTTCCTAAGTTTTATTAGGCCATGGGAGAGGGTGCAGAGGCGCAAAAACTAGTTGAGCAGATTTTTCTGATGCCTGACACACAACGCAGTCCCGGATTTGGTGCTCAACCTATTTATCTAAACCTGGCCACCAGTATCATTCGCGGAGACGCTGCTCGAGCATACCAACCGGAAACTCGCAGCGGACGGCGGCCCTCTAACCCAGTAAAATGTAATGTGAGAGCTTGATGGTCCGTATGCAAAGTAAAGTGTCTACCCCATAAGTAAACATGCCATTCCTCGCAAGCAGAGAGGCATGCTAGCGCTCCACGCTCGCCAGCAGAGTATCGGCGCTCAGCAGGAGACGGAGCTTTCGAAGCAAAAGCAATAGTAATGAGCTGATTGCCTTTGCGTTATTGAAACACGGCACCCAAACCTATGTTGGAAGCGTCAGTAGTAATGGCGAAGTTTTCCATCGAAAATTTGCACAACAGGGTTGGCTTCTTGTGACCAGTTAAAGGTTTGCCCTTTAAGCAGCATTGCACGCAGTGGTTCAACATCAGCATAACCTGCAAGTCCAAGGAATGACTGCAATGATTTGAGAGGGTTGGTGCACTGACAATTGCATGCGCTTTAGACTCGAGAGGAGACATGTCGAAGGAATTGAATTTCCTGAACGGCGAAGACTCATTTGTCCTTTAATTTCATGCCTGAGTTACTTATGCAGGATAAAACAGCATGCGAGTGGGCATCATGTTCCTGACGAGTCTCACCCCAGACCAAAATGTCATCAAGGTAGCACAGTACTCCCAAACACCCTTTTAAAATGTCAGACATTATTTTCTGAAAAAACAGCAGGGACAGATGCAAGCCCGAAGCAAACTCGACGGAATCTGAGCTATCGTCAGTAACGAATGTAGTTAAGTCTCGACTTAATTCAGATAATTCAACTTGGTGGTACGCTGATGCAAGATCAAGCTTAGAAAAATATTTGGCACCTCTGAGTTGCTGGGGAAGTTCCTCAGTGTGGGGCAAGTGAAAACGATATATCACGATAGCCTTGTTTGGCTCACCTAAGTCCTCACAGAGTCCTAGGGAACCGTTCTTTTTCTTGACCAGGACGAGTGGAGAAACCTAATCTGACGTAGAGACACGTTCGATGGCACCTAATTTCTCAAGGCTAGAAAGTTCATCGGAGACTTGTTCACGAAAAAGTAGAGGTAGTCTGCGAAGCTTGGCTGCTACTGGTTGTACTCCAGGGCGACGTTTAACTTCGTGCCTGCAGCCCTTCACCAGGCCAAGGTCCTGGGTGAAGAGGTGCTGAAACTCGGATGGCGCATTGGAAGGAATACTGGAAGCTGCAGTCATTGAAAGTTGTACAATGTAGCGCCGTGGATATTTATGCAGAGATTCTTTATAGTATCTAAGCCGAGAAGCGGTGAACTCTCCGTCGTCACTTAGAATGAGACAGTAGCCGTGCTATCGTGGCACCGGAGGGTTACATTGATGGCCAACGTTACGAATGCACGTTTTCGAATAATTCTCTAGGGCGATGTGAGATTGCAGGAGTCGAGTCCCGGGAAAGTAAAACTGAAAATCTTGCATGTTGATCAGCGACACAGCCGTGCCTGTGTCGACTAAGAAGGAAATGGAAACTTGGCCCACTTGAACGAAGAGTGCAAGTGGCAATGACCGTTTTTGAGATTCAGCAATGTTGATTATTGTGACAGCATTGGTCACAGCAGTGCTAGCAGTGTCCTCAACTTCGGCGACGCCTTCGCTGGGATTCTCGAAGAACGACAAACGGAGCGCAAATGTCCGCATTTCCCGCAGACGAAGCAAATCCGGTTGCGTGCTGGGTAGCTTGGAAAGTTGGAGAAGTGCTGTGCAGAGCCGCATCTCTAGCAGGAACCGGATTCCGGTCGGCCTGTACTGATTGGCCGTGCGGGCTGCGGCGTAGTTGCCTAAGTGTCATGTTGCCGGCGGCCATGTTGGCCTCTTGAAGGGGAGACCGGACCCCATGGTGGTTCTGTATTGAAGTAGCTGAAGTTGCTCGGCGGCCATCTTGCCAAGCAGTGTGTTGTACGTGGACTCTGTCTACCGGGGATCGGCGAATTCGCGCAACTCATGTTTAGTGCGCTCTTCCTCTTTTGCAATCTGTGTTGCCTGTCGCAAGGTCACTGTAAGAAACGGCGTCTCCCGTGGAGAGCATTAATGCCACTGAATAACTGATCCCGAAACATGGAGTCAACTGAAGATCCGAAGTTGCACTTGCTGGCCTTAACTTGTAATGCAGCCATGAAGTCAGTAACAGATTTTCCTGGGAATTGCTTGCGGTTCTTGAAATGGTGTCGTTCGAGCACCTCATTGCTGGGAGTATTGAAGCGATGTAATGCAATGTGAATTCGCAACATGTTGCCCTCTGTAGGCCCCCAGGTCCCGTCAAGCTTTTTGCCTGAGGGACCCCCAACAAGTGAGTTGGAAATAAAGAGGATTGGATTGATTGATTGATTTGATTGTCGAGTAGAGACAGCGCTGCATTGCAGACATATAGCATTGCAGACATATAGCTCGGTGCCCCCGTCCCGAGCGCCCGCTCCGCTCGCTGCCTGGTCCCGAGCATCCTGAAGAGTTGTGTATATATGTAAACCTTGAATTACAAGAGCGTTAAGTAGGATATTCTTCTCCAGGGCTGGCCTAGCGTTGCCTCCAGCGGCAAAGTCGACAAATGCCTGGAATGCGAGTTTCCACTTAGATCATTTGGGGCTGTCCCGGAGTTTGTAAAAACAGGGGTGGAGCGATACCGGCACTCATCGTGCTGTAAACTTCAGGAACGGACGAGTCGAAGTCGCCTGCATGCGTTGGTGAGTTACGACTGTCTTCATGCATGAAGGGACGTGCAGAGAACCGACCGGTGTACGGAATGCCTAAGAAGGGTGTGGCCGCAGTAGGCCTAGATGTAGGGCGGGGCCCCGAAACGGCAATGCCTGAAATGTAGGCAGGCGGCCGAGCAGTAGATAATCGGCGTAAGGTGCAGGTAAGTAGCACACACAAATCTCACACGTGGTTTATCTCGTCGCCACTTTGTGTCGACGCCCAAGGCACCACAAAAACTCTTGGATAGTGCAACACATGATAAGCAGGTACTCCATTAACAGAAACACCTAGTCAAACCAATGGAAACGTGGTGTGCACCCCCGTGCTGCTTCACATCGCCTCGTGGTCCCCTTTAGCTGGAGATGGTGTAATTTTTTGTAGCGTTAGCTACACTGGCCTAGCCAAGCCCGTTTCGCGCGTCGCATCAAGAGCCGTGATGCGCATGCGCAAGGATCAGTGATGTCACACAGCTTGCGCACCGAAGCCGCCGGAGCCGGCACCTCTCGTGCACTCCGCCGCCGCCGCGCGCGACTCACCGCCGCCGGTCTGCGCATTCCAGAGGAGTGACGTCGTAGCCGTGGTAGACGCACTGGCGCCGGCACGCGCTCGCTGTCTGACACTGCGCTGGAGCCGCTGCGCTTCTGACTGGCGTTTGCCAGTCTGGTATAACCATGGAGAAGGAGAGCGCAAATGCTGCTCAACAGCGCAGAAGAGCGGAGAAGCTTGACTCATCGGATCCCGAAGTAGTTGCCTGGCAATTAGCGGTTGAGCGTAGGAGGAATGAACAGAAGAAGGCTGAACATGCTGCGGAGACACTGGAGCAAAGGGACGAACGTCTAGCAAAGCGGCGTCGCCAGGAGGCTGAGCGACGTGCCCGACCACCCCTGCAGCAACAACAAAACGCCGTCGATGACGTCAAGGCTCGCCGATCGACTGAATATACTGTGAAACTCAGCGAAAGCGCCAGTGCGACTCGGACCTTCCAGACGGACTTCGTAAACAATCCGTTTGGATATGTGTGCGACGTGTGCGAAAGACTATGGCACATGAAAGACTTGACACCACTGAGTAGTGCCATGCGTGAAACGTTGAGTTTAGCGGCGGCGCCGCAGTGGGCTGAAACCGTGGCGCGGGTTTGTACAACGTGCAAGAACTTTCTCGTTAAGCAGAAGATTCCACTCTTTAGCGTTGTTACCAATGGGTATCGTTACCCGGCCATGCCGCCAGGTCTACCGGTTCTGAACGATGTGGCCGAACGTTTACTTTCGCCACGCATTCCCTTCGTTCAGATCCGTCGTCTAATGAACTGGATAAATGGTCAGTTTGGCATTAAGGGACCCGTGGTGAACGTGCCGGTAGACACGGACGAGATGCTAAAGCAGTTGCCTCGCGGCTTGGCAGACGATAAGTACATAGTGGTGAACATAAAGAGGAGAATGTTTGCCAAGACTACCTATCTGTCGAACATGGTTTCTCGCAATGTGCTTGGACCATGGGTTGAGGTACTGAGAGACTCGCCGCTGTATAAGCACTACGGCACCAGTTGGAACTGGTGACGTTGAGCAAAAATAAATATACATGTGCCACATAATACGTATACCGCGTGTGTGTCATTGGAGCAGCAGTAAGCATGACAATCAAGCTAATCCTAGACAACCAGGAAAGCTAAGAATAATCAGCTGAACCTTTGCTAACGCTACGTACATCCTGGCATAGCCGAGCTAAGCCACTGCAACATTTTTTTTAGGGAGAGCGGTGAGGCATTCCAGACGCAGTGGCCAGTGGCCCTCCAAAGGCGTACATTCGGAAACGAAATTGAAACTCGGCAAGCATCGGTAAGCAACAGCACCACACTCTGGTTATCCAACCCCGGACAAATTCTTAATCTCTTAGTAGATCAGTGTACTGGCCAATGCATTTTCGAAAGAGCACACGTGCTGGTTGCCTGTCAAGGTCACACAGAAACACAGCCATTCAAGCTCGCCATAAACAATCCAAGCCAAGCAGCTTGAAAGGCTTGATATGGGCCTTTTGATGACAGGCCTTTCGCTAGGCCACCCTGCAGACATCCTCCTGCTTTCCCCACCTTGAGGTAGGTGCAGCACCACACGAAACACGGACAAAAAAGAAGACGCACGTGTGCGCCTTATTATTTGTCCGTGTTTCGTGTAGTGCTGCACCAGCATCAAGATGAGCCATTACCAACTAGCTCAAGTCTCTATTATAATAGTGCCACTTTCATCGCGAGGTTTGATGGTGTACCTATGTCAGACGACGAGGGAGGGCATACAGTAATGCAAATAGCTCACACTTTCTGCCAAGTGGTGTGACAGTTGCGTGGCCAGACGACTGGAGAGCATGGCAAGAGGAAGAGAGCGCCATGAGAATGAATGGTAACAAGGTGCGATATCGCGTTCATATCTTAAGACCAAGCTTAAGGGCCCACAATTTTTCAGACTCTCCTCCGTCTTTGATCAAGTCGGCTGTCTTCACCTGCGGCTGCACCGCAGGACACGCCTCTCCTGACTTCGTCAGCAGTTATACGTGAAACCTCGGCGTTCCCTTCCTATTTGCTTCATACTGAGGCTGCCCGCTCTGCCTGATAGCTGTGCAGTTCACAGTGGAAATCTTCTGCTACCTCTACTATTTCGTTGAGGTTGACATTTTTATTTTGTCCTAAGTGCAGTTACCTTTTGGCCGATTCTGGTACCTTTCTCTACTGCTCTCTCTATTACTCTCATGTTAATGTTCCTTACATCTCTTTGCCTGCCTTTGCTGAGCAGCTTTGTCAATCCTGCGAGTTCTGTTTTATCTTTTAACGATGCCGTTTTCATCTGCTGGCGTATCTTTGTTAAGTCTTGAGTAGTTTCGAAACACATGCTTATATTCTGCCTTGTTGTTTTACCCCCACCTTCTATCGCTGCTTGAAAGATCACTTTCGTTATGGTTTTATTCACTTCATCTATACGTTAATCATTCTGGTATAAGGCTTCGAAGTTGTTTTGAATGGCAAGTTGTTCTTTTTAACACGGAAGTGTTTTATTCCGGGGTCCACCACAACCCCATACGTCACTGCCGTAACCGATATGACACAGTAAAATGAACACGTGAAAACAACAATGAAGAATGCAGCGAAAGACTTCTGTTCATGCGCTGGGAATAGAACTCACAGCCTCTCACTCCACGACGAAAAGGCTGCTCTACCACTGCACGTGCTTGGAGCTGTACAAACGCGCCTTATATTCCTTCTTATCCCACTTCGTTCCAACACCACCTAGAACTGACAAGGCGAAAGCGTGACGTCACGCTAGTTGTCCCCCTACACCCCTTCGTTCATTCGCTGGCGTTGAATTTGCAAGGGACACTTAGTGAAAACCAGTGGCCGTCCTCCTTTTTTTTCTTTTTAGGGGCGAAGCTCCTCTTAGTCTAACCTTGTCCCGCGTCAGGCGTAATGCGTCAGGCGTAACCGGCAGTATCTCCCGGAAAAAAACAATTCCGAAAGTTGTGTCCGAAGCGGGGAATCGAACCAGGGACCCCTCACTTCTGAACGCGCGGCGCTAGCCACTACGCCACGAAGCGCACATGGACGCATGCACCACGATGACACTAAATACCCAACATTAACAAAAGACTGCCCGTTTCTAACGCGTTTGTGCTAGCGCGTTACAGCCCGTGTAAGAAGCTGATGATGATGATTGTGGTTCGGAAAGGACGCTAATTTCTGCAGCCCATGTAGGGAGCACGGCTAAGCGTCCGTGGGGGAGGGGGAAAGGGAGTGAAAGAGATAGAGAGGAAAGGAGGGCCGTAGTGGAGGGCTCCGGAAATTTAGACCACCTGGGCTTCTTTAACGTGCACCTTAACGAACACCGAGACAAAACTTACAAATCTAACAGTTGGTTCCCGCAGTCACCTGATACGACGCTGCTTCTGAGGTAGTCGTGTGCCTTAGAACCAAAACTCGGTGTAACTGTTATACTCCGCTTGTATCGCACGGAATTCCTGTATAATATCGTGCTTCTTTAGGCTTGTTAATTAAAAATCGAGAACTTTTGCATGTCTTGTGGGGGTGGCCACGGGGTTCTCCCACGCTCGAGGAACAAAGGACGCAGTTCACCGCAGTGCAAACCAACAGTAGGGCATTTATTTGCACACATAGTAAGCACGCTAGCCGAACTATACAAACCAGGCACGCTAATGCAATACCCCACGCGTAATCGATGACATTCGACTCACCGCAGCAGGATACCGAGTGAAGTAGTTTTCGCCCATGCTGGAACCGTAAGCCTATATTGCTCGCGAGATAAGTCGCACGAACAGAGGCGCAATCGGCGATCGGGAAAGACATCCGCGGAATCGTCCCAGCGGAGCTCATCGCCACCGCGCGCGCGAGCGTAGACCACGCGCGACGACGTCCCAAGGCCAAGAGCGTGCGGATTGTTCCTCGTCCGTGGGCCCGCGAATCCTCGCCGCCAGGTAGCGCCACCGTGGGAACACCAGCACCATCCTCAGTGCAGCGGTGCGCATGACGATGACGTCACGTCTCGTGCCCCCCGGAAAAGCCACCTTATAGGAGCTTTGAGGAAATGCGAGCGCCACGCGATAGAAACTCATCAGGGGATGTCAACATTCCCACATCCCCCTAACCTTAAATAACCACATATCCCTGCAAAAACACAGCAACAAATGCAACGCAAATAGAAGGCAACACATTCAGCGTCACTGTGCTTCGGGTATGTCCACGCACTTGTGTCCTTCACGCGCACCACCACTGGCCGACACAGCCGGCGTCGCTGCCTACATAGTGCCGTTCGCGCCGCCACACAGGCGACCTGTCTGCAGGCTTGACCAAGGCTTCACAACGGGGATCCAGGCCAGGACTCCGAAAGGCAACGTGGTAGGCACGAGCAAGCGTCGCTCGCACCGACGCGCCTTCCGACTGAGAAAGCCGCAACAGCTGATGGCATCTGACAACACCCGTCTCAGCAGCCGAGTTTTGCGAGCAGGATGCAGACGGGCGTTGATTCCAGCGCTGCCATGGTGGTAGTAGGTCTCGCCATGGCGCCGAAGTCCGGGCAGCAGCGTGGATGCTCAGAAGGCGACAAGCTGCAGGTGACGTCACTCCCGCTGTGCACACTGAAAACAACGCTCTCGACAGAACACAGAACACTGCATTAGGGCGCCCCGCCACGGTGGTCTAGTGGCTATGGTACTCGGCTGCTGATCCAAGGGTCGCGGGATCGAATCCCGGCTGAGGCGGCTGCATTTCGATGGAGGCGAATGTTGAGGCCCGTGTGCTGTGCGATGTCAGTGCACGTTAAAGAACCCCAGGTGGTCAAAATTTCCGGAGCCCTCCATTACGGCGTCTCCCATAATCAGAGCTGGTTTTGGGACGTTAAACCCAACAACACTGCATTAGGGCAAAGGAGAGCAATTGTACGCATCGGCCACGTGGGACGACTGGAAATAACGCTCTCGACAGAACACTGCATTAGCGCAAAGGAGAGCAATTGTACGCATCGGCCACGTGGTACGACCGCTTCGTTCGGCTAGCACGGGATTTCGGCGGCTACTGAGACGCTAAGTTCACGTGAACAAAGGTCGCTTTCTTGAGTTCATTCCGTGCGAGGCAAGCTAGAATGAGGCATGCAAAGTGCGACACCTCAACGCCACGGTCCGAGTGGTTGTGTCCCACGTGCGACAGGCCAAACAACCACACAGGGCACAGAATTTAGGCAGCCGTGAGGAGGCTCCGCTCGCTACGTGCGAGCAGCAGAACGATCGGCGCCCACTGTCCCGGGCAATGTCGGAACGCCCGGTGCCGAGCCGCAATACCAGACAGCCCGACACCCGCGGCCACTCGGCTGCCTGAGCCGCGACTCCCAGAGTCAAGGCGATAGAAGCTATTTACACAGAAAATCGGACCACCTACGAGGCTTCCGTACTCACTCACGTCGGGCTCGCCTGCTATCCACGGGCACTAAGCCTCGTTCTCCCAGGATGCAGACCACGTATGACTCTCGTAACGACGATCTTTCAAAACGTGCAAGTAGCATGCCGACTAGTTCAAACACGCTAGCGCATCCAGTCGCCTCGCTCTCAAGAAAGCACGCCGCCATCGCCAGCGATCAAAATCACGCTAGGCGTAATCTCGACAGGTTCAAACAAAGGTTGCCTTGAACCGAGAAAAACTGTTGTCCGATGTTCCAAGAGCTCCACGTTGGGCAGCCAGATGTTGGGGGCTCATCGCCACAGCGCGCACGTGCGTCGACCACGCGCGACGACGTCCCAAGGCCAAGAGGGCGAGGATCGTTCCCCGTCTGCGAATCCTTGCCGCCAGGTAGCGCTACCGCGGGAACACCATCCCGCAGCACGGGATGAACAGTTTGGGTAGTGATCATAAACGCATATCGTTACAACTGGGATATAAATCTGAAAATAATAACGTAGAGTCGAAGTTTGGCAGCTCGTATTTAAATGACAAACAAATAAAAAATATAGCCGCAAGAGTAGAGGAAGAAGTAGGCAAAATACACGGCAAGGAGTGGGGGTATAATGAGCTAGTTCATGTAATGACGAAACAAATAAGTAAAGAGAAGAAAACTGTTTGCTGGAAAGGAAAGAGAACGCCAAAAACATGGTGGAACAGGGAAATCCGGGAAGCGATCGAAAAGCGACGTAAAGCATCAAGGGAGCACAGGCAGGCAAAAAGGGAGAAGCGGCCGCAAGTGGAAGTCACGGAAAGATGGGAAATATATTTAGAGAAAAAATCTATTGTACAGAAATTGGTCGAGGCAAAAATTAAAGGTGAAAGCGAACGCTGGGTGACAGAAATTCATGACAAAAAGAAGGGCGCGCCTAGGATATTTTGGAACCACATAAAAGCGCTAGGTAAAAAGTCTGCCACATTGCAACAGCATATTGTTGATGAGAGAGGAAATCAATTGGAAGGGTACGAAGCGTTGGGTTACATCCAGAAGGTAACAGCCGGTTCGTTTAAAAAGATCGTCCAAGAGATTCCCCCAGTGGATAAAACCATGACGGTGAGCGAAACTAAGGAAGAGCTAGAACTTGAGTATTTCAACTGGAAAAAGGCCGAAGGAAAAATTCCAAAGCGCACTGCTCTGGGTTTAGATGAGGTCCCCGTTAGCCCCATTAACGAATTAGGACAGAACACTAAAGAAGCACTATTGAAAGCCGTAGAAAAATGCTTACAGAAGAGGCAAATACCGGACAGTTGGCGAAAAAGCAGAATGAACTTAATCTATAAAGGCAAGGGGGAAAAGAATAACATTCGCTCTTATGGACCGCTAACCATTACATCGGTACTATACAGGATGGCTATGCAAGCAGTAAAATTAAAAATAGAAGCATGGGCAGAACGTAACAATATTTTGGGAGAACTTCACAATGAATTTCGAGTAGACAGGCGTTTAGACGATAACCTATTTGTTCTTACTCAGTGTATAGAAATATCTAAAATAGAAAGGAGGCCGTTGTATGTGGCTTTTCTAGACATCACTGGAGCGTATGACAATGTTAATCAGGAAATACTGTGGGAAATTTTGGAAGGAATGGGCATAGGCGACGATTGCGTACAGCTTTTGAGGGAAATATATCGAGAAAATACAGTTTGCATAGAATGGGAAGGAATCAGTAGCAGAGAGAACGTTGATATTAGCAAGGGGCTGAGACAGGGATGTCCTTTGTTGCCGCTGTTATTCATGCTATACATGGTTAGAATGGAAAAAGCGCTAGGAGATAGCAACATTGGTTTTAATCTGTCACACAAACAGGGTGGCGTGATGATTGAGCAGAGGCTTCCGGGTTTATTTTATGCTGATGATATTGTCTTATTCGCGGACAGTCGAGATGATATACAACGGCTGGTGAATATATGCAGGACGGAAGGCGAGGCTCTAGGACTAGGATTTGGTGTAACAAAATGCGGACTGATGGTATTCAATGATCCCAACGACCAGGCGGTATCCATACAGGGCCAAGAAATACCGAGTAAGCGAATACAAGTACCTTGGCGTATGGGTAAATGAGGATGATAGATACATGAAGGTACACGAAAAAGCCTTGGCAGCAAAAGGAAAGAGGAACGCAGGAATAATGAAGCACAGAGCGTTATGGGGACACAATAGGTACGAGGTGCTTAGGGGTTGGTGGAAAGGGGTAATGGTACCGGGGCTTATATTTGGGAACTCAGTGGTGTACATGAGGCCAGAGACACAATCAGGAATGGATGTGAATCAAAGAACTGTGGGACGCCTCGCGTTGGGTGCCCACGGGAAAACGACAAACGAGGCTGTAAAGGGCGATATGGGACGGGCGAGTTTTGAGGCAAGGGAAGCGCAGAGCAAAATAAGGTTTGAAGAGAGGCTAAGGAATATGAAAGAGGGTAGGTGGGCAGTGAAGGTGTTCCGCTATTTATATAGAAAGAGCGTTGACACGCAGTGGAGAAAGAGAACTAGGAGGCTCACCAGTAAATATACGGCTCTAAGAGAACTGACAACAAAGAGCGTAAAGGGAAAAGTCAGAGAGGCGGAGAAGATTTACTGGAGGGCAGCGATGGAAAAAAAACCGACTCTGAATAACTACCGAGAGGGCAAAAACGAAATAAAGAGGGAGGAATTTTATGATAATTCAAGAGGAAGCGCTTTATTGTTTGAAGCAAGATCGGGCTGCCTTAGAACGCGTATTTATAAAGCGAAATTCAGTAAAGAAGAGGAAAAATGCACATGCTGCGAGGAAGATAGGGAAACGACGGAGCATGTTCTGATTGAATGCGGAAATATCCACCTAGGTGTACGTTTGGGCACCACCCTACAGGAAGCTTTGGGTTTTAGGGCGAACAACGGGAAGCTGAACATAGGCGCGATTGAAATAAGTAAGAGACGGTTAGAATACTGGTGGCAGAAAACTAGAGAGAACGGACAAAAATAATTATAAAAAAAATATGGACTTTCTGCCATAAGGGGTAGGGAACTGGGCTATGAATTTCCGTTTTTGCTATAGTATGATCGATTTGATTGAAGTAAATTTAAAAGGCATGAGGAAAATTTAAAGAGAGGAAAAAAAAAAAGTTCTACGAGCCTGGTGGCGCACAAGTCACCGCCCCGTTACAAAGGGGACGCTCATAGCATCCATCCATCCATCCAGCGCCATCCTCAGCGCATCGGTGCGCATGCCGATGACGTCAGGTCTAGTGCCCCGCGGGAAAGCCACCTTAGAGGAGCTCTGAGGAAACGCGAGCGCCACGCGATAGAAAGTCATCAGGGAATGTCAACATTCCCACAGTCTGCAACTTAGTGCTATCCATAGATGTTTTTCCAACACACATGGAACTAGCAAAAATTACTGCTACATATAAAACAGGGGATAAAAACAACTTAAGCAATTCCCGCTTTTTATCCATACTTTCTATTTTCTCAACTTGGAATGAAAAGATAATAAACAACAGAATTAATTTTCTCTCCGGAAAGTACAACCTTGTCATTGAATATCAATAGGCTTCAGGAAGAAACGCTCAACTGAAAGTGCACTATTAGCACAGTTAGAAATCGTATTATGCGATTTCTAAAACAGGATTTTTACACCCGCATTATATTATATAATATATTATATTATATAATATATTATATATTATATAATATATAATTATATTATATCAATGACATAATAAATATTGATAAGGACTATGAATTCATAATTTATACCGATGGGTGTACTCAATTCTTTACTGGAAGAACTTTAGGTACTTTTGAGGCATTAGCAGCAATCACCTGTCTTAAGGTTCGTGACTGGTCGATTAAGACTAATTTGTTTCTAAACGAAACTAACATAATGCGCCCGTTTTCGAGCCCTTGGCACCATCTTTCAGTTACCTAACTATATTACATCATGGTGGAAACAGCGCGCACACAAATGGACAGGGAAGGAACGTTATACGAGCGACCCATATTACCTTGGTTCCCAACAAAATGGCAGTAGCCAAATCAATTAACGCGCTTGTAGTAATTTCTAATGAACACATATTCTGGAATGAACAAATAGGACACATTAGCTGAGGCGTGTAGTTTTGAATGGTTGCTGATATCGTGTACTTCTTACGATAAAGCGACCTATTTGTCATGTCCGCCTAAACTACTCTGCATTGGTACGGGGAAACACCACATTAAGTGGACAATACTATAATGGTAGACATAGAATGCTCCAGAGAACTTCTTTTGTAAACATAAAATTGTCGTGGCGACGACATATGCAAATACGGGTTGCTACAGTCGTGCATTAGTGCAAATCGCAGGATACATTTATGACACATTTATGACACTTTAAAATGTTAAACACACTGCGAATGCTTTGCTTCCATCGGTATAAACCCCCCTGGAAAACTACATTCTCAGGCATAGAGTTCTTCTGTCATACCAGTTACCAAACTCCCCATAGGCCTCATGTATCACAATCCGGACACACCCAGTGCCAAAGATGCTGAGGTTAGCAGGTCGTCGCGCCGTCTGTCGACACAGAAATCAACTTATAAATGGCAGGTTAGTGTGTTTTGTGCTACGAAGCACAGAAAGCTCCGCCGCGTGAATGAAGCGAACCGTATGCAAGCGATGTTGCGCACACAGAACATCCGTCAATTTCGCCGTGGTTCTGGCGGCACTGGCGTCTGCTGCAGAGCAAGCTTGTGCCGTCGCTTCTGCTTCTGCACGAACACTGGGGGTTCACGAAGTGTTTTGTCCGTGCTAACTGCTCTCACGAAAGAAGCAGGGAATCGTCTGTTCGGCTGTCGAGGCCGCTGGTGAAAGAACAAGAAAGCTATTCGAACAACGGTTGATTTTCGATGAATAATTATTCTTTTTCTTTTCGTCTTTGGATGTCGATGTGTCATTGGGAATCCAGCACAAAGCGCGCACCAGTGGAATTCAGTTCACATGACTACAGCCACTACAGCATCGATGTGTAAACACAGCAGCAGAAGGCCTTTAATGCAGAGCGTGTCGTCTGCAAGCGAAAAAGCGTATGGTGCAAGTCGACCATCAAGCGCAGGCGAATTGCATTGTAAGGCGTCTCTATCTCTCGCTCCTTTCTTTTGCCCGTGTTTAGCCGCGTGATAAGAGAGCCATTAGCAACCAACTGTTACAGTGCTCGAACGTTTGCGGCCGCCACTTTCATGCAATAAACATCGCCTCCGAGATCCGGTGAGTATAACGTTTCCAGTTACGGCTCCCAGATGGGGCGACAGTCTGCTAACCTCCGCCGATTTGGCTTGTCCAGATTTTGGAACGCGGCAACTGGTATGATTGAACGCATACTTACCGAACGCAAATGCTTAGCCACACTCCAGATGCGTACCAGAGAGAAGACATCGCAACCAGTGCAGCGACTGCTTTGCGTACGTGTTGCTTCAAGTAGCTATGTTTGTCGTTTCTACCGCGGCATCACTACACCTTTTTTTCCTGTGCAAGAGTTATGATGATATATGCCTAACGTCATTTCCCCTATAAGAGGGTACGCTATTTTTCTTTCGCTAGCAAATTTAGCTCATTTAATATTTTTTTCGATTCTTGCTTTCATAGTTTTTGTTGTTGTTTGCGCATTTATGAGTAAACAACTTTTAACGGCAGGAAGAGGACACCACAGAAACGTAGAAACACATACGCACACATTGGGCGCGCTCAATGTGTGCTTATTCAACAACATGCCTTGTCGTTGCTGCTACAGGCTGCACGGCGCTTAGTCAAGCTGCAGAACCCGCAGCTTTTTCACCGTTTCTTTTTTTTCCCCATTGTACTTGTTTGGTGAAAATAAACACAGTTATTGATTGATTTTACTCCCGAAGAAGAGGAAGCCACCACGCCGCTAGTCGAGAAGTGTCGCACCGCCACGTCGTTGGGGAAGAAAAGCGCAACGTCATGCAGGTGCATTAGAGGCAGCTTCGCACCACTAGTGCGAAGCTGCCTCAAATACACCTGCGTGCTGCCTCTAATTTCTTTTTTTTTCTTTAAGACAAGAATTTTTTTTGCGACAAGCCTTACGAGAAGCATTTTTCCGCCATCTGCAAATAGCCCAGTTTCTGTGCGCCATCTCTATAGGCAAGCCTATATGACCAACGCGCTAGCGCCGAAGACCAGCTGGGTCTAACGACATGGTTTAGTCGGCTACTTGGGATAACGGAAAGCCTGTTGCTCTTTCGAGTTATTTCTGATGCCTGGAAAGGGAGGACACCGTATCTAGTCACAGCACAGGGCCTACCTGAGAGCCTCGTTCTCGGTCATGTACTTGTGCAGGAGTGCCTTCTCGTCGCCATCTTCCGACGGCTCTCCACCCACAGCTAGCACGTTGCTCAGCTGTAGCGGACTGCCGCCGTTGAGCATCTGCGGAGCAGAACGCATAACATTTTCACTGACGAGCAACAAAACATCCGAAAGGAGGTAGAAAGCAGGACACATAGCTTGATCCACAGCAAAAATAATGATGCGCAGTAACCTAAGCCCGCCGTCGAAGGGGGGGCAAACGGCGCACGTTAAGCAATGTGGCGCGACCGCTCTAAAGCCTCTGGACAAAAATAGAAAGTTTTAGTAAGTGTGCTGCCATTCTGCGGGCACCCACTCTTCTGCTCGACTGGCTAGTGTGGATGTGTGCAAAAGTAAAAAGAGAAAATAACTATGGATAAGCAAATGGTGGCAGTGGTCTTGCTAGCTGCGGTATACACATCATAGTTTCCACTGTGCAGGCTGGAAGAATTAAGGTAGCTGTATACCAGATACCCTTATCAAGCGGAAAAACTTACCACCGTCCGGAGCGGAACATGCCTGAACGTTCGACTCGGGGATCGCGAACGTTCGTTATCAGGGACAAATCATTTTCCCCTGCCGCCCATTGGTGGGAATGTGGCGGTTAAACCTTCTGTGATGACACGATGATTCTTTCATACCATAAACAACAGATCATTCATGCTGTGCATACTAGATGGAAAGGCAATGTGTGCCATCATGTCGCACATTTCGCCGGGTGACGTAGAATTGATGTATTATATACACTGGCACCTGCAGAATGTACTACAGCTCATATCCGTTTCTCGTTTTCTTTCTTGTCCCTTTTTTTTCCCAGTGTTGTACAGCACCTATGTATGTATTTCTTCAGAAATCTAGTAGCCGGACAGCGGCCGTCTTGCGAAACTTAATCTTGGTCCTCTTTCCGCGAACCCTGCACTATAATAATAATAATAATAATAATAATAATAATAATAATAATAATAATAATAATAATAATAATAATAATAATAATCCTCATCATCATCAGCCTGTTTAGGTCCACTGCAGGACGAAGGCCTCTCCCAACGATTTCCAATCCACCCTATCCTGAGCGAGTTGGTTCCACTTTATGCCTGCAAACTTTTTAATTTCATCGCTCCATCTAACCTTTTGCCTGCCTCTGTTACGTTTTCCCTCCCTTGGTATCCATTCCGTTGCTCTTACTGTCCATCTGTTATCTTTCCTCCTCATGACATGTCCTGCCCAGGTCCAGTTCTTTCGTTTAATTGATATAATAATATCGGCTATTCCTGTCTGTTCTCTGATCCATTCCGCTCGTTCTTTATCTCTTAGCATTACCCCCAACATTTTTCTTTCCATTGCACGTTGCGTGCTCCTTAGTTTTATCTCTAGTTTTTTCGTTATCCTCCACGTTTCTGCGCCGTACGTTAGTACTGGGAGAATGCAGTGATTGAATACTTTTCGTTTTAGTGAGAGCGGTAAGTTTCCAGTCATGATTTCGTAATGCCTTCCGAATGCGCTCCAGCCCAACCTTATTCTACAGAGAATTTCTTTTTCATGGTTAGGAGTTCCTGTTATTAACTGTCCCAGGTATACGTATTCGTTTACACATTGTAAGGGTTCATTGTTGATTTTCAATTCCTGTTCCTTAGCTAGGCTATTGAGCATATCTTTGGTCTTTTGCCTATTCATTCTTAATCCAATTTTAATACTTTCCCTGTTTAGGTCATCAATCATGTTTTGTAGTTCGTCTCCATCATTGCTAAAGAGCACAATGTCGTCTGCGAATCTTAAATTGCTGAGATATTCTCCGTCTATTCGAATTCCCTTGTCTTCCCAGTCTAGACGTTTAAAGATTTCCTCTAAACATTGAGTGAATAGCATCGGGGATATCGTATCTCCGTAATAATAATAATAATAATAATAATAATAATAATAATAATAATAATGTAAAGGGCGTTTATTGAAGGCTGACGTCAGGCCCGACCGGTAGCTTGTTCAACGGCTGAAAGCACGAGCCCCGAGAGCGAGCGGCGAGCACGAGCAGTGCGCGTTAGATCCAGACCCACTAGATCACACTGGAGAGCCTACCCCACTATAGGGTTCGTTACTTTTCGCTGCAATTACCCCCGGGATGCAAAGGGAGCCGTCCGGCGACCTAGCAGTTCGTTACTATGAGTGGATCATAGTATGGCTTGAGGCGCTCGACGTTGACAATGTCGCGTCCACGACGGCGCATGTCCGAAGACGGGTTCAATCACGTAGTTGACAGGTGATGCGCGTTCAACAATTCGATAGGGGCCTTCATACTTTGAGTCCAGGCGCAGTGGTAGGAATGGAGAGCCACACCAGCGCTCCAGGGAGGAAGGTGGGTGCAGAGGTAGGATCGCCGCGAATGCTCTTCTGACGCTCTTGGTCGTTGGACGTAAAGGCCCGTGCAAGGTCGTGGCACTCCGCGGCCTACCTCACTGTGTCAGATATGGGCGCATACTCAGAAGTATGTGGGCGGTACAGTAGAATTGTGTCCACAGTGTGCGACGGGTGCCGACCGTACAGTAGAAAATAGGGTGAAAAGCCCGTGGTGCTCTGCGTAGTGGTGTTGTACGCGTAGGTCACAAATGGTAGAATGATGTCCCAATTCGTGTGGTCCGAGGCGACGTACATTGAAAGCATGTCGCCGAGCGTGCGGTTGAAGCGCTCCGTAAGCCCATTGGTTTCAAATCAAATCAAATCAAATCAAGTTTTATTATTTCATATAAAGATGTACAAAAAAGGATATACAGAAGGAGGTCCCGTAGTATACACTGAAATGGGACCTCCTATGAAATGTAAACATAAGTATTTCATTGGCAACAACAGTGGCAGAAATAATAGAATACAAGGTTACAAAAAATGAACTACAGATAGAATTAAATGACGATGCTCGCATCAACTATAAGCAATCGCAAATGTAAACTGTAAAATATGTTTATATATATCTATCTAAATAGCATAATATGATAAAGAAAAGAAAAACACAAAAAAAAGAGTGAAAAGAGAATGACATGGCGAGGGAGAAACCGGTTAGGCAGAAGAGTGAGTGTCGCATAACAAAAACTTTTTCAATTCATGGCAAAATTTATGTGTTTTTTGAATTTTTATTAGAAATGGCAATGTATTCCATAATGATATGGCCGCAAAGTGAACTGTCTGTTTGCCATAATTAGTTCTTACTTTGGGCAGAATGAAGTTGTTATGCTGCGCAAAACGTGTTGGGTTAGTATTTAGTAAAGATGATGAATGAATTGATGATAATGATATTTGTTTATTGATTAGTTTGAAAAGGAAAGTGGCGAGATTGAATTTTACAAGGGCGGCAACATCGAGAATTTTATTTTCTTCTAACAACTGTTTAGCATTATGGGTGGGTGAACTAAACGTGATTAATCGAATTGCCTGGTTCTGAATGATTTGTAGTGGTTTTAGGTGAGTGGTGTACGTGTTACCCCATGAGGTTATGCAATAATTGATGTGTGAGTGCACAAACGCGAAATAAAGTGAGAGCAAAACCGGACGTGAAAAAAATGGACGTGCTCTGATGAGGATGCGTATTCCGTGAGATAACTTCTTTTTAAGATGTGTTACATGGTTCCGAAATTTCAAATTATGGTCAATATTTACGCCTAAGTAAACACATTCTTCACTTGCCGATAATGCGTGGTTATCAATAAAAATGGACGGAATGCACAGTGGTGATTTATTTTGTGATGAGAACAAAAGAAATTTGGTTTTAGAGGGATTAATGGTAAGTCTATTGGTTTTACACCAACCTAATAAGTTGTGAAGGTCACTGTTAAGCTGGGTTACTACTGCTGATAGATCTTCATTAGAATTAATAATTGTAGTGTCATCAGCATATAATATGCATTTGGAGAAGGTAAGACAATTAGGCAGGTCATTAATATAAATTAAAAATAACAAGGGGCCCAAAATTGACCCCTGCGGTACACCAAGATTAGTAATTTTAGGTTTAGAATAAGCATTGCATATACTAACAACTTGATACCTGTCTCTTAAGTAGTCGCGTAGTAGCAGTAAAGGAGGACCAGTTATGCCAATTGAGTCTAGTTTAATATTAAGAATGTCATGATCGATGGTATCGAATGCCCGGGAAAAGTCTACGAATATAGAACCTGCAAATTTGCCGTCATCGATGGCTTTCTTTAGTTGGTCGGTCAGAGATATAAGTGCTAAGTCAGTAGAATAACCTGATCTAAATCCAAATTGGTCTGTTGAAAGTATATTAAATTTGTTTAAATATTTTAACAATCGTTTCTCAATTATTTTTTCAGTGACCTTGCTAAAAAAGGGTAAAACACAGATCGGTCTATAATTGGATACTAATGAGCGATCTCCTTTCTTAAAAACGGGAGTTATTCTGCCTCGTTTGAGTTCTCGCGGAAAGATTCCCATTTTAAACATGAGGTTGATAATGTGAGACATGACAAATGATACTGGTTTACAAATTAATTTAATATGTCCCGGATGAATGTTATCCAACCCAGCGCTGGTTATTCTTAAATTGTCAATTACTGATACCTCATCAGGAGTAGTTGGAAACATATAGAATGATTGTGAAAGGCGTTGGGGGGCGTATAAGGTTTGCTGTGCATGCGGATTGGCATCAGAAAATAAAAAATCACCAAAAGCATCTGCAATCGTAAGTGGCGTAAGATAAGTATTACCATTATGGGATATTTTTGATATGTTATCGGTTGCTTGTTTTCTATTCAAAAACGAATTCACTATCTCCCATTTTTTCTTTACATCAGGACCACATTTAAGTATCTTTTCCTCGTAATATTTGGCTTTAGCTTCTTTAAGTCGAGCAGACAGTGAGTTGGAAAATTTCTTATAGCGCGCACGTAAGTTTATATTGAATGGCTGTCTTTTTGTTTTTTTAAAAAGATTTTCGCGTGCGCGCATCGCTTTAAGGAGATTATCGGTGACCCACGGGTTTTGAGGAGATGCCACTTTCTTTTTGCATTTGCGCATCTGGGAGCACGAGTGATAGTGTGATAACAACTTTGTCAGAAATTGTGAGTAAGCTAACTGCAGATCATTAGTATCAAGAACAAAAGACCAGTCAGCATTGGAAACAGATTCTAAGAATGATTTTTTGTCAAAAACGAGTTTCGTGTAACAATTGGAATATGAATAGTGGGCAGATGTAGTGCGCAGAAAAACGGGGAAGTGGTCCGTAATGTCTGTTTCAAGAACTCCTACCTCAGGTGGATACAAAAGATTCGACAATGCGTGATCGATCAGAGTGCTGGAACCACCGGGAACAGAGCGAGTAGGGACGCTAGTAAGGCATTCATAACCAAAACTATAAAAACAGGATGAATAACTAACAGAGTTAACAGATGAATCCAATAAGTTTAAGTTTATATCACCCATAATTATAACATTTTTATTCTCTGTAGATAGCTTTGTCATCAATGTTTCGAAGGAAACACAAAAATCAGATCCAGAGGAAGAAGGTGATCGGTAAACGCAACCGAAAATGAAATTTCTGTTATCTATGTTCAGAAAGTTATGATCGAATTCTAACCAAACTGATTTGCAATTCTGAATACTTAGCGTGAGGTCGTGTCTACGTTTGTACGGTATCTCGGGCGAGATGTAGATAGCAGCTCCACCATGATTACTTGATGGACGGTGGGCGTATTCAGATTTGTACGAAGGGAAACAATACAAGTTCTTATCAACATCACTAAGCCAGGTTTCCGAGACAGCAATTATTGAAAAAGTAAAAGAAAGGGTAGAAAGCAGATTATGAAAGTCATCGTAATGTTTACGGAGGCTACGTGCATTGAAATGAATAACAGAACGATTACTATTCCGAAAAAATTCGTCTAACTCGCTCGTGCTGTAATATGAAGCCATGATGGAAGGATGGGAATAAGGCAGGAACAAATGAAATCGGATTGGTTAATTACTGTGAGGTCCGATTCCTCGGCTATGCGGTACACTTTAGTTTTCTCAGCTTTCCTAGCTTTGATTTGGCAGTTGCTGATCCACAGAAATTGCCATTTGTGTTGTTTTTTCAAAGCCAGTGCCTTCGAGAAGAGCGCCTTGTTTCGCGGCGTCAAGTGCTCATTCACATAGACAGCACTGTCAACAGAAGCTTTCACACCAATGTCGCTTAGGTGGAGCTTAGCTTTGTGTGCCTTACTGACGAATTCATCTTTTTTTGCTCGCGAACAGAACCTCGCTACGATATTTTTCTTGTCTTGAACTTTAGTGGGGACTCGGTGAGCGACATCGAAATCAGTCGCCGTTACCAGGCACCCAATTTTAGTGCCAATGGTTTGCATGACTGCGATGCAGTCCTCCCCTTGGGTGCAGGGAACGCCCCTGACCTCAACATTGTTCATTCTAGAGTATTGTTCGAGCTCGGCCACCCTTACCGACAGCGCTTTGTTTTCTGATATGAGCTTTTTGTTATCTGTTGTAAGCTTCAGGTTTTCATCACGCAGTTTTTCAATGATGTCGTTTAAGACACCCATGCTTGTTTCCAAGTTTTCTACTTGTTTCTTCAACTCAACAGCATCAAGACCAGAGGATTGAAGCTTTAGCAAGAATTTACCGAGAATGTCGTCAGTGAGTTTGCTGCTTTCATTTTCTAATTTAGCCTCAAGTGCATCTAACCGCTTGGCAAGCTCTGCGTTTGACGGCATTTTGCAAGAAAAACGGCAACCGAACAACTGTACAAACAAAAGTATAGGAAAAAGGAAGTGGTGGCAACGACAGCGGAACAAGTGAGATGGTGCGTAAAGTTTCACAGAACTAACCTGCACATGCAGAGAAAATACGTGAGACGGTATGTCGGATGCGCCGTCGCTGCCACCAGTGAAGTCTCGGTGATGGCCCTGCTTGTTATAAGCGGTGATGCACGAAGTGACGACACCTGGCGGACTTGCGGCCAGCCGGCGAAGCCGATGACACCTGACGAGCTCACGGGAAGCCGTTGACCAGGATAATCAGGTTCGCTTTCCACGTGGGAATGTTGACCGCAGGCCGAGATAGCTGGCGGACTTGCGGCCAGCCGACGAAGCCGATGATACCTGACGAGCTCACGGGAAGCCGTTGACCAGGATAATCAGGTTCGCTTTCCACGTGGGAATGTTGACCGAAGGCCGAGATAGCTGCACATGCAGAGAAAATACGTGAGACGGTATGTCGGATGCGCCGTCGCTGCCACCAGTCTGAGGGTGGTACGCCGTAGTCGTACTGTGAACCACGTGGCACTCTTTAAGAATAGCTTCAACGACTTCAGAAAGGAAGACACGACCGCGATCACTGAGTAGCTCCTGGGGTGGCCCGTGACGTAAGATGAACCGATGAAGCAAGAAGGAGGCAACGTCGCGCGCTGTAGCTGCAGGAAGCGCAGCAGTCTCAGCGTATCGCGTGAGGTGGTCAACTGCCACAATAACCCAGCGCTTTCCAGCAGCTGTCATGGGAAGGGGCCCGTACAAATAAATGCCGACCCGCCCAAAGGGCCTTCTAGGACAAGCTAAAGGCTGCAGACCCGGCGGCGAAAGGCGAGGCGGAGATTTCCGGCGCTGGCAATCGGGGCAAGAGCGCACGAACTTCTGAATGTAGCGGTACATTCCGCGCCAGTAGTACCGCTGTTGAAGCCGTTGATAGGTCTTGAATATGCCGGGGTGTGCGCACTGTGGATCGGTGTGGAAAGCCGTGCATATTTCCGAACGCAGGCTGCCAGGTACTACTAATAGCCACTGGCGGCCGTCGGGGCTGTAATTGCGGCGGTGGAGGAGGTCGTCGCGAATGGCGAAATCTTGAGCTTGACGGCGCTTTGCGCGAGTGGTTGGTGTCGATGGATCAGACAGCAAGCCTATTATCGAGGCAATCCACGGGTCCTTGCGCTGCTCGGAGGCGATGGTGTGAAGGTCAATAGAAGAAACAGTAACCTCGGATACTGAGCAGCGAGCATTGTCATCAGCCAAGGGAGAGTGCGAGGGCATCGGCGTCCGAATGTTGTCGTCCACTGCGGCACAGCACGCGGATATCGTAGTCCTGCAGGCGAAGTGCCCAACGTGCAAGACGGCCGGAGGGATCCTTTAACGACGACAGCCAACAACGGGCGTGGTGGTCCGTGACGACATCAAATGGGCGACCATACAAGTAAGGTCGGAACTTTGCAAGAGCCCATATGATCGCCAGGCATTCCTTTTCCGTGACGGTGTAATTGGTCTCGGCTTTAGTAAGCGTACGACTTGCGTATGCCACAACGTATTCAGGGAACCCTGGTTTGCGCTGCGCAAGGACAGCGCCGAGGCCCACACCGCTAGCGTCCGTGTGTACCTCTGTAGGAGCCGTGGGATCGTAGTGGCGCAGTATGGGAGGAGACGTCAACAAACGACAGAGCTTTAGGAACGCATCGTCTCATTCTGACGACCACGAGTCGAGGGGCCCGTTACTTCCGAGGAGCTTTGTTAGCGGCGATATGATGGCGGCGAAATTCCGAATGAAGCGTCGAAAGTGGGAGCACTGCCCTACGAAGCTGCGCAGTTCTTTGACAGACGTCGGTTTGGGGAACGCGGCCACGGCCCGAAGCTTGGCTGGATCGGGGAGAATTCCGTCCTTGGACAAGAGGTAGCCTAGTATTGTTAGCTGCCGTGCCGCAAATCGGCATTTCTTTAAATTAAGTTGTAGGTCGGCGTCCCTAAAACGCGTCAAAACATGTCGCAAGCGTTGGAGATGCGTAGAGAAGTCCGGAGCGAAGTTCCAGGGGCGTAGAAAGAGGCCGAAGTTGTTGTGAGGGTACCCAGACACTCTCCACCAATTGTAAAGGGCGTTTATTGAAGGCTGGCGTCAGGCCCGACCGGTAGCTTGTTCAACGGCTGAAAGCACGAGCCCCGAGAGCGAGCGGCGAGCACGAGCAGTGCGCGTTAGATCCAGACCCACTAGATCACACGGGTATATAGGTGTTCTCTGATCACACTGGAGAGCCTACCCCACTATAGGGTTCGTTACTTTTCGCTATAATAATAATAATAATAATAATAATAAGCTCATGGCACCTCACACAATTTTGAATTCTTATGTCTGTTACAGAGCGTCGCAACATAATCTAAATACCTGTGTCACACGGGCGCGCAAAATGTCGTTTACGTAAGTGGTCTTTTACGAAGTTGAAAGACTTTTAACGAAGAGGCGTTGCGGCGCAGACACGCCGCACGAACGATCTGCTCTTAGTGTTTTCGTTCAAAGACGCTGCCGAAAGCGTGGCGCGTGGCAATGAAAATAATACGCTGTATCTCGACATACAAATTAAAGACTTGCTGCATTGCTCGTTTCTTCAAACAAATTTAAGAATAACAGATGAAGAAACCCCAATGTGAACGTTTGTTGCACTAGTTAAGGAAGCATTCGCATAAGTAGCGACGCGTCTGGCACCACTGGGCTCTTATTTACCATATTTGTCTTTCGGTGCTCTCGACTGTTCTGGACACCGTTATGGGCGAACGTACCGAAGAAAAAGCGAGAATCGCAAGCCTCACGGCCTGCATTATCGCTCTGGAAAGCGAGGCAGACGCTGCAAAAGCGCCAAGGAGAGTATCGAGCAACAACTGCTGTTCAGCAATTCCCTGCTGTGCGCACTGGATCTCTCTGAAAAGGTCTACGATCGATCGATCTGGGCTTTCGGACAAAGTGAGAGGTGATTCGAAGGAACTGTACCTTACCTCGGTGAGTACAACTTCAAGCAATCATTTCGAGTGTACCCGTCGACTTTTGTTTCATTGTGGAGAGCTTGCACAGTGAGCTCGATAGACAATGCGCCAACATGCGTGAAACGATCACTCCAGAGAAGCGAGTCGCCATTGCTCTGTACAAGCTGTGCTCGTCGGCTGAAGATAGAACTGTGGCCAACCTCTTCAGCGTTGCACGCTCGACAGTCAACACAGGCAGTTTTGCGAGGCTGTTGCCACTGTAATCGAACGTGACTGGATCAAGATGGTGACTGCAGAGGAAATAGCTCGACACATCCAAGAATTCGAGGCCGTCACCGGTTTCCGTCAAGGCGTCGGAGCCTTACATGGATCCCATCTCGCCACCTAAGGAGCATGCCACAGACTACTGCAACTACAACGGCTGGTAGGTGGCCCAATACAAGTTCTTAATGTAAAAAAGCATTATTTATACCGTATTGTAATGTGCCCAGAAGACAGCACTATTCAACATTTTCGTTACGCTACATAGTTCACATCTAGCTCTGTGCCAAAAGGGCAGGTCGACTCCACAATAAAAAAAGCCATGCCAAGTGCTTTTGGTCAGCGCAAAATTTGGTTCCTACCATCTTGCAGCATTTACAGGCACTAGAGCAAGACAAGCAACGCAGTTTTCATGTAAACATTTTAATGCAATAGCATGAAGATGCCAGATTGCATTTGCAATGATAATTCCGACATGCTAGTAACGGCCGCATACTGGAGCAGCTCATTTGCAGAAAACGGAATGTCTTATACGTACTTTATTGAAAATATATGGCAAGGCTGCAAGAAAAGCAAAACATCCCTCGCTCCATTAATGACCACAGAAAGCAGCAGATTCTTAGCTACACACAAATATGCATGCTTTTGTGATAGTACTTTAAGTAAGCTGCATGAGTGTAACAACTACAAAAACACACATGCACACACATTTGGTGTCCACTGCACTCTGCTGCATTCACCTTATGTGCCATGCTCTTTGTTCTTTGCAGGTATAGTACCATCTTGCTGGCACTTGTGGATCACAGATACCGCTTCAGGTATATCAACGTTGGAGCACCTGGACGCTGCCATGACTCGCACGTGTTCGGGTATTCGCAGCTCTCCAATGCCATTGAGGGTCCCCTGTTTAAAGCTCCACTTTCCACCATAGCCGGGACGACTAATTCTGTGTTACCAAGCGTTTTCATTGGCACCCAGCCTGATGAAGCCGTTTGGACGCCGCGGGAAGATAAGTGAAAGTGATCAAAAGTTCAAATATCATTTAAGTTCAGCAAGGACAATTGTTGAGAGTGCATTCGGAAGGCTTAAGGCCAGGTTCCGCTTCACTGCAAAGAGGATGGAGTGCCATGTAGACAATGCTCGCTTAGTAATATGAGCATGCTGCGTGCTACGCAAGATATGTGAGCACTTCAATGACAATGTCCACGCGCAGTGGTTAAATGAGATGCAGCCGTCAGACGTTGACTTCCCGCAGCCGTCATGCACAACAGAAGTCTAAGTTGGAAACGCAGCAGGTAACGGCCGCGCTTGTGGACTACTACAGTCAAGTAAACTAAAACGCACCAATTACAAGAATCGCCGGAACGAGTACAGGAAGTCGCATCACTTTTATATTAAAAAATTGGCCGCGTATCTCCGTGCTTCGCTGCAAATGTCGTCGAAAGACGATAGTCTTCTACCGGCCGCACTACATGAGTCCCGGTTCATCTGCAGGTTCGGCACGAGCTTCGGACGTCCCTTCAGCCGCCGGGTACGCTCGCTTAGCCTCTCGGTCAGTGACAATTCGCACATCGCGCACCTCGTCTGTTTCCTGTTGCCTCCGGGCGCGCCTCAATTCACGATCTTTCGCTAGCCGCTGGGCTCGTTGCTCTGACATTTCCTGGGCACGCTTGAGACGACGGGCATCAGCACGCCGGTGCTTCTCCGCTGCAACCTGCTCGTCGGTCTTTTCCCTGCGTTGTCTGGGCATGTCATGTAGGGTGTGTTCTATGTCAACAAACGGCCATTTATGTTTTGCCTTGCCTCAGACAGCGCCCCGTCTATGTTGAATCGGCCGCATGTGGCTGACATTGATGAAATGGATGCAGCGCTGCGTGAGATATGGACGCCATCTGGCCATGATATCGGTAAACGCAAGAAGCTTGCGTAGTACGCAGAGCTACTGGTAGGTGGCAGCACCGTGTCGTTTTACCGAAGCGTAAGAAAAGTCCGCTTTTTCATTCATATCGTAGCATTTTTAGCGCATCCAACAAGCACTAGGGTCTTTAGAATTACGGATCTATGTACTTTCTACTATAGGAACACACCATCTAATACTTACGTATTGATGTTGCACCTCAGATATGCGTAATATTTTCTTTTTGATTTACTGTGTTCACAAGTATGAACGCAGCTACCAGTTCAAGATGGGTGGTTGTTGAGGAAGGGGTTAAATTTTCTCCATTACAGACATAAAAGCAGGACAGACACACACAGACAGACAGACAGACCAAATTGGCCTGTCGAGTTGCTGCCTGTCTGAACCATCATCTGCGTTGCCCTGGGGTCTCGTCTTCGTGACGTGCGCCCTCAGGTCCTTCTTCACGTCAACTGCGTCCCGCTGTGGTTGCTGCCCCTCCCGGCCGCGCCACTGCACCGACCCCGTGATCGGGGACCATACTGCTGAGCCGGTGATGTTCTCGGAGGCCTCCCGACCTGCCAGAGCCATCTGCCGAGCATCCAACGGACCTGAACCTAGGAGAAGCAGCGCCTGCGGCTGAGCCCGGCTGTCCTGCTGATACGAGAGTGCAGCGAGAGCTGCACGTGACCAGTCTACGAGATACGCCCCCCGTCCCGATGGCTGCTTTAGCCAGCGTGGCGCGCGGCACCGCCCACTAGCCATGGCCTCGCAATTTAACTTCCCGGTGAGGGAGAACTGTTTCTTGTTTAATGTACCTGACGGTGACGTGTCCGTTGATGACCTCATTGACGCGATTGAGCTTACCGCGGGAGATGATAGTGTATTGGTGCTCCAACACATGGGGGGTTCCAAATTTCTAGTCTGCATGAGAAACGCGAACCAGGCAACCAAGCTCATGGTGGCCGAGGGGTTCAGGCTAAACCACGAGAAGGTGGCGGTGGAAGCTGTCGGCCCACCTGTCACGTACGTGAACGTATATCGTCTGCCTGCATATCTCCCGGACGACGTTCTGACAAATGCCCTACAACAGTACGGCAAAGTTAAAAGTGTTACTTTTGCCACAGTCGCCACCAGGCAAAATAAACTCAATGGCGTAAGGGTAGTAAAGATGGAAATGAGCAAGCCGGTGCCCAACTTTACTACCATTCAGGGCCATAGGGTCATGTGCAAATACCGCGGCATGCGCCGGGTGTGTGCTCGGTGCGGCGACGACGGCCACATGGCCTCCGCGTGCACGAGGCCATACTGCAAGCGCTGCGGTGTTTTCGGCCACGACACTGAGGGATGTGTCGATGAGTGTAAGCGTTGCGGCGGCCACCACGGTACGCGGGATTGTTTCCGCCGCAGATCTTATGTAGCGGCAGCAAGCGGCTTCCCGTCCGCGAGCGACCCACCCCCAACAGCGACCAGAGCAGCGAACCGGCCTTATCTAAGGCGTCGGCGTCTACGTCAGGCCTGCAAGCCCTGAAGCCAAAATCCCCGCTCCCGACAAAAAAAAAGACACCCAACTATTGGGACGGCGACAAGACCGAGGAGAACGATGCTAGGAGTGCAGCGACGTCGTCGTTAACACACCAAGGCGACCAGAGAGATGGTTCCGAGGACACGGCCAGCGTGACATCCGATAGCGACCACTTAGCTATATGCACTTCGGAGTCTAGCTCAGAGGAACCGTCTCCAAATTCGTCTCCCTCGCCCACCTCCAGCGGCGAGGAGCAGGCTTTTCCCACGTTCGCCGCGAGCCTTGAAGCTGCCACGACCGAGTCGCCACACGCGAACAGCGAGAGCTTGGCACAGCCGCCTCTTGGGAGCAGTCGTGTGGCCAGCCTGGAGGACGCGCCTATCGTTAGTTGTGGACGCTACGTCCTCCCTCCCGAACACGCTTACGTTATCCCGGCGTCTGATCCCGGCCCAAGCCGCCAGGCGCTTGTTGATAGTAGGACGGAAGCTGCGCCCTCCACCGCGGGCGCGTCCCAGCCCGGACTGAGCCAGTGGCACTGCTCGCGGTCACGTAGACGGCAGGGAGATAGAGGTGGAAGCGAGCAGAAGGAGCGAGCTGGGAGCACCGAAAACAATTTGCGTCGCTCCAAAACGGCCGTGGTTAGTAGTGACAGCGACGCGGCGCGCCGCGCCGAGTCCGAAAATCCGACTCGGCCGAAGAGAACCCCAACAGGATGCAGATCAGCGAGCTTTGTCAAGACCTACGCCGCCCAGGCGAGGAGGAGCTCACCGACCTATGCTGTGAAGCCTCAATGGAGGGATTGCACAGTGCCATCCGGAACATGCCATCAAACTCAGCCCCAGGATCAGACGGCCTCACGGCAGGTTTTTATGCCACATTTCTGGATACCCTGGGTGAAACTCTGCTGTCACTGGTGAACGTGATCCTCAGGCAGCACAAGAAGCCGGACTCCTTCAGCGTAGGGCGGATTGTGCTGCTCCTCAAGGATGGCACTCCACCAATTGAACCGGCGTCGTGGCGCCCGATCACGTTGCTGAACGTGGACTACAACGTCGTGGCATCCATAATAAATAGCAGGTTGAAGGCCCTGCTGCCAAACATCATCTCCCCGTTTCAATCGTGTGCTGTGCCCGGACGGTCAATCTTTGCAAATTTAACGGCCACCAGAGACATCTTCGAATACGCTGCACGGAAAAAACTCTCCGGCGCCTTCTTTTCCCTTGATCAGGCGAAAGCCTTCGACAGAGTGAGGCATCCCTACTTACTCGGTGTACTGCGCGAGTTTGGCTTCCCAACAGACTTCGTCGCGCTGGTGAGAATCTTGTACAGTGACTTGACAGGCAACGTCGTCGTGAACGGCTCCATAACGGCGGGTTTCTACTACACGAGGGGCATAAGACAAGGATGGCCGCTGGGCCCAACTTTCTTTATCATCTCTCTCGAGCCGTTGCTGGCGAAGCTAGCCAACAATGAACGCATCAGGGGGTTCCCCCTGACGGGGACTGGCGAGATCAAAGTCCTGGCTTATGCTGATGACATCTCCCTTTTCGTACGTGACACCCGCAGCCTTCGAGAATTTTGGAACACCTTTAACCGCTACGCTGAAGTCTCAGGGGCGAAAATAAATGAGGAGAAGAGCAAGGCAGTTGCTGTTCGGCTCCTTCCCCAGAGAGTCTTTAGGGGAAATCCAGAAGGTTTCGATGGTGAAGGTGCTGGGCATCTACTTCAAGTGTGACGGCGTCGCGGAGGCAACGTGGCAGAGAGCTCTGGAGAGGGCCCACCTGGTGGCAACCCGTATCGAACACCTTGACCTCACACTCCGAGAGAAGGCCCTGGCGGTCAAAACAAGCGTATGTGCCTTCGCAAACTACGTCTGCCGAGTCGCTGTCATGCCATCGAAAACGGCAAGCCAGCTGAACAGTATTATTAATACGCTCCTTTGGGATGGCAAACCCGCGCTGGTAAAACGGAACCTCCTGCAGTTGCCGGAGAGCGAGGGAGGCTTAGCGCTTCCTCACGTCGTGACAATAGGTAGGATCCTCGCTTTGAAAACGGTCCGGCTCCTTTATCAGGCGAGCGACTTCTTCGGGAAGGGCCTCCTACTGTACTGGTGTAGCACGAACACCAGGCACCTTGATGCGGACAGGCACACTGGCCCGGTGGCAGAATTCCCTTCCCCGTTTTACAAGATGACGGCGAACACCAAGCGCATGCTGGATAAGGACGACTCCTCCTGCGACATCGACAGAGACCCACCTGCGGAAACTAACGCCCAGCCAGCTCTTGCCGGAGGAATGCGGGAAAACAGCATCCTGGAAGCGGTCAAAAGCGAAGCTGAGTCGCGGCCTCCCAAGGGAGGTTCACGACTTCATGTGGAAAAAGAATTGGAAGGTTCTGCCAACTCGGAAAAGGTTGCACCGGTTCGGCATAGTTCCCTCGACGGCGCACGCGCTTCAAGAGTGCGCCGCAGCGAAACCCGTGTGGTGCTTAGTAGCCAAAGACTTCGGTATAAGGCCCCCCCAGCTCTTGGACGGAACAGAGGTGCTTTCGCCAGGCTGGTGGTTGCCTGCACACTGTTTGTAATCTGGAAACGGCGGTGCCTGGCGGTGGCGGGAAACACTTCAGTAAGAGCTGCCTACCCCGCGGTTTCCCGGATCAGACGGTTGCTCTGGGGTTTTCTAACTCGGGAACTCGAGGCCTCCGGGGAGGAACTGTTTCTCCGCCGCTGGCACACAAGGTTTTTCCTAGTTAAGAATGGGCGCATTTCACCCCCCATTGTGCCTTACTAATCCCCCCCCCCCCCACGTTATCCTGCATTAAAATGAATCTCTGACGTATTATTTGTAATCGGCATTGTCCGTGAAATAACTACACGATCTGCGCATTTTTTTTTTTCCTGTGTCTTTTTGTACTCATGGAAACAGGGGTTTTCCACTGTATAAGGTCTTGGACTACTCCCCTTCATATGTGTGCGCCTCTTCTGTGTTTAAGCGGCACATGAACCAGCCGCTCACTCTTGTACATGTAGCCCCGCGTGAATACACGTTTTAAAATTATGTGTGCGCGTGTCTGCGCCCCATAGTTCAGCCAAGCGGCTGTTAGAAATTGTATAACGGTCTTTTCTTCTTATTTTTCCTAGTGACGCGAGACTCCCGGCGCTTTTGTATTCGCAGATGCCATGTAACTGCTTTGTGTCAAGAGTTTTGTGTCAAATAAACTTCCCTTTGTGACCAAAATTTCTGCATTGAAGTATCCCAAGAAAGACTATCGTCTTAAAAAATTTCACCATTGCATCCACTAGCTTCTCCTGCAGCTTCAGTGCTTTGTAGCGAATCTCCATTTCCTCTTTATGGGAGGCTTCAAACTGCTCCCTCAAGAGCCGCTGCTCACTGAGCATCTTCTCCTTAATCTCGGCACCTCTTCCGTGTACCTTTTCCGTTTCCTGCGGGCGCCATCTGCACTGTCGCTTGAGTGGTTTCTGCGCCCGGTAACGCAGTCTTCATGGCTCCTTGCCTGCCGAGGTGCTGGAGCCTGCGTGAACTCGCATTCTTCAGGTGTATCCACTTCATTATCGTCACTTGACGATGAGCCGGCCACCATGCCAGAGATATTTCAAGAAAATGACGGAAATGCGGTGATTGCACCTTTTCACACGTGAGAAGAGGTGCCAACAGTGCGCTCTCTTCCACTAAAAGTACGCATTGTCCGATGGCGGGCTAAAATCAACTGCGTGGGTGGGTAGGGCGACGAGTTGTCAGTCGCCATGCAGGCTCCAGGTATATGAGTGAAGGGCACGGGAGCGAATGAAGAAAACAAGGCGGCGCCCGGATCCTCGCAACCTATGCGCCGTCGGATGAGTAAGCTTTTTACTGCGAGAGCAGTTCTCTGGACAGTCTCGACGGGTTTTTGCCGTCGCCGTCAAGTCCATATAAAGCCCAAATTGACAATGCCCCGTGCATCGTACATTCTACCCGCGGATAAAAGCACACGAGCGGGGGTGACGGACGCGGCTGAAGCAGAGATCAAACGAGCCCGGCCCATCTTCGCTCGGAGAGCGCATGCGATAACATCACCCCGCTCGGGAGGCCTGCGTCGAAGCGGAGAGGAAACGCCCCGCCCATCTTTAATGAGCTTGAAAAGACGCGAGGGGGTCGTGTAGGTGGAGGGGGGCGGGGTGTCGCTCAATCAGCAGCAACTGTGGACTTCACGCTGTCCCCATCGCTGGCGCGCGTGCTACCTCGGCAGCTATCATGCGTGATGCGTACTGCGTAGCAGCACCTTGATCACGCGCTCCTTTCCAGGCGCCTCGCATATAGTCGCAACGCCGGCATTGCCCTCGCCACATAGTGCTAACGCGAATACGAGTGCGGGAAGGAACGTGCTCGCTTGACGCCACTGTGCTGGGCCAAGTTTCTTCATGGCGCAACGTGCATGCTGCTTAGCATGGTCGCGTGGAGTGAAGCGCGTTTCAGAAGACATCAAAATAACACGATTTAGCTCGCAGCTCTGCTGGGCCATTACCTCTGCTGCTCGACCGTCACATGGCACTTTACGCATCTGCATGCTTATTAATAAGCCCAAGTTCAGAACGATTGAGGTTGCCCCTAAAGGTGCCAGTCTTGCTTCGTATATTATATCACGCATTGCTGTCACATTCATTGCTCCGCCATTCTGGTGAAGCTGTGATTTTCTTTTTTTTTTTTTTTTGCAGAAGGCAGGCAGGTTTGTGCCGGGTCTGCTGTAGCACCAGTGTTAAGTGACGGTCTTTATTTTTTATTTAAATGTGGGAACATGGGAATGCGGGCTAATGTTGACAAAGTTCTCTAGAGTAGAATAGAACACAGTTTTGCCATCAACGTTTTCAGGTTCATTGATGACTATTTGAGCTTCATTCATTCTGAGTAGAGTCTTTTGAATCAAGGTTGCAGACATCCTAATCATTGCTCGCGAATGTTTGGGACCATTATCCATCCCGCAGGAGGTTTCACTATCCGGAAGATTATCATTTCTTGACGGAGTCTGTCGTTTCAGTGACGGGCACGTTTGTTAGCGGTACAAAATGCTAAGAATTAACAGGCGTGCAAAACACGGACACAAGGGACGAGAAGTGGACAACACATGTTTATTTCTTCCGCTTCTCTTCCTTTGTTCTTTAGAAATTGTTGTTTTGTGGGGTTTTACGTCCCAAAACCAGTTCTGATTATGAGAGACGCCGTAGCGGAGGGCTCCGGAAATTTCGACCACCTGGGGTTCTTTAACGTGCACTGACATCGCACAGCACACGGGCCTCAACATTTCGCCTCCATCGAAATGCAGCCGCCGCGGCCGGGATTCGATCCCGCGACCCTCGGATCAGCAGCCGAGTACCTTAGCCACTAGACCACCGTGGCGGGGCATTTGTTTTTTAGAAAATTTTCAAAACTACGAGAGAAGACAGGGACAGCAGAAAGAAACGCACACAAGACACAATGAGCGCAGACTTATGGAGCAACTATCAGGCCATAGGCCAGGACACGTGCCTGGCAAATGGCCACGGTGATGAGGTTCACGCATGAAATTGCTGCCTGTTGCTTCGGTTGCCCTATTGCAAAAACCAGCACACTCAGTGAATTTCCAGTACGTTTTCTGTACTGGGATGGAAACGCGCTGGGAACGATGATATTTCACTGGGCGGTACACACTGGGACGCTGACAGCACTGGCTTGCACTGATGTGTGCTGGCGTTGTACTGGGACAAGCTGGCATAGCTAGAATGTCACTAGTACCAGTGAGGGGCTCACTGGAGAGCGCTGTACATTGGGATGCTGCACATTGGCACGAGTGCAGGACACACTGGAATCAGCTCAAGAAACGCTTGCGCTGGTTTTACAGGCACACACTCTGCACTGCGTCCAGTATTAGTTGATTTCGCTAGTGTGAGGACTTTGAGAATATTTACAGCTTGACCGCACTTTATCGCTGCGAGCTACACTATGCAGCAATTCGCGGCATGCGCGTTCCACACGCATTAGGCGCTAGCAGCTGTGAATGTTTACGCTTGTGCATTTTCCCCGCGCATAGCTTCGACACGCAACGTCACATCTATGAACTACTCCGGTGATAGTTCTGCTGTAGTGTTTAATTCTCTGGAGGAGTCGTTGAAAACAGCAGAAAAATATAACATAGCCACGCAGTTATAACGTTCATTTAATGACGATTTCAACACGTCCCAATGCACGCAGAAAAAAGAAAGAAAAAGAAGCCACTGATCGGTATCACGACGCGGTGAATGCACCTCTGGCGATAGCTGCCCCTTCAGTTAGCTGCCCCTTCAGCACCAAAAGGTAATCATGTGAGAGAGTTTCTTCAGCTAATAGACAATAACTTTAGCTTTCGCAAACAGCCGAGTCCCGATCGGTCTGTCCCAGCATGTTCCCAGTGAAGCTTGGCATACAGCGTACCGGCCGAGTCCGTATACACAAGAACGGCGCTCCAAGCCTTAAGGATACGCAACACCGACGAATCAAAAGTACTGCTAAGTACAGCCTAGACATCGGTTAACCTGAAAAGACAATTATTATTTCTTCACGGTGCTTGAAGATGAAACAGTGATCACCGAAGCGACGCGCTTTCAGCAAGCACATATATGTCACGGAAAGTTGCTCACACACTCTTCTCTCAGATGCAATCACACATATTTGTCAAACAGTATGGTGTACTGAACAAAGAAGATATGTTTCCCACAGCACTGCGTCTGCTCTTTGCGAAGTGATCAACAGTTGTGAGCTTCCATGAACCTGTGTACTTCAGAGACTGGCATTGCCGATGTACTAAGATATTGCCGTTTGAGCGAGAAAACTGCTAAGTGCCACTTGAAGCACACGTTCAGTTATCGAGCGACATTATAGTCTACATAAGTCGCGCATATATATATATATATATTGTCGCGGTTCAACGCGAACAAGTGACAACACGTTGAAGGAGACAAGGAAAACAGCGTGTTGATGCCACTAGAAGAGAAAGCTCTTCTTCGTCTTCTTCGGACTCTAATTTTCCCCCCAACCCCACGAGCCGGAGTTCACTGAAAACACAAGTCGTCGTCGTCGTCTTTGTGCCTACATAGAACGCACGTGTCATTCGCCTCTCCCTAAATGAGCATCGCCCCGATGCTAAACAATAAGCGTCACTTTTTGAAAAGTAGTCTGTGGCACAATCACTCGCTGACATAGGGCTTCATGCAGACTACGTGCACGAGTTCAGAACGGTGCCGGCGGCGGCTTGTGCAGGGGCTATCCGGAATGACCTCGTATGTCACTTCACTCAGTCGTCGCAGCACACGATAGGGTCCGAAATAGCGCCTCAGAAGCTTTTCGGATAGTCCCCGTTTTCGTACAGGTGTCCAGACCCATACTTTGTCACCGGTCTCATAAGTAACAGGCGTGTGATGTACATTATAGCGGCCTGCGTCGTTTACTTGTTGCTGTATTCGGAGCCGTGCGAGCTGCCTAGCTTCTTCTGCGCGTTGTGTAAATGCCTCGGCGTCCGTGTCAATGTCGTCAGGTTCGTGTGGTAACATGGCATCGAGCATCGTCCTCACTTCCCGTCCATGGACAAGGTTGAATGTGGTCATCCGCGTGGTTTGCTGCTTAGCTGTGTTGTAAGCGAACGTTATATACGGCAGAATTTCGTCCCAATTTTTGTGCTCGACATCGACAAACATTGACAACATGTCTTCGAGTGTTTTGTTGAGGCGTTCAGTCAGTCCGTTGGTTTGCGGATGGTAGGCCGTTGTCTTTCGATGAGCCGTGTCACTGAGGATCAGAACGTGATTTAAGAGTGCAGCAGTGAAAGCTGTGCCTCGGTCTGTGATGACAATGCTAGGGGCACCATGTCTCAGCACGATGTTCTCTATGAAAAATCGGGCTATCTAGCCTTCGTTTCGGCGTAGCGAGTCAGATAGTCAGTCGCCACAATGGCCCAGCGGTTACAGAATTAGAGGTAGGAAACGGGCCCAAGAGGTCCATTCCGATCTGATGAAATGGAATTTGCAGGACTTGAACGGGTTGTAGCAAACCGGCCGGTTTTCTTGGAGGTGACTGGAATCGTTGACAATCCATGCAAATCCGAACGTGATGTTTCACGGCAGCGGGAAGTCTTGGCCAATAATAATTTTGTCGCACTCTGTTCAGTGTTCGCGTGTAGCCTAAGTGCCCAGAAGTGACCTCGTTGTGACATGCGTGTAGTACTTCACTACGAAGGGCAGCTGGAACGACGAGCAGATAGCTGGATCCGCTTGATGAAAAGTTCATTTTGTATAGCACTTTGTTCCGTAAGCAGAACGATGATAATCCTCTTGCGAAAGCTTTAGGTGCGGTCCGAGTTCGTCCATCCAAGAAATGAATTAGGTCAAGTAAGTCCTGGTCGTCACGCTGCTTTTGTGCTATGGTAGACGTGTCGAGAAGACCGAGGAATGCTGTTTCGTCTTCATCGGAGGAAGCCGACTCTATGGGGGACCGAGACAAGCAGTCAGCGTCTGTGTGTCGTTTTCCCGACTTGTGCATGATCGTCATGTCGAACTCTTGCAGTCTGAGGCTCCAGCGTGCTAATCGTCAGCACGGATCTTTAAGGTTTATGAGCCAACAGAGCGAATGGTGGTCACTGATAACCTTGAAAGGCCGGCCGTAAAAATAGGGACGAAATTTCGTAACAGCCCATACAACGGCGAGGCATTCTTTTTCGGTCGTCGAGTAATTGGCTTCTGTTCGCGAGAGCGTTCTGCTTGCATACGCGATTACTCGTTCCGCGTCTTCCTGCCACTGTACAAGGACAGCTCCGAGGCCAACATTGCTCGCATCAGTGTGGAGCATCGTAGGAGCTGTGTCGTCAAAGTGGGCAAGGACAGGGGGCGTTTGTAAGCGGTTGCGCAAACCCTCAAATGCAGCTTGCTCTTCGGCGCCCCATACAAAAGCGACCTCATCTCTCGTGAGGCGAGTTAAAGGCGACGCAATGCGAGCGAAATCAGCAATAAATCGCCGATAATATGCGCAGAGGCCCAGAAAGCGCCTCACAGCCTTCTTATCTGATGGTATTGGAAACTGTGAGACTGCGGCAATTTTTCCAGGATCCGGGCGGACTCCCGCACGACTGACGACATGACCGAGAATGAGTTGAGTTGACAAACGTTTATTAAAAGAAGAAAAGGAGGTTGGCGAAGCAGGTGGGTGGTAGTCCAGGGCTCCACTGGCCTCAGCAGCCCGCCGCGCCTGGTCGAGGAGTGCCACTTGGGCCTCCTTTTCCTCGCTGGCAAGCCAGGTTTCCCACTCCTCCGTTCGAAATTTTTGCGCCGAAATATGAGGCGTATTAATTTTAGATGGCCTGAGCTCGCATTCCCACGTGATGTGAGCGAGAGTTGGCTGTCCTCCACACCATGGGCAAGTGGCTGCGTATGCGGTTGGGTGGATGGCATGTTTTAAACGCAGGTGCGGGTATGTGTTTGTCTGCAGAAGGCGCCATTCGTGCGCTTCCTTTACATTTAGCCGCGGGTGTGGTGTTGAATAGCGCCGTCGTTGTCGACGCTGGTGTTCTAAGATATCCCTGGGAGTGTGGGGCGCCTGGGGTATCAGACGAGTGTGTAGACGAGGAACAGTCGCTCGGTATGTAAGAGCTCGAGCTGCACCGTCCGCTCTGTCGTTACCCGTCGCTTCGATGTGTGCCGGGCACCATATAATGCTGTGATCGTGGTCTAATGTTGCACCTAGCAGGCGGGCGACACACGCAGGAACACGGCCGCTAGTAAAATAGCGACACGCTATTTGAGAGTCTGTGAGGATATAAGATCCTTGCCTCAGTGATTCTTTGGTCTTGATGGCTAGAGCTACCGCAAGGGCTTCCGCCGTGTTTGCCGAGTTAGTCCTAGCTGAGGCACAGGTGAATAAGCCTGGCCTAGAGACCGAGCCAACAGGAGCTAGCGAGAACCCATGCGTGCCACAGCGGGCTGCGTCCGTGTAAAGCGTGTCCGGGTCCGTTCCGTACTGTTTGGCGAGTTTTCTGGCTCTGGCTTCGCGACGAGCTCGGTGGTACACCGGACTCATGTTTTTCGGTAGAGGAGCGATATTTGGGCACGCACCTGAGCAGAAAGGGGCACAAGTTCCTCATCGCTGTATTGTGGTCGTACAGGATACCCCAGGCCACGTAGGACTTCCCTACCAGCGCTTGTGAGAGAGAGTCTTTCTCGTTGTGAAATTAGGACAGCGGCCCGAAGTTCCTCAAAAGTGTTGTATATCCCTAACGCTAGGAGTCGCTCCGTGGATGTTCCTCTTGGCAGACCAAGAGCGGCCTTGTAAGCAGTCCGAATCAAAATATCCGCTTGTTCAACCTCAGCCTTACTGAGTTCTAGGTAGGGGAGGCCGTACGTTAATCTGCTGATTACAAAGGCACTGATTATGCGGAGCGTGTCCGCCTCTCCAAAGCCTTTGCGATGGTAGGTCACTCTGTGTACCATGCGGGCAATTTGCTTAACTGTCATGCGTAGGGTTTTAAGTGTGTGATCTGCGTGCCTATTGCTTTGGATCCAGAGGCCAAGTATGCGTGCTTTTTCTACTTGGCGTATGCGATGGTCGCCTATTTTAAGTTCGAAGGGGTGTTCATTTCGGTAACCCCTGCCATGCACCCGAATGAGTTCCAATTTTTCCGGCGAGCAGCTCATACCACAACTTTCCGCAAAAAGATGCACTGTCTGAGCTGCTTCTTGTAATGTGTTTTCCTTGTAGCCGAGAGAACCCCTGGTTACCCAGAGGGTAATATCATCGGCATATAGAGCATAGCCCAAGTCTGGTATGGATTCGAGCTGTCGGGCGAGCATCGCGTAGTACCTCATCCCGAAGGCGGAGGAAAACGTCCTGCGTGGAGAGATTGCTGCCTGAAGCCGTACATATGAGTAGGGAAAAAGCCTCGATCCTCAAGGTAGTGTACTAGGCGGGTTTGAATGACCTTCTCGAAAAGCTTGCCGAGGCAGGAAGTCAGAGAAATCGGACGGAGCTTTTCTAAGGTGGGTCTTTTGCCATGCTTGGGAATTAGTACGATCGAGGCCGCTTTCCATTCTGGCGGAAGGATTCCAGGTTCCCAGATGTGCTCGTTAAAGTATTCTATTAATTCATCCAGGCAATCGTCACTAAGATTTCGCAGCATGGCGTTAGTAACGCGATCGGGACCCGGTGCGGTGTTGCGTTTTGCAGTTTGTGCCGCAGCAAAAAGCTCAGCTCTGGTAATCGGCGCATCCAGGTCTGCGTTCGACAAGCCCTCGTAGTCAGTGGTGCATGGCAGGTCTACTGCGTCACCTACGTATTTCTTGCGGAGGATGTTCAATAATTCTTCCTCCGTGCCGGTAAAGTCGGAGACCAATTTTCGGAGCGTCCGGGACACCGTAGTTTTGGTGCTACCAGGGTCGAGCAAACTTCGTAAAATAGCCCATGTCTTAGCCGTACTTAACGTGTCCCTCATTGAGTCACAGAACTGGACCCAGCTTTCAGTTTCCAGTTTGTGAGCATATTCGTTAGCGCATTCCGAAACCTCGGCTATCTTGAGACGTAGTTTACGATTGAGGCGCTGACGCTTCGATTGATTGATTTGTGGGGTTTAACGTCCCAAAACCAGCTGTGATTATGAGAGACGCCGTAGTGGAGGTCTCCGGAAATTTCGACCACCTGGGGTTCTTTAACGTGCACTGACATCGCACAGCACACGGGCCTCAACATTTCGCCTCCACCGAAATGCAGCCGCCGCGGCCGGGATTCGATCCCGCGACCCTCGGATCAGCAGCCGAGTACCTTAGCCACAGACCACCGTGGCGGGGCAGCTGACGCTTCCATCGCTTAACGAGACTACGTCTACTTTCCCACATGTGGAGTAGATGCCGGTCAACAACAGGCGCTTCAGATGTAAGGGCTATGCGTTTTGAAACAGAACCATGCGCGTCGCATAAGTGATCGGCCCACGCCTTAGCATCGCGGAGCGTAGCGTCCGGTAGTGGAATCTGTCTGTATTTAGACCAATCCGTTATCGTCACCTGACCCGTAGTCCTGCGAACCCTAGGAGAGGATACAGACACACTAATGAGGTAGTGGTCGCGAGAAACTGTATCTCCTCGAAGCAGAAGTGGCATTTTTCCGGCTTCGAGGTGAGGCCGGCGGACCGTATTGATTGCAAAACCGCTTCAAGCCGTGCAAGGTGTTCTTCAAACGTTGTGGAAAACACTATGACATCGTCGAGATAGACTAAGCAGGTTTTCCACTTGAGCCCCGAAAGTACACTGTCCATTAGCCGTTGAAAAGTAGCAGGTGCAGAGCATAGGCTGAAAGGCAAGACTTTAAATTCGTATAACCCATCCGGCGTGACAAAGGCGGTTTTCTCGCGATCTCTCGGGTCTACCTCAATTTACCAATACCCGCTCTTCAAGTCCATTGATGAAAAGTAACGAGCGCTGCGAAGCCTGTCGAGTGAATCGTCTGTGCGGGGAAGCGGATATACATCTTTTTTTGTCACCTGATTCAACTTTCGGTAATCCACAGAAAACCGTAGGCTGCCGTCCTTTTTCTTAACTAAAACTACAGGGGACGCCCAGGGGCTCTTGGAAGGTTGAATTACGTCGTCTTCGAGCATTTTGCCAACCTGCTGTTGTATCGCCTCACGTTCTTTTAGGGCCACACGATAAGGGTTTTGGTGGATCGGTCTCGCGGTGTCCTCAGTAATTATCCTGTGTTTCGTAAGTGGTGTCCGACCAACTTTCGACGTCGACGCAAAGCAGTCTCTGAACTCGGCTAATAGCGCAAGAAGCCGTTCTCGTTCGGATTGCGGCAAAGTAGGGTTTAGATCAAGAGGAGGTGCTGGGTCTTGCGCATCGCCTTCTTCAAGCAACGAAAAGCAGCCACGAACATCAGCGACATCGTCATAATAGGCCACAGCAGTGCCTTTTGGTAAGTGCCGTCGCTCGGGGCTGAAATTTGTTATTAATAAGTTCGTGCGCCCATCGATAACATTTACAAGTCCTCGTGCGACTGAGATGCCGTGTGTAAACAATAAGGGAATAATTTGTTCTGCAATTCCTTCACAATTAAACTGTTCGTCGCACTCCACAGAAACAAGGACACATGACCGCGGTGGGACGACCAGGGCTTTTTCGATTACCCGAAAGGAGTTGCGTTGTGGCGGTAAGAAGCGAGTTAAGTCAGGGCTCTCTTGAAAAGTTACCAAGCGGTCCGGAATGCTTATTATTGCTCCGTATTCCCTCAAAAAATCCATGCCTATGATCAATCTTTACAGCACGTTGAAAGAACGACGAAGGTTGCCACAAAGGAAGAATCGCCTATGTTGACTCTAGCGGTACACCTCCCGGCAGGCATGAGCAATTGGGCACCTGCTGTTCTAATATGCGGTCCCGTCCATGGCGTTTTAACTTTCTTAAGGCGGTCGGCTAGCTCTTGACTTATTATGGAATAATCTGCTCCAGTGTCGACTAAGGCGGTCACTTGTGTCCGTCAACGGAAACAATAATATCTGCACTCACGATTTCGTCGGTATCAGAATTCCTTGGCTTAACGGCTTTCGGCAGCGGATTCATGGGGGGCTTTTCGTCGTCTTGTTCCCGGCTTGCAACCTTACCCTGAGAGGTCGCCGCCGTTAGTTTCCCCGCCGTGGGCTGGGCGACAGTCTTCCCCGGAGGTCAGCAGAAGCACGTCCATTTAGTAGCGCGGAGTGGGCTGGAGACGGAGAGCGTGACCGTCGACCAAACTCGGGCGGGCGGTTCGGCGGAGTGTCATCGTTCTGAGCGCGCGTTACAAGAGGTCGTGAAAACTCAACATCGTCGCGGCGTGGCATGTAGTCATCGCTGGTACGTCGGCTGTCATACCATGACCGAAGGGGTCGAAATGAGGCGTCTCGATGCCAACAATTGCGGGAGAGATGGCCGGCACCTCCACAGTTAAAGCATAGAGGGCGCCTATCCACAGTGCGCCATGCGTCCATTCTTCGATTTTGCGGACGTCTCCAAACTTCGTCTTGCGGCGGTGACCAAAATGCAGCTGACTGTGGCGGGCGGTAGGATGGTATCGGCACAACGGGCGCATGTCTGGGAGCTTCTTGTGGCGGCGACGACCTTGGTGTGGCTCTCAGCGGCTGGCAGTACGGTGGTGCAGGCGTAACAGGTGGTGGATATCGGCCAGTGTCGGCACAAGTTATGGGACGCTGCTCGTAAGGTGGTGGACATCGGCCAGTGTCGGCGTAACTTATGGGACGCTGCTCGTGACCAGCATCGCCTGCAGAGAATGCGTGGCTAATTTCATCGCGTACGATTTCAGCCACAGACGCCACAGGGGTTCCCATTTCCGATGGCCGAAGCTTCTGGATTTCTTCACGGACGATCTCCCTGATTACATCACGCAGTGAGCTGTGATAGTCCATGGTCATCGCAGCGGCGTTTATAGGGAAGCCAGTCGACAAGCGATCGTACTGCCTGGACCTCAGATGGAGCGCTCGTTCAATACTAGTGGCTTCCTTAATGAAGTCAGCCACGGTAGTCGGGGGATAGCGCACAAGCTCGGCGAATAGTTGCTCGTTTACGCCACGCATCAGGTAGCGCAATCTCTTGTCCTCTGTCATGTTAGGGTCAGCTCGACGACATAGGCGAGTCACGTCTTCAGCAAACATGGCCACAGTTTCGTTCGGTTTCTGTACCTGGGACGGCCTCTAGTAGCGCTGGCCGGTGGAACTTGAGGTAGCTGCGTGTGGCTAGCGTTCGCCATTGGCAGAGGTTCACAGCGCCTGGACGAGCTTTCCTGAAGGGGGGTGTGCTCCGGAGCGAGGCCTAGCAACCGCCGACTGAAGCGATGTACAGGAGTCGTAATAGGTGATGGGCTGGATGAACGGCTCCCAGGAGGAGTGCGGAGCATCAGGCAGATTACCCAGCACTTCCACCAGTGTCGCGGTTCAACGCGAACAAGTGACAACACGTTGAAGGAGACAAGGAAAACAGCGTGTTGACGCCACTGGAACAGAAAGCTCTTCTTCGTCTTCTTCGGACTCTAATTTTCCCCCCAACCCCACGAGCCAGAGTTCACTGAAAACACAAGGCGTCGTCATCGTCTTTGCGCCTACTTAGAACGCACGTGTCAATACTGTTACATTGAAGGTCGTGAAGGTCGAGGAGAATACTATAACGTCGTCCAAATAACACAGACATGTGGACCATTTGAATCCTTGAAGGAGTGAGTCCATCATGTGTTCAAATGTAGCTGGCGCGTTGCAAAGACAAAATGGCATCACCTTGAATTGAAATAAACCGTCAGGTGTGACAAATGCAGTCTTTTCGCGCTCTAGGTCGTCCACAGCAATCTGCCAGTAGCCGGAGCGAAAGTCAATAGATGAGAAGTAACGAGCACCATGGAGGCAATCAAGGGCGTCGTCAATACGTCGTAACGGGTACACGTCCTTTTTTGTAACCTTGTTGAGGTGCCGATAGTCCACGCAAAAACGCCAAGAGCCATCTTTTAGGGGCGAAGCTCCTTAGGGTGTGGGTCGTTCCCCCCTCTGTAGTAGTAGTAGTAGTAGTAGTAGGGTGGCTAGAATGGGGAGGTGTGACGACCGGCTTCCAGTGGCTAGCCCAAATACGCGTTCCTGTCGCGCGGTGGAGCTGCCGGCGGGGGCGCCGTGCCTTCCTCGCGTCGACTGCTTACCTCCATGCGAGCAAATGATTCGGCCGCGCTCTGCTTTTCCGCTGTAGTGCTTTCGATGCTGACGGGCACATTTATTTGGTATTGTAGACGTCAATATAACTTTATGAAATAGTTGACTGCTTAGATTTCACGTGTAATCTACAAGCGCCGACCACGCAACCGATGCAGAGAGCGATTCGCGGGCGCCTCGTCATGCGAAAAGTAGTGTAGAGGAGTCGCTACCGAATACCAGAAGGTTGGAATAACCTTGCATGTGTGGATTGCAGGTTACTTATACATTTTCTATTGTAATGGTACTTTAATGAAAGGGAGTAAGTGCAATTTTTCCGCATTGCAGTAGAAGATTGCAATAAAGTACAAGGCTGGTAGTTTGATACAAGTTTATTGGAAACAATTCAAAGCAGAGCATAGAGTGCGGCTCTTGCGCTGTCCGGTGCGCTCCTGTCGGCCCTTGAAAATCCGAGTGAGGGAGTGTGATTTTCTTGCCGGACCGTGCCCACATCCGCAGCAGGTCTCCAAGATGAACAGCCTAGTCGAGACCAATGTAGGTAAGGAAGTCAGCAAAACGGATCCGTAACCTTGGGAAAAGGATTGGCTCTGAGGGCTGACCCGGTCGGGCTAGGGTCCAGAAGCAGGATACGGCACTGCACCGGGAGTGCGTGAGGCTCGCCGCCGTAAAAAGCAGTGCGGCCGAACCGGACCAGCGTCAGGACCTTCCTGTGGAAAGCCACAGCTGTGCATTTTTCGTGGGCTTCGCGCCTGAGGTTCTTGCTTCGGCCGGCAGAAAACAGCCAACTCAGAACTGGCACGGACCGGGGGAATCCGACTGACAAGCTTGGGAACTTTAAGCAAAGGCTTGTCAAAAAAGAGAGGCCGGTGCGGTTGCATCGGCCTCTCGTCTATTTCTGTGTGAGCATATGTGTGGAGCTCGACAAAGGGAGTCTGAAGGGGCGGCCTCGTCTTTGCGAGTGAATGTGGGCAAGCAGGTGTCCTAAGGCAACAAGAGAGGCCGGTGGAGCTGGGTCGGCCCCTCCTCTTTGTGTGAGCAGAGGTGTCGTAAGGTGAGCTCAATAGAGAGGCTGACGGAGAGGCCTCGTCTTTGAGCATGTGGGCAAGCAGCTAAGGCGAGCTTGACAAGGAGGGCTTAACCTCCTTGGCTCTATTTTTAATAGCCCGCTGGTTCAGCCCTTTGAGCAGAAAATGAACACGTGTAAAAAAATCCCTCACTACGTTTGAGTACAGGCGTGTAGTGCTAAAGGCACTAGTTAGCCTATCTAAGATTTTAATTAGGCTAAATAGGTGGAGTGACGGGTAAAGAAGTCCTCGCATGTCCCACTGTTTGCAAGTTTCTGCTGGCAATTTGTTCGACACAGTTTCCCGCGTAACAAGGCAGACATCTTTGCAAGCGTCACAATGAGTTGAAAAGGTGCGCTTCCTGGCTACATACCCCGCAATGTAATAAATCAGGTGGTCATCACTGTATTGTTCTACATATTTTCAAATTCATCCTTGCAGGCAGGTGCACGAAAGAGCGAGAGTCTTTCTCCGCAGGACTTAGAGCCGCCGTCGCAACCTGGCACAAAGCACCACCTTCGCGTTTTTTTTTTTCCGTCGACGGCATTCTTCATGGCTTTTCAGAAAACGACGACATTCGCTGCCACCGTATCCTTTAAAGCATCAGGAAACGCAAGAAAAACAGGCCGTACTTCACTGAGCGCGAGAGCTAACTTGCGCTGGTCTGTTACCCACGAAACACGAGCAGCACATGCTCACAGTCGGCACATGCCAGCGGTGCCCCCGACTGACGCGCCGAATTTCCCCCCAGCGGCAAGAACGCACAGTGGGGCCTCGCTAGGAAGCGACGGCGCCGCGGCGGTCGTCACACCTCCCCATTCTAGCCACCCTAGTAGTAGTAGTCATCGTCGTATGTATGTAGCCACCTTGCGCCGCCGGCTCGCGCCGCCAGGAGGCTCGCGCTCGAGAGCTCGCGCGCCTGGAGGCTCGAGCTCGCGCTCGGCGCGTGCCTCACTGCGCGCTACCTCTCTCACTCTTCCATCTGCTGTCTTGTGAGAGAGAGAGACAGAGAGAGAGAGAGCGATAGGCGCGCGTTGACTATGGAAACGCTCTTTCTTCGATGAACACTCCACCAGCTCGCAAAGAAGGGGAACGCGCCCTCACCCGCGAGAGACAACGTTGGCGCAGGCAACGTCTTCTAGCGAGTTTCTTGATTGAAAAATACCGACTGCTCGCGCTGGAGTAGTTGAACTGGAGTAGTTCACTTGTGAGTAGTTGAACCATAAGGATTCGTAGCGTGCGCCTTAACTAAATTAATCCGGAACTCGGCACGATCTGCTATGAAACTCCGGAGCTTCGCCCACTCATCATCATTCACTCCGTGGATATGCTGTGAATTTTTTTTTAACCAATACGATGGGTGAGGCACATGGACTGCACGACGGTTCAATGATGTTCTTGGTAAGTATCTTCTTAACTTCTGCTTGAATGACTTGATGTTCGGCAGCAGACACCCGATACGGGCGTCTGTGAATAGGTAGGCGTCGCCAGTATCTACTCGATGTTTCACATCTGTAGTTTGGGCCAAAGAACGCTCCTTAAGGTCGAAAATATTGCGGTAGGCAAAGAGAACGCGGCACAGTTGGTCAGCATGCCCTGGAGAGAGGTCGGTAGCTGTCATTTTCTTGAGGTCTGGCATAACACAAGTCGCAGATGGCGAAGATGCGTTCGGGTCGGTTGCATCGTCCTGCATTGTGATAGCTGATATAGAGCAATCATCAAATGCGCTTATCTGCGCCAGACACATCCCTCATGGCAGCATTCGGGTTGTCAAGCCAAAGTTGACCACAGGCATGTAGGCGCTATTCGAAGGTATAGATAAAACAGTGCGCGGGACGGTAATACCTCGACTGAGGAGGACCTCGGTCACAGGGGTTGCGATGTAGTCGCCATTAGGCACAGGTGGGTCTGAGATCAACTCAAGGTACGTCAGAGTCGAAGGGGGTAAGCGAACGAAATCCGCCGAACTGAGACGACTGGGGGGTAAAGCCCCTGAAAAATAACTAAAGTAGCGCCATTCGTGTCAGTGTGGAGACACCTCCTCTCTCGTTTGCTTCGTAGATGTGTAGATGAAGCTAGTTGAGAAGGCACTTGGCCGCCGTCGTACGTTCAGCTAAACGCAAGAGGGCGTTGCGGCTGTAGCGACCCTTTGGGGGAAGTTTGAGAAATAATTAGGAAGGTGCCGGTAAATGCAATAGAAGGTAATTAGGAGCAAGTGGAGTGTTTTTTTAGTGTAAAAATATGCAGTACATCATCAGTGAGTACATGCATGTGCTCGACGTGTGTTTATGTGCGCGGTGTCCGCAACATGGCATGGGACAGGTTCACGGTTACGGCGCAGTTGTGAGTTTTTGTGCAATATGTTAAATATACCGCGTCATAAAAGAAGTCTGTAGAATGAAGTAAGCGAAGCGCTTGTACCGCTAAAACCCATCCCCGCAAGCGAGCAGCACACGACGCGAGAGCCCAGCATTCTCTTGCCAATGTGCTTGGGGTTGACGCTGTCGATGGCAGCGCCGCCGCGCGCCAGTGCAAATTCGGCTTTGGCAGTGCTAAGAGATCGCAAAGCACGACGCACCACTAGCTTTTTGAAGGTCGGGCGAACGCCATTTTGGTTGTCCATGCACCCCACGTGACCAGGGCGTGCAACGCGCGCGGCGTCTGCGCGACCTTGCGCGATCATGCTTGAATCTGCCGACAGCGTGGCATGTTTTGGGATGCCGCAAAAGCACGTACAACAACGGAAAGAAGGAGTTTTCGCTTCCGCGAGGAAAGCTAAATGCCAAACGTTGAGATGTGTGGCTCCAGCGTATCGGACAGCTATTCGCACACACGCCGAGGCAACGGCGGAGAAGCCGGAGACCAAATGCGGGGACGATGGTAGCCGAAGACGGTTCCCGCAGCATCGAGCGCGTGCTCTCAGGGCGAAGCTGGCTCTCATAGCCCATCCTACGGCCCTACTAGCTGCCAAACATGCAGCTTACGCAGGGTTGTCAGAGCGCCCCGTGCAGGGGTTCAGCCGCGTGTTTGCATACAAATGCATACAAATCTCATCGCACTTTACAGCTACCAATAATTGCACACTGCATTTATCAGCGATCAGTCAGATACAAAGCAAGTCTACCGCACGCGACATGGCGGCAACGAGGGTGAAGTCCGGCACGGCAACCGCCGACGACCGCTCCCGCAAGAAACGTGCTTGCAACCACGCGGCTGCCCAACGCGCGCGGCAGCCTCGCTGGCCTGGCCGCGACGGCCGCCGCGTGCTTTCGCTTTCGCCTCCATAGTTACTTGTGGGCACTCCAGGGGCGCTGCTGTAGCTGCTAGGAGAGGAGGGAGAAGCGGATGGGTGCACTTGGCGCTACTTGTAGGGGCTTTACTGGGGTGCGGTTCTACACGGTCCAGGTGAGGCAGTTCAAGTCGGAGGGTACCAGTTGAGCGGTCTATAAGGACGGAATGCGCAGACAGAAAGTCCAGGCCAAGAATGACGTCGTGGGGGCAGCGGGCGAGTACAAAAGGACGACAGTAAAAAGGACGACAGTAGAACGATCAGCGATGGAGACTCGGGCGGTGCACATACCAATTACAGGAGCTGTCGCGCCGTCCGCGACACGGACAGCTTGCGTCGCGGCGGGGGTTAGAACTTTGTTCAGCCGTTTTCGAAGATCGGAGCTCATCACAGATATATCCGTGTCGATGAGAGTGCAGACAGGAACGCCGTCCACTTGTACATCAAGCAGATTCATATTGGTCGGGATCGTCATTAGAGGCTTTTGCGGCGTAGTGAGCAATGCAGCGGCACCTCCGGGCGCTGCACCGTCTAGTTTTCCTGTTGAGAACGTGCGAAGGAACTTGGAGAATATGAGCGGCGGGGCTGAGGCGAGCGTGACTGACGGCGTTGGGGTGAAGGTGATCGTGAGTATGGGCGGCTGGATGCAGAATGTTGAGCGGTAGTGTAATCGGCGCGAGAGGCATAGGGACGGGAATAGCTGTTTGGTCTAGAGTACACAGCATACATGTTCGGCTCAGGTGAGTTCCAGCGACTTCGGCAATACCGGGATATGTGCCCAATCCCACGACAGATGAAGCATATCGGCTTGTCGTCAGCAGTGCGCCACTCCGGTGAATTGCGAAAACACGGCTGGTAATAAGGCGGTGCAAGAATTGGCGTGCTCACGTGACATGGCCGGGTGTCAGGGTGATGCGTCGAGCAGACCGAGTGAAGTCCCATGTTTGCGAATTCCTGGCGGACAACTGCTTGGATCATAGAGATAGGGACTGATGGTGTGGAGGAGGGGCTAAGCTCGAAGGTCGCCAGACAAGTGGCCTCAATTTCTCGCCGCACAATCTGAGTAACGTTGCAAGCTGTGTCGTTGGAACTAGGAACATCGGCACAGGATGGCGTCGCCGCGGTGTTGGGCAAGCGGGCAAATTGTTGAGGGATTCCTCTGCTTTTTGCGAGTTCCAGGCGCCGGCATTCCTTGATCGCTGGATCAAGGAATACGTTGTTAAATACAAGCAGGTTGAAGGCGTCATTTGCAATTCCCTTGAGGATATGGGCAACCTTCTCTTGTTCCGTCATGTGCGCGTCAGCTTTCTGGCAGAGGGCCAAAACGTCCTGACTTTATATCATGTAAGGCTCGCTTGACGTCTGTACACGGGTGGATAACGCCTGTTTCGCGGCAAGTTGGTTACCGTGAGAGTTGCCGAACAGCTCCCGAATCTTGTCCTTGAATGCACCCCAACTAGTAAGTTCCACGTCGTGCGTTTCGAACCAGACTCGAGGGGTGCCGCCGAGGTAAAATATAACGTTCGCGAGCATGATAGTAGGGTCCCATCGGTTAGTTGTGCTGATGCGCTCGTAGAGGTTGAGCCACTTCTCGACATCTTGCCCATTGGTGCCAGAGAAAATGCCAGGGTCACGAGGAGTGGTGACAGTGATGTAGGTCGTATTGGCAGCAGATGTTCGGGTGGGCGCTGCATCCCCTGTGGACGAGGAACCTTCTGGAGCCGTGAAGGTAGGCTCGAGAAAGCGTCCACTGCGAAGCTCCGTGTCTGGAAGGCGTACCCAGCACCTCCACCAAAGATGTTACATTGAAAGACGCAAGAGGCGAAGCTATGTACAGATGTATTTACAAAGAAACGCTGAGGCTCTTGGCCATGAAGAAGCAGACCGAGCAAGCCTCGCTAAAACGTCCTCCACGTTGTCTTTCTCTATTCGCCTCTTGACGGTTGGTGGTCCGTAGCAAGATATATATACATACATATTGTGAGAGAGAGAGAGAGAAACAAGTTTAATTACTGCAGGAAATATTTTGGTGCATTTTCGGTTCAGCCCCTATTCCAGCGGCTCGCCGGGCCTGGTCGAGGGTCGCCAGTTCCGAGAGTCGCGCCGGCCACGACCAATTTGTGACTGTTTAAAGGCGACGCGGCGTCTGCCGGGCGCCTTTAGCACCAGCACGTGGCTATTCGTCAGGAGCAAGAAAAAAAGCTATCGAGCTCGACCTAAACAGCCAATAGGCCCGGCCCGGCCTATTGGCTGTTTGTAGATATGAATTGTATAATATTGGAATAGAAAAGGACCATTTCATTCATCCTGTAAATTAGCGAATCACACGCTCTCATCACTCAAAAAAAAAACAAAAAAACTACGGGACTATAACAGCCGAACAGAGGTATTTCACAACACATTTTTCCCACGAGCGGTAAGGGAATGGAATCAGCTCCCAGCCGATGTCGTGGAACGCACGACAACAGCAGATTTCACTCTGACACTTACGGCTCATTTGTCGACTGTTTAAATATTTGAACCTACTGATTTCTTCTGTCAATGTCCGCTTGTGCATTTCTATCTGTACGTTATTTTTTTCTCTTTTCTTTTTCTTTTCTTCTTCTGACGATACATAAATTCAGTATCAGTTGCCTCACATGCGACAAAATGCGCATATTCTTTCATGCCATGTGCACTATGCGTTAGTAGTATTTCGAATATAATGGTTACAGTGCAGTATCGATGTAAGTGTTATTGCTGTAAAAAGGTGTACTCAGTGTGCAGAATGCCGCTATCGCTTTCTTGTTCTTTGTGTAGTATGCATGTATTCTTTTTGTATGTATTCATCTTTGTGTCCCCACTCCTGCTTACATCCTTCTTAGGCTAGCAGTACTTTACAAATAAATAAATAAATATTGTTACGCCCACGTAACATTATTGGAACGTAATCATATACTAACTGCTGTCGCCATTATTTGAATTTCGTGCTTGATCGGTGGCTTGTTTCTTTTGTCTGATAAACGTGTGAGGTTCAACTGTGCATAAAAATGTTGCAGTGGCTTAGCTCGGCTATGCCAGGATATACGTAGCGTTAGAAAAGGTTCAGCTGAGTATTCTTAGCTTTCCTGGTCGTCTAGATTGTCTAGGATTAGCTTGATTGTCATGCTTACTGCTGCTCCAATGACACAAACGCGGTATACGTATTATGTGGCACATGTATATTTATTTTTTCTCAACGTCACATTGCTTCTCTGTTGCCACAAAGACGGCTCGGTGATCAGTGAAGTAACACGCTGCCGTCTCTATGGCCCCAACCCAGTATTTGGAGTTGCATAACCCCAGAAGCTAAGCCTACTCCGTTTTCCATTGCCTCGAGTGAGATTCGGCGTCAAGTCTTTTATGTGCCATAGTCTTTCGCACATGTCGCACACATATCCAAACGGATTGTTTACGAAGTCCGTCTGGAAGGTCCGAGTCGCACTGGCGCTTTCGCTGAGTTTCACAGTATATTCAGTCGATCGGCGAGCCTTGACGTCATCGACGGCGTTTTGTTGTTGCTGCAGGGATGGTCGGGCACGTCACTCAGCCTCCTGGCGACGCCGCTTTGCTAGACGTTCGTCCCTTTGCTCCAGTGTCTCCGCAGCACGTTCAGCCTTCTTCTGTTCATTCCTCCTACGCTCAACCGCTAATTGCCAGGCAACTACTTCGGGATCCGATGAGTCAAGCTTCTCCGCTCTTCTGCGCTGTTGAGCAGCATTTGCACTCTCCTTCTCCATGGTTATACCAGACTGGCAAACGCCAGTCAGAAGCGCAGCGGCTCCAGCGCAGTGTCAGACGGCGACTGCACAGCGAGCGCGTGCCGGTGCCAGTGCGTCTACCACGGCTACGACGTCACTCCTCTGGAATGCGCAGACCGGCGGCGGTGAGTCGCGCGCGGCGGCGGCGGAGTGCGCGAGAGGTGCCGGCTCCGGTGGCTCCGGTGCGCAAGCTGTGTGATATCACTGATCCTTGCGCATGCGCATCACGGCTCTTGATGTGCCGCGCGAAACGGGCTTGGCTAGGCCAGTGTAGCTAACGCTACAAAAAGCGCGTCCGTCTTGTGTGTACCGCCGCACACGGTCAAGTCTGACGGCAGGTGACACCGCCAGCTAACCTGTTTACGCTCGCGTCACCATGTTGTGGCGTGGGGCAGTGGTAGCGAGCTGGGCATTGGCGCTCACAAGGTGCGCGCTTTCGAATCCTGGTCGCGAAAGCTTTTTAAATACGAAGCATTTCTTAGCGAAATTCGGCCCGCCCGCCCGCCCGCCCGCCCGCCCACTTACCCACCTACCTACCTACCTACCTACCTACCTATCTATCTATCTATCTATCTATCTATCTATCTATCTATCTATCTATCTAGCCGCCTACGACTTTGTGCTCGCCTGGCCATTTCGTTAATGGGATCAATACGAAAATTGGTATGCCGCAACTTGACTACATGACAAATATAAATGACAGGTGGTAGCGTGCAAATCATGTCATGCATGTCATGAGCGGCATGATTTACATGCCACGGTCTTCGTGCTCTCCTGGTCGTTTCGTTAATGGAACATATACGAAAATGGGTATGCCACAACCCGACTGCATGACGAACATAAATGACAGGTTATAACATCAAAATCATATTAGTGTCATGAGCGGCATGATTTACATGCCACGCATCTCGTTAATGAGATGTAAACGAGAAATTGGTATGCCACGACATGCCTGCATGACGAACATAACAGACAGGCTATGACATGAAAATCATGAAAGGCTTGTCATGCGGCATGATTTACATGCCACGCGTTTGGTTAATGGATGGATACCAAAATTGCTATGGCACAACACGGCCTGGTTTGCATGCCAAAGTCTTGTCGCTCTTGTGGCCGTTTGGTTAACTTCGTATGTACCAAAATCGGTATAGCGAGACAATGCAGATACATTTCACGTTCCTGATGCGTGCTTTGCATTTCCTTGATTCCCACTGCACGTGGGATCTGCCATTCGTTTTTTTTAGATGCAAAGCAGCTTATGGTTGATCCTGTTCCGTCCCTGCGCCGTCAACACCGCCATTGCGCATGCGCAACAGCTGGCCCAAGCTTGCACGGAACGAGATCGCGCCCTCGCCCGCGAGAGACAACGGTATGCAGGCAGTGTCTGCTGGCGAGTTTCTTGATTGAAAAAACCGACTGCTCGCGCTGCACAACCGCACTGGATCTTGACCTGCAATGCAGTGCCGGTGGGAGATTTCTCTTGTGCGTAGTTGAACCATAAAGATTCGCAGCGTGCACGTTAACAAGAGTATACCGGAACTCGGCACGATCTACGACGTGGGAGCGCGGGAAACTCATAAAGACCAGGAGCATAAACGACACGTGTGTGTAAATATACGCACACGTTGTCACTCATTTACATACAGGAGTGGGCAATGTCAAGGGTGGTTTACGGTGACATCGAACGATCTCCAGCGCTTCGCCCACTCATGGAGATGCGTAATCTTTTCTTTTTTTCATAATGCTTTTTTTCTTGTATTGTTATTATGCGTCCTCTCGCTTTTTTATATTACCATGCATTGCAGGGAAGCACCACGCGTTTTGTTCGAGAGCAGTTCTGGGTGCCAGTAACTCTCGCCTCCCAGTATCCCATGGCACGCCAGCGTGCCACTATGCAGCGTCACACTGGGCCCATAATCAGGTATGGCGCTGGGCAGTGGCGCCCAGTTGGGCTGGGTTTTGCAATAGGGTGTGCACACAGAGCAGAGCCCAGAGGACAAGAGATGTACTCCAGTAGAACGTTATGGCGGGCTAGTTGGTTCATACTCGGCACGATCTACGATGAACCTCCGGAGCTTCGCCCACTCATCATCATTCACTCCGTGGATATGCCGTGAATTGTTTTAAACCTGCGCGAGAAGACAGGGACCGCAGAAAGAAACACACACAAGACACAATGAGCGCAGACTTGTGGAGCGGCGCTCCAGGCCAAAGGCCAGGACGCGTGCCTGGCAAATGGCCACGGCGATGAGGTTCACGCATGAAATTGCTGCCTGTTGCTTTGGTTGTGCACGTCTGTTCTATGCATTCTGAATCCTTACCAACTTGCTCAGCTTTCTGTCCTTTTGGAGGTACAAGTTCGGGGCTAGAAAACTTTCGTTACTTTTTCAGTCCTCATATTCTAAATTGGTAAAGGGAAGTGTGGCAACTTAATGTTCCCCAATAATGATTTTTGGCAGGCCAGTTGGCAGGCCAACACCCTTAGTCAGTGCGAGCGGTTTGTGCACTTTATCGCCACACGTGGTCTGATGTCGTGCTTAAATTGTCGCCAGCTTATTTATCGTTATGTCCAGCTTCTTTTCACCATTTGCCAATTCTGCCTGATTTAATAACATTAGAGGTAAGTATTTTGCTTTTAAGAGCATTTCAGTTATTGCATTCTTAGAAGCCTTCGCAGATTTTGTTTGTTGTTCCTACTGTAGTGTTTGATCATGGAAGCAACGACTAAGGGAAATGGATGCGACATGCGTGGCTGGCGGTAGGTCGGTTACGACGATAACATTTGTATCGCTTCTATTACTGTCTCACTGCAGTTTCTTCGGTGTCGTGTCGTCTTTTTCTTTTATGCAGACTGCCTAATTGATAATGAAATGCAAAACAAAGAAGAAACTACCTGGGACATCTGTGTACTCGCTAACCTGTGCAGCAGAACTGCACAGGTTAGTCTAGCACTTATCTAGCAACGAAGACCACTGGTGGCGGAAAGTGGAGGACATGCGGGTGAATCTATGCATATGATATTTCCACTGGAATACCGCTGTACAATAAATGATCGTGGTATTCACCTTGTTTCGGACACTTTTTAAACGCGAACCATTTCTTAGCGAACTTCGGCGTCTTTCAGCGTCTGTCTGTCTGTCTGTCTGTCTGTCTGTCTGTCTATCTGTCTATCTGTCTATCTGTCTATCTATCTATCTATCTATCTATCTATCTATCTATCTATCTCGCCGCCTACGACTTTGTGCTCTCTTGGCCGTTTCGTTATGGGATGTATACGAAAATTGGTATGCCATGACGAACATAAATAACAGGTCATAACATGAATGACATGCACGTCATGAGCGACGTGATTTACGTGCCAGAGTCTTGGTGCTCTCCTGACCGGTTGGTAATGGGATGTATGCGAAAATTGCTATGGCGCAACACGACTGCACGACCAACGTAAATGACAGGTCATAACATTACAATCATGACATGCGTGTCAAGAGCAGCACGGTTTACATGCGTCTTGGTCCTCTAGCGGCCGTTTCGGCAACTTCATGTGTACCAAAATCCATCGGTATAGCGAGACAACAATGCAGATCCATTTTACGTTCCTGATTTGTGCTTCGCATTTCCTTGATTCCTACGGCACGCGGGATCTGCGATTTAAAAACATACTATAGCGGAACAAAAACAAGGACAGAGAAAGAAGCGCACAGGTTCTAGCGGTCGTCCTGTGTGCTTCTTTCTCTGTCCTTGTTTTTGTTCCGCTATAGTATGTTTTTAAGTCAAGACCAACTAGCCCAAATTTCAGCGTTATCTGCCATTTATTTATTTTTCTGCGTGGTCGAAGGATTCTCTGGCCAGTGAACGACTGCCAGCACATGAGAAATTAATAAGCGTCGCAAAGAAAAAAAAAAGATCCCACTAACCTCCCACAACCTTGCTGTTCGGGACATCCCAAAAATATGTTTTTTTGTATCACTAGGGATGTTTTTCTGCGGTATACGGGGCATCACATGGGGGGTCCTCACCTCCTAAATTGGACGTATTTTCGTAGTCCCTAAGACGACCATGTGTTGTCTGCGTTTTGTCCTGCGTAAAAAGTGTCGACATGTAATGATGGATACTATGCGTCACAGCCTGTCCGCTTATCCGGAACATGTTTCTGTGGCACAAGGAATCCTAAAAGGGCTTTTGCGTCTGACGTAATTACCAACCAATTCCTCTGAAAAGAGAACGGTCATTCATTATGTTCACGTTCTACTGCACAATCTTTAGAAATAGCATGAAAATCGCAGGTCTCAATCACCTTTGGGGCCCTATAAAGCTGACTCAGTGAAACTGAGATGACTTTATGAAAAGCTCCTGTTTGAAAATTCACAGAACTGATTGTGTCGACACTACAGAAAGTACCTCTAATTTAGTGGAAGCGATACGTCGGCCAAACCAGCTGACTCCTGATTGAAACGTTGAAAGAGCACAACAAAGACACAAGTCGATGAGGGTGGCAATGTGGGCTTGTTGATAGAGCCTCTTGAGTTTGATGGTAGCGCACGCAGAACACGGGCAAAAGGAAGGCACCGCAGATCCTGCTCGTATATGTACGTTTTGAAGGTATATGTACGAGCAGGATCCGCAGATCCTGCTCGTACATATACCTTCAAAACGTTAGACGCCACGTGTGCACTGCTTAGAACTGTGAACGATGACAAATGGAAATCACCTAAAGCAACAGGAGTACATATTTCGTGCACATGACAAAACGCCTTCAATGAGTCTCATTTTTTCTTTTCTCATGTTTCTACGTGGAACAGCGAAAACCACAACCAAAAGCACCTTACCGAGAGCACATGTATTCAAGTTCTTTTTCAGACAGCATAATTGATGCCCTACTTACGCATGCGTCCCCAGATTTCGAGATGTTATTGGCTTCTACTATCAGACGTGTTGTCTCGCACTGGTTTCTACTCATGATAGCCGTTTCCTTAAACCTGGGTTTACACGCACACCTTCGACAATGAGCGGTGAGGAAACCACCTGGAGCCATGTTGCATACCTTGTTTTTATGTTCCCTTAGTCTGTCATTTATACGCCTAATGGTCTGCCCAATGTAAGATCTTCCGCACGTTAAAGGGATCCGATAAACAACGCCCGTGCTACACTTAGCAAATTCATTCTCGTCTTTGTGCTCTGTTTTGCATGCGCTGCGTGTGGTCTTATCTGGCCTTGTCTTCCTACACAGGCTCACCAATTTAATAGGTGCTGAAAAAACTATGCGAACGTTACTCCTTTCAGCTATCTTCCTTAGTCTATGAGACAATTTATGAATATATGGTATGACGGCGAGCTTTCTTTTATTTATGGTTGTGTTAGCATCATCGACTTCCACGGAACCTGTCCGTTGTGCCTTTTTTTAGCAGGCCTTCTGCAACTGATATGAGTACGTGGTTTGGATAACCAGCATCACTTAGACGTGACACCTGATTTTCAAAACTATCGCGCATGAGGCACTGGCACGATTTTTTTAGTGGTTCATTCAGGAACATCTTCGCGATTCCCTTCTTCACTAACTTTGTATGCGCGGAGTGAAACTGCAACAGTGACTTGTTTGCCCTAGGTTCGTAACACCAGCATGTTTTGTCATCAGCGAGTGTGAAATTGATGTCGAGGAATCGGATCCTCCCGTCACATGGCATCTCAAATGTCACTTGAAGTGGTCTTAAACACTCCCGAAAGACGTTAAAAACTGCAGTGCTCTGAGTATAAGAACATTGTGAAGAGCAATCCATACAAACTAAAAAGTCGTCGACATACCTAAAGACTCTCACAACATTAAATCCCTGCAGGCGCTCTGACATTTCTCTGTCTAGTTTGGCTAGGAACACATTACTTAGCACTGGTGATAGGCAGGAGCCAATGCATACTCCTTCTTTCTGCAAATACAAAGCATCGTTGTGTTTTATGAATGTTGACGACAAGTAAAATCTAAGCAGTTTAAAAAATTTTCTACGGACGTGCCCGCTTCCGTAGTGAACCTAACAGCACCATACTCATCGATCAATACACGATAGTAATTCTGATTGCGGCAGAGAATAATAAAGATGAGTAATATCAGCCGGAAACGCTTTTAACCCTTGATATTTACGTTCTCTCACAAAATTTAAAACAAGCTCTGAATTCTTTGCCAGGAAAGGGTCATCTATGTCCAGCAAGTTCAATGTTTCTTGCAGGCACATGGCAACAGATTTTTGCCATGTTTATTTCTCGTATACAATTACCATGAAAGGAACACCTTCGTTGTGCGTTTTTGCGCTGAAGAAAACTTTCAGGCAGTTATTCTTACTTTTTTTTACGCTACTCAACACACCTTCCAAGTTCATTTTCTTACACATACTTTTCGCTTTTGTTCGGACCTTAGTAGCTGAAATATCGTTCTTCCGAACGAACACTTTAGCAATAGCATTCATAGCCTTCTCGTTGAAATTTTTTATGAAAAAATTGGCCGCGTATCTCCGTGCTTCGCTGCAAATGTCGTCGAAAGACGGTAGTCTTCTACCGGCCGTACTACATGAATCCCGGTTCATCTGCAGTTGGGCACGAGCTTCGGGCGTTTCGTGGGCACGCTTGAGACGACGGGCATCGGCACGTTGGCGCTTCTCCGTTGCAATCTGCTCGTCGGTCTTTTCCCTGCGTTGTCTGGGCATGTCTTGTAGAGTGTGTTCTATATTGTCGTGGTACAACGCGGACAGAAGAAAACACGACGCTTGACAGCACAGCACAAGAGCTTGTTCAACCAAACGCAAGAATGATGGGCGTCGTCGTCTTCTTCTAATTCTTCTAGCAATCCCACTACATAGAATCCCGTAGTGTTTCTTATCGTCATCGTCTTCTATTTCACATTCACAGCACATGCGTCATTAGCCTCTCCCCAAAAGAGCATAGTCCCGATGCTATATGGTCAATGTCCGTGAGCTGGTCGATAGCACAGTCACTCGGTGATATACGGCTTCATACGCACTACGTGCACCAATTCGGAACTGAGCTCGCGTCGCCTCGTGCAGGGGGGGCTATTTGGGACAACCTCGTAGGTGAGGTCACTTAGTCGTCGCAGGACTCGATAGGGTCCGAAGTATCGCCTCAGCAGCTTCTCGGACAGTCCTCGTCATCGTACAGGCGTCCAAACCCATACCTTGTCGCCTACTTCGTAAGATACAGGTCTGTGACGGAGATTATAGCGTCGTGCATCGTACTTTTGCTGCTGGTGGACTCGCACGCGTGCTAGTTGTCGAGCTTCTTCCGCGCGTTGAGTAAATTCATCGGAATCCGTGCCAATTTCGTCCGGTTCGTGTGGGAGCGCGGCATCCAACATTGTTCTTACTTCACGTCCGTGGACAAGACGAAACGGAGCCATTCGTGTTGTTTCTTGTCTCGCCGTGTTATAGGCGAACGTGATATAGGGCAGAATGTCATCCCAGTTTTTGTGCTCAATGTCGACGTACATCGAAAGCATGTCTTCCATTGTTTTGTTTAGCCGCTCGGTGAGTCCGTTTGTTTGCGGATGGTAGGCGGTTATCTTGCGATGAGCGGTACCGCTCAGCGTCAAGATGTGATGCAAAAGGGCTGCTGTGAATGCGGTTCCCCGGTCAGTTATGGCAACTGCTGGCGCTCCATGTCTCAAGACAACATTCTCTATGAAAAATTGTGATACTTCTGCCGCTGTACCTCTGGGGATAGCCTTTGTTTCGGCGTAGCGAGTAAGATAATTGGTTGCTACGATAACCCAGCGGTTACCCGCAGCAGATGCAGGAAGTGGGCCCAAAAGGTCCGTGCCGATCTGGTCAAAAGGCGTTTGTGGGACTTGGACAGGCTGTAGCAAACCAGCTGGTTTCGCCGGAGGTGACTTGCGCCGCTGGCAATCTAGACAGGTCTGAACGTAATGTTTCACGGCAGCAGGTAGTCCTGGCCAATAATATCTTTGCCGCACTCTATTCAATGTTCAAGTATACCCCAGATGCCCAGAAGTGACTTCGCTATGACACGCTTCGAGTACTTCGCGACGGAGTGCCCCAGGAACGACGAGTAAGTAGATGGATCCACTGGGTGAAAAGTTCTTTTTGTAAAGCACCTTGTTGCGCAAGCAGAACGACGACAGTGCCCTCGAAAAAATCTTAGGTGCGGTCTGAGTTCGTCCGTCCAAGAAACTGATGAGGCCTAGCAACTCAGGGTCGTCACATTGTTGTTGTGTAATGGCGGAAGTATCTAGGACACCAAGAAATGCTGTCTCGTCCTCGGCGAGTAAAGTAGCAGGCTCTTCTGGGGATCGAGACAGGCAGTCAGCGTCTGTGTGTCGCTTTCCCGACTTGTGCACGATCGTCACGTCGAATTCTTGTAGCCTCAGGCTCCAACGCGCTAATCGGCCGGTAGGATCTTTCAGACTGGTCAACCAGCAGAGGGAGTGGTGATCGCTGATTACCTTGAACGGGCGTCCATACAAATATGGGCGAAATTTCAGAGTCACCCATATGACGGCAAGGCATTCTTTTTCTGTCGTCGAGTAGTTCGCCTCTGCGCGGGTAAGCGTCCCGCTTGCATAGGCATTCTGCATTGTCTTGCCACTGCACAAGCACTGCTCCTAGGCCTACATTACTGGCGTCAGTGTGAAGCATCGTCGGGGCTGCATCGTAAAAGTGGGCAAGCACTGGAGAGGTCTGGAGGCGTCGTCTCAAATCATTAAAAGCACGTTCTTGTTCATCGTTCCAAACGAAGGCAACGCCGTCCCTTGTGAGCCGAGTTAACGGCGATGCAATGCGCGCGAAGTCTGCAATGAATCTCCGGTAATAAGCGCAGAGGCCTAGGAAGCGCCTGACAGCTTTCTTATCAGTGGGTACGGGGAATTGTGCAACAGCAGCAGTTTTCTCACGATCCGGACGAACCCCTGCGTGACTCACAACGTGACCGAGAAATTACAGTTCTTCAAAGCAAAAGTGGCATTTCTCTGGTTTCAACGTAAGGCCTGCAGACCGTATCGCCTGTATAAAACTACTTTAAGGCGTTCAAGGTGCTGCTTGAGCATGGTGGAAAACACGATGACGCCATCGAGATACACTAAGCATGTTTTCCACTTGAGCCCCGAAAGCACAATGTCCATGAGCCTTTGAAACGTAGCGGGTGCTGAACACAAACCGAAGGGCAAGACTTTAAACTCGTATAAACCGTCTGGGGTCACAAAAGCGGTTTTCTCTCGGTCTCTTTCATCCACCTCGATTTGCCAATATCCACTCTTCAAGTCCATCGAAGAAAAATAACGAGCATGCCTTAGCCTATCGAGGGAGTTATCTATACGCGGGAGCGGGTACACGTCTTTCTTTGTCACCTGGTTTAGCTTTCTGTAGTCCAGACAAAAACGTAGGGTTCCGTCCTTCTTTTTGACTAATACCACAGGCGACGCCCAGGGACATTTTGACGGCTGGATCACGTCATCCTTAAGCATCTTGGCTACTTGGTCTTGTATCGCTTCACGTTCCTTTGGAGCCACACGGTAGGGATTCTGGTGAATAGGTCTCGCGGTGTCCTCTGTAATAATTCGGTGCTTGGTGAGAGACGTAGAACCGACTCTTGATGTCGATGCAAAGCAGTCCCGGAACTGGTCTAGCAATTCAAGGAGCTTTGTATGTTCGTCCTCTGGCAAAGTGGTACTAACGTCAAGTACAGGGGTGAAATCTTGCTTTGGCGCTTCGTCGAGTACCGCTAAACAACCTTACAATGTCATCGAAGTAGGCGACTGCTGTACCCTTCGGAAGGTGACGGCGCTCTGCACTAAAATTCGTCAGTAATAAGTTTGTATGTCCAGCAGCCATACTGACGACACCTCGCGCAACCGAAACTCCGTGACTGAAGAGCAATGAGCTCATTTGGTCAGCGACTCCTTCACCGTCAAACACCGCGTCGCTTGCCACTGATACTAGCGTGCATGACCGGGGCGGGATGACCACATCGTCGTCAGTGAGGCGTAAGGGGTCGTGTCTCGGCTCTGAACAGTGAACGAAGTCGGGGCTTTTCTCGAAAATAACCACACGGTCGGGAATGTTGATGACGGCTCCATATTCTCATTGAAAGTCCATTCCAATGATGAGGTCGTTGCAGCATGCCGGGAGAACGACAAATGTCGCCACGAAAGAAGAGCCCCCTATGTCTATTCGCGCTGTGCATCTACCGGTAGGCATGAGTAACTGGCCGCCTGCTGTCCTGATATGGAGACCTGTCCATGGCATCTGGACTTGAGGCCGACGGCAAGGGCTTGACTTATAATGGAAAAGTCGGCTTCAGTGTCAACTAAAGCTGTCGCGGGTTGTCCGTCAACAAGAACGGCAAGATCTGCGGTCACTATTTCGTCCTTGATACGGCTTTCCGACTTGACGAAATCCGGCAATGGGAACAATGGGGGCTTTTTAGCGTCGTCTTCCTGACGGCCTGCAACCTCACCCCCGGAGGTAGCCACCTTCAGTTTCCCTGGCGAGGACTGGGTGACCTCCTTCCATTGAGGTCACCGAAAGTGCGTCGGTGAGCTGAAGGAGAGTGTGCAGGGGACGGAGAGCGCGGCCGATGTCCCGAACCTGGCTGGCAGTTAGGCAGGGTCCCTTTGTCAGTGGTGCGGCGGTCGTCAAAATGGGATACAGGAGGCCCTTGAAAAGCTTCCTCTTCGAGGCGTGGCATATACCTGTACTGGTTTTGTCTACCGTCAGACCACAGGCTGAAGAGGGCGATATGATGCGTCGCGGTACCAGCAGTAACGGGAAATGTGACCGGCGCCGCTGCAGTGCGCCAGACGTCTGTTCTACGTAAGTTTGGACGCCTTGACGTCTCCTCTCGCGGCTGCGACCATGGCGCTTCGTTGTACTGCTGACGGCGCGGCGATGCGACAGATGGTCTCATCACGACCTCGGGCGTCGGTGGTGATAACGCTACGGCAGCTGATTGCTGATGATAAGGCCGATCGATGCGCGGCGATACGGCCGGTGCCGGTACAACGGGTGGTGAACGCTGAAGAGCGGCAGCGTGGCTGGTTGGAAATTGCTGGTACTCAGGATAGGGTGTTGTCGTGAGCGCCTGTCTGATTTCATCGCGCCCAACTTCAGCGACGGACACAGTGGGCACTTCTGTGGGGGTCAAATTGTGTAACTTCTGTATTTCTTCGCGAACAATCTCTAATCAGCTCACGCAGGGAGGACTGATTGTCAAACATCATGGAAGCTGCGTTGATAGGGCTACTGCTGCACAGTCGATCGTACTGCCTGCTGCGTTGATGAAGCGCTCGCTCAATAGCCGTAGCTTCCCTGATAAAGTCGGCCACGGTAGTTGGCGGATTACGCAGAAGCCCGGCAACTAATTGCTCTTTTACGCCACGCATGAGGTAGCGGAACTTTTTGTCTTCGCCCATGCTCGGATCAGCTCTACGAAAGAGACGAGCCATGTCTTCGGCAAACATGGCGACACTCTCATTGGGTTTCTGAACCCGCAACTCAATTAGCTGCTGCGCTCGTTCTCGTCTATCGTCACTGGCAAACGTGTCCGTGATCTGCTGTCGGAAGTCGGTCCATGTCGAGAGACTGGCTTCGCGGTTCTCATACCACGTGCGTGCACTATCGGCAAGGGCAAAGTATACGTGGGAAAGCTTGTCCTGAGCGTTCCACTGGTTAATCCTGGCAACGCGCTCGTACTGGTCAAGCCAGTCTTCAACGTCTTCAAAAGTGCCACCGTGAAAGCGTTCGGGCACTAGCGGCTGATGAAACGTTACCTGTCGTGAATCGGAACGGCTCTCTTCCAGCCCCGGTGGCGTGCTGGCACTGGCCATGGGTGGAGGAGGGTGGCGCCAGGAAGAGGGCTCCTGCTAAGGGGAGAGTTCCGGAGAAAGGCCTAGCAGGTGACGGCTGAAACGATGTACGGGGGTGGTAACGGGCGACAGTACGGTAGGGCTTGAAGAACGGCTTCCAGAAGGAGTCTGAAGCACCAGGCAGGGTTGCTGTACCCCGCACCTCCACCAGTGTCGCGGTACAACGCGGACAGAAGAAAACACGACGCTTGACAGCACAGCACATGAGCTTGTTCAACCAAACACAAGAATGATGGGCGTCGTCGTCTTCTTCTAATTCTTCTAGCAATCCCACTACATAGAATCCCGTAGTGTTTCTTATCGTCATCGTTTTCTATTTCACATTCACAGCCCATGCGTCAATATCATCAACCGGCCATTTAGTGTTTTGCCTTGCCTCAGACAGCGCCCCGTCTATGTTAAATCAGCCGCATGTGGCTGGCATTGATGAAATGGAGGCAGCGCTGCGTGAGATATGGACGCCATCTGGCCATGATATCCGGAAACGCAAGAGGCTTGCGTAGTACGCAGAGCTACTGGTAGGTGGCAGCACCGTGTCGTTTTACCGAAGCGTAGGAAACGTGCGCTTTTCCGTTCGTACGCGTCGCATTTTTAGCGCATCCTAACAAGCACTATGGTCTTTATAATTACGCAGCTATGTATTTTCTACTAAAGGAACACACCATCTAATACTTACGTATTCATGTTGTGCCTCAGATATGCGTAATATTTGCTTTTTGGTCGACTGAGCTCACAAGTATGAACGCTGCTCCCAGTTGAAGATGGGGGGTCGTTGAGGAAGGTGTTAAACTTTCGCCATTCTACTGAATCGAAAAGCAGGACACGCACGCACGCACGCACACGCACCAAAATTTCTGCGTTGGAGTATCCCAAGAAAGTCCTTAAAATATTAGCACCATCTTTCCAAAGGGAACCCTGATGGGATGCGAAGCAGCAGCGTTGCGCACGGGTGGCGTCACGGGTTCTTCGCATCCCATCAGGGTTCCCTTTGGATAGATGGTGTTAATTTTTTGCGCGTGAACCGACGAATCGGCGGTGTAGTGAGCGGCGGTCGCGGTAGAGGAGCGAGCGGCGGTAGTGGCAGGTGTTGCGGGCGAACGGACGAGGCAGCAGCTGCGGGCGCTGCGGTGAGCGCGCGGCAGGCGAGGGAGAGTGACGTCAGCGCGCACTGCGAGGGGAGCGTGACGTCAACGCGCAGCTGCGCCGTGACCTACTTGGCATCGCTCCGACACCTGCGGCGAGGGGAGCGCGTTGCGGCGCGTTCGTACGGACGGAGGGACAGCGTTACAAAGGCTAGTCAAAGAGCTGCTTCGCATCTAAAACCGCGAATCCTCCTTCCTTATCAGCTGGAAGTACACTCAAGCCCTGTTGTAATAAGTTAACTTCCACGTGTTTCAGCGGTAACTTGCGACAAGGTGGCTTACAGTGTTTCAGGGCGTCTACGCCATCGGAGACTTTGCCAGCCGCACTAACGCGCAGGCTTTTCTGGGGAACGAGATGTGCGGAAATGATGAGAAGCACATAGCGGAGATACAAATTCGTGTATCGTGTATTGACAAGTCTATCGATGAGTACGGTGCTTCTAGGTTCACTACGGAAGCGGGTACGTTCGTAGAAAATTTTTTAAACTGCTTAGATTTTACTTGTCGTCAACATTCATAAAACACAACGATGCTTTGTATTTGCAGAAAGAAGGAGTATGCATTGGCTCCTGCCTATCACCAGTGCTAAGTAATGTGTTCCTAGCCAAACTAGACAGAGAAATGTCAGAGCGCCTGCAGGGATTTAATGTTGTGAGAGTCTTTAGGTATGTCGACGACTTTTTAGTTTGTATGGATTGCTCTTCACAATGTTCTTATACTCAGAGCACTGCAGTTTTTAACGTCTTTCGGGAGTGTTTAAGACCACTTCAAGTGACATTTGAGATGCCATGTGACGGGAGGATCCGATTCCTCGACATCAATTTCACACTCGCTGATGACAAAACATGCTGGTGTTACGAACCTAGGGCAAACAAGTCACTGTTGCAGTTTCACTCCGCGCATACAAAGTTAGTGAAGAAGGGAATCGCGAAGATGTTCCTGAATGAACCACTAAAAAAATCGTGCCAGTGCCTCATGCGCGATAGTTTTGAAAATCAGGTGTCACGTCTAAGTGATGCTGGTTATCCAAACCACGTACTCATATCAGTTGCAGAAGGCCTGCTAAAAAAAGGCACAACGGACAGGTTCCGTGGAAGTCGATGATGCTAACACAACCATAAATAAAAGAAAGCTCGCCGTCATACCATATATTCATAAATTGTCTCATAGACTAAGGAAGATAGCTGAAAGGAGTAACGTTCGCATAGTTTTTTCAGCACCTATTAAATTGGTGAGCCTGTGTAGGAAGACAAGGCCAGATAAGACCACACGCAGCGCATGCAAAACAGAGCACAAAGACGACAATGAATTTGCTAAGTGTAGCACGGGCGTTGTTTATCGGATCCCTTTAACGTGCGGAAGGTCTTACATTGGGCAGACCATTAGGCGTATAAATGACAGACTAAGGGAACATAAAAACAAGGTATGCAACATGGCTCCAGGTGGTTTCCTCACCGCTCATTGTCGAAGGTGTGCGTGTAAACCCAGGTTTAAGGAAACGGCTATCATGAGTAGAAGCCAGTGCGAGACAACACGTCTGATAGTAGAAGCCAATAACATCTCGAAATCTGGGGACGCATGCGTAAGTAGGGCATCAATTATGCTGTCTGAAAAAGAACTTGAATACATGTGCTCTCGGTAAGGTGCTTTTGGTTGTGGTTTTCGCTGTTCCACGTAGAAACATGAGAAAAGAAAAAATGAGACTCATTGAAGGCGTTTTGTCATGTGCACGAAATATGTACTCCTGTTGCTTTAGGTGATTTCCATTTGTCATCGTTCACAGTTCTAAGCAGTGCACACGTGGTGTCTAACGTTTTGAAGGTATATGTACGAGCAGGATCTGCGGAAAAATAAATCAATTGTTGAAAGTTAGCACTGTGGTGTGTCAGGTGTGCCTTCCTTTTGCCCGTGTTCTGCGTGCGCTACCGTCATTCAGGTTACGCAATGTGTCACATACATGTGATGAACATTGTGTGGATTCATGGTTGCCGTGTACGGATGTCTTGTGATGTGCTTTATGGCATGAACCACACTGTTATAAAGGAAACACCACGATGTTACGAGTACGCCTTGTAACGCAGGTCGTTGCGTGCACCTGCCACGTTCTACTGCATTTTCTTACGCCTTGTGTAGGGAAGCGCATCGGACGCGCGTCTGGTCCTCTTTCTCTCCTACCGCCGTTATGATCTTCATTCATGAAACAGAAGCCTTCATTCGTTCTACACATTAGTCAGCACTTTTCGTACATTCCAAAATGATGTATCGGCCAGGACAACACTAAGACGGTCAAGGTGTACGTGAAATGCATCGCATCTAAATGTGGATGTGGAAACACACTGAAAAAAAGAAAATTCACGCATCTCCACGAAGTGCACCATGACGAGTGGGCGAAGCGCTGGGGATCGCTCGGTGTTATCCTAAATCACTTGTGATAGCGCCTCCCCTATTTGCCCACTCATGCATGTAAATGAGTGACAACGTGTGGGCATATTTACACACCCGTTGTCATTTATGCATTTGGTCTTTATGAGATTCCTGCGCTCCCACGTCGTAGATCGGGCCCAGTTCCGGAATGCTCTTGTTAACGTGCACGCTGCGAATCTTTATGGTTCAACTACGCACAAGAGAAATATCCTACCTGCACTACATTGCAGGTCAAGGTCCAGTGCCTATATATACGGGGTGGCCGATGGATGGTTGTGCAGCGCGAGCAGTCCGTTTTCTCAGTCAAGAAACTCGCTAGCAGACACCACCCGCGTCAGCGTTGTCTCTCGCGGGCGCGTTCTCGTTCCTTGCCAGCTTGCGCAGTGGGGGTGTGGACATCGCAGGGACGGAACAGGCTCGACCATAAGCTGCTTCGCATCTAAAAAAAGGCGAGTGCATCACGGCAAAGTACCATCAGCACGTGTCCACTAACCTGTTGACGCAGATAACTGTTCTCCATGCGGAGGAGCCGGACTTCTCGGCGGAGGCTCAGGATGAGCAGCTCCCGGGGATCCTGAAAAAGGACACGTTGTGGTCAGGCTAATAAACTGCGCAGACTGGTGAGCATGATGAACTAGTGTAAGCTTTTGGTTTTCAAGCCAGCACCCGGACTCAGCCCTTGTGTCCTGAATGTTAGCCATCAAAGAATAACGAAATAAGCAAAGTGATTCTGGAAGCTCAGATTCTTTCCTCAAGATTGCGACATTCCCGGGCTTGCTCACAGCTGTAAAGTGTGTAACCAAAGGCTGTTTTCTGAAAGTCTCGCTTTTTATGCTCTCATACAACTGTACTGGGTACGCGCAACTGGAACAGCCAGGATGTCAGAGAGAAACAGTATGCGGATGCCCCTAATTGAAAGCACCGTTGATCCCCACGCCCCGTGCGCAGCACAGGATGTAAGAGTTGCCACTAGTGCTACACAGAGCTGCGCGCACCATGGCTAACACCGGAGCTGACAAGTTTCTCGGCATAACTTGCCAGCTCTGCAAGAGCGCTCGCAGCACTTGCCGCCGTATTCGCCTACCAACCTCTGCCTTATTGTAGTGCTCCCAACGCTTTAAATGCGCAGCGTTTCTTAGTCGCAAGATGTCGCGCTTCGGCGTCGGCGGCGCCGTCACCACCCCCACTGCGCATGCGCGGCTGGTCTCGTGCCGGCCCACCGGGCGTTCAGCAAGCCGAGCATGCGCAGTGGGGGTGTGGACCTCTCCCCCGTACTCCTCTCCCTCGAACGCGGGCGGTGTGTATATAAGCGGCGGAGCGCGCGTTCAGAATTCAATGCATCACTAGGGCTGCGCGACGCTTCTGCGAAACTGCAACGCCGAGCTGCGGATTCCGAACTTCGTGCACGAGAAGCAGCGGCGAAACGTGAGCAGCGAGCTTTAAGACCCCAGGTACGTGAGCGAGAAGCGGCGTGCAAACGTCGTCAACGAGACGCGGCTCCGGACGCTGCTCGTGGACGCAAGCGCCCACCTTGGTGCCGTCCAATACAACGACGGCACCAAGCAATAAAGACACACTTTAACTTTCTACTCCTTGCCTTCGCTTCTCCTTCATTCAATAAATAAGAATAATAAGACGAAATAACAATTAAGCATTCCCAAACCATACCCAATCACGCAACATTCACGCGATACCCCCACCATTCTGTGACGCATTTACTCGAGTTCCCCCCGTGCTAAGATGCGGGCGGCATTTTTGGCTCTTTAACGAGTTCACAACCAGGGTTATTACAAAATGGCTACCCTAAGCCTAACAGAGTTTAACGATAAGCAAAGCCTGTTAAAGGGACCCTACACTTTTCCAAGTAATTCTCGAGCGACGCCAACTAAAGGGGTCCTCTACCGCTCTTTATAACTCTAATTTTTTATTCGCGGATCGAAGGATTCACAGCTAAAGACAAAAAAAAAAAAAAACGGCGGAGATGGGAACACGTTGCCTCAAGTTAATAAGCCTCAGAAATTCAAAATACAAGAAAAAAACACTTCTCCTAAATTAGAACTTCGCGGGATCCCGTGCCCTTAACTTCTCATAAGGCACGCTTTCAACAAAAAGCTTTCATTTGAGAGCTCAGGGCATGTCCTATCTTCCTTCTGTCTGTCGTTATTGCGTGTTCATTATTGCGTGCCACCAACCATCACCATGGTATTTATTAACAGCGAAGCTGTTAGGCATGGAATGAAAACGCCCGTTCCCCACAGAAAAGCAATCTCGGCGACCCGCTACCTACCAACCACCGACGCCGTAGCTGGTGCACCACCTCCTACTGTTGTGACGTCACTGGCGACTGCGCATGCGCTCCTCCATTCCGAACCTGTGCACGGGCTGTGACACGCGTGTTGCACCTGTGACCGTGTCCGGATTGACAGGGGCTCTCTACGCTGAGCTCTGTGCGAAACTCCGAAGCGTCCGCTGTGCCTCGGAGTGCTTCGCGAGGCGTTTCCCAAAGCCTCAGACCACGGCGAAACATAGGTGTGCGGGGAGACGCGTTGGTGGACGCGACGCGACTGGACGTGCGGCCCATCGGCTCCGTCAACTCTTGCAAGATTTTCGCGGAACCAATATTTTACCCAATGAACATGATCTCATCGTGCTCCCAACATCGAGAGGAACCTGCGGAGACCACGTTTATGCAAGTTGGCAGAATTTTGGACTTTCTACGCCAATTTGAAGCTCTCGCCACACCGTTGCGGCACTAAGCCTAGCTAGAGGGAGACGCGGCGGGGCTGCTCGCCGGTGTCTCCCTACGATGGCAGCTCAAAAGATCACCGGATACGACCCCACTTCTATGCAGTGGGCTGAAATTAATGTTTCGACACCCGAAGACGACGTCCCTACTGAAAATGAATGCCTCCAAGCATTGCTTCGCCTTCGTCAGCAACGACAGGCAAGACAGGATCCGAAGACGGCAGCCAAGGTTAGTGCCGGCCCTTCGCTGCAACAGGCGCGTTCCACCAACGCCGCCTCGGCAAAGGACGCTCTGCCTTCGCCTCAACGCAACACGCGCGCACGGTGGCGACCGACTCGGACGCCTCGTGTGTGCTCCGAAGACATGATAATTGTACTCAAGCCGCGTACTACGCTCGACATACGGAAAGTGTTCCGCCACGGTGACGCTGGCACCGCAATTGACGCTCACATCACTGGAGTCTCTGCCCGGGACTTGAATGTGTGGCCCGTTTGGGAACAAAATGTGCTGGTTTGCACTACCCAAACAGTGCGCGTCGCCGATCAACTCATCAAGGACTTCGACTTGCGAGTGGGAAAGGCGTCCTACCCATTTAGAGGTCATCTGAAGATCACAGGGGACGTATGCCGCGGTGTCATCTCTGTCCGTGAAGATGAAACGTCAGATTCCCTCAAGTCCAAACTATACTGGCATGAGGGTGAAATTGCGTTCGTCCGGAAGCTTGGACAATCTTCTGTAGCTGTGGTCACCTTCGTCAGGAGGAAGCTACCACGCTACATCAACTACAACTTCGAGTGCGTTATGGTGACGCTACAAAAAGACGATCCCAGCGTGCTACAAATGCGGCACGGTTGGCCACTGGGTCGACAACTGCCCAAACCCGGACACTGGCCGCTGTCACCAGTGCGGTAAAACCATGGAAGACGCCTCCGGTGCCGCGACTCAACACGAATGTCAGCCAACATGTCTCATTTGTGGAGACAACCATCTTACTGGATCCGCTGCCTGCAAGGGGAAATTCCGGCCGGCCCGCAAGCCTGCCCCACCACCCCGCAAACAACCTGAGCACCGCCAGCAGCGGCCACAACATGGCAACGGAGGCGAATCACCTGACCAGAGCAATGCAGGGGCCCGTCCTCGGAATGTACCGAACCAACCTCGAAAAAAGCCGACGTCCGGGACGTCAGGACAGCTGCCGCCATCCATCAAGCCGGGCGACTTCCCTCCGTTGGAGCAGCACCAACACAATCAGGTGAGCGGCTGGGCAGGGGTCGCCACCCACTCTGCTATCCCTCCCTACCCCACACCTCTCGAACTCGAAATGCGTAAGGAGATTGACCTTCTTAAAAAACAAAATGCGCAGCTAGCGGCGAAAATTCGTACCCTAGAGGAAGGCGCAGCGGACAACTCCCGTCCAGAATCGCACATGGAAGACCTCGAAGACACGGTGTCTGAGTGCTCCGGCAGCACGTCTGTGTCCCGCCCCCAAACACGCACAACTGCCAGCACCCTCGCAGATCATGAGCGGCGCCTCACTAACATTGAAACTCAGCTCCAAGTCATAACGGAGCAGCTGGCGCAGATTCCAGTTATGATCCAGCAGGTAACTCAGCGGGTGACACACCAGGTCACCACACAACTTAAGCAATGGCTCCTTGCCAACCCACGAATAACACGCCGCGCACGCTCACCCCGAGCTCCTTATCACATAGGTAAACAAGTTCGCCTGGACAACACAGACTCAGCCGCACAAAGCACCGAACTCGTAACAGCAGTCTCGCAGTTACCTCCGACTGAGTCGAGTCCCCAGCTCACTTCACCGCAAGACTAATAGTACGCCATGGCCCCGACACAGCGGCAGACCAGTAACAAATTAGACCAACCACTCGAAATTGTACAGTGGCAGGGGCTTTCGCGACCGCAAAAAGCGCGCACACCTGCAGCTCTACTTCCAAAATTTGGGTACATCCCCTGCGGTGATCGCGCTGCAAGAACCCGGATTAGAGGCTAAAATGACGGGGTATTATACGTTTCAGAATGAGCCGTCCACCTGCGTTTTAGTCCACAAAACTTACACAGCTCAGAACGTCGATTTGAACCTGACAACACCGCAAAATTACACCATGGTTACGATTCTTCCGCTCAAGCGTCAAGACCCTGCCACACACATATTAAATATCTACTGCCGCCCTCACCGACGGCAATTTACGTTTACTGAAATATTCACACGTGCGCTCAAGGTAGCAGGCTCTAACCCGCCGCTTGTGATCGTGGGAGATTTCAATGCGCACAGTTTACACTGGGGATATATACGCGAAACGGCTCGAGGGCGTAAGCTTTCTGAGCTGATCTCTACGCTCCGCCTGACTCTCCTCACTGATCCAACATACCCAACGCGAATCGGCAACTCCGTTCACAGATACACATGCCCCGACCTCACTTTGGTTCGAAATACGCAGCATGCCGCGTGGGAAAATCTGGGGGACACCTTAGGCAGCGATCACTATGTTCTCAAACTCACTCTCATCACCCGCGCAGCCAAGCGAACACGGGCGCAAGCAAAACTCACAGACTGGTGCACCTTCCGCCAGCAACCACCACCTTGCAATCTCCTCACCGAGGGGTATGCACGGTGGGCCAATGAGCTCCTACAGTTGCAGAAAAAACACATCCGTAATTTACAGACCACCGAAGCCATCCCTGCGATAGACCCACATTTATTACACCTGTGGGAGGCACGCCGTGGCCTCACTCGGCGGTGGCGAAAACAAAAGCACAACCGCAGACTCAAACTCCGCATTGCAGCCCTCACAGAGGAAGCTGCAACATATGCCGCCCAACTCGCAGACGCAAACTGGGTGGACAAATGCAATGCTGTTGCTGGACAGATGAATTCGAGGGGGACGTGGAGACTCTTTCGAACCCTCATCGATCCTGCACAGTCCAGAGGGGAAACGCAACGCCAACTTTGCCGTGCCTTACATGGTTTCCAAGGCACTACAGCCCAACTCGCAGGTACGCTGAGCGACAGATATCTCTGCCGCGTCCGCGATCCGCAAGGGCCTGAATACAATTACACAGGCAAACCGAACACCGAATTGGACGCTCTCTTTGAGCTCTCGGACATCAAAGCGGCACTTGCTAAGATGAAAAGGGGCACGGCGCCGGGCCGAGACAAAATCACGGTAAAGCTACTTGCTAATCTTCCGGATTCGGCATACATGCACCTCCTCGATTATATCAACACCATCTGGGAAGGGCAGCCCATCCCAAAAGACTGGAAGACCGCACTGGTAACTTTCATACCTAAGTCGGGCAAACCTATAAATACCGATAACCTGCGTCCCATTTCCCTTACATCCTGTGCAGGGAAACTTATGGAAACTATGGCTTGAGATCGCCTCTCATCGTATCTAGAGCGCACAGGCGCCTTCGCCGACACAATGTATGGCTTCCGACCACAAAAATCGGCCCAGGACGTTCTATTACAGCTCCATCGCGAAGCAATACAGCCAGCAACTATGCGAAGCAACGATATGGTCATCCTCGCCCTAGACCTAAAAGGCGCCTTTGACAATGTCAAGCATAGTGCTATCCTGGCCAATCTTAACACCACAAACTGCGGTGGCGGGACCTTTTCCTAGATACGAGATTTCTTGTCTGATAGGGAGGCCATTCTGCGCATTGAGGGTGACGAACACGGTCCCTACATCATGGGCACGATGGGCACACCGCAAGGCGCGGTCCTTTCACCGCTACTTTTTAACATCGCCTTGATGTACCTTCCGAGAGAGCTGGCTCGGATCTCAGGTATCCAACATGCGTTGTATGCCGATGATATTTCAATATGGAGCACACAGGGGAAACTGGGAGATATTGAGGCCACTCTCCAACAGGCTGCCTCCGCTGTCGACTCCTATGCGTCGGCGTGTGGGCTCCAGTGCGCCCCAGCTAAATATGAATTCGGTCACATCAAAGCCAACCAAAACGACAAGACGCGCATTTCCCTGACCCTCTCAGGGGCACCCATTCACGAGGCAGAGGAAATCAGAATCCTCGGCCTGTACATTCACAATCGCCTCAAAACTGACACGACCATCGCTAAACTAAAAAAAAAACCGGGGAACTGGTGGGGCGGATGATACATCGCGTCTCAAATAAGCGAGGAGGATTGCGAGGTAAGCATGCGCTTCGGCTCTCTCAGGCCTTCGTCACCAGCAGAGTCATGTACTCCATTCCCTATCTCCGGCTTACGAAACACGATGCCGAACGCATAGACGCAATAATACGGAAGGCCACCAAATGGGCTCTGGGCCTCCCAATCACCACATCCAATGCGCGTTTGCACTTGGCGTGATCAACACGCTCCAGGAGCTCATGGAAGCCCATCTAGTAAATCAGTACACTCGACTTGCACAGACGCCTTCAGGTCGACGCCTTCTCGCTCGCCTCTACATACAACACGACCATGAAACAGAGGACACGCACAGGGTACCGGATCTTTGGAGACACAAACTTTTCGTTCAGCCTCTGCCCAAAAACATGGACTCAGAAATGCACCAGGGAAGACGGGACGCGCGCGTTCGGGCGCTTGAAACACAGTATGGTAGTAAGACAGGGGTCTTTTACGTGGATGTCGCTGGCCCTGGACCGAGGGGATACTACATGGCAGCAGTAATCCACAGGGAAACGCAGGTGGATGGTCTTTCCTTTAAGGCTCGCAACTCAATACAGGCGGAGGATGTTGCTATAGCGTTAGACCTCTCGCATCGAGTTTGTAAAGTCGTTGTCACTGATTCTCGCAAAGCCTGCGCTCGCTACTTGGCAGGGGAAATTTCATCCCTTGCCTACGAAATTCTGCTTGCGAGCACAAGGTTCGCCGAACCCACCCCAAAACGCGTGGTATGGACCCCAGGTCATCAGGGACTTCGAGGGAACGAGGCCGCAGACGCGGCTGCCCGAGCGCTCATTCGAGCCCTACTGACTGGACCCCGCAACCGCCGCTGCTCAGGTATAAAGAAATTCTAGAATACTATCGCTCCCAGCATTGCCGGTATCCACCCCCCGCCAAGGGTCTGGATAAGGCGGGAGAAAGAATTCTACGCCGACTACAAGCAAACACGTTGCTGTGTCCGGCGATATTAAAACACTTTGACCCCAAAGTCACTGCAGACACTGTGGGGAGACAGCCGATGTCTACCACATGGTATGGGCCTGCCAAAAGAACACAGCCCTTTCTCCCCTCCCCAACCCTACGCGAGCGGACTGGGAGGCGACGCTGCTTAGCTGCTCTGACCTGCGGGCCCAGCAGGCCCTGGTAGCGCGAGCAAAAGCAGCGGCATCGTCCAATGACGTCCCGGACTGAGGATGTCACCTAGTCTGTAGGGCCCTTTAGGGGGCTCATTATATATACGCTCTTCTCACCACCACCACCAGGTGTGCGGGATGTGCCGAGAATCTTTGCCGAGAGGCAGTGTGGCTGCAGTTTACCGATGATGAACGGTTTCGTGTATCCTGACAAGCCAGCACCGCTAACTATAACCATGCAATATTTAATAGAAACCTAGAAAAAGCCAGCACCAGGTAACCGCCGATAAGTGCCGCTGTGTCAGCCTTAGGTGATTAGTGCAGTTATGCCCATGTTTTTGTTCTCTATTTTTATTGGACGTACTCGCATCTACACCATAGCAGGAATTGGCCTGCCTGGTCCAGTACTTGGCCACCACCTCCCACACTGTGTCTAACCCTGGCCCTCATTGCCTAGCGGCTGCAGTGCATCTGGCCACGGTGACGGTCAGCCCTTTGAAGCAACGGATATGGTGCTAATAATCACTAGACCCGGACACGCTGCCACTGTAAACTAAACCTTCGAACGTTCAATGCAAGATTCCTCTCGAGCAAAGCTAGGCTAGCGGAGCTACTCAAGGAGCTAGCAGGCGCTAGATGGGACATCATTGGTCTTAGTGAACTTAGGAGACATTGAAGCGAAAAGGGGTAACCGTCACAAAAAATGACAACAATTCCTTAATTTATTTTTACTTCAATTTTAACAAAAGGTGGAGCTTCCACAGTATTAAACAACAGACAGGTCCTCTACTATAGAGGGTTCCCTACTGGAAAAAACAGCGTGTCCCAGTGCGATTTGTGCACGGGGCGACACTTGGGACGCTGTTTTTTGCTGTAAAGCCGGCTGCGACGCGCTGTAGTGCACTGTATTTTCGCTGGTAAGCACTGCGTGACACTGCGTTTTCACTGTGGCGCACTGGGCGGCGCTGCGTTTTCGCTGTAGCGCAATGGGTGACGCTGAATGGTCACTGGCACACTGACTTTATCGCTGCACACTGGGACAGCGTGCACTGTACAGCTGGGCCAGCGTATACATGCTGCACACTTGCTCGTTAATTAAGAGCCGATAAAATAGGATATTGTTGTATGCGCTGAAACAATTTGGCAACAAACTAGTAGGCATAAGTGCAACATCATCGAGGAGAAATATGTATCGGAAAAATCGTGCACGGATGAGCTGCGCCGTAGGTTGGTTGTGCAGCAACGAACAAGAAATATGCGATAGGTTTTATCGATTTCCGAATGCCGGCTCATCGGTTATGAGCCAAACATTTTCGTCACGGCTAAGCTTATATGTAATTAGTTAGCGCTTTGTGTGGTTTGTTTCATTTGAGAGAAATGTCCTTGGCGTAAGTTTGTCAAGTGCAATGCTCGACACCAAGTTCCTTGGCCTAATCAAAGTGGGCCCACAGAGCGATCACGCTTACCACAAAGCGCGCAGTACATTAGCGTAGCACGCTGTCATATTTCCATAATTAATTGCAGTTGCCGTGTATTACTGAAGTGAGGAAGTTCTAAATGTGACATACGAATTTTCATTCACTCGAGTGAAATAAATATATGAGAGGTTAATTCCTGCATTCTGACGCCGCGTGCGGAAGGCCGATTACAACGATGCTCTTGTAAAACGCATGCGACTGCTATAGCGTATATACACACGAGAAGTGTATTTGGCAATGGTGCAGTGGTTGTGATTCGCTTTACATTTTTTTTTGATTGTCGGACTGCTCGAACGAACTACACACTTGAAATTTGCCGCGTCGTTTCAGGACTTTACACATTCATGATCGCAACTGAGCGTATGGGCAGAGCCGCGAGCCGCCGTTATGCGCGCCTTGCTGACTGTTATTTGAGAGCCTTGTCCTTGGCACGTAATTGCTTTTATGTGAGTGCGCGTTATCACAGCCGTATTTACATAGCGCAGCGTCACCAATATCTCATGCTTGAGTAACTATTCCGCTACGTTTGTTTGTGCGCAAGGTTACGCGTAGGGATTAGAGGCTTTAGTTCAAAACAGTATTTTCAGCTGGAGGCATTTTCAAGTCGCCTTTAAACAAGTCTCGCTGTTGCAGGTGGTTCATCCTTGCGCTAGTTACCGAACTAAAGCATACGCTTGAAGCGACGCCGACGTGATAGCTCGCGATGCAGCAGGCAACAAGCAGGTCGCAGCTATTGCCATAAGGCTGGGACGGCGTCCGCGGAAGGGGGGGTTTAGGGAGTTTGAGAATTGGGGACCCAAGAAGCTTGCGACCCGCCAGGGCGCATGCGCAGAACCATCTGCGCATTTTCTCCAAAGACTTGGGAGAAAATCAGTCGAACCAACCTGTTCATTCCTGTTAAACGCGGAGGTGTTGGCCTTGTTCATTTATTTTTACGTTGTTTCTAGGTTTATGTTCCTTAGGAATGTGGAAGATCCCTTTTTACGAACAGTCATACATACCAGGCTACGGAGATCAATCCCAGATTTCATAATTTCCTCTTGTGGTGATTTGGAGGGTACCGTAACTGGATTTTTGTGGGAGGTCTTACTTTCATACAGAATGTTGAAAGTGAGATTTTCTTTAGAGCACTTTAGTGACGTCACCAGAAAGAAACTTTATAAGGATCTAATTGAAGCGTTCCTCCCGACTCCTTTGTACCGTTTGCCATATCATGGATACCCAGGACAGAATATTTTGAAAAGGGCCAAGAAAATGCCAATAAGTCCAGCTGCCGACACTTTCTTTTTCAAGCTACATACGAATAGTCTACCTGTAAAAACATGGCTTCAGGAAAAAGGCTCATTTGTACCTTGGACAACTAACTGCCTTTTATGTAATAAACCAGAGGATATACAACATCCTTTTGTAGACTGCTGGGATGCAGTATTTTTCTGGGACGTGCTTCAGCGCACTGTAAAGAAAGAATTACCACTAGATTCTTTTGGCATAAGCTTTTTACCAGTAGGAAAGCCATGCGATGTGGTCATGGTCCTGGGTCTTCATGCATTGTGGAAAACGAGAATGCAGGTGCGGCATGCAGATGTTCATGTAAAATCCTCGAGGGAAACCTCCATTGAGAGCGTTGGACAAATTAGGGAGAATTATAGAGCCCAGCCTGAAACACCACACTGGGTTACTATACTTGATGTTTTGAAAGATATGAAAAAGCTTTAGAGATGGTCACACCAGTGCGTAAATAATGTGTGCATGTGCGCTTTTGATTGCCTGTGTACTTTGTTCAACAAGGCAATAAAGAAAAAAAATTACAGCATATCCACGGAGTGAATGATGATGAGTGGGCGAAGCTCGGGATGTTCATCGTAGACCGTGCAGAGTTCCGGATTAATTTAGTTAACGCGCACGCTACGAATCCTCATGGTTCAACTATGCACAAGTGAAATCTCCCACCGGCACTTCATTGCAAGTCAAGATCCAGTGCCTATGTATATATTACATATATATATATATATATATACGATTCTCCAACGCGAGCAGTCGGTATTTCTCAATCAAGAAACTCGCTAGGAGACGCTGCCTGCGCCAACGTTGTCTCTCGAGGGTGAGGGCGCGTTCTCCTTTGCGAGCTAGTAGAGCGTTCCGCTAAGAAAGAGCGTTTCCACAGCCAAGGCGCGCCTTTTGCTCTCTCTCTGTCTCTCTCTCACAAGACAGCAGAGGCACGCGCCGGGAGAGAGAGAGAGAGAGAGGCACGTGCCGGGAGGCACGCGCCGAGGGCGAGCGCGTGCCTCCCAGCACGCGGGTTACGCCTGACGACTGACGCCTGACACGTGACAAGGTTAGACTAAGAGGAGCTACGCCCCTAAAAAAAAGTCACAGTTTCGCCGCAAGGGCGAAGCAATGAATGCGATAGCAAGAAACTAATGCTATACGAAGTGAGGCTCGCAGCTACAGGAGCAATATTAATTGTAGCAAACATGCACTTGCTAAGTGAGCGCCTCGATCCCGTGGGCAGCGCGTGCTGGTACGAAGGGCTTTACACGTTGTGTGTCACAAAGCTACACATACAAAGCTAGGGGAGGCGGCTAAATGAACGAACAGAAGATGAGCGCGAACTATCAAGTGGAGCACGCACGAAACGAACGCACAGATATAGACCGCGGCGTCCCAAGCGGCTTCCCTTGAGCTCGAGTGACTTTCGTACACTCCCTTGCGCTCCTCGCGCCATCTCGCCGGTAATGGAGAAACGCTTACAAGCGCCTGGCGTCTCTGAGTCCTGCCAGCGGTAAAGCGTGTGTATATAAGGCTCGCAGTTAGCTCCGTGAAGGATCTGCTCTTCGTGGCGTAGTGGTTAGTGCCACGCGTTGCGGAGCGAGCGGTCCCTGGTTCGATTCTGCGCTCCGGAAGCATTTATCTGAATTATTTTTCTTTGGGACTTTTATAGATATATATATACATACTTATATATATACGGGTCATGACGGGGGCAACGGGGACGGCAAAAACCAGCCGAGGCTGTCCATATAATTGCTATCGCAATAAAACATCGTGGCTTTGAGGTAGGACACCTGCTTGCCCCGCAAACGGCCCGGGTTCGATCCTCAATGGGACCGAAGATTTGTATTGTTTACTTTATTTGCATCTTTCTCGATTTTTCGCTCACGCAGACACCGACACCGACGGCGGTATTTCTGCGAAACGAGCTCTCTAACGCTATCGCGTTAAAATTCGTCGGCCAGCTTTCACGAGACTATTCTGTCAGTTTGGCAGGGAACGCGTCGCCGCCGACGGGGAGCTGGGTATGCTTTAACGCGATAGCGTTAGAGAGCTCGTTTCGCAGAAATACCGCCGTTGGTGTCGGCGAAAAATCGTGAGCGAAAAATCGAGAAAGATGCAAATAAAATAAACAATACAAACCTGCGGTCCCATTGACGATCGAACCCGGGCCATCTGCGTGGCAAGCAGGCGTCCTACCACAAAGCCACGATGTCACTTGGAACTTCCTCGGAAAAAAACGCCACATAAATGTCAGGTAGTGGAAGGAGTCTCCTTAACGCATTTTGTTCGGCAGGTGTCACGACGAAAATCAGCCCATTCGGCGATTTGTAGGAGGAATAAAGTTTATCGAGCATATCAAGCAAACAGCAAACGTTAGATAATGTGCTGCCATCTGTGAGACATTGTGAAAAACATGTCTCGACTACCATGGCCTCCAAGAGGGCGGGTGCGCCCGCCATCTCGGAGGCCATGCGACTACAGCAGAGCCTATATGGTTCCGCCGTTCTACGACAGGGAACATATTGCCACATGGCGTCTTTTCATTGAAAGCGACAGACGCGCGCTCTTAGCATTTCTATCTTCGGCTTGCGTCTATGCATGCGTAACACTAGGCGTCTGGTGTGAACGCGCGTCAATGATGCTGTGGCGTTCGACTTTCATCCTTAGTGTCGACGCGTTCTTATGGAGCCTCCAGCTCAAACTCTGCGGGGTATACAACGGCGTGCGTCGCCGAGCCGTGGTGCTCTTTCTCTTGTGACCCGCCGAAAGACAGCTGCACCTGTCGTTGCTACCACCACCGAATTAGGACAAGGTCTCCAACGAAGTGGCTGCGCCAAGACGCTCTCTGCGTCTGGCTCTTCTAGTCACAATACTGCGTGACAATATCATATCAAGCAAACAGCAAACATTAGATAATGTGCTGTTTGCCATTTCACTGAGCATAAGGCGATGCTTGTTGCGGTTGGCCGGAAGATGTCTCCAGAAGAACAAATCGAACCGCAAGAACGATGACAGAATGTGACTATTTACGAATGAAAGTGTCACGCCTACGCGCAGTTCATAATACAGGACCATGTCACTACATCACTGTACAAAATTTTCATGAGGTTGATATAAAAGCGCTATTAAATAGATCGAAAACCTCTAGAATTACTATAGATACGTCGCGCACGCGCGCGCGTGTGTGTCTGTGTCTGTGCGCATGTGTATGTGTGTAACAACACACATTAATAAGTATGCACTGAGTGGTTGAAGCGCACACTAGGGGCCGGATTTCGCTATCGCGTTCAACTCTTAAAGGTGAAGCTTAAGGGTCCCCGAATTTTTTCACCGTCCCACAGATGTGCGCATTTCGAGTTTGAAAGTGCAAGCGAGACAGACGCTCCCCTCGACTGGCCGTTGCCAATAACGCAGTTTTTTAGCAAAGTGGAACGCTTTCATTGTAAAGCGCTAAAAACACTTCCAACTGCAGACACGGATGCGTACGCTCTCGCACGCAATGTGCGACGTTCATTTTCACGAGATGCACATTCTGAATGATCGTGTCAGCGGCAATAAACTACCGAAAATACCAACCATGTATATCCAATCAAGCAAATGAAATGAGCAATTTATTTTACGCACTGTTCCTAATAGCAGCATTGCTTTCAAGTACGTAGACTCGCTGAAGGCGGGCGGGTCCGTGAGGTGTCGAAGTGGTTATCGTTGTGTGGGACCAACTCGCGCTAGTGGCATCACTTGCACGCCGCACAACTCCTTTCGTCGAGATTGTAACCATACCGCATAATATTTTGCAACACACCACTGTCTTCGCTTCACTTTCTACGATGAATTCACACCAGCCGACGAACACTCGCTCATGCTCGCTTACGCGCTGCGACGCAAACGTGACTGAATCGAGCGACGCCATCGTTGTTTTGAGGGTGAGGAAAACGTGCAACTGACAGCAGAAACCAAGAAGCCAGAAACTGCAAAGAACGAAATTCGATTACGAGGCAACTTTCCAAAATAAAATGGAATAATCTTGAACGTAAAAAGAAAGAAAATTAGGTGACATGTCGTATGTTGCGCTATGTTTTGTGCAAAAGTTAGCGTTCGTGGACTACATGCGAGAGCACAGTGATAATGTGCGCGCTTCGACTCCGTAGCTTTCACTATGCTGCCACAGAAAGTTGTCGCCAGGTATAGTATTTGCGCAGAAAGAACCTTGCCCCTCGGCTGTCTGCTCGCGCGGTTGTCTCGTGGTGAAAAGAAGAGGGATGTTTCAAGCTGTCACTGTGATGTCCGCGCTGATGTTACGGGAGCGTACGAAAGTCACTCGAGCTCAAGGGACGCCGCTAAACGAACAGAGAGAACATGAGCGCGAACTATAAAGTGTCACAGCTCGACACTTGAAGCACGCTAGTTTCCTTCGCTGCTTCGGCCGCCTTTGCAACAGGAGCGCTGTTCAAACTAAGAGTATCCATCGTGACAGCTTATACGCGCTCGTTCAGTGTATATCTGTGCGTTCGTTTCGCGCGTGCTTCACTTGATAGTTCGCGCTCATCTTCTGTTCGTTCATTTAGCGGCCTCCCCTAGCTTTTGCATGTGTAGCTTTATGACACACAACGTATAAAGCCCATCGTACCAGCACGCGCTGCCTACGGGAGGCGCTCGCTTAGCAAGTGCATGTTTGCTACAATTAATATTGCTCCTGAAGCTGCGAGCCTCACTTCGTATAGCATTACGGTTTCTTGCCATCGCATTCATTGCTTCGCCCTTGCGGCGAAACTGTGACTTTTTTGATGACGTCTTTGGTAAGTCTTTAAACGGATTCAGAAATACTGGGAAATGGGATTATTGGAATCTCATGAAAGCCGTCGAAAAGACCAGCTTTTTGAAGACGCTTCGAATACGTTAAAGAAACGTCTCTTTTATGTGCAACAAGCTGGACATTAGACGAGATATACGACGCATCCTAGCTTCTTACGCGTGCCGTCTCTGCGACGTCGTTAACGTCTCGGATATCCGTTTCGAAGACGTCATAAATCCTTTGTGGCTAGCTGGGTGCCCTCGGCCGCCGCCGACACTACAGCTGGACTGTGGAAGCGTGGACGGCGTTGCGCAGCCACACGGGATTGCAGCGCCAAGCGAGTGCTCCCGCAACAAGGTCGATCAAAACTGCTCCCGGTTCAAAGTTCGCTGTCAATTTTGCGACAATTATCCAAGAAATGCTTCGCGACCGTTGGAGCCTAGCGCTGCCGTGCGCTTACCATTCGCACCATTGGCTTCGTCTTGACTCGTTTGGCTCTGGATGCATACCGCAGAGTGTTGATTGTCTCGTGGGCGTTAGAAGCGCTTGGAGAAACGCAGGCTATCTGCGCATAAGCATGATCACAATTAGGGCCAGGTTGGCTTGGCTGCAAAACAACCAGTCGTTCAACATTACCACAAAAGAGCGGAAATCATTACGTCAACAAGGAAACAATAAACATTGTTTCTCGCTCTCCGGCTATTATCAGCGTTCTTCGTTTGTCAGTTCAAACTACAGAGAACCACCACGATAGTGTCGTGCTACTCACAGTGGGGACGCAGGTTCAACAACAGGCCGTTAGAAAGAAAAGCATAGTGGATCAGAGACTGTACAGGTCAGCCATTACTCTTGCTGCTTCTCGAGTGGTAGGCTTTCCGTAACGTGGCTAAAGGAGGGGACGTAGAGCATTTCATGCGTCCCATGCTTTAGCCGTGTTTCGAAAAGCCTGCTCGTGACGCGTTACGAATAATTCCGTCTCTCATTGCTATTAAAAGAGAGAGAGAATAACGATATGAGGGGATCGGTAGGCGATGGTCAGTGAGACATGGATGGGAAATGTAGGCAAGAGTAGTAATTTGAAGTTAAGCGGGCAGAGATGACGCAGAATCAGCTCGCGTAAGGCAGTAAATCATTGACCTTGATTCTGACTTAGAGGAGGCATAGATTGCTCGTAGAACAAGTTGCTTAATCAAGCTAGCTGGTGCGTAGCCCGCTTTAGTACCAGCTGTAATATAGACTGCGCTATGAATGCGCACCCAGCTACATGCTGTTCCACGGTAACTTTCACCGAGTTGCAGCTGGTTGTACTTGATCGTCCAATGTGACGGATGGTTCTACAAACAGCAGCACCACCTCAATTGAAGGGTTCCTCTTCTGGAAGCCATCCGCCTGCCTTGTATGCTGCTTAGCGTTTCGACTACATCGCACATATTGCATTATCCTTTATATCGAACAGGACGCTTTGACAGTAATGCGTATCTATGGCTACATCGAACAAAAAGAGCCCAAACACTTGATCGGGCAGCGCCAAGAAGTTTACTTTCCATGACTTCAGGGGGCTTTGTCGCACGTGTTTGCCTTTCCAGCCTTGCTGCTTTCACTGTGCAGAGGTTCGACAGCCTGTATGGGGCCCTGGTGAATAAGACTTGCACCGTACCGCTGGGTGGCGGCGAGTTTCCTTTGGCAGGCTCTCTGCTACCGAGGTCCTGGGGGGACCGAGCGCTCAGCAGTCTTTCAGTTTAAAGCTTGAATGCTGCTGAAATACAGTGGGGCAAGATATTTCCAGGGCGTTTTTAAAACACAACGTAGCAATAGCGCGTTTAACTAGACTAGAGTGGTTCGACTTGAAAGGCAGAACGGGTTTATTGGCGAGCGGTTCATGGCACCCGCAGACGCCAACAGCTTAGAAGACAATCCAGGTGTCTAATCTGGTCGTTTACTGAGAATGCTCGCGTTAGGTCAAGTGCGCTCATTACCTCTGAGAACGCAGCGAGCAGCACTTTGCGTACGTGTTCAGTACCATGCGGACCACAATTTACAACAACTAAAATCATAGACACGACGGAGCAAATAAGATCTTTGTTGGTGAGCGAGGCGTTGATAAGACGATCATAATGATCAAGGACCAGGTCACTAAGCATGGGGGCAATGCAAATGCATACGCCTGATTTTCAAGTGTAGAATCCCTTCGAAGCGAATGTACGTTGATCTCAGATTTAAGTTTAAAAGTTCTAAAAAAGTCAACAAAAAACAATAAAAAGAAATCAGCCTTCCTAAAAGTCAATGCATGTCCTTCTGCACGGTGCTGCTCCAACATGGGCGCCAGCTGTATTGTGGGCAAAGACTTGATTCTGTATTGGTTAAAATTTCCTGGGAATCAGGCCCTAAAACAGACAGACGAGTAGTCGTCTACTATGAAGCGCATTCTTCTTGCATATGCAGCGCGAAGTCAAAAATGAATTGGAGCTCCTCTTGCAGTTTGACGCACCTGACGTACCTGCATCTACGTGAAAACTATAACCATTCCAAAGCGTCACTGGACTCATCACTGCTGCCGGCTAAAGCGCTTTCTACAGAAGTCACCTTCTGCGGTACCATTTTGGCTGAACTCGGCACCATCTTCAGCTCGAGTTTCGTTTCTGGTGGCGCATCGGCACGAAAAACAGACGAACCTGAAAGTGATATAGTGTAGTGTTTCAAAGAATGTGCCAGATGGCCACAGCTGCCTGTAACGCGCCGGTTTTAACATTTGGGCCTCTTAAAATCATGGGAGCTACGTGTCCAATGGCCTGTGGCACCGTAAGGAAAGAATTAATACGCCTTAAAACCTCTTAATTCCTCATAGCCGAAGTTAATCAGCTCTAACCCGTCCCAACAAACCCTAGTTTCTCTTAATCCGTCCTAGTCCCTCAATCTACCTTATCGAAGAAAGGTTTTGGGTTCGACTCCTGCCATGGTCTTGATGTCGCGCATTCGAGTACCATAGGGTATAAACCCATCTACAGTCACTGATCAGCGATTAACTTGGGTAATCATTTTTCATTTCTTACAGACTGCTCGCACACATTTGTTGGCTCTATTGAAAACAATATTTATGGTGAATTTTGCACCTGCACCGCTGGTGTTGACGCCGAGGTAGTTGAAGGACACCTTCCAATGGCATCTGTGAGGCATGCGCATTAACATATATATTTTTACATATTTGCAGCACCTGTTTTGCATAGGCGCTACACGTGAAAGCGCTACCATGAAAAGAAAAGCGAGCGCACAGCACTCGCGTGCCTCCAGTTAAAAAAGCGCACGAGTCACTTTTTGTATACGCGGACGTATGGACAAAAGACTTGAGGTGGGGACATATTGTGATGTGCGCGCGAGTGTTGCCTGTGCTCAGTGGCCGCGAAGAAACACCACCCTGTCAGATTTCTAGAAAACACACATCTCCCTGTAAAGGCAACTCTGAGTAGCACGCCAAGCAGCTCATGGGTCGACTTAAAGTTCCGTAAAGAGTTGCGGTTAAAGTTTAACGGCAGCCTTATAGCTGTGCCCGAAGCTCTGGTGCAGGAACTCGCACTTGAACCGCACGCCCGCGCCATCCGTTCGGGTTGCAGGAATTGCTTCAAGCGTTTCGCTGCCTTCGCCGCCGACTCGCATTGCCACGCCTCTTCGGGACCCACTGCTCGACGTTTACGTTCCGCTTCGGCTTCGCATTGGCGCAGCGCTTCGATGTTTGCTTGCCAGTGTGGACGTTTCGCTTCGACTGCGCGAGCCCTCGTTGCTTCCGCGGATTCTTGCAGGCGGCGCTTAAGGCGCGTTTCTGCTTCTCTCGCTTGAACTTCGGGGTCCGCTTGCCGCCGCTGCCATTTCGCGGCAGCCGCTTGAGCCCTCTTCTCCGCAGCAGCAGCATTGCTGCCAGTGGCGCTCATCGTGGCGTTGACGGTGGCGTTGACTGGAGGAGAATGAGCGGAGCGCGCGCAGGTCAGTTTAATCATAGTCCCTCAATACCTTTTACTGGTCACGAAACTTCTCCGTCACTCTATGGGAGAGCTTTGTGTGCTGCCGACTTTGACCGCGGGACGGCGCCAGCGGTGCTAAGAAGGCGCTCGTCGAGGTCTGCGAGATGACGGCGAGATGTGTTGGCTCCGTTGGCGTCATGTTTAATCGCGAATGTGCGGTGCAGTCTGTGCCGTTACCGTTTTAGAATATTATGAATAGTTTAGCGGCAGCTCGGCAAACAATGCCGACGGCGTGCTGTGTGCCGAATTGACGCTCCGGCTACAGAGGACCGGTCGAAAAAAAGTCACAGTTTCGCCGCAAGGGCGAAGCAATGAATGCGATAGCAAGAAACTAATGCTATACGAAGTGAGGCTCGCAGCTTCAGGAGCAATATTAATTGTAGCAAACATGCACTTGCTAAGTGAGCGCCTCGATCCCGTGGGCAGCGCGTGCTGGTACGAAGGGCTTTACACGTTGTGTGTCACAAAGCTACACATACAAAGCTAGGGGAGGCGGCTAAATGAACAAATAGAAGATGAGCGCGAACTATCAAGTGGAGCACGCACGAAACGAACGCACAGATATAGACCGCGGCGTCCCAAGCGGCTTCCCTTGAGCTTGAGTGACTTTCATACGCTCCCTTGCGCTCCTCGCGCCATCTCGCCGGTAATGGAGAAACGCTTACAAGCGCCTGGCGTCTCTGAGTCCTGCCAGCGGTAAAGCGTGTGTATATAAGGCTCGCAGTTAGCTCCGTGAAGGATCTGCTCTTCGTGGCGTAGTGGTTAGCGCCACGCGCTGCGCAGCGAGGGGTCCCTGGTTCGATTCCGCGCTCCGGAAGCACTGACTTATTTTTCTTTGGGACTTTTATATATATATATACATACTTATACATATACGGGTCATGACGGCGGCGACGGGGACGGCAAAAACCAGCCGAGACTGTCCATATAATTGCTATCGCAATAAGAATTGGCAGCGTATCTCCGTGCTTCGCTGCGAATGTCGTCGAAAGACGATAGTCTTCTACCGGCCGTACTACATGAGTCCCGGTTCATCTGTGGTTCGGCACGAGCTTCGGGCGTTTCCTGGGCACGCTTGAGACGACGGGCATCGGCACGCCGGCGCTTCTCCGCTGCAATCTGCTCGTCGGTCTTTTCCCTGCGTTGTCTGGGCATGTCATGTAGGGTGTGTTCTATGTCAACAAACGGCCATTTATGTTTTGCCTTGCCTCAGACAGCGCCCCGTCTATGTTGAATCGGCCGCATGTGGCTGACATTGATGAAATGGAGGCAGCGCCAGCGCTGCGTGAGATATGGACGCCATCTGGCCGTGATATTGGGAAACGCAAGAAGCTTGCGTAGTATGCAGAGCTACTGGTAGGTGGCAGCACCGTGTCGTTTTACCGAAGCGTAGGAAACGTCCGCTCCTAACAAGCACTAGGGTCTTTAGAACTACGCATCTATGTATTTTCTACTAAAGGAACACACCATCTAATGCTTACGTATTGATGCTGTGCCTCATATATGCGTAATATTTGCTTTTTGGTCGACTGTGTTCAGAAGTATGAACGTAGCTACCAGTTCAAGATGTGTGGTCGTTGAGGAAGGGGTTAACCTTTCGCAGCAGGACAGACACACACACAGACAGACAGACCTGAATTTCTGCGTTGAAGTATCCCAAGAAAGACTATCGTCTTTAAAAGTGTCGTTGTTCGCGTTGCCCAGTGACCCCCAAAGTCGAGAGAAGTGAAAACGAGCGTTACCACATCAGGAAACGGGTGCGTTCTCGTCAGTGTTGTACGGAACGTCGTTCCACGGAACGACGTTCCTGGAACGAGTTCCTTTTGGGAGGAACGAAGGAACGCCGTCGTTACATTTAGGATTGGTGGGACTGTAACGGAAACGCGTTACATTTACGAAGGAACGGCAAAGGGAATGGCGTTCCTTCTATACACGCTCCACTCCACGATGATCGCATATACGCAGCACATCATGCAGGGCGGATATAGGCTGGGCTACAACAAGCCCTTCATGAAGTCCCCGTTTTCCTGCCGCCACTATCGCTCCCTCATAGAAAATAACGCTCGAAAACGCGATTCTATTGCGGTTTCGATGATTCGACGAGGGTGACGCTTCCCCTTCACTGCGGCCGCACGACGTCAAGGTATCCCACCACTCCTTCGCGCTTACTATGGCCACTGGACAAATAGTTTCCGGGTGTAAGCCAGCTGCATGGCAACGCGGGATGAACTGCATGCAACAGCAAAGTTACTTTCGTCCCTTCCCTTATGATCCCGCCGCCAGGACTTCCTCTGACCTGAAACGCTGTCAACGCGTGCTTTACTATATCGCCTCTCCCCGCATTGGTTCTGAGAATCGCGTTTGTCGCCATGGTTGTCCATACTTGTAAGACATCTGTGCGTCAATCGCTTCAAGGTATTTTAGTTGAACAGAACGGGCCGCGCCTTAATTAAGCGTCAGCAGCCCTATGCCCTCTGCAAAAAGCAGAAACGAAAGGCTTTTCGAGAGGATATATACACGTGCTAACGCGAACGTGTGCTGAACATGCGTGCGTGCATGCGTGCGTGCGTGTTTGCAATATTGAGCGAAGATAACATCGCTCTAACCCGGACCTGGTTAATTATGGTTGGTGATGCCAGTTTATTTCTAATAAAAACTATGGTTTAATTGATATCAATACTACGCGACCAAAGTGTTAGCTACACAGGAATAGCCAAACATTTTAACGCACAGCACCCCGTCCACTTTACTGTACAGCCTCATTTGGTGTATACCAATGTCCTGTCATTTATGCTTGTGTGGTGTGGGTCATTTCGGTTGGCGTCCCGTCAAATAATGCATGTAAGGCTATATATTTTCGTATTTATTTCCTGCACCACAACAGCATTTCACCCTTGCGTTTATGTCGGTGTGCCTACGGATTGAACAGGCAAATAATGCTTATTCCTAATGTCACGAAGAAAAGAAAAAATAGCAGTCCCGCGTTATTTAATTCGGCGGTAAACGCACAAGATAGAAATATTAAAATTCATCACACGGGCATACAACGCAGCTATAATTAACAACAAAAGTACAGTGTATCACAAAATTTAAAGTGATGAAAACTAAGTAAAAGCAATATATCCAGAAGTACCGATCAGTTTATTAAAACGCTACAAGGGCTACCAATTTTGAGCAAAATTGTTTAGGACCGGGAATGCTGACGACAACGGCGTATCTTGTTCGAGTATTTGCGCGCTGTGCGTGAGTCAGGCACAAACCTTTATATGCTATCCTAAATCAAAAGGTCTATTACCAGCTTTCAGTATCAGATGCACCGCTGTTACACGCATTGGTGCATGTGAGCAACTACCTATTTGCACATTGGAGGTGCAGTATGCTGGCTACGCATCTGAAAACTGAAGTGGAAAGTGTCGCACTTGTAAATGACTGGCGCCAAAGTTGCAGTGGAGTTGTGCTTAGTATGTTCGGTGCTCCTTGAAAATATATGCCTAGAAACGTTTCTTTGTCTCCAGATAATATTCCGCCCGTGACGTTGGAATTCTGCAAATATGCATAAGTCGATGCATGATTTTATATGTTCACATTAATTTGCCTCAGGATTAATTTTCAATTTTAGAAATCAAATGTAACGTTAATCTAACGACACGTTCCAATTTTGGAAATGTAACTGGAATGCGTTCCTTTCTGAGTAAAGGAACTTGTAACGGCAACTCGTTACGAAATTGGGAAGGAACGAGGAACGTGTTTTCGTTCCTGTTTTGGAGGAACGTGTACAACACTGGTTCTCGTTTAGGTCACCGAAAGTTCGCTTCTGCGAAAAACACTTCGATAAGGAGGACATCATTCGCAAAGACGAGCACGTTATACAGGGCATCTATTTATCTATATATACCTTATCTATTTTTAGTACTGCGATAATTGTTCTTCCCTGTTTCTAAAATGTATTGTGAGCATGTAATCATGCATATTCATTTACATTTCTGCACTTGTATGTATTCAGTTACCGTTTTGAAAATAAAATGCTTACAGCCTACAACGAGTTGTTTGTTATGAAAATATAAAGTATTTGGAGCCTACTGGTTTTTACTGAAGTTCTACAATGTGTTAATGCATCGTAGATCAATCAGCCGCACAAGACATTTCTTTAATATTCGTCCTAGTGAAAAGAACTGTTGTACAGCATGACTGTGAAATACCTTGAACAATCTCTTGGCACTTTACAGTGTGCGGGGCCCTTAAACATTTTGCGAAAAAATAAAAAAATAAGTACCACGTGAGGTTCTTCAACACGCCCGTAAACCTGAGTACACAAGTGTTTTTGCGCTTCGTTCCCTTCGAAATGCGAGCATTGTGGCCAGGTATGCTTAGCACTGCACCTTAGCTTCTAAACTACCGGGGCGATTAATGATTGACTGATGGGGTTTTACGTACCAAAGCAGCTGTGATTATGAGAGTCGCGCCGTCGTGGAGGGCTCCGGGGTAACTTCGACCACCTGGGGTTCTTTCACGTGCACTGACATATCGCACAGCACACGGGCCTCAACATTTTGCCTCCATCGAAATGCAGCCGCCGGGATTCGATCCCGCGACCATCGGATCTGCAGGCGAGTGCCATAACCGCTAGACCACCGTGACGGGCCAGTATCAATTTTTCGCTTGTGTGCAGGTATTACTACAGTAATCCTCTTACATTTGCTTAAGAGTTCTGTATATACAGTCGCCCTGAGACAGAGAAGCCAGCGACGCACGGGCAACCGATATTTTTTTTTCCTCTAACGCAGCATTTCTAACGCCGAGCGTCGGTGCCACGCGGTCATGTACCGGAAAGGTATTTTTGACCCAGTCATGTACATTGTGAACAATTTAGGTGAAGTATTCTTTCAAAGCATGGATACAGCGTCACGAGAAAGCACCGTCACGTAAGTTGTGCGCATCAATACATTTCTCAGCAAAAGAGGCATGAAGCATGCCCGTCTCCGACGGTACAAACGGCTGCGCACTGGCAGTGTTGGTCCCGGTCCCGTTCTTCCGCTTGCGTCGGCAACAGCCTCGAAGAAAATTAAGACCGTCAAAAAAAAAAAAAAAGGAGCCAGGCCTGCGCGGAATCGTAGGACAGTGACAGCGTAAGCTGAAGGAGCGACGTTCCTAGAGGCCATTGTAAACGCTTGGGGAAACTAGTGCAAGTACAGGTGGTGGGTATCCCCTGCGCCATAACTCTGCTTCTATCTGCACAGCGGTCTGCTGTGCCCGACGTTGCCCTGCTGCAGCCACGCGCGTAACTCTGCAATTCACTTCTTCAGCAGCGGTACGCATCTTGCGAGGAGGCGCCATCAGGTATACCGAAGAGCCAAGTCAGGTTGCTGCCGGGGCTGCGCACGTCGCCAGCACTTCGTAAAAACACATTTCGAAGGCTATGCGGAGGAAATCAGCGCCAATAGATGGCAGCAGATGTCCTGTTCTTCACGAGGAGCGATAGTGGTTATGGACACGGGCGGCGGCGGCGGCGGACAACTACGGCGCCATTGTTGTGATCTCATAACAGCTTACGCTGTAAAAAAGGCATTGCCCAACAGTGTGAACAGCGTTTGGTGAATCGGTGCAGCGCGCGTCGCTGCAAGCCGATTTCGCCACGACCGAAAGCAAAGGAACACCGCCGCTACACACAGGTGCGAGTACGCTGCCTGTAATCAAAGGGAGAGCAGGATATGAAACCCCCCTGAAAGACGTCTGCGAAATCACCAGAGCGATTCTCCGCCAGGGAAACCTCGTAACGCACCAAAAACGCGCCATTTAAGCGGCTGCGATGAGAGCCTACTTGGCCTTCTTGACTGCAGTGGCGCCCATGGCGGGAGGTTCCGTCGCTATACCAAATTGGCTCGAAGTTTGGTGACCAGCAAAGGGTATTCAGGGACTATGGTTTAATCTAGCGGAGCTGCCGTGGCGCCTCTAGCGGTCTCCTCCGGAAGCTTAGGCCAGCTGTTGCGCATGCGCAGTGGGGATGTGGACGGTGTAGGGAGGGAACAGTCTTGACCATAAGCTGTTTCGCATGTAAAACGCGCACTGCAAAGGGCCACACACGGGCGCGGCAGGCGCGAGTGAATGGCTTAATTTATGCCTCCCGTCGGGCAACAGCTGTGATCTGCTGTGACGGTGCTTTAGAGCATCTACAAATAGAATGAGAAGAAGCCACCCCTTGAGAAGAGAGCCCCTGAGGGAATGGCACATTTGGGCTCCGCTTCTGAGCGCTACATGCTTCGCAAATGACTACAGCATGTGGGTGAGGTGTTCGTTACAGCGCACCCTAGACGTAGAATGTGCTTTTTCACCAAGACCGGGGGGTCGTTTAGGAACCTTGTAATATAGTTGTTTTAGATGCGAAGCAGCTTATGGTCGGGGCTATGTCACTCTCTCTCTCTCCCTCCCCCCCCTCCCTCCATCCATCCGCCGTGCGGCGTCCACACCCGCACTGCGCATCCTCCTCCCCCTCATCTCCTCTCCCCTCTCCTCTCCGAACGGTGCGCGTTGACAATGGAAACGATCTTTCTTCGATGAACGCTTTACCAGCTCGCAAGGAACGAAAACGCACCCTCGCCTGCGAGAGACAACGCTGACGCAGGCAGCATCTGCTAGCGTCAAACCGTCAAACGCGGTGTGCACCCCCCCGTGCTGCCTCGCATCGCCTCATGGTCCCCAAAATTTAGCGGGAGATGGTGTGATTTCTTAAAGTATTAGGAAAGGTACACACGTGTGCCTTGATATTCGGTATCTGATCCGATATCCGGGGTTCGATATCCGTAAAATTTGATATTAGCAGCCTAAAGTTTAGTACATCGTCATCTTTGGAAACCGAGTCGGTTCGACAAATGGCACAGAGGTGACACAGCTTGTGGCGGCGTTAGAAGCCTATTCGGGCGACGCTATGTTCCTGATACACGGCGCACCACCGCCTTGTGAGCGAGCTTCGACATTTCACAATTTGTGGTAGCGCTCTCTCTGCTTTAAAAAACAACACAAAGAAACGTTATTCCGAAGTACCTTTCACAGACTTGTCTATTTAATTAAGAAATAGCTATATGCTAGCAAAATATTCGAGGAAATGTACTGATGGGATGACAGACGTTCAGCTATACTGCCAGCATTCTTCTTTATGGTGACATGCCAAGAACCTTTAGGGGTGAGGCACCTTAGGGCCGAGCCCTGTCCGCCGTCCCTCGTCGTCGCCGTGCTCTGGTTTGCATGCAGTACGCTAGGGGCGCTGCGGTGCACAGATGCGAGCGTTCACTTTGAGTGTAGACAGCTAGAGGCGCTGCGGTGCACGGCGCTATATAAATCTTCGTTCGCGCCGCGCTAGCGTGTGGGCCCACACTGGAGGCAGTGCACCCAGGCAGGGTCGTCTGCTGTCGAGAGCGACCGGCGCGCGTTGACTATGGAAATTGTTACAAAGCTGCTGCAGGTGTGCTTGCGACGGTGTGGCGCAGCCGGGGGACATGAGTTTCTGTGCCGCACGTGCGCATGTGCTTCGTGTGTGCGAACGTTTTTAGTTAGCACAGAAGGAAGGCCAGCCTGGAAGAACGTCCGGTTCCGAGCCGAAGAGTCGACCCCGTCCGGCACATCTGGAAGTGATTCGTCCGGCGGGGGCCCACCTTATCAGCGTCGGGCCACACAAACTGTTAGCCGCTGTGTGTCTCCGCACGTGCACGTGGCCGCGTGACGTGATCGTCTCCGGTGTCGTTTCCCGGACTTTCGGTAATTACGGCCATGGGCGGCTCAAGTACGGAGACCTCCCATCCTCTTCCTCCTCCCTCGCCCAGGAGCCAATGGGGGAGAAGACCGGGCAACAAAAAGCGCGGGACCCAGAGAAGAACCAAGAAGAGAGAAAAGAACTCTCTAGAAGAGAACGCACTTGTAACTATGTAAATAAACGTCTTTTAAGTTTTCCTCAACCTCTGCCTCGGTTCTCGGCTCCCGAATCCCAAGTGCCTGCGAGTCGTCTTCGCCGCTCCGCACACGCTACCCGCTGGTCGGCTCATTGAGCAGGCCAGTCGCAACAAAATGCTCTTGCTGTCCGCCGCGGTAGTGTAGTGGTTACGGTACTCGGCTGCCAGCCCAAAAAACAAGGGTTCGAGCCCGACCGCAGCAGTCGCATTTTCGATGGAGGCGAAAATGCCAGAGGCCAGTGTACTGTGCGTTGTCAGTGCACGTTAAAGAACCCCAGGTGGTCTTAATTTCCGGAGCCCTCCACTACGGCCTTTCTCTATCTCTTTCACTCCCTTTTCCCAACTGCCACAAGCGCTTAGTCGTGCTCCCTACATGAGGTGCAGAAATTAGCGTCCTTTCCTAACCGAACCACAATCATTATCATCTGCGATGAAGGCTTTACCAGCTCGGAAGTAACGAGAACGTGCCCTCGCCTGCGAGAGACAACGCTGACACTGGCAGGGGCTGCTAGCGAGTTTCTTGATTAAAAAAACCCACTTCTCGCGTTGCACAGCCGTTCACCAGCCACCCCGTATATATAGGCACTGGATCTTGACCTGCAACGGGAGATTTGTGTGTAGTTTAACCACATAAGCATTCGCAGCGTGCGCGTTTACTAAACGTAATCCGGAAGTCGGCCCAATCTACGACGTGGGAGCGCAGGAACCTCATAAAGAACTGCAGCATAAATGACAACGCGTGTGTAAATATACACACGTGTTGTCATTCATTTACATGCATGAGTGGGCAATGTCATGGATGGTTCACGGTAACACCGAACGATCGCCAGTGCTTCGCCCACTCATCATTTTCATTGTGGTGCGACCAGTCCCTAGTGAAAATTCCAATAGAAATTTTTATTGGTCCAATACAAGATTTCGATAGGTTGTATAGGAAATCTATTAGAGTTCTATAGGTTGTATCAGATTCTTATTGGCACCAATAAAGACCAATAGCTGTCCCTTATTGGTCTCTTATTTGACCGATAGCCTTTGTATTGGTCCAATAGCAGGTAGGTATTGGTTTCCTATTTGACCGATGATAGGTGTGTTAGTCCAATAGAGCAGGCGGCTATTGGTGTCTTTAGGCAAATAGAGGATGTATTGGTCGAATAGCAGATAGCTATTAGCTGGATCATGAACAAAAGAGGGTGTATTGATTGGCTATTTGTAGCGCAAAAAGCGGGTATCCTACATGATCAATAATATAGGTGCGGCAGCTGACAGCTTTCACTCACTTATATCCTAGGATCAATGGAGCAACTGTCAATTGCACGAACTTTTCTTTTTCTTTTTTGAGAAAGAGTATTGTTGCGTAGGGTTTTGGGTTATTAAAGGGGCACTGACACCAAAATTTCGCTGCTAAGATAGCCTGCGGGATCGATTTTCGTGGACATACAGATGTCATCTACCAAATCTCAATGGCGAACACAGCTCCGAAGTAATTTAAATGAATATTGAAGTTCGCATGCGCAATCGAGTGCTAGACGCCGTACATCGCGACATCGACAACAGCAAAGGTGACTTGAAGGGGACCCCCAACTTCCGCGACGTCACCACGGCAGCTGAGCTCTGAGAGTGCAGCTAGCAATGATGACGTCATAGCCGCCATTGCTTATTCGCTGCGCCTGCGTTAGTAGACTGCCGGCGACGCCAGACCTCCAGAAAATAGTTGCCACCTAACAACGATAACAGCAACAGCGATAACAACGCGCAGTACGGGCGACAGGCGAAAGAAAACGAGCACGCGGCGGTTGTTGTGCGGAAGTGCGTCACAGTTATGTATGCTCACGTGGTCGAACTCGTTTACTCCATTGCGAGCGCTAGATGGCGCCAGTTACACCGGGCGCCTTGTTTTTTGAGCTCTCCCAAACCAAAACTGAAACTAGTGGGTAATAAACAAGCCGCAAATAATTATATGACGCGCGCTGGAGCAAATGATGTGCCGTGTTATGGCTAACAGGTCCCCAGCTACGTATTGCAGCGAAAAAACAGCAGACGAAAATTTTCGTGTCGGTGCCCCTTTAAGATTGCATACTCCAATATGTACGAAGAGTACATAATGCATACAAACAAACTATAGAACAATAAACGTAAAAATAAAAGCTACCAGCCATTGCTTTGCTAAATGTAGAACTCCGGTTTTATTCTGATGATTTGGGGTTCTTTGACGTGCGCCTATTCTGCCCCCATTGATACGCTTCCGCCGTGGTCGGGATTCGATGCCGCGACTTCGACCTTCACAAGGCAAACCCCTAGCCTCTAAGCCATCACGCGTGTACTAATATGAAAAGAACCTACATCAATCTTTTTCACGTTCACCTCAATATCATTTCATGATATTGTGTTTGCCTAACAGCGATCACTCGATCCTCTCTTACAAGGAAAGGACAAAGAACGATGCCGAGATCTGGCATACATGTTAATCTACGCTACCACGGCTACTACGGCGACAGAACACGTATACCAACTGCTACGGCCAAGATAGCACGACCGCACCCAGAGCTACCCGATCCCAAACAAGCCTCCTCAGCCTCCTCACGCGAGCGAGCCCGACCGCTCCTTGGCGGCCATCATTAGTTGCGTATTCAATCTCGACACGCTCAAAACAGGCCCATGAAAGCAGTAAAATAATAATGATATATACAAAAATAAAATAAAAATAGAGGTGCATACCTTGCGTAAATGATTTGAAAGCTGAGGGACATATAGGCAAAAGTGTCCAAAAGCCGTGTCGAAAAACAATGTGAAGCACACGTGGTAGTACATTCGGCAAGCCAAAACAAGTCAAGCCACAGCCGCTGCATCATGGCTGCATGCGCGCGCAACGTGTGCTACGCACTTGATGGTTTTTAGTGTATAATCGAGGAAAAATCGTCTTCGTAACTCAATTTATGCTGAATGTGTCACAGCATTCTCACCCCCGGAAGAATTTATGACCAAGTCACCGCGTGAGAACTGTTTTCGCCCATGACAACATGGATTTTTGGATCCATTGTGCGATCTTCACTGCTCTCCCACGGCCGCTGGATAAAACGCACGTGGTGCGGCCTGCGACGTCGCCCGAAACCGGCGTGACGAGCCTAGTTCTTGGGCCGCTAATGGACTTGCGCGAGCCCGAACCGCGCACTTTTGCCGCAGGTTTCGACGCGTGACCACCGTTCAATATAACTGGCAAGTTCCTTATCGCTTGCTTGAATACTTGCTTCGCTTGATGCGCTTGTTTGCTCATGAAAGAAAAACCTGTTAATATTATTCAAAATTCCTTAGAGGCCCATTGAAGGGCATTGAGTAAGGGGGCATCTGTATATACAAAACAGAAAAATACAAAAATTCAACAAATAAAAAATAAAGTGAAAACATAAAAGACACAAGACAAATATTACAAGCAGTAGAACGTTATACAATGGTAAAGCGCAACAAAATTAGGTTATCATGGAATGTTCTACGGTTAGCAATGGATACAATGTGATTAGGAAGACCGTTCCAATGTGCAGTGGCTCTAGGTAGTGGTGATGAGTTGAATGCTTGTGTGCGACCATGTATTCCCATGAAACTACGCGCGTTGTGAATGCGTCGAGATGTGCGCAAAGGAGTATGAAGCGGCAAACTGTGAAATTTGTTACTATAAATCTACTTGTGAAATAAACACAATAGAGCAATGGCGCGGCGTTCTTCCATAGTGGCTGAAATGCAAGATCTTCGTTTTATTAGACGTTCTTACAAATGCGTGCATACGACTTACTGGATTGGCCAAATCATGTTCTTATATAGTGTTTAAGTTCCAGCGTTTTATAAATATCAGCCAGACATCTACAACTAAATGAACATTCAGCCTCCTTGGAGACGCGCATTTGCATTTCTATGTAAGGACGGAACTAGTTCCGATTGGCTGACTGAAAAAAAAAGTCGAGGAAGGCGGTGTCAGGCTCATTTCATTATTTAGAAGTTACAACATGTACATCCACGGAAAGGCGACTCGTTGCATCAAAGTCGCAGCACCTTCCGTAACAGAGGCTTGTAAGCGAGTTTGCACCGCTGCACAGTTGCGTTCAGGTCTCGGGCCCTGTTTTCCGCAACAGTTTGCTCAGAAGCACCTCACAGGTCTCCTCGGTGTGGCTTTGTTCACCCCTGTCACACGACTTTTCGTGACATATCACACAATTTGGTAGAAGTGTTGATGACAAGCGCACGAACTGCCGTCGGAACAGCCGTTGGAAGCAATAGCTTGAGCTTCGTGGACTTCTTATAGCCACCGTCAGCAAAGCGACGTGAGTACACCAGCGACCTGTCATTTGGCCCGCACACGCTTGCTTTTCCAGTTATTCCCTGTCGGGAAATGTTTTTTAGTCATACTTTACGGCGATCTATGTCGCACGGAAATTCGTGGCACCGGATCCGAGGGTCCTTCCTTGCGTTTGTGCGACACAGCGGCGCGCAACAGTTGCGCGCCATAATGCCGTGCACAACCAAAATTATAGGAGGCAATGGCACAATACGTGAAGCACCTCGACACGTTGCAGTCAGAGGGCGTGCGAGCGAGGTGCAGAATTTCGTCGACACACACAGAAAACTCGTCCCGTACTGGTTCGCGGAACGGCCCGCGCGGCGGGAGGCGGGAGAGTTGTCCCGTAGCAGTGGCGCCCCCTCCGAAAAAGTGGCGAAAACTGTCAACTTTCGCTTCACAGCTCCGCTTTTGTTCGCCGCGCGACGTAGCAGGCCGCACCTCGTGCGTTGCTAATCGAGCGGCCGTGGCTCTCCTCTGTGACGGCGCGTCCATTTGGAGGCAATTACACCGCTTATGTTTTGAGTGCTAGCTGCTCTCTATTCCGTACGTAGAAGTACTGCAATACGATGTCAGTGGCTTGAATGTTGATACCATGGATCGTTGCAGTGATGACAAGGCATTCTTCAGGGCGATTTACAAGAACATGTGTGTGTGCGCAGAAATGCTTGCATCTCAGCTGCCATGAATTTTCGGAGCCTTAAAAAAAAGCCACTGCATGATGTGTAAAAGTTGTGTCTTGAACAACATATATAATGTGAAGCAGATGCTGTTGCATAAGCGATAAGAACCCCGAAAGTAACGGTAATGTCTACTTTATTATAGCCAATGATATCTTTTTCTATTTGGCTCTTTAGACTAGCGCAGTTCCCTTTTTTCTCTGAGCCTTAAATGGATCAGGAACGAACTCGAGATATGTTCAAACGTATAGCTTCACTGGCTTTACTCAACAATAAAACAATAACAAAGCATAGACGTTTCGCCACCTATGCGGGTGGCATCGTCAGTACACAAATGGCGTCCCATGAAAGAGTACATCAACTTATATCTTGCCGTAAACATCCGGCAAAGGACCACGATTACTGTTGCATGCATTTTGATTATGACGGATGAACCATGATTCGATGAATTTCCTTGGGCCCCATCGTTGTTCACGTGCCAGCGTCGTCACATTATCTAAATCGAACACGTGTCCTTTCGTCAGGCAGTGGTCGACTAATTCCGTCTTGGCACGTGTTGAATGTGTGGCTTTGGTGACGTCCCTGGCGTGTTCCTTGATGCGAGTACGGCGTCGTCGCCCGGTCTCACCGATGTAGCAGGCATCACAGTCCGTACAGTTAACTTTGTACACAACTCCGCTTTGTTCGTCGGAGGGGGTGCGGTCCTTTGGTTTTGGGAACACGTTAGCCAGTGTGCGCATGGGTCTAAACACAGTCCTAACGCCCAAAGGTCGCAAGGCCCTACGCACAGCTTCTGACACGCCGCAGACATACGGTATGCACACAACAGAATTTTCATTATTAGCCCTGCTCTCGCGAGGTCTTTGCATGCGGCGCCGCGTGTCATCGACAAACCGCTGAGGGTAGCTCCGTTTATTCAAGACAGTGGCAACATTAGTCTCTTCATGCTTCCTCAGGGTCTGTGTCGACGACAGCGCGTCGCAACGTGACAGAAGTGTACGGGCAACAGCATATTTGTGCTCCGCAGGGTGGTGCGAGTCAAAACTCAGCACATTGCCACTGTCGCAAGGTTTGCGGTATACGGATGTCGCCAATGAACCGCCCTCGTTCCGACGCACCAGCACATCTAGAAACGCCAAAGTGTCACCATCTTCTATTTCACAAGTGAATTGAATGGCAGGATGAACACTATTGAGTGCATCATGCATAGCCTGCAGATTGTGCTTTTCTACAATGACGAAAGTGTCATCTACATAACGGCAGTACATTTTCACAGGGAAGGGCAAGGTGGACAGACATATAGTTTCCACGTGTTCCATCAAAAGATCTGCCACAATTACCGACACAGGGCTGCCCATCGGGACACCTTCTATTTGGTGGTAGACAGTTCCGCCAAAAGTGAAATATGTTTGCTTTAAGCAAAACCTCAGTAAAATCATGATGTCATCTACAGTCAGCGAAGTTCGACTTGTCAAAGTACAATCATCTTGTAGGCGTTTCTCGATTACATCGGTAGCCAGTTTTATTGGCACATTGGTGAATAAAGACGTGACATCAAAAGACGCCATAACATCCGCGTCACCAAGCTGCTGCTGACGTATCGCGGTAACAAATTCTTTGGAATTCTTAACCGTGAACGTGTTTCCCTCCGCAAGAGGATTTAAAATTTCAACTAAGAACTTTGACAAGTTGTATGTAGGAGATCCAACAAAAGATACAATAGGTCTCAGGGGACAGCCATCTTTGTGAACTTTTGGCAGTCCGTACGCTCTCGGCGTTGTCCCGTCAGACGAGAAGAGACGGCGGTATAACGACTGGTCGACCATTCCTTTTGTTTTTAGCCTGCGCAAGTAGTCCACCAATTGTCTTTCAGTACTTAAAGTAGGATCGTGCTGCATCTTTTCAAAGTGCAAAGGATCATCCAAAATTTCTTGCATTTTTCCTTCATAGTCCTTTCGGTCCATAACAACAATGCCTTTACCCTTATCGGCTTCCAGGACCACGACAGAAGGGTCGGACCTCAGATCCTCAAGTGCAGCACGTTCACTACTAGTAAGATTCGAACGAGGCGTTCTGGAATTAGCCAATATGTTCACGATGCGGCTACGAGCAAGGGCTACAGCCGCAGTATCTTTCATGTGACGGAAGCATTCCTCCGTTTCTACAATAATGTCACGTTTTGGAATTACCCGCGGTGCTACAGCAAAGTTCATCCCTCTTGAAAGAACACTCACATGGTCCCGAGACAGCTGTTTCCGAGACAGGTTCTGTATGCTGGTGGCCTCAGTGTGTCGTTGCGGAAGACTGGGTAGCAAAACGGACAGTTTCTTGTCATGGGCATGCGTGCATTTCTCTCGTTCTAGAGTTTCCGCCCTTGCTCTTGCTTCGAGAACCTCACTGAAGTCGGCAGCGCGTAGTTTCATGCGGAGATACACCTCGGATGCATAAACTTTACGTCTTGCCTGGATGATTTGCTGCTTGTTCTCCTGAATGCGGGCCTTTAAGGAACCCCTGCTGATATCCCGGCGCATATCCAATGCTCTTTTTTTCTTCGTAATTTGGTGACTGTTGCAGGCCAATGAAAACAAGCAGATAATTATTTCACTGTCTCAATGCATTAGGTTGCAGTTTAGTAATTTCTGTTACATAACCTAATGTAATGATATGTTATCGTAATTTAGAAGCGCGGGCCCTGGGTAAAAAATGCCAGATCGTGACACACACGATTGGCACCGCATGGCTGTACAGGAATACTATTATACCCAACAGTAATGCAGTTATGCTCAGTGTTTACATGTGCATTTAATGCGTTTTCCTGCGAAGGTGCGCTCCATTTGAATTGCATTCGTATTAGAATACAAATGACTAAAAAAAAGACAGTTGCCCTGCTATAATTATTGTTTGTCAGTAATTTGACATGCACAATCTGACTATGCATTTGCACAGCTTGGATTGCTTTTTTTTTCAGTTTGCAGCATCCGACGATGTATTCTTTATAGTATTCACTTGAAGTAGCTCGAACATTAGTATTGGTTTTATTGCTGCTGTTTTATTTCCCGGCGCATATCCAATGCTCTTTTTTTCTTCGTAATTTGGTGACTGTTGCAGGCCAATGAAAACAAGCAGATAATTATTTCACTGTCTCAATGCATTAGGTTGCAGTTTAGTAATTTCTGTTACATAACCTAATCACCAAAAAGTAAATAGTGTTGCTTAGCATAACCACCAGTTGTTATAGTAAAATTTATCAGAATTTTTGACATCATTAGTATGGTTATCTTGCCTCAGGTTTTTCCAAGTGATGACATGTGGCTACAGAAATCTTCGCGTGAACATTTGATGCAGCGCCACAAACGTCATAGTTCATGAGCCTGCCGGGCAGACATTTTCAAGTGGAAGCAACAAAACCATCATGGACACAGTACTGAATAGGACAAGAAGGACAAACCACTCCTGCCATATATGACCCCCTAAAAGGTATGCTCCAGGCCACCAGCATATTATTGCATGCAATGTTTTGCCATAATTCACAGCTCTTGCAATTTTCAAAAGGTGCAGATTTTTTATACTGTAGCAATGCAAGTTTCTATGCAAAGTTTGATGGACAAAAAGAAATGCTCCACTTTTGTGACCTTTATGGCTGTTTTTCTAAAACATTTTTCAGGCACTACCTGGAGCACAACTGTAACAACCCTGAAGAGGTCCTGCAGAGATATAAGTGACCCAGAAAAATAGTCGCCTGCAAAATTGAAGACAAAATTTCGGACAAGAGTGGTAGTTCTCCTGTAACAGTGATGTTGAAAATATACGTGTGCATCGCTCATTCCTGTATTCTTTATCGTTCCAGAGGTGTTGCCACACTGTGGCCCTTCTGTGTGACTGTGGGCGCCGATTAAGGCACCTGCAGGCCAATACAGAATCACTACACCTGTATTGCTCCAATAGGCAAATACAGAACCAATACACTGATATTGCTCCAATAGGCAAATACAGAACCAATACACTGATATAGCTCCAATAGGCATATACAGAGCCAATACACCAATATAGTAGCACCAATAGGTGAATGCATAACCAATAGAGGCCTATAGGTGTCAATAATATGATAGGCTATTGGTTTCTCTAATGGGAATTTTTGCTAGGGCTATCTGTTTCACGAAGGCATACTCACGATCAGAGCCATTCCACTGCCACCGAGGCTGTCGGCCAGCAGCTTGGTGAGAGTGCTGTCCCTATACGGAATGTGGCCCGTCCGCTTTTTCGGGTCCGCCAGGCACGATATGCAGTTACCTAGATTAGGCAGAGCAACGAGCACTGTAAGTGCGCGCCAGCTTAAGGCATTAGCAACTCGACGAAACCTCGTCTGCTCACGTTGCAGTCATGGGCGATAAGGAATTATTGTTCACGTTTCGATATCTATACAGTTTCCCTGCTTTGAAAAACTCCCCGTGACCGCTTGCATGCGTCATTTGCGGTTGCTGCAACACCTGGCAGATGAACTTTAAGATAACAGTACTTATGTCTTTCTGCAAGAAATCTTCTTCCGTTTTTAATTACTGTTCCGATAACCGTTCTGTCAATAGGCTTCTTGAGTAAAAGTACCATGGTGACATTTTCACACAAAACATATTTTGGTGCAAGCATGCTGAATATATATGTACAGTTATTGAATGAGCAGTGGGCAACCCAGTTTCCTGGATTCAAGGAGACGACGACGAGACTGTCCCTGGACCTTGTTGCGGCTTGAACTGTGCCACATCTCGCTACCAGACATTCGAGCAGTGTAGTCAACCTGAACGCTTTTCGACCTATGTAATAAAGCCCTAAAAACAAGTTTTCTACGTCGCGCTCTATCCAACTCAACGAAGAAAACTAAGCAATTTTCTTATGTGGATCCGTGATCCGTGCAGGCCTTTACTACGTATGTGTCGTTTGAAACCCTTATAAGCAGTGGGAGATTAACAAGCTGGAGGCAATACAGAAAAAGAAAAAACAGTAAGATTCATATGTCATCCTTATAACTGCGATTTCCACCTTCTTCTATTCTTCCTCCACTGAAATTAACTTCGATCTATATATTGTCGACGCCGAATTGAAACATTACAATTCTGGCACAGCATCGTAACCTCTTCAGGTAAATTTTCAAATGACAGGTAATACATAAACTTTGCACCGCAGTGAACGAGAAGACGTTATGACAAATTGAACACTACTGTCAGGGTCTCCACGATTGCGCGAGGCAATCACCGAGGCGTGGCAATGGGGGGGGGGGTGAGGTCGACTGATGCCCGGCAGAGCCGGTAAGCAAACGCAGTGACTGAGACGGAGGCACGTCAACAGAACGAAACAAAAATTTATAAGATCGACACGAGGAACAATTCAAAAGAATGAGAACACTTGTAAAGAGTTGAAGTTACAAATTAATAGGCAGCGAAGCAACGGAACATATTTAGAGGGGTTACGGATGGGAGCCAAAACGCTCGCTTATACAGATTATGACAAGAGTCCAAGGATTTGCAGGCGAAAATAAGAGTTCATAGTTTGAAGGAACATACAGCTGACCGGGGAATGCGGCGACCCTCCATCCGAACAGTGCGGCCCTCGAAGATGTCGATCTCTTCCGGGGCAGCTGGTGCGTTGCCTCGGGATGCGGGGAGGCGGCTAAAAGTTCCTCGGGAGCCACGTGGCGGACTCTTTCCCTCCGTTGCGCGGTCTGCCCCAGGCGGGTGGCAGGGCGCGTTATATAGGCTTTCGGGTGCGGGTTGAACGGCGCTTGCGGTCACAGGCTCACTCACACAGTGTCGCAGCCCAAAACACCACACACACACAAAAGCGCCGCAAGTTGTCCACACACAAAACAGATAAGCACGTAGGCATGTAACTGTCACACTGCATGGCCGCCATCTTGGCGTCACAAAAAATAACGAACCAAAAGAAAAGCGAAGTTCTGGACATGCACGGGTTGACCTTGAAGCGGCAAAAATAAAACACAGCCAAAACAAGAGGCGTGTACGCCAACAACTTCTGTCTTGCTAAGGGTCGTACCGAAGGCGAGAAAAAGCTACAGATGTACAAAACGAAGCCTTTGATTACTGCGAAAAGCAAGAGAGAGGCACAATATGCGGCGATTCCGCGAGCACGTATGCATGCTGACCAAAATAAGATTCAGCCTTAAACATGCGCAACAAAGCGGACGCAGCAACTTTATACAAAACAATCAGGCATGCCGCCAACTCTGTGGTACGTAGTTTTTCACGCACTAACATGTTTAAACTCCGTTTTTTTCATAGTTCCACTGAATATCTTACCGGTTCATGCCCATCGCTTAGTCTTGAGCCCGCCATCCATGACATGCATCTCTAACACACCCTCATGTATTGGATTTTTGCATTAGCTTTTGAGTTACCTCGTTTGTTTGTTTAATTTTCATTGATGTTTATCACGTCTTTGCATTGGCCTCGAGGGTCACCACTGCAAATACCAGCGCTGCGGTCGGCGTGACATGGTGTGAGGGATCAAGTGGATGCGTCATCTGCTTATTCCGAAGCGGCGGTGGTGGTGAAAAACATTTATTAACACTATTTACAAAGAAAGAGATAGGGCCGAAAATGTCCGCATGTGTGCGGCGTTTTTTATTAAGCGAGGACGTTTTCCCACTTCGCATGTCTGCCTGACTACACATGAATCCAGCAGAAGAGTTAGCGGGTGTTGTCGAAGGCGTCCAGTATCGTGGGCTACTGCTCGAAGCCGGACATATGCGACGGAGTCCGCTGTCAGAATTCACGTGTACCGGCGGGACAAGAAACTTTGCGAGGCTTCGTAAGAATAGCATAGCGGTTTGAATTCGTGTGTGCAGCAAACACTTTTGCAAGGAACGTTTCTCTAATACCACCTTTACACGAACGCCCGTGTAACCACGGTGAGCGTAACCACGGTTGTCGTTGGGTGTGGTTAGCGCAGTTATACACCACGCGAAACGGCGGTTAGGCCGCCAACAGACCTTGCCATGCTCGGTTAAGCGTAAACCGACGTTCGGAAATGGCGGACTGTACCAGCGCTGGCACTTAAAGGGCCCGTAAACCACCCGAACTCTTTTTAGATGCGGAGCATCTCTTGCTCGCGGGTATGTCACGCGTCCGGAGTCCGCACTCACACTACGCATGCGCGACTCTCCTCTCCTTCTCCGAGGAAAGAAGTTGGTGGTGTTGTGCGATGGAAGCAACAGTTCCGTCAGCGAGTGGGTTGACGCAAGTACGCATCAGCATGATTGATGATGATGATTGCGGTTCGGTTAGGAAAGGACGCTATCTTCTGCAGCCCATGTAGGGAGCACGGCTAAGCGTCCGTGGGGAAGGGGGAAAGGGAGTGAAAGAGATAGAGAAGGGAGAAAGGCCGTAGTGGAGGGCTCCGGAAATTTAGACCACCTGGGGTACTTTAACGTGCACTGACATTACGCATCAGCATCAACCCACACTCTGACAACGGTCACGCGATGCGTGGTAACGAACAAAGTTAACAACGTAAGAACACGCAAGGTTCACCGTAAAGGTAACACCGAAAACACTGCAAACCTGTAAACACCGCTGTTAAATGCACTGTTGAAACTGCCAGCGATGCTCCGCATCACCCCATGGTCCCCTTCGGGGAGATGGTGTAATTTTTCGAACATTTCAGGTTAACACGCGCATCAAGTTGCCGTCACGATGAACGATGTCAATGGCTACGCACCGCGGCCGCGCCATGAAAAACCTTCCCGTGCGCCTCGCTGGCCATTTCAGGCATGCCAAAGTTAGCCGCGACGACATTGCTGTTTTTGGTGACGTCAGAAGAGTCCAAGCTCCGCTGATTGGTCGAAGGAGAACTCGGACTTCCAGTCAGTCTGCTAGGAAATGCACGCGCTCGTTGCCTGTTTGTTTTTCCTCGTCGTGTGTTGCTTGTGTGGTGTCCGCGTGTGCACGCTTGTGAATTCGTAACTGCGCTACGCTACGCAAGTGCAAGTCAGGTACAGCCGACTAGAAACTACAGAAACTGTCAGAACACGCGCTAGCACAGAGCGTTGGCACAACACCAACAAAACACTTGCACGAACGCGGGAGCCCGGCAGAGGTGCGTCAACTGGAAGCGCGTCATAGGCGATGTATGTCACGTGACTTTCGGATGAGCACTCGGCGAGGAGGTGGCACCGGCAAGTGGCCGGTGGGGCGCAGGAGAGAGCGATACAAGCAAGCGCCGCGTTTTGATAATCAAACGCGTGTAACTCCGCTATTTCGGCACCGTTTCGAAAAATTCTTGTGGCTACGTGTTCGTTGCGGACACCGGCACAAAAGAAACACCACAACTAAATTTTGACCTCTGGGTGGTTTAGGGGCCCTTTAACAGACATCTTCCCAAAAGCGGTCCTCCGCATGTTGCGGCATAAGAAACCGTAATAGAATCTTTGGATGATAATATTTCATAAGTGCACTTCTAGTGCACTCACACGGCGGTCGCGGCTACCCATGTCGCAGACAGATGGCGGTACAGCACCGCAGTGTCGCCCACGCGCTAAGGCTGGTCGCGTCTAGCGCACGGTGGTTTTATGCCGCTTGTTTACTGTGTCGATTGGCAAAGAGACGTTAATGTCTGGGCTATAGAAAGGTGACAGGCGCCGCGCAGATCCCGCTGACGGCCACTAAATCGCAGCGAGTTTGACTTGCGGGCCACGAGAGTGTGGTACGGCTAGAAATCTTGCATGCGTGCTGTTACATGGGCGTGTGTTCGATGTTCGCGAAAGCATAACCCAGGCCGCCAATTTTCACGTCAAGGTCGCGTAGATCCGTAACTACTGTTCCTACAGAAACCACCCACGCATGACAAGGTAGGTGCGTCCCATGTCCATGCAGAACGCTTGATTTTAACTGTTGTTATGCGGGGTTTAACGTCCCAAAACCGAGCTTTGATAATGAGACGCCGTAGTGGAAGGCTCCGGAACTTCTGACCATCTGGCGTTCTTTAACGTGCATCGCACAGCACACGGGCCTCAACATTTTGCCTCCAGCGCAAGATACAAGTCCCCTATACACTGCATTTAGGGCGAGTAGCACGACCTTCACATGCTAATTATGCTTCACATAATCATCAGTGTGTCGACGCCCACTGCAAGGCAAAGGCCTCTCCCACAGATCTCCAGTTATCCCTGTCCTGTGCTAACTGTGCCCAATTTATCCCTGCAAACTTCCTAATCTCATCTGCCCACCTAACTTTGTGCCGCCCCCTGCCACGCTTGCCTTCTCTAGAGATCCACTGTTACCCTTAATGACGAACGGTTGTCTTGTCTTCGCATTACACGGCCCACTCACGTCCATTTCTTCTTGTTAATTTCTATTAATATGTCCTGAACACGCGTTTGTTCCCCTAACCCACTCCACTCTCTTCTGGTCCCTTAATGTTACACCTGTAAGGAGGTTTATTGGATGAGTTGGGCAAGCAGGCAGTAGCTCGAAAAGCGCCCAGGGAGATCAAGATGGTGCAGCTCGAACGCCAGTCTCGTGCTTTCTACTCTTGATGATGATAGCTGCACTCGGGATGTCGGCGTTCTCTTTCTTTCATTACAATTACCCCCGTCGAGAAAGGTGAAGCCATCCTGGCGATCTAACACGTCGGAACAAGCGGGTCAAAGTACGGCTTGAGGCGGTCTACGTGAACAGTATCACGACCACGTTGACAGCGATCGCTAGGCGGCGTGAGAGGTTCAATGACGTAATTCACGAGAGATGTGCGCTCGACAACGCGGTAGGGGCCATGATAATTTGAGAGTAGTTTGGGCGACAAACCAGGAGCACAGGATGGTACATGAAGCCACCAAGTGCTCCAGGAGCGAACGTTGCGGCAGGAGGGTGGTGGTCATCACGGGCATTCTTCTGGCGTTGTTGGTCGGCCGTGGTAAACCGCTTGGCCAGTTGATGACATTTTTCTGCGTAACGGGCGGCTTCTGACACGGGCGTGCACTCGGAGGCATCTAGTTCGTAAGGCAGCAGCGTGTCGATAGTGTGCGACGGCTGTCGACCGTACAGGAGGAAGAATGGGGAAAACCCGGTTGTGACCTGTGTGGCGGTGTTATACGCGTATGTTGCGAATGGAAGGACCAGGTCCCAGTTTGTTTGATCGGATGCTACATGCGTCGCAAGCATGTCGCCCAGAGTACGATTAAACCGCTCAGTCAGACCGTTCGTCTGAGGGTGGTAGGCAGTACTCGTTCGGTGGACAACACGACACTGATGGAGAAGTGCTTGGATTACCTCAGAAAGAAAGACGCGGCCACGGTCACTGAGGAGTTCTCGAGGAGGGCCATGCCGAAGCACGAAACGATTAAGAATGAAGGACGCGACGTCTTGTGCTGTAGCCATGGGAAGAGCAGCGGTTTCGGCGTAGCGCGTAAGGTGGTCGACCGCAACGATAGCCCATCGGTTGCCCGCTGTGATCAATGGCAACGGGCTATAAAGGTCAATACAGACGCGGTCGAATGGGCGGTCTGGGCACGGAAGCGATTGTAGTGAACCTGTTGCGAGATGCGGTGGTTGTTTTCGTCGCTGACACTCGGGGCAGCCGCGAACGAACTGGCCGACAAAACGAAACATACCGCGCCAGTAGTACCTTTTTCGTAGGTGTTCATAGGTCTTGAAAACACCAGCGTGGGCGCATTGCGGGTCGGAGTGAAAGGACGCGCAAATTGTTGAGCGGAGCGTTCGAGGAATAACTAGTAGCCACTTCCTGCCATCTGGGCAGTAGTTGCACCGGTACAATAGGCCATCCCGAATGCTGAAGTGCGAAGCTTGGCGGCGCAGCGTTCGAGTGAGCGGACGAGTGGGTGCCTCGGATAAAGCGTCCAGAAGGGAAGTTATCCATGGGTCGTTACGTTGCGCAGAGGAGACGGTGTCGACGTCAAGAGTTGACATCGTGAGGTCTATCGTGGACATTGGCGTTCTTTCCGTGGACAGTGGTGACCGCGACAGTGCATCAGCATCTGCATGCTTTCGGCCGGAACGGTATACAACGCGAATGTCAAACTCTTGAAGTCGAAGAGCCCAGCGGGCCAGGCGACCTGAGGGATCCTTCAGCGAGGACAACCAACATAATGCATGGTGGTCTGTAACCACATCAAACGTGCGGCCGTATAAGTATGGGCGGAACTTGAGAAGCGCCCAAACTATTGCCAAACATTCCTTCTCGGTGACGCTATAGTTTGACTCCGCCTTTGTGAGGGTTCTGCTGGCGTATGCGACGACATACTCTGGGTACCCACGCTTTCTTTGCGCGAGGACCGCACCGAGGCCGACACCGCTGGCGTCGGTGTGAACTTCAGTTGGGGCCGTAGGATCGTAATGGCGCAATATTAGAGGTGATGTCAGGAGACGGCGAAGGGTGGAGAAGGCTTGGTCGCACTCGGAAGACCATGAGGAGAGATCGGTGGTGCTGCTTAATAGTTTGGTCAAAGGCGCAATAATCGAGGCTAAGTGGCGCACAAACCGACGAAAGTACGAGCATTACCCTACGAAGCTGCGTAACTGCTTTACAGTCGTGGGTTTGGGGAAGTCTGCGACAGCACGTAGTTTGGCCGGGTCTGGAAGTATGCCTTCCTTAGATACCACACGACCGAGAATTGTGAGTTGTCGTGCAGCGAAGCAGCACTTCTTGAGATTCATTTGGAGCTGAGCATTCTTAAGGCACGTCAGGACTTGTTTCAGACGATCCAGGTGTGTCGTGAAATCTGCCGCAAAGACCACAATATCATCTAGGTAGCAGAGACATATGTGCCACTTCAAACCCCGCAGAACAGAGTCCATCCTGCGCTCGAAGGTGGCAGGCGCATTGCAGAGGCCGAACGGCATGACATTAAACTCATATAAACCGTCAGGCGTGACGAAGGCTGTCTTTGGACGGTCGACATCTGCTAAGGGCACCTGCCAATACCCCGAACGCAAATCTAGCGATGAAAAAAACTCGGCACCCTGTAAGCAATCAAGGGCATCGTCGATTCTGGGCAAAGGGTACACGTCCTTCCGAGTGAGCTTGTTTAGGCGCCGGTAATCCACGCAGAAGCGAATCGATCCGTCCTTTTTCTTAACGAGAACCACAGGTGATGCCCACGGACTCTGCGAAGGGCGAATAACGTCGCGTTTGAGCATATCGTCAACCTGCTCGGTAATAACCTGACGTTCTGCGCTGGAGACACGGTATGGTCGTTGGCGTACTGGCCAATGGGAGCAGGTGTCGATGTAGTGAACAATGGCAGAAGTTCGGCCAAGGGCAGGTTGGGCAACATCGAAGGAGTCGCGGAACTGGTACAGCACATGGAGGAGTTCAGCGCGTTCAAATGGCGACAGTCTGGCTGCGATCGACGAATCGAATAGGTCGGCAGGGGGTGTATCAGAAGGGTTCAGAGCACTGACGGCGTCGAGGTCACTTCGCGATGAATCTTCCTGCACAGCATAAATTTGACCGATGTCAATGGGTTGCACGAAGCCGAGGGATTCACCTTTAAGCAGTTCGATTGTATACAAAAGAGGATTGATGAGGCAGAGGGTGCTAGTTCCATTCGAAACAGAGATGGTCGAATATGGCAGGATGAGTTGTTTCCGACTTAAGAGGAGGCTTGATGGCTCAAATAATGCAACTTCATCGTGGAAGTTGGTGCAGTACACGGGGAGCAAAGCAGCTGTTGTCGGCGGAATTTCTGTGTCTTCTGTGACGACTACTTTGTGCGCGGCAGGATAATTTCTTTGGTTGGACTCGTCATACAACGGGAAAAGCTCAAGTTCAGATCTGGCACAATCGATAACGGCCTGATTACGCGATAGAAAGTCCCAACCAAGTATGATGTCGTGCGAACAGGATGAAAGGACAATAAACTCAACAATGTAGTGATCCTCGGCGATGACGAGTCGAACAGTGCAGGCGGCTATAGGCTGAACACGGTCTCCATTCGCTGTACGTAAGAACATAACATCAAGAGGCGTGGTCACTTTCCGAAGCTTGCGGCATAGTTTGGCGTCTATAACAGAAACGGCAGCACCGGTATCAACAAGGGCATATGCACGGATGCCTTCTAAAAGACTTCGACAACATTCGACGGCAAAGTTCGAGGACTTGAGCATTTCGACAGCGCAGTTCTTGCCTCATGAACTGCAGCGGCTAGTTTCCCTCATTTTCAGGGGCTGGTCGACGACGCATGGGCGACAAGGAGCGGCGACGGGGCGACGGCGAGCGACGAGACGCAGATTGCGGATAGTCACGGGACGACGTGGTCGACTGAGGATCCGGACTCTCATAACGCGGGCAGGGACGGTCGATGTAGTTGTACTGCGAACGGGAGTCTGTGTACCCCGGCGCGAGACGATGGCAGTACCGGGCGACATGGCCAACGCCGCGGCATGCAAAACAGATCGGCCGGTTGTTGCGCGTTCGCCATGGATTTGCAGCGATAGGAGCCGTCCATGCGACGGGCGGCTGAGTCGGGGCTGTGACATGCGACACCTGCGACACACCATGGAACGGCAAGGGCTGTTGCTGTTGTAGCTGCTGTCGCTGTACTGCCTCAGCGTAAGTAAGAGGCGCGGCAACAGGGTGGTGCTGAATGGGCGCCGGCATAGCCTCGGCAATTTGCTCTTGAACGACGTGTCGGAGCACGGGAGCCAACGGGATTGGCTGCTGCAGTGGCGGCTGCTGTGGGAGCTCTTGACGCTGAGCAAACGGCAAAAGAGAAAGCTGGCGAGCTACCTCCTCCCGCACGAAGTCTTTCATTTGTGCAAGAAGACATGCGTGATCAGGCACGACGTCCAGTGCAGCGAGAGGTTGGTTAGGCGAAGGCGAACGTCGGGTGAGGGCTCGTTGCCTCCGCAATTCGTCATAGCTCTGGCACAGGTTTACCACTTCTGACACAGTGCCAGGAGACTTCGCAAGGAGCATTTGAAAGACGTCGTCGTCGACTCCTTTCATAATGTGCTGTATTCTGACGCATTCACTCATTGAAGCATCGACGCGCCTGCAGAGATCGATTATGTCTTCGATATAGGCGGTAAAAGTTTCATTCGGTTCCTGTGCTCGTGTGCGCAGGCGTTGTTCGGCGCGTAACTTCCGTACGGCAGGGCGACCGAAAACTGTGGTTATTGCCTCCTTGAAAGCGGACCAGCTCTGAAATTCCGATTCGTGGTTCGTATACCACAGCTTCGCTACGCCGGCCAGGTAAAAGTTCACAGTACCCAACTTAGTAGCATCATCCCACCTGTTGGGTCCACTAACTTTTTCGTAGGACGACAGCCAGTCCTCGACGTCCTGGTCCTCCGTGCCGGAAAATACCGGAGGATCTCGCTGGCCAGCCGGGCCGAGGCAAACGGCGTCTGTTGGGCTGCGTCAGCTTGCATGGTCGGCTGCAGCGTGCGGGACCGGAGTTCCAGGGTGCCGGTGAGGTGGTTACCCAGCACGATCCACCAAATGTAAGGAGGTTTATTGCATGAGTTGGGCAAGCAGGCAGTAGCTCGAAAAGCGCCCAGGGAGATCAAGATGGTGCAGCTCAAACGCCAGTCTCGTGCTTTCTACTCTTGATGATGATAGCTGCACTCGGGATGTCGGCGTTCTCTTTCTTTCATTACACACCTACCATTTTCTGTTCCATCGCTCGCTGCGTCGTCCTCAAATTAAGCTGAACCCTGTTAGTTAGCCTCCAATTTTCTGCCCCATAGGTGAGTACCGATAAGCTGTAGCCGTTATACATTTTCCTCTTCGCACACAATGGTAAGATCATCATCATCATCATCATCAGCCTGTTTAGGTCCACTGCAGGACGAAAGCCTCTCCCATCGATTTCCACTCCACCCTATCCTGAGCGAGTTGGTTCCACTTTATGCCCGCAAACTTTTTAATTTCATCGCTCCATCTAACCTTTTGCCTGCCTCTGTTGCGTTTTCCCTCTCTTGGTATCCATTCCGTCGCTCTTACTGTCCATCTGTTATCTTTTCTCATCATGACATGTCCTGCCCAGGTTCACTTCTTTCTTTTAATTGATATAATAATATCGGCTACTCCTGTCTGTTCTCCGATCCATTCCGTTCGTTTTTTATCTCTTAGCGTTACCCCTATCATTTTTCTTTCCATTGCACGTTGCGCGCTCCTTAGTTTCATCTCTAGTCCTTTCGTTATCCTCCACGTTTCTGCACCGTACGTTAGTACTGGGAGAATGCAGTGATTGATAGCTTACCATCTACAATGGTAAGCTATCTATCTATCTATCTATCTATCTATCTATCTATCTATCTATCTATCTATCTATCTATCTATCTATCTATCTATCTATCGATCTATCTATCTATCTATTTATCTATCTATCTATCTACATCTCGGTGCTCTCGTGGTCGCCTCGTTCAACTGGTATGCCCCAATATTCGGGGGGTAGGGCATAAATATAGGACGAACATGAATGACGCATCCATAAATTGATATACTCGTCATCTACTATTAACGACACTGCAATCACTTGTGGCTCGTGCCAGCAGTGCTCGGCACACGAAATGCGGGTATGCGTCACAGGTGTTTCGATTTTGTAGAACCTATGGAAACCAAGGATCAAGTAAAATGGGCATACAAAATGCGGGGCTGCCTCGACTGCGGGGACCAAACCCGCAACTATGGGCGGCGCCTCAAGTTTTCTGCACCCCACCTCGGTGCGCTGCCTACAGGATCGGCCCACATTTCTCTGTTCGCAGCTGACACAAAAGGCCGGCTCAAAGAGCTCTGCCCTTATGACCCGAAAGAAACACCGTTCATCGTAGGTTCCGATTGAAATTACACATAACAAGCATACAGACACACATGCAACCCCAGGTAGCAAAAGTCGGCTACAAGAGTTCTTGACTCGGCTTGACACAGCTAGGGCTCGAGCTATGAATTAGACGTCTAGTTTACAGCTTCCCTTAAACATTTTGAAGACGTCAGCTGCGAGACCTGCCGGAGACGTGCCGGTGTTCACATTATTAAGAAAGTGTCTCGAAGTGTTGCAAGTGACCGCACTTTTTTTCTGACATAGTTGCATAGATTTCTTCGGCAAGACCAGTAGGACGACAATCAACAAAATCCCTTTGGGTACTTCGCAATATATTAAAATGTAGAAAGTTCGAATACGACATAATTTTTTATCAAAAGCTGCGAGGCGTCTGCGCAATGTAAGGTGTCTGCGCAGACTCCTTTTCACAGACCCGCACTGTTATTCCGCCAATTCAAATCTGGCGCGCGTCACCGGAAGTTTTTTGAGCCATGCCGTATAGTTTAGTACCTTAAAAAATAGAGACCTTATTAATATAATAATAATAATAATAATAATAATAATAATAATAAATTTAACCTATTAAAGCGCGAACATTGTCAAATAAGTTGCTTTCTTGAATCTATTTTTAAGAATAGTCTTGCATGGCGCGGCGATCTGCTGAAAGATCCGTACGCTATTGTGGCTCGGCAGTCTCCACAATGGCCGCGCTTTCTGTGTGGAACGCCGTGTATGTCTGTGGTCACTCGATTTGATTTCGCCTTTCTTCATACGTGCATCCGCGGGATTAGAACTTTGTGTCATGCTGGCATCGGTCCGTCAGCGTTGAAGGATAGCCTCATTTGGGTACGTTATCAAAAATTTACCCCTTTTCAAGTGCTTTTGTGTAATTTCAACAGAGTTCTGTCCAGTCTGCACGGACGTATTAAATAACATGAACAAATTTTGGCTTACTTTGTATGAGCATCAGATGCACAAATTCCCTGTATATATTGGGCATTTGTGCATCTGATGTGTTTGTTGGGTGCAGTGATCCTTACTTTTTCTTCTTTGCACTTTGCGCGTACGCATTCACACATGTGCTTCCCATTGTCTTTTGTTACACGATTTTACTTTGCTTAAGCGCCGAGCTTGTTTTATGTAGCATTCCTAGCCCTCCATATTCCCAAAGCCTATAAAATATAGAGGCAGTACGTAATAAATAAATAAATGCATTGCGCATAGGCGCTGAAAGGCCTTGCGTGTTTATCAGTGCATTTCTGTGATTCACGGTGTCCTCGCTACGCATCTGGATTTGTGAACACGCCACAAACGTAATATGCTTCCAAGTTCAGGTTACTTTTCTTTATGGAGGATGATTCATCGCCGCGAGCCTCACGTGTTCATTGTAAGGTTGTTACACCTGGAACCGCAGATGCTGATACTGCATAAGCACGAACTGCTGTGCCGTTCACTGCCATTATATTGTCATGTATTCCCAGCTATGTGTGGTGTTAAGATCGGCGTGGGCCCCCCATGGATGTGGTGGAGGGAGGCTGCTGGTGGTGGCCGTTGGACCTACCTTTCGGGGAAAATGACCGTGGGGAGCGCGTATGCTTGCGTTCGCACGGATCTACATCCCTGGGCTGCCGTCTCGAGGAGACGAGTGCATTGTTTGACGCGGCAGCGACGGCCTTGTTCACCAGCCCGCGGGAAGCTCCCGGAATCCGCCTGGACCGTCGGTGTGTCGTGCGGTGCGTGTGTGCGCGTTTATGTCGCCTTTGTGGCAAGAACTTCGCGGCCGCACCGACGCAGCGAGAGGGGTGCATCAGCGCACCGGCCGACTGTGAGCACTGCTGCCAGCGGGTGGCCTATGGCTTCCCCAGTGTGGGAAACGACAGCATTCGTCAAAAGGACGGGGCAGGGAAGAGTGCTTTTATTTGTGCTGCTGTTGTTCTTCAGCAAGCCTCTTCGCCGAACCGTACCTTCTCCGGATTTCAGCATCGGCTGCCACCCGGGTCACGTCATACCTTGCCACCGAGAAGCAGCGAAGGCGGGGCGTGACCTCCTCTCTTCGAGGGCAGAGACGACGTTGTCATTGGAAACTATTGTATACAGGTTGTATTTAATAAGAGCGCAAACTCGTTAAGCCCGAGCTCTCATCATCATGTAAAATAAATCATCTCTCTTCTTCCTCTTCACACTCGTCATCGTCTCCGTGTCAACTCCGCACTCCGGCAACCTTCCCTTGGAGTCTGGATGGGTGAAACGTCGACCTGTTAGCGAGGATCCTAGGACTGACGGCCCGACTCCTGCAACTCCCACCGAGACCCCAATATTTGGATGGCAGCGGCTGGGATGGACCTGGTGACATGGCGCAGCATTTGCGGGTGAGCGTTTGGTTTTTGCTTTGAGGTTTACCAGGCTTCAAATTCTGGGTTAACAATTTGAATTCCTGGGTGTGTGTGTGTGCGTTCAGATGCATAGTGCGAGTGTTTAAGCATCTGTTCGCAAGCAAAACCATCGTTTTAAGCAGTGGCCATGGACCTGAGTAGGTTGCGAGGGGCAGGGCTGTTGCAGTTGTGCGACGAGTTGGCACTCGAGTGGGAAGAGTCGATGACAAAATGTGAGCTACTAAAATTAATAGAAAAAAGTGGTAGCAGCGAGGAAGACATTGAATTCGCTTGTGGTCTTGTTCAGGAAAATCTGAAACAGGAGGAAGCAAAGAAACGGTACGAAAAAGAAAAGAAAGAAAGGGGGATGAAATTGTTGGAGCTCGAAATTGAGAGGGATCGGTTAACGGTTCGAGGAGGAATTAGCGGAACTCCTGAAAGAGCAAGCGTAAAGCGTGAAGAAAGTGAAGTGCGGGAAGCCTTGTTCAGGCGTATTGGTGTCTCCGTTAAGAATGAGACAAAGAAAGAGGTGCTTGAGATGGCGGAAGATTGTGAGGCGTCCGCTAACGTTGCGTGCACGTTTCAAGCACAGGAAACAGTGGCTGATTCCAACTGTGAAGAGCGGGCCCAAGTAGCCAATAACTCTATGCGAGAGAACGACTATGATCAGAGCGAGACAGCTTCCAGGAGCTGCAAAACAGAGTGCTCTTATCATAGCGAGGCAGCTACTAATGATTGTGGTCTAGAGGCGGAAGAACTGGAAAAAGTCGGTAAAAGCGAGGTGTCACTAAGTGACAAAAGTGAGGGTATTGTGCTGGAGGTGGCGAAATACTCTGATACCGATAGATTCGAGGGTTCATTTCAACCGCAAGAGGCAGTTGATTCTTACAACTGTGAGGAACGGAGCCAAGTGGCCAGAAGCTGTAGTAAAGTGGAGTCTCAGTGTAGTGAAGGAGGTGTCCAGAAAATGAGTGACGAAAGTGTAGAGGCTTCCACGAATGCTCAGACCTTGGAGGGCAATGCATGCGACGCAGTTTGTAGCAGCGAGCGGCAGTACAAAGAACTGCCTGAAACTAATTCAGGAGAAATAGTAGAGTGCGAGCCAGGTGTAAATGTGGCTTTGAACAGTGCTGCAGATGTCCTTGAAGAAGGAGATATCCTTTCCGCGAATTGTGAAGCGATCGATTCTTCGATGGAAAAGGACGGGGCAATCGCAGGGGCATCCGAAGAGCTTGAATACCCGAAGCTAAGTTCAGTGGAAAGTTCAAGCGCGGCGGGTGTCCGTAAACACCGCCGAAAAAGAAGAAAGCGTGCTTGAGCAGCACCGCGGAAGCGCTTGAAAGAACCAGCAAAAAAAAGGGAGCGCGCGAGACAAAGCGCAAGCCCAACCCGCGGCAGGGGGAAATGCTCTTTGTCCCGTTCGGTAAGGCGAACTAGAAAGAGGCACGTTCTCAGTAAACGGATGCAGCCCCTTCGACGAAGGGGAAAAGTGATGTTCTGGAAGAGAATAGCGGGTCGAGGTGGTTTGGTCAGTAACAGGCACCCTGCGCGGTCAAAAGCACTGGCTAGATTTTGTTTGCGATGCCAGCCGTGTCTAATTGGTAAGACTGCAGTTGAGCGTCCCGCGACAGTGCGCAGAAAGCGAGACAGACCGACCTTCCATCTATGCTTCAGGTCAGTCCGTCAGAAGAAGACGGAAGGAAAGCGGCCGCGAAGCCGAATCAAGCATGACAGCAGAACACAGGGAACAGCTTGCGCTTTGTGTCGTCTATGGCGAGCGAGAAAGCCGTCGGGACCGAGACCTCATAGGGTTCGAATCAAAGGAATTCGTGCGCGGGGAACGGGGAGCGGTCCGTTGTCGTCATTTCACAAGCGCATGCAAGAGTGTAGTTCTTATTAAGAAACGACTTGAGACAGTTTTAAGAAAAATGAGCAGTATAGTAGTACTGAATTCAGATTAGGCTATTGTAAAAGCGCTTATTGAGCTTAATTTCTGAGGAAGGAGTCATTTCGCGAAACCAACATTTGTGAATTTAGTAGCTTGTACTGTGTATTACACTCTGCGTAAATAAAGGCGCATTTCAGAGCTCATTCTAGTGTAAAGCCAATTCAGTTTTGTGAGAAGTTTGGCTTCATGGGTGCAGTCTTGTCGTGTACTTTTGATACTTAGTTTACAGCGCTTGAGCAGTGCCATATTTTTTCTTGTTACTTTCATGTTTACGGCATTGAAGGTTATTTTGGAGTAAGCGTTGGCTGCTGTAGCGGTTAGTACGCGCCGTTACGTGAAGATGGTCGAAGGGACAACGCGTCAGTTAAGTGTACGGTCACTTTGAGGTACTGTGAGAACCGTGTCATGTTGAAGCGCTGAAGAGAGGAATAGCGTTATTGAATCAGTAAGCGGTAAACTAGGCGATGCTAGTAGGCTGCACTTAGAGCGATTTTCATTTGCGTAGAGCTCGTTGCAGTTGTGAAGGAGTACATTACTTTGAGGAAATGTTCATGACACTGTAGGTGGTGTCGGTTGTCGAGTTGCGTGAAATGCCAGCAGTGCATTTAAGGTTGTTTCTTTAGTAAGTTGTTCGTTGAACACTTAATGTGTAATTTTGGAGAGTGGGCTTCGGGCACCACAGACTAGTTAGGCTTATCATCGTGAGTGAGTATTTGTGAACTTAGTTTTGAAGTTAGTTTTCTTTGTATTGAAGTTCTTATCCTAAGTGTGTGTTTGAAGGTTAAGAATGTTACGTTATACTTCAATACGATGTGAGTGACAGAGGATCGGGCGAGTTTTTAACTTAAATAAGGAGAGGATGGAGAACATTCCATTTCTTTTGAATGTGGTAAATCAGCTGACAGTGAGAGAGGAGATATACAGTGCGTTGGAAAAGTAACGTATGCTTTGCATGGGTGGCACAGAGAATTGCCAGTTGCGTGCACGAAGCGAATCTTGCTCTCGAGATTGATCGCTGTCCGCTTATCGGGTTAGGCGAAAGGCCTCAAAAGAATGGAAGCTTGCTCCGATGGATTCCGATCCTCCAAGAATGCTTTACCGCTCGGTATGGGAAATGAAACGTCAGTGGAGGTGCTGGCGGACTCAATAGGCGAGTTTGAATTTTAAGTGGGTGCCATCATTGTTAAACATTTGCCTGACAAATTTTGTAGAACCAATTCTTGGGTAGTTCTGGAGTGGAAACTCTTCCATAGCTGCCCCCGGTTTGTCTTGAGCAAAACTTTGCGAGGGAAGATGGTCACTTGCTTAAAAAGGAGTCCGAAATTTTTTGGGGGGGTGTTTTAATGAGGTTTTGATAAGCCTGGTGGATCTGAAGCAGATTCTGAATTCCTGTGCGTGGTGTAGTGTTGTGGCGCCTGGTTTGTTCTGGCTGCGGTTCCTCCTTGCGGGATGTTCGAGCCGCATGTCCACAATTTTCATCAAACCCTAGATCTCTCTCATGGACAGCAATTGCGTTCCTGGCCATTCGAGAGTTTCCTGGCGCCGGAGGGACTGTTAAGATCGGCGTGGGCCCCCCATGGATGTGGTGGAGGGAGGCTGCTGGTGGTGGCCGTTGGATCTACCTTTCGGGGAAAATGACCGTGGGGAGCGCGTATGCTTGCGTTCTCACAGATCTACATCCCTGGGCTGCCGTCTCGAGGAGACGAGTGCATTGTTTGACGCGGCAGCGACGGCCTTGTTCACCAGCCCGCGGGAAGCTCCCGGAATCCGCCTGGACCGTCGGTGTGTCGTGCGGTGCGTGTGTGCGCGTTTATGTCGCCTTTGTGGCAAGAACTTCGCGGCCGCACCGACGCAGCGAGAGGGGTGCATCAGCGCACCGGCCGACTGTGAGCACTGCTGCCAGCGGGTGGCCTATGGCTTCCCCAGTGTGGGAAACGCAGCATTCGTCAAAAGGACGGGGCAGGGAAGAGTGCTTTTATTTGTGCTGCTGTTGTTCTTCAGCAAGCCTCTTCGCCGAACCGTACCTTCTCCGGATTTCAGCATCGGCTGCCACCCGGGTCACGTCATACCTTGCCACCGAGAAGCAGCGAAGGCGGGGCGTGACCTCCTCTCTTCGAGGGCAGAGACGACGTTGTCATTGGAAACTATTGTATACAGGTTGTATTTAATAAGAGCGCAAACTCGTTAAGCCCGAGCTCTCATCATCATGTAAAATAACCATCTCTCTTCTTCCTCTTCACACTCGTCATCGTCTCCGTGTCAACTCCGCACTCCGGCAACCTTCCCTTGGAGTCTGGATGGGTGAAACGTCGACCTGTTAGCGAGGATCCTAGGACTGACGGCCCGACTCCTGCAACTCCCACCGAGACCCCAATATTTGGATGGCAGCGGCTGGGATGGACCTGGTGACATGGCGCAGCATTTGCGGGTGAGCGTTTGGTTTTTGCTTTGAGGTTTACCAGGCTTCAAATTCTGGGTTAACAATTTGAATTCCTGGGTGTGTGTGTGTGCGTTCAGATGCATAGTGCGAGTGTTTAAGCATCTGTTCGCAAGCAAAACCATCGTTTTAAGCAGTGGCCATGGACCTGAGTAGGTTGCGAGGGGCAGGGCTGTTGCAGTTGTGCGACGAGTTGGCACTCGAGTGGGAAGAGTCGATGACAAATGTGAGCTACTAAAATTAATAGAAAAAAGTGGTAGCAGCGAGGAAGACATTGAATTCGCTTGTGGTCTTGTTCAGGAAAATCTGAAACAGGAGGAAGCAAAGAAACGGTACGAAAAAGAAAAGAAGAAAGGGGGATGAAATTGTTGGAGCTCGAAATTGAGAGGGATCGGTTAACGGTTCGAGGAGGAATTAGCGGAACTCCTGAAAGAGCAAGCGTAAAGCGTGAAGAAAGTGAAGTGCGGGAAGCCTTGTTCAGGCGTATTGGTGTCTCCGTTAAGAATGAGACAAAGAAAGAGGTGCTTGAGATGGCGGAAGATTGTGAGGCGTCCGCTAACGTTGCGTGCACGTTTCAAGCACAGGAAACAGTGGCTGATTCCAACTGTGAAGAGCGGGCCCAAGTAGCCAATAACTCTATGCGAGAGAACGACTATGATCAGAGCGAGACAGCTTCCAGGAGCTGCAAAACAGAGTGCTCTTATCATAGCGAGGCAGCTACTAATGATTGTGGTCTAGAGGCGGAAGAACTGGAAAAAGTCGGTAAAAGCGAGGTGTCACTAAGTGACAAAAGTGAGGGTATTGTGCTGGAGGTGGCGAAATACTCTGATACCGATAGATTCGAGGGTTCATTTCAACCGCAAGAGGCAGTTGATTCTTACAACTGTGAGGAACGGAGCCAAGTGGCCAGAAGCTGTAGTAAAGTGGAGTCTCAGTGTAGTGAAGGAGGTGTCCAGAAAATGAGTGACGAAAGTGTAGAGGCTTCCACGAATGCTCAGACCTTGGAGGGCAATGCATGCGACGCAGTTTGTAGCAGCGAGCGGCAGTACAAAGAACTGCCTGAAACTAATTCAGGAGAAATAGTAGAGTGCGAGCCAGGTGTAAATGTGGCTTTGAACAGTGCTGCAGATGTCCTTGAAGAAGGAGATATCCTTTCCGCGAATTGTGAAGCGATCGATTCTTCGATGGAAAAGGACGAGGCAATCGCAGGGGCATCCGAAGAGCTTGAATACCCGAAGCTAAGTTCAGTGGAAAGTTCAAGCGCGGCGGGTGTCCGTAAACACCGCCGAAAAAGAAGAAAGCGTGCTTGAGCAGCACCGCGGAAGCGCTTGAAAGAACCAGCAAAAAAAAGGGAGCGCGCGAGACAAAGCGCAAGCCCAACCCGCGGCAGGGGGAAATGCTCTTTGTCCCGTTCGGTAAGGCGAACTAGAAAGAGGCACGTTCTCAGTAAACGGATGCAGCCCCTTCGACGAAGGGGAAAAGTGATGTTCTGGAAGAGAATAGTGGGTCGAGGTGGTTTGGTCAGTAACAGGCACCCTGCGCGGTCAAAAGCACTGGCTAGATTTTGTTTGCGATGCCAGCCGTGTCTAATTGGTAAGACTGCAGTTGAGCGTCCCGCGACAGTGCGCAGAAAGCGAGACAGACCGACCTTCCATCTATGCTTCAGGTCAGTCCGTCAGAAGAAGACGGAAGGAAAGCGGCCGCGAAGCCGAATCAAGCATGACAGCAGAACACAGGGAACAGCTTGCGCTTTGTGTCGTCTATGGCGAGCGAGAAAGCCGTCGGGACCGAGACCTCATAGGGTTCGAATCAAAGGAATTCGTGCGCGGGGAACGGGGAGCGGTCCGTTGTCGTCATTTCACAAGCGCATGCAAGAGTGTAGTTCTTATTAAGAAACGACTTGAGACAGTTTTAAGAAAAATGAGCAGTATAGTAGTACTGAATTCAGATTAGGCTATTGTAAAAGCGCTTATTGAGCTTAATTTCTGAGGAAGGAGTCATTTCGCGAAACCAACATTTGTGAATTTAGTAGCTTGTACTGTGTATTACACTCTGCGTAAATAAAGGCGCATTTCAGAGCTCATTCTAGTGTAAAGCCAATTCAGTTTTGTGAGAAGTTTGGCTTCATGGGTGCAGTCTTGTCGTGTACTTTTGATACTTAGTTTACAGCGCTTGAGCAGTGCCATATTTTTTCTTGTTACTTTCATGTTTACGGCATTGAAGGTTATTTTGGAGTAAGCGTTGGCTGCTGTAGCGGTTAGTACGCGCCGTTACGTGAAGATGGTCGAAGGGACAACGCGTCAGTTAAGTGTACGGTCACTTTGAGGTACTGTGAGAACCGTGTCATGTTGAAGCGCTGAAGAGAGGAATAGCGTTATTGAATCAGTAAGCGGTAAACTAGGCGATGCTAGTAGGCTGCACTTAGAGCGATTTTCATTTGCGTAGAGCTCGTTGCAGTTGTGAAGGAGTACATTACTTTGAGGAAATGTTCATGACACTGTAGGTGGTGTCGGTTGTCGAGTTGCGTGAAATGCCAGCAGTGCATTTAAGGTTGTTTCTTTAGTAAGTTGTTCGTTGAACACTTAATGTGTAATTTTGGAGAGTGGGCTTCGGGCACCACAGACTAGTTAGGCTTATCATCGTGAGTGAGTATTTGTGAACTTAGTTTTGAAGTTAGTTTTCTTTGTATTGAAGTTCTTATCCTAAGTGTGTGTTTGAAGGTTAAGAATGTTACGTTATACTTCAATACGATGTGAGTGACAGAGGATCGGGCGAGTTTTTAACTTAAATAAGGAGAGGATGGAGAACATTCCATTTCTTTTGAATGTGGTAAATCAGCTGACAGTGAGAGAGGAGATATACAGTGCGTTGGAAAAGTAACGTATGCTTTGCATGGGTGGCACAGAGAATTGCCAGTTGCGTGCACGAAGCGAATCTTGCTCTCGAGATTGATCGCTGTCCGCTTATCGGGTTAGGCGAAAGGCCTCAAAAGAATGGAAGCTTGCTCCGATGGATTCCGATCCTCCAAGAATGCTTTACCGCTCGGTATGGGAAATGAAACGTCAGTGGAGGTGCTGGCGGACTCAATAGGCGAGTTTGAATTTTAAGTGGGTGCCATCATTGTTAAACATTTGCCTGACAAATTTTGTAGAACCAATTCTTGGGTAGTTCTGGAGTGGGAAACTCTTCCATAGCTGCCCCCGGTTTGTCTTGAGCAAAACTTTGCGAGGGAAGATGGTCACTTGCTTAAAAAGGAGTCCGAAATTTTTTGGGGGGTGTTTTAATGAGGTTTTGATAAGCCTGGTGGATCTGAAGCAGATTCTGAATTCCTGTGCGTGGTGTAGTGTTGTGGCGCCTGGTTTGTTCTGGCTGCGGTTCCTCCTTGCGGGATGTTCGAGCCGCATGTCCACAATTTTCATCAAACCCTAGATCTCTCTCATGGACAGCAATTGCGTTCCTGGCCATTCGAGAGTTTCCTGGCGCCGGAGGGACTGTTAAGATCGGCGTGGGCCCCCCATGGATGTGGTGGAGGGAGGCTGCTGGTGGTGGCCGTTGGATCTACCTTTCGGGGAAAATGACCGTGGGGAGCGCGTATGCTTGCGTTCTCACAGATCTACATCCCTGGGCTGCCGTCTCGAGGAGACGAGTGCATTGTTTGACGCGGCAGCGACGGCCTTGTTCACCAGCCCGCGGGAAGCTCCCGGAATCCGCCTGGACCGTCGGTGTGTCGTGCGGTGCGTGTGTGCGCATTTATGTCGCCTTTGTGGCAAGAACTTCGCGGCCGCACCGACGCAGCGAGAGGGGTGCATCAGCGCACCGGCCGACTGTGAGCACTGCTGCCAGCGGGTGGCCTATGGCTTCCCCAGTGTGGGAAACGGCAGCATTCGTCAAAAGGACGGGGCAGGGAAGAGTGCTTTTATTTGTGCTGCTGTTGTTCTTCAGCAAGCCTCTTCGCCGAACCGTACCTTCTCCGGATTTCAGCATCGGCTGCCACCCGGGTCACATCATACCTTGCCACCGAGAAGCAGCGAAGGCGGGGCGTGACCTCCTCTCTTCGAGGGCAGAGACGACGTTGTCATTGGACACTATTGTATACAGGTTGTATTTAATAAGAGCGCAAACTCGTTAAGCCCGAGCTCTCATCATCATGTAAAATAAACCATCTCTTCTTCTTCTCAATCGTCATCGTCTCCGTGTCAACTCCGCACTCCGGCAACCTTCCCTTGGAGACGGGATGGGTCAAACGTCGACCTTGTAGCGGTGGATCCTAGGACCAACGGCCCGACTCCTGCATCTTCCACCAGCATCCCAACAGTGGATATATATTCATATCTCTCTTGACTGAATACTTAGACACTTTGTGCTGCTTCCAAATGAAAAGGGGCAAAGCAATGTGAAAACAAGACGGAATTGTGTGAATTGGCACCGCTCTGTGTCATAATGTTGCCTGATGAGAAAGGTTTGATCTAAATCTGGTGAGCACTGGAGAGCTAAAAATGCCTAAAGTTTGTGCTTGTTGCAGGTATGCTGTTGCAAAAGGTGTGTCGTATTAATGATTGCATGTGAGAACAGTGGCTGTAAGGAGTAATAATGTTTGCCAGTGTCAAAGCGAACACTGGAGTTTGATGAAATCGAGGTCATGACTAAAGTGCACGATAGAATTTTGTTCACCAGGCAACATTATCACAAGTGCTTCAGCACACTTTTTATTGCACTTTGAGACAGGGAAGTTGCTTTTCTCGATCTTTTGTCTGTTGTTTTCATGTGGTGTCAAAGTTATCTTTCCTGTAGAAAAAGAACTTTTACAAATAAACATGCAGTGCGTGCATTTTTGTTAGTGTTGGCAAAATTAGTGTCCATATTTTTTCGCAAATGCGGGTGTTGATCAGTTTGCCTATATGTGGTGGCTTTGTGTGATTCATGGCAGATAGTAGCCTAGAGAGAGAGAAATAACATTTATTTACACATCCGGCGTGTGGGAAGTCCCCGGCCTCGCAGGGTGCGGATGTTCCCTATCTTAAGATTACGGCTATTAGAGTCCGATAATCTCAGAGCCTAGACCTCGAGGATGTTGTGCTCCAACTAGGCGACAGGTACTCGAGTGCCTCCGCGCCCGTTAGACGGGTCGTCGGCTCCTTTTCTCCGTTGCTTCGCCAAAGCCTCCTCAAGCCGCTGGATGGCCCTTCGTTGCGTCTTCAGGTCTTCGGAGCGTATCCACGCTCTCACCTCTTCGGGATACGTGGCGTCCTAGCACTGCCCGTTCCCACTGTCCATAGCACTGTTACACCCTCCCCACATGATGTGACGGAGAGTAGCTAGTTCACGTTCGCACACACTGCACTTTGCGTCTACGAACATGTCGGGGCACACGTGCCGGGCCAGAGCCGGTGTCAGCACGCATTCGGTCTGCAACTGTCGGAACTTTACTGCCTCCGCACGCGAGAGTTCTCGGTGCGGGAAGGCTCTCCTGACTTCTCTGTAAGCCGCCAGGATCCCACCGTAGTCGGTGAGGGGCTCGAAGTCCTCTTTTCGGTCTTCTTCGCTGGTCTCGGAGGGACGGACTGCCGCGGTCCGGCACGTGATGAGACCACGGGCCGCGGCGTCTGCCTCTTCGTTGCGGTTTTCGATGTCGGGTGCTAGTTGCCGACCCATGTGGGCCGGGAACCACTTGAGAGCAATGGTCGGTCCCGCAGCGGCACCTCGGGCGGCCCGCGTGGCCTCGATGGACCTCACTAGCCGCTCCGTGCCCTGCCAGACCGTGCCTCGGGCGAAGTTCTTGATCGCCGACTTCGAGACGCTTAGCACCGTGCGTGTACCCGGTAGGCCCATGGCCAAAGCAATCGCCACCTCCTCCGCCTGGCCGGCTGTTCGGGCGCGCACGGTACTTGCTGTTAGCAGTTCTCCAGTAGTAGCTCGGACCACCACCGCTGCAAAGGCGTTGCGTCTCCTCGGATACCTTGCGGCGTCCACGTAGACTGCACTCTCGTCTCGTTGGTGCTGACGGGCCAGCGCCACCGCTCGTGCCGCTCGCCTGCCCTCGTCTCTCTCTGGGTCGGTGTTCTTGGGCAGCGGGTAGACGATAATCTTCCTCGCCGTCTCGTCGCTCAGGGGGACTTGCTCTTCCAGTTCGCCGTCCGGTCCTGTACCCACACGTTCGCCTGGAGGTAGTAATCCCACCCGGTCTAGTAGTCTTCTGCCCGCTGCTGTGCTGCTTAGGCGGCTCAGCTGTGATGCTCTTTGGGCCTCGCTAATCTCTGAGAGCGTGTTGTGTGCTCCCAGAGACAGCAAGGCCGTGGTCTTCGTGCCCGGCAGGAGCCCCAGGGCCCCCGTGTAGGCTTTCCGGATGGAGGCGTCGATCTTGGCTCGCTCCGCACACGTCCAGCGGTGGAAGGCCCCCGCATATGCTGCATGGCTTACGACGAAAGCCTGCAGCAGGCGCAGGAGCCCCCTCTTGTTCATGCCCCGGTATCGGGACGAGACTCGTTTGATCAGGCGTGCTGCAACGCCCATCTTGGTTGTGATGTTCTTGACCGCCGTGGCGTTGGTCTGGGTGCCATCCACGAACATCCCCAGGACCCGTAGCCCCGGAACATGCGGGATCGGCACACCGTCGCTCGTGCGCACGACGATGTTCTCGACCGCTTCCTCACTCGCCTTTTTCCTGTGTCTTCCAGGTGGTGGCAAGATGAGCAGCTGTGACTTTTGCGGCGAACACCGCAGGCCCGTGCCCGAGAGCGCGGACTCCACGGCTTCTACCGCTGCCTGCAGGCCCGCCTCGATGTCTCCGTCGCTCCCACCCGTGGCCCAGATGGTTACGTCGTCGGCGTAGAGGCAGTGTCGGATCCCCGGGCCCAGCGCCTCCAGACCCCTGGCCACCTCGATCATGACTATGTTGAACAGGAACGGGGAGATCACTGAGCCCTGAGGGGTCCCGACACTGCCCAGCTCTCTTTCTTCGAGCTTCGTGCCTCCCACCTCCAATTGCGCCGTGCAGCGGGAGAGGAAGGCTCTGATGTAGTTATATGATCTTACACCTAGCCCCAGGCGGGACACCTGAGCCAGGATCGCCGAGTGTCGAACGTTGTCGAACGCACTCTGCAGGTCCAAGCCCAAGATCGCTCGGTTGTCGTTCTTCGGAATCCCGCCCGGGGGGTCGAGGACTTCTCGTTGGATCAGGAGCATGGCGTCTTGCGTTCCCAGCTTGGCCCGAAAGCCGAGCATTGAGTCCGGGTAGACGTTGTGCGCCTCCAGGTAGCGGTTCCACCGGGTGTTGAGGACATGCTCCAGCATCTTGCCCACGCAAGACGTAAGCGAGATGGGACGCAGGCCCTCTATCCCCGGTGGCTTGTTTGGCTTTGGCAGCAGGATAGTCTTCGCTGTCTTCCAGGCATTGGGCAGCTTACCGTCGCGCCAGCAGTCGTTGTAGTAATGTGTCAGCGATGTGATGGCTGCGTCGCTCAGGTTGCATAGTGCTTTGTTAGTAACTTTGTCGGGTCCGGCTGCCGACCGACAGTTCAGGTCCTGCGCGGCCTGCCTCACTTCCCATGCCTCTATGTCTCGGTTGAGGTGGGGGTTCGGCTGGCCAGCGTAGTCCGGGTGATCTTCGTTACTGGTGATGGGGAGGTAGCGCTCGTTAAGGCACTTATACATCTCCTCTTCTCCCAGCTGGAGAGCTGTGGTGTGTAGTATTTGGGCCATGCGTGTACGTTGGTATTCGCAGCTCTTGGTTTCATCCATCAGTTGCCTGAGGAGTTTCCAGGTGCCGCCGCGGTGCAGTTGCCCGTCAGCTTGGCTGCAGAGTGCAAACTACTGTTGCGAACAGAGCTGCCTGCTGTATCGCTCGATTTCTCGGCCTAGTTCGGCGATCTTCTTTCGTAGTTTCCTGTTGTGACGTTGCCGCCGCCAACGCTTCTGGAGCGAGCGCCTTGTCTCGAGGAGGTGGGCCAATCTCGGGTCCATGATTTCGATGTCTTCGGGGGCCTCGATCTCTTCGGTGGCCCTTTCGGTTGCGGCCAGCAGCTTCGCCGACCAGTCGTCGATATTGTCTATGTTGCCAAGTTCGGTGTTGCGGAACTTGCTCCAGTCGACAAGCTTGTGTGTCGTTGATTTGCTTCGGTTCGGATTTCCGTTGAGATGAGCCAGCGGCAGTTCGATTTCGATTATAAAGTGATCGCTGCCCAGGTTGATTCCCGTGTTCTTCCACCTCGCGGTGCCACCGTCGGGCAACATCGCAAAGGTGAGATCTGGGTTCGTATCCCGGGCAGCCGATGTTCCGATCCTAGACGGGTGGGCCGGATTGGTCAGTAACGTGAATTCGGCTTCAGTGGCGTCTTCGAGAAGGTCTCTTCCCTTGGACGTGGTGGTCGTGTAGCCGAGTTCTCTATGTTGGGCGTTGAAGTCGCCGCATACTATCGCCGCGGCGTTTCCTCTCTTGGCCAGGTCCCGTTGTGCTTGGATCGTGGCGTCCTTTACTTTATGGAAGAGAGTCTTAAACTTCTGCTTTCCATGTCTGGGATTGCTGTAAGTGTTAGCGAGGAAGACGGTGGTTGTCGTCTTCCTCTTCTTGCCGTCTCGGGCTCCGCGCCCTTTGCCGCTGATCGCAAGCTCGGTAACGCACAGCTCTATGGCGGTGTCCCTGTTGCCCAGGAACTGCTGATGTTTCACGTGGGCGATGCCTTTACGGATGAACGTGCACACACCCTGCGCCGCGCCCTTCCCGCAGGTGCGGGTGGACGGGGGGCAGGCGTGTGCCCGGTACCCTGGCAGCGTCGGCGTGTCTTCGACGTGAGTTTCTTGGATTGCTATCACGTCCGGACGGGCCATCGGTTCTAGCGATCTCAGGTGTTGTTGGAGGACTGTTTTTCGGCATCGGAAACCGTTAGCGTTCCAGTGCCAGATCTTGATCTTATTGCTGCTGTCCATTATGAAGGATAGTCTGTGTTTGGCAGTATTGTTGCACCGACCTGTCTAGGAGCGGCTCAGGGCCCTCTCTAGCGCTTGCTCGATTTGGAGCTGAATCGTTTGCGCTTGCTGTTGTTGGACGACTTGGGTGCATTTCGTGAGGATCCTCTGTTCTAGGCCCTCAAGTTCCTTGCCCCATTTCTTGGTGATTCTTGAGATCCGGTCAATCTTCTTGCTGAGACCCACATAGCCAAGGGGCTTGGTTCTGTCTCCGTTGTTGGTAGCTGCCGCCGAGATGACCGAGGCGCTGTCTTCTTCTTCCTCGTCGCTTTCACTCGCGCTTTCCAATTCTTCTTCGTGTTGTTCTTCCAATCCCCGTGCCGCTGCGACGATGGACGCCCTGGTTGGGGTTCTCGTTTTAGCGGTGAGCTGGAAGATCTTGGGAGTTGTAGTGTTGATGGCGGTGCTGCCCATGATGTTCGTTGGAATTCCGCTGTCTTCTTCATCGGCGTCTGTCGCCATCTTGTTGTTGTTGGCTTCAATTCCTGTTCCCCTTTCTTGAAGCCTTCTAATGGCGTCTCGTTGTTGGTCAATGACGCCTCGTTGCTGTTTGATGGTAAGCTGCATCGCCGCCATCGCCGTTTGGAGTTCCTCCATCGCCTTCTCCATTTTCTTAACGGTAGCTTTCAACTCCCGTGTCTCTTGCATTGTTCGCTGCAGCCGCCGCTGCTTGGCGTGTTGCCAGGCTCTTTCGACGCTGCAGCTGCTCCGCTCGGGGCTCTGCTCATTTGCGTCATCGCTGCGCGAGTGACGTCAGACTTGTTTGTCAGGCTCGGGTGCGCGTGCACCTGCGGCGCCGGCCGTGGCGGGCGCGCTTCTTTCGGTCCTCCGGAGGTGACGTCTACCCACGTCACGTCCTCCGGTTTGGCTCTGCTCCTATCCCGGCTCGCCACGCCGTTCTGACGTGTGCCGCTGGCTCCCAGTTCCGGGAAGTCGAATCTTCTAGAAAGTGTGGCCTTCTCGGCGGCTTTCGCGGGTGCGGGCGCCATCTTGGTGGGCGCCATTTTGGCTAAAGTTTCGTAGTGTTGTTTCTCCCACTGTCGCTGCTTGATTTGAAGTGGCGTTTTGAATTTATTCTTGCAGCTGCCTGCACCCGTGACGTGAGAGCCGTCGCAGAATTTGCACCTCGGTTTGCAGTACTCGGCGTGGTCTTCCCCGGGGTTGTTTCTCCCGCAAGCAAAGCACACCCTAGCATTTGGTGTCGGGCACACATCTCTCCTGTGCCCTATCTGGCCACATGTAGTGCAGACCTCACGGTGCTGCCTGTACAGTGTGCATTTCGTGACAAAGCCGCCGTACTTCACGTAGCGCGGGACTTTGTTTCCTTCAAACAATATTACCACCGACTCGGAGTTTCCGAGCCGGTGAGCGGCCATGATTGTAGGGTTATGCTTGTTCACTAGGGACCGAGTGATCTGTTCCTCGGGTTCCTCTCTGCCGACGCCGCTTATTACACCTCTTGAGGTGTTGTCTGGGGTGCTCTTATACGCAAACGTTTCGTACGTGCGTTCCTCGACAGTGATGTTGCGGATCGAGCCGTAGCGGAACGATCTCGCTTCGTTAGGGGTGCTCAGCACAATAATGTTCTGGGCGACGTTCGGTGCAAACGTATCGTCCTCCGCGTCCTCGATCTTAATGTTAGCTGCCGCAATTATAGCTGCCCGCAACGCAGACATCTTGGTGTAGCCTACACTCTGTCCTTATCTCTCTCGTATTTTTGCGTGCCATGTTGCCATTTTTTGTGTTCAGTGCTGTCAGCTTAAGGCGCCTCTCATGCTTTTCTTCTGCAGATACAGTGACTCTCACACATTGTGGCCCATGATTTCAAGAGCCTAACAATAGGCAATCTATGCACAGACTGCTTCAGAGCAAACTTCAGCACACCAGCAGCAGAAGAGTGGCCACAGAGACTGGCACGTCTGCAGCGTCACAGAAGGTACTTTTACAGGGTAGCTCTGGGAACTTATCAGTGCAGTGACTATTACTGCAAAAAACATGTATTTAGAATAAATATTTCTGTGGATAGATTCTATTTATAGAAGGAATAATATTACGCGCAGCCGCAGTCAATGGCACTCTTCTCTTGCATGAACTGTCCTCTATATTGCAGTAATATTCAGAACTGATTTGTGAAAATGTAGTGTTTTTTGGCTATATAAACAACCATCAGCTTGCTTGACGAGCTGAGCCTACCCTGGAAACAATGCTGCTATGCAAGGTGTAGAACGGCACGCATTTGGGCTGGTTGGTTCATGATTTCAAGAAGACGAAAACAGCGCAGGACAAGGGAGAGCACAGACACGGGCGCTGACTAACAACCTGTCATGAGTAAAAGGGCCCACAGCACGCGCCAAAGGGCAAAGAACGAGACATGGCGTGCGAAGTAACGGAGAGGCGCCAGAATGCACGCGCCGGTGACACATTGGTGTTTGTGGTTGGTTGACGGCGGGCTTCGTGGCACGCGACCCGCGCCGCGATCGGAGGTGGAAAAGCACTGAGCTGAGAATTGTCTGGGTGGCGACAGCCGAGGAAGGACGCATCGGCAGGTAGGCTCTGTCGACGGGACGAGGTGTTCGGTTCGGGAGCCGTGACGCTCGCACTCCTTGGCGTGGCCGTGGACCTCGATTACGTTCGGGCGAGGCTCCTTGGAGGTTCTGCAGCCGCCGGTTCCGGACGCACCATCGACATTCCCCCTTCAAGGGTTGGCCAGCAGCAATTCACAAGGCCGTCACATCTCTACGTCGAGCGGAGGACCATACTTGTACTTAGGCCTCAGCTAGGCCTAACTCGGGGAGACTTGCCGCGTCACCACTTCAGACCGGGCGTCGGCTACGGCAGCAGGCGGTATCCACTGGACGACGTAAGGGAGGCCGACGACATGCTGGAGTCATCAAGCTAGTTCCAGACCGGCAGTGGATTTACAGCAACGGAAGAACAGCGCCGAGACCAGTAAGAACATTCCACATGTGCTAGTCGTGACTGTGTCGGCCGACTCGGTGTGGCCTGACTTAGGACTAAGCGCTGCGCCAAATTGAGACCTTAAAGAGTATCGTGAAACCAGTCAGTCAATTGCGATTACTAGGAATTTCTGTGTTAGTTTTATTTTGTGCTTGTATATATTTTGTTCATCTTTGGTTTGCCGTGTGCCGTGTTGATAAAAGTTGGTTTGCCGTGCTCGCAATGCTATCGTTGCCAAACGTCTCTCTCCCTCTCACACACTCAGTATTCGCCCTTCGAGATCCCCGTACGTGACACAACTATATGTGTTTATTGCAACAATCGTACTGCATAAGTGTGCCGCCACTATCAATATGAAATGAACAACAAAATCAGCATGCGCAGAATCCAACTATACATATCTTCAATTTAGCAACTCAGGTACGATATCTCCTTTGAAAGAAGGGAAATGGAGGGTGGGCTAACACATGCTTCTCCACTACTACGAATGCGATAGGCTTCTGATACAAGACGAGCGCGTTCATCTCGGTACTTGGACAAGAAAATCACATTTTTGAAAGATGGCTCGCAGCCGCCTTGTCCTGTGTCCTGCGCTGTTTTCGTCTTCTTGCAATTGTATGCAAGGTGGTACCGACTAGAGAAAGAAATGGGAGTGTGTGAGCCTGGTCGTTAAATCGGTCTGGAATGGTTTCTCTCTTTAGTTTGTACCTGCTCGTGCTTTCACTTTGCCTGTAAAGGTATACTTTTGTAACAATATTAATTGTGCAGCTGTCAATATTAGGTGATGGTTTGAAAAATATCATAATACTAGCTGTGTTCTATTTGCATTGTCTTACCAGGTCGTTCAGTACTGCAGCAGAATTTAAGTGGTCTTACATGGGAAAAGGCAACAACCATGTTATAAGAAGGGCAGACGTCGAGCACCTAAGAGGTAGTAAGCATGTCGTGCTGAATTCTTTGCTTGATTATTTTATAAAGAAATTGTCGCCTATGTGATTAACTAGGTATTTAAATTATTGCACCTAACTTAATTATGCGGTTGTGTACACAGCCATGGCACAACCACTGACAAATGGTTTTTTGGTACATTATGCTCATTGCCAAGTGTCACTGTATAGCAATTAGCTCGTATATTGTTCTTTTGTCGCATGAGCCTGCATGTTACTCTTTTTACTGGTGCAGCTCTTCAGCATTCGGAAGCCATTGGGAATGTCGCCAGCTGACGTATTCCTCATCATCCACATTCAGTTGCCGAATCAGCCTTTCTGTCTATATACATTCAAAAAACAACCTTCACAAAGCAAGGATTTAGCCTTGCCGACATTCCTGATCACTGTAATTTGAAAAATAAATTTTGTATTTTGCTAATTTTGCTGTGCTTTGGTCTTTTTTCACTAATATGATCCCCACGTAAGAGGCATCTCACTACAGTGCTCTAAAAAATTGGCTTATATATTTGCACATTTTCTAAATAGCTTGCAGCACGTCAAGTTCCACGAGAAGTGCACTTCTGCCGGCAGCCTACATTTGTGGACAGTATGCACATTATGTGAAATTGTTTTGTTAAGTTAGCTGCATATTTATGGGAAAGCAAAGAAAAAAAGCCTTGATTTGGAAGTCTACACAAAGTCAAATGAAGGGCTTGCCAAGACTTCCCCTAGACGAATACTGAGGGAGCATTAGCTTGGCTTCAGGAGGGCTTGTAGAGTTCTACGGCTACAACTTGGTTTGTTTAAGTTGGATTGTAGACATCCACTTGGCTTAAACAAGCCCTGACATAGACGTCTTATAGTCGGGTTTGTGCTACCTGGGATCCTACCGAGCTTTAGGGCAGTATGGAACACGGGCCCTCGAAGAGCCAAGCAAGCATGCTAGCAGTAGGCTATGGCTGCTTCTCCTGCTCGATATATATAGTAAATAAATGTCTAGCACCAGCAGTCGCAACGATGGTGCGAGCGTAATGTGAATTCGGCTTCTAACGTGTGATGAGCACTATGTATCATAGTGTTACGCACGAACAAGACTGCACAACTGTCTCACAAGCCCTACTATAACCGTGCGCAAGAACAGCCCGCATTGGGTTGTCACTTCGTCGTCTTCTGTGGTCCATCCATAGAACACAGCTTGTATTCGTGCTTCAACGAACGACGCTTATGGTAGCACATCAACGCACCCTAGGGTGCATTTTTCCTAGACAAAACAGACGTCTGTGCTTTGTGATAACGTGAATTGTAATGTTACATCGTATCATGAGCTACCATAAAGTCGCCATGGTGCTGTTCTTGATTAGCTCGCGTTAAGCATACTGATGAATTGGTGTTCACTTCATAAAGAACATTGATCTCCCCGTAACAGTTAGACGAATGCCAATCAATTAGGCGATTGTCTAGCTGACTGCTTCGAATGACACCGATTCCCAGAGTGCGTGGGATCTGCAAGATATTTTAAGCCTGGGTTGCACTAACAGGCCAAACACCACACCCTTCTACGATTTGTTCATCAGTACACCCTTCTACGCTGTTTGGCAAACCGTCATGAAGTATTACAGGTCCTCGACATTGTACAGTCACGAAGAATATTTGATGTTGCAAACTGAACTAGAGCCTGAGAAATACGTATGTGAGAAAGGTCAGAAAAAACTCAGAGAGTTTAAGCACTCCGGCAGATAGCTCGCTACAAAATCTTGCAAAGTCCCTATTTCTGAAACAATAAACCGAAAGGGAATTTCTTGCTTGTGAATTTTACCGATAAAAATAGTTCTAAGGTAAGTAATCTTGTTTTCTTGACATTGCTAGCGTCTTAGATTAAAAGTTTCAACACGAGATCGACAGCTCGTTTAACTAGAGAAGGGTTCACTTTTACAGGCCAAAAATTCTTCGCAGCAGCTGCCCCCACTGTAGTAACGATGTTGAATCGAGTGTCACCTGTGTTAGCGAACAACTTAAGCGTAATGGAAATACTTAATATTTACGAAAGAACAGCCTCAAGGAAATCTAATACAAGCTCTAGATATCTCCTTGACATTTGAGGAAGATGACGTTTGTTGGCAGCACTCTCCAAGAGCTTCTAAGCCGTTACTCAACTCACTCTAAGCATTTCAAAGCCATGTCCTGTCTCAAGTCATCGCTAACAAAATCATGTGCACCAAATGAACACTAGTTTTATTGCGCAGGTAAAGCGCCTATTAGAGGTTGTGATGTGTCTGCAGAAGTGTGTACCTGTGCTCAGTGCGTGAGAAGCAAAAGATGATGATGAAGCCGGAGCACGCGCAAACATGCGCGAGAGGAAATCAAGAAGAGGAGACGAATACAGCGCTCGGCACAGTCGGGTGCGCGTGCACGAATGCCGAGTAGTCTGCCGTGGTGGTGTAGTGATTATAGTACTCGGCTGCCGCCCAAAAAAACACGGGTTTGATCCCGGTCGCGGTGGTTGCATTTTCGATGGAGGCGAAAATGCCAGAGGTTCGTGTACTGCGTGTTGTCAGTGCACGTTAAAGAACCCTAGGTGGTCTAAATTTCCGGAGCCTTCCACTACAGCTTTGCTCTCCTTTCTATCTCTTTCCCTCCCTTTTCTTAACCCCCACAGACGCTTAGTCATGCTTCCTACATGGGCTGCGTCCTTTCCGAGACGGAGCACAATCAGTGTCGAAGTTCTACTGGCGGTCCACGAGTTGAGGCTTTACGTGACCGTCTGTGTGTCCTCTTCCTTCTCTAACCTTTCCACCGACTCTAAAGCGAATGTTTCAGTGTTCTGATCGCGAAGCAACACTACCTCTGCTGCCGTCAATGGGTGTGTTAGTGCGCAGTAGCAAGGGCGCCGATATTATTCTTAAGCTGCGTTTTGCTCTGTTACAACGCATTGTTAAAGCGCGCGTGTGTGTGTTTACGTATTCCGTGTATAATGTACCACCTTGAATGCACAAGCAGCCTCGTCACATTCGATGGGACCACCAATGTGCCAGCCTAGATAACTCCCACTTCCCAACCTCACATGAGAATGGCATCCGCGACAGTACGATGCTGTTGATGGCGTTGATTTGCTCTTCTGAAGAAGAATGCGTTTCAAGGAGCTTGCTAGCATGGGCGAGAGATTAGGCCTAACCAGAGACGCACTCACAAAGTGGGTTGAGCAAAAGTAAGAGCATGTGAGTGAGGCCCGTGCCGCCGAACGGCAGAGCAAGATGACCGACTGACGCTCGAGCAGGACGAACGAGATTAGCGTGCGGGGAACAGGAGATGCCATGCGAGAAGGTTATAGGCTCAAGTGGCTTGTGTGAATGTGGTTTGTGTATTTTCGTGCGAGTTCGTGGCCTCGTTTCATGTGCTCTTCTCGGCGCGCACGCAAAGGTGGCATTGCGGGATGCTATCGCTCCAGTGTCGCGCCGTAATAACCGACTCTTTAAATTTGACTCGTGGTCATGAGGACATATGTAGAGGTGCAGAGCTCTGTGTAGGAGTGTCTAGCGAGCATACAGTCTTTACACGGACGTAGGAACACAATGCTTACAGGGGTGCCTGTGTGAAACCTCACATGAGGCAGGCAGGTTACCCTAGCTGAGCTGTAGCCACTGCAGATGAATGCCTGAAGAAGCCCTGGACGGGCGCGCGCTATCAGGCAGCAATAATTACAGGCAGAGAGTCGTAAGTGATATGTATCTAGAAGACGACAACGACAAAGTGTGCGTGTGAAAGGACTGGCGCTTTGGCACGAGCGCGCCTCACACGTTGAACGCTAGCCAGTGCTTGCTCCAACGCTTGAACGACTGCTTTCTACGACGTTCTTTTTCCATTGAGACCTTCTTACTGTAAAGCACACCAACAATTATTTTACCAACGGTCGCATGGGTGTGTTTCATAAGATTAGCTGCGGACGATTCTATGTAGCGCAAAGAGTGCGTTGTATTAATCAGAGATTTATTGAACATCGAAGGTCGTTATCCGGTGAACGCCTCCTAATCTATCATTGCACTGCCGGCACTGTAACTGCACGAGCAAGCTAAGTGAATGCGCGTTTCTAATGTGAGATACCATTTAGTCGCCACAGTGTTGTCAAGTTTCATGGTTAGCCCCCGCTAAGCATACATCTATTCATGCACAAAGGCGTTCATCTTATTTGTAACACTTCACCGAACGCCACACGATTCGCCACAGGCAATCTCCTCGCAGACTGCTTCACGTGACACCGATTCTCACAATGCGTGGGAATTGTAGGATTTTAAAGGGGCCAAGCACCTTGGGGTCGGGGCTTGTTCGTTGTGTGTGTGGGTGAGGGCCCATCCTGGAAGCAGTGGAGTCGGACAGTGTCGCCTGCTGTCGTGAGAGAGATAATTGATGATTGTGGTTTGGTTAGGAAAGGACGCTAATTTGTGCAGCCCATGTAGGGAGCACGGCTAAGCGTCCGTGGGGGTGCGGGAAAGGGAGTGAAAGAGATAGAGAGAAAGGCCGTAGTGGAGGGCTCCGGAAATTTAGCACACCTGGGGTTCTTTAACGTGCACTGACAACGCACAGTACACGGGCCTCTGGCATTTTCGCCTCCATCGAAAATGCAACCGCCTTGGCCGGGATCGAACCCGCGTTTTTTGGGTGGCAGCCGAGTACCGTAACCACTACACCACCGCGGCGGACTGTCGTGAGAGAGAGCGAAGGGCGCGCGTTTACCATGGAAACGCTCTTTCTGCGATGAACGCTGTGCCAGCTCGCAGAGCCCTCGTCCGCGAGAGACAACGCCTACACAGGCAGCGTCTGCTGGCGAGTTTCTTGATTGAAAAACAGACTACTCACGCTGCACAACCGTTCACCTGCCACCCCATATATATAGGCAAAGGATCTTGACCTGCAATGCAGTGCCGGTGGGAGATTTCTCTTGTGCGTAGTTAAAAAATAAAGATTCACAGCGTGCGCGTTAACTAAAATTAATCCGGAAGCCGGAATGATATACGACGTGGGAGCAGGAAGCTCGATCGTAAAGACCAGGAGCATGAATGAGAACGCATGTGTAAACATACACACTCGTTGTCACTCATTTGCGAGCGGGCAATGTCACGGGTGATTTACGATAACACCGAACCAGTGCTTCGCCCACTCGTCATGATTCAATCTTCGCAGTCACCGTCATGGTGACAGCTGTTGCTATCGTGTAGCAGTGGACATTTTTCCCAGGCTGTAAATAGAGGCTTTCTTTCTTTTTTAACACGAAAGAGTTTTATGTCGGGGTCCATCACTTAACAAGACGTACTTCCGTAACAGAAGTGCATCTCAAAAAATGAACTTGCATTCACAATGAAAAATTTCCACCCAGGCGGACTCGAACCCGCATTCACCGGGGATTCGACGAAAGGTGTTGGTAACTCTACCAATACACCACTGCAACATTGGTCACATACCAGGGTGTATCTCTTTATATAGAGCGTTCCGACAGTGCCAGGGTGTCGGAACGAAATGTTTTTCGTTCCACTTTTGTTTCGTTCCGCTGAAAAATGTTCCGTTCCGTTTTCGTTCCGGAACGAAAAATAAACGTTCCGTAACGGTTCATAACGTTATTTTTTTCAATAATAAGAACGAACGAAATGCTTAATATTAATAGTACCTTTTAAAAACAACAAAAGATACTGAACTAATACATAAAAATGCGATAATAATTGTTGGGGTTTTACGTCCCAAAGCCACGGTGTGACTATGAGGGAAGTCGCAAAAAGTTTCGAAGCAAGGACACAACATAAACTTGTTATTCATTTTTCCTCAAGTTTGAATTCCGAATTTTCGTCAAGGGGGGCACACGATTTCAGAAGCAGCAGGTCATCAAGTGTACTCGCCGATAAGCGAGACCGCTGCACTGACACAATGAAATTGAGTGCCGAAAATGCCCTCTCAACGCTGACTTGTGTGGCTGGCACACCAAGGACCACTTGCGCTAACATGTACAGCTCCGGTTGCCGCTCATTGCGCTCGTCTCAAAATTTCAACACATAAGCGACGACAACGCCCTCTCCACGGCGGCCTGTGTGAAAGGCACGCGAAACTCTGCTTGAATTTAATACAAACAGCTATGGCTGCCACTTTCTTGGTTTCCAGCATCATTTCAACCCATCTTTCTTTTGAAATACCTGCCCGAGATGCGTGCTGACGTTGAACCCTGAGTTATGCATCATTGCTCACGTTGCATGACCTTGGTTGTTCCGGATGGTAAAGTCTTCCCGTGAACCGAAAAATGATAAAAAATATTTCGTTTTTGCTCCGGAACGAAATAATAAATAACGTTCCGGTTACGCTTTCGTTCCGGTCAAAAATATCGTTTTTTTTGTTTTTCGTTTTCGTTTTTCGTTCCGTTCCGACACTCTGTCACATACGGAGCAGTTGGGCCTTATATGTTGCCAATAGCGCTTTATGAGTTGCATTTAACTGCCGTCCGGTTAAAGAAAAGGCGTTTAGTATAGTGAACTACAGTGGTGAGCAAGCAAAATTATTCTTAAATTAACATCACCTCCCTTAAACTGCACTTGGATCACTTAGGTTCGCTGCCGTGGTACTGCCGTCTAGGCAGTACCACGGCAGCGAACGAAACTGTCATGCGAATTTTCGCCGGTAGAAAGCGCTTGGGTAGTCTTCGCGCCTCGATCGCAGCGGAAGGGCGTCGAGGCGTCGTGACGGTGCGTTCGTTGGGTGTAGTGAGAACGCGGGCGCTACGAAATTTCTCCTGTATGGTCAGGTGTGTTGACTTGCGAAGCACAGCTGCTCCAGGAATGCAAGAACGGCCGTCGACAAGCAAATTACTGGCATTTCGTTACAGTGCGTTCTCACAAAAGTACCCGCTGGCAACCCGTTCGGTTGCGCTTGCAAAGTGCAAGCAGACGCACAGAGCTCTGGGCGTCTAATTAAGTGTTTCCGAAGCAATGTGAGTCGTTCGAGAACTTTCCCTCGTGTGCAACTGTCGAGGATCCCTTTGCCATGGCGAGGTACCGCTGATGTCTACATGTTCACAGTGACGCAAACCATCTGCCACCCCTCGATTCACCAGATTGCCACTTATGCATTCCACAACTTCGTGAGGACAGGTTTCACTTACGTGTTATACCGATTTCTGTGACGGGGGGATCAACCACATTTTTTTCTTTGTATGGTGCTCTACATAATCACTATTGCGTAGCAGTGCGGTTAGTAGGGCTAGTCCTCTTCCAGCGAGGTGACGTTGAGCGGTGGTGGTAAAAACGTTTATTAATGTAAGGGATTAGACAGGAGGTATGCTGGGACCAGGCCGTGAAAGGCTGGTCCTCACAAACACTAGGTGGAGCTCCCTAGTTCGGGACTCCAGTGGCGGTAGCCGCCGCCCGTGCGCCTGTAAGTCGTGGCAGCCGAGCAGGGTCGCCTCCCAGTCCTCCCGTGTTGAGTTGGGGGAATAGCCGGATTGGAAGGGCAAGCCCACACCATGTGGTAGGTGTCTGAAGACACCACACTACCGTGCGGGCAGCTGCCGCTAAAGGAGGGGTCAAAATGTTTTACGGCTGCCGGGCACAGCAATGTATTGGTAAGAAGGCGGAGTAAGAGCCGCTCATCCGCCTTCTTAAGGCCTTTACATGGGCGGTGGTAAAGGCGATGGCAATCTTGGTAGAATTTTGTAATATCTTTGTAGGTATAGGCCGGATTAAAATGGGTTTCCTGATCGGGTGGGGAGGAGAAAACAGCCCGGAAAGAGAGCACGCGGGAGGCTGCGTCTGCTGCCTCGTTTGCTACCAACCCCTGATGAGCAGGGGCCCATATAAGTTAACGGTGTGCGGGGTACGTATCCCGTATGCAATTTTGGTAGATTTGATAAGCTAGAAAGGGGGTCCAGCCTTGTACGACGTTCCGACAGGCCCTTCGCGAGTCAGTAATTATGTATTTCGAGTCGGAATGTGAGGCCGCCAGAGCAATAGCGACTTCTTCCGCGTGTGTTGGATTGGGCGCTCTAAAGGTGAGGCCGTTAACTGTGCTGTTGTTGTGAACTACTGCGGCCGCGTACCATTCCCCGTGGTGAGGGCCGGAGGCGTCCACGTAGTATACGCCTGTTTTGTTGCCATAATGTCGGGCCAGAGCTTCCGCCCGCGCCAGGCGCCGGCCATTATGGTCTTCGTGTGACATGTTGGCTGGAAGAGGTCGCACGTGGAGGGCACGTCTCCACAGTTCTGGGATACGAAGCCTGTCTTCAGATTGAAGAGCAGTGGGGAAAGTACCGCGCCTTGGGGGGTTCCCCGGGTGTCGAGTAGGTAAGGGCTGTGCTCTTTGTCTTGGATGAGGATGAGGAACGTCGATCGGTGAGAAATTGGCGTATGTGTTGAGGACACAATCGGTCTGATTTAGGTTAGTAAGTATGATGTCGTGTGTTACGTTGTCAAATGCCCCCTTAAGATCCAAAGCGAGTACTGCCCGGCCATTATGGGGGCACTCGAGGGGGTCAAGGACGTCCCGATGGAATTGTAGGAGGACATCCTGTGCGGATCTGTTTGGGCGAAATCCGAACATGGTGTCCGCAAGGACATGTCTGTGTTCCAGATACGCAGATAGCCGGTCCCGCACCATTATTTTATTTCCAGGTACTGTTGGCCGATTGGGCCGTTACAGGGGTGGGGTATAAATCTGACACAAATCAATCATTGTTTACATGAAATAGCAATGTACATCTTATACAAAAATCTAAAAAAACCACAATGTGTCATTACATATAAATCGTGAACAAAATCTGACATAATAACCATCATGTCAAACATAAAGAAGCAATGCACAGATATCACGATATTTTGCTCTACCACCTACATTATCCATACATTACATCACCTACTTCAGAGCATTATGCATCGCAATACTAAATTCTACAAGTCACATGAAATTTGTGTGATTAGGTAGAATCGATCACATTAAGAAAAAGAGCTAGCATTCATGAAGATTTACTTAGAAAATATTCTGTAGTTTTGGATTCAAATTTTTCTAAAGTTTCACAGTTCCGTACAGCCTCCGGTAAATCGTTCCAGTCTTTTATGGTTCTAGGGAAATAAGAATATGCGTGTGTGTTTACACGAGATTTGGGGATTAGAAAGTTCCTGCGGTAGTCACTTCGTAGGTTCTGGACATGTCGCGGAATGAGGTGCTGTGCTACATCAAAGTTAAATGTATTTCGAGAGAGCAAGTACAAGAATTTTAGTCTCGCTATACGACGGCGTTCCAAAAGGGTGGGTAAGTTTAGTTCTTGTAGCATTTCTGTCACAGAATCAGTTCGAGAGTATCTTGAAAGAATAAATCTAGCCGCCCTTCTTTGTACTCGCTCAATTTTATTGATTAGTCCTTTCTGATAAGGGTCCCATATGATACTTGCATATTCTAGTGTAGGCCTTACTATTGCCAAATACGCTGTTAACTTTACTGGTGCTGGAGCAAGCTTTAATTTGCGACGTAAGAACCATAGCTTCTTTTCAGCGGTTGAACAAATATTATTGATATGTTGAGTCCAGTTGAGGTCTTTAGATATTGTCACTCCTAAGTATTTACATTTGTTAACGGTAGCTAGTACAGTGGTACTTAGTTGATAATCAAAATGTAGGACGTGCTTAACCTTGTTTGTGACGCGTAAAACAACAGTTTTTTCTTTATTTAGCTGCATTTTCCAAGTCGTCGTCTCCATTAGAGGAATAAACGTTACTAGGGCAGTTTTCCATTCGATTGGTAGGGGGCTGTCCCCCCGCCAAATCGCATTGATGTAGTCGACGAGAGACTGGTATGCTGGGTCGGGCAGGTTCGCCAAAAGCTTGACTGTGACCTTATCTTTACCCAGGGCAGTGCCTCGTTTCATTTTTGCAAGAGCTGCCCGCAGATCATGGAGCTGGAACAGTTGATCCAGCTCCGTGTTCTCTCTGCCTGCATAAGTATCTCTGTACAGCCCAAGACCCCCGTGGATCTGCATACTCTTGTATGCAGATCCACGGGGGTCTTGGGCTGTACAGAGATACTGGTCCCGGAGTTTCTGTGCCAGTTGTGTAGTGTTGCCAGGGAAAGCGTGCATGGCTCTATGTAAATGTTTCTGTGTTTCGGTTCGTGTTTGGGTTGGACTGATCAGTGCTCTTGTCGCGCGGCCGCGTTGCATTTATCCACCCAGTTGGAGTCGGCGAGTTGGGCCGCGTGCTCGTCCGCTAAGTGAGTGAGCTCGGCAATTCGAGCTTTAAGCTTTTTATTGTGTTTATGGTGTCGCCAGCCGCGAACAAGGCTGCGACGTGCTGCCCAGAGGGGTAAGGAGGTGGTTATCCACGTCCGTGACGGCCTCTGACAGTTTGATGTGAATTTCATGCTTGCGAAAACGTGTCAGCAGGAGTTGAGACCATGCTGACTAACCCTGCTCCGACATGGGTGTGTTATCAAGTGTGAAAGGTCCAATCTGGGATATGGGCTTGTCTTGTAGCACGTTTGAGGGGGCGTGTGCGTAGTGTAATGTTTAGGATGCAGTGGTCGCTACCGAGCGTTTCCTCGGTGTTGAGCCAGTCTGCGTGTCTTATGTTGCGAGTGAAGGTTAAGTCCGGGCACGTATCCCGTGTCACGGGGTTTCCTAGCCGGGTTGGGTGGACGGGGTTTGTGTGGAGGGTGAGGCCCAACGTGGACGCAAGCTCCGCCAGCTTACGTCCGCGTACCTCCTCTTTGCGATACCCCCGCAGCTGACTGGGAGCGTTAAAGTCGCCCACAATCAGGAGGGGATCGCGACCCGCTACTCTTAGCGCGCGGCTAAAGAGGTCTGCGAAAGTGACTCGCTTGAGTTTGGGAGAGCAGTATACGTTGAGGACATGCAGTGGAGGGTCTCTGCGGCGGAATGGTAGGATAGTCACCATTGTATAGGAATACTCGAGTTGTAGGTCTAGATCTACTAAGTTGGCTGTGTATGCTTTGTGTACGAGAATACAAGACGAAGGATCCTGTTGGAACGTCGAGTAGTGTGTAAGTGTGGCGCCCATGCCTGGCTCCTGGAGGGAAAACACGGCTGGTAGAGACTCGAAGGTTTCAAGGTAAAGACGGAAATTGGCCCGCTTATTGCGGTTCTTAAAGCCACTACAATTCCATTGCGTTATTAATGTTGAAATGGCCCGATTGGAGGGGGAGGATCGCCTTTCATTAAGGTGTCTCGCCATGATTAACATTTGGTAACGGGGAGGGCAAGGGAGTGGCTGCCCCAGAGCCACCTCTGTGCCACCAAGGGATTGGTGACAGAATGAGCTGTCCTGATCCTCCGATTCAATGGTGGAATAGTTGAATTTTGAAGGACGGGATACATCCTTAATGGACCCCAACCGACGGAGGAGGCGGGGGTTGTCCGATATATGCTTAGAAACCAGCGGGGACGGTAGTCATGACCTTGGTCAGGATCTGGTCCATGGTGGTCTCGATCATAGATTTCATTTTAGAGGTTAAGCACTCCTCAATCGCGGTGATCGTTGCCACGAGGGCAGGCGAGGGCTCCGCGTCGCTCTCCATCGCATCCGAGTTCTGTGGGTTCGGAGCGGACGCCAATTTTGATTCTAAATTTTGAATTTTGTTGCGCAGAAACTCATTTTGTGCCCGGAGCACTTCAATTTGTTTTTTGTATTCCGCGTCGAGCGCAGAGACATTAGAAGGGGAGGAGTGGGGGAGGTGGGAGGAGGCGACTTCCAGCGCAGCTGCTCACCTGTTTGCCAGGTTGGGGCACTAATGCCCGGGGGCCGCCAGCGCCATCTGTCTTGGGAGCCGGGAAGTGGCGCTGGGCGGTGGCGGTGGAGACGCCGTCTTCTTCCCGTGCGCTGATGTTACCGATGGGACAGGAGGTGACAGTGTGTTGGGATCGGCAGTGTGGGCTTCACGCGGCGCTCCGCCATTGGCTCCCACTTGGGGACTGGTTAGGTAGACGGGTTGGTGGGGGCTTAGGGCGTTTGTCTTTGGGGCCAGACACCTTGAGCTGGCGAAATTTTCCCTTGCAGTCGCGGGAGTTGGTTGCGTGGACTTGGCCACAGACTGCACAGGACGGAATGCATTCGTGCGGTGCCTTCACTCCGTCGGTTGTCGGCACCGTTAGGCCACAAAGGCCACACTTGTCGTTGACTGGGCTGGGGCATATGGCCGTCCAGTGCCCCACAGTGCCGCACGCAGGCCGGGATGGTTCTCTTGTGCGCACGCACAAGGGTCACCTCTGAGTTATAATACACAAATCGCGGCACCACTTTACCCACAAAGGTGAGCGCCGCGACACTGGAATTGCCAAGCTTGCGAATATCGGCAAGCTATCCAGCACGCCACTGGATCTTGTTTTGGAGAGACTCACTGGTCTCGTGGTTGGCCACGTTGATAACGTCCCGGCACACATCACCAGTAAGCTTTAAGTGACCGTGCATCGGGAGCCGGCCCTTTGATGAGTCAAGTTGAAAGTCACGCAGAAGCTTGTCCGCGACGTGCGGGTGCCTGCAACAATGAGGTTTTGCTCCCATGTGGGGAGCAAGCTGAGCGATGCGGCGGCCTGAGTGCCCAGGTAGGCCGCGAACGCTGCTCCCAGCTCGCCATGTTGGTATACATCCTTGAGAGCGACGGTTACCCGGGGCTTCAGGATGATGAAGGGTGAAGCCGCGGAAGCGGCTTTGGTTTCCACACTTGTCCAGGCTTACGCGCGGACTCGCCGTTAAGCGCTGCAGCGCTTGAGCAGCGTTTTGCTGTGTTGAGTGGCCTGGCGACGCAGCGTCTGCTATCTTCGCGCGCCGCTTGCGAGAGCGGCGTTCGACTAGTTTGAAAAGGCGCTCGTCCTCTATGGGCGTAGAATTCGAGCTGTCAAGCGTTGAAATTCCAGGGCTTTCGGACCAGGCCATGGAGTCCGCACCGGAGCCGTCTTGCAGCTCTTGAGAAGCCATGTTGTTGCGGTAGAGCGTTTCACTCACGGCCGAGCGCCGACGCAGCCGTTAGGCCTAGTGCCGCCGCCACGAGACACAAGTGAAAATGAGCCCCAAAAAGCCGAAAAATAGTCCCACCTGGGTGCTAGTGGTGTCCACAGGTAGCTCTCAGTTTCACAGAAACAGTCGCAGCTGCTTTGGTGGGGCTGCAGTCGAAATTCCGTGGCTCCAGCCAAAAGTTACCTGAGCCGATGCGCTGCACGTCTGCTCGCCGACGACACGCAACAGCGCCGACGTTGAGCGGAGACTGCCATGGCCAGAACTCGACCTTCAACAGCTCCGTTGTTATTGGGCCCCTAAACCACCCAAAGGTTAAAATCTACTTGTGGTGCTGCTTTTGTGCCGGTGTCCACAACGGACACGTAGCCGTAATAATTTTTCGAAATGGTACCGAAATAGTGGAGTTATACGCGCTTGATTCTTAAAACGCGGTGCTTGCTCGTTTCGATCTCTCCTGCGCCACACACCGGCCACTTGCAGTTGCCGGTGCCACCTCCTCGCCGAGTGCTCCTTCGAATGTCACGTGACATACATCGTCGATGACACGCGTTCAAATGACTGTCAACTTCTGGTTGACGCGCCTCCACCGGCAGTCACCTGCCTCCGCACTCGTGCAAGTGTTTTGTTGGTTCTGTGCCAACGCTGTGTGCTAGTGCTCCCTGTCGTGTTCTGCTCACTGATACAGTTGCTCGAGTTTCTAGTCCACACAAACGACACGTGACTAGGAAGAACAGACAGGCAGGGAGCGTGTGCAAATGCTATCAGACTAACCGGAAGCCCAAGTTCTCATTCGAGCAATCAGCGGAGCTCTGCCTCTGTTGACGTTGCCATAAACCACGTCGCTGTCTCTGTGCCTCTCCGGAAATGCCCGCAGAGACGCACGGGATTGTTCTACGAGTTTGTGGCGCGGCCGCGGCGCGTAGCGCTGCTGCATTTGGCATCAGTCATCGTGACAGCGTTTTCAACTTGAAATGTTCAAGAAAATGTCGGGGTCAGTATGTCAGTACGTCCTCACGGAGGTTAAGTATTATTCCTGTGCAATAATAAAATGCAGCTTCTTCGTGCAAATGTACTTGAAAAGCAGCAATGCTTTGTAATTTGGTCGGTATATCTTGGGTTTGATGGTGTAGGGGAAAATTAGTTGAACAAGGAGCGGAGAAGAAACAAGAAAAGAAGAGACATTGTGAGAGGTGATGTACTTAGGTGATGACGAAGAAGGAAATGAAGACGATGAAGGAACGGAGATAACAAGAGCCCAGGGTTCTTGTAATTTTAATCCCTCTTACACTGGCGAGCAGACAAGTGCGCGAAATTAAGGCGCAGCAATTCTTTAGAGCTGACCGCTAGAGCGCACTGGTTTGGCGTCACGTGCCGCCTGAGCGAAGCTTAGGCGACTACCGCTGAACGTTGGCTTTGCCGGCACTTTTGGGCTCAGCTACGCCTTGGGGAACGCAGTCCGTTTTCTTCACTATTAGTAAGTTTTGCTGCGTTTACGTAGCACCGCTACAGAGGTTTGCGATAATTCCGTATCGGGTAAGGCGACAAGAGTACATGTAAATGTCAGCGGAACACCGATGTCAACAAGGCAACATGAATACTGCGCACGAATAGTGCAAGTGAGACCTTACCGAGCACAAGAAGTGACTTGTTGATGTTGTTCGCTTCGACAAAAGTGCTTCCTCGGCTGCGCGTCTTCTTGGTCTTCTCGGAGCCGGCGAGGTCGACGAGTGAGAGCTTTCCCTGGCGCCGGATGAACGTGTTCGGGTCGTCGGGGTCATGTACCTCGGAAGCCAAGCTGATGGTCAGGATGCTGTGGCTTCGACTCGAGTGTTCGTTCATCTCGTGGCTGCGCACTTGACGGTTCTTGCGGCCTGCACATTATTAAAGGGCAACGTCGGGGTCGAGATTCTAGTGGCTTCACACGACTGAACAGCTTAAGGCATAAGCGATGCGAGTTGTGTGCTGACATAAGTATATAAAGAAGCAAACACTATAAAAATCACATGAGTGCACTAACGACTGTAGGTCAGCGATGCAGTGTCGCATGAGAAATGCGGAAAAAATAGTTTCATTGACATTCTTATAGTTGAAATAAAGTTTTTCCTGACCTCATTCTGTTTCAATTGTGATTATTATTAAACTGCCCAGTTTCTCTCGAAAGCCAGAGCGCTGGTATTGATGGCAATATACCGTTCAGCTACATGACGCAGCGCTCTTAACGGTCTTCGTATTGTCTTCCGTACATAGCGCTATAGGACAGCTATTGGCGACTACCGACAATCTACCACGCCATCAGGAAGAGGACAACAAAGCGTTGATCCTTAGCAGGCTCTCCATTCTGTGCAGCGGGACAGTTTCTCTGTAAATGACTGTGTGTGCCCTAAAATCCTGAGCAAGCGCCTCCATCCATGCAAGCATCCCCACTCCCTTTTTCGAGAGATTTTGAAAAGGGACCAATACCTGAGCAAGCGCCCCCCTCGCCATTTTTAACCCTGTTAACCCTGTTTTAACCCTGCCACGGTTTTTTTGTTCGGCTTTTCAGTAAGTTGAACATACAGTTACAAAGAGCGATGCAATTATGTAAGAAAAGATTGTCTTGTTTAGCTGCACTTTTGCAGAGGTTTGATAGTGGCTGCACCACTGCTGCGTACTTCTTGTCTGCATAACCAGCCATGACCATGGCTGGAAGGCGACAGGCTTTGTGAGTTGCCATTTTTGCTGGACTATAATGAGCGAGAATCGTTCGAGGTTGCTCAGTGGGACATAAGCCGTGTCACTATAACTAACGCGAATTTAATGCTCGGTGCTTCGGGCTCGCGGGCCCGTAAATCGTGCGTCCGACCATTAGGACTCCTTTGACGCCTTCTATAACAATGACGTCGAATAAAAGCAATGAAATCGCTTATTGAACAGATATTAATTAAAATAACTGCTCTGCGTTTTCTTCTCTCTCCAGCATTGCCACCGCGTTCTTAAATTTTGATTCGTGACAAAGCAAGGGCCCTCCCCTTTTAATTTTTATAATTATCTCTGGCTATGGGGGGGGGGGGAGGTTTGCTCGCTCGAGATTTTCGTGATTTTGCGGTAGCCTTATCCAGAATGCAACGTTTCAACTCCGTTTCAAGCATTTCTTTTCGGCAGCCATGTAGTGACTTTGAGACAAAAGACATTAAGTGCGGTTATCCAGGCATCCGATCACAAACTTACAAAATGCTCTGTCTCGTGCCCCTGTGCAGCGCTGTGATGCACATAGTGGTCACTGTTGAAACAAGTTACAAAAGATATATTCCTCTTGAGGGTAACTCCGGCGATTTTAGGTGCGAAGCAGCTCTTGCCTGTGTAACGCTGTCCCTGACTAGCCTGTGTAACGCTGTCCCTCCGTGCGTCCGTACGAACGCGCCGCAACGCGCTCCCCTCGCCGCAGCTGTTGGAGCGGTGCCAAGTAGGTCACGCCGTAGCTGCGCGTTGACGTCACGCTCCCCTCGCAGTGCGCGCTGACGTCACTCTCTCCCTCGCCTGCCGCGCGCTCGCCGCAGCGCCCGCAGCTGCCGCCTCGTCCGTTCGCCCGCAACACCTGCCGCGACCACCGCTTGCTCCGCTACCGCGACCGCCTCTCGCTACACCGCCGACTCGTCGGCTCACGCGCAAAAAATTAACACCATCTTCCCAAAGGGAACCCTGATGGGATGCGAAGCACCCGCGTTAGCGCCGTTCAACCCGTGACGCCACCCGTGCGCAACGCCGCTGCTTCACATCCCATCAGGGTTTCCTTTGGGAAGATGGTGTTAAGTTTTTTCAGTGTTAACGGATATCAATGAAATTTTCACCATATATGTTCTCCTATATTTTTAGCGGATTCGTACGAAGACCAGCCTCTGTTTTTTACGTCATCACCTTCAACACTGCCTAGCCGAGCCAGCCGGCCGTCAATAGTAAAACGGCTGTACTTCAGCGTTCAAATCGTCGCTGTCAAGTTCAGAAAGCCTGGCATAAGTCAATACATCGTGGGAAGACCTCGCCACTGTCATTTTACTCACACCAGCTCCATATTTCAGATTACGGGAAGGCTGTGACGTCATCGCATACGCTGCGCGAAGCGCCTATGTGTTCCGGTTTGAACTCGCCTTTCATTAGGTTACTTAAATTATTAGTGCGTTTCTGAGCAGACTGAAGCATCCTGACTGCTACAGGACTATCAGTACCATTGGAAAACATGGATATCAGAGCATGATGAAAAAGCCACTGGAGTGCTGCTGCCCTTCGCAACAGCACTGAAGCTGTAGCTATATAGCCCGTTGCACTTTAATAATGATCCATCAGTTTCGTGCGCATCCACGCTGCGTCAAAACGCCAGCAGCATCGGATCATAATTGGCTAAGGCCAGACTTGCACCGAGGCTCAGCTCAAGACGTTTACTTTAAACAGGGCAAAAAGAATACAACTCAAATCCCACGCATTGTGCGAACCGATATCATCCGAAGCGCACGTCATACAACTACCGCCGACATGTTGATGTCAATGCTCTTCGTTGCTTTCAAGGCGATTCTCCGAGTGTTTCCTCAAGCTAACGATCTTCCAGAGGTGAGCGCCGTTCTTTCGTTAGAACCTCTGCTGGTACAGCAAAAAAGTTCTGCATAGCACAATGGCTCTCCAAATGGACAAATGCTTCCGCAACACTAGTGTGTTCCAGTGGAATGCAAACGGCCTCAGGTCTAAAAGTGCTGATTTTAGGAACAGTGCAGTTTCCCCATTTTGTGCCTAAATGAAGCGAATGTAGACCCCGACTTTCGAATTTCTAATTACGTGACATATGCATCGGGGAGAAATTCAGGCGCAAGCAGGGCATTGTTATGTGTCCGGCGTGACATACCTTCTTCGCTTTTATACTCGTCGGACTCGGACGTGCCAGAATTCGTAGGATGCAAAATTCAATTCGGGAAGCTCGTCGTGACAGTAATTTCTGTCTATTTGCAACCGTCGACACGCCTCACCGAATCAACTCTCACTCAGTTATTTCGGAGAACACATGGACCAGTGCTTATTTGCGGAGATTTCAACGCTCACAATACTACATGGGGAAGTACCCACACAGATTCTCGGGGGAGACTCCTTGAAAGAGTCATCGACAGCTGCGGCCTTGTTTTACTAAATGATGGATCAATTACGTTTTTAAGGGGCTATAATTATGCCAGCTGTTTAGACCTGGCTATAGCCTCCCCTGACCTTGCACGAGACATGAGATGGTGTACAGATCTTGAAACACGAGGGAGTGACCATTACCCCATCCTCATGCAACATCCCCGAAAGAACACGCCAGCAAAAGGCAAGGTGTCGAAACTAACGAATTGGCAACTCTTTCGTGAATACGCTGGTCATGATTTAGAGGGAGTAAACGACTTGGATACGTTTATGTCCTGTATTATCAACAGTTACTCACGTTCTACACGATATACGGCTGTACCTGAAGGTCATTTCAGTGTAGATGGAGAGTATGAACGCTTGCGTGCAATTAGACGGCGCGCAGAACGCCGCTTCCGCCGTACAGGACGGCTGGAAGATTATAGAGAGTCAGGTTACGCATGCCAAATCTAATCTACACATGCAAAGGTTGGGTCAGAAGCAGTGGCGTGACTTCTGCACCTCACTGACCCCATTTACCCCGCTTCCAAAAATCTGGCAAGTAATCACTGCTTTAAGTCATCCAGTATGCCAGCGCAGCCCTTTCCGAGCATTAGCCACTTCTCTTCGAGTATCGGAGCGTGATGTTGCTAATGAGTTTTGTTCCCTTCTCACGGGAATTGGACAACTTGGCCAACGAGTAAATGCGCTAGTCGATCCGATCAAAAAGCAAATCGAGAATGCTTGTGCATTACCACATGCTCAGCTGGACGCTACATATTCTCTACAGGAACTACGTACCGCTTTATCGCTAACCCGCGTAAGAACAGCGACTGGCCCAGACAACGTGTCTTACAGCATTTTGAAAAATCTGGGCCCCAACGGTACACCTGTTCTTCTAGACTTATACAATAACATGTGGATGGAGGCATATGTGCCCTCGTGTTGGAAGATCGCTGAAGTCGTCCCTCTGTTGAAGCCTGGTAAATCACCACTATCGTTCGACTCATTTCGTCCCGTCAGTCTCACAAGCTGCATGTCTAAGGTCATGGAAAAAATGATCGACGTAAGGTTACAGTGGTGGATTGAGTCGAATGATCGTTTTCCAGAACAGATGGCCGGCTTCAGGAGACATCGCTGCACTATGGACTGCATCTTTGATCTTGTGACCTTTGTAGAAGAGGAGATGAAATGTGGAAACATCGCTGTTGCTGTGTTCATTGATATAAAAAAGGCATTCGATTCTGTCAGCCACCTGTCCGTGCTGCACGGACTAACTTTGCTTGGAGTGCATGGCCGTATTTTAAAGTGGATCGCTAACTTTCTACAGGATAGGCAGATCTATATTTCAACCAATGATGGCGACAGCAATACACACCAACTTGACAGAGGCGTCCCTCAAGGAAGCGTTCTAAGCCCGCTTCTATTTAACGCTGCGATAGCAGGGCTTCCAAAAGTGCTGTCGGATGATTTGGGTATATCTATGTATGCAGACGACATATGCCTATGGACTTCCCATAAATCTCTAGAAGTTATCAAGCACCGGCTACAGCAAGGATTGAACGCAGTAAGCGATTACCTCAAGGACCGAGGCATGGAGATTTCTCACGCCAAGTCTGTGGTTCTGCCGTTTACCAGAAAGAAGGCAAAAAACTTGAAGCTTTTAGTGGATGGTCAGAGTATTCAAATTGTACGAAAACATCGTTTCCTTGGTGTTAATCTAGACCGTCAACTCAAATGGACCCAAAACATATCTGATCTCGAAGGCCAGATGAACGGTACGATAAATGTTCTCCGGCGCATCGCGGGTACGAAATGGAGTGGAACATCGGCGTCGCTACTCCATGATTGTGCCCTCATCCGACAAAAGATTGCCTACTCTGCGCCAGTTCTGCAAGGGATTTCCCAGACTTCCCCACACCGCCTTCAGCTGCTACAAGCACGTAGTCTGCGCGTGTGTCTGGGTGTTCCGCAAGCGACATTAAGCTCCCTGACATTAGCAGAGGCACGAGAACCTCCTTTCAGTGTGATTCGGAATGTGGAAACATGTCGCCACTTGTTTCGTTTAATTACGCAGCACCCTTCACATCCACTGATTTCACGTATTGGAAGTCGTGCTAGAACACAGATACACTGTGTATACCAACGGCGAATTCCGCGGCTTCCTCTTTCAACACATTGGCAATCAGATTTAAACTACCCACCTTGGCTTCTGGAGATACGACCTATCGAAACATCAATTGAAGGCCTTCGCAGTAAGCACGATGTACCACTGTTTGCAGTGTTGCAGTTGGCCTCGCACCATCTGCTTGAAAGGTACATCGACTACGTCCATGTGTACACGGATGGTTCGGTCACCAAAGAGACATCAACATCAGCATTTGTCGTACCCGAGTTGCATGAAGAATACGCATGTCGACTAGGTCATCCATCGTCTTCAACAACATCGGAGCTGGTGGCCATTTTATTAGCAGTGAGCTTTATAAAATTATCAAAGCCGCCTCGAAAGTGGGTAGTCCTTAGTGATTCATTGGCGGCTCTCAAATGTATTGAAAGTTCCACTCCAAAACATATAGATATACGGGTCATATACGCTATTCTGAAAGAACTTGCACAAGCTATGGAACAACAACATCATATTGTCTTCCAATGGGTCCCAGGTCATTGCGGAATTAAAGGAAATGAACTGGCTGATGCGTTGGCGAAAGCTGCTCATGATTCCTCAGAAATTCGCCTCATTCCCATATCTCAATCCGATATACGCCGCATCTTACGAGGACAAAAACGGGAATTGTGCGTACTCAATTGGTTCACAGAGAAAACAAAAGAATCCATTTTGTATGCAGTCGACCCTAATCTGGAGTATCAACTAGACCATCAGCTCCCGCGATCGACACCCTCATTCATCGTCTCCGGCTTGGCACTGCCTACACAAAACATTTTTTATTCAAAATTCAACGTGCTTCATCTTCAACATGTGCATGCGGCCACGACGACGAAGATATTCATCACCTGTTGATTGACTGTCCCAAATACACCACGCAGAGACAGCGACTCGAACATGAGCTACGTTTGTTAGATTCAGCGCGCACTTTTTCGCTTCAGAAAATATTAGGACCATGGCCACCAAAGATACACCACAAGGCCTTAAAAGCCCTTCAACGCTTCTTTGAAGAGACGGAAATCGGGAACAATTACTGACTGGACCGTTCTTACAGTGTTGTGTATGAGATGCGAGCGGACTCCTTTGGGACTAGTTTATTATTATATTTTCTTTTTTATTTGTTTTTATTATCTAAGCGAAAAGGGGTAGCCGTCTCCAAAAATGGCGACAACAACTCCTTAATTTATTTTTACATCAATAAAAAAAAAAGATATCATCCGAAGGTGTCAGCGAGGAAACTGCCTATTACCTTGTTTCCAATCCGCCGTTTGCATGTCTGTGTAGCACCCTCTCGCGAACACGGGCACGAAACAAGATGTACGGCATCGCACCGTATCTGGCGTCTGCTACCGCAGCCTTTTTTCTATGGCACAACATGGTCGGGCAGCGACAAACATATGTGTGTGTCGTGCTTATTTTCAAATTTAAAACGCTGTGCCAACTTCTGGGAGGCCTCGCCGGTTTCGTGAGCTCCGACAGCGAAAAGAAGAGCCGCCCGTGAGAAAGCCTTTGGGGTCTAGAAACGGGAAAAAATGGCAGATCCCACGTGCAGTGGGAATCAAGGAAATGCGAAGCACGCATAAGGAACGTAAAATGGATTTGCATTGTTGTCTCGCTATACCGAGTTTGGTACATATGAAGTTAACGAAACGGCCGCAAGAGCACCCAGACTGTGGCATGTAAACCATGCCACTCATACACGCATGTCATGATTCTAATGTTATGACGAAACGAGTCATGCAGTGGTGTTGTGCCCTAGCAATTTTGGTATACATCCCCTTAAGGAAACGAGTGGCATGTATATCATGCCGCTAATGACATGCATGTCACGATTTTCATGTTATGACCTGTCATTTATGATCGTCATGCAGTCTTGATGTACCGTACCAATTTTCGTATAGGCTCTGTGCAGTCGAGTTTTCCATGTGCGGCATCAGCGCCAGAATGCACTGTCTGGCGGAGAGAAGAAGCAAAATTGGGCAGACTGTGACAGGAAAATACGCGAACGCGATGCGCGTCTCCAACTCTATAGCAGCAGCGACCGCCCGTCACACCTTCTTTCGTTTTATTTCCTTTGAGACGCGCGCTCCAAACCTGCGGCAAACTGTTCCAAAGGGCGATGCCGCGAGCGTTCGTGTAGGTTCGCAGCACGCCCGGAAAGCAGCGAAGAAACGCTTGCGTCGCTGTAGCCTTGGTTTCCACCGTGCGCGCGCGTCTCATACGTGCGACCAAAGCGGCCAATGCCAGCGATACTGAGCCGTCCGACGAGAGCTACGTAGCGCCCTCTGGTCAGTAGACGCAGCCCATACATCCCATTAACGAAACGGCAGTATAGCGCCAGGACCATGGCATGCAAATCACGTCGGTCATGACACGCGTGTCATGATTCTAATGTTATGACCTGTCATTTATGTTCGTCATGCTGTCGTGTTGTGCCATAGCAATTTTGGTATACATCCCATTAATGAAACGCCTGGCATGTAAATCATGCCTCCCATGACATTCATGTTATGCTTTTCATGATATGACCTGTAATTTATGTTCGCCATGCAGTCATGTTGTGGCATACCAATTTTCGTATACATCCCATTAACGAAACGGCCAGGAGAGCACGAAGACCGTCGCATGCAAATCATGTCACTCATGACATGCATGTCATGATCTTCGTGTTATGACTTATTTTTGTGATGCAGTCATATAGTGGCATGCCAATTTGCGCATACGTCCCATTAACGAAACGGGTGGCATGTAAATCATGTCACTCATGACATGCATGTCACGATTTTCACGTTATGAGCAGTCATTTATGTCTGCCATGCAGTCATATTGTGGCATACCAATTTTCGCATACATCCCATTAACGAGACGACCAGGAGAGCACCAAGACTGTGACATGTAAATCATGCCGCTCATGACACGCATGTTATGACTTTCATGTTATGACCTGCCATTTCTGTTCGTCAGGCAGTCATGTTGTGCCATACCAATTTTCGCATACATCGCATTAGCGAAACGGCCAGGGGAGCACCAAGACCGTGGCATGTAAATCATGCCGCTCATGACAGGCATATCATGATTTTCGTGTTATGACCTGTCATTTATTTTTGTGATGCAGTCATATAGTGGCATGCCAATTTGCGCATACGTCCCATTAACGAAACGGGTGGCATGTAAATCATGTCACTCATGACATGCATGTCACGATTTTCACGTTATGAGCAGTCATTTATGTCTGCCATGCAGTCATATTGTGGCATACCAATTTTCACATACATCCCATTAACGAGACGACCAGGAGAGCACCAAGACTGTGACACGTAAATCATGCCGCTCATGACACGCATGTTATGACTTTCATGTTATGACCTGTAATTTATGTTCGCCATGCAGTCATGTTGTGGCATACCAATTTTCGTATACATCCCATTAACGAAACGGCCAGGAGAGCACGAAGACCGTCGCATGCAAATCATGTCACTCATGACATGCATGTCATGATTTTCGTGTTATGACCTGTCATTTATTTTTGTGATGCAGTCATATAGTGGCATGCCAATTTGCGCATACGTCCCATTAACGAAACGGGTGGCATGTAAATCATGCCGCTCATGACATGCATATCATGATTTTCACGTTATGAGCAGTCATTTATGTCTGCCATGCAGTCATATTGTGGCATACCAATTTTCGCATACATCCCATTAACGAGACGACCAGGAGAGCACCAAGACTGTGACATGTAAATCATGCCGCTCATGACATGCATGTTATGACTTTCATGTTATGACCTGCCATTTCTGTTCGTCAGGCAGTCATGTTGTGCCATACCAATTTTCGCATACATCGCATTAGCGAAACAGCCAGGGGAGCACCAAGACCGTGGCATGTAAATCATGCCGGTCATGACATGCATATCATGATTTTCATGTTATTACCTGTTATTTATGTTGGTCATGTAGTCACGATGTGGCATACCAATTTTCGCATGCATCCCATTAACGAGACGACCAGGAGAGCAACAAGACCGTGGCATGTAAATCATGCTGGTCATGACATGCATATCGTGATTTTCATGTTATGACCTGCCAATTATGTTCGCCAGGCATTCATGTAGTGCCATACCAATTTTCGCATACATCCCATTAGCGAGACGTCCAGGAGAGCACCAAGACCGTGGCATGTAAATCATGCCAGTCATGACATGCATATCATAACTTTCATGTTATGACCTGCCATTTATGTTCGTCAGGCAGTGATGTTGTGCCATACCAATTTTCGCATACATCCCATTAACGAAACGGCCAGGAGAGCACCAAGACCGTCGCATGTAAATCATGTCACTCGTGACATGCATGTCATGATTTGCTTGTTATGACCTGTCATTTATGTTCGTCATGTAGTCATGGTATGGCATACCAATTTTCGTAAACATCCGATTATCGAAACGGCCAGGAGAGCACAAAATCGTAGGCGGCTGGATAGATAGATAGATAGATAGATAGATATGCTAAAACTCGCCGAAGTTCGCTAAGAAATGCTTCACATTTAAAATGCCGCCTGAACGCGAAGGTAGAGCAAACACCCCTCGCTTTCCATTCAGTTGAGGGGTAGAATCCGGTTTGTTCGAGACGGTGTGCGTAGAGTGGCGGTACGTCGCGTGAAAGCATGTGCACCTGCACGAAAGCGCCCATGGGCCTGCCTTGCACAGCACCATAAACAATACTGCTTCCCATCTCAATACTGTGGCTAAGCTCGCACTTGCATGTGCTGTAAGAGACAGAAAGCTCTGTTGACTCCTTATGTTTTTGCTGTTTTTCGTTGCTTGCCTCGCCCATTTTCGTCTCTCCTCGTGACAGTAAACGAGTCTTCGTGGTGCACTGCAAGTTCACGGACGTGCTGTTTTCTTCAACGCGCGGAAGTTGGCCCATGCAGAGTGTGAGGACTCAGCATGAAAGCACCAGGGATTGGCATCTGTAGGGCATAGCCTGCCGGCCTGCAGTACCCCAGGCGCAGTAACAACTAAAGCCTCTTAAAAACAATTAGTGCGTTTCTGCTTGGAAAAGGCAACGAAGGCAACATTTTCTGCAAAAATGACAGTTTCCTCCTATGGAACCCCTCCCACGCGAACCCACCGCTTTCGGGCAATGAGGCAGCCGACGCCACGGCTCGAGAACTTACACGTCGAGCCGCGAATGACTGCGGAAAGTCCTGACGCCCCGCCCAACACGCGGGCAATGCGGGAGTGGACGTGGGGGGATCGCATGTCCATTTTCAGAGACATCAAACAACACTACAGATTGAACAGATGTAAGTACACACCACCACACGCCAAACCATACAAGAAGCAGGCGGTTGGCTAGAGAGAACTACAGACACGCACATACACAAATCCGGTGATCCTTCGCCTCTGCTACCCATTTATATGTCTGACACGTGTAAAGTGTGCGGAGCCAGAGGGACGTTAATAAGGATCCCCTTATTAGGAACGGGCTAGACATGGCAGTCTGTGACCGCTGCTCAGCCACAACCTCGCCGATCAACCCTGGGCCGTCCAGCACGCTGAGGAAGTCGCCCGTATCCAAGGGCTCGATGCCGCCACCTAGGCTGGGGTGCTTGTGGCCCTACCCCGACCAAATCGCCGGACCTACTTGTTAAATAAAGTTTTAGGGGCGAAGCTCCTTAGGGCATAAGCTAGTCCGGCGTCGTTGTCATAGTAGCCACCTCTAGGTCACAGAATGATCACGAGATGGCGCTGCGGTGCTGCTTAGCTAGTACGTGAATTGGTCAATAGATGGCGCGGAGGCGCTCGCTGCGTGCACCTGTCAGTGTTTGCTAGGGCGCCGGCGTGAGCGGATGTGTTTTTCGAGGTCTTCGGAACGACAGCGGCAGATAAGTTTTCTTGCATGCATTGAGCTTGATTTTCTAGTATAGGTCATTAAGAAAAACTATATTTGTGATTATTAGTTGGTACGGTTTTTTGGGGGGGTCAGTAACTTGGTTTTTGGGTTTTTTGCTTTCCTTTTTCTTCCTCCACGTGGCTGAGGTGCACGTACACCCACCACGAGTGTTTTGAAGGTTGGGCTATCCATTGAGTTTTTGGGTACATATTGTCTTAGGGAAGTGCTTGTAGTACCGAGGGAAGTGTTTGTACTTAGGGTTTGTACTTATGGAAGTGTTTGTAGTACCGTGGTTATTGGTACGGTTTTTTGGAGGGGTCAGTAACTTGTTTCTTGGGTTTTCTTTTTGCTTTCCTTTTTCTTCCTCCACGTGACTGAGGTGCACGTGCACCCACCACGGGTGTTTTCAAGTGTGGGCTATCCATTGAGTTCTTGGGTACGTATTGTCTTAGGGAAGTGTTTGTAGTACCAAGGGCCTTTGTTATTTAGATAGTGTAACTCTTGTGCTACGAGCGGTCATGGTCAAAAAGACCGCAAAGTGTTTAGGGTGCGGGGCAGCTATGAAAAATGGAAGTTTGTGCGGAAGAGAAGGCAGAAGAAGCTGACGGAAAATGTAGACAGTGCGAGATTGAGGCAAAAATGGAAAAAATGACGGCTGCTCAGAGCGGACTTATGGGTAGAATCGCTGAGCCTGAAAATGCGTTGGCAAAAGAGCGTGAGAAAACGAAGGCCACGGCGGAGAGGCTTAGGTTAGCAGAGGGACTAGCCATGGTAGTTAAGGTGGACAAAGAAGCAGGCAACAGCGAGAATAGTACGGCGCCGACCTCCAGTGCGGGACGGGCGCAAGGACAGGGTGTGAAAAACGCAGGTGCAAAGAGAGCAAGGCACAGCTTTCAGGAAGTAGCTTTGCGGGAGGGAGTAGACAATGCAGCAGCTGTGACTCAGGCTATGTAAACGCCCAGACAGTAGCCAGGTGCAGGTGACTCCAGCTGGAAAACCTCAGCGGGTTATTATAGCTGGCGATTCAAATTTAGTTCGATGCGCCGAGGCACTCAAAGAGCGGGTGAAAGGCGACAAACGAGTAATGGTAGGGACGTTCCCAGGGCATAGGCTGGGTTCAATCATGAGGCAAGCGAGAGAAAATCTCACGTCTGGGGCTCACGGACGCAACCTCGTGGTGATTGCGGCAGGGCTAAACGACGTCCTCAACAAAGAATCGTCAGGTTTAGCGACGACCTTGGCAAAAGGCGTCGACGACATGCGCGCCATCTCCCCCCAGGTGCAGATAGTAGTGTGCACGATACCGGAAATACCAGCGCGTGACGGCAACCTCCAAAGAGCGGTTGTCGATACAAACAAAGAGATAAGGCGTACGAGTCCAGAGAAGGGTTTCGAAGTAGTGGAAATAAAGAGGGAGGTGCATAGGTGGAGGGGTTTCCAAAGAGACAGAGATCACTTCGATAGGAGGCTTGGGTATGAGGTGGGTTGGCTGCTCGCAGGACGTGCAGTAGCTTTTTTGGGGGGCATGCGGACCCTTCGGAGTCCAGGGTAGCAAGGAACAAATAAAACAACCAGGGGGACTTTCGGGCAGGTAGCACTGAGAAATGCCAGAAAAGAGGTAAAAGGAAGAAAAGAGCGAAGGCACGTGTAGCAATTAGTTACATAAACATGCAGGGCGGCAGAAAAAAAGGCAAAACGGTTAGAGATTGAGGAACAGTTAAACAAAGAAAATGTAGGCTTTCATGCGGTTGCAGAAACACACCTTAGAGACCTTGAAGAGCCACCACGTATTTGCAATTATGTTTGGGAAGGGTGCAACAGGATCATATCAGAAAGAAAAGGTGGGGGTGTTGGAATGCTTATTCATAGCGGAGCCAAATGGGAGAGAGTAAAACAAACGTGTTCAGAGCACCTCTGGGTTTCGGGCACGGTAGGTGGAAAGAAAACGTGGCTAGGTTTAGCTTACATGTGGACGGGAAATAACTGTAAGGAAAAGAATCTGGAGATAAAGCATTGCATAAACACCGGTATTAAAGAATTTGGTCATGGGGCCGAAATCATCCTCCTATAGGGGATATGAATGCCCACATCCACGACCTTGACGGATATCCAGACACCAATGGGAGGTTATTGCTCGATCTTTGCGAGCACCATAGTCTTGTGATAGTTAACACAGGGCCCAAGTGTGATGGACAGATCACGTGGGAGGTCAGAAGCAGGCAATCGAACATTGATTATTGTTTTATGACAAAAGGAATCTATGAAAAACTGAGAGAAATGAGAACAGACGAGGACGGGATGAACAGCTGGGGTAGTGATCATAAACGTATAATGTTACAACTGGGATATAAAACTGAAAATAATAACGTAGAGTCGAAGTTTGGCAGCTCGTATTTAAATGACAAACAAATAAAAAAGATAGCCGCAAGAGTAGAGGAAGAAGTAGGCAAAATACAAGGCAAGGACTGGGGGTATAATGAGCTAGTTCATGTAATGACGAAAGAAATAAGTAAAGAGAAGAAAACTGTTTGCTCGAAAGGAAAGAGAACGCCAAAAACATGGTGGAACAGGGAAATCCGGGAAGCGATCGAAAAGCGACGTAAAGCATCAAGGGAGCACAGGCAGGCAAAAAGGGAGAAGCGGCCGCAAGTGGAAGTCACGGAAAGATGGGAAATATATTTAGAGAAAAAATCTATTGTACAGAAATTGGTCGAGGCAAAAATTAAAGGTGAAAGCGAACGCTGGGTGACAGAAATTCATGACAAAAAGAAGGGCGCGCCTAGGATATTTTGGAACCACATACAAGCGCTAGGTAAAAAGTCTGCCACATTGCAACAGCATAGTGTTGATGAGAGAGGAAATCAATTGGAAGGGTACGAAGCGTTGGGTTACATCCAGAAGGTAACAGCCGGTTCGTTGGGTTCGTTGGGTTACATCCGGTTCGTTGGGTTACATCCAGAAGGTAACAGCCGGTTCGTTTAAAAAGATCGTACAATAGATTCCCCCAGTAGATAAAACCATGACGGAGAGAGAAACTAAGGAAGAGGTAGAACTTGAGAATTTCAACTGGAAAAAGGCCGAAGGGAAAATTCCAAAGCGCACTGCTTTGGGTTTAGATGGGGTGACCGCTAGCCGCATTAACGAATTAGGACAGAACACTAAAGAAGCACTATTGAAAGCCGTAGAAAAATGCTTACAAGAGAGGCAAATATCGGACAGTTGGCGAAAAAGCAAAATGAACTTAATCTATATAGGCAAGGGGGAAAAGAATAACATTCGCTCGTATGGACCGCTAACCATTACATCGGTACTATACAGGATGGCTATGCAAGGAGTAAAATTAAAAATAGAAGCCTGGGCAGAACGTAACAATATTTTGGGATAACTTCTGAATGGATTTCAAGTAAACAGGCATTTAGACAATAACCTATTTGTTCTTACTCAGTGTATAGAAATATCTAAAATGGAAAGGAGGCCGTTGTATGTGGCTTTTCTAGACATCACTCGGGCGTATGACAATGTTAATCAGGAAATATTGTGGGAAATTTTGGAAGGAATGGGCATAGGCGACGATTGTGTACAGCTTTTGAGGGAAATATATCGAGAAAATACAGTTTGCATAGAATGGGAAGGAATCAGTAGCGTAGAGAACGTTGATATTAGCAAGGGGCTGAGACAAGGATGTCCTTTGTCGACGCTGTTATAGATGCTGTACATGGTTAGAATGGAAAAAGCGCTAGGAGATAGCAAGATTGGTTTTAATCTGTCACACAAACAGGGCGGCGTCATGATTGAGAAGATGCTTCCGGGTTTATTTTATGCTGATGATATTGTCTTATTCGCGGACAATCGAGATGATATACAACGGCTGGTGAATATATGCGGAAAGGAAGGCGAGGCTCTAGGACTAGGATTTGGTGTAACAAAATGCGGATTGATGGTATTCTATGATCCCAACGAACAGGTGGTATCCATACAGGGCCAAGAAATACCGAGAGTAAGCGAATACAAGTACCTTGGCGTATGGGTAAATGAGGGTGATAGATACATGAAGGTACACGAAAAAGCCTTGGCAGCAAAGGGAAAAAGGAACGCAGGAATAATGAAGCACAGAGCGTTATGGCGACACAATAGGTACGAGGTGCTTAGGGGTCTGTGGAAAGGGGTAATGGTACTGGGGCTTACATTTGGGAACTCAGTGGTGTGCATGAGGCCAGAGATACAATCAGGAATGGATGTGAATCAAAGAACTGTGGGACGCCTCGCGTTGGGTGCTCACGGGAAAACGACAAACGAGGCAGTAAAGGGCGATATGGGATGGGCGAGTTTTGAGGCAAAGGAAGCGAAGAGCAAAATAAAGTTTGAAGAGAGGCTAAGGAATATGAAAGAGAGTAGGTGGGCAGTGAAGGTGTTCCACTATTTATATAGAAAGAGCATTGACACGCAGTGGAGAAAGAGAACTAGGAGGCTCACCAGTAAATATACGGCTCTAAGAGAACTGACAACAAAGAGCGTAAAGGGAAAAGTAAGAGAGGCGGAGAAGATTTACTGGATGGCAGCGATGGAAAAAAACCGACTCTGAATAACTACCGAGAGGACAAAAACGAAATAAAGAGGGAGGCATTTTATGATAATTCAAGAGGAAGCACTTTATTGTTTGAAGCGAGACCACGCTGCCTTAGAACGCGTATTTATAAAGTGAAATTCAGTAAAGGAGAAGAAAAAGAGCCAGGCCTGCGCGGAATCACAGGACAGTGACAGCATAAGCTGAAGGAGCGACCTTCCTAGAGGTCATTGTAAATGCTTGGGGAAACTAGTGCAAGTACAGGTTGTGGGTATTCCCTGCGCCATAACGCTGCGGTTTGGTCTTCTATGTGCACAGCGGTTTGCTGTGCCCGACGTTGCCCTGCTGCAGCCACGCGCGTAACTCTGCTATTCACTTCTTCAGCAGCGGTCCGCATCTTGCGAGGAGGCGCCATCAGGTATACCGAAGAGCCAAGTCAGGTTGCTGCCGGGGCTGCGCACGTCGCCAGCGCTTCGTAAAAACACATTTCGAAGGCTATGCGGAGGAAATCAGCGCCTATAGATGGCAGCAGTTGTCCTGTTCTTCACGAGGAACGATAGTGGTTACGGACGCGGGCGGACACGGGCAGCGGCGGCGGACAATTACGGCGCCGTTGTTGTGATCTCATAACAGCTTATGCTGTAAAATGCACATGCTGTGAGGAAGACAGGGAAACGACGGAACATGTTCTGATTGAATGCGGAAATATCCACCCAGGTGTACGTTTGGGCACCCTACATGAAGCCTTGGGTTTTAGGGCGAACAACGGGAAGCCGAACATAGCCACGATTGAAATAAGTAAGAGACGGTTAGAATACTGGTGGCAGAAAACTAGAGAGAACGGACAAAAATAATTATAGGGAAAAGATATGCACTTTCTGCCATAAGGGGCAGGGAACTGGGCTATGAAGTGCCGTTTTTGCTATAGTATGATCGATTTGATTGAAGTATATTTAAAAGGCATGAGGAAAATTTAAAGAGAGAGAGAGAGAAAAAAAGAAAAGCTCTTAAATTTTCTTACGAGCCTGGTGGCGCACATGTCACCGCCCCGTTACAAAGGGGACGCTCATAGCATCCATCCATCCATCGTGCTCTAGTGTGATAGGAAAGTGCTAGATGGCGGCTGCGGATTCACAGCATATCCACGGAGTGAATGATGATGAGTGGGGCGAAGCTTCCGTCTGTCTGTCTGTCCATCCGTCCGAGCGCTGCGGTGCTGCTTAGTTAGTACGTGAATTGATCAATAGATAGCGCGGAGGCGCTCGCTGCGTGCTCTAGTGCGATAGGAGAGCGCTAGATGGCGGCGTTTTGTGTTCGAATAGACCACTGACCTATAGACCACTGACCATTACATCAGTACTCTACAGGTTGGCGATGCAGGTAATTAAATTGAAAATGCAGATATGGACAGAGCTTAATGGCACTTTTGGCGAACTCCAAAATGGATTTCGAGTCGACTGGAGATTAGATGATAACCTTTTTGCGCTTACGCAGTGTATAGAAATAGCCGGAAAAGAGAACAGGCATTTTTGGATATTAAGGGTGCGTATGACAATGTGAATCAGAATATTTTATGGGACATAATGAAAGAGGCTGGTATAGGGGATGATTGTATAGAGCTCTTAAAGGAAATATACAGTGGAAATACAGTATGTGTGGAATGGGAAGGTATGGCGAGTAATGGTAGAATGGAGGCCGTCGATATAGGTAAAGGGTTGAGGCAGGGATGCCCGTTGTCCCCACTATTATTCATGCTTTACATGAGGAGAATGGAGAAAGCATTGGAGATGAGCAATATTGGTTTTAAGCTGTCGTACAGACAGGCAGGTATAGTGATAGAACAAAAGCTCCCCGGGTTGTTTTATGCAGACGATATTGTGCTATTCGCAGACAGTCGAACAGATTTGCAGGGTCTGGTTAGTATATGTGGTCGGGAAAGTGAAGATTTAGGGCTAAAATTTAGTGCTGACAAAATGCGGCTGGATGATATTCAATGACAGCAACGATCAGACCATATCAATACAGGGCGAGGAGATACCCAGAGTACGAGAGTACAAATACCTCGGGATATGGATAAATGATGGGAATAGATACATGGAAGTACAAGAAAAAGCTATGATAGTTAAAGGAAAGAGGAACTCCGCAATAATGAAGCATAGAGCGCTGTGGGGTTACAACAGGTACGAGGTAATTCGAGGTTTGTGGAAAGGTGTAATGGTGCCAGCACTTACATTCCGAAACTCAGTGGTGTGCATGAGGTCAGAGGTACAATCAGGGCTGGACGTGAATCAGAGGACGGTCGGACGTCTCGCACTGGGCGCCCATGGGAAGACCACAAATGAGGCTGTTAAGGGGGATATGGGATGGTCTGACTTTGAGGGAAGGGAAGCTCAGAGTAAAATTAGGTACGAACAGAGATTAAGGAATATGAAAGAAAGTAGATGGGCAGCGAAAGTATTCAGGTATTTGTATAGGAAGAACGTTGATTCACAATGGAGGAAGAGAACTAGGAAGCTTACCAGTAAGTATACATCCAGCAACGAAATGGATGGGACGAAAAAGAGCGTTAAGAGCATGGTCAGAGCGGCGGAGAACTCGGATTGGATAGCTAGAATGGAGAAGAAACCGGCATTGAACAACTACCGAAAAGGGAAAGACGAAATCAAAAGAGAAAAATTTTACGATAATTCAAAGGGAAGCGCTTTACTGTTTGAGGCAAGGTCCGGTTGCCTGAGAACCCGAAGTTACAGAGCAAAATTCAATAAAGAAGGGGATACATGTACGTGCTGTGGAAAAGCTAGGGAAACGACAGACCATATTTTGATTGAATGTACAGATGTCCACCCAGGTGTAGCTGTGGACACTGCCCTACAGGAGGCCATGGGTTTCAGGAGTAACAGGGGAAAGCTGAACATGCCGGCGATAGATATAAGTAAAAGGCGCTTAGAGCATTGGTGGCGCAAAAGTATGGAGCAAACAAAAGCGAAAGGTAGTTCGGGTAAGATTGTTTGATCACAGAGGAACGATAATAGATAAAATAAATAGACGAGGTAAAAGATTAGTTGTGAAAATATGTGTGATTCGGGAAAAGAAATGGTTGTAAATGAAAAAGAAATAAAGCTAGAGCTTGGTGGCCCGGCCACCGCCCCGTTATAAAGGGGACGCTCCTAATATCCATCCATCCATCCATCTGGATGGATTGTTGTTTTGTTGTTTTGTGGGGTTTAACGTCCCAAAACCAGTTCTGATTATGAGAGACGCCGTAGTGGAGGGCTCCGGAAATTTCGACCACCTGGGGTTCTTTAACGTGCACTGACATCGCACAGCACACGGGCCTCAACATTTCGCCTCCATCGAAATGCAGCCGCCGCAGCCGGGATTCGATCCCGCGACCCTCGGATCAGCAGCCGAGTACCATAGCCACTACACCACCGTGGCGGGGCGCCATCCATCTGGATGGAGGTGCGTTGCTCTCGTTGAATCGGATATCGCTAGAGGTGCATCTCAGCTCGATTCTCATTGGATGGAACGATCGTTCGAGATCGTTCGATGCGCGACCGATGAACCACCGGAGCTTCGCCCACTCATCATTCACTCCGTGGATATGCGCGAATTTTTTGCTCTTTCTCTCTCTGTGATTTAGCACGGGGTAGTGTGAATTCGCAGTTGTCTCCGTTCATTCCACGTCTGTTCATTCCGTAGGCAAAACGTGGTGGAAGTCAGTTTCGTTTGGTGTCACGGATGGGCAGTGTGCGTTCGTGGAAGGATAATCCGCTAGTGTGAGGTCATATGGCATCGCACTAGTGAAGACCATGTTTGCTTTCGCTACTGTCCGACTGAATTCAGACGGAGAGATAACCTGACAGAGACATCTTTCTCTTTGTCTCTCTCTACCCTTTCATCAGCTTTGCTTCGCTGTTTTAGGTTCTATACATTGTTCCTTCCTTTTTTTCGTACCATTTCTTTGTTTTGGGCTTTTGTTTTCTAACCTTGCGTTGTTTTATTGTTCTTACTTAATTTGATTTTCGGTTCTTGTGTTGCGCGACTGTTCTTTTTTTTAGGTGTGTTTTCTGCCACGCTGATATGGCGGCCGAAGTGTGCGTGTCCGGGGCGGGGTGGCGTCGACAACGAGGCCGCGAACGGAGCCGTCCGTTGGTGGAAATGATGATGATGATGAGCTTCTTTTATGGCGCTCACCCACTGAGGGGGATAGGCCAAGAATCGGGCGGCAGTAGTGTTGTTTCAAGAGGGACTGAACCAATAAGAATAAGAAGAAGCAAAAAGAAAAGGAAAGAGAACTACAGAAAGAAAGAAGGACAAAACATAACTGAATGGTCCAGTAGTCAGACCAACAGATGGAATGGAAGGCATGCAAGAGTAATGAAACTTTTCGATATGAGGGCAACGAGGATCGATTTTGGCACAAAATGGGATTGGAAGTACAAATAGAATTAGCAAGGAATTCTTTTTGTTTAATTTAAGAAGTCGAAGACAGCGGAGCAAACATCCCGGTGACAGTACCCGAATGCTTTGGACGCGGAGAGAGAAGAGGACGAAACACACAGCGCAACTTTCAACTTTATTGGGAAATGAAGGCAGCATCACTTAGATATGACGTTCATCACACGTGGCATTTTGGCGTGCGCTCTATATCAGGCCGTGGCACTTGGTGCGGCCAGGGAGTCGACAGGGTCTACGGCACGTCAGACCTGTTGAGGCCGGCGTCCAGAGTCCGTGAGGAGAAGCAGTGGCGCGCGCAAGCTTCAACGGACATTTGAAAGACTTTGCGCGGTTGAGGTGTCGCGTTTCTTTTGGTGTTCTTGTTTTGGTTTGGGGCTCTTGGATTTTGTTGTGTATCACCACCGCCGGTATTTTTTTATAGGGGGGCTTTTAAGGAAGGAGGGATGTGGGAATCGTGGTGTCGCGCGTCCCGCGCGACGCCTTGTTTTTGCTCGGAATGCACCCGCACCCCCCTCTCCCCGCTGGACGGAGCGGCGGCCCATCATTGTGGAAGGCCGCCCGCTTTGCCCACGTGGCTCATGGCCAGTCTGTCATTGGACAGCTGGCAAGTTCTGGCAAGTTTGCGCGTTCGGGTTTTGGAGATGCTAGGGAGAACTCGCTGGGACTCGGAACGGTGCTTACGTGCTTTTGCGACCCTCCTGTCGACGGCCTCGTCGGCCGGATCGCGCGTCGTTCCGGGCCCCAACGACCACGGGCAGTGGCCTGCAATCGGCACCCATCTCTGTATGCTCTTTTCCTTTTCTGGGTGGCGCAGTCGCAGGGGCACTGGCGGTTCTCCCCCTGCATGGTCTTTGTGCGTTATTGTGTTCGCCTGTTGCTGATGGTTATTATCCTTTCATTCGGCCTTCTTTTTTGTTTGTATTAACCTTGCTATTAAATTACCATGCTCGGAGAGTGACGCCTAATGTTCTCTTTTGCCGCGGTGCGACGGTTCGTGCTGTCCTGCCCCGAGACAGGCCGCGGGCTGACACGCGCAGCAGCGCGGCGCTGCTCGAGACGAGCCAGCGCGCGGATGCGACGGCCCCATTCTCTGCTCGTCGAGTACTCAAACCACGGCACCGGGATGCTGACGGCGAGTTCGCCGCTAGTAGTAAACCTCCACAACACACGCCATCATGGCTACGAGTGGCGCTGCTTAAGTCTTGTCGTTATATCATCGGTGTTTCAATGTCGTTAATATCGGCAAGTACACATGATGTACCCAGAAAAAAAATTACGGCATATCCACGGAGTGAATGATGATGAGTGGACGAAGCTCGGGAGGTTCATCGTAGGTCGCGCCGAGTTCCGGATTAATTTAGTTAACGCGCACGCTACGAATCCTCATGGTTCAACTATGCACAAGTGAAATCTCCCACAGGCACTTCATTGCAAGTCAATATATATATATATATATATATATGGGTTGCCGGTGAACGCTTCTCCAACGCGAGCAGTTGGTATTTCTCAATCAAGAAACTCGCTAGGAGACGCTGCCTGCGCCAACGTTGTCTCTCGCTGGTGAGGGCGCGTTCTCCTTCTTTGCGAGCTGGTACAGCGTTCCTCTAAGAAAGAGCGTTTCCATAGCCAACGCGCGCCTTTCGCTCTCTCTCAGTCTCTCTCTCTCACAAGGCAGCAGAGGCACGCGCCGGCAGAGAGAGAGAGAGGCACGCGCCGGGAGGCACGCGTCGAGGCGAACGCCGAGGGCGAGCGCGCGCCGGAAGGCACGCGGGTTACACCTGACGACTGGCGCCTGACGCGTGACAAGGTTAGACTAAGAGGAGCTTCGCCCCTAAAATCATTTTTAAAGACGATAGTCTTTCTTGGGATACTTCAACGCAGAAATTTTGGTCTGTCTGTCTGTCTGTCTGTCTGTGTCTGTGTGTGTGTGTGTGTGTGTGTGTGTGTGTGTGTGTGTGTGTGTGTGTGTAAATTTGTCCCCCTGGTATGGAAAAAAAATTAAAATAAAGTGGGGGTAGCCCGCGCCACCAGAAGGTATATCGGGCTTAAAGCCAATTGCACCATAAAGAAATAAGGGGAAGTGTTCCCAAAAAGAAAATTTTGTGGAAAAAGCCAGTTGAAAAAAAAAATGTATGTATTCGGAAGCAAGGCCTGCAGGGCTTTTCCTTCTATAATAAAGGCAGGAGATGAAGACCGTGATAATGTGAGTGCCAAGTACTACGTAGCAGTGAGAGCTTCCAGCAGCAAGAGCGTCCTTGTAACAAGGGGAAAGCGGGAGTGCACTGCTAGGTGTAGTTTAAAGTTCCGTGACCGACGACGTAGTGGAAGCCACAACTCGAGCCAAGGGCCTCGCCTTGCATGGCGGACCTGTAGGCATGATCTGGAGTTTGAGGCGGAAGCATTCGGTTGAAACTTTGAGCAAAGAGGAGGTGAAACCTGCGATGAGAAAAGGTCTGCGCAGATACATAAGGCGGGTTTTGTCATATCAATAGGATGACATGAACAATGGGTCTATGTGTGTTGAAAAGTTGATGCTCACGTCATAGCTGCCGAGGTAACCTCGCCTTTTTTTGGCGTAATTGGAACTATAACGTTGAGCATGCAGTGTCTGATGGGTCGTTGTAAGGAAAATGTATGCGAGCGGTAGACGTGTGGTTGGGAAGTTTCGATGAGGTATCCGGTTATGTCTCAGAAATTTCTGCATAGTGAGTGGGGGTTGGTATGACAACCGCCGATTCACGCATTATATTAACTAGCTGAATTAAGTATGCACGCGTTTTTCTTTCTAGTAGATATCTTGGGAAGTGTGTGTGTGATATTGTTGGATCTGTGCGGCTTCGTAAGTGTTGAGTGATGTGTTGCGTTCGTGGGCAATCGTTGAAGTAATGCAGATCGGCTACGCATATTTTTGTGCATGCACACCGGTCAGACATGGTTATATTAAATCGCTTGAGGTAATATTAGAAATGGCCGTGACCAGTCATTAAATGAGTTAACTTCCGATGAGGTGGAAACCATTTTGGAATTTTGTAGACGCTATTTATCCAGTGAAATAACGACGTGTTCGGCCCTTCTGTTTGCCAATATGCGTGCCAATATGTGTGTGTGTGTGTGTGTGTGTGTGTGTGTGTGTGTGTGTGTGTGTGTGTGTGTGTGTGTGTGTGTCCTGCTGCGAAAGGTGAACCCCTTCCTCAACGACCACCCAGCTTGAACTGGTGGCTACCTTCATACTTCAGAAAACAGTCGGCCAAAAAGCAAATATTACGCATATCTGATGCGCAACATCAATACGTATGTATTGGACGGTGTGTTCCTTGAGTAGAAAATACATAGATGCGTAATTCTAAAGACCCTAGTGCTTGTTAGGATGCGCAAAAGCGGACGTTTCCTGTACTAGGCAAGCTTCTTGCGTTTCCCATAACCATGGCCAGATGGCGCCCTTATCTCGCGCTCGTGCCGAACGGAAGGCAGGGAACGGCCGCCCGCCACTCCTCGCGTCTCTTCGTTTTCCCTCTCGCTTGCGCAACTCCTCGGGGGGAATACAAACACGCAAAACGAGACTCATGTAGTACGGCCGGTAGAAGGCTATCGTCTTTCGACGGCATTTGCAGCGAAGCACGGAGATACGCGGCCAACTTTTTTATAAGTTTTACCATTATTAAATGACCTCTAGCTTCAACCAATGCTCTCTCTTGAACAAGTTAAGAAAAGTCAGTGTGTTTCACATACGCCGCCATGGCGACGAGTCATGGCTACGAGCCATGGCGATAATACGTACATAAATACCCAATAAAGTGGTCGGGAGGACGACCGCCTTCGTAGCTCAGCAGTAGAGCATCGGACGCGTCATCCGAAGGTCGTGGGTTCAGTTCCCACCAAAGGCAGGTTTCCCTCTTCGTCCCTTGCTCCACATTTACAATACTACAATTCATTTCCCCTATGTTTTCCTATGCTTCATTGCTGCTGCATCGTAGTTTCTAACAAATAAAAACAAGCCCTTGACACCTTCCCTCTCGTTATCCCTGGTTGCGTCAAGACATCCCTGATGCCTGGGTGTGTGGGTGTGTGGAAGTGTCGTGTGGTTGCGCTCAGAATAAGGTTTAGATATGTTCTACCAACTAGCCCAACAACAAGTTCTTTTTGGATGAGCAGTGGCGTGATTGCTTGGCACCTCGGGGGCTCCGTTCCTACCCGCCTAGCGCTGCCATCAATTGATACAGCGTCTTTACGCTTGGTATGTGCGCATTTAAATACCAAGACACAGAAAACGATGTATTTCGCTGTTTAACCTACGCAAATTTTATTCGCACCAAATATTCAATATCTGTTTCACCTGGCACTTTCCTTACATGGCTCGCAATATGAAAATGCCCATGAACTGGTCTTTTGACAATTTGTCACTGATTAGGCTACGTTATTATATGATTAACACCACAAATAAGCGAAGCACATTGCCCAAAGGCAGCTACAGGCTTGTTTGTGTTGCCTTAACTCTACCACTGCTGCTCCTCGTCAGCTCCCTCAGCTTGTTGTAGTCTTGTCATTATATCATGGGTGTTTCAATGTCTTTAATATCGGCAAGTAAACGTGATGTACCCAGAAAAATCATTTTTATCAGTTTCACCATTATTAAGGGACCTCTAGCTTGCATCAACGCTCCCATTTGAACGAGTTAAGAAAAGTCACTACGTTGGTAATGAGCGCATAAAATACACAATGGTTTATTTACGCAGAAGTTCCAGCTGTGTGTGTGTGTGTGTGTGTGTGTGTGTGTGTGTGTGTGTGTGTGTGTGTGTGTGTGTGTGTGTGTGTGTGTGTGTGTGTGTGTGTGTGTGTGTGTGTGTGTGTGTGAAATTAGTGATCGTCATTACACTATGCTCAGCACCATGTGTTTAGTGGCTTCTGAACCCACATGCATGGCATAGCAGGCCAGCTTATTCGTTGTCATAAAATTATTTTTAGAATAATGGAAGTAGGCGGTGTGTATTGTCCAGTCCATCTAACTCGTTTCGCCAATACAGGACAGCCAATGCTGCTTGCCAGGTAATAATGTCCGGAAGCAAATATTCTCGCGTCTTGTTGTTCATATTGCGAAGTGCAAAATATATTGTAATATATCCATAACTGTTGTTTCTTAACCATCCCGAGTTGGCTAGGTACAAGCGTTGCCGGTACCATAAGAGGAATGACAGCGCACTTAAGTCCGTACAGTCCATCCCCTTCCCTAGGGTCGCACTGCTAGCGCTCACGGTTGCTGACCATCTTCTTTGCCGAGTATGCAACATGCCCCCTCCCCCCTTACGAAACGTAGTTCTAACGCTCAGGGGTCTTCTCTCACGTCCAGGGTGCCTCAAAATTTCTACTGTTGGAGGTCGGCCTGAAGGGCTCTGCTTCTTTGAAAGGCTTCCAGTCGAATCCGGACTGTATGGTCTAGGGGTGGGGCTAACAGGCAGATTGAACTACGGGGAGTTGCACTCACGCATGGCTTTAGCGGGTCCTGGTCAACCACAGAGAGGTTATCACTGTCAGCTCTGTCTCTGCCCAAGTCACTGTCGACTCCACCAAAATCTAGGGGGCTGGCACGGTTGCGGAGCTGGTCAACATGCCTTCGCTATAGGCTACCATCGGACAGACGAATTTGGTAGGATAGGGGACCGGTAACTGATGTTGTGAAACCAGGAACCCACTTGGTGCCGCCCTGATAGTTCCTTGCATAGGCAGTTTCGCCAAGATGGAATTGCCGAACATGCCGAGAACCCTCTAGAAGGTAACGTTGAAGAGATTAGCCATCTGTGTGAAAATATGGATGTAGACGGTCAGTAGCTGATCGCAGTTGCCTCCCCATCAGAAGCTGAACTCTTCGCCATAATAGTACCTATTGGGTAAGGTATGGTGACTATCTCGTAGATCCCCTCACAGATGTTATCTTTTCCCGCATCATCGTGCTTTCTCACACCGTAGTAGTCGTTGCCAGCAATAGAACATTGCTTCCAGTGCTCAATTTTTCCACGCGGACCCATGTTTTTCCCGAAGGCATTTCACTTGCAGAGCTTTCACCGTTGGAGAGCTGTATTATTTCGGCTTTCACCCTTGATACTAGGACCATGACCGAACTTGTCACACCAGCGTTGACCCAGGCCTTTCTAGACAAAATGATAGCCATCGACCTCGTACCTTCCCAGATTCAAGCGCTCCGTAGCGTTGTCCTTTCGTACCTTGACGTTTCTGACGTTGGCGATCGCCCATTCGCTTACACATTGTAAGGGTTCATTGTTGATTTTAAATTCCTGTTCCTTAGCTAGGCTATTGAGCATAACTTTGGTCTTTTGCCTATACATTTTTAACTCAATTTTAATACTTTCCCTGTTTAGGTCATCAATCCTGTTTTGTAGTTCGTCTCCATCATTGCTAAAGAGCACAATGTCGTCTGGAAATCTTAAATTGCTTAGATATTCTCCGTCTATTCGAATTCCCTTGTCTTCCCAGTCTAGACGTTTAAAGATTTCCTCTAAACATGCAGTGAATAGCATCGGGGATATCGTATGTCCCTGTCTCAGACCTCTTCCGATCGGGATTTCTCTGCTTCTCTCATGTAGGAGTAGTGTGGCTGTGCAATCTTTGTATATGTTGTTTATGGTTTTCACGTATACGCCAGGTACCCCTTGTCGACGTAGAGCTTCTAGACCTGCTTGCATTTCTATGGAGACAAATGCTTTCTCTTAGTCGATAAACGCCATATAAAGAGATTTGTTATATTCCGCGTACTTCTCAATTACTAGGTTGATAGGATGGCTGTGGTCCATTTCGAGTAACCTTTCCTAAAACCAGCTTGTTCTCTCGGTTGGTTAAGGTCGAGGGTTTCTCTTGTCCTCGTAGAAATTACTTTTGTAAATAGCTTGTATATTACTGGGAGTAGGCTAATTGGTCTGCAATTCTTTAACTCCTTTATGTCACCTTTCTTGTGGATAAGGATTATATTAGCATTTTTCCAACTGTGCAGTACACTACATGTCTTGATACATTTCGTGAAGAGCGATGCAAGTTTTTCAAGTAAAATATCTCCCCCGTCTTTGATCAAGTCGGCTGTTATACCATCGTCACCAGCTGCTTTACCGCGGGACATGCCTTTGGCAGCTTTTTTGACTTCGTCAGCGGTTATACATGGAATTACGGTGTTCTCCTCTGATTCTATTTCTATGAAGGTAGTATGGTCTGTCTGAGCGCTGTACAGTTCAGAGTAGAAATATTCTGCTACCTTTACTATTTCGTTGAAACTGTTGATAACGTTACCTTGTTTATCTTTTAGCGCATGCATTTTGTTTTGCCCTAAGTGCAGTTTCTTTTTGACCGATTTAATGCTGGTGCCTTTTTCTACTGCTTTCTCTATTTCTCTCGTGTTAAAGTTTCTTACATCTCTTTGCCTGGCTTTAGTGATCAGTTTTGATAGTTCTGCGAATTCAATCTTATCTTTTGGCGAAGTTAGTTTCATTTGTTGGCGTTTCTTTTATTAAGTCCTTGGTAGATTGGGACAACTTACTTGTTGTTTGCTTTGCTGTTTTACCCGATGGGACCTGGGACAGTTAATAACAGGAACCTAACCATGAAAAAGAATTTCACCGTAGAATAAGGATGGGCTGGAGCTCATTCGGAAGGCATTAAAAAATCATGACTAGAAACTTGCTGCTCTCACTAAAGCGAAAAGTATTCAATCACTGCATTCTCCCAGTACCAACGTACGGTGCAGAAACGTGGAGGATAACGAAAAAACTAGAGATGAAACTAAGGAGCACGCAACGTGCAATGGAAAGAAAAATGATAGGGGTAACGCTAAGAGATAAAAAACGAGCAGAATGGGTCAGGGAACAGACAGGAGTAGCCGATATTATTATATCAATTAAAAGAAAGAAGTCGACCTGGGCAGGACATGTCATGAGGAGGAAAGATAAGAGATGGACAGTAAGAGCGACGGAATGGATACCAAGAGAGGGAAAACGCAACAGAGGCAGGCAAAAGGTTAGATGGAGCGATGAAATTAAAAAATTTGCGGGTATAAAGTGGAACCAACTCGCTCAGGATAGGGTGGATTGGAAATCGTTGGGAGAGGCCTTCGTCCTGCAGTGGACCTAAACAGGCTGATGATGATGATGATGATGATCGCCCATTGGGCCGAACAAATGTCGTGGCCCACCGTATCCACACTGGAGATACCAGCGCCCTTCACAGGCACCATTACCATGTGTCTCACTCCGAGCGCCAAGTTATACAGAAGGAGGTCGAGAAAATGCTTGATAAAGATGTTATAGAGCCGTCATCTAGCCCGTGGTGCTAGCCAAAAAGGACAACAGCTGGCGGTTTTGTGTCGATTACCGCCACCTTATTCGGATAACTAAAAAGGACGTCTGTCTTCTTCCCCGCATTGATGATGCACTGGACTGCCTCCATGGTTCTAAGTATTTGTCGTCGCTCGACCTCCGCTCGGGGTATTGGCAAATTACTGTCGACGACCGCGAGTGCGAGAAGACCGCGTTCATCACACCCGACGGCCTCTACCAATTTAAGGTCATGCTATTTGGGTTGTGTAATGCTCCTGCCACTTTTGAAAGAATGATTGACTCTCTGCTACGTGGTCTTAAATGGTCGACATGCCTTTGTTACCTAGATGAAGTCATCGTTTTCTCTCCCAGTTTTGAAAGTCACCTACCTCGTCTTTCGGCCATTCTTGACGTATTTCGACGGGCTGACCTCCAGCTTAATTCGTCCAAGTGCGCCTTTGGACGCCGTCAGATGAAACCAGTGTCGGAACGGAACGAAAAACGAAAACGAAAAACAAAAAAAACGATATTTTTGACCGGAACGAAAGCGTAACCGGAACGTTATTTATTATTTCGTTCCGGAGCAAAAACGAAATATTTTTATCGTTTTTCGGTTCACGGGAAGACTTTACGATCCGGAACAACCAAGGTCATGCAACGTGAGCAATGATGCATAACTCAGGGTTCAACGTCAGCACGCATCTCGGGCAGGTATTTCAAAAGAAAGATGCGTTGAAATGATGCTGAAAACCAAGAAAATGGCAGCCATAGCTGTTTGTATTAAATTCAAGCGGAGTTTCACGTGCCTTTCACACAGGCCGCCGTGGAGAGGGCGTTGTCGTCGCTTATGTGTTGAAATTTTGAGACGAGCGCAATGAGCGGCAACCGGAGCTGTACATGTTAGCGCAAGTGGTCCTTGGTGTGCCAGCCACACAAGTCAGCGTTGAGAGGGCATTTTCGGCACTCAATTTCATTGTGTCAGTGCAGCGGTCTCGCTTATCGGCGAGTACACTTGATGACCTGCTGCTTCTGAAATCGTGTGCCCCCCTTGACGAAAATTCGGAATTCAAACTTGAGGAAAAATGAATAACAAGTTTATGTTGTGTCCTTGCTTCGAAACATTTTGCGACTTCCCTCATAGTCACACCGTGGCTTTGGGACGTAAAACCCCAACAATTATTATCGCATTTTTATGTATTAGTTCAGTATCTTTTGTTGTTTTTAAAAGGTACTATTAATATTAAGTATTTCGTTCGTTCTTATTATTGAAAAAATAACGTTATGAACCGTTACGGAACGTTTATTTTTCGTTCCGGAACGAAAACGGAACGGAACATTTTTCTGCGGAACGAAACGAAAACCGGAACGAAACACATTTCGTTCCGACACCCTAGACAAAACTGCTTGGTCACCTCGTTGACGCTACTGGTGTGCAACCCGACCCTGACAAAGTCCGTGCGGTTCGAGATTTTCCGGTTCCGCGTTCTACAAAAGAGGTACGCAGCTTTCTTGGGACTATGCTCTTACTTCCGTCGCTTCGTCCTCAACTTTGTAGACATTGCTCGACCACTCACGGAACTCCTCAAAAAGGATGTGCTGTTTACCTAGAGCGCAGCTCAATCGCCTTCCTTCGCGTCACTCATTTCTGCTCTCACATTGCCACCAGTGCTCGCATATTTTGACCCAAACGTGAGAACCGAGCTCCACACAGACGCAAGTGGTCATGGCATTGATGCTATCCTCGCTTAAGTATAGAATGGCGCAAATCGTGTGATAGCGTACGCTAGTCGTCTTCTATCGCAATCTGAACAGAATTATTCTATTACGCAACGGGAATGCCTAGCCCTCGGGTGGGCTGTCGCTAAATTTCGTCCGTGCCTATATGGACGCTCGCTTGTAGTCATAACAGACCACCTTGCGCTCTGCTGGCTGTCCACACTTAAAGACCCCACCGGGAGACTCGGTTGTTGGGCACTGCGACTACAGGAGTTCACGTTTACAGTAGTCTACAAATCTGACAAGCTACACAATGACGCCGATTGCTTGTCACGCCATCCCGTTGATCCACCAAACTCCAGCAACCCTGACGCCGACGCCTGAGTTTTAGTCATAACAGACTTCATGTGGCTGATGAACAACGTAAAGATCCAACCTTATCCTCCCTCATCGACCGTCTTCAGTCCGGCTCCACCGATTCTACACTCCAGATGTTTTATTGCGATAGCAATTATATGGACAGTCTCGGCTGGTTTTTGCCGTCCCCGTCGCCACCGTTATGTACCGTATATGTATAAGGATGTATATATATATATATAAAAATCCCAAAGAAAAATACCTCGGATAAATGCTTCCGACGCGCGGAATCGAACCAGGAACCCCTCACTCCGCAGCGTGTGGCGCTAACCACTACGCCACGAAGAGCAGACGCTTCAAGGAGCTAACAGCGAGCCTTATATCACACCCTTTGCCGCTGGCAGGACTCAGAGACGGCAGGCGCTTATAGCGTTTCTTCACTACCAGCGAGATGGCGCGAGGAGCGCGACGGGCGGCTGCCTTTGCAACAGGAACTCTGTTGAAACTGAGTATCCATCGTGACAGCTCATTCGCATTCGTTCGGTGTATATCCGCGCGGTCGTTTCGTGCGTGCTTCACTTGATAGTTCGCGCTTATGTTCTGCTTGTTCATTTAGCGGCCTCCCCTAGATTTGTATGCGTGCTTTGTGACACACAACGTATAAAGCCCTTCGTACAAGCACGCGCTGCCCACGGGAGGCGCTCACTTAGCAAGTGCATGTTTGCTACAATTAATATTGCTCCTGAAGCTGCCAGCCTCACTTCGTATAGCATTACAGTTTCTTGCTATCGCATTCATTGCTTCGCCCTCGCGGCGAAACTGTGACTTTTTTTCACTCCAAGACAACGTCTTGTATCGTCGCAACATGCACCCCGATGGAGCCGAACTTCATGTCGTTGTTCCACATCATCTGCACAAGGATGTACATGTTGAATTTCACGGTGCCCCAGCTTCTGGACATCTCCAGAACATACGATCGCATACGACGACGGTTTTTCTGGAAGGGTCTCTATCGTTCCGTTCGTCGTTACGTTGCATCTTGTGACCTGTGTCAACGTCGAAAGAAGCCTACGACTCAACCTGCTGGCCTCCTTGAGCCTATTCAAGTTCCATCCGAGCCGTTCCATCGAATAGGACTTGCTTGGCCCTTTGCCAACTTCCACGCAAGGAAACACTGACTACACTACACGATACACAATTACGCAAGCTCTCCCGACCAGCTGTGCAAGAGACGTAGCCGATTTCTTGCTATGTGATATCATCCTCCAGCATGGTTCACCTCGCCACATAATCACAGACCTTCGCCGCTGCTTCCTCTCTCGCGTGGTAGACTACCTCCTGCGATCATGCGCTACTCGGCATAACTTCTCCACCTCATACCACCCTCAGACTAACGGACTTACCGAACGGCTCAACCGCACACTGACCGACATGCTTTCAATGTATGTTTCCGATGGCCACAAACACTGGGACATTGCTCTGCCATTCGTCACTTTCGCTTATAACTCGCGTCATGAAACTGCCGGGTACTCGCCCTTTTACCTTCTTTACGGCCACAGTCCCTTACTGCCTTTCGACACCCTCCCGCCTTCTGATCCGGCGTCCGCCACCTCCTACGCTTATGATGCCATCACCCGTGCGCTCATCGCATGCACATTAGCCCGCACACTAGGCTCTCGTCCTCCCAGACAACGCAGAAAACCCTCTACGATCGTCGGCACCGAGACATCGATTTTCCTTCGGGCTCCCTCGTACTCCTGTGGCTCCCATCTCGTCGCCTTGGTTTCTGCAAGAAGCTCCTGTAACGCTACGTCGGACCTTACTGCGTCCTACGCCAGGTGACTCCTGTCACCTATGAGATCTCTCCAGTCTCGCCCCCCTCCTCAACTGCTACACCACGCAGTGACATCGTGCACGTTTCGCGCCTCAAGCCGTACAATTCTGATGCGCCATTTTAATACACGCCAGCACCGGGACGGTGCATCACCGGCAGGGGGTCATGTCACAGCACAGCTACGACGAAGACGTTGATGTGGGGCACAGGCTGTAGGTGCCCTTACAGCTGGTGCGCTCTGAGCAGTTTTGTTTGGACGACTGTAGGCTGTCCCCTCGCATAATAAATACTCCCCGTAAGAATATGCTGGCCCAATAAGAAAATATATAGTTTGGTTGCCCAATCTTCTTCCGCTAACTTACGCAGCACTTGCTTTCTCTTCCTGTACCATCCTCTCAATTTGTCCAATAGGCAACGGGTGATAGCGCGCGATTGTAATGCGCCGAATCTTGTTTTTGCTTGCAAATTTGGCGAACTCTTCTAACGTGAAGGCAGTTCCACTGTCTGACACTAAAACTTCGGGAATGCCAAATCGGGCGTATATATTGCTCGTAGTTCTTTAATACTGCTCTGGTCGTCACTGATCGCGTCAAGGAAACTTCCAGCCACTTGGAACGCAAACCGTCGACTAGCAGAAAAACTTTTCCCTTGGAAGGATTGACAGTCTACGTGCAAACGCGACCAAGGGTGCTGGGAGAACTCCCATGAGTGACCACTGCTTTACTAGAGGCTCGCCGAGTTTCTTGGCATACTTGGAAGCCAGCTGCCTTGCGTTCTATGTGAATGGCTGCTGGCTTGCGTTTTATGTGACTGTAGATGCCCGGCCACCACACCGTGCTGGGTGCAAGATCTTTCAGTCGCACTTCACCCGGGTGTGGTGCGTAGGAGGTCTAGGACCTGGCCCTGTGCGGAGCCTAGGATCACAACGCGAATCCCCAAGATGTACACTTTCAGTAGGTGGACATTTCGTTCCCCTGGCCAAAAAGGGACGGAATTCTTCTCGTGCCGTTTCTGAAGGCAGCGGTGTACATGTGACAGAACTACATCAGTCCGCGTGAATGCTGCGATTTTGGTAGGTAAACGGGAAGCAACTGCACGAAAAGACGACCACATGAGCGCAGACTTGCAACTGAATTTTATTTCACGCAGAGCACATTTAAGAAGTTGAAAACTTGCGTCACTACATGTACACGCCAAACACACTTCCTAAATATGGTCATCAGCAAACTTAATCTCACTATCACACGAAGAAATTGAAGTGTCACGCAGTCGAGACCCTTTTTCTTTATGCGGTATGCCTCGCGCAAAAGGAAAAAGGGTCTTGTTTGTGTAAGTGATACTTGGATTTCCTTGCATAACAGTGAGATGAAGTTCATTGATGACTGCGGTTAAGAAGTATGGTAGGTACCGTGCACGCATAGTGACGCAAGTTTCGATGTACTTATATGTGGTCTCTGTTAAATAAAATTCAGTTGTAAGCCTGCGCTTGCGTGTGTGCCTGGTTAATGTGGACGTTTTTTTTCAAGCAGTTAGATGGGCTAGTCGGAATGTAGATTTGTAATGGATTATGCTGGTGATCTGCTCTCCTCTCGTATGTCTTCCCTTTCCTTTTCTTTTTTTAGCGCTGGAAATAGATTACAAAGCATTACATGTCGTCTGTTCGTGCAGTTCCTTCCCGTTTTTAAGATGCCCAAGCTCGCCCAACAATAAGTTGTAGACTGATCTTGGTAGGATCTAGAGGAACTTCCGGCACTGCCTCGAGCAGCAAGACCTCTCCCAACAACGGCTCGCATTCTATCTTGACAGGCAGGAGAAGACGACTAAAAACATCGGCATGTTGCAGCACCGAGCTTGCTACGTACAACAGAGCGTAGTTGTATGCAGAAAGTTGCAGACTAGCCCAAGATCCGAGGTGACAATACAGCAGAAACCGGCTTGGCCTGGTGCAGAAGGCCCAGCAACGGTTTTGATCTGTCAAGAGTTGGAACTTCCGAGCGAATAGGTACTGGTGGAATTTCCCAAGATCGAAGATCAAGGCTAGAGCCGCTCTGTCTATCTGTGCATAGTTAGCTCTGCTATTGTTAAAGTTTTCGAGGCAAAGCGCACTGGTATTTCAACGCCGTCCTCTCCCACCTGGCTTAGTACAGCACCCAGCTGTGCGCAAACGCATCGCAGGCCTGCCTTATGGAAAGTTACACATCATAGGGTGCTTGGATGGCTGATGATTGCAGCTGGCTCTTAGCGCTCTGGTTTGCTTCCATCTTTGCCCAGCTGCATGTCTTGTCCTCCAGGAGGCAAAGAAGGGGCTCCAACACATGTGAAGCTCCTTTCAGGAAACGGCCATAAAAGTTTAAAGCTACGAAAAACGACTGCAGCTCCTTATTCTTTGGCTTTCACTTTTCATACAAAGGGCTTACTGCGTCCTGATTGATGCAGTACCCGAGGTATACGTTCCTTCCTGGTTCCTGAATGTCCACTTGTCGGCACTCAGATGAAACCCGTCGTCTTGGATACCCTGCGGGACTTTGCACAGCCTTCGTCGTGATCGGCGATTGTCGTCCCACGAGTGAGGATATCACCTAGAAAGCACTGAACGCCTTCAAGTCCGTTCGGTATAACCCTTCCATATAATGCTGAATGATCTCTACGGCCACTGCTACACCAAACTGTAATTGTTTCACCATGCACAGGCCTTTATAAGTTGTCAAGGTAGCAAATGAGTTCCGCTGAAACCCGCAAGATGGAGTAACGTTGATGAAAGAGAAAATTAGCATCCACCCGTTTTGTAGCACAAGGCTACAAGGAAATCCATACGAATTTCTCCGAAATGAAGTCTTCCTAGTTGCCGAAAAATTTATCCTGGTCCGGGAAATCCATACGAAAGTCCATACGGATTTCTCAGAAATCCGTATGGATTTCTGAGAAACCAGGACGAATTTTTCGGCAACTAGGAGGCTTTTATATCTGAGAAACCCGTATGGATTTTCTTCTAGCCTTGTGCTACAAAACGAGTGGATGCTAATTTTCCCTTTCAAGTTGTCACGGTGTGCAGCACGGCGGTGTCCTCGTCGACACGGAGTTTTTGCTTGGTCCAAATCAAGCAGAGAAAACATTGAACAACATCCCAATCTGGTGAGTAGCTGCTCTAGTGGGCAGTGGGCAAGTCTCTCACTTGAAGACTGCTTTGAGTGTTCCCTTGCAGTCTCCGCAAAATCTCGCATTCCCGTTGTTCTTTATAATTGGGACAATTGGCATCGTCAATGAGAAAGCTTGATAGGAACGTAAATTCCTTGCTTTATGAACTTCTCGATGAGTTCCTCCACCTCTTGCAGAAGTGCAAAAGGTACTGACGTGGCTTGGCTTGCTCCCCCACTTCAAAAGACACAAAAGTACCCATAATCTTGCCCAGCCCAGGTTCGAATACCTTTCAATAGACATATAGCAGAGTTTTCACACTCGTCACCACCATGTTCTGGTGTGCGTAGGTAACTAGCTGCTACTGCTGTAAGCCTTGGAAACTAGAGCTCCATTCAGCTGGATGAGTGTTTCCAGTTTATGCCTAGTGGGTGGAACGAGTCTCTTTCCAGGATGCTGATTCCAGACCCCTTCGTGACTAGCAGACGTAGTGTGCCCTCTTTACTGTGGTATATGACAACTTCCACTTCGCCCAAAACCCAAACCGACTGCTATGTAGGTCCGCACTTCCCGGGAATACGGAGCGCCTCCCTCGACACTCCCGGCTTACCCAATGTCCTCAAGTTGATAATGGAACAAACGGAACCATAGTCCACTTCCGTCGATACCTGATGTCCGCTCACTGTGACCGTTGCCATAAAACCTGGCAGTACACCAGGGATGTTGAAAGTCCGTACACTCCCGAGCGATCTAACCTGCCTATAGGAGCTTGCTGGCTCTGCTTCTTGTCTCCTTTTGACGGCAGGCATGATGTGCTCCTTCCGCTTGCAGAAATGACACACTGCATAGCGGAACCCACACCGTCGTGGTCACAATTCCAGCTGGAACACCACCCGGTTCTTTTCGCCCTTGACTCATTGCAACGCTCTAGTATTCCGTCGTACTTGGCCTCCTGTGGTGCTTGATTCATCCGGTGTAAGTATGACGCTGCAGACAAAGCTCCCCTGATGGTTACTCTTTGCGGCTACTGGCTAATGGCTACTGGTCTAGGTGATCAGGTGAAATTGTCCGTCGTCCAATGTGTGTGTGGTAAAACTCAGCCACTTGGGGAATTCACGTGTCCGTCAGTTCCGTTGGTGTGGGATGTGCCGCTGTTCTGCAGGTTGCAGGCGGAAAGGTAGAGGTTGCTGTCGTGGACCGGTTGGTTTCCAAGTGTGCCGGTACCACTCGGTCCAATGGCACAAGCTCTTGACGGCCGCGCCTTTCGAAGATAATCGGCTTATTCCCATAGCGAAGAACTGTGAAGGTGTGATGTGCGCGGTTCAAAAAGTGCGCTTGAAAAACAAAAGTGACGCAAAGGAAGAAGGCAACGAGAGAAGACGCTCGTGGACCGGCAGGACGGCATATGAAAGACGACGATGAAGAACAAAAGGCGTGGCGCTAGAAAAATAAAATAAAATGAAGCAACTAATCAGCAACACCCACGACGTTGGCGTTCCCAATGGCCAATAGCTGGTGAACACGGGTACGCAGCGGTGGCCAATCAAAAGATAACAAATAAGCAAAGGCGAAAGAAAAGCGAGCGCTATCGCATTCTTCAGGGGGTTCCACGAAAGAGAGTTCCGGAAGAGTTCCAGGAAGGAGAGTTCGAGGAAGGCAGCGGATCGTCTACCGGGCCGGGCATTGAAGACGGCAGTCGGGTTCCGGACCCGAGCCACAAGGGCTTCACCCGACCGGGGCCTCCTGCTGACCTGATTCCAGCCATCGGAACCCCAGCGACTCGCTAGCTCCAGGCAAGGACCTGTTGAATCCTGTGTCCGTAGCCATAGCGGGAACAGTCGGGCTGCGGGCCCGAGTTCCACGCCGAGACGCCTGGCCAAGATGCCGGTACCATCTCATCGAGCTGCCTAACCGCCCACGTCCTCCGTCGCCACCAAACATCTGGCATGGTGACTTTCGCAAGCCTGCTGCACGTCCCTAACTCGTTCTTCACGAAGCTAATCGACAATTTGGTGAGCCGTCCGATTCTCCCGCGTCACCTTCACACATCTCTCTTGGACCCTTAGTTATTAAATCGCCAGGACTCCCGTAGCGCCTATAGAGACTTATGAGAACTTTACTCAGTTCTGTTATGCTTTCGTTTCTCTTTCAAGTGTTTATCGTTTAGTGTTTCTCTATTTCCAACAGTTTAATTAAAAGCTTGTGTGTGTGTGTCGTGTTCTGTGAAAAAACGGCTTTGTCCTCAACTAGGCTCTCGGAGGCTTCGCCTGAGAGAGTCGTCCGAAAACGAGTCTATAAAAGAACCTGCATAAGATATCATCACAAATTGGCGTCCGCGACAGGACAAAGCCGTTTAGTTTTCGCAGAAATTGTATCTTCCACAACCATGAGTTCAGAATTGCGGGAAGTCTTAGAGAAACTGGCACGGCGCATGGGCGATGAGTTAAAGGTGTGGTGTGACAAGCGCGAAGCAGCAGAACTAGAGGAGGAAAGAGTGCAGATGGAGTTCGAAAAGGAAATGGAAAAGAAGGAAAGGGAACTTGAAGAGTTGAGGTTAGGAACACTTCAGTTGCGGCTTCAGCTGGCAGAGCAGACGAGGCTCGTGAGAGAGAGGCACGAGCGGGCGTTAGGCGGGAGCTCCAGCGAGCCGGCGTTCGAAGTGTTCTCCAGGAGCTTTGGTCAGGAGAGTGAACCTCCCGTGGGAGGCGATTATGATCATCGCTATGGAATTTCGCCAGATTTGCAGCTGAGTACTGGTATAAAGCATGGTAGCGCGATAGGCAGCCGAGAAAGTAACTATACCTTGTGTGAGCTTGATGAAGCGAAGTGCAAGTTCGTAAATCAGGAACACGGAAGTTCCACAGAGGATGAGTTCTGTGATACAGCCTCTAGGAGGCCAAGTTCATTTAAGAAGGTCAGAGAACGTCAAAAACATGACGGCCAATGCCGTACAGAAACTTCCGAGGCGTTTGCTGCCCACAGTTTAGGTGTGCCGCTTGCTGCGGGTACACATGACATAGGCATTGTCCAGCACCATTTGGGTGACCATGTTGTGAATAGAGGGAGGCTTAGTTCTGAGGACAGCACAGCTGTGGCCTATGCTAGCATAGTCGAGGAGAATGAGCAAGGACTCATTAACGCGGGCGCAGTAGAGTCTGAAATTGAGACAGCACTATGGGATAGTGTAAGCTGTAAACATGATCCTAATGGAATGATTGACAGTGTGAAAGAATGCACTACAAGCTCTGTTGAAGGAGATCTTGAACTCCTTAGCGTTCTAGGTGAAGAGCCAGAAACCACTAGAGAGAGCCCGGACGAATCAGATGCAAGGACGCCTGAGGTGCGTCCGATTAATGAACTGAAAAAAAGGTGCCTCAATGTTTGTGCAGGGCTCTATGAGCAAGAATACTGATACATCTCTAGGTGCGTTTGTACGGCTAGACTGTATTCTTGTGGAGCATTCGCCAGCTTTACCGGTTGATCGACGTGGGCTAAGCTTTCACATAACTGGAGTGATCTTCCCAACGCGTCTGACACGTTGCACGTGCGGTCAACAGCTTGGGCTGGCAGAGAATTGCACCTGCGGGGCATGTAGCTCGATAGAGCGTCCGAGTATTTTGTGGTGTATAGGAAGAGACGCGTCTCAGTGGAAGCATCCACCAGCGTTTGCCATGCTTTTGTGTAAGTGTGTGAAATGTGTCATGCGCCTTGTTTGGGACGCAATTACGCAGGGGCACTTTGACAACCGGAGGCTCTCTTGGTTTTCAATATTGGACTGTTTAATGGACATTTCGTGAATAGTCTTATGGCTGTAAATATTTTTACTCCCTTTTTGAACTAAGCTTTAAGCTTCTTGTTAATGAGATATATGTGCATATATGTGTCAGTATGGATTTGTTTAGATTGGGTGTGGACTGTGAAAGTATGTGGAATGTGTCACTTATACTATAGTGTGTAAACTCTCAGTGTGTGTTTCTGTGGACCATCTGTTAAACTGTGTGTGGACGTGTTGCGCTGGACTTGACGCGCACATCTCTGCAGTTTTTTTTTTTTTTTGCTAAAAAAAACTTATTCGAAAAGGGGCTTTTGTGATGTGTGATGTGCGCGGTTCAAAAAGTGCGCTTGAAAAACAAAAGTGACGCAAAGGAAGAAGGCAACGAGAGAAGACGCTCGCGGACCGGCAGGACGGCATATGAAAGACGATGACGATGAAGAACAAAAGGCGTGGCGCTAGAAAAATAAAATAAAATGAAGCAACTAATCAGCAACACCCACGACGTTGGCGTTCCCAATGGCCAATAGCTGGTGAACACGGGTACGCAGCGGTGGCCAATCAAAAGATAACAAATAAGCAAAGGCGAAAGAAAAGCGAGCGCTATCGCATTCTTCAGGGGGTTCCACGAAAGAGAGTTCCGGAAGAGTTCCAGGAAGGAGAGTTCGAGGAAGGCAGCGGATCGTCTACCGGGCCGGGCATTGAAGACGGCAGTCGGGTTCCGGACCCGAGCCACAAGGGCTTCACCCGACTGGGACCTCCTGCTGACCTGATTCCAGCCATCGGAACCCCAGCGACTCGCTAGCTCCAGGCAAGGACCTGTTGAATCCTGTGTCCGTAGCCATAGCGGGAACAGTCGGGCTGCGGGCCCGAGTTCCACGCCGAGACGCCTGGCCAAGATGCCGGTACCATCTCATCGAGCTGCCTAACCGCCCACGTCCTCCGTCGCCACCAAACATCTGGCATGGTGACTTTCGCAAGCCTGCTGCACGTCCCTAACTCGTTCTTCACGAAGCTAATCGACAATTTGGTGAGCCGTCCGATTCTCCCGCGTCACCTTCACACATCTCTCTCGGACCCTTAGTTATTAAATCGCCAGGACTCCCGTAGCGCCTATAGAGACTTATTAGAACTTTACTCAATTCTGTTATGCTTTCGTTTCTCTTTCAAGTGTTTATCGTTTAGTGTTTCTCTATTTCCAACAGTTTAATTAAAAGCTTGTGTGTGTCTGTCGTGTTCTGTGAAAAAAACGGCTTTGTTCTCAACTAGGCTCTCGGAGGCTTCGCCTGAGTCGTCCGAAAACGAGTCTGTAAAAGAACCTGCATAAGATATCATCACAGAAGGGTCCATCGTACGGTGCTTGCAGTGGCCTTCGTACTGCATCGTTACACAAAAAGACATGGCTACACAACTCGAGTTCGCTGCTTGCGTGTATTCTTTTTGTGGGCTGTCGTGAAGGTGTAGGTAGAAGTTTCATCCTGATGTGACGCAGGCGATATGTATAGTCGCCAGCAGGTATGTAAGCTCGTTGTTCGTCAGGCGTAAAAAAATTCACGCATATCCACGTAGTGAATGATGATGAGTGGGCGAAGCTCCGGATGTTCATCGTAGATCGTGCCGAGTTCCGGATTAATTTAGTTAGCACGCACGCTACGAATCCTTTTGGTTCAACTACGCACAAGTGAAATCTCCCACCGGCACTTCATTGCAAGTCAAGATCCAGTGCATATATATATATATATATATATATAAGAACTTTGAAGTAAACTGCAATGTTAACAGATAAAAATTTTCTTTATTCCTAACGTTTCGGCTGGAGGACCAGCCTTCTTCGGAGGTTTAAGTCGAATGAGCACAACGGCCATCCGAATACAAGTGCAAAGGCAGAGTTACAAGTGAAAGGAGGAGGCAAACCAACAAACAAATATATAAATAAACAAACACATAAGCTAACAACGACCAACGTGGGTGGCTCAAAGGGAAGGAGACAGACGACATGAGGAGAGGGCAGAAACGATCTAGATAAGGAAGACACCGGAGGTGCAACGGCTGGTTCTTTAATCGTTGCCACGTGTGAACTATCGAGTCACGTGAGCGGGATAAGGGCCTGAGTGGCAAGGTAGGAATGAGAAACAAGCTGGGTGCAGGCTTTGTGTGAGGAATGCGAAGGAGCGACAAAAAGGTGAAAAAGGAGAGAAAAAGGAGTAGGTGGGCCACCCAGAATAATGAGCCTGCAGTAAGAGTCGAGGGAGCAAAGCGCGGCGGCATGCTTTAACAGGGCGACGCGCTCCAGCTGCATGTAGTTTCTGGCCTTTTTGAACAACAGATAAGATCGGGCGCGACACCAACGAGGGAAAAGAGAGAGAGAAAAAAAATAAGAAAAAAAAAAAGAAGAAGAAAATCGGGGGGGTGGGTGGGGGGGTAAGAAATATTGGAGGATGTACGGGTTAAACACAGTGGGAGTGATATTTTTCTTTATGTGCTGTCGACACCAGTTTAGCTATAGCTAAATAATAAATATCGTTTTTTGACTGTTACGATTGGTCGCGTAGGAAAGCGAGCCGCCCTGGGCTCTCGTTAATTCCATGCGAGAACGATCTGAATTTATTTATAAAGAAGGATTCGCGCTGTTCGCGCTCTCGTGTGTGCTGAAAGCCGGATTGTAGAAGCACAACACTGATGCGCTCAAAAGAGTGACCGGGCAAGTTTATGTGTTTGGAAAATGGCAAATTAGGGAGGCCGGTAACATGTGCCCTGTGATTGTTGAAACGCAGGCGGAACGCGGTTTCTGTTTGACCAATATATTCCTTTTTGCAAACTTCACATCGGATTTTGTATATGACGTTGCTCGAATCACAATTAAGATCATCCTTAATATCATAAACAAAGTCAGAATGAGAGGCTTCGGCCGTACTTGTGGTCACCATGTGTGGGCACACTTTGCATTGAGGTTTCCCGCATGGTCTGCACCCTTTGTGGCGCTCAGACATCTGTGTTTTTGCCCTAACGAGTAGGTCTCTTAAGTTTTTACTTCTGCGGTAAACCACCTTAGGTGCGGTTTGAAAGACAGAGGACAGTCGACTGCTCTGCCTAAGTATATTAAAGTGGCGGCTTAAGATAGAGTTTACACGAGGGGCAGCAGCGGAGTAGGTGAGAACTCTCTCTCTCTTTTCCCTCGTTGGTGTCGCGCCCGATCTTATCTGTTGTTCAAAAAGGCCAGAAACTACATGCAGCTGGAGCGCGTCGTCCTGTTAAAGCATGCCGCCGCGCTTTGCTCACTCGACTCTTACTGCAGGCTCATTATTCTGGGTGGCCCACCTACTCCTTTTTTTCTCTCCTTTTTCACCTTTTTGTCGCTCCTTCGCATTCCTCACACAAAGCCTGCACCCAGCTTGTTTCTCATTCCTACCTTGCCACTCAGGCCCTTATCCCGCTCACGTGACTCGATAGTTCACACGTGGCAACGATTAAAGAACCAGCCGTTGCACCTCCGGTGTCTTCCTTATCTAGATCGTTTCTGCCCTCTCCTCATGTCGTCTGTCTCCTTCCCTTTGAGCCACCCACGTTGGTCGTTGTTAGCTTATGTGTTTGTTTATTTATATATTTGTTTGTTGGTTTGCCTCCTCCTTTCACTTGTAACTCTGCCTTTGCACTTGTATTCGGATGGCCGTTGTGCTCATTCGACTTAAACCTCCGAAGAAGGCTGGTCCTCCAGCCGAAACGTTAGGAATAAAGAAAATTTTTATCTGTTAACATTGCAGTTTACTTCAAAGTTCTTATAATTCTTTCACGGTAGCCAGAAGAAAATCTTGTTGATCTCTATATATATATATATATATGGGTGGCCGGTGAACGGTTCTCCAGCGCGAGCAGTCGGTATTTTTCAATCAAGAAACTCGCTAGAAGACGCTGCCTGCGTCAACGTTGTCTCTCGCGGGTGAGGGCGCGTTCTCCTTCTTTGCGAGCTGGTAGAGCGTTCACCGAAGAAAGATTTGATTGATTGATTGATTGATTGATTGATTGATTGATTGATTGATTGATTGATTGTGGTTCAGAAAGGACACTAATTTCTGCAGCTCATGTAGGGAGCACGGCTAAGCGTCCGTGGGGGTGCGGGAAAGGGAGTGAAAGAGATAGAGAGAAAGGCCGTAGTGGAGGGCTCCGTAAATTTAGACCACCTGGGGTTCTTTAACGTGCACTGACGACGCACAGTACACGGGCCTCTGGCATTTTCGCCTCTATCGAAAATGCGACCGCCGCGGCCGGGATCGAACCCGCGTTTTTTGGGTGGCAGCCGACTACCGTAACCACTACACCACCGCGGAGGACAATGATGATGATTGTGGTTCGGTTAGGAAAGGGCGCTAATTTCTGCAGCCCATGTAGGGAGCACGGCTAAGCGTCCGTAGGGGTAGGGGAAAGGAATTGAAAGAGATAGAGAGAAAGGCCGTAGTGGAGGGCTCCGGAAATTTAGACCACCTGGGGTTCTTTAACGTGCACTGACAACGCACAGTAAACGGGCTTCTGGCATTTTCGCCTCCATCGAAAATGCGACCGCCGCGGCCAGGATCGAACCCGCGTATTTTGGGTGGCAGCCGAGTACCGTAACCACTACACCACCACGGCGGACGGAGGACAATCCATAGTCAACGCGCACCTTTCGCTCTCTCTCTCTCTCTCTCACACAAGACCGCAGATGGAAGAGTGAGAGAGCTCGCGCGCCGGGAGGCACGCGCCGAGGGCGAGCGCGAGCCTCCCGGCGGCGCGAGGTGGCTACATACATACTACTACATACATACAACAGAGGAGGGAATGACCCACACCCTAAGGAGCTTCGCCCCTAAAAAACTCGCCAGGAAGACGCAGGGTTGTGCCGTAGACAAGCTCTGCACGCTACAGCCGACGTCCGCCTTGAACGCAGTGCATATGCCCCAAAGTACAATGGGCAGTGCTTTGACCCACGAGTGCTATTCGCTTGCCATGAGTGCGGCTTTCACCTGCTTGTGAGAGCGCTCCACCATTCCGCTATTCATCGGATGGTAGGCTGTCGTTCTGATGCGCAATGTGCAGATGAGCTTCGTCAGAGTGGTGAATAATGCGGACTCAAAATGGGAAGCCATTTCGAGTGTGATGGATGATGGCACACCGAAGTGACAGCCAGTGGCTTACGAAAGCACGAGCAACAGTTTAAGCTGCGATGTCTGGAATAGGAACAGCCTCTGCTCGATGCATGAAACGATCCACACAAGTTAACAAGTACGTGCCGCGTCACGTGACCAGTGAGGGCTGTGCTGTGCTGTGCTCTGATTTCAAGACCGCTCACTAGATGGCGCACCGCCGCTCAGGCAGCGCGCACACCCTCAGCGCACGCGCTGGTTAGATAGGTGACTGCTAAAGGGCCGCGCCTATAGACCTATTCCATATTGGTACACAGTGGTAGACTAGGCACCGACGATATAACCAGGGCTTGTAGCGACGTCGCGGCGCGGAGGCCCCGCCCACCGCTTGCCGCGGCCCTGCACGGTCGCGCCACCGCCGCCGGTGAGGCGTGAGTGAAAGCTGTCTCTGAGCACAGGGCGTCGCAGCGTCGACGGCGCGATTACAACAGTTTACAAGGGGCTGGCCACTTGAGATGAAGCTGCAGTAGCTCTGCAGGAAGTATTCAGTGAGTGTAGAAGAGAATGCATGGACGCCCAGCTATATGACAAGATGTGAGAAACTGACTGAAACGGCAAGCATATTGCCACCACGGATGTGAATTAATGATCGCGAGCTATCATGTCGGTGTCGCTTCATGCGTATGTTTTAATTCGGTAACTGGCGCAAGGATGACGAACCTAGAAGAGCGAGACATGTTTAAATGCGACTTGAAAATGTCTCACTTAAAAACACTGTTTCGAACTACAACCACTATAATCCCTACGCGAAATCCTTCTGCACAAACAAATATATCGGGTTACTTACTCAAGCATACAAAAAGAGTGATATTGGTAATGCTATCATCTACAGTCAAACCTCGTTAATACGTAGTTGGCCGGGAATGACGTTTGGGTACGCACTAAGCGATGTACGAATTAACCGTCAGTGCCGGTTTAGCGGCTACTAACCAGCCAAAAATGAACGTCACGAACCCCATAACACATACGCACACACAGGCACGCAAGCTTTATTCAAGGGCAGGCAGCAAAAAAATCTGTTATTTTCACTTGCCACCGTGGTGGCCTCGCCGCGACGACGGCATCTCAACTCAACTGAATTGCACAGGTTTTGCGACGGCATCAAAACCTGTGCAATTCAGTTGAGCTGCGAAAGTTAGCGCTTTCTCAGTAAGAAGCGGTCCAGTGACAGGCAGGTTCATGCTCCACGCCTTCTTTAACCAAAGAAGCAGGGCCTTTTCCACTTCGGGAAACGCAGAGTCTCTGATGCGGCACCTCTTCAGATTGCTGCCTGTGCCGCCCCTCAACTTTTCGCGAGCGTTCCATATCCCGCACACAGTCGTCGGAGGCAAGTCCTTTTCACGGGCTACCGCAGATTTCTTCGCTCCATTTTCAATGGTGCGAATGATTTCTAGTTTTTCCTTAACACTCAAAACTCGATACTTCGGCATAGCAGTCCTCACGTGCGAATTAAATCGCACAACACGCGCACCAAACAATAAAAGAAATACGCCGTGCAAAAGACCGTTGTCTGCGCAAAACACCACCGGGGGACACGGGAGAATGAAAGAAAAGAAAAAAAAAAAAGGAAACGTGGCGGATTCCAAAGTGACAGCGAATTCCCCTTCCGTCAGCCGCTGCGAACTAACAAAAACCAATCTCGTAGGCCATACAAACAAAAAATACGTCAATGTGGCGATCTCGAAGGCCATGCTTTTGCGCGCTTTGATAAGCAACAGCCGTACGAACAGAAAATACGTCAACGTGGCCATGTTTTGACGTCACTATCGCTGCAGTTTACCAATCTCGAAGGCCATACTTTTGCGCACTTCAATCGGCAACAGCCGTACGAAAAGAAAATACGTCAACGTGGCCATGTTTTGACGTCACTGTCGCTGTAGTGTACCAATCTCAAAGGCCATACTTTTGCGCGCTTCGATCGGCAACAGCCGTACGAACAGAAAATACGTGAACGTGGCCATGTTTTGACGTCACTATCGCTGACAATTTTAGTCCGGTCGTCGCCGCTCGTGAATCTAACGTCTGCGCAAGTGAAATTCTGCCGATTTTCTGCCTGTGAACATATAAAACCAAGAAAATGGTACGTACTAACCATATGTAATGCAACAAGCGACTACGGCTTAAGCGGTCAGCCAATACATGGGGTTCAATGGGGACTGGGTGGGGGAATCTTCGCGACTACGTTTAAACCGGAGTTACAGATTAAGCGGGTACGTATTAACGAGGTTTGACTGTATGTAAGTAGAGGAGTGAACGGACACGTTCATATTGGCTCTGTCTTTTTGGAATGTTTCCGTGGTTGTTTTGTGTCTTTGAGGTGAAAGCTTGACATCATCGTATCCGTGAAGACGAGAGGACTCGCAGGATACCTGACCTTGAGGTGGGCCACCCTTTATTTGGACTTTTCCCACGTTTATACGCATGCCACGCCGGTGGACAGCTAGCGTCTGCTAGGGCAGTGGGACGTGGCAGCGATGCATGTCGAAGCGATGCATGTCGAAGGGCAAGAGCTCCTGCCAAAGGACTTTAATGAAGATCTGGCCGAAGATCTAGAGCTCTGACGAAGCCTGGATTGGGCGATGGTGGCTCACGAAGCGAGATGCCTGAAGGAAAAAGGCGCAGGTGAACGCCGAGGCTTGATAATCAAGAATGGCATTGTGAAGGCGTCGCGCATGACACAAATGCCAGCAGAACATATCAAAATAGTCATTCGCCCACGGGGTGGGCTGAATTTGGAGAAAGTTGGCCCTACAGCAGTGCTGTTGTCGACGCGGCAGGCCTCAGTACTGAACGGACTAAGGAGGATATTATCTGCCCTAACTTTGAGCAAAATATCTTGGTGGCCAGTACGCCAGAAACGAGCAACGCTGAACGTTATGTGCGACTCAAGTCTATCAGGACAAGGATTTTGAAGTCAGTGCCTACGAAATGGCCCCACACACTACGTGTAAACGGGTCATTCGCAACGTGAACATCACGGATGGCCCTGCGGCACTTGAGCGGAACATCGTTAACGATCGCAATCCACTGGCTCTGGCTGTCAAGAGAACCAAGAATACACGGTCTGTTATCGTAGTTTTCGACGGGTTAAGGGTGCCCAATTTTCTCAGATATGGTCCGGTGTTTCCTGTATCGCAAACAGGTGGATATATGTTATGTGTGTGGCAAACTTGGACATCGAGCAGATGTGTGTCCAGCGCCCGACTGTCAAGAATGCCGAGGATGCGGGGCTCTGAACCCTGAAAAAGGATCATAACTGCGTGCCTCGTTGCAAGCTCTGTGGCGGCCGACACCTGACGGCGGACAAACAATGCAGACAACGGTACCAGCTTCCCTACGTTGTGCGTGTTCGGCGACAAGAAAGAGCAAGGGCGGAGATAGCGGCGGAACAAGAGGCAGCCGAAGCAGCGCAGCTGGCTCATCGACGCTCGAAGGGGCTTGTGGGGTTTAACGGCCCAAAACCAGTTCTGATTATGAGAGACGCCGTAGTGGAGGTCTCCGGAAATTTCGACCACCTGGGGTTCTTTAACGTGCACTGACATCGCACAGCACACGGGCCTCAACATTTAGCTTCCATCGAAATTCAGCCGCCGCAGCCGGGATTCGATCCCGCGACCCTCGGATCAGTAGCCGAATACCATAGCCACTAGAGCACCGTGGCGGGGCGCTCTAAGGGGCGTTTGCGCTCTCGGAGCCGTTCAAGGTAGAGGCAGCGGCCGGCGACTGGGACTCCTGCGACCAAAAGCCGCTCCGTTTGTAGGGAGGCGCATGTGCGCTTTCCTGAAGCTGGTGGAGTTGGCGGTGCATCTGGAGGTCATACTACCTGGGCTGACAAGGCCAAGGGTTTCACCACCACCGGGCGAGCGCGCGAGCAGCGCCAGGAGCATGCAAGTAGTAATAAGGATAAGGATAGGCAGTTGGAGAGAGAGAATCATAGCCTAAAAGCAAGTCATTGATCGGCTACGTGAATTAAACTCTCATATATTTATTCCACTCGAGTGAATGAAATTTCGTTTGAACCATCTACAACTTCCTCACTACAATGATTACCGCGATTAATTACGTACACAACAGCGCGCTACACAAATGTAGTGCGCACTTTGCGGTCGCGTCATTGCTCTGTGTCCACAAATTGTTTATGCCAAGAAACTTGGTGCCGAGCCTTCAGACACAAGCATACCTTGCTCAAATGGAACAAGCTGCACTAAACGCTAAATTATTACACATCAGTTTAGCCGTGACGAAAATGTTTGGCGCATAACCGATGAGCCGGCATTACAGGATAGCCCTCAAGACAGAAATAGGCAGGAAACCGGTAAAAATGTAGTGCGCACATTGCTGTAGCGGCGTTCGTGTTTTCTTCTTCTTTAGTATATGTCGTTTGTGTGTGCTGTGCCGTTTTCTTAATCATGGAACCGCTAAAAACCTATCGCACATTTCTTGTGAGTTGCGGCCCAACACGGCGCAGCTATTCGGTGCGCGCTTTTTTTGTTCATCGCACGGCGGTAAGCAGCACCAGTGAAAACACAGCGGATGGTACGGTAGGCGCACCGGCGTATACCTGCCGTGCGAAACCAGAACACCCGACGACAGCGCCACCGCATATTCGTGACGTAGGCTGGTGCAGTAGGTTTATCTAAAGCGAGTGCTTTTGGCGCGCTTCCTTTCTCTTCGCCGAGAGCTCACTCAGTGCACTTCGCTACAGCGTCATAAACACCCAAGAGGCCAAGGCAGCGGCTATGAGAGCTCGCGAGACAGCAGCAGCGCAAGCTCGCCGCCACGATCCTGCTGTGAGGCCGAAGCGAAGCGCACCCGCGAAGCAGTACGCAAGCGGCGGCAAGAGCCCACCATATCCACGAAGGGCCGCCCTTTTTGTAAGATGTAAACTTGTGCATATATAGTTCATCAAATTGTAAATTTTGTTTATAGTGCATGAAAATGCAAATTAATAAACATTGCGTATACAACTTTAAGAATGGGTCACGTCTTTATATGATAGTAGAGGACTTTCACGGGTTTCCCGATCATTTCCGAGCAAGCTCCTCTAACATCATTCACTTCGTGGATATGGTGGGATTTTTATTTTCGATACTCCTAAGCTTTGTTGCCATTGATGACACACGTTCAGGCTCGGAGGTGTGAGCGCTTACGTTGTCAGTGCGCTGCTTGTCTTCGATGTTGCAGATACGACAGCGTCAGAATAAATTGCGCAACTACCGACGCTGTTCCACCTTGTATTTCATAACCACAAGTTAGTTAATGGTCGATTAGTGATTGTAGACCGGTGAATCATCCTGTCGGGCTCGAACGCGCGACTACTGCGACTCAAAAAGAAGACCTTTCCGACTTGAGCCCCCGACGACAGATTAATGTGACATAAGATGCGATCAAATGCGGTAAGATGGATAGATTAATGTAAAGTGTGAATACACTCTGATATGCGCCAGTCAATTTCAATAGCGAAGCTGTTCAAGATAGTGGTGAAACTGGGAAACCTGCAGAAAACTCCGCTAAAATGCTAGCATAACTATGACAAGTTATAGTAAAGCCAATTAACGCTTCCTACATATATATATATATATATATATATATATATATATATATATATATATATATATATAGTCACTCTAACCGTTGTTGGCGAGGTACGCCACGGGATGGTTGGTGAGTGGTGAGAACCTGTCACTCTGGAAACGTGAACGTGAAGCGCTTGCCCCGCTGTTTTTCACGCAGCGAGAGCCTCTCTCTATGCGGACAGACAAAAGAGACCGCATTGCAATTCTGTAGTGTATAAGTTCATCAACGAGCGTATTTGAGACTGTTTCAGCACGTACTCCTGTCTAGGAAGCGCCTCGGACATAGCACACTTGCTCTTGTAGGACTGGAGTTTCTCTCTTTCCTAACAGCAATTACCCACTCCGTGGACATCTAACCTTGAGGGATTTTGTGAAATGCTCCTGCCCCGCAAACGTAGATGTTGTCGCGGATCACGTTCTACGTGACGTCTCCTGGCAGCAAGAGTGTGCTACACTCGCCGCCATGGCTACGATTGGCGCTGCCTAACACACTCCGGATTCCATATACGTAAATACCCAATAAAGTGGACGGAGAGACGACCGCTTTCGTATCTCAGCGGTAGAGCATCGGATGCGATATCGAAAGGTTGTGGGTTCGGTTCCCACCGAAGGGAGGTTTGTCTTTCCTTCCACTTTAATTCCCTTCTACTTAACCCAAAATTACAGTATCATAATTACGAATTGGAATAACTTCCCCTATGCTTTCCTAGGCTTCAATGTTTGTTGTTTCATTAACTTGTTTCGGTATATATATATATATAATATTCGGAAGTATTCATGCAGAACCCGACAAAGTATTTCTACAAGAAGATGTCCACGAATAACAAACAATAACAACTCAGTACTGTATGACTAACATGGCGTAATGATCAGTGTTGCAATGGTAATCATTAAACTATTCGTTAGACACGGCGTTAGTCATCCAACCATTCGCGAGATCCAGAACTGCCGCACAACTATACAGCGACACCGACTGTCCTGCTTTTTTTTTTGTTTTTTTTTTTTTTGCATAAAGGCGACTGGCTTCTCTTATTGGTCATAACATTGAGGAAGTCAAGAACTAGTCACACATAATAACGCAGAACATGAAAATTTAAGCGTTATGCTGCAAATATGCGCGCTGATGAGTTTTTGTTGGATTGAAAACAGCGTTAGTCACCGAGCTATGCCTGCGTCATATTTATGGGCTCTCAGCGAAGCTTTCATGACGGCGCGCTGTTCCCACGTGCTTGTCGTACGTGGAGGGGTGCTCTTATTGAATTATGGTCGTGCGAAACGAAACAGAGTCATGAAAAGTTGCTTGTGTTGTAGTTCTTGTCGACAACGCGAGGTCTTGCGAGTGTATGTACTACATGATGAGCGCTGTACCCGGTGAGAACGTACACGCCGCTCACTCGATCGGATGCTTTATTGCATATTTCTTGAATTGCGGTGCGTGGCGCATGCTCGAACACACGGCACTGCACGTCGGACCGGTGTGTATACCAGCCGATCGCGACACAATATCTTTTTTATTTCCAGAAAAGGTTCTGGCGGATGCCACCGGCGAAACGCTGTTGGAAATACAGCTCGACTGTGTCCAAGGCACACGTGGCAGTTGTATAAATAGTAGCACGATTTTTAGAAGCTCAAATAAGAACAACTATTAACACAAATTCACAAAACAAGATGAAAATTATATAAAGAAATAATGAAAATGTTTTCGAATACGCAAGAAAAAGAAATACACGGAATACCTACAAGAAAATCATACACTTTGGATGTGATAAAAAAAGCAAAATATATACATTCAAACATTGCATGTTTACAAAATGCATCCCAAGTTCCTTCGGTGACAAAACACTTTACACCCTGAAATGTATTTAAGATGTGTGGCAGATTGTGCTGTAAAGATTGTAGGCTACATTTATTACCATACCGTGGAATATGCCACATATCATTATTCCTGGTATTGACAGAAATGGCTCTAGGTGTCAGAGATGCAGTAGACACAAGGGAATTTTTGAAGGCCGTATTTCAAAAATAAAACGAACGAAGCAAGCGAAAAGTGTAAAAATGCTCTATCTTAATTATTTTATACTTTAAAGAAGCTGGCCGTGTTGAAGACTCATATCGTCAATGTGCCGAATCATCTTTTTTTTTGCAATGAAAATATTTTCTAAATGTCTGTCTTTCCAGTAGTTGCCCACACTAAGCTACAATAACATAAGCGAAAAATAAAATAAGGCGCAATAAATGTTTTCTTTCGGCGGAAGAAGGTAGCGACATCTGGACAGAACACCTGTGATGGCAGACGGTTCTCCGAGTCGAGTGCGTATGCACCGTTTGAACAAAATATACATACCTGAATGCCGGCGACCACATGTAGTTGTACCACAAACTCACTGTAATTGCTACAGTTAGCCATAATAATGGCGATACGCTTATACACAGCAAGAAAAACTGCTGATAAAACGGGCACGGCTGGTCGGCACGCGCGCACACTAGCCCAGCCGTGGCAGCGTCGGCTCCTCCGTGGCACTCATGACGACGTCATGAAGCTCCTCAACCAATAATAGGCAGTGAGAAGGTTTTCCTTGCCGCCAATAACGCACGTACGCCGCGAGTTTTTGCCAAAATAGGGTAATTTACTCAAGTTTACGCCGATTTTTGACTGATTTTTGCGTTCATCGCACGAAAAATGATTGAATAGCATGATAACCTCAATTTCCTTAAAAAGTGCTGCAGCGCCCTTTTAAAGAGAGAGCGCTGTTTTCTATCGTCCTTGTGAGCACCGCGGGAAAGGGAACGGAAGAGCGGAAAGGCGAGGCACATGGCACGAGTGCCAGCTACACGGGTTTTTTTTATACGCACACGCGGCTACAAAAACAAGAAAATGACTTTAAGAAATCACCCTCAGAACTCCATCTAAATTGGTATCAGTGAAATTGTTACGGCTTTAAAAAGAAGCGAACCTCATCATAAACACTAACCCCAGCGTTCGTGATGCTGTTATCGGTACTTAACGAGCAACATTGCACGCTGCGTGCCCTAGGCGCGAACCAGGGTGAGTGCCGTGCGCAGCGAGAGGAAGGGGACAGCGGCGCGTGGATGAGAATGTCACTTCCCATGATCATGGGGCTTCCGTGTCCCTCTTAAGTGGCGAGTTATGCCAGGCCATCCTCCGGTGAAGGGACCCAGCACTGAAGAAGGAAGCAGCCGAAAAGGAACAACGTGCCGTGAATGTGTGCGAGATCATCCCGAGTTTGGGCAAGCCGAAGCGGACGCTAAACGACAGCGGCGCATTGGTGAAAGAGTTCGAGGAGCAGAGGCGGGAGCTAAGGGATGAAGGACAATGCCATACTCAGCCTGAGCTTCTGAGAAAGCCTGACTATTTGGCTTCACAGGGGCTGCTTGGTTTCATCTGTCCGGCTTTACAGGGCTTGACAAGCTTCGTGCGCGCACCATTTGCCGGTAGGTGAGCGGCTGAAAATCTTTTGCTAGTGAAAGGTGCAGCTAGAAGCACAAAAGCGCTTGAAGGGCGATTGGCCTTATTATTGCTGAGAGATAGAATTACCTTCTTGCAGAACTCCGTCTAAATCTCCAAGGTCCTCACATTCCACGACAAACAAGTTTTCCGCATAGAAACCTTTGTCCTTTGACCAGCGGACAGGGAGCGTCCTTTGCGATGGGTTTAGAAGATCGAGCACCTGCGAATGACACATAGGTGCCACTAAAGACACAGCACCTTATATTCCAAACAAATATGCAATTCATTCAACTGGCCACATTTCCTTTTGCCAAAGGCACTGTAAAAGAACGAAGTGGGCTAACTGGTACGGTATGTTTTTCAAGCCCAAAGCGCAAGAGGTTACTCATAGAAAAAAAAAACGTGCAATTTCTTGATTTGCTCTCCTAGTTTCCAAAACCATACGACACCAATCCTACCCCACAACGAAGCGGTGGCCGCACTGCCAACACAGAGGGCGATGCTATCAAGCGAAGGCACCGCCCCCCCTTACCCAGTCGTTGGCAGTGCAGCCACGAACGGAGCCAGCCCGTAGGGTGAAGGCAATTTGAAAATTCCAAAGTGTGTTCGGCCTGTGGCCATTCGACTGACTATGCCATCTCTTTTTTTGTTTCTTTTTTTTTTCTCTTTTGGTGCATGAGACTCCCAGTGGAATGCTTTGCTGAACACACTTTGGAATCTACAAGGTGTCCTTCAATTTCTTTTGACAAAGATTGACAAAGTGCGGTTTAAAGTAAAAGATGGACTGTTTTTCATCAATTCTTTGTGTCTTTGCTTTAATACCCCATGAATCACTTGTTCTTGGCTGGGTCCACATCAACGATAGCTGCCTTGTGAGCGCTGAAATATATACAGATATGTACTCAAGATCTTTGGTGGTTGGATATGTCTGGAGATCAAGACGGCTACCACGCTGCGTGGTAGCTGTTATCGTTGGTGTGAGCAACGCTAGTGAACTTCGTAACAAATGCGTGTCTGTTCCTAGCGTCTTGGTTGAAATCCCTGACAATGATCCCATGCCTGACGCTTGTTCGTAGGATGCCATTCCCAAAGGCAATGGCTGCTTCAGTGTCCGACGTTTGGGGCCAAGTGCACACACACTGCAAAAACCTAACCTGACTGCACACGTTTCTCCATGGTCAAAGTGAGCGTCGTCCATGTCGACTGGGGTAATTTGAACGTCTGATTGAGCGTAAACTGCAACTGCTTGCTTTCCCAGCTGACTGGCCCCGGTTAGAAATTGGTAGCCTCTGGTAGAGCCATTTGCAGACTCGTCCAAGTCTCGGTTAAGCATATGAGCTTGCATTTATCTAGCACACGATCATGCGAGACGTCGGCAGCATGCAGCGGCAACGAACCTACATTTACGCAGCCGACTTGAAACTGTGCGATGCATCACTGCATCGCATAGTGACGGTTTTTAGACGATGCTCGCCGTGTCTTCTTAGGGATATGTTTCTATTTTCTAGGATTCCATGCTTGAAGCTTACGGTCAAGGTGTCACCCCTTAGAGCACTGCAAGGGCCCGGGCCGGGTCGGGCCGGGTATGTAATTGTTGGATCGGGCCCGGGTCTCATACGTGTCGGTAATGGCGCGTGTATGCTTTCTGGTTTTGTTGTTTTTTGAGATTTAACGTCCCGAACCTAGTCAGGCTATGCGAGACGCCGTAGTTGAAGGCTCCGGATAATTTAGACCACCTGAAGTGCCTTAGAGTGCACTGAAATTGCACGATACAAGAAGTCTAGCATTTTGCCTCCATCAGTATGTTACATGTAATTTCGGGAAACTGCCTCATATAAGTTCCCGCCATTATGTTGAGTGAAATACATTATTGCGTACCGTGTATCAAAAGAAATGGTAGTCAGGCAGCACTGCAGCAAGCGCGAAGCAACAGTACAGTGCCCAGATTAGTGCATATAAGATGTGCTCATCGGTATCATGGGAAACATTTCGACTGTGCAGCTACGCTCGTATCCCCGCCGCGCCTGCTTCCGCCTTCGTGACTCTGTAGACTGGTCAACCAGAGTCGTGAGTCATTAATACCTGAGGAGCTGCTTTTCCTGCACTTTAAGCGCAAGCAGCGAAGTGACTCTTGTCACAAGCTCGCCGATCCGCGCACATGTTGCTGATTTTTGTGCTAGCAAGGTAGTTGCAAATATTTATGATTTTGCAATTAGCAAATCAGAACTAGCATTTAACTCGGATGCTCATTTTATCAAGTATGTTCTTGCTGATTCTCACGGCCACCTTCGTCTTCGTCACACTTCGTCCGTAATTCATGTTTCCTCATTCTTCGCAGCACAAGTGTTCTCACGGCGCTCAAAAACGTGGAGGCGCTCCCGAGACAGAAGTGAGCAAGCACCTATGGAAGGTGATAATCAAGATGATTTGCTGCAGTACCCTTTGTAACAGGCGGGTGTATTGGCACCCTTTAAAACATAAATATCTAAGGGGTCCGGCGACACCCCGTGTGGACGAATTTTTCATCCCTTCAAGCTTCCATCTTCCCTCGAACTTCTGCCGCTTTTAGATTTTAGCAGTTAAGTAACACACATCAAAACGGGAGACATGAGCGCCTCCTCTAGTCAAAAAAACGTATGGCAGCTCCGCTGCTGTGAAACCTCAGGACCTGCGTAGCACGGGCACCCAGCGATTCCCATTCGTAGAGTTTCCACTGCTCCGTTGACCAAAGCGTCACTGACGTCAATGTTTGTGGTAAGAAAGCAAGGTTTCCTCGGCACGAGTAGAATTTGTAAGGTAGATTCGCTAAGTCGGTGTGCGACATGTGCGCTACTTTTTTGTTGACTTATCAGCTGGGGTATCACCGTCGCGTGTCAAATGTACCACGATCCAAAATCGTGGCACGGGTAGCTCGGTGCGTGCGCTAACATAAGATGATTATAGTGGGTAATACAGGTTTTGCGGAAGCTACATACAGAAGCATAGACTGAGTATTGTGCCGCACTTGAGATGCTTAACACCCTACATGTTGAAACAAAAGCAGAAGGGCCCAAGTTCATTCATATGATGGAACACGTAACTTATTTTATTGATTGAACAGTTGGCGCCTTCTGAAATGAAGCCTATACTGAAGCAATAGAATATGCTTGATCCGTCTGAAATGTCCTTCCACGTGGGCACTACCCCTCTCAGAAGTTTGCTTTTTCTCTACCTTCCGTCTTTTCCTGCCCGTCACCGCTTTTTCCTGTCTGGCGCACATTGTCTCCACGGTCACAGCCGCTAGCTGCAGGACTGCAACCACGACTGCGAGCCACAGACAGCAAGACTTCGCTCCCCTGTTCGCACCGAGGCCTCTGGACCTCGGCGGCAACCCACTTTCCCGATTCCAGTCATTGCGTGTGATCGCGCTCCGGACACCCGACCCGCAGCGTTCGACGGGGAGCGCTTAAAGGGCAACTCCGGCGGTTTTTTCACCATGTTCCGATATCAATGTTTTCGAATAGTACTGATAGTCCTGTAGCAGCCAGGGTGCTTCAGTTTGCCCAAAAACGCACCAATAATTTTAAATAACCGACCGAAAGGCGTGTTCAAACCGAAACGGGTAGACGCTTCTTGCAGCGTATGCGATGACGTCACAGCCTTCCCGCCGTCAGAAATATGGAGAAAAATGACAGTAGCGAGGTCATCCGACGATGTATTGAGTTATGCCAGCTTTCATGAACCTGACAGCGACGATCTGAACGCTGAAGTACCGCCGTTTTGCTTTTGATGTCCCGCAGGCACGGGTGGGCAGCGTTGAAGGTGATGACGTCAAAAACGCATGGTGGCCCGCAGGGTAATCCGCTAAAAAATTTTAAAATTCGTTTCCAGGAAAACTAAATGACGTGCAACCGCCTGGTTTGGCATATATTATTACATTGCCGAGGAGAATACATATTGAAAATTTCACGAAGATCAGTGGACGCTGAAAAATCGCCGGAGTTGCCCTTTAAGAAGCCACCGACTAGTTCAATTCGGCGCACTAATAAGCAGTTATTTCGGAAGCCCTTAGTCCGGTCTTGATTTAAAGTATAACACTTTTAAAGACCGAGGACTGTCACACAAAGGCGACGAGATAGGCATCTAAAGCGAACAGCGAGGACGGTATATCTCGCTCGCTAACGTGTGTGGCTTGCTTTGACAGATCTATGGCACTGCGGTGGCGGTGACTCGGCGAACAAAGGTGCGGGAGAGGACTCCTTTTTAGCACGAAAATGTAGCACACGTTGGAGACAGTTGCCTACCGAGGTGTCGAAACTGTCACGGGGCTAGCGAATTAACGTGCCCTCGTGTAGGTTCGTGTGTTTTCAGTTCATGTGTTCAAAACTCGATGGCTTAACCGTCATCGAGCAAGGATAGACGAGACCGTTTGTGCAGAGCAAAAGCAAACAACACTCGCTGTATTTACAGAAACGGATTAAAGAGAGGAAAGGATAAAGACAAGACGAAGCATGAGAAGTAGAGGATAAGTTAACACGACATTGAATGTGAGGGAAAATAGCTAGCGGTGCGTAAGAATTAGTTCAGAAGAAGAGACTGTCACCGTTCTGGTGGGCACATGAAAGTAGACGGCGAGGTGGAGGCAGCAGACGCACTTGGAGCGGACTTGGATCGAGGTGTCGCTCGCTGGGAAGGGTAGCGTCGGGCGAGTCGGGGTCAGCAACCTCTCGGCTTTCCTCAACCGACGCTGGGACGCCGAACCGGAGACGCAGTTGTGCCTGGCCAACGCCAGGCGATGGGAAGTCGGTGGAATGCCTGGCCAACGCCAGGCGATCAGAAGCCGGTAGAAAGGCTGGCCAACGCCAGATGCCGGAAAGCCTGGCCAACGCCAGGTGCTGTACCGCTCGGGTACACGCCCAGGTGGGAGCCTGCAGCGGCCCGGTCACAGGAACTCGGCCGCCACTCCCGCGCCCTGGTACGCTTCCTCCTTCCACCACGTCCCAGCCACGTCTGCTCCGGTTCTTCTCCCCGGTCTCTCCCTGGTCTCCCCCTCGCCCGTTCTCTTGGCGCTTTTTATCACCCATCTTCATCGTGGGCCTTCATTATTGGTGTTCTTGTCTCCATGTAGTTTTCCGATTGCTCAGAGCTGCACTTGTGGCCTTTTTGGATTGGTGCAGCTTTTATTCATTGCTTTATCTTTAGCGCTCGTGCCAACGTTGTCTTCACCTTGCTTTCATTTCTTTTATGGCGCGCACTTTGAAACACGGCACGCACTTTGAAATACGTGCACTCATCACAATAAGCCCCCCTTTTATTAAGTTTTTTTTTTTAGGAAAAAAAACTGCCGTTAAGTGCACGTGTCTCAGTCCACCACAGTTCACAAAATAGATCCAATGTCCTTGCACAATCAAACACCATATAGTTCAGTGTCCGTATACATTCACACACTACATGCACGGGAGCACAAGGAAACTCACTAAACATTCTTTGACCAAAAAGAGCGAAAGAAATATTGCTTGTTCAAACAATCTCACTATTGCAACACCTTTCCCAGAATGAGATGATTTTTTTTTTAGAGTTGCATGACCAATGTTTTCCATCTTTATGCGGGAAGTACCAGAACACGAATTGGCCGTCACTTGTGATGTATCGAAACATTATATCACAACTCTTTGCATGACCTTTCCGCCTGTTCAAAACATCCGTTACACATGCTTGACAATCGAAATCCAGAAAGAGCTACCGGATATCTTACAACGCGCTTATGTTATGGCGTCCCACACCATACGACATGAAATTTTCTCATTCTCAACCGAAAACACTCCTCGGAACGCTTGGAAGCGTCGCAGACCGGACTTCCGTTTGCAAATACGCATGAAATGACTCGGACGCCGAGCCGATGTGGATACGTGAACCCAACCGTCACTGCCATCAAACTGGAGCCCTTGCTGCGATGTGCACCCAGCGAGATGCCTTCGCATGACCCTTTCAAGCATGACAATGCCTTGTCTAAGCCAATCACCGGAACATGCACCATGCTTAGCCGAAAAGGCTTTTGCATCGCTTGGTGCGACATAAGACATGTTCACTTCAGCGATATTTCGTAAGGCGCCCTGCTCTTGCAAACTAACACCGCCTTCTGGCTCACCAATTAACCAAACCAGGCGTTCCTTAAAATTGGCATCGCCAGTGAGAAACCCCTTCCAGTCGACACCATCATTAGCACCTGGCTCTTCCTTCGGCTCCTCTTTGCGCTGCAGTAGTAGTGTTCCGGCCCTTTCTTTCATTTCTTGCTGACAAACCCTATCATTACTGACCTTACACGGTGTCACTCCTTGTATGTGAGGGCCGTCCGCATGGTCTTCTATCATTCCCACTCCGCACGTGTCCACAGTTATTGGCACACATTCAGTAGTGTCAACTTCTATCTCGAAGTTCATATGACACACACTGTAATTGTCACTTAGACTAACAACCCATGCTCTATCTTCAGAGCAACCTGGAGGAACTCTTTCCTCGTTATTATCTGTACTTGACCCTACAGAGGTCCCAAAGTACAAATCATCACAGGTGGAATTTTCCTGTTCCACGCCAGTGAAGCTATCACACGAGACATCATCGCTTCCATTTTGGACATCGCGCTCTCTGTCAGACACATGACCATCTGCACTTTGATCTGCCGTTAATTTCAACCTCCCCGGAGGTAAATTATGTCTATGGTCTTCGAGGACCAAGCTTTCATTATGTGTTACCGCTGGTGGCGGAACACTTGTATTCGTGGCCATCGCCCTACTACACTCCTGACAACGGCATTCGCTGTCCTCACCAAGACAAACTAGCAGATCATCTGCACTAGATATTTTGTGAGGAACTCTTTCCTCATCTACAACACTTAGCCCCCTAGAGGCTCCAAAGTATCCCTCAACGTTTGTGGAACTTCCCTGTTCCAAGCTCGCAAAGCTGGCGTCTGCCTCACCGAGCACCTTCGAACCCATTCCAGTCTGCCTGCTGCGTACGCGGATGCTATCTTCTAGCACAGCTTCTGACTCTGTCGAAAGACTGTGGCATGGTGTCATGCCTTCGCCAAAGGACTTCATTTCTTCCCTCAACAACGTGCTGCCCACAGAGCAAACCTCATCCGCCTCATCACATGTGCTATTGCACGGCGTTTCGCTACGCTCCAACTTCTCCATCCGAGCTTTTTCCACATCTGCCAGTCGGAGCTTTAACTCAAGTGTTCTTAACCTCATTTCTTCGAGCTCTCTTTCTTCCTCCTCCATCTCCCTTTCAAACTCTAACCGCTCCTTCTCTTCTTGTAGCCGCGCAGCCTCTCGGGCATCAACCCATGCCGTAAATTCCTCACCTTCCAAACCTATTCGCCGTGCCAACTCTTCAAAATCTTTACGAGATTCTGATGCGCTCATTTTTTTTTTCGTGAAAAACAATAAAGTGCATAAACGGTCTCGTCCTGTCGCGGACGCCAATTTGTCACGGGGCTAGCGAATTAACGTGCCCTCGTGTAGGTTCGTGGGTTTTCAGTTCATGTGTTCAAAACTCGATGGCTTAACCATCATCGAGCAAGGATAGACGAGACTGTTTGTGCAGAGCAAAAGCAAACAACACTCGCTGTATTTACATGAACGGATTAAAGAGAGGAAAGGATAAAGACAAGACGAAGCATGAGAAGTAGAGGATAAGTTAACACGACATTGAATGTGAGGGAAAATAGCTAGCGGTGCGTAAGAATTAGTTCAGAAGAAGAGACTGTCACCGTTCTGGTGGGCACATGAAAGTAGACGGCGAGGTGGAGGCAGCAGACGCACTTGGAGCGGACTTGGATCGAGGTGTCGCTCGCTGGGAAGGGTAGCGTCGGGCGAGTCGGGGTCAGCAACCTCTCGGCTTTCCTCAACCGACGCTGGGACGCCGAACCGGAGACGCAGTTGTGCCTGGCCAACGCCAGGCGATGGGAAGTCGGTGGAATGCCTGGCCAACGCCAGGCGATCGGAAGCCGGTAGAAAGGCTGGCCAACGCCAGATGCCGGAAAGCCTGGCCAACGCCAGGTGCTGTACCGCTCGGGTACACGCCCAGGTGGGAGCCTGCAGCGGCCTGGTCACAGGAACTCGGCCGCCACTCCCGCGCCCTGGTACGCTTCCTCCTTCCACCACGTCCCAGCCACGTCTGCTCCGGTTCTTCTCCCCGGTCTCTCCCTGGTCTCCCCCTCGCCCATTCTCTTGGCGCTTTTTATCACCCATCTTCATCGTGGGCCTTCATTATTGGTGTTCTTGTCTCCGTGTAGTTTTCCGATTGCTCAGAGCTGCACTTGTGGCCTTTTCGGATTGGTGCAGCTTTTATTCATTGCTTTATCTTTAGCGCTCGTGCCAACGTCGTCTTCGCCTTGCTTTCATTTCTTTTATGGCGCGCACTTTGAAACACGGCGCGCACTTTGAAATACGTGCACTCATCACAGAAACGACAGGTTTAATAACGCTACTGAGCCTGGCAAATCCTCCCGGGAGTAGTTAAGAGCGCATTTTTTTCTCTCTCTCTCTCTCTCTCTCTCGTATCATTGTGCAATAAACGAAGTTTGCAGGATAGGTTCTGCGCTATTTACTCTATAGTCCCGGCAATTAATGTAAACTCAATTATAAATGTCCACCGTTTTTCCACTTTGTGGGCGATGTACGTTGCAGTCGTTCTTTGAAATGAAATAAGAACATTGCACGGTTAGCACTGCGTTAATGAGACAGCCAGCTATGCCTCCACATATATCCCCCTGCAATTCTTTCGCAAAAGTGTTACGGGCATAATTAAGCGAAGGTAAACACAGTACCAGTGCAAATCGTGACAATGTCATAAGTTCTCACAACACTCTCCAGAAAATATCTTGAGTGCGGCTGACATTTTCCCTATGAGAGAAGATTGGACAGCGCGGTTGAATTGGGCCGGGTCGGGCCGGGCCCAAACCTTTCGGGCCCGGGCCGGGTACGGGCCGTATTTAAGAACACCGGGCCGGGCTCGGGCGGGCCGGAGCACTGCGCTTTCGTGCCGGGCCGGGCCCGGGCCGGAAAAGGTCGGCCCGTGCAGTGCTCCATCACCCCTGTCGTTACCACTGTTTGCGCCGTCACCGTTGCCGCGAGCTCTCATCACCTAACAATAAAAAGAGCGACAAAAAACATCGACAAGGAAGGACACACACACATACATACACACACACACATACACATACATGTACATATACATACATACATACATACATACACACCTGCATACACACATACATCATGACCGAGCCACTTGGGAGCCATCCGATTAACTCGACTGCTGCAACGAGACGTCTGACGAATGAGCATTGCCGCGTGCGCTGCTGTGCCATCACGTGATTGCTGAGAGAGTGTGAGGGCGCATGGACAGACGGACGGTCGGAAGCCGCAGCTGCGCCATCACGAGATTACTGAGAGAATGTAAGGCGGAGAGGCCACAGCTGTGGCGGCGCAACTGTTGCTATGTGCCCCTGTGCCATCACGTGATTGCTGAAAAAGTGTGTGGGGGAGAGGCCACAGCTGGCACCGTTACAGGGCACGGACGGACGGACAGTCGGACGCCACGAGTAAAGGCTTTCGCCGTAAAACAGCTGTCCTACAGAACAAATCAATTGAAGTCGATGGGGCTGCGCCACTCCGACTTCGATAATTCGGAGTCCGCACTCCGCCACGAGACGGCCGAGCCATGACGTCACTAACGTCTCTGCCGGCAAGCATGGCGCCTGCTGGAATCGAAGCGGAGCGAGAGGCAATGCCTAGTCGCCATCTACGTCGAAAGTAGGTTTGCTTTTTTGTTATGGTGATATTTGGTGGAGCTATGCCGTACCTCCACGGTGCTCGTTACTTGTCTATTGACAGTTACTCCGGCTACTGGCAGATTGCTGTGGACGACTTGGACCCCGAGAAAACTGCCTTTGTCGCACCTCACGGTTTATTTCAATTCAAGGTGACGTCATTCGGTCTTAGCAGCGTGCCGGCCACATTTGAACGCATGACGAACTCACTCCTTTAAGGATTCAAATGTTCAACATGTCTGCGCTATTTAAATGACATTATAGCATTCTCCCTGACCTTCGCAACTCACCTCGAGTGCCTGTCAGCAGTCCTGGACATCTCTCGCCGAGCCGGTCTGCAACCTAATTTGTCAAAGTGCCATTCTGACTGTCTCCAGATTACCGTGGATGCGTGTGGTGCACAATCGTACCCAGGCAAAATCCGTGCTGTTACGAACTTCCCTGTTCCCCAATGTGTCACAGATGTACGCAGCTTCGTCGGGCAATGTCCGTAATTCCACGGCTTTCTGAAGCATTTTGTGGTGATATCCTGGCGACTTACTGAGCTCTTGAAGAAAAATGTTACTTTTGTGTCGGGTGAACCAGAGGGCCTACTTACAACGCCGCCCATTTTGATCCTTCTGTGCCAACCATCTCTTCCTTTCCTCTCATTAAATGCTTTCTTCTTCTGCGCCAACCGAAGTTCGTACCGATACCAGTGGCTATGGTATCGCAGTATTAGGACAACGGCAGCGACCCCACGCTTCTCCCCTTCAGAACGCGACTGCTCCATTACTGAGCGCGAGTGCCTGTCGCTCATTTGGGCGACCGCCCATACTTATGCGGACGATACTTTTGTAGCGTTAGCTACACTGGCCTAGCCAAGCCCGTTTCGCGCGGCACATCAAGAGCCGTGATGCGCATGCGCAAGGATCAGTGATGTCACACAGCTTGCGCACCGGAGCCGGCACCTCTCGCGCACTCCGCCGCCGCCGCCGGTCTGCGCATTCCAGAGGAGCGACGTCGTAGCCGTGGTAGACGCACTGGCGCCGGCGCGCGCTCGCTATGCAGTCGCCGTCTGACACTACGCTTCTGACTGGCGTTTGCCAGTCTGGTATAACCATGGAGAAGGAGAGCGCAAATGCTGCTCAACAGCGCAGAAGAGCGGAGAAGCTTGACTCATCGGATCCCGAAGTAGTTGCCTGGCAATTAGCGGTTGAGCGTAGGAGGAATGAACAGAAGAAGGCTAAACGTGCTGCAGAGACACTGGAGCAAAGGGACGAACGTCTAGCAAAGCGGCGTCGCCAGGAGGCTGAGCGACGTGCCCGATCACCCCTGCAGCAACAACAAAAATCAGCTGAACCTTTGCTAACGCTACGTATATCCTGGCATAGCCGAGCTAAGCCACTGCAACATTTTTTGGTCGTCACAGACAATAATGCACTCTGCTGATTGTCTTTCCTGAAAAAACCAACAGGATGACTTGGCCGCCGGGCACTGCATCTCCAAGAATATCCCTATTCGGTGATATAAAAGTCCGGCCAGCAGCAAAAAGACGCCGTTTGCTTGACCCGGTTGACAGGCCCAACGATACCACCCGCTATATCAGTAGCATTTTTTTCTGGGTCTGCCTTCACCAACGTCGCAGATGTACTACAGCACAGCGACATCTCTATTCGAGTACTCACTGAATGTCTGCACACATCGCCGAATGACGCTCCTCTATGCCGGTACGCCCTCAAGAACGGCGTTCTATACCGGCATAACTTCCACTCAAATGAGCCCTAACCATACTTCTCGTGATCCCCAAACAGCTACGTCACATTGTTCTCTTCAAACTTCACGACGTACCCACTGCAGGACACCTACAGGTGTATCGCGCACGTACGACCGCATCCACCGTCTCTTCTGGTGGCCCGGCCTCCCTCGATCAGCTCGATGCTGACTGCGATTCCTGTCAGCGTCGAAAAACTCCTCAAGTGCTACCTGCTGGTTATCTCCAGAGAATGGAGCTGTTCTTTCCCGTTGGGCTTAACCTAATTAGCCTGTTCTCAATGTCATCCTCTGGGAACAAATGGATAGCCGATGCAGGGAACTGCGCCACCCGTATGCCATCATGCGGGCTCTTCCGACCAGTTGTGCCACCGATGTCGCAGATTTCTTCCTGCGCGACATCATCTTGCTTCACGGCGCTCCGTGACAGCTGCTCACTGACCGTGGTCATAACTTCCTCTACAAACTAAACGACGTGGCGCAACGTCATGAAATATAAGAGAGTGGAAGAGGGAAAGAAGCAGACAGAGCAGCAACTCGCACCTTATTTTATTTCTAGGAAGCATTCTGAGTATATATAGCGACCATCGCTAGTGCACATCACGCGTGCTAGATTATAGAGAGCAATGAAAGCGCGAACTTTTTTTGGCAAGGTAACTAAGAAGAGGCTAAAGCTAACACAATTTTTGTAATGCTACAAAAAAAAGCTCATGTGAGGCTATTCATTTTTTCGTGATCCAGAAGCGACATCAACTACCTCTTTTTGCTAACTTTGGGGACCTGTTCAGTTCCTCACACTCAACATTTGTCACGCTTTAGGGACTGCACAGAGGAACAAGAAGCACTAATATTAATGTCACGTTTCTATTAACACTTTTATGTCGTTACTGGAAATTTATCTTCAGAGCACCTTTGTATCCTTTAATGGCAGGCTGCTCAAAAAGAAAAAAGGAAAGGTATATGTGTCAGCTCATGTGTCAGGTCTCTTTCAAGTAATATAATTCTGGCATCTATTGACCACAATTTGGCGAGCGGCTTGGACCCAGGCATAGTCCTAAACATTTTTAGATATGTGGGAGATTTCATTGTGCTTTCGAATATTACTAACTCTTTTACCCCGTCAAGTGAGGAAGATTTGTTGTTAATCTTGTTTCAGCACCATGGAAAAGGCTTGGCCTTTACCCATGAACTTCCCGATGAGAATCACCTGCAGTTTTTGGAGATTAACTTGACTCTAGGCCTGTTTGAGGATCAGTTGTTCCTTCAAAAGAAGGGCATTGTTATCGATTCGTGCGTAGCACCTTTCCTATTGAACCTATTTCTTTCAGAAATGGATAGAACCCTTGACAACTGCCTTTTTGGCACGCACGTTTTAAGAATTTTTATATATGGAGATTACTTTTTAATCGTGATGGACCAACAGTATTCTCTAACCAAACAGGACGAAAAAAAAAACATTTTGGATCCTTTTAAGCTTCATGGTAACGGTCTTGCTTTTACGTTTCAATTACCAGTTGACAATGAATTGCAATTTTTAGACTTGAACATCCGGCTATGACCACGTTTCTTGGAATTATTCGCTGTGTGCTAGGAAAGAGCTTTTTCCCTATGACTCTGCTCAATCGAAAATTGTAAAAAGAGGTGTCGCGACGCTCTACCTTGGATCCGCGCCGAGGAAGTCGTGTGTTCACCAGCTCCAGTCTAGTTTTGAACATCGGCTTTCACGTGCCGGGTTCCCTCGCATGGTCATCAACTCGGTGGCAGAAACACTGCTGCAGAAGCTCAAACGCAGTGACGGTCCCAAGGTGGGACGCAGAGGTGAGCAGGATGCTCGAAAGAGGCTAAAAGTGGTGCCGTATATTCACACGGTGAGCCTCAATCTCTAGAAGGTGGCCAACAGGTACGGCATTCCTGTTATTTTCTCTGCGCCGAACAAATTCTCCCGTATATGCCCCCTAATTACGGGCCGTGCTGCGAAGACGGGCATGAAAACCCCTCCACGCAGTGTACCACCGCAGTAGTCTACGAGATTCCACTTAGTTGCGGGAAAGGCTACGTCGGCCAGACCGGGCGATGTGTCAACGACCGTATGAGGGAACATGCAAGCGATGTTAAGAAGAAAGATTTGGGCGTCCATCTTCCTGAGCACTGTGGACTATGCTGTTGCGAACCACGGTTTCCTGAAGGACCCTTCGCCTTTAAGAGTTGAACGCGATAGCGAAATCTGGCCCCTAGTGTGCACTTCAACCACTCAGTGCATACTTATTAATGTGTGTTGTTATACACACACACGCACGCGCGCGCGACGTATCTATAGTAATGGTAGAGGTTTTCCATCTATTTAACAAAACCTTTATATCAACTTCACGAGAATTTTGTACAGTGATGTAGTCACATGGTCCTGTATTATAAACTGCGCGTAGGCGTGACACTTTTATTCGTAAATGGTCACATTCTGTCGTCCTTCGCGCGTTAACTATCTAGCAACTGTTAGATTTGTTCTTCTGGAGACCTCTTCCGGCCAACCGCAACAAGCGTCGCCTTATGGTCGGTGAAATGGCAATTGCAATACATCACTTCTTTAATGGTGTCGTGAGAATGAAATGCGAAAAAAGTGGATGCAGAGCATCCGACGAGACCGCATATAGGCTCTGCTGTAGTGCATGGCCTCCGAGACGGCGAGCGCGCTCGCCATCTCGGAGGCCATGGTAGTCGAGACTGCTTGATATGTCTTCCGCTAGATGGGCATAGCTGTCTATTTTTGGAGCTGTTATTTTTTGCTCACGGCCGATTTTTCGCTCACAAGAGACGCGTGGAGACGCCGACGGCGGTATTTCTGCTGAACGAGCTCTCTAACGCTATCGAGTTAAAACAGCGCGGGAAATACTTGAGGCCTATCGTATTTGTATCAGTGTCCAAAAGTGTGTTAGCCAGGCATCTGTGTCACTGTATGATGCATAAAACAAGGTATAATGGACCTGTCCTTTCCATGATAACTTGTGCCTATCGTGTGTGCACCCTGGTTTCGAGAGTGTGTGCACGTGTACATAAGTACCTGCTTTGAGCCTAATAAACTAGTTGTAAGTGTGGCGCCTTCTTTGACTTCCCTCTCTTCCTCTCTCGCTATTCCCCCCCAAGTTTTGTGCTGCAATTGTCACTTAACAATTACCAACTAGTCCAATAAAAAGTTATCGTCTAGCCAACCGACATGTGCGCTGGAAGCATAGCTCTAGGGCAAGGAAGATTCACTCTGTTATAAGTCCGCGCATTGGAAACTTGTAAAAAGAGCCATGGCGACGATGTGTTTTCATGCTGCGCTAATCAAGTCACGTGAGCACCTAGTGCATGATGGTTTTAACTCTCAAGTCCCGCATAATACTGCTGCAGGTTTATTTTTTCAATTCAATTCAATTCTTTTAGTTTGCATTTGTTTACATAAATACCAAAACTGGTTGGACTCATACCCAAAGGCTAGTTGCGTGTCCAATGAAAAAGATAAATAACAGTTTTAAACACAAAAGCAAGTCATCACGTGCATACACATATATTTGCCGTCCACCATTAAATTACCCCATAGCACAAAAGAAACGCTGAGCGATGAACAGCATATGCAAACATTTCAAGTAAAGATTCCGCACTACTAAATAGTAAAACTGCAGGCACTACTATAAAGTGTGAGTATATTCCATTACACTAAGAGCTGTAGAAACACTAGTTAACAATGGTATTATTTGCATACTTCAACGTGTTGGGAATACAAAAAGGACATTATGTTTGCTCACATTGAAAAGCATTACTCATGCTAAGCAGGAATATTTTAAGGAGGGATGAAAATATTATTTGCTTGTCTTGTTTCTGCTGGTACTTTATTCCAGATCTTAGATCCTGAAAACTGCAGCAAACGTTCTCTGTAAATATTCTTTGTTAGAGGGAGATTATGATTTCCGCACGTTTGGTTTCTGGTTGCAAGAGAGGACGAATGGAATATAGAAATATGGAAAGGCAGGTTATTTTTCACAATGTTGAAAACACACATGGCCACCTTTAATTCGAATATCAGGCCATACAGCAAGATATTCATTCTGTTAAATAAAGGAAGACTAGATTCATCGTGTCGTGAATGGGCAATTGTTCTCAGAGTTTGTTTCTGATGTTTACGCATAGGTTAAAGGTAGGTTTCATACGCCACACCCCATGATTCGTTACGTTAAGTGATATGGCTATGGATGAGTGCAAAATATAGAACACGAAGAGTGTTAGTATCGAGATGATTTACGTGCTTGTGAGAGTGCATAGCATCCTGATGCAAGCTTTGGGCAAACTGCGCTTATCTGCTCTTGCCAGTGCAGGTTTCTACCGAAATTGACTCCAAGACACTGGAATAAGACGACTTCGTCTAAAGCAAAATCGTTTTGTAGTGAAGAATATCGACGCTATACTCGGACAGACAGGGTGCGCTACTCACGGAGGAAGAAGACGTTTGGACAGCCCAACGCGTGTGCTGGCTCCGCGATTGCCAAGGCTTAGTCGCAGCTGTTTTCGCTCAATCATCACAAGCAAGACCCTTGCCTAAACGCCCTGTTTCAATTGGTGGAAGGTGCTGGGTATCGGAAACCCTGGAACTACGAAGCCGTACGTTACCTCCAGTCTCTACTACCATGGCATCGGATGACGAGCAGCAGCCCTCTCCAACGACGCCAACAACACCAACTATTTTCTGTGCCGGCTCCCTTCGGCAACGCGACCCTCCTTTCTTCAGTGGCACCGATGACAAGGACGCAGAAGAGTGGCTCGAGGAATACGACCGGGCGAGCAAGGTCAACAAATGGGACGATGTTCACAAGCTCACTAACGTCATATTTTATTTGACCGAAGTAGCCACTCTGTGGTTTCATAACGACGAGACTGACCTCAACACCTGGTCTACCTTCAGAACGGCATTCGTGGAACTTTTTGGTCGTCCGGAACTTCGCAAGCTACGCGCCGAACAGCGCTTACGGGGTAGGGCTCAGCAAAGTGGTGAGAATTACACCAGCTACATCGAATATGTAGTCAACCTTTGCGCGTCAACCCGTCCATGTCGGAGGCCGAAAAGATAAAACACATCTTGAAAGGTGTTTACTGACGATGCGTTCCAGACGCTCATCGCAAAGAACCCGCAGACAGTCGCGGACGTCGTTCAATTGTGTCGGAGCTATGACCAGCTCTGGAAACAGCGTCAATGTACTCGTCGAGCCAGTTCATCACCTACTCCAACCGTCTCGGCATTGATGACCGCTGGCCTTGCGGAAGACCACTCTGCAATAATGTTGCAGCTCAAACAATTTGTACGCGAGGAGGTTGCGCGCCAGCTGTCGCTGATGCCCTGCACTGAACCTGCTCCATCGACGCTGCCGCCACCGATACAGCGTGTCGTCCAGCAGCAAGTTGCCGAAGCGCTTCCCGCAGCCTTTTCTACGTTTCCTGTGACTGCTCCGCTCACCTACGCCGAAGCGCTGGTGACACCTCAACGTTTCTCTGTTGCGAACACTTGCGTGCCCGCGCGCACCTTTGTGTCGTCGCCTCCACCTGCGCAGCAACCAAGCCGTCCGTTTTACCGACGGTCACCACGTCTTCAAAACCCGTGGCGCGCCCAAGAAAACCACCCCATCTGCTACGCATGTGGTTTCCCGGGACACGTAGCGCGATTTTGTCAACGACGTGAGTCTTTCCCACAGGGCGACGCGCGACCGAATACCTACGATTTCGCACCGAGACCTCAGGCGGCATCATCTGGGCCACCTCCCAGCGGAGACCCGTACTCCTCAACGCGTCGGAATTTCCACGCACGTTGATCGCCCTCAACGCGACGCCGTTCTCTTTCCCCCCTGCTGCGACGACCTCAGCCTGTACCTGAGGAAAACTAGAAGCCGCAGTTCCGGAACTGCGCAGATAACACACTTTTCAAGACCTTGTTTTTCGCCTTGTAATGTTGTTGCTGTTTCTGTTGAAGGTGTGTCCGTTCTTGCACTTGTTGACACGGGAGCCGCATGCAGTGTCTGTAATGAGTGAGAAACCTTGCCGCAAGCTCCGGAAAGTGACGACGCCTCTTTGCGACTTCGTATTAAGCACTGCGAGTGCGCAACGGCCTTTCGGAGCGTGCACAGCACGGATTGTTATTGAAGACGTTCTCTATACCGTGGAGTTTGTAGTGCTACCCAAGTGTTCACACGGTATCATACTGGGCTGGGACTTCCTCCACACTCATCATGCTGTCATCGACTGTACTCGCGCACCAGTCGAGCTGCCGCCGTTGTGTGATTCTGTTTCAGGTGACTCATCATCATTACCTGCGAAAGTGTTAGTTTATTTTATTCTATTCACAAAACCCCCACAGGCTCCAGCAGGAGTATTGTGTGAGGGGGGGATTATACAGTGTATAACTTCACTTGAGTAGAAGCATTAAAACGCGATTATACATTTCATGGTACATAAAACTATAAGCTAACGTTATATAATTGTTAGCGAACGCAAACGTGAGATGCAACTAATAAACATAATACAACACTAATGAACAATAGTAGATAATACAGCACATAATACAACAATAAACATAATACAGCACTAATGAACAACAGCACATAATACAGCACATAATGCGAACTAATAAACATAATACTCTTACTCACTTGTAAGGGTACATCAAATAACTAACCCATTATACATTAGTTATCGAACAGCGTATACATCAAATAACTATAACATTTGTACAATAGTTAGCGAAGTGTGTGAGTACGATTCAATGGAAGGTAGAAGCCACTAGTCAAGAAAAATGGTGGTTACTTCCTGACGAAACAAAACAGGGTCATGAATGTTGACAACATTATCGGGAAGACCATTCCATAATCCAATAGCTACTGGCAAAGCTGATGAGTTGAATGCGTTAGTGTGTCCGAAAATGCGTTTGAAGGAACGGTTATTGTGCAAACGTCGAGACGTTCGTGTCGGTTGGGAAAGAGGAAGGGTGGTTACGTGCTTACCGGATGCTATTTTGTGAAATAAGCAGATCAGAGCGATCTTTCTGCGGGAATCTAAGGGAGGCAATGATAGTGATGATTTAATGTGAGTGATACTCGAGTGTCGGCTGTAATTTTTAGCAATGAAGCGTGCGGCGCGGTTTTGAACCCGTTCGAGGGCGTTGTTTAGGTAGGCCTGATGAGGTGACCAGATTGATGAGGCAAATTCAAGTTGAGGACGAACGAATGTTAGATATGCAAGTGATTTAGTCGATGTTGGAGCGTCGTTAAGGTTACGTTTAAGGTAGCCGAGAGTGCGGGATGCCTGTGCTGAAATTTTATCTATATGCGTGGCCCATGACAGTGTGGGTGAAAGATGCACGCCAAGGTATTTGTAGGATGATGTCCGTGTCACATGACAGTTATTAAGGGTATAGTTGAAGAGTGAATAGGATCTCTTGCGGGTGAAGGTCATTAGCTTACACTTACCGGTATTAAGTTCCATCTGCCAGCGTGAACACCAATTAGTTATGAGATCTAGGTCGTCTTGAACGGCGAGATGATCTGATGACGAAGTTATATTACGATAGATGACACAATCGTCTGCGAAGAGTCGTATATTAGAGGAGATATGCAATGGTAGGTCATTAATGTAAATTATGAATAACAAGGGACCCAAAACACTACCCTGGGGGACGCCGAAGGTTACATCAGTTAGCGGAGAAGAGAAAGAATTAGCAATGGTATACTGCTTACGGAATGAAAGAAAGTTCCTGAGCCAGGCTAGAGTTAGGGAATCTAAATTTAGTGATGACAGTTTAGATATTAAACGACAATGCGGAACACGATCAAAAGCTTTAGAGAAATCGATGATTATGCAGTCAATGTCGAGGTACTTATCCATGGCCATGAACAAATCATTAGTGAATTCTATTAGTTGGGTGTCACATGAAAATCCTTTTCTGAATCCGTGTTGGTTCTGAAAAAAGAAATTGTTAGTTTCTAGGTGCTGGGCGATGTTAGAGGCAATGACATGCTCGAGCAATTTGCATGGGACACTTGTTAGAGATATGGGGCGATAATTACTAACATTAGATTTGTTGCCTGCTTTGAATACAAATATGATTTTGCCGATTTTCCATTACTGCGGTATTTCGCCCATTGACAATGATTGTTTGAACACGTGGGTAAGTATGGTACTAGAAAATGTAATGGTCTGTTGAAGAAATTTAGTATTAATGCCATTGACTCCTGCGCTTGTTGATATTTTGAGACTTTTAATGAGTGCTGAGATTCCGGCAGTTGCTGCCGACACCGTGATACCTCCTTTCTCCCGCGCTTTGGTACCGCTTTCCTGTGACGTGTCCACTGGTTCGACTGTCCTCTTTATGCCTTCCGAAACCGCCATCCGCCGCGAGAGCTTCCTGATTCCTTTCGCCGTACTCACAATTGAAGACAAGTTCAGCGCAATCTACGTTTTTTCCCTGCCCTTCAACTTTACTGCGGGGAGAGTGCATTGGCAGCGCTGACGAATTCGATCCGTCCTCAACGTGCGTTGTTCCTGACAAGCCGAATTCCCTTACGATTGACGCCATTGACGGTTCTGCTTCAATATCTATGTCATTATTTACCGAGGCACTTTCTCGATGCATCGACGACAATCTCACGGCTCAGCAGCGTGCCGAGATAATCTCCCTCCTTGAGCGCTTCAGCACCAGTTTCTATCACCACCAACCTTCTCTGGGCCGCAATACAACCAATACAACCGTTGCTCACCGCATCGACACTGGTCTATACGCTCCTTTGCGTCAGCGTCCATACCGTGTGTCAGCATCTGAGCGCCGTATCATCGCCGAACAAGTTGACGATATGATTAACCGCGGTGTTATCGAGCCATCGAACAGCCCATGGGCTTCACCTGTTGTACTCGTAAGGAAGAAAGATGGGTTGAACAAGATCACGCGCAAGGATGTCTGTCCTTTAACTCGGATAGATGACGCCCTCGACTGCCTGCAAGGCGCCGAGTTCTTCTCGTCCTTATATTTACGCTCAGGTTACTGGCAGGTACCCATGGCTGAGGCTGATCGCGCCAAAACTGCTTTTATCACTCCTGATGGCTTATACGAATTCACCGTTATGCCATTCGGGCTCTGCAACGCGCCTGCCACTTTCGAGCGCATGATAGACAACATCCTTCGTGGCCTTAAATGGCAGACGTGCCTGTGCTACCTGGACGATATCGTGGTATTTTCCCGTGACTTCCCAACGCATCTTCGACGACTCCCAAAAGTGCTCACGTGCCTCACCTCCACGGGCCTACAGCTCAATCTAAAAAAATGTCGCTTTGGTACGTACCCGACAGCTTCTTATACTGAGCTATGTGGTCTCCCACAATGGCATTCTTCCGGATCCTACGAAACTTCGAGCCGTTGCCGAGTACCCTAAACCCAGGACGCCGAAGGAATTTCGCAGTTTCATCGGCCTTTGCTCTTATTTTTGTCGTTTCATTCGCAACTTTGCCTCCATCATAGCGCCTTTAGACAGACCTCCTCCGCGATAACCACGACCTTTCGTCATGGTCACCAGCATGTGACGAAGTCTTCGCCACACTCCGCTGCCTTCTTACGTCGCCTCCTATACTGCGACATTTTGACCCATGCGCCCCGACTGAAATTCATACGGACGCTAGTGGTGTCGGTCTCGGAGCTGTGGTTGCCCAACGACAGCCTGGATTTGACGAGTACGTCGTTTCCTACGCAAGCCGTGCGCTCACCAAAGCCGAAGCGAATTATTCAGTTACAGAGAAGGAGTGCCTAGCCATCATATGGGCCATAGACAAGTTTCGGCCTTATCTTTATGGCCGGCCATTCATCATGGTGACGGACCACCATGCGCTGTTTTGGCTTTCTTCCCTGAAAGATCCATCCGGCCGTCTTGCGCGCTGGGCACTACGCCTCCAAGAGTACGACATCCAAGTCGTCTATCGATCTGGACGGAAGCATTCTGATGCCGACGCTCTGTCACGGTCACCGCTACCTCCTTGCTCCATGTCCCAGCCTTTACCCACATATGATGCGTCATCGCTTTCCGTCGACAACATGCCCCTGGAGCAACACAGGGACCCCTGGCTGGCTTCTCTCATGGACTTGTTGAGCAGGCCTTCATCAGAAACCATCCCTCGGAAAATGCGTCGTCAGCTACACCACTTCGCTCTCCGGGATGGCTTGCTCTACCGATGAAACTATACTTTCCGAGGGCCGCCAGTGGTTATTGGTTATACCTAGACATCTGCGCTCAGATATCTGCGCCTCCTTTCACGCCGACCCTCACTGTGCACATGCTGGAGTGCTGAAAACGTACACCCGCCTTCGTCACCGTTACTACTGGCGTGGCATGTACCGCTTCGTCCGCCTCTGCGTTCGTTCTTGCCTCGCTCGCCAGCGGCGGAAGCGTCCTCCCCCTTCCCGCGTCCCCGCTCCGCTGCAGCCCTTGGCGTGTCCAAGCAGACCCTTTGACAGGGTCGGCATTGATCTTTATGGCCCTCTTCCCATCACTCCTGCTGGCAACCGCTGGATCATCGTCGCTATCGATCACCTCACGCGCTACGCTGAGACGTCAGCATTGCCCTCTGCATCGGCAGGTGATGTCGGTTCTTTCATTTTACGCCACATCATCTTACGTCATGGAGCACCACGTGAACTCCTGAGCGATCGAGGTCGCGTATTTCTGTCGGACGCCGTAGACTCGCTCCTCAAAGAATGCCACGTCGTTCACCGGACCACCACTGCATACCATCCCCAAACGAATGGCTTAACCGAACGATTTAACCGTAGTTTGGGCGATATGCTGTCCATGTACATCGCCTCTGATCAATCCAACTGGGACAGTATTCTTCCTTTTGTAACGTACGCGCATAATACTGCCATGCAGACCACCACTGGATTCACTCCATACTTTCTACTTTACGGCCGCGAACCCTCTTGTACGCTCGACACCATTCTTCCGTACCACCCTGATGTCACTGAGTCGAAACGGTTTCTCAAGCTGCGAGACACGCTGAAGAGTGTCGCCAGATTGCCCGCGTCCTCACCACTGCCGATCAGCAGCGCCAGAAACAACATCGGGACAGCTCAGAGGCACCAGAATCTTACGCTCCAAAGTCGCTTGTTTGGCTCTGGGTTCCCTCTGTCAGTCCTGGCCAGTTGACGAAACTTACTTCTAAGTACCACGGCCCTTACTGTGTGGTTAAACAAACTTCACCTGTCAATTACGTCATCGAGCTGCTTGCGCCATCGTCTGATCTACGACGCCGTGGACGTGAAATTGTGCATATCGACGGGCTGAAGCCTATACTACGACCCGGCTGTCGTTTCCTGCCCATAGGTCGCCAGGATGGCTCTTTTCCGGAGGGGAAGTGAATATAGTGAAGAATATCGACACTATACTCGGACACACAGGGTGCGCTACTCGCGTAGGAAGAAGACGTATGGGCAGCGCAACGCGCGTGCTCGCTCCGCGATTGCCAAGGCTTAGACGCAGCTGTTTTCGCTCAAGCTTCACAAGCACGACCCTTGCCTAAACGCTCTGTTTCAGTTTATATGGATGTCTAATGATTTAACCCTGCTCGATCTTGATTAGCATGGCTGAAACGCAGCTTCAGAGGTTAAAAGGTGTGCGCAGGAAGCCTGAGCCAGTGCTGGGGCAGAGAAAAAGACCACACGTAGTGAACCACTTGCACAAAGTCTCCCACAACCCGAAGAATGTTGCGAATCGGCACCATGTACCACTGGTCTTTTCTGCTGCAAAGAATCATTCAAGGCTCCTGCGCCCGCATCTCTTCACGGGGGTTCAAGGCCGCATATGACAAAAAGCGTGTCAATCCCATTATCCTGCGTCAATGTCGTGGGCGCCGTCTATGAGATTCCTCTGAGCTGTGCCAGTGTTTATGTTGTCCATATACAGAACGCTGCACAAATGACCATTTAGGGGAACACCGCTTATCAATTCAGAATTTGCATCTGCGCTTACACTGTGCCTCGTGTGGCTGTGAGGCGCTGTTAAAGAACATGCGCATTCTCGGAAGAAGCCGAGATAGGTTGGCTCGAGAATTATTGGAAGCCTACGCCATAAAGAAAAAAATGGGGATTTTTGTGCAGGCGTGCCATCGGTTGTTATGCACAATAGCCAATATCAGTTGTTAGATTTAGCCTTTTCCTAGTTGCCATTCCCGAAAACTTGGCTCTTTCCTCCACGTGGGTGCGGCCAGCGGTTACAACGGCCTCCCGCTAGGGAGTCCTTACGTAGCTCCTCAGGATTCATTAAGGTTCATTGTCGGTCCACTGCACTCTATAACCTGGCATGTGTGATACGCACTAGCTGTGTGCATGTTCTCTCTGGTCCCTTTTACTCAGAATACTTCTGGAAATAAAATTAGTTGTGAGTTGGTGCTCTATATGTTTCTTTCGCTCTTACGCTCGCTTATATTTCGTAAAATTTCGCCGCGTCGTTTAGTGAAGCTATGTAAAGGGCCCCAAACCACCCAGAGGTCGAAATTCCGTTTTGGCGTTGCAGTTGTACACGAGTCGGCGACGGACACGCAGCCGGTGAAGTAATAGCGGAGTTACACGGGTTTTATGGTCGGAAACTGGTCCCCACTCATGCTGCTCTTTCCTTCACTATGAGTCGTCTGACCGGTGCCGTCTTTTCCTCGCCGAGTACTCCTCCAGACGTCACGCGACAGGCTATCGCCAATGAGCTCTATTGTTTTATGCCCGCCTGTCGCTCTGCAAAGGGCGCACCTAATGGACTTGCCAATACAATGAAACCGTGTGGATATGCTGAAAATCCTCACAGGGCGACTGTCGGCGTTTCTGTTGTTTGCCCCCGCTGGCTGCTACGGCAGCGCGACAAGGAAGCGGGAGCGTGCGCAATTTCTAGCAGACCTTACCGGCAGTCGTTCTGCCAGTGGCAGCACCAGACACTTGTGACATCAAGGATGCCGGCACTGACGTCAGTGCGAGCCGGGGAGCATAGGAAATGCTCAGATAGGCTAACGGTGTTCTTGGTGTTGTGGCACGTAGCGCTGCCGCGTTGGACATCGATGACTGCGACGACGCTCTCATGTCCATGCGCTTGTTTCCGCGAAATGTTGAAAAATATCGATGGGTGGTTTAGTGGCCCTTTAAAAAAGCAGGTCACTGACCAATGTCAAAACAAAAAAAAATAAATGACGTTTCGAGATCCGTACGGATTGCTTGTTCACAGTGGAATGATGGCTAAGCAGCAGGCTCTTAAGTAGCATTGAGTGTATGACGCAAAGTTCGGAGTACATGTGGTCTAGTGTGCCAGAGTTTGGGAGTACACGTGGTTTAGTGTGCTAGCATAGTAAAGCTATGCACCAACTAGTCCAACACAGTGCTCTGTTAAAGGGGCACTGACACCAAAATTTCGCCATTGAGATAGCCTTCGGAATCGATGTTCGTGGACATTCACATGTACCTAAGTTTGCACGCCCCATCGAGCACTAGACGCCGCACCTCGCGAGATGGACAACAGCAAAGGTGACCCGAGGCACCCCAACTTCCGCAACGTCGCCGCGGCAGCTCAGCTCCGAGCAGTGCAGCTAGCAATGATGACGTCACGGCCACCATTGCTTATTTGCTGTGCCAGCGTTAGTAGATTCCCGGCGACGCCAGGCCTCAAGAAAAGAGTTGCTGCCCAACGACGATGATAATAACAATGACAACAACGCGCAGGACGTGCGACAGGCAAAACAAAACAAGCACACGTCGCATTTCGTATGGAAGTGCGTCATGGTCATGTGGTCAAATTTGTTGACCCTGTTGCGAGCGCTAAATGGCGCCAGTTGCACCGGGCGCTCTGTCACTTTTGTAGCTCTCCCAAACCGAAAACTGAAACTAGTCTGTAATAAACAGGGCGTAAATAATTATCTATTGCGCGTTGGAGCAATTGATACGCCGTGTTATGGCTAACAGATCCTCAGCCACGTATTGCAGCAAAAAACAGCAAAGTTTTTGTGTCAGCGCCCCATTAAGTCTCGTCTCCAAAGTTATCGACGACGGTTTCTCCTCCACCAAACATAAACTGACCACCTCCTACCATCCTCAAATGAACAGTTTGACGAACAATTGAACCGAACCCTCACAGACATGCTGTCAATGTACGTCTCCAAAGACCACCATGAACGGGATTTTGCTCTGCCTCATGCCACGTTCCCGTACTTCTAATCACGCCACTGCCGGATTTTTCTGTAGTATGGCCGTGAGCCAAACGTGCTTCTTGACACCACTGTTCCTCTGGCGGGCAGCTCAGCCAGCGAGTACGCGCGTGACGCCATGCGCACCAGTTCGCCCGTGAAATATGCTGAAGGCCTCGCAATCTGCAAAGCATCATCTCCGCGAAGCACACATGGTGAGCTCGCACTCCTATGGTCACTTTCTCGCCATGTCGGACTGTTGGAGAAGCTCCTAAGTACTCCTACCGTGTGATCAGCCAAGTGACGCCCGTAACATAGGAGGCTGCCGCAGTCAGTGCCTGTCTGCCGTGGGGTGCAGTAGGCTCAAGGCCTACCATACTGCTTCCAATCCATGATTATCCACACACCGAGGCGGTGCTTTTGACACCGGGGGTAGTGCTAGGTACTGGCACCACTGATAGCCAACAAGCGAACTGAACAAAGACGACGAGGACGTTCAGTGTGGCTTGCTTGGGCTGCTGCATCATGGCGAAGCGCCTGAGCATTCTCTTGTAAATGCATCTGTATACAGCTTCGACTCCTGCGTCTTTCAACGTAACAATATTATTCATCATCATCATCATCAGCCAATTTTAAGTCCACTGCAGGACGAAGGCCTCTCCCAATCCTCGCCATCCTTGCCTGTCCTCCGCGAGCTGATTCCATTTGATGCCTGCGAATTTCTTGATTTCGTCCCCCCATCTTACTCTCTGCCGCCCACGGCTGCGCTTACCCTCTCTTGGTATTCATTCCGTCGTTCTATCTGTCCATCGGTTATCTAGCCTTCTCATCACGTGGCCTGCCCATGTCCATTTTTTCTTCTTAATATCGTTCATTATGTCGGCGACCCCCGTTTGTTCTCTGACCCACTCGGCTGTCTTCCTATCCCTTAGTGTAACGCCTATCATTTTCCGTTCCATCGCCCGCTGCGCGGTTCTTAACTTCCTCTCTAGCTTCTTTGTAATTCTCCAGGTTTCTGATCCGTAAGTCAGTACTGGCAGGATGCAGTAGTTATATAGTTTCCGTTTGAGTGATAGTGGTAGGTTTCCGTTCATGAGTTGTGAATGTCTCCCATATGCGCGCCATCCCATGTTTATTCTACGGTGGATTTCTTTTATATGAGTGGGTTCTCCAGTAAGTAGCTGTCCTAGGTACAGATATTCTTCTACGACTTCTAACGTATGGGTTTCGACCTTGAATAGACGTTTTCTCGCCGTGCCACTTAGCATTATCTTTGTTTTCTGCATGTTCATCCTTAATCCTACCTTAGCGCTTTCTCGGCTTAAGTCTTCAATCATCTTTTGCAATTCGTCGCCATCATTGCTAAAGAGTACTATGTCGTCTGCAAATCGCAGGTTACTCAGATATTCGCCGTTAATCCTGAGCCCTGTCTCTTCCCAGTCTAACCTTTTGAAGATTTCTTCCAAACATGCAGTAAATAGCATGGCAGAAATTGTATCTCCCTGTCTGACACCGTTCTGTATTGGGATTTTTCTGCTTTTCTTATGGAGGAGCAGGGTGGCTGTAGAATCTTTATAGATGTTGGCTATTGTGTTTATATAGCTATCACATATTCCTTGACGACGTAGTGCCTCCAGAACTGCTGGTATCTCTACCGAGTCGAAAGTCTTTTCGTAATCTATGAAAGTCATATAGAGGGGTTTGTTGTATTCAGCGGATTTCTCGATTACTTGATTGATCGCATGCAGGTTGTCCATGGTAGAGTATCCTTTTCTGAACCCTGCTTGCTCTCTTGGTTGATTAAATTCAAGTGTGGCCCTTACTCTGTATGAGATAACCTTTGTGAATATTTTGTAAAGTGCTGAGAGTAGACTGATCGGCCTGTAGTTCCTCAAGTCTTTGACATCTCCTTTCTTATGTAATAATAGAATATTTGCGTTTTTACAGCTTTCGGGTACATTTGAAGTATTGAGGCATTGAGTGTATAGTGTCGCGAGCTTTCCAGTTAGGAAGTCTCCGCCATCTTTGATGAGGTCGGCGGTTATGCCGTCATCTCCAGCCGCTTTTCCGCGGCACATGCCCTGTATTGCTTTCCTAACTTCGTCCGCAGTGACGCATGGGATTTCGTAGTCCTGCTCGGCATTTAATACACTCATGGTGGGGAGACTCCTATTTGAGCTGTACAGTTTGGAATAGAAATCCTCGGCCACTTTGGTTATGCCACTGAAGTTAGTAACGATGTTGCCCTGCTTATCTTTCACTGCATGCATTATGTTCTTTCCCGCACAAAGCTTCCTTTTGGTTGTTTTGATGCTGACTCCTTTTCTGACGGCTGCTTCTATTTCTTTCACGTTATGGTTACGTACGTCCCTGACTACTTTTACCGATGAGTTTAGATAGCTCGGCGTATTCTATCTTGTCTCTTGAGTTAGTTATTCTCAGCTGTTGGCGTTGCTTGATTAGATTTTTAGTAGACTCCGAGAGTTTACTCACAACATGTCTTGGTGCTTTGCCCCCTACTTCGATTGCTGTTTCGGTGATAAGATTAGTAATGTCTTCGTTCATCTTCCCTATATCCTCATTATCTTCCTGTCCTAGAGCCTCATACTTGTTCTCAAGTGCAATTCTAAATTCTTCTCTTTTCGCCCTGACGCTATCGGGGTTGGCCTGTTTCCGTGTGATTAACTTTGTCCTTGTGCGCTTTAGATTGAGGGATATCTTCGCCCTTATTAGTCTGTGGTCACTAAATCTAACCTTATTAACCACTTCTGTGTCTCGTACTATACCTAGATCAGTGCACATTATGAAATCTATTTCGTTTTTCGTTGCTCCGTTGGGGCTTTTCCACGTCCATTTCCTGTTCTTACGTTTCTTGAAGAAAGTATTCATTACACGGAGGCGGTTTCTTTCGACGAATTCTCCTAGCATGTCCCCTCTGCTATTCCTATCTCCTTCTCCGTAATTACCGACGGCACGTTCTCCTTTTAGTTTCTTTCCTATTTTCGCGTTGAAGTCCCCCATCACAATCGTATATTGGGTCTGTACCTTGTTCATTGCCGTTTCTACATCCTCGTAGAATTGTTCTACAGCCTCGTCGCTGTGGTTGGTCGTTGGTGCGTAACTTTGTACTAGGTTTAGTTTGTATCTCCTATTTAATTTTATCACGAGGCCTGCTACCCTTTCGTTGATGCTATAGAATTCTTCGATGTTACCTGCTATGTCTTTGTGTATAAGGAACCCCACGCCGTATTCGCGCTTCTCTGGTAGTCCTCTGTAGCAGAGAACGTGTCCTTCATTAAGCGATAAGTAGCCTTCTCCTGGTTTCCTAACCTCGCTAAGGCCAATGAAATCCCAATTAATACCCCTTAATTCTTCTAGTAGTTCAGCTAATCTGGCTTCGCTTGAAAGGGTTCGCGTGTTAAGAGTCGCTACGTTTAATTTCCAATGAGGGCCTGTCCGAGTCCAGAGGCTTTTTGAGTCTTTTGTTCCCATACCCTTGTGGTCGCATCCGTGGCTAGAAGCGCTGTTGATGTCGTCGTCGTAGGTCCAGGGTTTGGTTGGTCCGGTAACTTGGGAGGTGTTGGCCATGGTGTTGCACCAGGGGGGCCAGTTCCTGTTCTGGTGCTCAGGTGAGTTACGTAGATGAAGCACGGTGATGGTGGGCGCCCATATGCATCTGTTGTCCAAATGCTCCGCCGGGGGGGAGGAGACTTTCAGAGGTGTTGCAGTGAGTGGGTTAATCAGGACAGGGTATGATTATTAAAGAGAAGTAGTCGGTACAAAGAAGATACCTCAGGAGCGTAGAGAGACCATAAACGATCAAAAGGTAAAATGCAGAAGTGCTAAAAAAGAAAAAGAAAAGAAAATCTTCTTATACGCTTAAGGATTCGAACTCGGGACCCCTTGGTCTACTACAAAAGCATGGCCGAGTCGTCTGGGTTGTCGGGTCGCGGAGGTGTTTAAGAACAGATTACTGCTATGCCCTCTCGTCAAATGTGACGCGATTAATTTCAAAATGTCCGCAATGCAGCATTTTTGCTGATTTCGAATACAAGAAAGGCATGCCTGATTGTCTCGCCTGCTGACGCGGGAGTTTACGGCGTGTTTGTCGCGTCATCACGTGCAGCTTGACCAGTGTGTGTCGTTATCCTTCTGTTCTCTGCCGCGGTAAAGTGGCTGTCTGAGGGAGATAGAGATAGCGAGGGCGAAAGGAGGGCGACAGCTGGGGGGGACGGAAGTAAGAAACGGGAAAAGTATGCATAGCGACCTAGGTCGCACTAAGGAATCGCCGTGATAATAAATTATGTGCTCGTCGGTCGGCGTTCAACCTACGTCGTAGCATGTTGAATGTGGTTTCCTATATACCACGGAAGTGCTGCGGCCTTGTAATTAAGAGAGAAGCAAAACTCATCGTGTGTTATGCTCGTAGCGCGTAGCTCATTCCTTGTCCGTTTACGCCGATAGGAGATTTTAGCGAATAGCTTAGCATCTTAGCGGAAGATTGATATCAAACAAGTTCTGGCATCGTTAAAAGCTGGTAATTTGCTATTTAGAGCACCAGTTATAGCAGTCAGGGCGGGAGTCTTAATAAGTCGTTCTGACGTATCCTTGAAAGGTCGTTTCCACAAAACATTGGTACCTCCTTAAGTCTTTTTTTTTTTCCTTTTCGCCTGGCAGCAGCAATTGTTTGTGTTTTCGACGATGTGCGCGCTCGTACATGCCATTTTCCTTCAATAATGCGTTTACGGTCAGCGCCTGTCACGTTCTTTCGTGTGCCTACTTAGTCTATTCACGCTGAAATAATATATAGCTTTAGTGCAGCTTAAGTTTAAGTTGCGTCCCGCTGAACGTTAATATTCAGCGAGGTCAGACTGCGCATGCGTACGCACGCTATTCCAGCTTTGCGTTTAGCGATCGCTCGCTATTTTCCGAATTTAGCGGAGACACAAAACGCTCGCTAAGTTTTTTTAGCGCGAAGAACATGGCGGGTCCCTACAAGTGACGGCTGCCCGTTTCGCATCTATCGTGTCGTCTTGCATCATTGTGGGACTAGCTGATTTAAAATAAATCGTGTTGCTGGTTTTCACTTCGAGTATTCTTACTTTGCTAATAGACAACCGATGGTAAGGCAACGATCTCTTCGCTGTGTATTCTATTTTGACCACATTTACACATGGACAGCGAAAGCGAAACTCTGACATGTCAGACTATGGCAACACTTATGTAATTCTTACTGCACAATGTCTTTATTAATTCTATTGCGCTTGCGTTGTTTTTAGTTACTAACAATGGCCGATACGCCTCGGAGTTAGAGCGGCTTTGACACTTTCACTATTCGCATTTAGATGGCGCAGCGAAGGTTTGTGTTTTGCGGCGCGTCGTCATCTCGCGTTATACTATAGAGCTATGGAATGCTATTGAACAGCACTCCGCAAAAATTTAGCGTGCGTGACTCGCGAACGCTAACGCGAAGATTTTCCGCAATACTAAGTCTCTCATACACTCTCCGTTGGTAAGGTCACGTGGCGTGTCAATAGCGGCAATCGTTGGCATATTTGGTACCATAAAATGATCTTTATATATATATATATGTGTGTGTGTGTGTGTGTGTGTGTGTGTGTGTGTGTGTGTGTGCGCGGTTGCGGGACACGACATGCGACTTGGAATTCAAACAATAAAGAGAACAACATTACGACTATGTATAATACAATACAGACGCTAAAAAAGAAATTCTAACAGGACTAGAATACTTTATTGAGGAGTGTTTAGACTTGGCCGCTAATTAATGCGGGTATTTAAGGTCTTCCTAGCCGGCGAATCAAGTGCGTCATGCTTTGAGGCATTTCTGTGACTGAGTCATCCTAAGTAAGCGCGGTCGTGCTTGTTCGGACCCGATTAGTTTTATATCTATCCTGGTATTCCTAAGTGCGAGTAGATAGTCTTCAACGCGTGCAGGTGGAGAAGAAAAGGTTTACATTCCTACATATCGGTTCGGACAACCTATTGAAACATTTAGAATGAAGGGCGTCGCTCACCCCATGGGAGGACTTTGGGCTTCGATGCCGGGCTTGTGGTGTTCACCCAGTGACACACATCACGCCTTCATCAAGCACTCTGAGTTTGCTTCGGCGTCGCATCGTTTTTTAAATCTCTCTTGCGCGCCCGTGTTGTATTATGTTAGAGGTGGGTGAGGGGGAGGGTTTCGTTGCTGTTCTTGTATCGTTAAGCTAACCTCTGGGTTCCAGATGTTATACGGCTTAAGATGGAGATGGTGGGGTGGAAGTGTTCTTTCTGCGCCGGCGCCCGAAGCGGTATTCCTTTTTTTTTTTTTTTTTGCGTGAGGGGTGGTCTTTCTTTCTTGGTGTTCGAATACAAGAAAGGCATGCCTGATTGTCTCGCCTGCTGACGCGGGAGTTTACGGCCTGTTTGTCGCGTCATCACGTGCAGCTTGACCAGTGTGTGTGTCGTTATCCTTCTGTTCTCTGGCGCGGCAAAGTGGCTGTCTGAGGGAGACAGAGATAGCGAGGACGAAAGGAGGGAGACAGCTGGGGGGGACGGAAGTAAGAAACGGGAAAAGTATGCATAGCGACCTAGGTCGCACTAAGGAATCGCCGTGATAATAAATTGTGTGCTCGTCGGTCATCATATCAATCTTCCGCTAAGATGCTAAGCTATTCGCTAAAATCTCCTATCGGCGTAAACGGACAAGGAATGAGCTACGCGCTACGAGCATAAGCGCACGATGAGTTTTGGTTCTCTCTTAATTACAAGGCCGCAGCACTTCCGTGGTATATAGGAAACCACATTCAACAATATTATTATTGGGTTGAAAAGAAGCAGCGTGCATCAACCCTTGTTGAGAAAAAGGTACTCGTACAAATTCAACAAAATGTTGTGGGACCCTAAGCTTCGCCTTACGAGTTGAACGCCAAGCGATACCTGGCCCCATTCTCATCGCGCTCTCTTTCGCTTGCCATGCTCGTAAGTCACCTGGCCACACTTGTTATTGTATGTCATTACTCGTGGATTTGAGATCATGAATTACTGCAATGTAACGGACAAAGTCATTTCGGAGCGGGCAAGTGCAGCCGTGGACGACAGAGAGTAAGATGGAGTGACGAAATTAAGAAAATCACAGGCATCAAATGGAATCAGATCGCACAGGACAAGAAAGGACGCAGAGCATTGGGAGAGGTCTTCAGTGGACATAAGATGGGCTGATGACGATGACAAAGTGGCTATGCGCCTTCAGAACTCGCCGATGAAGAATCGCCTGGCGCTTGTACACAGCACAGAATCCATGACAAACGCGTCAACATGGCGTGAATGAACGTCTACACGCTCGCGAGCACTGGTGCAAGCACAGGCGACTACACCATGAAGCCAAAGTGCGATCATCCTCCAGCGTGCTCCACGCATGCGGGGCAGGGAAACACGGTGCCATTAGTGGTGTCGCGATGCGACTGTTTCGATTTCGTGCCAAGTTGCCGTGTGGCGCCTCGCATGGCAACGATGTGAGTGAGCGCCGCTAGGGGTACATATTGTGTACAATAAAAGAGTGTGTGACGAGAATTGACAGAGGTCGGACGTACTTCTTCGGTGCGTTCGTGGCTTGCCGACCGGCCACGTCGGCTGCGGGCTTCTTCTTCGGCGTGCTTAGCCACGACACAATTAGTGTCCCTGTATATGCTCCGTGGCGGTGGTTTTGCACCGTTTTCTGATAGTACTGATAGCCTTGAAGCGGCCAGGGTCATTCAGTCTGCTCAGAAATTCACCAATTTTAAATAACCGAATGAACGATGTTCGGTGTATGCTCTGACGTCACAGCCTCCGAGCCGTCAGAAATATGGAGCTGGTGCCAGAAAAGTGAGCGTGACGACATCATTCAACAATGTGTTGAGCTCTTTTGAACTTCACAGCGACGATTGGAGCCCATGAAGTACCGCCGTATTGCTTTAGACGGCCCGCCTGCTCGGGTAGGCAGCGTTGCAGGTAATGACTTCAAAAACAGAGGGTGGCTCGCGTGGGAATCCGCTACAAATTTGAAAAATTGATTTTCAAGAAAACTAAATGACTTGCAACCGCCTGGCTTGGCATATTTATTGTAGCACCGAGGAGAACGTATACCGAAAATTTGATTGAGATCCCTAAAGGATGCCACGTGCGCATGTGGCATCTTCTTCTGTCTTCTTTCTAGCGTCCTTCTTTCTAGCGTAGTTAAAAAATTTTAAAAGGACCTTCTCAATATGAGCTATTAGGAAGGAAGGCCTGGCTAGTGTGTGCAGGAGCCTTGGTAACTGAATGCTCTCCAGCGGCTTTGCACGAGAGCAACCGGTAGAGACGCTTGACTATAGCAGCGGATCTTTTAATGCGAGATCGTGTGCACACCTCGCTTTCTCGGGGAGGCGAAAGGACAGCCCGCGAAACAGGCGGGGACTCGGCGCCGTCATACGCGTGGATCTAGTGTGTTTCCGTCTATATCGCGCTCTGTTTTACGGCAATGTTCATCTAGAGTCGATGGAAAGCAACATGACAAACATTAATGTGCATGCAATGAGGGGAAGTGCTGCTTACTTGCTCCTTGTAGATTTCCAGGTAGGAGGCTTGCACTATGTACTCGACGCGCCTGCGTTGCGCGATCTCCCCGAAGAGGTAGCGGAATGTCAGCTGCATGATGCCGGGCTCACTGGCGGCGCCTTCCGGTTCCTCCTGCGATCAGTGCTGCAGTATTATCAGAAATGTGGCGCAGGGTGTGCGATGCTTTTTCGCGACAGACAGACTCTGATACGAATGGATATTGGCAGCCGATACTACCAACCCCGTAAAATAGTGAGCTTTGTATATAACCAGGCGGAAGGTGCCTAACAGTGTTGGGCTAGTTGGTACATAACTAACGACGTCGCGCAATGTTAGAAAAAAAATTAAAGGAGAGCGTAAGAGCGAAAGAAAAAGACAGAGCACCAACTCACAACTAATTTTATTTCCAGAAGTATTCTGAATAAATAGGGACCAGAGAGAACATGCACACAGCTAGTGCACATCACGCATGCCAGGTTATAGAGTGCAGTGGACCGACAATGAACCTTAATGAATCCTGAGGAGCTACGTAAGGACTCCCTAGCGGGAGGCCGTTGTAACCGCTGGCCGCACCCACGTGGAGGAAAGAGCCAAGTTTTCGGGAATGGCAACTAGGAAAAGGCTAAATCTAACAACTGATATTGGCTATTGTGCATAACAACCGATGGCACGCCTGCACAAAAATCCCCATTTTTTTCTTTATGGCGTAGGCTTCCAATAATTCTCGAGCCAACCTATCTCGGCTTCTTCCGAGAATGCGCATGTTCTTTAACAGCGCCTCACAGCCACACGAGGCACAGTGTAAGCGCAGATGCAAATTCTGAATTGATAAGCGGTGTTCCCCTAAATGGTCATTTGTGCAGCGTTCTGTATATGGACAACATAAACACTGGCACAGCTCAGAGGAATCTCATAGACGGCGCCCACGACATTGACGCAGGATAATGGGATTGACACGCTTTTTGTCATATGCGGCCTCCGTGAGGAGATGCGGGCGCAGGAGCCTTGAAAGATTCTTTGCAGCAGAAAAGAGCAGTGGTACATGGTGCCGATTCGCAACCTTTTTCGGGTTGTGGGAAACCGTATCTACATGTGGTGCCCTACACGCACAAAGTTTAGTTATGAAAGTGCCTACTTTTTCACATGATGAACTGCTGGTGGGTGATTACAATGATGGGCAGTCAATATATCTTTGTGCCTTAGTAACAAAAGTGACCCAATTCTCTCAATTCCTATCAAAGACAAAGCCAAATCCCCTTGACCCCCTAAGAAATTTGTTACGCCGTTAAAAGCAATCATAGAATGTGAATAAAGGTCAAAAACTGAAAAAAATTCATGTGGCCTCGGGAAATGAATGAATGAATAGCAATGGCGTTATAAAGGGACTGCGCACCGTCCATCACCGATTTGCTGTTTTTAATACAAAAGTGTTTTATGCAAGGGTGCACCACGGCTTACTCACGTCAGTTCCGTAGCGGAAATGACGCAGTAAAATATACACCTCTGAATGAAAAAGAAAAACAAGTAGAAAATGTTGAGGATGCATTTGTAATCGAACCCACAACCTCCTGTTATGCGGCGAAAGGTGCCAGGTGCTCTAGCGACAGCTCATGCACTTTCTTTCATTCAGTGTCATCAGACACAGACATCAGTCGCCCAATAGAAAAGGAGGCGTAACCGGGAACAAAAATTTAGTCTCACTAGAGGCGATCGCTGTTACATTGTACACAATGAGAAGCGCGCGTGATGGTTTATTCAAAACTCTTAAGAAACCAAGAGGACGGACCGTGCTCAGCCAATCAGGCACACACTCTTGTTGTTTCAACTCTTCAGTGTATCGTGCCATATATTGCTTAAGATGATATGTGGTGGCTGGATGCGCAATGGTAACCAGACATCCTGGAGCATCATAAGCAGAGGAGGCTCACAAGAATTTTTGAGTCGTAGGGTACTCAGTGCTTATCGCCAAGTACATGGTGCCATAGATGGAGGTCGATTGGGAATTTCTGGTGCATTGTTCTTTAAAGGGCATCCCAGAAATATACCCTTCACAGCAGTGAACGAAAACATGGTCTATATATACTCCGGCTATTCACAGATAAGACTGCCAGTGCACCACGATAAGAAATTTCCCCGCTGTCCCATAAAATTTTTCACCGATAGCGTGTCTGCATGGAGCCTGAAGGAGAACGTTTTTGTTGAAGGGCCCCTAAACCACCCAAAGCTCAAAATTTAGCTTCTGTGTTGCAGTTGTACACGAGTCGGTAACGAACACATAGCCGCGAGAATTTTTCGTAACAGTGCAGTAATAACAGAGTTACACGTGTTTTATGATTCCCCGCTTATTTCGCTCTTTCCTTCACTATGCGCCGTCTGGCCGCTGCCGTCTTTTCATTGCCGACTACTCCTCCCAATGTCACGATGGCTATCGCCAATGAATTCTTTTGCTTTGTGCCGGCCTGTCGTCCTGCGAAGGGCGCCGCTAGTGACAATGAAAACGTATGGTGACTGGCTGTGCTGAAAAACCTCACAGGGCAAACCCGACAAGGAAGAAGGAGCGTGCGTAATTTCTTGCGGATCTTGCCGGCACTCGTTCGGCCAGTGACACTGGTGGCATCAAGACTGCTACGCTGACGTCAGAACGAGCTACGGAGCGTAGGAAATAGTCCGGAGAAGGGACTGTTTTCTTCGTCTTGTGGCTCTCCCGGGCCACATAGCGCTGCCTCGTTTCGTATTGATGATCGTGACGGAATTCCGATATCGATGCGCATATTTACCCCAAATGCGTAAACAATATCAATGGTTTAGGGGCCATTTAAAGACTGTACTGTCATTTTATTTGCACGGTCCAAGACGTCAAGACCAGGGGCCTTCAATGCATATGCCCCTGTACATTGGCGCCGGGAAAAGACTGTCACATATGTGTACATCATTATACGATCGTTTGCGCCCAACACTCCACATTCCAGAGATGAACGTTCAGAAAGTGAGCACTATCAATTATTTCCTCAAAATAGGTCGCCTATTGAACCCGGCATGCTCTCTTTTGCGACTTTAAAGCAGTACTGACAAGAATTTTTGATACTCGACCTCGTATAGCTGCTCTAAGTAAAAGCTCTTCCGTGGACAACACCAAAAAGAATATCGCGGGGCCTCATCACGCAATGAATATATTTTTTTATAAGGATCCCTTGAAAGCCCACTTGCAGTTTCGATTTCGAGGGGGCGATTTCCTAGTGATGTGTCATCACAGTCGGACGTACGCCTAAGTCACGTGGAGACAACAGTTCGCGATGGCGTAGCAGCAACTTTGTTGGCTATGGTCAACTGCACGTGGGGCACGCCAACAACGATGATTTCACCGTCGTCCAGCGATTCTGACAGCGAAATCGGCGATTTTCAAGCGACTGTGTTCATACGTCGTCGTATTGTCTATCGCGCTGGGGCAGGCTTGCATATGCAGGGCGACGTAAACTTTAATATTAAGCTAAAATACTTTGCACTTGTTTCCTGGCTATGGTGCGTGGACAGCGCTTACAATGCATGGCTAGAAAATAAAAAAAAAAGTATCCCTTTTGGCTGTGTCAGTTCTCCTCTAAACCGAACAAGTCTGTGCCGGTGCCTCAACTGACGCATCATGCGCAAGAATGCGCAAGAAAAACGCGCCTTACATTTGCTCTCACCAGCGTCTCTCCCTCTCCTTGGATGTGATTGATTGTGGTAAGGAAAGAGAAGCAAATTTCTGCAACCAATGTCGTGCGCACAGCTCAGCATCTGTAGGGTATGGGAAAGCGACTGAAAGAAGACCAAAGTGGAGGCAGGCACAGTACACGGGCCTCTGGCATTTTCTCCTCCATCGACAATGCGACCGCCGTGGCCGGGATCGAAGCTGCGTTGTTTGGGGCCAAGCACCGTGTCCAACCGAGGTGCGCTCGTTCGCCTCCGCATTCCCTCGATATCCTCCCGAGCCGACCATGCGTGGCGGGGACGTCCTTTGCCGGCGCTCTCGCATTCCGTTGCCAAGCGCGGCGAGGTCGGCATCCAGCTGTATAGGAAAACTGGGCTTCTTTTCGTTCTCTCTTTGTTATGCTGGGATCCACCAAGAAATCAGTGGCGCACTTCTATCACTTAAGTGGATGTTTCAAAATGTCAACACAAAGTTGATATAGTATATTTTAATCCCACAACCACCTTTACAGCAGCTGGAAGCTCTACCGTCGCCGACACTGAATAAACGGGCCTTATACCACACCGCTCTAAATTTGGCGTCTAACCGATGTGCGCTTTATGAAAACGCGTTTAGCAAGCAAAATTATCATTGAATTTGCATCGCCTCCCTTCACTGGACCCTTGGTGGATGGATGGATGGATGCTATGAGCGTCCTCTTTGTAACGGGGCTGGTGACATGTGCGCCACCAGGCTCGTAAAAAAATTTAACAACTTTTACTTTTAAATCCGAAGCATTTCTTAGCAAACTTCGGCGAGTTTGAGCGTATCTATCTATCTATCTACGCGCCTACGATTTTGTGCTCTCCTGGCCGTTTCGCTAATGGGATGTTTACGAAAACTGGTATGCCACAACATGACTACATGACGAACAAAAATGACAGGTCATAACATGAAAATCATGACATGCATGTCATGAGCAGCATGATTTACATGCCACGGTTTTGATGCTCTCCTAGCCGTTTCGCTAATTGGATGTATGCGAAAATTGGTATGCCACAACATGACTACATGACGAACATAAATGACAGGTCATAATATGAAAAATCTTGACATGCACGTCATGAGCGGCATGATCTACATGCCACTCGTTTCGTTAATGGTATGTACACCAAAATTGCTATGGCACAACACTACTGCATGACGAACTGAAATGACAGGTCATAACGTTAGAATCGTTACATGCGTGTATGAGTGGCATGCTTTATCTGCCACAGTCATTGAGCTCTTGCGGCCGTTTCGTTAACTTCATATGTACCAAACTCGGTATATCGACACAACAATGCAAATCCATGTTACGTTCCGGATGCGTGCTTCGCATTTCCTTGATTCCAACTGCACGTGGGATCTGCCAATTTTTTTCTTTCCCCACTCTTTAAGTTCTCCTACTGCCTTTTAAATCGTGGTAACAGAAGAAGGCACGTGCGACGCAGCACCAAGCCAACGCAGTCTGACCAGCGAAGGAGGTAGCATGAAAGGCAAACCAGTTTGTCCGCAGTTCAGGAAGAATGCGCAATCCGTCCCCGTTCACTGGAGAACCGGACAACTAGTGTGACGTATGCCCTGTGGCAAGAGGGGCCTTGTCAGTTCTAGGTGGGGTTGGAAGAGCGGCCACGCCCCTTTCCGCAATTATAACCTCTCCGTCAGAATGGGACGGCAGGAGCAACGCCGCGCTGCCACAGCCGATCTCGGAGGCCGCGGTCACACGAAGGCGTTTCGGCGCGCCTTCGCGATGCGGTGTCATCGCAGCTTGCAGTGTGAGGTCCGTTCGATTTACCTGCACTGCCGGAACTAGTGCACGTGGTGGCACACTCGACCATTCGTTTTGTCAGTGCAAGATGGCGCCCTTTGAACTTAGCTGATCGTTTTAAATGAGTGTAGATGTCGTGCAGAATTAGTACAGCCAGACCCCTGCACTGACGTGAGAGCTAGTGCCGTTCATGCAGAATTTTCAGCCGTGGCAGCAGACGACGTAAGCATGTCAATCAGTGGTAGCCCTGGCGACATTGACGCCGATCCCGAATGAAGAGGGGAGCCGCGAGTCCACCAAGACTTCCTCAAAGTACCTCGAAATTCTGTTGCGTTGTATCCTAGTTAGTTTGAGAGCCAGAACTGGTGACGACATCGTCAACTCTTGGTTTTCGCTGTCGGAGTTTGTATTTGTCTAGCGGCTATACTCGGCGGCTGATCCGAGGGTCGCAGGATCGAATCCCGGCCGTGGCAGCTGCGTATCGATGGAGGCGAGATGTTGAGGCACGCGTACTGTGCGATGTCAGTGCACATTTTGACGTGCACTGACATCGCACAATACACGGTCAAAATTTCCAGCGCCCCTCCACTACGGCGTCTCTCGTAATCACAGCTGGTTCAATTTTGGAACGTAATACCCCATCTGCCGGAGTCCGTCAATTCGACAATTGTTCGAACGATGCATGGCTACAGATGCATGGTGCAACGCAGTCCATAGCTCCAACGCAATTAGCCAGTTTGTGCACCCAACACCTCTTAAAAGCGTACAGGCAAGGAACAATTAACAGTTGGATGAACGCAAACAAACAGGTGCGAAGTGCGCAGCAGTAGCAAAAGGCTTGCACTACTGCAGTTAGGCGCTGTGCTAGGGCTGCACTTGTTGATAACACTTCCTCTTGGGCTTGTTGGTTCTTTATAGTGCATATTGTTGCGCGTATGCGCGAAGAGGAGGACGATTGATGGTCATGCATGTGCAACGGTAGTGAAAGGAAGAGGAGGACGACGTCAACCACCAGCTGGCCGCTGTTGATCTCGCTTTAGCGACCTCATTAAAAGGACCCCCTTCATTGCTCAGAGCGTCGAGTGCCCTCGTAACAATATGCTTTACAGGGCGCTAAATCAACGTACAGAGGGACACACAGAGCGCCAACTGATTTACTCAGGAGACGGAAGAAGGGTGACTGTTTATGCACATGCGCAACACGGAGCAATCATGCAACAAAGCAAGTTTGTTTATCTTATTTCAAGTGCATGCGAAACAGTTGCATCTCGGCATCAAAGAGCAATATAGAGGTATCACTCACACACCTATCTCCTTTCATTTTTATCTTCCAAAAGTTCCCTAGCTATTTTATTAGCACCCCTACCAAGTATGGCGATGCGCCTAAAATGCGGTTCACACGCGCAGGCTCTACAATGCACGCTAAGGTGCGCACCGTCCGATTTTCTTAAACTGTTAGAGTGCTCCGTCAGTCGAACAAACAGGCAGGTGCCTGACCGTTCGACTGAGGGAGCACTCTAACAGTTTAAGAATATCGGACGGTGCGCACCTTAGCGTGCATTGTAGAGCCTGCGCGTGTGAACCCTCTACACTATTCTAGCTGACTTAAGCACAGGCGAGAGGCTTCTGTAGGACAGGCCCAGCACAGGATTTCAAACCAGGAAAGCGACCTCATTAGCATGGGCTTTCTCAAAGGCGGTTTTCAGCGGACACCACAGTTTCACAGCCGGCATGAACCGCTTCGCTGTTAAAATTAGTTGTTTTGACTGGAATGCAAAGCTCACGCATTCGTCAGATCGCATAGTGTGGCCTCGCAGAATCGTACAAATTAGCACCCAGTAAACGGCTCAGCCTCTCTGCTCTGCATCCCCCAAACTCATCTCGAACTTGTATTTGGCTAGAACATCAGGCACATTCATCCAAACCCAAAAACGCTCTTGAGATTTTTCATCAAACCGGCGGGAAACACACATATCGCAGCGGGCTTGAAGTCAGCTAGGCCAAAGAAAATTCATTGTCTCTGTTACTTGAGCCCGATGGCAACGTCGCCGACATGTTCATGCGATTCCATACATCATCCGGTCATTATTCATCTTGAAAAATTTATGGAATGCTGGGACCTACCGGTGGTCCAGTAAGCGTGTAGGTCTTGCCGGCACCCGTCTGGCCGTATGCCATGATTGTGCTGGCAAACCTGCAGTTAAAGAAAGAATTATTATACAGAAATTGTGAGTGTACTGTGCTCAAGTGCTTTGATGCCTGCATGCTTATGTGACTTGACAAGGTGAACGTACTGGTATTAATTACAGAAGCGCAGGCAAAGTTGCGCTTGCAAGGTACGCTGAATCAGACTGCATTTTTCGATCTTCGTAATACTGTAACGGCGCTATGCGAGGAAGGAAAAAGGCAATCTTTAGGAAACGGCGCAGTGAGGTCCGCCATGGATATGGTTTTAATTATTCAAAGGCCTTCGCGTTTAACGTCGTTCTATCGTGGTGGAGGCCGGTGGATGCACAAGACCCACAGCGGACTTGTCCTCGGCCGAAGGGCCGGCAATACCAGCCAGTCGTCCATGAATGGGTCCATTCATAATGCATTGTGCTCTGGCAACGCTGTTCTGCAGTCGTCTGCATTAGGAGAGGCCACAGAGTTTCTTACTATAAAGGGTCACGTGGCACTGCGATCGTTCAGCCACCATGGGAAATATGGGAAGTACACGCTTCAGATTGGTTCGCGTTGGCTTGCGAACTATGCACAAGCCATTACTTCTGCAGTTTTGGTTTTATTTACCACGTAACGTGCGGCAAGGTTGTTCGAGGCGTCTAAAGCACTCGGGAGAAACGAAAGCTAATAAGATAAACTACCTCGACTACAGCCAAAGCTACTACAACACACAATGGCGAAAACCAGCGTCGCATTACCACACGATGCGATTCCGCCAGCCTGTTTCATTATGCTCGCCACTCAGTACTTTCTCATTAGTGGTCTGGTGCACTTTCGATAGAAAGCCTGCGCGAAAAGCGAGCTTGCGAATGTAGGCGTTCATGCATCTGCTTGCCGTGGTGCGGTGGTGTATTGGAAAGGGTGGTCAGAGCATAGAGACGCTTGCGAATTCGATCTCATTTGTTTTCGTTGTCATTGTAAACACACACTTGTAATGTGAAGGGCTGCATCCAAGCTGCAGCCAGCTGCTGCATAGTGGATATGCGTAAATCACGACAAGCGGGGCGCGCGCTTCAGTCAGCAGTCGGTAACGAAAAAAGAAGAAAAAATGGCAGCGTATCTCCGTGCTTCGCTGCAAATGTCGTCGAAAGGCAATAGTCTTCTAACGGCCGTACTACATGAGTCCCGGTTCATCTGCCGTTCGGCACGAGCTTCGGGCGTTTCGTGGGCACGCTTGAGACGACGGGCATCGGCACGCCGGCGCTTCTCCACTGCAATCTGCTCGTCGGTCTTTTCCCTGCGTTGTCTGGGCATGTCTTGTAGAGTGTGTTCTATATCTTCAAACGGGCATTTATGTTTTGCCTTGCCTCAGATAGCGCCCTGTCTATGTTGAATCGGCCGCGCGTGGCTGGCATTGATGAAATGAAGGCAGCGCTGCGTGAGATATGGACGCCATCTGGCCATGATATCGGGAAACGCAAGAAGCTCGCGTAGTACGCAGAGTTACTGGTAGGTGGCAGCACCGTGTCTTTCGCCATTCTACAGAATCGAAAAGCAGGACACACACACACACACACACACACACACACACACACAGACCAAAATTTCTGCGTTGAAGTATCCCAAGAAAGACTATCGTCTTTAAAACCTATCAGGAGGCCAGAAGCATCCAGCTGCCGCATGAGCCGTTGAAACAGTCACCTGTATCGGCAATCTTCAGAAACCTTGATAAAAGATCAAACGCGCGCCGTTCGCGACAGCGTCTGCGAGTGATGCTCGCGGTTCCCGAGCTCGGACGGAGCAGACGCCGAAGCAGACGACACGTTTAGCGTTTCTCTTGAAAGCTCAACACTTCTCACCAAATATGACATTGTTTTTATTTCCATGAATGCATTCTGCGCATTTTTCAGAGAGAAACGCACGTTTGCTTACACTCATGCAAAAAACATAATTACTCTGTGGCGCCACATCTAGAGCAAGATTGTCAAAGGATGCATACGCTGGTGGCAAAATTTGTCGTTGCTTTCCTTCAACTTCACAGTTATGCAAACATCATGCATCTGTTGTTACATACTGGAGACAAAATCAAGTATGAATTGTAAATATTTTCTTTTATTTTTGTTTAAAGCTCAGAAAACAATCGTCGCGAGACTCAAGAACGAAATTCATCCGAAGCAGATCCGAAGTCTGTACTTCCCATAATTCCCATGGTGGTTGAAGCGCCGCTGAACGGGTTGCCATAGACCCTGACACTAAATTTCTCTCTAGTGTATAAGAAAGAAACTCTATGGGAGAGGCCTAGAGGCTGATGGTGCTTTCGGACCAAGAAAGTGCAGCAGTTTCCTGCGACATCCAGCTGCGAAATGTCACAGGAGCTCCCTGTGCTCCAAAAAGTCGACGAGAATGCAATAATTAAGTCTTGCGTTCTCATGTACCCACCCGGAAGGCAGCTGCTACAGACAGATTTGCATTCTTCGCAACGGAAACAGCGCATATAAATTTTCTCCTTCTGCGACACGTACTTGAGATGTGAAGTAAGCATTAGAGGAAATTATAGGTTGTCGAGAACTTCCCGGTGTAAAATGTCTAAGATAAGCTCGATCGTGTGACAACACAACGTCCCGCGTTATTTACGAGTGCCATTAGAAACGAGCTCCAGATAACGAAACCACGTTGTTTCTGAGTGCTTCTTTCCACCTCTCATTTCTCCAGCCGCATCTACCCTTCCCAGCTGCGTGTCTGATTTTAAGCAATGCGTCGACAGTGCGCCGAAACGTCTCGCAAAAATCTGACTATCGCATTGTGGAGTTTCACATTATACCCGTTGGTGTGAGATGGTAACATTAGATTACGTAGTACGTGTCAATGGACAACCTATTGCGAGTGCCGCCAAAAGGTGGCTTAGTATACTTGAGAAAAAGGAAATGACGCGCTCGTCGTGGTCGCCTCAACCGCTCCGCGGCTTTTGACGAAATAGAGGGGAAAATAGTAGGACCAGGAGGACCGTCATGTCGCTGCAATGGTCAATGATGGACGGCCGAAGCTTGGCAGCGATTTCGAGCTACCGATCACATATATGTTGGAAATTAGCAGAGGAATAAGAACAAATCAGGGGCGGCTGCTTCTGCAGCTGGCGCCAAGACGTGCGTGCACATCTGGCATCATGTACTACATAGGGATGTTCTCGCCATTCAAGGCATACGAAGGCTGTTTAGCGGCCTCCCTCTTTCTGGCAGCGTTGTGCAATAATATATTTACATTACAAACTACCAATACAGCAGGGAGGGACGGAGCGCGCAATTCTTAAGTTATTCAATTACTGCTGAACACTGACGATTGCACACATACGTGAGGTTTTTGATGACATAAGTTGAAGTTTTCATTAATGATGATTCATGGTGAAGCGTCCAGGAAACTTGCAAATTGCGCCGCATATTTACCGTGCTAATAATGTGGTACTATTAAAATTTCATATGTTGCGCAAGCACAAGCATGAAACCGAAGCATGTAGCGCACTACACTAACCATATCAGAGGAAAAGAAGTGGCTGGCTAAATCTATGCGGTTCTACCGATGAAAGGCCGCTGCGCGATCAAGTACCGGCGGGGGTTCGTGTCCACAGCATGCAGAGGCAGGCACGCTTCAGTGATGTGCGGCTCAGTTATCCGAGCGAAGTCACTTAACATCGTATCTGATGCTACCCAGCCAACGACCGTCAATTCACAGACCTTCCATTCCTGTATTGCGGGTTTCAACAAGACGTCTTATATCAGAGGCATCTTTGACGGAGGCAGTCAGTGCACGTTCATAAAGGAGGACTTAGTGACACGGTTGGAACTGAAAATTGTAAGAGAGATGAGCCCAGATGTGAACAGGTTTGCATCAGACGCTCCTTCTCAGGCGAAAAGCTGAAGTGTCGTGGAGGTTCTACGTGCCAGTTTGATGGCACCGAGCACATCATTGAAGCGATAGCCATACCAATAATTTGCCACTACATCACTGCAACGGCTATAGGATTTTCCTTCGCAGTGAAACTACACCAAGTAAATATTTCAACTAACGGACGATCAAACTGTGCCTCGGGGATCTGGCGAGGAAGGCCTTAGCATGCTTACAGGGTCCGAAAATTGTGAGCAGTTACATCACACGCAGCAGGGAAGTGGAAGGATTGGTTGTGGTCAAGACCACTCTCGGCTGGACGCTACAAGGTCCTGTCAAGAAAACGAGCTTCATAATCGGAACATGCCAAGTAATGATCTGCGTCCTGCGAGTGGAAGTCGAAGAAGCTCAAAAACTGGAACAAAGCATACTGGAATCTTTCCGGATTTTCGACACTATGGGAATCGCGAAAAACCAAGCAGCCCATGGCAACGCAGACATGTCGCCTGTTTTCCAGCAGTAACGTTGTAAAGACTGGGTACCAAGTGGCCGCGCCGCGTAAAGAACCGGATATTGAGCTGCTACAGGACAACTCGTTTACAAAATCTGGTTAAGAGCATATCAAAGCCCCAACTCAATGACATCCTATGTATGACAGTGGCAAAGCCACCGACGCTTCAGTCCACTGGATGCGCAGTACAGTTTGGCACCCCGCCGTTGACCGTTATGAAGTTTACCTCTCTCCACAAGCTCCTGCGTGTCATCGCGTGGGTTCCATGCTTCGTCTCCAACGTTAAGTATCAGGCTACAAAAGCTGGAGTCCTTTCAGCTGAAGGAATATCGGTAGCTGAGGAGTATTGGATCCCACAAGTGAACCTGAGGAGAGGAGTTGCCTAGACAAAGTACGCCCAGAAATTCGCGGCTATTACAACTACCCCCATTTCCGGACGACGACGAACTTTTGCGTGTCAGAGGAAGGTTGCCAAACCTCACTGACAGTCAGGACATGAAGCATCCATTGCTAGTTCCTAGTCCACGTCCTGGATGCCCACCAGAGAGTTATGCACAGAGGAGTGACGGCAATGATAAACCACGTACGCGAACGATTTTGGGGCTAGCACGGCGAGCGCCAATCCAGCGATGCCTGATATGCACGAGATCTATGGTAATGGCGCTTCCAGAGCTCCAATAGAATAATGTAATCTTAATTTTTAAGTGCGCAATAACACGAGCATTGCATTTGGAACTGTTCTCGGATGTGTCTTCACCTGCGTTCATGTTGACATTCCAGCGCTTTATTGCAGAAGGGGTCTCCCGTGTGTCATTTACTCCGACAATGCTTTTAAGAGAACGCCTCGGGAGCAACAGCAAATATGGAAAGTTCTCCAACGAGATGACTTACAGGCATACAAGTCGAGACTGTCTCTACGCGGAAGAACTTTCAACAAAGGTTGAAGCGACCGGTGCTCAATTCACGGCCACTGACTTATTGTTATAGTCATGCAAGCGAGCCTGTATCCATCACGCCAGTGCGCATCTTAGCGGGCCAGCAACTGACGATGTTACCGGAAGACAATACATTGTCAGACCGAGTGGCCAGTGAGGACAGGAATGACTGTCAGCGGCGATTCCAACATGGGCAAAAAATAATGGATGATTTATGGAAAAGATGGAAACACGAACATTTGCTGCGACTTCCATCAGCGCATCGCTCAGGAACTTTAAAAATAGGTGACGTCCTAATAGTGGACATTCCAAATACGCCCAAATTATTCTGGCCATGAGCACAGGTGCAAGAAGTGTGCCCAGGCACCTACCGATTAGTGCGCACCTGTTAAGTTCAGTTAGAGGGTGGCAGAGTCTTCAAGAGGCCAGTGCAGAAGCTGCATCTAGAACTAGATGCCGCCGCCTTTGAGGCCCCGGACACAGCAGATCGGAGCGAGGCGCACATATTTTAAGTTATTCAATCAGTGCGGAACAATGACAAGTGCAGTACATACGTGAGGGTTTTGATGACATGAAGTTTTCATGAACGTGGATTCATGGTACAGCGTCAGGAAACTTGCAAATTGTGCCGCATGTTCAATGTGCTAATGACGAGGCGCCTTAGAATTTCATTATGTCGCACATTTTTCCGGAGAGTTGGAGTGTATGTGCACTGCTTTGAAACAATTAATGTGTACGCTCAAACCACGCCATCGACTCACGCATATTTATTCTCGTGAACAATCGCTTTCGTCCGTGAAAGACAACACGACAAGCAAAAGGCGATCCAGAATGCTCTGTCGATCATGCATGCATCACGTACCGTGCAGCGATTTAAAAATCTTCAAAAATGCGCTCGTCTTAAACCTGCCAGTGCTTTAGTCGCTGGGAAAGCAATTCATACTAACAGGAAAAATAGAAACAAGCCTGAACAGCGATATCGCGCGCGTCGACCACCGTTCCGTACACACACGATGCTAATATCGTTGATAAGGCACCTGAGCAGTGGTGACATTATCCTTACGATCCTTCAGATAATCAAGGCATTTGGTTAAAAACAGTGCTACATTGTTCCCGGAGTGCCACGGATACAGACCCCGTGCACTGCGGCCGGTAGGAGTGAGAAAACATCGCGGAGCGACAGCGAAGAAACAGCAGCCGATACTGGCTCAAGTACAGCAAGTTGTGGTTTCCTGAACAACACGGTCGATGACGCATACGGAGATGTCCATAGATGGCGCTCTACATTTTGAATATCCTCTATTTCTCCGGACACCGAGCACGCAGAAGAATGGCTGATTACGCACGCGTCGCAGCGCACAAGCGGTGGTACCCTACACTCATAATAGCCAATCTACTACTTCTAGCTCAAGGGCCCGGCATGATATGATACAAACGAAGGAGAACTGACCAGCTGGCATTTGAGCGATCGGTCCGCTCGATTGTGGCAAGTGCGCTGCTAGGAAACACCCGTCAGGCTCCTTACGTTGCGTACATCCTTCAAGTTCTGCTTCTGTGCCCCCGTATCGTTTCCATCATGTCCGAAGCTGACAAAGTAGACCATATCCTGAAAGGTGTCGCCGATGATACTCTTCTTTGTTGTTGGAGGTTGCTCTGCAGTCGACGACATTGTCAGCGGGTGCCGGCATTTGGACGGCGCAAAGAGCCATCGCATCACGAAGCAGTCCGTGCGGCTTCCTAACATGGCCGCTACCTCATCGTGCGAAGACGCTCATTACTCCATTCAGCTGCCCACCTCAGATAGCGTTCTGTGTATTGTGCGGAGTGAAATCGAAGCTGAATCGCCATATTCTTCCATACGCCATTCAGAGGGCACTCATTCGACGGCCTCTCTTATCGAGGCAGTCGTCCGCGACGACCTTCCAAACGTAGGCATTCAAGCAGTGTCCTTCACGACTCGACCTCCGCTTCGACCGGCAGCTCCACTTCATCGACGACTACCTACATTTCGCCGCTGGCGAGATCTGGCCCAATGGTGACAACAAGCCTTTATGCTTCAGCTCCAGCGGCATAAGGCACAGTTCCTGCTATTGCCCTTATCGTCAGCCCTCGTATTCCCGCTCCACGTATTGCACACGACATTCGCCGTTTAGCGCCCTGATGAATCGACCTATCGTGAACGCATGTATTGCAACCTGACCTATTGTGGCCCAATGTACTGTGACCCTCCTACGTCTGCTAGATCATTAAGCCGATCACTTTCACCGCGTGATCGTCACTCCTGCTCACCTCTGCGCCGCCGTCCATCGCCGCAACCTTCTGTACGATCATCTCAAGAAAACTCACAAATGCAGCTCCCGGAGGTGACGCCTTATTGGAACTCAGACCCGGAAATCCTCTGCTTACACCACCGATGGGCCAGAACCTACTCACCGTTCAAGTTGACCACCTACCAGTAACCGCCCTGATCGACAGCGGTGCACACATCTCAGTTACCAGTGCGGATCTCCAGAAGCGGCTCCAGAAAGTGCTTACACTTGCCGAGTCTCGCATAGTACAAGTTGCGCACGGAGTAATGCCCGAAATACTGGGAATGTGTAAACCCATGTAAGCGTTGGTGGTCACCACGCATCCGTTTTGATTTACGTACTTGAACACCGCCCTCACGATGTGATCCTTGGCCTTGGTAATTGACTGCTCGGCTGGCATGGTTTGCCAGATGTTCTTGACCTTCCCGACACAGTAGAGAATGAACTCTGCTCTGCTGAATTTGTCCGCCTGTTGCCACAGGCAGAGAACTATATTACTGCTAGGCCTAACCCCTGCATTCCGGATGGTGACAATGCGGTCACCCCATCTGTGTAGTGCCGTACACTCACACGGCGCCCCTTTTCCTCACACAGTTGTGACCATATTGGTCAACACAACTTACCATACGCGCCTGAATTTTGGCTCCTGCCCCCAGGTACTACATAAAGGCATATCCTTCGCCACGCTCTCGCTGTCGCACTGGTACCGACTTTCAGCCCTTTCGTCGTACCTATCCTTCGCTGGCTCTTCGGCCGAGTCCAATGCTTATTCCATAACATCGCATCCAGCACACAGCGAAATCACCAAGATGATAGCCCAGGACCTTCCCCCTCTCTACCCCCCTTCACAAGCCGACGACATTCGTGATCCGCTCATCCGCTGTTCCAAAGTAAAAAAAAAAAAATTGTCGGAGGTCGGCCTATAGGGTAAACATCCTTTGTGCAGCATCGCATGCAAACTGGTGATCCTGCGCCTGTTCATAGGCGGCCTTATCCCGTGTCACATACCACCGCCGAGTAATACAGCAGAAAGTCGACGAGATGCCTACAAAAGGCATTATTGAACCGCCGTCGAGCCCCTGGGCTTCTGTTGTTTTGGTTAAAAAAGGACAACACCAGAAGGCTCTGTGTGGACTATCGACATCTCGACGAAATAGAAAAGAAATTTAGATGTCTATCCCCTGCCACGCATAAATGACGCGTTAGGTCGCCTGCACAGTGCGATATAATAAATCTACGTTCTGGTTACTAGCGGATTGCCATCAATGACATGGAGCGCAAGGAGACCGCGTTTCTAACGCCAGATAGCCTTTATCACTTCCGAGTCATGCCGTACAGCCTGTGCAATGCACCAGCCAGCTTCGAACGCATGATGGACACGCATTTGAAAAGCTTTAAATGGGAACTCCGGCGGTTCTGCCACCATATTTTGATATCGCTGTTTTCCAATAGCATCGATAGCCCTGAAGCAGCCAGGGTCAATCAGTTTGCTCCGAAACTTGCTGATAATTTTAAATAAGTGAATGAACAGTGTGTTCAAACCGAAACGGGTAGACGCTTCATGCAGCGTATGCGATGACGTCAGTGCTCCAATTCTGGACAGCATCGTAGACAGCCTACTTTGACAGCTACAGAGACAGCTTGGCGTCCTTGTTGTCCGAGTAATGGAACGCACCCGGATGGCGTTTGCGCAACGAGACGCCATCTCGCGTCGACAAAAGCAAGCCGACGCAAACGCTCAGAAATTTCGTTCATTTTGCTTATTTCGTGTTTCAGTCTCCAAAAAACTCAGTGTAGCTCACATTAAGCGCGTAAGAAAGCGCCTAATTGTGGGCAGACGGCCACTACGGCGAGATCCGTGGATATTCAAGCAATCCTCTCAGCCGCCATCTTGTTTGAACATCAAAGCCTGCATTGTTTTTGTCTTCGTATACCGTCTTCGCGAAGCTGTCTATTTTGCCGTCTACGTGAGAAATGAAGAAACTTAAGATGGCTGCTGCTACGTAGCTGTCTATTAGCCATCTACCGTGATTATTAGAACATGCCCAGAGCCTCCCCGCCATCATAAATATGAAGCTGTTGAAGCTGGTGCCAAAAAAATGAAAGTGGCGATGCCATCAAATGATGTATTCAGCTCTTCTGAACTTGACAGCGACGATTTCAGCGCTGAAGTATGGCCGTTTTTCTTTAGACAGCCCGCCTACTCGGGTAGGCAGTGTTGCAGGTAATGACGTCAAAAACAAAGGGTGGCTGGAGTGGGAATCCGCTAAAAAAATTGGCCGCGTATCTCCGTGCTTCGCTGCAAATGTCGTCGAAAGACGATAGTCTTCTACCGGCCGTACTACGTGAGTCCCGGTTCACCTGTGGTTCGGCACGAGCTTCGGGCGTCTCTTCAGCCGCCGGGTACGCTCGCTTAGCCTCTCGGTCAGTGACAATTCGCACATCGCGCACCTCGTCTGTTTCATGTTGCCTCCGGGCGCGCCTCGATTCACGATCTTTCGCTAGCCGCTGTGCTCGTTGCTCTGACGTTTCCTGGACACGCTTGAGACGACGGGCATCGGCACACCGGCGCTTCTCCGCTGCAATCTGCTCGTCGGTCTTTTCTCTGCGTTGTCTGGGCTTGTCTTGTAGAGTGTGTTCTATATCATCAAACGGCCATTTATGTTTTGCCTTTGTCATGAGTAAGGGGGCCCAGGGCACGCGCCACATGGCGAAGAAAGAGAGATGGCGTGCATAAGTAACCAAGAGGCGCCAAAATGCACGCGCCGGTGGCACGCTGGTGTTCGTGGTTGATTGACGGCGGGCTTCGTGGCACGCGACCCGCGCCACGATCGGAAATGGTAAAGCGCTGAGCTGGCAATTGTCTGAGTGGCGACTGCCGAGGAAGGACGCATCGGCAGCTACGCTCTGCCTACAGGACGAGGTGTTCGGTTCGGAAGCCGGGACGCTGGTACCCCATCGTGTGGCCGTGGACCTCGATTACGTTCGGGCGAGGCTCTTTGGAGGTCCTGCACCGGACGGTTCGTGACCCACCGTCAACAATCTCCCTTCAAGGGTCAGCCAGCAGCAATTCACCGGGCCGTCGCATCTCTACGTCGAGCGGACGACCGTACTTGTACTTAGGCCTCCGGGTAGGCCTAACTCGGGGAGACACCACGTAGCGACTTGAGACCGGGCGTCGGCTACGGCAGCAGGCGATACCGTCTGGACGACGCAAGGGAGGCGGGCAAGAACTTGGAGTAACAAGATCAGGTCCGGACCGGCAACGGATTTTGCCGTGAAGAAAACAGCGCCAACCACGTAAGAACGTTTCATCTGTTATTTGCGACAGCGTCGCCGAAACCAACGTGGCCAGACCCAGGACTAAGCGCAGTGCCGAATTGAGACTTGAGTATTGTTAATCAGTCAGTTTCAATTAGTAGGAATTTCTTTGTTAGTTTTCTTTTCTGCTTGTATATATTTTGTTCATATTTGGTTTGCCATGTGCTGTGTTATAAAAATCTGGTTTTCCCTGTTCAAAACGCTACAGTCGTCAAACGCCTCTCTCTCCCTCTCCAACGCTCGGTATTAACCCTCCAAGATCCCCGCACGTGACGGCCTTGCCTCAGACAGCGCCCCGTCTATGTTGAATCGGCCGCATGTGGCTGGCATTGATGAAATGGAGGCAGCGCTGCGTTAGGGTGCCTTGATGCCCGCGCGCTCCGCTGGGGCGCGCGCATCGAGGCACTCTACGCTGCGTGAGATATGGACGCTATCTGGCCATGATATCGGGAAACGCAAGAAGTTTGTGTAGTACGCAGAGCTGCTGGTAGGTGGCAGCACCGTGTCGTTTTACCGAAGCGTAGGAAACGTCCGCTTTTTAGTTCATAGCGTCGCATTTTTAGCGCATCCTAACAAGCACTATGGTCTTTAGAATTATGCATCTATGTATTTTGTACTAAAGGAACACACCACCTAATACTTACGTATTGATGTTGCGCCTCATATATGCGTAATATTTGCTTTTTGGTCGACTGTGTTACATGTATGAACGCAGCTACCAGTTCAAGATGGGTGGTCGTTGAGGAAGGGGTTAAACTTTCGCCATTCTACTGAATCGAAAAGCAGGACAGACACACACACAGACAGACAGACCAAAATTTCTGCGTTGAAGTATCCCAAGAAAGACTAAAGTCTTTAATAAACGGAACTGAAAAGGTGAAGCCCACAACTTAACTGGCACCAAAACAAGAAAATTTGGAGCAAGGCACAGTTACTGGAGACACCGCGTGTGCGGGCTCTCCGCAAAACGCACTGCGCGTCGCAGCAGCAGGCGTCGCGCAAACGCGATGCATTTGAAACGAAGCCGCGTCCGCACGCCGCTCTGTCGCCGGATCGCGCGAACGCCGCCGCGCAGCCGCTCGCATGTGAAAGAGGCTTTATGGTTCAACTACGCAGCGAACTTCGGCGAGTTTGAGCGTATCTATCTATCTAGCCGCCTACGATTTTGTGCTCTCCTGACCGTTTCGCTAATGGGATGTTTACGAAAATTGATATGCCACAACATGACTGCGTGAAGAACATAAATGACAGGTCATAACATGAAAATCATGACACGCATGTCATGCGCGGCAAGATTTACATGCCACGGTCTTGGTACTCTCTTGGCCGTTTCGCTAATGGGACGTGTGCGAATATTGGTAGTGCACAACATGACTGCCTGACGAACATAAATGGCAGGCCATAAATGGGAAATCATGACATGCATGTCATGAGCGGCATGATTTACATGCCACGGTCTTGGTGCTCTCCTGGCCGTTTCGTTAATGGGATATACGAAAATTGGTATGGCACAACACGACTGCCAGACGAATATAAATGACAGGTCATAACATGAAAATCACGACACGCATGTCATGCGCGGCATGATTTACATGCCACGGTCTTGGTGCTCTCCTGGCCGTTTCATTAATGGGACGTATACAAAGATTGGTATGCCAAAACATGACTGCCTGACGAACATAAATGGCAGGTCATAACGTGGAAATCATGACATGCATGTCATGAGCGGCATGCTTTACATGCCACGGTCTTGGTGTTCTCCTGGCCGTTTCGTTAATGGGATATATACAAAATTGATATGGCACAACATGACTGCCAGACCAACATAAGTGACAGATCATAACATGAAAAGCATGACATGCATGTCAGGAGCGGCATGATTTACATGCCACGGTCTTGGTGCTCTCCTGGCCGTTTCGTTAATGGGATGTATAAGGAAATTTGTATACCCCAACATGACTGCATGACGAACATAAATGACAGGTCATAACATGAAAATCATGACGCGCATGTCATGAGCGACATGATTTACATGCCACGGTCTTGGTGCTCTCCTGGCCGTTTCATTAATGGGACGTATACAAAAATTGGTATGCCAAAACATGACTGCATGCGAACATAAATGACAGGTCATAACATGAAAATTTTGACATGCATGCCATGAGCGACATGATTTACATGCTAAGCGCTTCGTTAATGGGATGTACACGAAAATTGGCATGCCACAACATGACTGCATGACGAAGATAAATGACAGGTGATAACATAAAAATCACGACGTGCATGTCATGAGCGACATGATTTACATGCCACGGACTTGGTGCTCTCCTGGCCGTTTCATTAGTGGTATGTGTAAGAATACCGCTATGGCACAACAAGACTGCATGACGATCATAAATGACAGGTCATAACGTGAAAATTGTGACATGCATATCATGAGCGCCATGATTTACATGCCACGCGTTTCGTTAATGGGCTGTATACTAAAATTGCTGCGGCGCAACTCGACTGCATGACGAACGTAAATGACAGGCCATAACATCGGAATCATGACGTGCGTGTGTGCCTCCAGCGGCATGGTTTACATTCCACAGTCTTGATGCTCTTCGGCCGTTTCGTTAACTTCATATGTACCAAACTCTGTACAGCGAGGCAACAATGCAAATACATTTTATGCTCCTGTGCGTGCTTCGCATTTGCTTGATTCCCACTGCACGTGGGATCTGCCAATTTTTTCAGTCAAGAAGCTCGCTAGCAAACTCTGCCCGCGTCAGCATTATCTCTCACGGGTGAGGGCGCGTTCAATTCCTTAGGAGCTGGTAAAGCGGTGGCCCCGCCGCGGTTGTGCAGTGGTTACGGCTCGGCTGCGATCCAAAAAACGCGGTTTCGATCCCGGCCGCGGCGGTCGCATTTTCGATGGATGCTAAAATGCCAGAGACCCGTGTGCTGTGCGTTGTCAGTGCACGTTAAAGAACCCCAAATGGTGAAAATTTCTGGAGACCTCCACTACGGCCCTTCTCTCCTTCTCTTTCTGTTCCATTCCCCTACCCCCTCTCCCCCTCCTATGCTTATGATTGTTGTGGTTCAGTTAGGAAAGGACGCTAATTTCTGCAGCCCATGTAGGGAGCACGGCTAAGCATCCGTGGTGGTAAGGAAAAGGAAGTGAAAGAGACAGGGAGAAGAGAAAGGCCGTATTGGAGGGCTCTAGAAATTTTCACCACCTGGGGTTCTTTAACGTGCCCTGACAAGGCACAGTTCACACGGGCCTCTGGCATTTTCGCCTCCATCGAAAATGCGACCGCCGCGGTCGGGCTCGCACCCGCGTTTTTCGGGTGGCAGCCGAGTACCGTAACCACTACACCACCGCGGCGGACGACGGATGCTTAGCCGTGCTCCCGACATGGGCTGCAGAAAGTAGCGCCTTTTCTTTAAAGGGACTGTCTACCGCTTGGAAAATTTTTTAAGGCTGTGGTAACATTGGGCAGATCGTGCGTCACATTTACGGTAACGAACACGCTTTTACCCCACAAAAAAAAAGGAATTATGTTCTTAATTTTGCTCTGAAAGTGGTGCAAAAAGGCGCCGCTAGCGACACCCAACAGCGTGTTCGTCATTTTCCAAGTGTACGAAAACCAGCCCACACAGGCATACATATTCTGCTGAAAAACTGTTATGTATGTATTACAAGCGTACTTAACACTATAAGACACCTTGTTATAGCGTGCAAGAGCAATTTGTTCTTTTTTTCGATGCTTTCGGGATGGCGCCGCCTTCGAATTCGTCTGCCTGCACAGGTACAGTGGCTAGAATCACTGTAGCACAGGCGCGTAGTACTGCGCTTGTCATGCATGCGGCGCTGCAGGCGCACCCCCGCGCGCCGACTTTCCTTCGCCTCTCCTCCTCCTCGTCACCTCTGGAATGTCGAACTTGAAACCGGTTCGGAGGTTCCTGTTGAGAAGCCTCCCGCGCCCGAAAGTACAGTGTACTAGAAGGGGAAGTGTGCCGTGCGGCGCCGGAAAGAGGGTCCTTCTAGCGATGACCGCTCCGCGCGCCACTAGAGGGCGCTGCTGGCCAAAGGAGCGCTACGCTCGCTGCCGTGAGGCTCTGTGAGAGGGCTGTGTGGCCGATTTGTGTGTCGTTCCGAGTTGTCGTCGCGGCTTTTTATGCGATTGTAGTGGGAGAGTGTTTCTTCGGCGCACTACAAGCGAAGAAGATGAAGAGTGCGCGCTTGAGCACGCGGAACGTGATCCGCGTGGCCTTCGGTGCTTCGGAACGCCGACGTGGATCGAGCGTATACCAGCGACCGAGCGGTGGCACGTTCGGCCCAGGAGAACAGACGCACCGAGCTGGTGCCACCAAACCAGCCGGGACGTACCGGGCGTTCTCCTGTGGCAGGTGTCCTGGACCTTGCTGGCTGTTCCTGCGGTGGACGAGCGAGCGGGCCAGTACGAGCGGCTGGAGCAGTGGTGTGGCCGGGACCATCTACCGACCGTGGTCACGGTGCCACGCAGGTTCGAGTCCGGCACAACCACCTGCCGAGAGCGTGGTCACGGTGCCGCGCAAGTTCCAGTGCCGCACAACCGCGTGCTGAGAGCGTGGTCACGGTGCCGCGTTGCCGTCTGGCGCAAGTGTTGCTGAGGGCGTGGCCTCGGTGCCACGTCAAATATGCATTCTACCCCGACACTCTCCTGAGCGGGTACCTCGGGATCTGCTTGTGTCCGCGCACGACTCTTCGTGCCTCCTCTTCTGATGCAAGCGTGCGCTGCCTTGAAGATCCACGGTATCGTGAGTGGTGTCAACGGACCTCTGACGTCACGTCAGGCAGGACGCGCCGTTTAGTGCTTGAACTTAGCGTTCAGACTGTGTTGCTTGTGTCGCGTTGTTTGTCTGTGAAAGTGTATGTGCTGTCTCGTCCTGTCGATAAATGTTCTCCTTGTCTGTGACCTAGCTGTCTGTGTCTGAGTCCTGGGCCCACGAACCACCACAATTGGCGAGCCTACTGCCAGGATGGCTTATTAAGATCTGAAGCCATTACTCGGACACAGCCTGAGTCATGGAGGAGGAGAAACTTATCGAACTTGGTCGACAGTTAGGGTTGGAGGACGAAGCGCTTAGAGAGTGGGTAGAACGAGAGTGCACTCAAGCTCGCGAGGAAGAGGTTAAAGAACGCGAATTCGCGAAAGAAACCGCAGAGTGGCAACAGAAGCTACTAGAACAGCATCGGAAGATTCTAGAACTGAAGGTTCAACTTCAAGAGAATGCGAGCAGGCTGCAGTCAAGTGCGACTGATGAAAAACGATTGTATAGCGGGAGTGCATGGGACTCACGGCGTGATTTAGAAGAGTTGGGAAGACGCATTGGTCTTGAGGGTGCAGGTCTGAAGGTTTGGGTCGAAGAACGCTTGGCTGTAGAACTAGCGAAGGAACAAGAGCAGATAGAGTATGAAAGGCAGACGAAAGAGAAAGAAAATGAAACGATAAAGAAAGATAAGGATCTACAAGAGTTGAAGACGAGAATGCTTGGGATAAATCTAAACGGGGAAACACAGAGGCGCGAACAGTCGTCGGAAGAGAGCTCCAATGAGCCGGTGCCGGAGGTCTTCTCCAGTAGCATTCCCCACGTGAATGAAAACGTTTTGAGTGGCGATCATGTACCTCACTTTAGTATTTCGCCAGAGGTGCTGCTCAATCCTAGTATAGAGGATTGTAGGCTGGTAAGCAGCCGAGGAAATAATAGTAGTTTGCATGTGCTCGATGAAGCACATTGTAAGGCCAAGAGTAAGGAACATGGAAATCCCATAAAGGGTCAATTTTCTGGCAGAGCCTCTGGGAAGGCAAAAACTTTTGAGGAGGTTGGGGAACCTCTAGACTATGGGAGCCAATGCCATGCAGAAAACTCCGATGCGTTATCTGTCTACTGTTCAGGTGTACTGCTGGCTGGCTTAGTACATGACCATTTGAGGGACCCTCTCATAAATGAAGGGAAGCTGGAAGTGTGTAGCGTTCCAGAGGACCAGCAACAGGCGATTGGTCCAACACTATCTAGAGAGATCCGGGATCCAGATGCTAAGACGCCTGAGCTGTGCCCGAACGGTGCCAAAGTGTTTCGAAAGGGCGTTCTCAGCACGAGCGCGCATGCGTATCCTGGGGCGTTTGTGAGCCTAGGAAGTAATCCTGCTGATGTGTCGCAGGCGTTACCAGCTGACAGACGTGTGCTATACGTTAACATAGCAGGAAGCAACTTCCGAATGTGTGTTGCTCTCTACGCAGGCGAGCTCGTGCTGATTAACACTCGTAAAGCATATGTGCGGAGAAGCCTCGAAGCGTCGCATACGCGCGTCGCTAAGCACATGAGAAGTGTCCTGCGTCTTGTGTGGGACGCGATTACTTGAAATCGTTTTAATAACTGGACGCTATTTCCATCTTGACTTTTGGACTGTTTCATGGACATTCTTTGTACATAGTTTTGTAACTCTGAATGTTTGAACTCTCTTTAGAATAATGAAGAAGTATATTGTGATGTACTAACGGGCATTTTGCACAACGTTGATGGTGACTATGAGTCGTGCGGCTTTTCCCGAGCTGCAATTTATGGCCGTTGTACACACGCTATTTATCATCTGTTTATCTTTATGCAGTGTTCGTTCTTAACTTGTGGACCTTTGTTGTGTGTTCGAACTCGTGTGTTGGATTGGCAACCTTAATGTTTCGCGTGTACAACGTACTGAAGGTGGGGGGAAATGTAGTGGGAGAGTGTTTCTTCGGCGCACTACAAGCGAAGAAGATGAAGAGTGCGCGCTTGAGCACGCGGAACGTGATCCGCGTGGCCTTCGGTGCTTCGGAACGCCGACGTGGATCGAGCGTATACCAGCGACCGAGCGGTGGCACGTTCGGCCCAGGAGAACAGACGCACCGAGCTGGTGCCACCAGACCAGCCGGGACGTACCGGGCGTTCTCCTGTGGCAGGTGTCCTGGACCTTGCTGGCTGTTCCTGCGGTGGACGAGCGAGCGGGCCAGTACGAGCGGCTGGAGCAGTGGTGTGGCCGGGACCATCTACCGACCGTGGTCATGGTGCCACGCAGGTTCGAGTCCGGCACAACCACCTGCCGAGAGCGTGGTCACGGTGCCGCGCAAGTTCCAGTGCCGCACAACCGCGTGCTGAGAGCGTGGTCACGGTGCCGCGTTGCCGTCTGGCGCAAGTGTTGCTGAGGGCGTGGCCTCGGTGCCACGTCAAATATGCATTCTACCCCGACACTCCTGAGCGGGTACCTCGGGATCTGCTTGTGTCCGCGCACGACTCTTCGTGCCTCCTCTTCTGATGCAAGCGTGCGCTGCCTTGAAGATCCACGGTATCGTGAGTGGTGTCAACGGACCTCTGACGTCACGTCAGGCAGGACGCGCCGTTTAGTGCTTGAACGTAGCGTTCAGACTGTGTTGCTTGTGTCGCGTTGTTTGTCTGTGAAAGTGTATGTGCTGTCTCGTCCTGTCGATAAATGTTCTCCTTGTCTGTGACCTAGCTGTCTGTGTCTGAGTCCTGGGCCCACGAACCACCACAGCGATAAATGCCACTTAATGATGAAATTTAGCCCTTCCGCATAGGTACTAGCCGTTCTCTCGATATAACGAGCGTATACAAAAACACCCGACCATAATTCGGTGAGCTCGTTTACACCAGCCGAGCTTGTTTCTTTTTGAAGTTCATAAATTTTATATAGTAGTGATGTACTTTCAAATAGTATTGGGTGAATTTCAACGTATTAACTTATAGAGCTTATCTATTTTTAATGCATACAAGTGTCTGTGTTCGGTCCTGTGTGTTTTATATCTTTTATATTGCTTCGCATACTAAATGGTCGGGAAGCTTCAATCGAATGTATCTGCTTGTTATTTTTTCTTTTGTGACTAGTAGCACACAACACAAGATACAAGTATCACAAACATAAATCTGAACTTTATTTCTAATACAATATTTTTTCAGACCAGCTGCTCCTTTCAATTAAACAAAAATATCTTCACAAATAGGCGCCAACTTATCAAACGAATAATACTGTGGTATCCCATGTAGAAACCTAGAAATGATCCATTCTCAACCGCACCTGTCAAGAAAACTGCTCAATTACATCGCCTAAGCTTCAGGTGTTTCGCCTGTTCTCTCTTAGAGCTCTGCTCCTTGTTCAATGACTTCGCATAGAATCGAAAACGAAGAAGTACATAAAATTTCACTATACTCAGTGTCAGCTCTTTGTGATGTGCGTCACACCCTGGCTTTGGCAGGTCAACACTTTGGAGGAACATGGCGAACTCTTGCATGCTTTCTGCGTTCATTTTCTTTGAACTGAAGAAAACGGTAAATGACTCTTCTAAAGCGCTGACAAGCCCGGAAAGCCCAGAAGATGGGTACAGCAGACCACCATAATCACAATGTCTGATGAAGTCATTATTGGCATCTGAATGGGCCTGCTCTTTGCTCATTGTCAAGAGCCCATTGCATGTACTACAAGCAGTTTTTCTGGCAACTTTTCTTGCCACATAGCCTGCCACATAATTTATTAGGCGGCTTGAACTGTGGTGAGTGATAACCCTGCTATGATCTTCAGGTGGAAGAAAATCCAAAACATCTTCAACGTCGTCAAGCTTCCCGTCGTCTACAAGGGAGTCAAGTGCATTAATGGGATTTGGCCGATTCCGGCTTGATCTGGCATTGCAATGGTCAACTAGTGAATTGATAACTTCCGGGCTACAGTTTCCTGTCTTTGGTGGCTGTGCTATGCCATAAAAGGCCAGTGCATTCACAGTGACTAACAATTGGGTAGGGGTCGGGTGATCGTTGCAGCCGTTGCATTCTCGCACAATCCCAAACAAGTTTTCCAACTTGTCCTGACTGAGCCTGCAGGTTAGAAGATAATGGAAACTACATTGTGATCTAAGATACTCGGCAATGTCCAGAGTTGAACGAATGGTAACCCGTAGGCCTTCGGCAGTGCTGCTGCTCAAAAATCCATGTTTTGAACTATGAGAGTGTACCTCCCATTCGTTAAGAAATGCCAGAAATTCTCTTAAAAAGTCGGCTTCGGGAGATTCTGGTCTGAAGGCTGTTGATGGCAAACGCGATGTCATTATTTTGATTAATTTTGAAAATCTCAAAATGAAAGCTTCCGTTACATGCGCCGGGCCATAGAGCCTTTCAATTTGTTTTCGGTAGAAAAACAACCCTTTCAGTACCTCATCACTAAAAAGGAGTGCTGGCCCTACTCGCTGTTTCTCAAAACTGTTGGGAAAAAGATGCAGCCTCGTAACATGTGGCATTACTTTCAAGGTTACACTGTCATTATCTAATTTCCACGCTTCCTTGATGTAATCAGCATGGACTCGTCCCGCCGGGGTGTTAAACCCAGTATCTAGAAAAGCATTTCTAACATTCTTAAGCAGGTGCGGAAAGTCCGAAAAAAAATGCAGGGCACGGGTGTCATCCACAGGATGAGTGCACTTGGACTTGATGCTTGAGGCAAATCCTGTGTTTCAAAATAAAGACAGAAAGAAAGACTGCTTTAAGTGCACAGTGTGGTATCAAAAGCAGAATTAGATAAGAAATATTTAGTAATTTTCATGACAAACAAGCACCCTACTCGAAATTCAGCGAATATTACCTTGTACGCCGAAAATCCTCCACATACTTCGGTTCCAACTTGCACCATCACAAGTCACTCCATCAACATGCAGCCCCGCATTTTCACAGAGTAATGTGGACTCGAGGATGATCTTTGCAAGAATATTGGCTTTGACGTTGCTCTTGGATGCAAATACGCCAAGAATTTTGCATCTATTTACCTGAAAAAGAGAAGCAGGTTCGTTATAGTATTATACAACTGGCGACACAATCCTCAAGAAACAATAACACCATGGCTCAATAAGTCAAATTTACTGAAAGCCCTCATGCTAGAACATTTACCCAACTGCATACCTGTGAAAGGCTGAAATACTACGACTAGTCCATGATCTGCAAGCTCTTTTCCGGAGCCTTCAGTCTGGAATTGACCCAGATCAACAAATCCTTCTATGCAGCCTGCAAGAGGTAAAGATGCACGTTGAGAAGATGATCATGCAGAATGTAACAGCACATATGGTAAATCGTAGAACACATGAACCACCATAATAAAAATAATGGAACAGTTTAACTGCACTTACCAGAAGGCTTGACATCAATGTGTTCAGACAGCTTCATTTCGTCGAATACTATCATGCCATGCCGGCTCTGCTCGTCCATGTCCTTCGTTTTTTCTTGCAGAGCTTTGAAAACATTTGGGTTAAAGCCAAAGCCGCTTTGGAAGTGCTGAATTGCTCTTTTTAGACATGTGCGGCCTGGTAAAGCCAGAATTTCGTGCTTTCTCATGTGTTCGTACAACTTCGGGCTTCGCATGCGCATCAGCACACATTCAAGAAGCCATTCATTTTCATACCGCATTCCTTTTCTTGACTTTCTCCGAGCTGCTTCAAAACACGCCTTGAGAGCTGCTTGCTGCTTCTCAGGGAGGCCTCTAATTCTTTCAGCTACTGCTTCTTCAGATAACTGCTCATTTTTTGCTTTCATTTGACTCAAGCTAATTTTTGCGCTGCTGAGCTTGGCTTTCGTTCTCCGAAGGTTACGCCGTATATTGCGAGGACGTTGTTTCGTAAATATCTTCTGACATCGTCTTCTGGAAAGCTGGTTGAGTATCAGCTTTCTCTGATATTTACAGTGAACACAAGCCCTGAGGTCATTTACTACAAGCGTGCAGTTCTTCGAAAAGAACACCCCATTAAACGATGGGCATTTGCCAGCTAAAGGCTCCATTCCCACGCCGGGGCACAAGGTCAACTTGCTCACATTGTTTATCAGCAACTCTGCCTCCTCTCGTGCTACGAGATCCTCTTGGCGCCACTTCTTTCCTCTGATGAGAACTTCGGCGGTTGCAGCCCTTTCAGCTGCTTGCTTCTTAATCTGAATGAGTTTCTTCAACGCTACCTTGCTATGTTCGACAGCGTCGGCTTCCAACTCGGCGCAAAGAAATGAGTCCCCAACACACGGCAGGAAAATTTCCGAGCACTCATTTGGAATGGTGAGCTTTGAAAATGACAGCCCTTGAAATTCTTGGTCAGGAGCTTTATCAGCGGCACCGTCTCGGCCAACATCGTTCGACATTCTTTGACATTCCTGTTCAAGAACATCATCGACTGAACTGCCTTGATCAATGTCGTTCGACGGAACTTCTAACAGCGTGTTGCTCTCACGCCTTCGATTCGGTTTGGGGAGAACCTGATCGCTAAGGTTGCGATCCTTCCGTTTTTTCGGCAGCGATTTTGAAAGGTACTTGGGAGCATCAGGGAAAATAGTAGGAATGGCATCCTTTGATAACAGTGGTTGGTCTCGGGGGATCTCAATCACCTTACCGTCGATAGTCGTCTTGAAAGTTCGCTGTATGAACCTTGCTTCGAAGTGTCGCTCACAAACAACGCTGCTCTCGTCGAGGACTCGATCACCTCTCTTGATGTTCCGCGACCATTCTTCCCGGCGATCAGCTTGAAGCGGCACCCGAAACAAGGAGCGCGCCTCCTTACACGAGCGATAGCCGCTGTTACAATTTGGCACAAAGCAGAAGCCGTCTCGCTTGTCCCGCCGTCTCCCAGTCATTTTTTCTCATTCCAGTAGACAAGCGCAGACACCACCGTAACTTCTTCACTCACGTAGAGCACAATCTGGCGAGAAGCAGAGTTATTCAATGCGAGAAGTACCGGCAACGAGGCACTGGTCACGCGTTCACAGCACAAACTGGCAGTGCAACATGTGTTGCCACACGCACTCCTCTGGCTCGCAGCGCCCCCTAGCGCCCCCAAGCTGTACTCAACCTGCTTCATCGCTGCGGGGGCCCCCTCGCCTCCATTGGAACGCGCCGCGCACGGCACACTTCCCCTTCTAGTACACTGTACCGAAAGGGTTTCCAGGGAGCCGACGACGCCTCATGCGCAGGAACCATAGTTGCTGGCATGCCTACACGACGAAAGGAGCGACTTCGTAGATAAAAAAATTGTGTTTTAATAATTTCTGTGCAGTTTCTGGGGAAACCACTGCTCGCTGGGACACTTCGAAAGGTACGCTTTCTATTGAGCCGAAAAACGAGAGAGCGATGAAGGACGGTAGACGGTAACTTTAACCGAACCCCAATCGTCATCATCATCGCAGAAAGAGCGTTTCCATAGTCAACGGGTTGTCAACGCGTGCCGTTTGCTCGCTCTCGCGACAGCAGACGACACTGTCTGGGCAGCGCCTCCTCTATTTTTTGCGCTGGTCTGGGTGCCATATACCGCGCAATCAATAACTACTCAGACCACAGTGCCCTGCAAGATGACCTTAACAAAGTGCAACACTGGTGCAACGACTGGCTAATGACCCTCAACCCCAATAAATGTAAAGTGATGTGCTTCAGCCGCCGCCCTCAGCCCTTTCATATGCCCTATAATATCAGTAATAATCCCTTAGAAAAAGTAGACTCATTCAAGTACCTTGGTGTCACCTTTTCATATGATTTAGACTGCTCTGTCCATGTGTCGCGCATTACAGCCTCAGCAAATCGAACTTTGGGACTCTTAAAACGCCATCTACGTCACGCACCTCCTCACGTTAAGCTACTGGCATTTAAAACGCTTGTATGTCCGAAACTTGAGTATGCATCCCCGATATGGTCCCCACATCATACATATATCTCGTCAATGCACTCGAATCAGTCCAAAATTCGCGCGGCAAGATTCATTCGTTCATCGAACTCCTATCACACAACCGTATCACTACTGAAGGCACGATCCGGCCTAGACTCGCTGTCATCGCGGCGCCGCATCGATTCACTAATCCTTTTTCTAAGTTCTTTTACAGCTCGCTTCTTCAGGCACCAACATCTTGGCCCCACCCCCACGCCTTTCTCTACGCACTGGGCATCACAAGTAACCCGTCCACGCAGCCGCACTACTACCTTTTCGGCGTCTTTTTTTTTTTTTGCCGCTCATCGTCTGAGTGGAACGGCCTGCCCGGTTCTATTGTTGATATCACCTGCCCATCCTCATTTGCTGAAAAGCTTAAGAACTAACTTATTCGTATGTTTTGGCTGCTAGTTATATGCCTAAGTGGTTATTGTGTTGTATATTGTATAAATTATTGTATAAATACATATACTATCTTTATGTATAATTCTTTTGTATGTATATTTGTGTATATATATTATTATGTGGCTACAAATGTAACCCAGCCCTTATGTAATACCCCCCTTCAGGGGACCTTTAAGGAAATAAAAGTGCAGTGAAGTACAGCCTCCGGGATCGGACCACACATGCATACACACGTCTGACTGCACTCATTACTGCGCTGTCGAAGAGAGAGATCGCGCACCGGGAGGCACACGCCGAGAGCAAGCGCTGCTACCACCGCGCCTCTAGCGGGCACTCTAAATACTATGTCACGCCGACGAGGGGACAAGGCCCTACGGAGCTTCGCCCCTTAAAACAGCTCCACTAACGAGGTGCGGAGCATGCGGTGGTGCGCCAGTGTTTCCCATAACAAACGCTGCAGTCACTGCTAACGGGCTTGCTGTGGCCACCACGACGATGTTAGACGCCGACAGCACGGGCGCGCGTTGGAATCGCTTCTGACCCGACAACCCTACACATACACTGCCTCAAGGCCCACACATGCACATACACCGACTTCACTGTCTCCAGAATAGGCCCACACAGTTTTCGCAACCGAATTTAACAAACGTAAGGCGGTTTATTGCCGAAGCAGCAAAGCGACCGTCTCAGGCGAGCGTCTGATACCGAGAGCGCGAGCCCCTCTTCGTCGGTGAGACGGTGATGATAGCGTGTCCACTCTTCGCTACAACTGCCCCCGGGAGAAGGAGGAGCCATCCTGGCGACTCAACGTGTGGTTAAGAAGGTCGTAATAAGGTTTCAGCCGCTGGACGTGCACTGTTCCTGCCTACGACGCATTAAGTCAGTAGACGGCGTGACAGGCTCGACAACGTTGTTGACAGGCGTAGTTTGTTGAACGACACGGTACGGACCATGATATTTGGCGAGGAGTTTCGAAGAGAGAGCAGGGGTGCTTGAAGGCATCCACAGCCAAACTAATGAGTCCGGCTGGTAGGCGCGAGAAGGATGATCATCATCGCAGCGGAATTTTTGGAGGCTTCGGTCTTCCGCCGTGAACGAACGGGCGAGCTGACGGCATTCCTCGGCGTACTTGGAGGCTTCGGACAGAGGCGTGCCCTCTGATGGATCACGCCGGTAGGGGAGAATGGTATCGAGCGTACAGGTAGGTTCGCGGCCATACACGAGGAAAAATGGTGAAAATCGCGTTGTGGCTTGTGAGGCGGTATTGTAAGCGTACGTTACATACGGCAAAATGAGGTCCCAGTTGGTGTGGTCCTATGCGATGTAAATGGAAAGCATGTCGCCCAATGTGCGATTGAACCGTTCAGTAATGCCGTTCGTCTGAGGATAAGCTGTAGTGGTGTGATGGACGGTACGGCAAGCGGTTAGAACTAGAAGAGCGTTGAAAACTTCTGAAAGAAATGCACGCCCTCTGTCACTCAGAAGCACCCGTGGTGCACCATGACGAAGGACGAAGTTATAGAGGAGAGAGAACGCTACTTCGCGGGATGTCGCTGCTTTCAGTGCCGCCGTTTCTGCATAGCCCGTGAGGTGGTCTACAGCGACGATCATCCAGCGATTGCCAGCTGGTGTGTAGGGAAGAGGACCGTAGAGATCGATGCCGACGCGGTCGAGACGGACAAGGAATTGGCTGCAATGGACCAGAAGGACGAGGAGCAGGAAGCTTGTGGTGTTGGCACACTGTGCACGAACAACAGAGGGCGTGTTTTAGGGGCGAAGCTCCTCTTAGTCTAACCTTGTCACGCGTAGGGCGTCAGGCGTCAGGCGTAACCCGCGTGCTCGGAGGCACGCGCTCGCCCTCGCCGTTCGCCTCGGCGCGTGCCTCCCGGCGCATGCCTCTGCTGTCTTGTGAGATAGAGAGAGAGACAGAGAGAGAGCGAAAGGCGCGCGTTGGCTATGGAAACGCTCTTTCTTAGAGGAGCGCTGTACCAGCTCGCAAAGAAGGAGAACGTGCCCTCACCAGGGAGAGACAACGTTGGCGCAGGCAGCGTCTCCTAGCGAGTTTCTTGATTGAGAAATACCGACTGCTCGCGTTGGAGAAGCGTTCACCGGCAACCCATATACCTATATGTATATATATAGGCACTGGATCTTGACTTGCAATGAAATGCCGGTGGGAGATTTCACTTGTGCATAGTTGAACCATTAGGATTCGTAGCGTGGGCGTTAACTAAATTAATCCAGAACTCGGCACGATCTACGATGAACCTCCCGAGCTTCGCCCACTCACCATCATTCACTCCGTGGATATGCTGTAATTTTTTTCTTTTGGACGCCATTCAAGCGTCGCTCGTTCAGTGAGACATCGTTCACCGCACAACGAGCGCATATCATCCACAGATGAATGGTTTGACAGAACGTTTTAACCACACTCATGGTGACATGCTGACAATGTACGCTGCGTCTGACCGGACCAACTGGGACGCCTTCCTCCCATTCGAGGCGTATGCTTTCGACACCACTACGCAAGCGACCACCGGATTCTCACCGCTCTTTCTTTTCTATAGACTCGAGCGATCATGTACACTGGACACTGTGCTGTCCTACACACCTGACTAAATCGACTATACGCCAGTTTTAGGGGCGAGGAGGAGGAGGAAACAACTTTATTGACACTAGGTCAAGTGAGGGCGGGGTAGGGAGGGTAACGGGAAAAGGAAAACGGTGGGCCCTCAGGCCGCCCTAGGTGGCCGAAAGTCCTTGAGCCTCGGCGACCTCTATGGCCCAGCGCACAATCCGGAGTTGGTCATCCGGACGTGAGCTGCGCAGAGCAGCCTCCCATCGCTCCTGTCGCTCAGTCCCTTCAAAAGGAGGAGTTGGTTTGTTGGGGCAATTTCGATAAATGTGGTCGAAATCAGCTCTCGGACTTGGGCAGAGACGGCAGTTTGGCGAGGTGTCGCCAGGATGAATTTTGGCATTGATTAAATGAGACTGCAATGTGCTAGTTTGCAGTCGGCGCCAAACTACTTGCTCGGTCTTGTTCAGACGTTTATGAGGCGACGGGTATTGCAGGCGAGAATTGCGATAATGCAGGGTAATTTCATGATAGGTTAGTAGGTGTTCCCGCGCACTGCGAAAGGAAGGTAGGCCGTCCACTGCCCGGTTGACGAGTGCTCGGGCTTGTTCGTGAGCGGCCGCATTCCCTGGGTGTCCACAGTGCGCTGGAACCCATAGCAGGGCAATTAAACGTTGAGGAGAAGGAATTGATTGTAGGATACGGTAAGCGGGTGCGTGAATGCGGCGCATGGCGAAGTTGCGAATTGCCGTTTTTGAATCTGAAAATATATATTCAGCCCGAGTCTGAGCAATTGCAAGGGCAATGGCGGCTTCTTCAGCCTCAATAGGTTGAGCCACACGGTCAAATGTGGCGCAACTAAGGAGTTTATGGGCATTATCTGTGACTGCCACTGCGAAGGCAGGACGATGGGAGTATTCTGCCGCATCTACATAAACTGCTGGTAGCGAAGGTGGGAATCGCTTATGCAATGCCGTGGCCCTGGCTACCCTCCGGTCATGATTGTAAACGGGATGGGTATTTTTCGGTAGTGGAGGGATGTAGAGACTGTCGCTGACGCTATCGGGAGGAGAAGTCACGGAGGAGGTGCGTCCTATGAGATTGATTTGGAGGCGCTGAAGGAGCTGCCTGCCTGTTTCAGACTGGGAGAGGCGTGTGTACTGGCTAATGAGGTGAGCTTCGACCAGTTCATCAATCGTGTTGTGCACCCCCAACTTAAGAAGCTTGCTTGTAGGAGTGCTGTTAGGGAGGTGCAACGCGGTTTTGTATGCTGTGCGGATGAGGCGATCTACCTGGTCCCTCTCGAGGGGTGAGAGGTATAAATAGGGAAGGGCGTAAGTTATCTTACATAGGCAGAATGCTTGGATCAAGCGGCGCGTGTCCGCTTCGCGCATGCCCCTGTGTCGATTAGAAATTCGCTTGATGAGGGTAGAGATACTCCGCACTGATTTTCGTATGACACCTATCGCAATGGTATTGGAGCTGTCTTTGGAAATGTGGAGGCCTAGAATTCTGATGCTCTTTACCTCTGGGATGAGTTTACCATCTAGATACACTGAAATTGCCGGAGGTGAAGGATCTTTGGGACGAATGAGAAGTAGTTCTGACTTAGGTGCTGAGCAGCTGAGGCCAATACTCCGCGCATGTTCTTGAACCGTTTCTGTTGCCTTTTGGAGGGTGTATTCGATTTCGCCACAGTTACCCGTGGTGGTCCAGAGAGTGATGTCATCGGCGTACAGGGAATGCTGCAAAGCCGGTATGGCGGATAATTTCAGCGCCAAAGGAATCAGGGTTATATTAAAGAGAAAAGGAGATAAGACGGCCCCTTGTGGGGTGCCCCTACTGCCGAGGGTGAACGTCGGGGATTTAACTGATCCGAGGTGTATCTCCACGGTTCTATTCGTTAGAAAGGCAGCAACATATTGATATGTGCGTGAGCCCACGTTGAGTTCACTGAGATTTTGGAGCACAGCTGCGTGTCGTACATTATCAAAAGCTTTAGTCAGGTCGAGTGCCAATATTGCTTTCGTCAGGTGTGGGAATTTTCGAGTTATTACCTGCTCTTTGAGTTGGAGCATTATGTCTTGCGTAGATAGGCCTGCTCTGAATCCGAACATAGTGGGAGGGAACAGTTGATTTTTCTCCATGAATCTATTTAGGCGGTTGAGGATTACGTGCTCCATGAGTTTGCCTGTGCATGAAGTGAGGGAGATGGGCCGCAAATTGGCTAGGTCGAGAGGTTTGCCTGGTTTTGTGATGAAAGTAACCTTGGCATGTTTCCATTGGGGTGGCAGTGTGCCTTGTTCCCAATGGTTGTTAATATATTCGGTTAGTGCCTTAATCGATCCTGCGTCCAGGTTACGTAGAGATTTGTTGGTGACGCAATCTGGGCCGGGTGCTGAGGTGGTGTGTAACTGATGTAACGCTGCATGCACCTCCGCCTCCGTTATGGAGCTGTCTAATTCTGGGTTGGGAAGTCCACTGTAGTCTGACATGGTCTCGGTCTCGTACTGCGGGAAGTAGGTTTCCCTTAGCGTTTTTACTATGTCCTGACCTTGCTGATGCGTTAGGCGGAGCAGGCGTGTGATTAGCTTACTAGTTTCCGCTTTGGCTTTAGATGGTTCTAACAGGTGACGTAAGAAGGACCACGTTTTTTTAAATTGAAGGCCTCCATCGAGCCTGTTACAGATCTGCGTCCATTGTTGCGATGCAAGATTGGTGGCATGTTCCGTGATGAGCTCGAGAGTTGCAGACATACGACGCCGCAATGCCCGGTTGTGCTTTTGTCTAAGCCAGCGTTTTTCCATGCTTTGATACGCTTCCCATAGGTGTAGCAAACGGCTGTCTGCCGGTTCATTTGTCTGCACAGCGGGGGCTTGTTTCGTTACCGATTTCATATCCTCGCATAGCTGAGCGACCCATTCTTCGTAATCTGAAATTGAGGTGGCTTGTCTTTGCGCTCGAAGTTTTCTAAATTTGTCCCAATCTACAACGGGCTTAAAATGGAACCGCGGTCTTATATTACCTGCCTGGATGCTGATGTCAATTATATAATGATCGCTACCTAGAGTGAGGCCCGTATTATGCCAGTGTAGCTGATTGATGTTCTTGGTCAGTGTTAGGTCCGGGCACGTGTCCCTGCTAACGCTATTTCCTATGCGGGTAGCTTGCGTGGTGTCCGTCGCAAGGCATAACTTGTGCTGCTGAATAAAATTGTAAAGTTGTCTTCCTTTTACGGAGGAGGCCCTGTATCCCCATTCGACATGCGGAGCATTAAAATCACCTACTATGACAACCGGTACTTTACCTGCGATTGAAAGGGCACGCGCGAGAGCATGCAAAAGATCTGCTGATTTTTCGCGGGGGTGGCTGTAGATGTTCAGAACAAAGAAAGTTTCGGAGCGTAAATTGCGCGGGAGAAGTTCAAGAAAAACACAGTTGGAATATAAGTCTGATAAGTCGTGGTTCACGTACGCAATGTTGCGATGAACATACGTGGTGACCCAAGGGCAGGAAGAATTTTGAGGTTGTATAACCTGATAGCCGGTTAATTTGCATTGTTTATTTGGTTCCTGTACGGCGATGACATCTGGTGCGGGCGTCGCCTGCTGCAGATGGAGGAATAAGTTGTCTTTTTTGCGTTGTAGGCCTCTACAGTTCCACTGCCATATCCGCAATGATTGAGGGAAAAGTTGCTTATCAGAGTGGTGAGGGGCCATGATGCGGGGGAGAGGATGACGAAGTGGGTGCAGGGGGGAGCAATTTAGATGTTAGGTCTGAGGTAACCTGTTCCATTCTAGCAAATCTCTCCGCGATTTGTGTGAAGCCAAGGTCCACTTTCTGTTCTACTTTGTTAATGTGTTCTGAGAGAGCTTGGACTGATGTGTCTGAAACATCGCTACTGTCGGCAAGCACACGTTTTTTTCTCGGCGGACAGCCCTCTGCCGGGGGCTGGTCGGTTTCTGAACGGTCGGAAGAATTCGCGGTGACGGGGTCATGAATTTCTGCTGGATCGTCGCGCATAACGGGTGGGGCGGATTTAGAATGTGTGAGTGCGTTTAAGCGCTCGAGAATTAAGGACATTTGCTGTTTAAGGTCCTGATTTTCTTTGGTAAGCCGTTCTATAGTGCCCTGGTAGTACAGATCCCTGGGGTCTGAGCGAGTACTGGAGCGATGGGAGACGCTATCTGCCCAGCTCACCTGTTGCAAGGCCTGTCGCGCCGGGGGCCACCCGGTGGGTACGTCGCGTCGTGGACTCTTGCTTCTGGTCTGGTCATTTCCGGCTTCCGGCGTCAAAGGGGGAAAGGAGGCCTGGTCTAGTTGTAACTCCGGCGTCATGTGGCGCTGAGGTGGCCTGGGCGTTCTGGTCCGTTGGGCCGAACCGCGCTGGTATTTCCGTCGGCAAAGTCTGTCACCCGTTCGGTGATCCCCGCCGCACACGATGCAAGTAGGAGAGCATTGGTGATCGACCGGGTGCTGCTGTCCGCAGTCGGGGCAATGAGAGCGCGTTGGTTCGGGGCACACATCTCGTCGGTGCCCAATCCGTCGGCAATTCGTACAGGCTTCCACCTTGGGCCTGAAGGGGTAGACTGCAAAGACTGAGCCAAAAAACTTAACGGACTCGGGAAGCCTGTCAGACATAAAGTGAATAAGCACGGACTTTGAGGTTCGGCCCATGTCTCGTGCCTGCACGATCGGCACAAGTGGGTTGGAACACCGGAGCTCCCGCAGGATCTCCTGAGGGGACTCGCCGTTGTGTGCTCGATAGATGATACCCTGGATGGCTCGATCAGGGGGTGCGATGTAGGCTTGGATTTCTATCTTCTTACCTCGCAGAGTTATCTGTCTTATTTGTGCGTACTTGATTACTCTCTCCTGGCAAGCCGTCGACATTGTGAACACGTTCTTCAACAGATTAGTACGCGTAAGGTCACCCTGCGTGTTGGACTCAGTAAGACCACTGCTGTCTAGCAATGCCGCCCGCAATTCTCGCTCTGTGAACGCTGCCATGCTGACTCCAGCGTTTGGGCGATAAATAACCTTGTAGTCGTCAATCGGCAACCGTGGAATCGGTCCTCGCCTGAGGCGTTCCGCAGCTGATGCGTTGACCATCCTTTGAGCCGGCGTCTTGACTGCGTCTGGGCGCACTTCTTGTGACTCGATTGCAACGCTGGCGATTCCCGCCCGAGATAGCTCTTCGGTCTTGGATTTCAGCTCGTGGTGCTGTTTTCTTGCATCGAGTACCTCTTTCCACTCATCCGCATTAAATGCGGTGAGCGGAAGGCTATAGTGCCAGTGACTGTACAATCCATGCTGGTGCTTGGAAGTAGAGTGCGCGTTCCCGCAGACAACACCGCCGGCGTTAGGTTTAGCGGGGCCGGCATCCGCTCTGCGCAGGGTGAAGTCAATGACCGAAGTGAGTTAATGTCCAAATGAAATCCAGTACTCACAGGTAGCTCCACCGACGAAACTGTCCACTTCAACACCAAATTCGGGCGTGAGAAGCGATCCAGAACATTCACATAGCGTGATATAGTTGGAGCGCACGTAAGGCGCGTCTGCCTTGCTCGGCCCCTAGCGGCCGAATCTCTTTAGGGGCGAAGCTCCTCTTAGTCTAACCATGTCACGCGTCAGGCGTCAGTCGTCAGGCGTAACCCGCGTGCCGGGAGGCACACGCTCACCCTCGGCGCATGCCTCCCGGCCACGGAGGAATGTTTCTTCCTCCGTGCTCCCGGCACGTGCCACTCTCTCTCCCGGCGCGTGCCTCTGCTGTCTTGCGCGAGAGAGACAGAGAGAGAGCGAAAGGCGCTCGTTGGCTATGGAAACACTCTTTCTTAGAGGGACGCTCTACCAGCTCGCAAAGAAGGAGAACGCGCCCTCACCCGCGAGACACAACGTTGGAGCAGGCAGCGTCTCCTAGCGACTTTCTTGATTGAGAAATATCGACTGCTCGCGTTGGAGAAGCGTTCCGGTGGCAGATTTCACTTGTGCATAGTTGAACCATGAGGATTCGTAGCGTGCGCGTTAACTAAGTTAATCCGGAACTCGGCACGATCTACGATGAACCTCCGGAGCTTCGCCCACTCATCATCATTCATTCCGTGGATATGCTGTAATTTTTTTTTTGATGTTACGTGCGAGGAAGATTGTCGACAGTTGGCTCATTCGATGACAATAGATGTCCAAGGCCGCCAGAAGCTTTGACTCGATGGTGACCGATCGTTTTCCACTTCCCAGACAGGAGCCCTCGATCGGCTTTGGGTCCCCCCGAGCTCGCCTGGACTTTTGTCGAAAATTCTCGCACGATACAATGGTCCCTACCGCATACTCGCTCAGACATCTCCCGTCGATAACGAAGTTGAGCCATTGACTCCGTCCCATGTCTTATGTCGTCGTGGACGAGAAATCATGCACGTCAGCCGCCTCAAGCCCTATTATGACCCTGCCATATTAGATGCGAAGCAGCTCTTTGACTAGCCTGTGTAACGCTGTCTTGTGCGTCCGTACGGCGAGGGCGAGGGCAACGCGCTCCCCTCACCGCAGGCGTTGGAGCGGTGCCAAGTAGGTCACGCCGCAGCTGCGCGTTCACGTCACGCTCCCCTCGCAGTGCGCGCTGACGTCTCTCTCCCTCGCCTGCCGCGCTGCCGAAGGAACAGGTTCAGCGCTGTCTGGAGGAGACGCTGACTGATTGGGGCGAGGCGTGTCGACGCGCGCCTCTTATAGTCGCGGGAGACTTCAACGTTGACGTCATCGGAGGACGAGGACAATGGCTCGTCGATTACATGCGTGACGTGCACTCGCTGAAGTGCGTGTCGGCGGAACGGAAACTACCCACCACGATAAGGGGAACGTGCATCGATCTGGTCTTTGCCAACTTCGACTTGGAATGTCTGCAGGAACCTCTCAGCGTGCACTTCACCGATCACAAGGCCGTGGTAGTCAAGGCGAAACGCGCGCCAGCTCCGGTCCAGCGCCCGTGTCCACTCTGAAGAAACAAGACCTACGTCAGCCATCGCTTCAAACGAATCTTCCAGCGCTCACCGCAGCACCCGTATTAGCGCCGCTGCTGCTTCGCATCCCATCAGGGTTCCCTTTGGGAAGATGGTGTTAATTTTAAATGCGAAGCATTTCTTAGCGAACTTCGGCGATCTATCTATCTATCTATCTATCTATCTATCTATCTATCTATCTATCTATCTATCTATCTATCTATCTATCTATCTAGCCGCCTACAATTTTGTGCTCTCCTGGCCGTTTCGCTAATCGGATGCTTACGAAAATTGGTATGCCACATCATGACTACATGACGAACATAAATGACAGGCCATAACATGAAAATCATGATATGCATGTCATGAGCGGCATGATTTACATGCCACGGTCTTAGTGCTCTCCTGGCCGTTTCGCTAATGGGATTTTTGCGAAAATTGGTATGGCACAACATGACTGCCTGACGAACATAAATGGCAGGTCCTAACATGAAAATCATGACATGCGTGTCATGAGCGGCATGATTTACATGTCACAGTCTTGGTGCTCTCCTGGTCGTCTCGTTAATGGGATGTATACAAAAATTGGTATGCCACAATACGACTGCATGGCGGACATAAATGACAGGTCATAATATGAAAAGCATAACATGCATGTCATGGGCGGCATGATTTACATGCCAGGCGTTTCGTTAATGGGATGTATACCAAAATCGCTATGGCACAACACGACAGCATGACGAACGTAAATGACAGGTCGTAACATTAGAATCATGACACGCGTGTCATGACCGGCATGATTTACATGCCGTGGTCCTGGCACTATACTGCCGTTTCGTTAATGGGATGTATGGGCTCCGTCTACTGACCAGAGGGCGCTACGTAGCTCTCGTCGGACGGCTCAGTCGCGTACGGTGGAAACCGAGGCAACAACGACGCGCGCGTTGCTTCGCTGCTTTCCGGGCGTGCTGCGAACCACACGAACGCTCGCGGCGTCGCCCTTTGGAACAGTTTGCCGCAGCTTTGGAGCGCGCGTCTCAAGGGAAATAAAACGAAAGAAGGTGGGACGGGCGGTCGCTGCTGTATAGAGTTGGAGACGCGCATCGCGTTCGCGTGTTTCCCTGTCACACTCTGCCCAATTTTGCTTCTTCTCTCCGCCAGACAGTGCATTCTGGCGCTGATGTCGCACATGGAAAACTCGACTGCACGGAGCCTATACGAAAATTGGTTTGGCACAACATGACTGCATGACGATCATAAATGACAGGTCATAACATGAAAATTGTGACATGCATGTCATTAGCGGCATGATCTACATGCCACTCGTTTCCTTAAAGGGATGTATACCAAAATTGCTATGGCACGACACGACTGCATGACGAACGTAAATGACAAGTCATAACGTTAGAATCATGACATGCGTGTATGAGCGGCATGGTTTACATGCCACAGTCTTGGTGCTCTTGTGGCCATTTCGTTAACTTCATATGCACCAAACTCGGTGTAGCGAGACAACAATGCAAATCCATTTTACGTTCCTGATGCGTGCTTCGCATCTCCTTGATTCCCACCGCACGTGGGATCTGCCATTTTTTTTTATTGTCACCAATCCCGACCTGTGAGGCACGGTACGCAATCACCGGAAAAAGATCCTACGAAAGCTTGGACAATAGGTTTTGGTCCCCTTCGGCATACCAGCAAAACGTCAGCAGTGGTTTAAAGACAGAGTCAGAGCCAAGGGTGATCAAACAAATATGTTCTCATCAAACAGGCCATTACATAAAACGTGCCCAAGCACGGCTCTTCACAATATAAACACAGATGGGTTACAACTTTACACGAAACCAACAAACAAACAAGCTCATGCACTGCAACAAAGAAAATTAACACCATCTTCCCAAAGGGAACCCTGATGGGATGCGAAGCAGCAGCGTTGCGCACGGGTGGCGTCACTTGTTAAACGGCGCTAACGCGGGTGCCTCGAATCCCATCAGGGTTGCCTTTGGGAAGATGGTGTTAATTTTTTGCGCGTGAACCGACGAGTCGGCGGTGTAGCGAGCGGCGGTCGCGGTAGCGGAGCGAGCGGCGATAGCGGCAGGTGTTGCGGGCAAACGGACGAGGCGGCATCTACGGGCGCTGCGGCGAGCGCGCGGAAGGCGAGGGAGAGAGTGACGTCAGCGTGCACTGCGAGGGGAGCGTGACAGTCAACGCGCAGCTGCGGCGTGACCTACTTGGCACCGCTCCGACACCTGCGGCGAGGGGAGCGCGTTGCGGCGCGTTCGTATGGAGGCACGGAGGGACAGCGTTGCACAGGCTAGTCAAAGAGCTGCTTCGCATCTAATAAAACACAAAAGAGTCCTATTCATCGAAGTCACTCAAGGCGTGTTCTCCATTTATTGTAGCTTGCAGGCAGAGCACCTCAGCTGGCTCGTGGAGCAGCGTCTTCTTTCTTCTTCTCGCTGCGTCACAGACGACTACGACTGTTACCACTGCTGCTCTCGGCCCGCGGTCAACACTTTATATAGCCTTGGAAAGCCGTTCTCGAAGATTCCTTGCGGCCCACGTGACGAGAGCACGCGCAAGGTTTAGGAACCTTCTTGCCCTTTCTCTGTTCTTCGCCGCTCGGACTGCGCTTCTTCCTCCCTCTCCAGGCACGAGGAGCATCGGTATACACTCTTCGCCTCCTCTCTCGCCCTCCGTTTGTCTCGCGCGCTTGCTCGCCGCGATAGGACGCTTTCTACAAAATTCTCCCCTTTTGGAGATTCAGCCAGTGGCGGCGTGAACTAGGACGCCTCTTCCGCGCGCGCCCCTTTTCTTGTTATTTTGGCTGTCGAGGCTGGGCTTCTCAACGAAATGGGCACTATTTGGTCACAAATGTCAGCGCCTTAAGTCGCCAAGATGGCTACGCTCGTCGATGGAGGTCGTCGTAATGAAGACGACGACGACAAGGAAGGCAAGGAAGTAAGCCGCAGAGTGCGCGATGGTCTTGCGCCTCGTGCGAGCGCTTGCCTGGATTTTGGCTGCTTGACGCTTGGCATTTGTTGGAGCTCGCCTTTGATGTTCCTGAACGTTCAGACATCAATAAACCACGTTGCAAAAGGAACGTACTACAAAGCCTGTTGTCATTCCCTACATGCACAAGTTGTCTCACAACTTTAAAAAAAATCGTGCAAAATTACATAAGAGTAGTCTGTTCTGACTCCCCCTCCCCCCCCCCCAATTAAACATGCTATTGCATAACTGACAGAACACTATCCATAGGCAAAACAACATTCGAAAAAAAAAAAACCAGGAGGCTGTGCTGCTCATAGTGTAAAAGTGGTGGTGCACTTGATTCCGCTAACATGTGGCATCGTGTACATAGGCCAGACTGGATGGATTTTGAATGTCCGGTTGCAAGAAGAAGAATGTCTATAGATTCAAGTGACAGTACACACCTACCGCAGCATTGTAGTTCGCGCGGTTCTACCTAGAGTTTACAGGACAGCTCTGTTTTATCAAAACGTCCAGACTAAGACACCTGGGAGCTGATAAAGGCATTAAATATTAGGAATGTAAAAAAAAATGTGTAAGGTGCCCCTTCCATCTCATTAGCAGAAAAATATGCCTACCTCATCATCAGGGTGTGACACGTGTTCAGCTTCAGTATTTTTGATGATTCTGGTTTCCCTCGTCCTTCCTCACGTTTTATCTCTTGCAGTTTTACTTGTACCCTCGGCCAGAGGACCCGGATGACGTGACATTTGCTAAATATATATATATATATATATATATATATATATATATATATATATATATATATATATATATATATATTGTGTCCCAGTTTGGTGGTCCAATGGTGTCCCAGTTTGTGTGGTCAGGTTGAATGTACATGGCGATCATGTCGGAGAGCGTGCGGTGAAATCGCTCGGTTAAGCCGTTGGTTTGTGGGTGATAGCTGGAGGTTGTCTTGTGGATGGTTCCGGAGGTACTGAGCACTTCGTCTACAAGTTGCGAGAGGAATGCTTTTCCGCGGTCGCTCAGGATGACGCGAGGAGCACCGTGACGGAGTATTAAAGCTCGAAGTATGAATTCAGCGACTTCAGAAGCTGACGCTGAACGCACACAGGTGGTCTCGGCGTAGCGTGTCAAATGGTCCACTGCCGTCACAATCCATCGATTACCGCTAGACGTCAGAGGAAGGGGGCCGTACAGGTCAACGCCGACTACGTCGAATGGTTCTGACGGACATGGGACCGGTTGCAGCTGTCCGCTTGGCAGTGTTGTAGGGAGCTTTCGACGCTGACAACGGGCGCAAGAAGAGACATACCTCACTACACTGGCAGACATGCCTGGCCAATAGAAGCGAGCTTTGATGCGGTCATAGGTTTTCTGAACACCAAGATGGCCAGGAGTCATGTCATCGTGAGAAGCCTGAAGGACTTGAGGCCGAAGAGAGCGAGGCAGGACAGGCACCCAGCGTTGGCCGTCGCAGTGGTATACATGGCGGTATAGGACGTGGTCTGCGATCTTAAACCGTGTCAGCTGTCGACGACTGCGGGCGTTAGGTGGGCGCGAAGTTCCTTGAAGGCGGGCTATGATGCGCTGGCAATAAGGGTCTGCAAGCTGATGCGATAGGAATGATGGGTTGTCATGCGGCAGTACTTGGTCCACAGTAGCTAAGGACGTAGCGTACGAGGAGGGACTTTGCCAGAGCTTGTCACATAAGGTGGTTGAAGGTCCATTGCCCTGTGACGCAGGAAGCGGACATCGAGAAAGGGCGTCTGCATCCTGGTGTTTTTTACCGCTCTTGTAGGTGATGGTAAAGTCATACTCTTGGAGACGTAGAATCCACCGACCAAGGCGCCCGGACAGGTTCTTCAACGTCGAAAGCCAGCATAAGGCGTGATGGTCCGTCACGATAGTGAAATGTCGGCCGTGAAGGTAAGGTCGGAATTTCTGCACGGACCATACGACGGCTAGACATTCTTGTTCAGTAATCGTGTAGTTCTTCTCGGCATTTGTAAGAACGCGGCTTACGTACCCAACGACTCTTTCACGTGAGGAATGGTCTCGCTGTAGGAGAATGCCACCGATGCCGTGACCACTGGCGTCCGTATGCAGGAAAGTAGGTGCGGTTTCGTCAAAATGGCAAAGTACGGGTTCAGAGGTTAGAGCGCGCTTGAGATAGCTGATTCGCATTCGGCAGACCACACAAAGGGAACATGATTTCTGAGGAGTTTGTGTAAAGGGGAAGCTATGGTGGCGAAGTCGCGTATGAATCGGCGAAAATAGGAAGCGAGTCCTAAGAAGCGTGTGAAGTTGGGCTTGTTGGTTCATATCAAGACACTTGAAGCGCAAACAGACAAGGACTAGGACGAGTAGACACACACAGCGCTGTGTATACAGACAAGGACTAGGACGAGTAGACACACACAGCGCTGTGTATACACACACAGCGCTGTGTGTGTCTACTCGTCCTAGTCCTAAGAAACTGCGGAGATCTTTAGCTTTCTCGGGACGAGGAAAGTGCAGAACGGCGGAAACCTTGTCAGGGTCGGGGCGAATGCCATCCTTGCTTACAATGTGGCCTAACACCTTGATTTTCTTGCTTGCAAAATGGCATTTCTTGGTGTTTAGCTGAAGTCCAGCACTGGCAAGGCACGTGAGAACTTCGTCCAGACGGTGCAGATGCTGAAGGAAGCTTGACGAAAAAATAACGATATCATCTAGATAGCATAAGCAAGTCTTCCACTTCAGGCCACGGAGAACAGTGTCCATCATGCGCTCGAAGGTTGCGGGTGCATTGCACAGGCCGAACGGCATTACATTGAACTCGTAGAGTCCGTCGGGTGTTGAAAACGCCGTCTTCTCTTTATTGTCCTCATGCATAGGTATTTGCCAGTACCCGGAACGCAGGTCGAGAGTCGAGAAGTACTCGGCACCCTGCAGGGTATCCAAGGCATCGTCTATGCGCGGCATAGGGTACACATCTTTGCGCGTGATCTTGTTGAGTGCCCGGTAGTCTACGCAAAACCGCACAGAGCCGTCCTTTTTTCGAACGAGAACAACCGGGGATGACCAAGGGCTCGAGGATGGTCGTATTATATCCCGTTGTAACATATCGGCGACGTTTTCTTCAATCACTTTGCGCTCAGCAGACGACACGCGATATGGCCGACGGCGCACGATGGAAGTGCCTTCTGTCTCGATTCTATGCGTTGTAATGGATGTCTTTCCCAACGAAGTGGAATGCGCGTCGAACATATCTTCATGCTTCTTCAGCAAAGCCAGCAATTCTTGTGATTGTGAAGGTGTCAAGTCGGAACTGATTGTAGATGAAAGAGCAGAAAGGGACTCAGAACTCAGAGCAGATGACGCCCCAGAGGATGTTGATTTAAAGGAAAGCAGTGATATAGCTTGCGATTCAAGGACGCGCGCCAGTGTAGTGCCTTTAGCGACGAGAATTTTTTCGGGAGTCGTGTTCGTCACGTAGAGATGTGCACGGCCACTATGAAACCGAACCAGCCCTGATGCAAAGGCTATCCCTCTTGCGAGACAGCGGACAGATGGTAAAACCAGAACGTCACCCTGGTCAATCACATCAGACGTTATGGTCACAATTTTCTGATGGCGAGGTGGCAGCTCAGTGTCGTGCGCAGCAACAAAATGAAGAGGTGCGTCATCGGCGTGGAGTGAGTAGTTGGTGTCGGTCAAGTGGATAGCGCGTTGCCGGCAGCAGATTGAAGCGGACGCCGTGGAAAGAAAATCCCATCCCAAGATGAGCTGGTGCGGACACGAACTTAGCACGGCGAATGGTATGCAATGTAGAAGCCCATCAATGAAAACACGGGCGGTACACATAGCCGTAGGGCGAATAGCGGATCCTTGAGCAGCAAGTAATGTAGGTCCGTTATATGGAGTGGTAACTTTTCGCAGACGCCAACACAAGTCACGATGAATTACCGATACGCTAGCACCACTGTCTATCAAAGCTTCTACTAACACACCCTCTACGGAAACCAATATCATGTTACATGGACGCGCTGGAGGAATTTCTGTCCCATCGTCGGATGCACCTTTTCCTCCGGAAGCTGCATAAGTTAGTTTTCCGGACGGCGATCAGAGAAGGGGGAAGCACGGCGCAGCGGAGACGTAGAGCGGCGAAGTGGCGATGGGGAGCGGCGCCTCGCCGGACGGTAGACACCAGCATTCGCGGACTCAGCAGGTGGTGATGGAGAACGACGTCGAGGAGGAGAATACGGACGGCGTTGGAAAGTAGGTCCGGAGGAATAGTCGTCTCGTTCGTAGACGTCGTAACGGCGGCTCTCGTTTTGCTGGCGCTTGCGGCAAAACCGCGCGATGTGACCACGATATCCGCAGTAGTAGCATGTAGGACGCGGCGGGCGCCACTGCTGATAACTGGGCTGAATGGATCCACCGACAGTCATAGAAGCCATGTGGACCGGTGTTGGTTGAGGAGGCATCGATGGAACTACGGCCGGCGAACTTGCGGCTACTTTCGCGTATGTTGGCGGGGGATATGTGGTTGGACGGTCCACACAAACAGCACCAGTCATGGACGCCAACTCTTCCTTGACAACGTCTCGCAAAGAGTCACCGGAAGCAGCCAGGGGCGGTGAAGCTGGTAAGAAGCCAAGCGTCTGGAGCTCTTCCCGTATGATGGTACGGATCATCGCGCGCAATGAGGAATCGGTGGTAGCGATGTTTTCTACGGTGTCCGGTTGCAAGCGGACCGACTGGAGTTCATCAAGGCGCTGGCAAGTGGAAACTACATCGGCAACGGTTTCGGGGTTCTTGATGGCCAGGGCGTTGAAGGCGATACTCCCGATGCCTTTGAGAATGTGCCGAACCCTGTCGGATTCGGTCATGGCTGAGTTCGCTCGACGACAAAGGGCAAGGACGTCTTCTATGTAGGAAGTGTATGATTCGCCGTGTTGTTGTTTACGGGAATCGAGTGTCTTCTTTGCGAGAGCAGAGCGAACGGCTGGTGTGCCGAAAATTTGTCGAAGCTGCTGCTTGAAATTGCCCCAGTCTGCGAAGTCTACCTGGTGGTTGTAAAACCAGGTCTTTGCCACTCCCGTTAGATAAAAGGGGACGTGGCTTAGCTTAAGCGGCTCGTCCCAACGGTTAGCTGCGCTTACTCGGTCATAGTCGTCAAGCCAATCCTCGACGTCTTCGCCGCGAAGTCTAGCGAATAAGTGGGGGTCACGCTGGTGGCCGCTTACAACCCAACAATGAGGGGCGGCAGATGTCTGAGCCGACATGGGTGATGCGGACGTGTCCGTTGGCTGCGACATGACGGCGGGCAGCTGACACAAGCGGCGGCCCGATCGAAGCTCCAGGGGTGTGACCGGGGTGGCAGAGGACGGGGGACCGAAGAGCACTCTCCACCACTTGTGAAGCTGTGACGATAACGCCGTTTTATTAAGCTTTGAGGCTACAGATGACGGTTCGCACCCCAAGCACAGATTGAGCTCTAGATGACAACCCACAGCAGAGAATGATGACGAAACCAAGGTGATGATGATTATGTACAGATGAAGTAGAAGAGGCTAATGAATGCCCACAATATATATATATATATATATATATATATATATATATATATATATCAAGTAGCGTTTCTGCGGATCCAGTACTTTGTATGCGTTGAGAAACGACGGACGAACGTGCGAAAATGTTTATTTGTTCCAACGTTTCGGCAGGAGGGCCTGCCTTTATCAGGGAATATATAATATATATATATATATATATATATATATATATATGCGCTTTCTTGCCAGTGAAATTCAGTTGCGAGTCGGGGCTAGTCTTGTTCCCTTCTTCTGCAGGCGCTTTATGCCGTGGTCCACTATGACCCCACCACGTCATATCCGTAACGAGAGGGATGCAGTAAATCATACTTGAAAGAACAACACGTAGAAAAATTTCCTTTGATGCGCACGGAACCGAACTCTTGGCCGAAAGTTGGCCGGTTCTCCAACACTGCGCTATCGGCGCACACGCTCGAAGCTGTACGAACGCGATTTACAGTCTTTTTATCTCGCTTCCTTCCCTTTCTTTCGAAGAAAGTGGAAGTGAAGCACTGCAGCTTCATTGTGCCTCTGCGCGGGAGCGGTCTGCGTGGGAGGCAGGTGGTCTGCCATAGAGCCACGCCATCGGCTGAGGCTCGTTTAGAAAAAAAGCTCAACTATAGGTGGTGGATAGCAAAGCATATCCGTGTATAATAGGTACCGCAATGAGGTGAGAAAGCTTGAGAACACGTTCCGCGGTTTCACGTTGTCGTCTCGCGTGGATGCGTGTTTCATCAAATTTATAGTGCTAATTTTTTTGTGGGTAGGCAGTTATTCTTAACAATTAAAGAAGCAGGCGGCGTCGAATGTGGCTCCTGCGCCGTCTTCACGGGCCCATGCAATATAAAACGCTTAACCACGGTCGCTATGTTTTCGAAGAGGTGCAAAACAATTTTTTCTCGAGATTGGAACACACTAAAAATATTAAATTATTGGGAAGCATGCGCAACCAGGCAAGAATGGAGGATATAACAAGGTGAAGAATCTAGTCGAGGAGAAAAACTTGCTCTTGATTCTTCAGGTGATCTGATTCACTCATTATATTAACTTTATGCAAGCAAATAGAAGTTCATGTGGCACCCTGAACATGCTACGGTTGTTCGAACAAGTACAAATTTATTTGATGACTTCCACATCTATGGCACCAAAACAACCAGCACATATGGACGCAATCTGCACCCCTACATTTCTCCAAAATCCCATAGATTTACCCAAATAGGTGCCACACTGAGAAATCTGGTAGCTTCTCCACGAAGTTCGATAGGAAAGTTCTCCAGCAAAAAAAAAAAAGAACCAGAAAGAGAGAAAGAAAGAAATTCTGGCGCAACCTATAACCCGCGGCAAAGGAACTCGCACTGGTGCATTGTCAAGCTATGAAACCTTGTTCAGGTGAGTTGCTGTAATTGTAAACTGCGACATCCTGCAACGCAGCAGTCGCCACAGCCACTAAGAACCCCCTACGCATTACAGCATTATCTTGAGAGAAATTTACTTGATGCGGTCCTGAGCGGAGCGACGGCCTCTTCAAGCAAGCGCCACTCTTTCCCGTTGACCTGGCGAGGACGTGCTTAAGCGATAGAGCTATAGGTGATATACTAGAATTCAGAATAATGATAGTTCATGGTGATTCACGTGCCAATACCGAGGTGTAATGATGAGGCACGCCGTAGCGGGAGACTTCGGGTTAACTTTGAAGTCCTAGGATTGCTCAACCTGCACCTAATTCCATGCGCACGTGTCTTGTCATGCCGCCGCCGAGGCATGGAATAGAACACGCTGCGGCTTAGTAGCGCGGCACGGTACCTGCTAAGCCACCGTGACTATTTAGAGTAGTAATGGGTCAAACGAGGAAGCATCAACAGAGAATTGTATGGAAAGGCGGCTTTCATAATCATGATCGTGTTTCTATGGAAACGCAATGTGTTAGAATTTAAGAGGGCGCGTTTATGGCCTAGCTCGTTCATACCTTATACGGACAACTTGAAGCACTCAAAGACGGGGTCAAGAAGATATACACAGGACAGGCATGGTGTTTGACAACTGTGTTTTAGCGCTCCAAGTTCTCCGTATCATGCGTTAGAATGTGTCTGTTGTGTGTTAAAGGCACCCTGCGACCCTTTTATGACTGCTTTTCTGAAGAACTAGAGTGTGTGTAGTATTAAATATTCAAATGAACGCAAAAAGAATCATACAAAGCGGTGCACGAGAACTGAAGTTATTAGTCCTCGAAGTTCAAATCAAGAGCAGACGGCTTAAAGAAAACGTTCCCTTTCGCAGTTCGCTCTCCCTCTGACGTAACATACAATTAGCGCGCACCTTTTACACAGAGATACCGCAAGTTTCTTCCCAAGGTACAAATTACATTGCCGCTCTTTCGGACACCGTTGTCATCATGGCACTACGAGCCACACGTGTCCGCCAGGAACGGCAGTTGGTTTTCAAGACTGAACACAGATTTGTCAGGAATGCTTGTGTTGCGTCCCTGACAAGCCTCTAGCTCTTTCACGTGCACCGGCGAGTCGTTACAAAGCACAGCACCGCTGCTGCTATCGAACGGTTTTTGGCACCCCTTCGCGCCGGGCATATACAGAAAAAGAAAGAAAAAGAAAAGATAAAAACAGAACAATCGTCTCGTTTTTTTTTCGTTTATTTGTTAAATGGGAAGCATTTCTTAGCGAACTTCGGCGACTTTGAGCGTATCTATCTATCTATCTATCTATCTATCTATCTATCTATCTATCTATCTATCTATCTATCTATCTATCTATCTATCTATCTATCTATCTATCTATCTATCTATTATGGGGAATTCGGCTGCTTGCCTCCGCCGCCAGTCATCATCGGAACGGAGCTAGATCATGGCACGCACCCCCGGCTTGGGGGCGGAGCGCGTGGAGTGGATCCGGGCGGTCAGCGTTGGGCTTGCAAAAAGTAAACTACGTTGTTCAAATGCCTCGTGTGCCCATCTCTGGGAACCTCAGCTGGCCAGAGGCTCAGAAGCCACGGCCCTGAGCCCACATCTGGCGCCCGTAACGTGGGGCCAGCTGGTGGTTCTCGGAGATCGGCATCCGGGCTTCGCCTGGGTAAGCTGGTTTTCTTGGTGTTTTGAAGGTGGAGATTGCCGTGATTTTGTGACCGGGTTATCATTTCTTTTGCGGTGCGTGGGCACTATTTTGTTTTCGTCTGTTTGTTTTGGTTGCTTTGTGTTTTCCATGGAGACCCATTCATCGGCGCGCAAGGTAGCCTCGGAAGGCGAGGCGCAGATCCCGGAAGCCTCGACTGTGGTGGGAGCTGGAGCCGGTGAGCAGCGGCGAGACGCAATGGCTTCGTCGCATTTGGTTTAGATCGCCGCATTGTGCCAGACACTGACGGCTCGGCTGGAGGACATAGCCACCACTACGCACACGGGTCACGATCGTGCGTAGCCCTTGCCTTGACGAAGATGACGTCGGACGTTCCAACGTTCAGCGCTAACCCCGGTAAATCGGTAACTGATTTCTTGGATGAATTGGCTATTTACAGGACGGCTTCTGGCGTCACGGAGCCAGAACTGCTTGAACGCGTCCTGCCAGTTGCCTTGCGAGGTACCACGGCACAGTGGCTGCGCCTGCAGCCTGCGTTCCTGTCCTCGGACCAATTCGTCACGGCGTTCCGGGAGGAGTTCCTGCCGGTAGACTACGACTACTGCATCCGACGCGAGTTGGACGCTCGAACTCAGCACCCAGACGAAGGTCCGCGAGAGTATGTTCGGGCGATGCAGGAGTTCTTCCGCGGCGCTGATCCTAGCGCCACTGAGACCGTTAAGGTCTCCCATGTCATAAAGCGGTGCCATCCACGTTGCAGGCCATACCTCTTTCGCCGCTCATTTTGCTCCCTTGATGAGCTTAAACGCTTCGCTCGGCAAATAGCGGAAACGCTATCTTGGGAACAGCATTACACCCCGCCACCACCAGCCGACATTGCTCTCGAGCCAGCCTGTGCTTGGAGGGAGATAAACAGTGGGCCAGTACCATCGTACTGTCCCCAGCCACGAACTACCGTGGCGGGCCCGGATGGAGAACTCGGTTCTCTTGGCCCCTTTGGCGGAAACTCTCCGTGGTGGCAGGGGCCCTGCACTACCAGGGTTACCCACGACGACCATTCCCCACCACCAACCCGGTCCACTCCCTCAGACCGGCAACGAAATCCTCTGAACGCCGGAGGTCCCTCTCGTGCCGCTTATAGGCCGCAACCACGGAGAGGGTACAGGGAAGATGTATGCCAGGCTGGCTCATGCTACCGATGTGGTCAGCGTGGACACTTCCGGAGTGAGTGTCCCATGACGCCCTCGACTAATCGGGTTTCTCCCCAGGGAAACGCCTACGGCCCGCGGTGGTAACGAGCCCGAGCTCCCCTACACCGCACATGGCCGAAACTACCGAGGGTGAGCAAACTGACCTTCTATCTGTTTGCCGGATAGAACGCGCTAGTTCGACTAGCTCGTCCCCTGTGCCATATATTCGGGTACACGTTTTAGGCACGGAAGTATCCGCGCTTATAGATACTGGTGGCAGCGTCTCCCTCATTGGAGATGACATCTTTCACTTGTGCCAAACGCGTAAAGTGCTACTCGCACAATGCAATACGCGTTTGCGAGCTGCTAATGGAGCATTAATAACGGCGCGAGCTGCAGTGCGTCTCAAGCTCTCCTTTGCGAGCAAGACTTGCAGACAGCGTTTTATTTATTGTCCGGGATTGGCAGTAGCTATGCTACTCGGGCGCGACTTTATCGCGCGAGAGAACATCGTGTTAGACTTAGCGAACGGTGGGTTCCGGGTTAATTGCACAGGTGATCTGTATGAGTTCTCTCCAGCGTCACTGCTGGTGCCTAACGCTCATGAGTCAGCCACGTTCCTTTGCAGTTCTGTGCTGTCATCTAAGGTATTGGACTGTTGGAAAAAGTCCATTTCAGGTTGCGCAGAAGCGACAGCTTCTGCGTACGCTCGAGCCATTCGCAGCCTTGTTCACGGAGAAGCCAGGCTGCACTCCTGTTCTGCGTCACCGCATTGACACAGGAGACACGCAACCTTGGAGCTGCAATCCAAGGACACTGAGCGTGCAAAAGCGGGCGCTCCTGGACGTTGCCCTCCAGGAGATGATCGACACCGGTGTGGCGAGACCGTCCCAAAGCCCTTGGGCCTCTCCTATTGTTCTGGTGCCAAAGAAAGATGGCACAGCACGCTTGTGTGTTGATTACCGCCGTTTAAACCACGTTACGGTTAGCGACGCTTATCCCTTTCCATCGATTGAGTCCATATTATCAAGGCTGGGTAATGCACGAGTATTTGCAACACTCGATTTTTCGCGTGGCTTCTTACAGATAGAGACTACATTCACATGCTATAAAGGGCTCTTCGAGTTTGTGCGCATGCCATTCGGCTTGAAGAACTCACCTAGTTCTTTCCAACACCTAACGGATATCGTTCTCGACGAAGTGCGGTACAAATTCGCAATGGCATACATGGATGATGTCATCGTTTCGCGCAATTTCGAAGAACACTTGGAACACCTTAGCATTGTTCTTCAGAAAATGCAGAAAGCCGGCCTTACTGTCAATCCTAAGAAGGTCCAACTCGCATGCTCAAAAGTTGAGTTGCTTGGCTTTATCGTGGACGATGGGCAGCTTCGTCCCAATGAAGCGAAACTTCGTGCCATTGCAGAATACCCGTGCCCTCACGACGTAAAAAGCCTTCAGCGCTTTCTGGGAATGATTGCGTTTACCGTGGTTTCATACCACGTTGCGCTGAACTAACAGTACCGCTTAACCAACTCGTATTTGGGAATGATTGCGTTCTACCGTGGTTTCATACCACGTTGCGCTGAACTAACAGTACCGCTTAACCAACTCGTAAGAAAAGGCATGAAGTGGAGTTGGGGCGAATCTGAGCGAAACGCATTTAAAGCTCTAACCAATGCTATTGCCGATACCACAGCCCTAAAGCTTCCAGACTTGAACAAGCCGTTTGTGTTGCAAACAGACGCCAGCGACTATGGTCTAGGCGCCGTTTTATTGTAGGAATTTGAGAGCGAGCTGCGACCAGTTGCGGTCGCATGTCGCAGACGCCTGCCAAAAAGAATTACATGGTCACTGAGCGCGAATGCCTCGCGATAGTATTTGCGCTTAATAAGTTTGAAGTTGTCACGAGCCTTCAGGGGCGTTGTAGGGTTGCTGGTAGCTGGGGGGCTAGCTTCGGCCAAAAGACGTCCGTCGGGGCTGGCTCTCAAGCGGGGAAGAAGCGCGCGGTCTTCTTTGTTCTCGTCGGCTAGCGCCATTTCAGTCTTCGACCCACTACACGCAGGTGGCATTATCCCCCTTCGCGGAAAAAAAAAACAGTATTGCCTGGATGCCACAACACAGTCCGAAACACACGAACGGAAACTACTAAAGAAGCAAGAGCTACAAACGCGCAACGTAAGGTTTCATGCGCACAACATGAACAACATCAGAACTCGGTGGGCTTTGGTTCCTGGTCTGTGTCTGCGGCGTCCTATGCGGGACCACCTCGTAGTTCACGTCGCTGATGCGGCGTAGGACTGTATAAGGACCAAAGTACCGGCTTAGTAGCTTCTCACAAAGGCCGCGGCGACGCACGGGGGTCCACACCCATACTTGGTCTCCGGGGTTGTAGGATACTGCTCGGCGACCGATGTTGTAGCGCCGGGCGTCTGCTTGCTGCTGCTGACCGATGTGGAGCCGTGCGAGCTGCCTAGCTTCCTCGGCACGCTCTGCAAATTCCTCTGCGTCTGGCGTCAGCCGGTCAGCGTCTTGACATGGCAGCATAGCGTCCAGCATAGTCTGCACTTCCCGACCGTAAAGAAGGCGAAATGGTGTAAATCGCGTCGTCTCTTGCGCTGCGGTGTTATACGCGAAGGTCACGTAAGGCAAGATCCGGTCCCATGTTTTATGTTGAACGTCGATGTACATGGAGATCATGTCTGTAACGGTCTTGTTTAAACGCTCGGTGAGCCCGTTGGTCTGTGGATGGTAGGCTGTCGTCTTGCGATGTCTAGTGTTACTGAGTTCAAAGACTTCTTCTGTAAGCTGCGCGGTGAATGCTGTCCCCCTGTCCGTTATCACAGTGGATGGAGCACCGTGCCGCAGTACGATGTGGCGCATGAAGAATTGCGCTACTTCAGAAGCCGTAGCTCGTGGTATTGCCTGGGTCTCGGCATAGCGCGTTAAATAATCAGTAGCGACGATTACCCATTTGTTTCCATCGGCAGACAAAGGAAATGGTCCGAGAATGTCCATGCCCACTTGGTCGAAGGGTGTGCGAGGAGGTTCAATTGGCTGAAGCAAGCCAGCCGGCTTAAGGGAAGGTGTCTTTCGGCGCTGGCATTCACGACAGCTTTTTACGTAGTCTTTGACGCTGGCCGAAAGCCCAGGCCAATAATACATCTCACTCACTCTGGCGAGTGTTCGCGAGAAGCCTAAATGGCCAGATGTGGGCTCGTCGTGGCAAGCAAAGAGCACGTCGTCTCGCATGTCCCTTGGCACTACGAGGAGGTAGGCACGGCTGTTCGAACGGGCGTTCTTCTTATACAATACGTTGTCTCGCATACAGAAAGACGTCATGGAGCGGGAAAGATGACGTGGTATGGTGGCATCGCGGCCCTCTAGGTGGTCTATGATCGGTCGGAGGTCCGCGTCGTCTCGCTGCCGTCTGATCAAGTCCGCTGAGCTAATGGCGCCAAGGAAACCATCATCGTCATCGTCCTCTGCTTCCCGACTGACGGGGTGCATAGGTGCGCGCGACAATGCGTCAGCGTCCTCGTGCTTACGGCCAGACTTATACACGATGGTGACGTCAAATTCTTGTAGCCGCAAGCTCCACCGTGCGAGTCGTCCTGAGGGGTCGCGCATGCTTGCCAACCAACAAAGCGCATGGTGGTCCGTCACTACTTTGAAAGGACGACCATAAAGGTAGGGGCGAAACTTGGTGATCGCCCACACGACTGCGAGGCACTCTTTCTCCGTAGCCGAATAATTCGCCTCAGCACGGGATAGTGAGCGGCTGGCATAGGCTATGACTCTTTCGGCACCATCCTGACGCTGGACGAGCACAGCGCCAAGCTTGTCTGGATCAGGCCGGACACCTTCGGCGCTTACCACATGCCCGAGAAACTTGAGCTCCTCATAGCCAAAGTGACACTTCTCTGGCTTAAGTGTAAGATCAGCCGACTGGATAGCTGTTAGCACAGTCCGCAGGCGGTGGAGATGCTGCTCGAACGTTCAGAAAAAACTACGACATCGTCCAGATAGACAAGACAAGTCTGCCACTTCAGTCCACTGAGACAGTGTCCATCATGCGCTGGAATGTTGCTGGCGCTGAGCACAAACCAAAAGGAAGCACTCGAAATTCGTAGAGACCGTCTGGAGTTACGAAGGCTGTTTTCTCGCGGTCTCGCTCGTCTACCTCGATTTGCCAATACCCGCTTTTTAGATCGAGAGAAGAAAAATAGCGGGCATGCCGTAGTCTGTCCAACGAATCATCGATACGTGGCAGCGGGTACACGTCCTTTTTAGTCACGTTGTTAAGCTTTCGATAGTCGACGCAGAAACGTAGCGTTCCATCTTTCTTTTTCACTAGGACTACCGGAGACGACCACGGGCTGCTGGAAGGTTCGATGACGCCGTCATCAAGCATCTCTCGGACCTGCGTACGTATGGCTTCACGTTCTTTTGCCGACACGCGGTAAGGCTGCTGGTGTATCGGTCGCGCATCCTCGTACGTGATGATCCTATGCCGAGTGATGGAAGTCTGGCGCACCTTTGAAGAACTTGCGAAGCAGGTTCTAAATTCCAGCAAGAGTTTCTGCATGGACGTCTGGTTATCAATTGACAGACCCGGATTTATGTCGACGTGACTCAGAGCTTCGTCTGCGTTCTCGATCACTTCCGACGTGAAACAGCCGCTAACGTTCGCTGCTTCGTCTGCAAACGCTATCGAAGTGCCCCGGAAGAGGTGCCGATGCTCGTTGCTAAAGTTGGTAACCAGCAATTGCGATCGGCCCGTCACGGAAGCTGTATAACACTTCTCGCCACGCAGACACCTTGCTTCAGTAGGTGCTCCAAGTTGGTCTCAGCCACCGCTTCACCATCGGGCAAGCCACAGCATGTAACATCGACCATGACACTTGTTCGTGGAGGAAGCGTTACGCTCTCTGCAGTGACACGAAGCACGTCGGCACGCCGTTTGGTCGTCCTGGAAGTCGATTGCTCGCCTGGCCGAGAATGTGATACGACGCTCTTGGAGATCAATAACAGCACCGTACTCCTGCAGGAAATCAACTCCAAGAATAACGTCGCGGGAGCATTCGCGAAGGACCAGGCAGTTGGCTACGAATGTATATCTGTCAATTTGAACTCTAATCGTGCAGGCGCCCAGTGGGTTTACGACGTGGCCACCCGCCGTCCGAATCTGCGTATTATGCCAAGGCGTGATTACTTTCTTCAGCTGCGTCGCGATTTTCCCGCTCAAAATGGAATAGTCTGCACCGGTGTCCACTAATGCACTAACCGCGTATCCGTCAATCGTCACTGGTATGTCAAGAGAAAGCCGGTCGTCGCGTGAAAGAGTAGGCGCCGGAGGATCGGGAGCTTTTCGATTCTGCGTCAATCGGAGGTCTTCAGCATTTCGATCGTCAGCGACCCCGCCCCCAGAGGTCGCTTCGGTTAGTTTTCCCGGCGGGGACTGGGGGACCGCGCGGTAGGATACCGCTGCGGCGGCGATGAAAATCGCCTCGGCGATGGTGAGCGCGACTGTCGCCCTGCAGGCGGCTGGTGGTGCTGCTGAGAAAGGTAGTCCTCAATGTCCCGAGGCCGCTGGCCGTATCGAGGTGGCGGCGAGTACGCAGAAAAGCCACGCAGTCCAAAGCGGCGGTATGGGCACTGGCGGTACAAGTGGTCAGCTTCGCCGCAGTGGTAGCAGAGGGGCCGACGATCAGGGGTGCGCCAAACATCCGACTTGCGAGGGGGCATTCGTCGATCGTCGATGTACTGGACCGCCTGCTCCGAACGATAGGCGACAGGGGCGGCATGGACGAAGGTGCCGTAGTACGGCATCGGCTGTGCCGGCTGGAGTGCCACTGTCGGAGGTACACGAGTGAACTGCGGCGGAGGAGAAGCAGGACGGCTCAGGGCCTCCGCGTAGGATGCACGAGGGTAGTCAGCCGGAGCTTGCGGTGTGTTTTGGCGAGGCAGGGTGTCGCGTTGCTCACGGAGAACCTGATGCAGCTCTTCCTTGATGACGTTCGCAACAGAGTTGACGGTGGGCGAAGGTGTTGCGGCGCACTTTTGCAACTCCTCACGCACTATGGAACGGATGAGTTCCCGAAGGTAGTCAGTGCTGCTTCCGATTCCAGTGAAAATGTCAGCGGTGGACATACTACTCACTTGCCGTTCGTACCAACGTTACTAGAATAAACTCAGTTTAAAAGCTCCGCCGGAGAGGCGGTCCGCGCGGCGGTCGCGAGAACTAGTGGCGCTGTAGTCACGTCTTGCGCTTGCCGTTTGCTCTCGCCACCGGCGCTTGTTGTAACGGCGCAGTCGACGTGCACGTGCGTTGCAGCAACTTGTACAGTAGCGCACCCAGGATCTCTGCCAGGGGTGGGTTCGATTTTTCACAAAGGGCCAGGCACGCGATTACACAGTTGTTGCGTGTGAAAAAAAATAAATGAAATGCCAAATAATAGTAACATCAATGACGATGATTATTTTTATTATTTTTTTCGGTGTTTTGCAGAGAAATTAGCGCCACATTCTTCTAGGACATAGGAGCAGTTATAAGGTGGGAGGGGGGTTAGGCCGGCCTCCGGGGGGGGGGGGGTTACAACCCCCCCCCCCCCGTCGGTGCGCCACTGAACTGGTACGCTTTGTTCACTCGTAATTTTTGGAACTGTTTTTTTTTTTTGCCAATGCGAAGTGCCTTGGATGAAGACACATGCGTCGTGTACGACGCCTAGCGAGGAGCCACAGGATCATTTACGCGCATTATGCCGACTTGCTTTGCGCCGGGGTGCAAGATCGGGGTGCATCGTTGCAGACACCGCAACGATGACCTCGGTTCACGCCACTTAGGACCACCAAAAGGCCCTACGGAATTCAGGAGGTGGGAGCAAGCTTAACATCGCAAAGTTGAAAGCCCACTCCGAAATGCAAGCTCTTTTTGAGTACGGCAATATTATAGAGCGCTACTTTCACGTTTTTGCTGGACAATAAGTTTTGATCCCTCGGAGAAAATGGGAGCTAGCGCTTGGTACGCTTGTTCGCAGCACTTCCACCCCATATATATATATATATATATATATATATATATATATATATATATATATATATATAAGCCAAAATGTTCAGGGTCAAGGCGCAAATACCCGAAAAGACGCAGCCCTGTGCCCAGCTCGTCGACGGAGGAGCCGTCAGAAGTAGAACAGTAAGACGAACGACAAGCGATTACCAACACTTCCGGACACAGAATTGCCCTCGCATCACATTCACATTCGATCACTTGTCAACTGTCGCGCTACGTTCAAAGCAATGGCTTTTTGAGTGTTTTTACGGCGAGGTAACGAACAGTAGGTGCGGAATATTTTACACTCGCCGGCTTGTGAACGGGTTGTGCAAAAAACAGTTGTAGTTGATGAGCAGTTGAACTGCACAGTGAACAGCTACATAAAGCAAAGAGCTTTCGTACAGTCTAAGCTGTGCTGCGGGAATGGAACATCTACTCTGCGAAGTTGACGAACTGAAGGTATGTGAACGATAGCGACAGAGTACGCGCAAAAAACTGCTTGGTTTTCACGTTACGCCAGATCTGTCCGAATTGTTTAAGACACCGTAGAAAGGAGCTACTGCAGACACCAGCGAAGGCAACCATTAAGAATTTTAAGATGAGGAATCTCAGAAGAACGCTTCTTAGGGCCACAGCAGATCGCGAGAAGCAGGAGAAACAAATCATGGAACCGAAAGGAGTGATAGAAACGACCTTGGAGGAGAGTGCCTGAACAAGCAGCTGGACTGCCTCCCACCGCTCGAAAAGGTGGCGGCTGCAAATTCATTTCGCAAAATCAAAGCAAAAGCACCGTGTGGAATGCGTACAATGCAGAATGGTTGCTTAACTGCATGCTTGTACGAATCGCCAGCCCACGGGCCTAAAGGCTGCTGATAGACCTGAATATGCTACCACTGCCAACCACGAACCGGCTGGCACAAATACTGGAGGCCATTTAATATAAATATGGATTTGAAGCCGTCTGTCTGGAATACATACAATGTCAAATGAGCAAGCAGCTTGGGGACGCTTCTTGTCGTTGAAATGAAGCTTAGGCATTCTTACGAGTTCAACAAGTCTACCTACAAAATATACGGCTTTGTTGATTACGGTGGGATCGCGAAGGAGGGCACAGCTGCCAGTTAGCCGACAATGCGTTGGTGGTTATGTTCGTGCCATGTTTGAAGGATGAGTACAGTCTATAGCAAGTTCTGTCACAAAGGTCGCCGCACCTGGCCGTGTGTTGGCCGAGCTTGTGCTCGAAGCCGTTTTGCAGCTGCACGAGTACGGTGCGGCCGTTATTGCCGCGGTAAGCGACGGTGCCGGAAATAACAAGTTCAGGTGGTAGCAGTTTGGCGTTAATGGTGCCATTTCAGACACCAGGCATAAAAATTCAACACCCGTGCAATCCAATGAGCAATGCATGCGGGTCGATGCATACAGACGACCTTATGCATATCCACTTAAGTAGTGCACAAATGGGATGTGGGAACGTCGACTGGACGGACGATAAATGTTTAACTTTCGCAATAGCACTACTAGAAAGCCGCCGTGCGAAATGCGCGGTTGACCGCCGCTGTGCTCCGTCGTAGCAGACGACGCGCCGAGAGTAGCGGAAGACGCGACTGCAGCGCCGCAAGTTCACGCGACCGCCGTTTGGACCACCCTCTTCCGCTGGCGGAGATACGGAGCTGCGAAACTGAGTTTGTCTAGTAACGTTGGTTCGTACAGGTTGGACCGCTGCAGGAGCATTTTTTCCATAGTGACAGCCTCCGCCAGGAATTCCGCGACCGTCTTTGGAGGGCTCCTCACGAGACCAGCGAAGAGCTGCTCCTTGACTCCGCGCATCAAATGACGCAACTTTTTGTCCTCTGCCATCCTTGGGTCAGCTCGTCGGAAGAGGCGCGTCATGTCCTCGACGTATGCAGTCACCGTTTCGTTTGGCAACTGTACGCGGGCTTGGATTGCTCGTTCCGCTCGTTCGTGCCGATCGGCGCTAATGTAAGCCTCCAGGATGCAGCGGCAAAATTCGGGCCATGGCGTCAGCTGCTCCTCGCGGTTCTGAAACCAGGTGCGCGCTCCGTCCTCCAAGTAAAAATAGACGTGCCTCAGTTTTGCCGGATTGTCCCATTGATTCAAGGCAGCCACGCGCTCAAAGTCGACCAACCAGTCTTCGACGTCTTCGAAAACTGCGCCGCGGAACGTTGTCGGTACACGTGGGCTTTCCAGTGTGTAACGGTTTGACGCCGCGTTCTCCACACCGGTTTGGATGGTTTGGACGGAAGCGCTGGCCATACCTGTTGAAATGGTAGGGAGAGTACCGTCGACTTCAGGAGGCAGTCCTCTGATTCTGCGGCTGGCTCGGTGCACGGGAGTGTTGATGGGTACTGGGCTTGTGGAGCGACTCCCTGGAGGGGTCTGCAACATCCGATATGGTTACCCAGCACCTCCACCAGTTGTCACGAGCCTTCAGGGGCGTTGTAGGGTTGCTGGTAGCTGGGGGGCTAGCTTCGGCCAAAAGACGTCCGTCGGGGCTGGCTCTCAAGCGGGGAAGAAGCGCGCGGTCTTCTTTGTTCTCGTCGGCTAGCGCCATTTCAGTCTTCGACCCACTACACGCAGGTGGCAATATGTACTTGGACGGTGCCTCGATTACTGTACAAACGGATCATATGGCACTCACGTGGTTGCAGCGCCTGCAGAACCCAGCGGGTCGCCTTGCTCGCTGGATATTAACGTTGCAAAGATATCGTTTCACTGTCGAACATCGCAGTGGTGGCCAAAACAAAGTCGCTGACGCACTGTCTAGCGCACCTTTGACCGAGCCTTCTTCCTCACAGGAGCCAACACCTCTGATTACCGCCGTTGACACAGATCAGCAGTGGGGTACATTGGTCAGCAGGAAGCGTCTGCTCGAGGAGCAGCGCAAGGACAGCTTATGCCGGCGTATACTCAACCACTTAGGTGACCGTAGTCCGCAAGCACCAAATGGTGGTAAGTTCGATGCTTACGTCATCGCTAGCGACGGCCTACTTCTACGGTATATTCCTCAAGCTGATGAGGATGACGGTAACTCCCCCTTTCGCGTGGTTATCCCACGTAGCCTCAGGACCGATTTCATTCGGTACTTTCATGACTCTGCCTTGGCCGGTCACAGTTCTGCCAACAAGACTTATGATAAGTTATGTCAGACTGCTACATGGCCAAGAATGCGGCATGATGTCTTACGCTATACACGGGGTTGTTTGGTTTGCCAAAGGGTTAAACCACGTGGTGGTCTGCCACCAGGCTTGATGCAGCCTGTCATTAGTAACAGCCCTCGGCAAATTGTGGCGTGTGATATCATGGGACCTTTTCCCCGCACACCCCGGGGAAACCGCTACTTACTCGTGGTAACCTACCACTTTACAAAGTGGGCTGAGTTATACCGTCCACGAGCATTAACTAGGCGAAGGATTTGGAAATGCCTTCCCGATGTGTTTTCGCGTTTCGGTTTTCCTGCACAATTAATCAGCGATAACGTGACTTACTTCACGAGTCGCACGTTCACGAAGAAGTGTTCGTCGTTGAGCATCAAACATAAAAAGACATCGCCCTACCACCCACAGGCGAACATAACAGAACGGGTTAACCGAAACTTGAGGACAATGCTCAGGGCAAGTACCGCAGATCATACGGAATGGGACGTTAACCTTTCCGAAATGGCGTTTGCTACGCGTTCAACTGTAAATAGATCTACTGGTTATACCCCTGCATTTTTGAACTTTGGCAGGGAATTCTCATTCCCACTAAGCCACAGCCTGGTACTGGTGGATTTGTCACATTCGGATAACAGTATACGTTTGCTCAATCACAGCACAGGCCCCTCACCAAAGCTGTCACTGCTGCCCGTGAGCAATTAGATAATGGGAGGCTCGAACAAACATGTCAGTATAACGCACGGCGTCGTGAGATTGAATACGAGCCTAGTGAGGTAGTGTTACACCGCGCCCATCCCTTGAGCGACACGGCTAAGGGTTTCTCAGTGTCCTTAGCACCAAGGTCGGACGGTCCTTTTCGTCGTTACACGTAAGCTTGGCAGTTTAACTTACCGCTCAAGAGAATGCACATCCGGCACGTCATTTGGACCAATCCATGTCTCTGAACTCAAACGCTACGTCTCTCGCCCCTCTTAAGCCTCACGATATTCTCGTTCTATTTGCTGGCTTGTTCAACAATGAAGTTGCAAGACGTGAAGTTCAACATGTGAAGTTTTCCAAAAGCATTGCCCTGCCAGCAATTTCATGCAATGCGCGGCGCATCTTCCAGATGTCAAGCTTTGAACGCCACCGTCGCCAGTGCTTCAGCAGCATGACCACGCCCGGACCTCTCTGCACATGGGCCTGACGAGCCGCAATCAAAAGCAGGGGGGCGGTAACGGGGGAGGAGCTGCTTGCCCCGACGGCGCTGGTTGGACCACACGACTCCGCTACCGCCTACCCATGGGTGTCTAGTGCAGCAAGGTGTCGCCCTTCGTGAGCACAAACCTCAGCGACCTGAACTTCTCGTCACGCGAGAGTAGCTGCCACGCGCTGCACCACAAGCCGCCTCTTGAGGTCGGCTCTGGATATAGCGCGCCTGGACCTTTTGATCCCGACCCCCCTACTCGTCCTAACTCGAAAAACCAAGGAGCAGGACAAGAATCGATTGGTCCCTTGTGCTGTACGCCAGCGACAGCTACGTGGACCTGCTCCCGTCCGGTACACAGCTGGCCGAGGTGGCCGGCACCCCAGCGCCCGAACTTGCCCGGCCAAGCGGACGCCTGTTCCCGCGACCTCCACTTCCACCATCGTTGGCCCCCGGGGAGGGGGCAGTATGGGGAATCCGGCTGCTTGCCTCCGCCGCCAGTCATCATCGGAACGGAGATAGCTGGTGGCACGCACCCCTGGCTTGGGGGCGGAGCGCGTGGAGCGGATCCGGGCAGTCGGCGTTGGGCTTGCAACGAGTAAACTACGTTGTTCAAATGACTTGTGTGCCCATCTCTGGGAACCTCAGCTGGCCAGAGGTTCAGAAGCCACGGCCCTGAGCCCATACTATCTATATATCCCAGGCAGCACGCAATGTAGGGCCGATATTGGTTTTATGGCGACAAAGTTCGGCCCATCCACGGCCTAATGTTGCCGACAGCGAGCCAGTATCGGCTACGCCGCCGTCAATGACGGCAACGTCGGGCTACTATAGCCGCTGCCCCGCCGATATCGGCAGGCCGTCGACTAATCGGCAACATGGGGCCGCATAGCCACGTTACTGCCGACATCGGCTCAGGCGATGGCTTTCAACGGCAACTATGGCGCCGATTTTGCCTTTCTACAGACAATATGGGCCGGCCGACGCCATTTATCGGCAACACTGTGCCAAGTATGCCACCTTAGAGCCCCCCGTCGGCTGAGCCGATAACTTTCTCTGGCAAATGTGGCGCCGATTTTGCCGGTCATCAGCATCGCCTGAGCAATGGCAAATTTGGCGCGATATTCGCCTAGAAAGATTATTTCACAGGGATCATTGAGTCATTTCTGCCGTCCTGGAGGCAACGTCGACTACGCCGCAGCCTTTCATGGTTGATATCGGCCGGGCCTCTTTGGAAGCCTGCTGTATATAATAATATAGATCCGATCGAGACAAGCATGACCGAAATTCACTTGAGAGATTCGACGTAAGAATCAGATGTTGGGCTTCTTATATTCATGTATATGCGTTTCAGTGCCAGAACATAGCGCACGTGCGTTTTGAGCAGCATATAATAGTCTGTTCGCGCGCTTTGTTTTTCATAAACGGGGCAAACAAAAACATGCATATAGAGAAACTATTAAAATATACATGTATAGGCTGTTTTGCGGGAACTTTGCGAAACAGGCTGGCGCAACAGTTAACATTAGCCAGAAGGATCGACAAGCACGGTGGAAAATTATCTGACAGCGCATGTCAGAAAATTAAAATTCATAGAAATTGTTCGTACTTACATCGATGGGCATAACCACGACTCATATGTTCAAACAAAGATAAGCAGTCGGAAGCGGCGCTATATACTACTGACATTTAGCAACCTATGCAAGGAAAGGGCATACGGAGGTAACAGCGCAACCGCGAGTGGATAAAAAAGGTCTAGCGCAGTCTTTACAGTGCGCTGAAGCGGAAATAAACTCTCGCAACCGGCGTTATACTACTGACATGTAGCAGCCTATGCAAAAGAACGGTATACGGAGGCGTGACAGCGAGGGGACAGAACAGATCTAGTGCTAACTTTATATTCAGAGGATGTTAGCTGTTTTTATACACCATGAAATACATAGATCCCTTTTGCATTGCAAATTCAAATGAAGTGCTCTTTCAAGACCACGACATTTGCGAAAAAGACAAAAACGAAAAATACAAAGCAGTTATATGGCAAGAATTTTTCATCTCAAAGGTGGCAAACAAATGCACACACCTATAATTGATATATAGAGAGCTTGTCTGGTGAGTTCTACTAGAGTGTATGTGATCACACAGTGTTCTTGTGCAGCCGATCTGCGTATTTTATGTTATATAAAAACAGCAAGCATGCACTGAAAAGAAAAATCAGTTGAATATCAAAGCTCTCTTCTGTTCCCTAGTTTCTACATATGTTTGTGCAGGATTACAGTATAAACCAAACGTCCTAAGTCAAGCTGTGAAAAAAGGGGAGGACACCAACCAAAATATAATCATCAAACGGTAAAAAACTTTACATGAAAGATGACAAAAACCCGACGTTTCTGGTCCCACTCGGACCCTTCTTCAGGGGTGACTGGAGGGCACCAGACACTAGCAGTGCTTATAGACCTATTCCACCGGGCCTACGTCACGAAGATGCGGTGGCGATGTCGTCGGGAGTTTTAATTTCGCATGGTACGCATCCGCCGGCGCGCCTACCGTAGCAGCCGCTGTGTTTTCGCTGGTGCGGGCGCTTCTCACCGCCGTGAAATGAATAAAAAAGTGTTCACCGATGACCTGCGCTGTGGGTTGGTTGCTCAGCAACGCGCAAGATAAGTGCGATATGTTTTTATCAGTTTCCTGCTTATGTCTGTCTCAAGGAAAGGGACGAACCTGTAATGCCGGCTGTTTGGCGCATCGGTTATGCGCCAAACATTTTCGTCACGACTAAGCATATGTGTAATTATTTAGCATTAGTGCGGCTTCTTTCATTTGTGAGAAATAGCATTGTCACAAGTTTGTCAAGTGTAATGCTCGACACCAAGTTTCTTGGCATAAACAAAGTGCGGACACAGAGCGATCACGCTTACCGCAAAGCGCGCACGACGTTAGCTTAGCTCGATGTGTAGAAGTAATCGCGGTCGCCGTGTATTATTGAAGTGGGGAAGCTATACATACGTCATACGAATTTCATTCACTCAAATGAGACAAATATATAAGAGCTTAATTCACGTAGCCGTGAGCGAAAGGCCGATTACAGCGACGCTTTTGCAAATTGCTTGCGGCTGCGATAGCATACACACGAGAAGTGTGTCTTTGTCACGAGAAGTGTGTCATGAGAAGTGTGTCTTTGGCAATGCTGTAGTGGTTATGATGCGCTTTAAATTTTTTTTTCGATTGTCAGACTGCTCGAATGAACTACACGCTTGGAATTTGCCGCGTCGATACAGGACTTCACGCTTTCACGATCGGAACTGAGCGTATGGGCAAAGCCGCAAGCCGCGCTTATGCGCCTTGCTGGCGGTTATTTGAGAGCCTTGTCCTTGGCACGTTATTACTTTTTTTGTGTGTGTGTGCGTTATCACAGCCGTAGTTACATAGGTTATAGCGTCACCAATATCGCATGCTTGAGTACCTATTGCGTTACATTTGTTTTTGCGCAAGGATTTCCTGTAGGCATTAGAGGCTTTAGTCCGAAACAGTATTTTAGCTGAGGCGCATCTTCAAGTCGTATTTAAACAAGTCTCGCTGTTGCAAGTGGTTCATCCTTGCGCTAGTTAACGAATTAAAGCATACGCATGAAGCGATGCCGACATGATAGCTCGCGATCATTCGCATCATGTGGCAAGGTGCTTATGCTTTCAATCAGTTTCCCACATCTTGTCATAGCTGGGCGTCGGCGCATTCTTTTCCACATTCATTGAATGCTTCGTACAGAGCTAACGCAACTTCATCACGCGCGGCTGCCCCTCGCAAACTGTTGTAAACACGCCGTCGGCGCTGCTCCGACGCCCCGTGCTCGGAGGCAGCTTTCGCACACGCTTGGCCGGCGGCGGTGGCGCGACCGTTCCGGGCCGCGGCAAGCGGTACAATGGCGACGCCGCGCGCCCTCGCTGCGTTTGTTAGGTGCAGTGCAGCATTTCACTCGCATTTTTAGCTAGAGTGGGTGGTTCAGCCTCTGCGAAATCCTGTGCTACAAGTAGCTGGCAAGAGAACACATGCACACCAGCATACTCCATAGGCTGCACCAGGCTGCATTTAACAAATGCAGTCCCGGCGGGTGTCCCCGCCATTGTGCATAAATGTTTGCCTCGCAGAAATGTAGTCTTCCACGTTTTGAGACAACTACAAAAAAAGAAAGCAAGAAAAACGCGCGTGCTCTGTGAAGTAGCCTAGCACGTGCTAAGCCAGCAGCAACTAAACATAAAAAAAAGTGTGTGAGGAGGGGGGCGCGCGTCCCCTTCCGAACTGACCACCATTGTCACGGCCCCCTCCATGCACGTCCATTGTGCTCATCTGCAGTTTGCAAAAAATGTCGCTCTGAACCTGTTTTTGCTGGCGTTTGCTGCCTTCGGAGGGGGACACCACGGGGAACTTTCCGCGCTCTCTCGTCGCGGCTGCATTGCTACCAACGTGCAAGGTGTACGAACGAGTTTCAACGGCTGCACGCAGTCTGTCTACGCGTTTATCGTTTATCATTGTTGTAACATCAGAGCCGGGGCATGCTTTTCAAATCCTTTATACGGGCACGCCAACGGGCAGTCACAAAACAGCACAAAGAACACAGTAACGTAGGGCACACACCCATATATACAAGTATCTCCAGGTTACACATGTCCAGTGGCGACCATTCACCTATCACTGCAACTACGACACGTGTAGCCTATAGCGATATGAACACAACACTCCCTTTGTGACAAACTTTAAGTCCGGCTACTATGGACAACCACCAATGCTCAGGTGGCGCAGCGATCGGCGCCGCCGGCAGCGCCAGCGTGTCAGCCCCGCGAAACATCGAGTAGGCGGCATGGACGGAGTCACGCGTTGACAGCGCTCGTGAGAACGATGGCGGTCGTGCTTTACTGCAGTTTTCAAGCGATATAAGACATCGACGGCCTATTTCCGAACACCCAAATGTTTATGGTGTGGGAGAAGTGGATTGCGGTGAAATCTCGGCGGAATGCTTGCCGCAGCAAAGCAAGCATGCCTACGACAGCAGCGATGGGTTCACACGCTTCCATGAAATTGTCGCTTAATTCTGCACTTTTACGGATGCTGCCGGCTGTTATTTTTTTTTGTTAAGACATCGTTATTTCAACAGAAATTCGCAAGAGCGACACTTATACCCCTGTTCGCATGCAGATGAAACGGCCGTTAAGCCGTTAATCGCGACTGGCTGCCAGCCGAGCTTGCCAAGCTCGGTTGAGAGTAAGCCGACGTTCAGAAACGGGCAAAACGATGGCGGTACCCCTTCCATGTGCAGCGCTGGCGATTCCTGGGTATCACCCGAAAAGCGGTCATTTTAGTCGATGCGGCATGAGACGCTGTAATATGAACTCGGCACGCCCAAGTAGCCGAAACGCGTGCTCTTGCGCCGAGGCGCGGTAAGTTCCCCACGTTCGGTCGGCTCGGACCCAGACCGAAACGTTTGCTGTACAATAGCCTAGCTAAGGAACAGGAATTTAAAATCGACAATGAACCCTTACAATGTGTAAACGAATACGTATACCTCGGACAGTTAATAACAGGAACTCCTAACCATGAAAAAGAAATTCTCCGTAGAATAAGGATGGGCTGGAGCACATTCGGAAGGCATTACGAAATCATGACTGGAAACTTACCGCTCTCACTAAAGCGAAAAGTATTCAATCACTGCATTCTCCCAGTACTAACGTACGGTGCAGAAACGTGGAGGATAACGAAAAAAACTATAGAGATGGAACTAAGGAGCGCGCAACGTGCAATGGAAAGAAAAATGATAGGGGTAATGCTAAGAGATAAAAACGAGATAAAAACGAGCGGAATGGATCAGAGACCAGACAGGAGTAGCCGATATTATTATATCAATTAAAAGAAAGAAGTGGACCTGGGCAGTAGATGTCATGAGGAGGAAAGATAACAGATGGACTGTAAGAGCGACGGAATGGATACCAAGAGATGATGATGAGTGGGTTTTAATGCGCAAGGGCCAGTCTTGGCCAAAGAGCGCCATTTCAATGATCATGTATGACAAGCGAGCTAAAAGCATTCGATGGTATGGCGTTACGGGGCTGTAAAGTGGCCTAAAATTGAATCGCTGTAAAGAAGCATAAAAAGGTAGATGCTATAAAATTATGGCGGTGATACACAATTGTCCATGGTGAAAATGTGAGCATAAAATTACCGCAAATGCCTGCACAAAGCCTTTGCGCCCAAAGGCCGGGAGGCAAGTGCTTTCGGTTAAAATTACTACCGCAGCAACGTCCTCTGGCAGGAGGGCGTACTACGGATGTCCGGGGTATATAACATAAAAACTGCGAATGTCTCTAAAAAATGACAACAATGCTTCCTGTTTAAAAATAGGTTCCCTGCCAAGGAACATTGATGGGTGTAATGGCAGCCGCTGTCGGTATGGCAAGGGAAAATGTTTTTTCCTGAGGCCCTCTAGTTGGGTACACTGCAGAAGGACATGGAGCACACTTAATGGTTCGCCGCATTTTTCGCACATCGGCGAATCGCCGCCTGACAGAAGGTATGTGTGTGTACTGTATGTGTGTCCTATCCTCAGTCTGCAGAGTGTGACTTGTGTACGACGGATATTAGAGACTGGCGGCCATTTACCTATATGTGGCTTGATAACATGCAGCTTATTTTCTGTTTGCCTGTCCCATAAGTGCTGCCAGTAAGCTGTCACTTTCTTCCTTATGGAGGGCTTCAGGTCCATAGCAGGGACACCTCGGGAGTAGTTGCCTGCTTTTGCATGGACAGATGTTGCTAGCTTATCGGCCAATTCATTCCCTTTAATCTCGCGGTGCCCTGGCACCCAGCACAGCACCACTTGTTTTGTTGCATATGCCGTACACAGACTTGTATACAGAGACATAACTACAGGATTTTTGTACCTATTTAGAGTTCTCACAGCCCTCACAACACTCAAAGAGTCTGTATATACAACTGCCCTTGGTATATTTGACCGTGTAATATGTTTAACCGCTGCCAGTATAGCATATGCCTCCGCTGTAAAAATAGTGGTATTAGGGTGCAGAACGCCGGCATCGGAAAAAGATGGGCCGATCGCAGCGTACGACACACCGACGTCAGTTTTTGAGGCATTCGTATAGAATTCGGGACAACAGTACTTATGCTGTAGTTCGAGAAAGTGCATGCGGATCTCTGCAGCAGGCGCGTGCTTTGTAACGTCTACAAAAGACATATCACAGTCAATGAGTTGCCATTGCCATGGAGGGAGCTGTACAGGAGGAGGCATGACATCACGTTCATAAAGCGACACATCCATTTCTTCAGCGAGCCTCCTTACTCGCATCGAGTAGGGCTCTCCAACTGTAGGACGGTTGTGAAAGATTTGGAAACTGGACAGGTCATTTACAGTTTTGTATGCAGGATGCGTGTTGTTTGAGTTGACTTTAAGAAAGTACACAAATGACAGGTATGTTCTCTGCATGTGGAGCGACCATTCATTGGAGTCAACGTAGAGGCTTTCTACGGGGCTTGTACGGAAGGCACCCGTTGAAAGGCGGATACCTAAATGGTGGACGGGGTCCAATATCTTCAGGGCGCTTGGTGTCGCGGACTGATAGATGGTGGACCCATAATCTAAGCGTGAGCGTATCAGGCTCTTATACAGGTTCAATAGACAGTCTGTGTCACTCCCCCAAGCAGTGCGTGATAGTACCTTCAAGATGTTCATTGCTTTCATGCACTTATTTCGCAGATATTTAAGGTGCGGCACAAATGTTAGTTTCCTATCAAGAATTACGCCAAGAAATTTCTGTTCTATCTTTACAGCCAAGCGCACACCCTGCAGCTCTATGTGGGGGTCAGGAGACAGACCCCTTCTTTTCCAGAAAAGAACACATGCGCTCTTTTGCGCGTTCAGCCGGAAGCCATTTTCATCCGCCCATTTAGATACCTTGTTAACGGCCAGCTGGACCTGCCGCTCGCAGACGGCAAGGTTGCAAGAGGTAAAACCCATTTGCACATCATCAACGTACGTTGAGTAAAACATGTTCTGAGGAATAGACAGACGCAGAGAATTCATTTTTACGATAAAAAGAGTGCAACTGAGCACACCACCTTGTGGCACCCCAGTTTCCTGCACGAATGGTCTCGATAGGGCATCGCCCACACGAACACGGAATGTGCGGTTGGACAAATAGCTTTCTACAACATTTAGCATGTTACCGCATATACCAAAATGTGATAGGTCCCTAAGTATTCCAAACCGCCACGTGGTGTCATACGCTTTTTCCATATCAAGAAATACGGAGAGGAAAAACTGCCTGTGGGCAAAAGCCTCACGAATTTGCGCCTCAATACGTATGAGATGGTCAGTAGTGGATCGACCCTCTCTAAACCCACATTGGTACGGATCAAGCAGTTTGTTTGATTCGAGGTAGTATACGAGTCGGCGATTTATCATTTTTTCGAAGAGCTTGCACATGCAGCTTGTGAGTGCTATAGGTCGATAGCTCGAGACAGATGATGGATCCTTGCCCTGCTTGAGGATAGGAACTATGATTGCTTCTTTCCATGCAGTCGGGATCTGACCTGAGGACCACAGTGCATTGTACAGGGAGAGCAGGGTTTTCTTTGCTTCAGGGGGTAAATGTGTCAGAATTTCGTATATTATTCGGTCAGAACCTGGGGAAGACTTATTGCAGTTGTTCAGCGATGCCTGTAACTCGGCTAAAGTAAACGGTTTGTTGTATTCCTCCCCCCGGGTGCGTTTCCCCTGTAATTTCTGACATTCTATTGTTGCTTTGTGTCTTTGAAAGGTTTCGGAATAATGGAGGGAACTTGACACATATTCAAAATGAGCACCGAGACAGTTCGCCTGATCTTCTAGGCTCTCTCCCTGTGTGCTGACTAAAGGAAGACAGTGTGTATCGTGGCCTCTTACCCTATTCACCCTATTCCATACTTTGGACTCGTCTGTATATGAATTGATGCCCGATAAAAACCTCTGCCAGCTCTCTCTCCTGGCGAGTCGGCGAATTCTACGGCCTTCAGACTTCACCTTCTTGAAATGAACAAGATTCTCCGCCGTGGGAGAATCACGCAGCATACCCCATGCTTTATTTTGTTTTTTGCGAGCATCCCTACATTCTTCGTTCCACCATGGGACACGACATTTGTGTGCCCTTCCACTTACTTCGGACATACACTTAGAGGCAGCGTCAACTAAGAAAGTAGTTAAATATGCGACTGCAGCGTCAAGTTCTAGGGAGGACATGTCCGCCCACGAGATACAACAGGTAAGCTTTTGGAGTTTCTCCCAGTCGGCGGTATCGACCCTCCACCGGGGAGCCTGTGGCAGGGATCTCTTATTTTTCGTCGTTCTCAACATTATGGGGAAATGGTCGCTCCCGTATGGGTTCTTGATTAGTTCCCATTTGACTTCAGTGAAGATAGATGGGGAGATTATGGTAAGATCAATACAAGAGTAGGTTTTGTTAGCGAGACTATAGTAGGTGGGCTCCTTCGTGTTCATGAGACATGCACCAGATGAGAAAAGAAACTGCTCAATGAGCCGACCTCGCGCATCGATGCGGGTGTCGCCCCACAAGCTGCTGTGTGCATTGAAATCACCTAGAATGACGTAAGGTTCCGGCAATTCATCAACAAAAGACTGAAATTCGTGCTTGTTTAAGTTGTAATGGGGGGGGGGGGGGTATGTATAGTGAACAAACGGTGATAAGTCTTTCAAGAAGAACAACGCGAACTGCCACTGCTTCCAGGGCCGTTTGAAGGTGTAACGACTGGCATGCGAGGCTCTTGTCAACTATAATCGCAACACCTCCTGATGATGCGACAGCATCACTGCGGTCTTTCCGAAACGTTACATATTGGCGGAGAAAGCTCGTGTGTTTATTGTTTAAGTGTGTTTCCTGTACACACAGCAACTTTGGATTGTGTTTACGTAAAAGTTCTTGAATGACATCGAGGTTTCTGAGAAGGCCTCTGACGTTCCATTGTATAATCTGTGTTTCCATTTTGATTGAAAATTAGTGCTGTGTGTACAGAAACCAGAAAATGTTGCCTTATATTACAGAGCCCTTTTCAGGACCTGTAATGGGCTTCTTCTCCTTTTTGGAGCGGTCGAGGAGGTCTCGCCGCCCCTTAGGCGCTGGCAGCGCCGTGGGGAAGGACGATGTGTCCATTTCCTCTTGCGAGGAGCCGGACACGTGCTCCTTAGAGCGAGACGTTTTCTTTGAGAGTCTCGCCTGGGAGGGCGAGACTATTCCGCCCACCAGCCCGCAGGTCGATGGGGCTGCCTTTGGGCGTGGGCTGCCCTGGTTTTCACCAGCGCAAGCAGAGGGCGGAGAGGGTGGGGCAGCCTTGGCTGAACCCACCTTGGTGACTTCGGACAGCCCCGCGCTTCCGCTTTGCGTAGCACGGTCTGCCGCCGAAGCCTGCGATGTTGCCGGAAGCCCTGGAGCAACCGAGCCTGTTCTCTGGTTGGGTGGAGCAGATTGAACTGCTTCCACCCTGGGGGCAGCTGCCACAGGCGACAGCTCGCTGCACGCGGGCTGAGCTGGTGGCGACGGCCTCTGCGGCGCTGCCCCCCGACGCGCCGCGTTAGCTTATTGGGAACTATGGAATGGTGAACATCGTTTGCGGGCTTCTTTAAATGAAATGTTCTCTTTTATCTTCAATGTTATTATTTCCTTTTCTTTTTTCCAAGCTTCACATGATCTAGAATAAGCTGCATGGTCGCCGTCACAGTTTACACAGTGCAGTGCATTAACACAGTCATCTGCAGGGTGGCCTTGGACCCCACATTTCGCGCATGTAAGGTGCCCGCGGCAGCCCTGCGATCCGTGACCATAACGTTGGCAGTTGTAGCATCTACGGGGGTTTGGGATATAAGGCCTAATACGGGTTTTGGTGTATCCAGTTTCAATCGTTTCAGGGAGTACGGTCGATGAAAAGGTGAGTATCAAGTGTTTAGTAGGGATTTCTTTTCCTTCTCGTCTGATTACTATGCGACGGACGTTTATGACGTTCTGGTCTTTCCAGCCATCCTGGAGTTCCTCAACAGTAAGTTCAATAAGGTCAGGTTCTGAGACAACGCCTCGGACAGTATTAAGAGATCGGTGGGGTGTGACTGAGATTTGTATGTCGCCAAAGCCTGTAAGTTTAGGGAGTTTCTGAAATTGGATCATGTCGCGGATCTCAAGGAGCAGGTCGCCACTGGGCATTTTGCTAGCTGTATAACCAGGACCTATTGCTTCGGTGAGGGACTTTGCAACGAGGAATAGGGAGATTGCTCGGACAGGTTTTTCAGGCTTCATACTGTGCACAACGTGGTAGCGAGGAAAGGTTTGTTTTTGAAAGAAAAGTTTCGATGTTTCTTCGGTGCGTACTCGCTTGGATGCGGTACGATCAGGGAGGGACGGGAAAGAAGATGCATACATGGCAGGATTTACGTTCGGCAGCAGTGGCAGCCACCCACCATGGAGCCCTACAAGGGGACGGTGCAAGTTGTGAGCCACATGCACGCGCCAGCTGTACATCGCTGTTATAACCGAATGCGCGTAACCAAGGCTGGTTATTTGCACAGGGTTAACCCTAGCCGCCAGGAAGAATGGAAGTAAATGGAAGCGAGTAGGAGACAGGATAGGTGTAAAGTATGAGAAAAAGACGAAGATGTGGAGAGAGAGACAGGAAAAGGCGACTGCCGATTTCCCCCGGGCGGGTCAATCCGGGGGTGCCGTCTACGTGAAGCCGGGGCCAAAGGGGTGTGTTGCCTCTTCCGGGGGGCCTTAAAGGTCCAAACACCCGGCGTCGGCTCAACCCCCAGGATCCCCTTTTCCCCGGACACGGCTAAGCCACGCACGGCGACACGTGGGAGGGGGTCGAAACCCCCCCGTTGGCTCGGGTCCGTGGTGTCGCCACACACCAAACGCCTGCAGAAGCAGACGCCCCTGCGGGGGATACCAAGAGAGGGAAAACGCAACAGAGGCAGGCAAAAGGTTAGATGGAGCGATGAAATTAAAAAGTTAGCGGGCATAAAGTGGAACCAACTCGCTCAGGATAGGGTGGATTGGAAATCGTTGGGAGAGGCCTTCGTCCTGCAGTGGACCTAAACAGGCTGATGATGATGATGATGGCCCGACAGAATTTCCAATATCCACTGATTTCTTTTATATGAGAAAAAAACGATTCATATACGAGCAAACTTAGTTATAATTTTGGTCATTCCTGTAAAGGATCTGCCGCTTCCACACCGTTCGACAGACCGGACGCCGCGATGCGAGAGGTAAACAGCGGCACCGGCTGTTTCACTCACGGAACCGGCTAGCTTACTTTAGAACCTTCCTTTCACATCGAGGTGCCGAGAAAAGTAATCGCATGTGTTAAAGCATGACATATGAGTACTAATGCTAATCGTGCTGCCAAAAGCAAGCTCTATGTGACGAGATCGTCCTTGATCGCGAACGGCGGCGGCACTGCCGTACCTTGACAGGCCTGGCTCTCGGAGCAGTCAGGCCCGACCAGTCAGTGGTGACGGCGGATTAATTGTTGTGATGTGTTTGTCGCTCGCGAACGCGTATTTTTATCCACAGCGTTCTTATAGAACGATGCAGTTGATTCCTTCGTACATACACTAACGAAGATTACGAAGTTTTGAGAGTGCGCGTGCCGATGTGCTCTATGTGGATGGAGCCTCTGTCAACCGCGAAAACGATCGCCCGTGCAACTCCGGCGGACTACAATTGCATATTAGGCATAGATAACACTGTTAACGCGGTTGTGCTAACAGTGTTTAACGTTGCCCGTGTAACTAGGGCACAAATACCTATAGTTACACAGGCAGCGACGAGCTCCCGCGTCTGACAGCGACGATCAACTTCAGCCGCCGGCCGGGTTTTCTCCCACGGCTGTGTAGAGAAGCAGTACATTTTGATGTCGAAATCTTATTCCCTTAATGTAGCAGTATCTGCGATTGTTCTTTCTAGCACTCTTCACGGGAGGGCCGTCAAGTGTCCTAGGTGAATTTATTTTTAAATTGACAAACAGGCGTGCGGGGGTGCAGTCCAGTCAAAGGGGAAATGTCACTGCGGGGGCTGACGGCCTACTCGGGGGTTCCCACCGGCGCCGCTTGGTGGCGCGACCTGTACAGCCAAACAGCATCGGAGGGTGCCCATAGCCCCAGCGATCAGGCGCCCGGCGTTGTCGGGTGCTTCTTCGGGGCGTAGGCATGTCCGGTTGCGGCATATACTCCGTGCTCGACTGTTGTGTGGGCGGTGGCAGCGTCGTCGCCGAAGTAGTTGGGTCCCGTTCTTCGGGCACATGTGGCAGCTCGAACTCGCAGTCCACAGCTGACTCTTTCTCCCGTTCGAGACAGGAGTGGCGCAAATGATCGGCATGCACATATCGAACACGATTTCGCACCAACACTAAGTATGTGCATATTGATTTGACCTGCAACACTCTACCCGGTAACCACTTTACAGTCTCTCCGCGCACCGATCGTACCAGTACGCACTCATTCACAGCAAAAGAACGGAACCTTGCGCGCCGCTTGTCAGCGGATGTTTTCACCTTCTCTGCTTGGTCAGTCAAAGCACCGCTCACATCTGGTCGTAGTAACTGTAAGCGGGTCCTCAGTTTCCGTCGCAGAAACAATTCTGCTGGTGATTTCCCAGTGGAAGTGTGTGGTGTTGCGCGATACGAGAACAGGAAATTATCTAGGCGACGTTGTAGTGACCTGTTTGTACCTTTCGTTTCGTCATCCATTAACTGCTTCAAGAGAGCCTTCTTGCATGGAATACATCGTGAAAGCGCTACCACACAACACAGAGGAAGAAGAGACGAGCACAGGCGCAAACTAACAACTGATTTATTGAACGCAGATCAACAAGTATATATACAAGCAAGCTGCGCAGGCGCATCGTCACAGCGATCCTTAGAACAGGAAATAGAACAAAAAAAAATCATTCAAACAAGGCGCGTCAGAAATTGAATTTCGGCTTTGTACAGTGCAATGGAAGTGTCGTTGACACAATCCTCACCTGCTTTTGTAATAAAAAACGCTTCTAAGGTTTCACGGGCCGTTTTTTGCCTACTTCTGCCAACGATTTTTGCGCACCGGAACCGTGGTTCACAATTCGAGCACGCCACGCAGTGGTCAACAAGATGACTTCTCTCGTTATTGTTAAGATTTCTTGCGTGTTCTCTGAGTCGGTCATTGAGGCAGCGCACTGTCTGGCCGATATATACTTTGCCGCAGGTCAGAGGAATCTCGTACACGACATTTTTGGCACACTGAACGAAACCTTGCTCATGGTTCCTTTTACAGCCCCCCCTTTTCCTCCGCACAGGTGGTGCGACGGCTCAGCTGAGCGAGCTTCTTTGGGGCCAAGAAAACCAAAGGCACGTTGAACCGACTAGCCACTTTTTTCAGGCTATGTGTGACCTTGTGCATGTACGGAACCACTTCTGGCCTCTGGGTGCCCACAGGGGACTTCGCGGCATCCTTGGCATCCTTCAGGCTACCATCAGGCTTGCATCTGGTCCCAATTTTGGGACATCTGGGACGCACGACCCCCTCTATAAACTTTATAGAGGAGGTCGTGCTGGGACCACATGGGCATGCATCTGCTGGCAGCCAAACTGGGCGCCATGTATTTGGCGGTGATCTATATACTTCAAAAAGGGACACTTGGGTCCAAGCAATTTAAGATCCTTGCATGTACGAGTAGTTGAAAATAGACAAGTTTTATAACTGGTTACTTCTCAAAACTACGACGTGATTATGATAGTGGAGGGCCCTAGAAATTTTGTCTACCTGGGGCTTGAAAATGGACTGGAAGAGGCTGCACATGTATACATTGTATGTGTGTTCGGAGTAACGTTCTGCAATGTTTTAATGCAGACGGAATATATATCAGGTTTGCACAGCATATGCATTGGAAAATAAATCGGTTTATGGTGATGCGGTCGTACACATTTATGTCTTGAATTAATATTTTTTTGCAGTCAATTGCACAAAGCGAACGTGCAGCGAAAGTTCTGTACAGAAGCGTTTTTGACATCTCCCTAAACATGCTGAAACGCAACGTTAGTTTCGTACGGCACACGTGGGCGGCGCGGCAGGCTAGGCCAAGCCAGCCAAGCCAGTCAAGTGAGGCGTGCGTGCGGAGGCAACGCGTGCATGCGCCGCGCAGTTGTGATGTTTTCGAAGCAGTTTGGGACTTGTGCGCTGCGTAATATAATTTTGGGACTTCTGTGCTGCTAGTTTCATCTCCGCAAGACCTGATGACTGCAGGCAACGCACGTGACCAATGTTTTCGCCCATGGCAAGCACGGATATGTAGATCCATTGTGTGGCGCGGGGGTCGATCTGCGATGGATTAGTTGGCGATGATGGAGCCATTTGAAGGTAATTATTTAATTTGTATTTTGAGTGCAAGCTGTTTGTATATCCCGGAGGTAGAAGTACCACGGCGTAGTATCAGTGGCTAGAGTGTCGGCACGGCGGAACATTTTATTGTAAACAAGGCTTCTCGTGTTGTGCTGGTAAACTTAAGCAAATACTCGTATTTCTCTGTTGCCCTTAATTCCAATGTGTTAGAAGTGCGACCGGGGGTATTTACCCATAGGAAACCAGGTTATATGTGTGGTATAGTTACACATCCTAGCATGTTGTCTGTGGCAGAGCTGCTGTGGAACTGCCGAAATTGTAGCCTTGTTTACCTGTACAAGCGCAAATTTTCTTAGTTTTCACAAAGACTTTTCCTGTATCTTGTGCTTCTGATAAACAAATCTGCTCTCTCTTCAGCAATAAAACAACAGTATGTTCAGCTGCATTTCACGTGTTTGTTCCCCGAATATCGAATTCTATGCTCTGTTTACACATATAAAATGACATGTGCCTATTTTCGGGTTTGTTTACCTGCACAAAGCTATATCTATATATATTTCATTGGACCGTGTTGTTCTGTTGAACTTTACAGCCACAGTCTACCACAGGGTAATGAAGGGGAGCAACGTGCCATCCACCATCACCAACATCGTGAAGCTGCTTTCTGAAAAAAAACTCGCCACGTATGATGGCCCAACAAACGGTTTGCTGCACCCACTGAGGCAACGAAGACATAGTCTGATAGCGCATATAAAGAAACTTGTGACTGGCCGAACTGTTGTTGTTTAGCATAGCTGTGCATGCGTGGTTTCTCACTGGCACCTTTTTGCTGGTGCCCAAGCCCTGCTACTTTTTTCCAGCCGGAACGGATACCAGCTGGTCCCTGATGGGACTGGGACCAACTGGTCCCGGCTGCTCCCAGTAGAACTGGGACCAAGTGGTTCCAACTGGAACTAATTCGAACTGGGACCAACTGCAGGGTACCAGCTGGTCCCATTTGGGGCTGGGACCAACAGGGAATTTCATCATAAACAGTTCAACGGAGACCAGTTGGGACCAACTGGGACCAATTTGGATATTTTCACCTGGGTAGTAAGCAACTCTTGTTCTACTTGCTCGCGTAACGCCTATGGCACTGGTCTCACTTTACAAAAAACAGGAGTAGCGCCTTTCTTAAAGGGACCCTGAAACGGTTTTGACGATTTTGTGCAAACATGGTGATCCGGTAGAGCGGGTCACTAGGACCATTACAGGACAGATTTTAGCGCTGTGCGTAAAGTGTGTAATTTACAATAAGGTTTTGAACACGCGTATCGCAAAAGGTCGCAGCGGCTCGCCAAAAAGCGTTTTCAAACGCCCCCGTCATCGAGCGATCGAATGAGAGGTCGCTGATTGGCCCCGACCCAAGTGACGTGCACGTAATTTTCAAAACCTAGCTGCGAACAACGTGCTTCTACAACGTACTCCTTCGTTTCAGCCAACGGTATCATCGCGGCATCTGGCGGCGTCACACGAGTCGCCGGCGCTCTATTACAGAGGCTAGCACTGCCGAGGCGGGCGACCTCAGTGAGGATATCGGGGCGCTATGTCACTGCGGGAGGCTCGGCAGAGCGGCTGACGCGGGAGGCGCTGTCGTCGCTAGCGCGCACTCCGCAGCAGATCGAGTTGAGGAGGAACAGCAGTGGTAAGGAGGAAGGCGACAGAAATAAGCCCTTAGCTGCCTTAGCGCATTGTGCTTCGCTTTATTTATGGTGTGAATGATTTCGCAATTGTGTTGCCTGATCAGTGACGCAATGTCAAAAAAACGTTTCAGGGACCCTTTAAGCACAATACTAGCGTGAAACCCTTTAATGGCCCCGTATCCTGGTTGAAATACCTCACGGTACTTATCAGTTAGCTGTGCTTCTTCACGTACGTTCTGCACCCGTACCACATTCGGCCAGTCGAGTTTTATTTTCGTTAGCCACTCCCGTCCCAATAATGTTGGCATTCTAGCCCCTGTGCAATCCTTAGCAATCACTAGTGGCAAGCGAAAGTGTTGGCTCTGGTACATCAACATCCGTAGCACCTTTGACCGGGACAGGCGTGCCATAGTAGGTGACTAGCCGAACATCTGTTTCCCTGAAACTTGCATCGGGAAAATGCTTTAAACATTCTGTTTCACACATTACCGATGCGGCTGCGCCTGTATCGAGCTCCATCGGAATCTCTCCTCCGTTTATCAGCAACGGCACTACAATGGCAGGCGTTCCCGCCCTACGGTCTGTGTGACACAGTGTCAACAGCTCATCATGCGTTGCATCATTCCCCAGGCAATGAACAGGCATCCTAGTTTTACACATTTTGGCTACATGACCTTTCTTGTTACATTTAAAACAACGGCTGTTCATGAACGGACAACTTACAGGAGAGTGCCGCCCACCGCAACGATGACACACCTTAGTCTCTTGTGGGCCCCCTGGTGAAGCAGTTTTCGGCGTGGTACTCCGGGCATAGTCCCCACCGGTTGCTTGCCGCTGCTCCTCGGCTGTTTCCTTGTGCCAGTGAACGTCGCTGTCGACTGGGGTACCCGTTGAGAGGGTCGCCACCATTTCCCGAGTGCCTCTAGTAGCCGATTCCATGGCTGCTACAATACTGCAGGTGCGGTCCCAGGTTAATTCTGCATCAGGTGTCGCCAGAAGTCTGCAACGTATGCTGTCGGAACACAATCCCGCGATGAGACGATTTCGCAGGGCTTGCTCAAGAAATATGCCGTACTCACACGTTGCAGCCAGTTTCTTGAGTCCTACTATGAAGTCCCCGATGCTTTTGTGCGGTTCCTGCTTGCGTTGGTTAAAACGGTATCCATAGTGCTTATTTAGCGCAAAAAAAAAACAATACACAGGAAGGAAGGACAGGACAAAGCGCTACTCTCAACTGATATCGTTTATTGCGTCACCACACTGTTTATACCACCCAGATACTGGAAGGACATGCGTAGTAACACCATGCGCGGCAACCACCACAACTTCATCATCCGAGCACACTCATGATAGCGCTTTCAAAAAACAAAATTCATTGCTAAACAAGGTCAAGGAAGGCACATTAATACACTGGGAACCCAAGGACTTTATGTAAAACGCTTCTGATAATTCTCGGGCGGTGGTGTCACCGCTCTTCTTTAAAATACTACTCTGTCTAAACAAGGCTTGACACTTACACTTTTTGCAATGTTGAGCTAAATGGGAGCCTGTACCGGTTGGCAGGGATCGCTCATGTTCTTTGAGGCGCTCATTGACACAGCGGCCTGACTGACCTACATACACTTTGCCACAAGAGAGTGGAATCTTGTAGACCACACCTACGCTGCATTCTACAAAGTTGAAGCGTTTCTTTTCACATTGCTGCTTATTATTTTCTTTACCGATACGCGAGCACAGCATTGACAGTTTCCGGGGGGCAGAAAACACTACTGGAATTTGGTACCTGGCAGCCACATTCTTAAGGTTGTGAGCCACTTTGTGGCAATATGGCACAACTACAGGCCTCTTCTTCTGTGTGTCATTGTTACACCTCTGGCGCTTGCCTTTCAACTTTTGAAGCAACACCTCGGAGACCGACGTCACTACCGCACTTGGGTATCGCGCATCCTGCAGTCGTTTTAGCTGCGCGTTAAAGCTCTCGTTCGCAGTGTGATGGCACGACTTCATTAAAGATGATTCTAAGCACATCATGGCAATGGCGCGTTTCACAATTTTAGAGTGCGCAGACTCGTAAGGCAAGAGACCCTTACGCGCACGTGGCGAGTACATCCAACAGACGTGACCTGCTTGTAAGGACAAATGTCAATCAAGAAACTGGAATTTACCGTCCCTTGTGAGCTCCTGTGTGAAAGTTAAACCCTTGCCATTGTCAGTGAATATAGTTAGAATATCTGCAACTGCGAAAGAGCCTTCGTGGTTAAATTGTTTTATCACAACAAGAAAATCGTCAATGTATCTAAAAATCTGCACGAGATCACTGTCTAAAACACTCTTAAGAGCGCGGTCAACGAAAGATAAAAAAATATCACAAAGAGCAGGCGCCACACACGAACCAATACACACACCCTTTTTTTAAATAAAGAGCTTATTTTCGAAGGAAATAAAAGTTGCACTAAGATAAAACTCAAGAAGGGACAAGAATTTTTCTGAGGACATCCCAGTAGCATTGCGAAAATCCAACTCGCCATTTTCCTCGATGCACGTCATCACACAACGAAACAGCTCATCGTGCGGTATCGAATGATATAAATCTTCGACGTCCACAGAAAAAAAGTTGACTACTGAATAGTTGTCTCTGAGAAAGGAAACAACATCAGAAGAATTTTTTATGCCAAAAGGATCATCAAAGGTTAGCATATTCAACTGTTTCTGCAAAAAACGGCTAACTAAGATCTGCCAACTATTATTTTCACTTACTATTGTGCGGAATGGCACATCAGGTTTGTGAGTCTTAGCAGTGAAAAAAACTTCAAGAGCGAGCACCTTACATTGTTTCACTTCTTTTGCAAGTTTGGTGAGGCCTATATTGTCCAACAAGGAAACGGCTTTGCTTTTTACCTTGAGAGCTCTCACAGTCGACGGAATGAAGTTCTTGTTGACTGCCCGGATGGCTTTTTCTTTGAACACTGCAGACGCAGCAACTACAAAATTACCCTCCTTGTCACTTAGTAGCAAACGAAGTTCATTGTCCTTGAAGAACGATGCCGTTTTCTTGATCAGAGCCGATGAAGTTGGGGAGTTCTTGGTGACAGTCCTACGCGAGCTGTCCACTCCATCGAGGAGGCACCGTTCTTGGTCTTCCAGTACTGCTTTCCTTGAGATGCGCCTGTTCAAGGCCAGCAGCTCATGTGCAGGGATGCTTGCTTCCGTGCTAAGTTTAATTCATCGGCTCTGATCAAGAAAACGGCATCGTTCTTCAAGGACAATGAACTTCGTTTGCTACTAAGTGACAAGGAGGGTAATTTTGTAGTTGCTGCGTCTGCAGTGTTCAAAGAAAAAGCCATCCGGGCAGTCAACAAGAACTTCATTCCGTCGACTGTGAGAGCTCTCAAGGTAAAAAGCAAAGCCGTTTCCTTGTTGGACAATATAGGCCTCACCAAACTTGCAAAAGAAGTGAAACAATGTAAGGTGCTCGCTCTTGAAGTTTTTTTCACTGCTAAGACTCACAAACCTGATGTGCCATTCCGCACAATAGTAAGTGAAAATAATAGCTGGCAGATCTTAGTTAGCCGTTTTTTGCAGAAACAGTTGAATATGCTAACCTTTGATGATCCTTTTGGCATAAAAAATTCTTCTGATGTTGTTTCCTTTCTCAGAGACAACTATTCAGTAGTCAACTTTTTTTCTGTGGACGTCGAAGATTTATATCATTCGATACCGCACGATGAGCTATTTCGTTGTGTGATGACGTGCATCGAGGAAAATGGCGAGTTGGATTTTCGCAATGCTACTGGGATGTCCTCAGAAAAATTCTTGTCCCTTCTTGAGTTTTATCTTAGTGCAACTTTTATTTCCTTCGAAAATAAGCTTTTTATTTAAAAAAAGGGTGTGTGTATTGGTTCGTGTGATGCGCCTGCTCTTTGTGATATTTTTTATCTTTCGTTGACCGCGCTCTTAAGAGTGTTTTAGACAGTGACCTCGTGCAGATTTTTAGATACATTGACGATTTTCTTGTTGTGATAAAACAATTTAACCACGAAGGCTCTTTCGCAGTTGCAGATATTCTAACTATATTCACTGACAATGGCAAGGGTTTAACTTTCACACATGAGCTCACAAGGGACGGTAAATTCCAGTTTCTTGATTGACATTTGTCCTTACAAGCAGGTCACGTCTGTTGGATGTACTCGCCACGTGCGCGTAAGGGTCTCTTGCCTTACGAGTCTGCGCACTCTAAAATTGTGAAACGCGCCATTGCCATGATGTGCTTAGAATCATCTTTAATGAAGTCGTGCCATCACACTGCGAACGAGAGCTTTAACGCGCAGCTAAAACGACTGCAGGATGCGCGATACCCAAGTGCGGTAGTGACGTCGGTCTCCGAGGTGTTGCTTCAAAAGTTGAAAGGTAAGCGCCAGAGGTGTAACAATGACACACAGAAGAAGAGGCCTGTAGTTGTGCCATATTGCCACAAAGTGGCTCACAACCTTAAGAATGTGGCTGCCAGGTACCAAATTCCAGTAGTGTTTTCTGCCCCCCGGAAACTGTCAATGCTGTGCTCGCGTATCGGTAAAGAAAATAATAAGCAGCAATGTGAAAAGAAACGCTTCAACTTTGTAGAATGCAGCGTAGGTGTGGTCTACAAGATTCCACTCTCTTGTGGCAAAGTGTATGTAGGTCAGTCAGGCCGCTGTGTCAATGAGCGCCTCAAAGAACATGAGCGATCCCTGCCAACCGGTACAGGCTCCCATTTAGCTCAACATTGCAAAAAGTGTAAGTGTCAAGCCTTGTTTAGACAGACTAGTATTTTAAAGAAGAGCGGTGACACCACCGCCCGAGAATTATCAGAAGCGTTTTACATAAAGTCCTTGGGTTCCCAGTGTATTAGTGTGCCTTCCTTGACCTTGTTTAGCAATGAATTTTGTTTTTTGGAAGCGCTATCATGAGTGTGCTCGGATGATGAAGGTGTGGTGGTTGCCGCGCATGGTGTTACTACGCATGTCCTTCCAGTATCTGGGTGGTATAAACAGTGTGGTGACGCAATAAACGATATCAGTTGAGAGTAGCGCTTTGTCCTGTCCTTCCTTCCTGTGTATTGTTTTTTTGCGCTAAATAAGCACTATGGATTCACACCAACTAGCCCGACAACGCATTGTGTTAAAACGGTATCTTTCCGTCGCCACGGAGCACTTCGGGGTGTAGCGCTTTTTCAGCGTTGCGATGACCACGTCATACGTCTCCTGGGTAGGTGTTTTCGGCAGAAGGCTCCTGAGCGTGACGTATGCCCTCTCCCCGATGAACGTCAGTAGCACTTGCAACTTCTTGTCCTCTGCGATGTCGTTAGCAGCGACAAAACACTCGAACCGCTCGAAGAAAACATCGCAGTTGTCACCATCCGGATCAAACGCTGGAAGCTTTCCAAGCATGGTACCCCGAACTGCTGCTGTTTTTCCGGCTGCCGGCGTCCCACCATCGTCGCCAGTCATGCTGTAACTTCAGAGCCGGGGCATGCTTTTCAAATCCTTTATTCGGGCATGCCAACGGGCAGTCACAAAACAGCACAAAGAACACAGTAACGTAGGGCACACACCCATATATACAAGTATCTCCAGGTTGCACATGTCCAGTGGGGACCACTCACTCATCACTGCAACTACGACACGTGTAGCCTATCGCGATATGAACACAACAATCATGTACCGCATTTATCGATCATTCAAGTTGATTGCGCGATTCCTTGGCGAGTGTACCTCCTAAGACAATGCCCATCCCAACTGTGACATCGGTTGTACATGAACACAAGCCTGTGCCTTTTGGGGAGACTACAGTGTCGTCGCCGAATTTGTATTGCGGACTCACAGCTGTAGAGTGCAGAGCGGATGCCAAAATTCGGTAAGTTGCTGGCCAGTTTTCAAAATGGGACGTGGCACATTTTGTTGTGGTGCTAAAGCACCGGTTCCACTTTATATATTATCGTGAGGTGCGTAGGCTCTTTATTTTCGAATAAAGAGCCTACGCACGTTGTGCCAAAGCAGTTTTACTTCATATAGTTAATCCTGTGCTTGTATCAAACACCCACGCCTTTACCCCCGCCCATGTAAAGGCCTTAAGAAGGCGGATGAGCGGCTCTTACTCCGCCTTCTCACCAATACATTGCTGTGCCCGGCAGCCCTAAAACATTTTGACCCCTCGTTTAGCGGCAGCTGCCCGCACTGTAGTGCGGTGTCTTCAGACACCTACCACATGGTGTGGGCTTGCCCTTCCAATCCGGCCATTCCCCCCAACCCCAACCCAACACGGGAGGACTGGGAGGCGACCCTGCTCGGCTGCCACGACTTACAGGCGCAACAAGCCTTAGTCAGGCGCGCACGGGCGGCGGCTACCGCCACTGGAGTCCCGAACTAGGGAGCTCCACCTAGTGTTTGTGAGGACCAGCCTTTTACGGCCTGGTCCCAGCATACCTTCTGTCCAATCCTTTATTCAATAAACGTTTTTACCACCAACACCAAACACCCATTGTGTGGTGACTTGCAGTTCTCGCAACATTATTTTTTCTTGCCCGTATTTTTAAAGGTAACGTGATACCGAACACGCGCTCCTTGGTGTAGGACACGTGCGGCAGTTCGGCACGCGATGGCATTTTAAAAGTAGCCTTGAAAAGATGTTCTTCCTCTAATATCTGCTTATAATGCACCTTGCACCAATCATTTAAGGGCATTTTTTGCCTAAAGACCTGGTGCCTAAAGACCCTGGTGTGTGTCGTGTTAGCTCACGTCTACACGTTTTCCTTTCCAATGTATACCAAAAATATCAAATTTATTATAATGCAAAATGCACCTATTTCAAGTAATGTGCCGCTTTGAAGGTTGCTTTGCAACAGAACCTTTACTCACGCTTTTTCCCCTTGGGTATCAAAAGCGAAACGAAACCAAGATCTGGGGATTGAATATTGAACATAAATTCATCATATAGTTAAAAGGAGAACTTTCTTTTGTTATTTTCTAACGTAGTGCCCGATTATGAGATGTTTCTGACATTTCTTGAATTTCTGCGTTTGTTCATCAATCGCACATAATTTGCATGGAATGGTAGTATTGTGCTGATGTGCTCCAAAGCTGTGCTAACTTTTCAGGCCTTTTCCCGCAGGTTCCACCCTTGCCGAAACTTTTCCACTACGACGGTGCAACACGAGAATAGCATATTACCAATTCAAAGTCCAGAAAATAAATGAAATCGTGCTTTTCTTTATAAAGATCTCTTGTTGTGTTATTTCTTTTGTTTAGAACGCATTAATAGAAAGTACAGAGGATCCACTTAGCCCCACTTATTACTGTGTTAATAGAGCTTTCGCGTATGCATGAGCGGCACATTTACACAAATTACTGTTAGTCCATTTCATAGTGCCTTAGAAAATGCCTACATAGCCCTTCGAAAATGTGAAAACACAAAAATAAATATTTTTGCAATCCAAACGGCGCGCTACACGTGCGGAAAACACTAGAAACACCATAATGGTTGTGAACGGTCGCGCAAGGGGTTTCCCCATGTCGGCGGGGCCGACAACACGCCAAAAAAAGCCTGAATGCCCGCAGCATCGGCCAATGCTACCTAGCCAAATTCGACCCATTCTGGCTGGCCAAATTTCACCCACTCTGGCTGGCCAAGTTCGACCCATGGTGGCTTCGCCATAGTGGAGCCATTCTGGCTGGCCATCATCGGGCAGATGTGGGTGAAAGTAGCGCGAGCGCGATTTGCCGACTTAGGCCCGATATCGCTGCCGACTTTGGCCGACTTCACGTCTACATCAGCATCAGTCCTGTGTTGGCATGCTGCCTGGGATCTATCTATCTATCTATCTATCTATCTATCTATCTATCTATCTATCTATCTATCTATCTATCTATCTATCTATCTATCTATCTATCTATCTATCTATCTATCTATCTTCCCGCCTACGACTGTGCTCTCCTGGCCGCGTTTCGTTAACGGGATTTATACGAAAGTTCGAATGCCACATGACTGCATGAAGAACATAAATGCCAGGTCATAATATGACGATCGCGACCTCCATGTCATGAACGTCATGATTTACATGCCAGGGTCTTTGTGCTCTCCTGGACGTTTTGTTGATCGGATGTATACAAAAATTGGTATGGCACAACATGAGGATCATAATGACTAGTCATAACATGAAAATCGCGACATGCATGTGATGAGCGGCATGGTTTACATGCCGCAGTCTTGGAGCTCTCCTGGCCGTTTCGTTAATGGTATGTACAGAAAATTGGTATGCTAGAAAATGGCTGCATGACGAACATAAATGACAGGTCATAACATGGAAATCATGACATGCATGTCATGGTTTACACCCCAGAGTCTTGGTGCTCTTGCGGCCGTTTCGTTAACCTCGTATGTACGAAAATCGGTATACCGAGAGAACAATGCAGGTCCATTTTACGTTCCTGATGCGTGCTTCCCATTTGCTTGATTCCGACTGTACGTGGGATCTGCCGTCTTTATTTATTGAAAGATATGCGAGAAGCCTCGTTCGCCTGTAGGTATTCAGCTGCATTATAAGAATGCCACTATTTCGCTGGGACGATAAAAAAATCTGCACAGGAGCTGTACAGTTGACGAACATGCAGTCGATTGTTTTGCGACGAAACTATGGAACTGTAAGGTCGCGCTGGCCGTGACACCCCCACCCCTTTTGATTGACATGTTTGCAGTCGCAAAACTGCACTGTCACCCCCTGCGCTTGCACATGCGTCGGGCAAGATTGACTCCCCCGCTCCCTCCAGGTGGCTGCCGGGCCGGTTTCGACGGGGGCGGACCACCCGGGGCAGCTACTGAGGGGGGGATAAAAGGAGCGCCTGAGCAAGCTCGGGGGGTCTTTTTGCTGCTACAAGTGCTTGCCGGCTGGACACCGGCACGATCGTTTGAGGCCCCTTCGCGGGCCGTACTCTTGGCTGTAAATTTTGTACAAAGTCCTGTATATAAAGTCCTATTGTTAAACGTCCAGTGGCGAAGGCGTCTCTTTTCCGGGGCAACCTCTCGAAGACGGCGGCGGTCTCCATCGCGAAGCTCGGGCCCGGCGTTGCTTCGCCACCACGAACCTGTCTGATCCGCAAAATCCCGGATCAGAAAATTTACTGGAACAATACATGTGAAGTACAGGGAATGAAGTACATGTGAAGTACAGGGAATGTGCCATAGTAGTCTAACCTAAAACTTACTCAAGCATTATCTATAAACAGCAAGTTGTCGACTGGACTTGCTTGGTTCACATGCCGCTGTTTGAAAATCGGACAGCGCTGAAAAGAAAAAAAAATAGAAGAAAAAATTACAGCATATCCACGGAGTGAATGATGATGAGTGGGCGAAGCTCGGGAGGTTCATCGTAGATCGTGCCGAGTTCCGGATTAATTTAGTTAACGCGTACGCTACGAATCCTCATGGTTCAACTATGCACAAGTGAAATCTCCCACCGGCACTTCAGTGCAACTCAAGATCCAGTGCATATATATATATATATATATATATATATATATATATATATATATATATATATATATATATATATATATATATTTGGGTTGCCGGTGAACGCTTCTCCAACGCGAGCAGTCGGTATTTCTCAATCAAGAAACTCGCTAGGAGACGCTGCCTGCGCCAACGTTGTCTCTCCCTGGTGAGGGCGCGTTCTCCTTCTTTGCGAGCTGGTACAGCGTTCCTCTAAGAAAGAGCGTTTCCATAGCCAACGCGCGCCTTTCGCTCTCTCTCTGTCTCTCTCTTTCTCACAAGACAGCAGAGGCACGCGCCGGGAGAGAGAGAGAGAGGCACGCGCCGGGAGGCAGGCGCCGAGGCGAATGCCGAGGGCGAGCGCGTGCCGGGAGGCACGCGGGTTACGCCTGACGACTTACGCCTGACGCCTGACGCGTGACAAGGTTAGACTAAGAGGAGCTTCGCCCCTAAAAGTACAGTGCCTAGAAATATAATGACTAGTGTGCGGAGCGCGGGCTAGGAGATGGCCCCGCCACTGATGACTGGCGGCGGTGCCCGCTTGGTGCGCTGCTGTGCGGGTGGGTGTAGAGTTACTGTATATGCTCCCTACGGTCCCCAAGGGGAACATATACAGTAACTCTAGGTGGGTGCATCTGCGTTCCATCCGCGCGCTCTGCAAGCGCTGCAAAGCTTTTAGTAAACCGAGCCGCGCGACGCGAACGCTTACCTTTTCCGTACTTTTTCGAAGAGCTTCCTCGCAATTCCACTGACCCACTTACCAGACAGCTCAGTGTAATATTAAGAAATAAAACACTATTCAGCGCATCATAAAAACGCTAGTATGCCTAAAACAAGACAACCTATTTCTCAGTTTGCACCTGACTAAACAAGCTGCTTCTGTCAAAGCTGTATTTTACAACATTTTATAAATTCTCTGCCCAATGAGTTTGGCCACTGGTAAGTGTTTGAATTAGATTGAAGCATATCTGGAAGCAATAAAAATGATAAAAATCAACAATCCCAGAGAGTAGCACTCACTGCAAACGTAAAGTACTTTATTTACAGACACAACACAACAGAATAAACCAGGCCCTAGAGAATACGCACTTCGCGTTAGTGGCAGCGGCGTAACTTAAGGAGTTTTAGGGGCGAAGCTCCTTAAGGCGTGAGTAGTGCGTCCCCGATGTATGTAGTAGTAGTAGTAGTAAACGTAGTAGTAGGTAGCCACCGGCGCGTGCCTGCCGGAGGGCACGCACGCGCCGAGGGCGAGCGCGTGGCACCTGGCGCTCGCCCTCGCCGCGAGCGCCGGGAGCCACGCGCTCCCCGGCAAACTCGACACTGCCCCGGCAAACGCGAGAGACAACGTTGGCGCAGGCAGCGTCTCCTAGCGAGTTTCTTGATTGAGAAATACCGACTGCTCGCGTTGGAGAAGCGTTTACTGGCAAAACCCATATATATATATATATATATATATATATATATATATATATATATATATATATATATATACACACACTGGATCTTGACTTCCAATGAAGTGCCGGTGGGAGATTTCACTTGTGCATAGTTGAACCGTGAGGATTCGTAGCATGCGCGTTAACTAAATTAATCCGGAACTCGGCACGATCTACGATGTACATCCCTAGCTTCGCCCACTCATCATCATTCACTCCGTGGATATGCTGTAATTTCCTTTTCCCGGTACCTTTCACCTTCTCTCGTTCAGGCCCTCAACAAAAAATCTGAACCTTAAAGAGACAAAACATTTCCGTATTTTCGGAGAGTTCTTTACGACTCTTTGCCATATAACGACTTCAGTCACATTTTTCTAAATTGCCCTAACAAGCCCAAGCCCCCGTGGTCACAACATGAGGAGCGATGGGAGGCTGCTCTGCGCAGCTCGCAACCGGAGCTACAGCTTCGGGCAGTGGGCTGGGCCAGAAGGGTCGCCGATGCACAAAAGTGCCCGGCCATCTAGAGTGGCCAGAGGGCTCATCGCCGTCCTGCTACCCTTTTCCCGTTCCCCCCCTCGCATGATTCTCTCGGGAATCAATAAAGTTGCTTACCTACCTACCTGCCATATAAGAACTCGATTACTTTCACGTTGCGTGTTTTTTGCTCTGAATTGGAACGCTGGAGTCCTTTCGATGCACCTCCATGCGGGACCAATGAGAGTCAACCCGCGTCTCGCTATCGCCGACTGCAGAGCACAACACGGCGTCGGTCCATGCGTAGGAGCTTCGCGCGTTCATGCACCCACTCGACACGCAGCGCCGCTTGCGGCATTTGCGTGCAGTCATGCGGGACCACCCTCTCTCGTACGGAATGCGCGCGCTCAGGACACTAGATATTTTTTTCTGGGCACTATACTAAAAGATACTTCGAGACGATGAAATCGTCCACCTTCGAGATCGCCTTAATGCCACGCAGTAATATCTCTGTCATCGCTCTAAAAAACGCGCGCGCACGTTGCCCCTCTTACGAAGGTACGAGCGCGCGGCCTCGTTGCTCGTGCTGGCCAGCGTTGCGGGCGCTTGCCGCAGTGGCACTGAGACTCGCCCGCTCCGTACTACTGCCTGAGAAGTGTCAGGGGCCTATAGGAAAATGCAAAGCGAGAGCGTAAGTTGATGTAATGGCCAGGAATGGCAGGGAGATATCGTCCGTTTCATTGGTAGGTGTGACGTCTGCAAGAAATTTGCTTATCGATAACCTGACGAGCCGCTTATTCAGTCCCAGGCGTGCCGTGGGCTAGGGTTAATGTCACGAGTGTGAGGGGATCTCGGGAGCGCTTGCTCCGATATATTGAGAGAGAGTGAGAGGCGTAAGGCGTTAACCAGGACAAAGACGTTACTTTATAAACCTGAACACCAAAACATGAAAAACATGAAAAACCCATTCGCACACAAAAGAAAAAAGAACTAGGCGAACAAACTAAATAGCCAATCTACAGATCTCCGCGTTGGGCGCAGTTCCAACGGGAGTCCATCAACCCTGGGCCTCGTGTTTATGTCCGCGGTCGCTGCTCAAACTGAAGTTTGATGCCCTTACGTTGATTTTGGTGCGTTGTGGTTCAGAATCGGTGATTTCTCGGCGTGTCGCGTCCTCGTAGCCGTCGTCGACGGATGCTCCTAGTGGTGGCCGCGGCTCACGCCAAGTCCGTCCATGCCCGCCGCCTTGCTTCTTGGGTGACGTGGCCAATCACCGAACCACTGTTAGGCCTAGCCTTCGCCTCCTTATAAGTGATGCCTGGTCTCCAAAATGACCTGGCCCTCTGCTGTAATTCTTCTGCTGGTCGTCCCGTTCTGCCGGCGAAGGTGGAGCGCTGCGGGTACACCGGGAACTGCTACAGTCCCGCCGCTGCCACTCCGAAGTCCGCGCTCGATCGTAAGCCAGATCGACGGCTCCCCGGAGCCAGGCGCCCTCGCCTCCTTGTCACCAGTCCGTAGCTGGCAGGACACCCTTCGTCGACCGGTGCCATGCAGAGAATGCCAGCTCAGCCTTCTCCATCACCGATCGCTGCTCGGGTCGCGTGCCGCGAGCCCGCTGTCAACCAATTATGCACATCGACGTGTCTGCGGCACGTGCTTTCCCGCGCCATTTCGCCGATCTCTCCGTTTCGCCTAGTGGCCTGTGTTTTGGGGCCCCTTTTACTCATGACAGTTAGTGTAAATCTTTTTCAACACTCTGGAATGCATTTTTTTATTGTCTTGGCACCTGCCCAAGCTGTCCTGAGGTCGGGGACCTGAAGGAGACCTCGATTGATTGATTTGTGGGGTTTAACGTCCCAAAACCCGCTCTGATTATGAGAGACGCCGTAGTGGAGGTCTCCGGAAATTTCGACAACCAAGGGTTCTTTAACGTGTACTGACATCGCACAGCACACGGGCCTCAACATTTCGCCTCCATCGAAATGCAGCCGCCGCGGCCGGGATTCGATCCCGCGACCTTCGGATCAGCAGGCGAGTGCCATAACCACTAGACCACCGTGGCGGGGCCCTGAAGGAGACCTCGACTACCACTGTCATTCGGAAGCTGCGTCAGATCTTTACCAGGCATGGTGTAGTGAACGTCTGTCTTCGGCGCACAAGAAGGAAGCGACAACGACGAAGTGCGCGCGCTTGAGCACGCGGAACGTGAAGCGCGTGGCTTCGGTGCTTTGGAACGCCGACGGCGGATCGAGCGTACCAGCGACCGAGCGGTGGCACGTTCGGCCCAGGAGAACAGACGCACCGAGCTGGTGCCACCAGACCAGCCGGGACGTACCGGGCGTTCTCCTGTGGCGAACAGCTGTCCTCGACCTGGCTGGCTGTTCCTGCGGTGAATGAGCGAGCGGGCCAGTACGAGCGGCTGGAGCAGTGGTGTGGCCGGGACAATCTGCCGACTCGTGGTCACGGTGCCACGCAGGTTGGAGTCCGGCACAACCATCTGCTGAGGGTGTGGTCACGGTGCCGCGCAAGGTCCCTGCTCGGCACAACCGCCTGATGAACGCGTGGCCCCGGTGCCGCGCAAGTTCCCATCGAGCCGCCTGCTGAGAGCGTGGCCACGGTGCCACGTATGCTGCAGTTCGACGCAACCGTTTGCTGAGGGAGTGGCCTCGGTGCCACGTGAGAGGCATCGCACCTCGACGCTTTCCTGAACGAGCAGTTCAGGGTCTGCTTGTGAGCTCGGACACGACTCATCGTGCCTCGTCTACTGATGTCAGCGTGCGCCGCAGCTGCTAGAACATCGGTACCGTGAGTGGTGCGGGCGGACATCCGACATCAGTTAGACAGGACGCGCTGTTAGTTTCTTGAACGTAGCATTCAGAGTGTGTTGCTTGTGTCGCGTTGTTTGTCTGTGAAAGTGTATGTGCTGTCTCGTCCTGTCGATAAATGTTCTCCTTGTCTGTGACCTAGTTGTCTGTGTCTGAGTCCTGGGCCCACGAACCACCACAATTGGCGAGCCTTCTGCCAGGATGGCTTATTAACATCTAAAGCCATTGCTCAGACACAGCCTGAGTCATGGAGAAGGAGAGGCTTATCGAACTTGGTCGACAGTTAGGATAAAGATGCGCTTAGAGATTGGGTGGAGCGAGAATGCGCTCAAGCTCGCGAAGAACAGGCGAAAGAACGCGAATTCGCGAAAGAAAATGCAGAGTGGCAGCAGCAGCTACTAGAACAACATCTGAAGATTCTGGAGCTCAAGCTTCAGCTTCAGGAGAGTGGAAGCAGGCTACAGTCAAGTGCGACTGATGAAAAACGATTGTATAGCGGGAGTGCATGGGAATCACGGCATGTTTGAGAAAAGTTGGCAAGGCGCATTGGTCTTCAGGGTGAAGAACTGAAGGATTGGGTCGAAGAACGCTTGGCGGCAGAACTAGAGAAGGAACAAGAGCAGATGGAGTATGAAAGGCAGATGAAAGAGAAAGAAAATCAAACGATAAAGAAAGATAAGGAACTAGAGCAACTGAATAAGAGAACGCTTGATCTAAATCTTCAGTTGGTCGAGGCTCAAAATACAAACTTCGAAATACAGAGACGCGAACCGTCGTCGGGAGGGAGCTCCAATGAGCCGGTGCTGGAGGATGTCTCCAGGAGCATTCCATATGTGAGTGAACATTTCTTGAGTGGCGACCATGTAGATCGCCGTGGCATTTCGCCAGTGTTAGAGTTAAGTGCTAGAACAGATGATGTTGGGCTGGTAGGCAGCCGAGGAACTAACCGTAGTTCGCATGTGCCCAATGGAGCAGACTGTACCTCCGAGAGTAAGGAACATGTAAGTTCTATGGAGGGTCAGCTTTCTTGCAGAGCCTCTGGAAGACCAAACGCTTTCGAGCAGGTTGAACAACGTTTAGATCATGACTGCCAATGTCAATGCCATGCAGAAAACTTCGAGGCGTCTGTCGCCCACTGTTCAGATGTGCCGCTGGATGCAGTTAGACATGTCATAGGCACGGTGCATGACCATGTGCAGGACTCTGTCATAAATGGAGGGACGCGGAGTACTCAGGACAGCACAGCTGTGATATATTCCCGAGTACCTGAAGTGAATGTGAATGAGCAAGAGCTGATCCAGGCGGGGACAATAGAGTCCCAAGTTGAGCCAACAGCACGAAATGGCCTGAGCTGGCAGGGTGATCTTAATGGAAAGATCAGCAGGATAGGAGAATCCACTACTAAACTTGTGCAGTGTGATCTGGAACAGTGTAGCGTTCCAGGTAGAGGACAAGGCGACCCTGCAAGCACTCGTTAAAGAGGGTCAGCATCCAGGTGCTAAGATGCCTGAGCCGAGCCAGTTGAAAGACACTTCCAACAGTAGCGCAACGTTTCTGCAGGTCTTGATAAGTAATATCAGTGATGCGCCTTCTCTAGCATTTGTGAGGCTAGAAAGTAATTCTGCTGATGTGTCGGGGGCGTTACCAGCTGACCGACGTATGATGTGTGTTGACATAGCAGGAGGGAGCCTCCGAATACCTGTCGCTCTGCGCGCGAGTGATCTCCTGCTGATTAACAGTCGCGACGCATATGTGCGGAGGAACCTTGAAGCGTTCCTTATGCTCATCGCTAAGGGTAGGAAAAGTGTCGTGCGCCTTGTGTGGGACGCCATCACTTAAAAAGCGCTTTAATAACTGGACGCAATTTCGGTTTTGACTTTCGGACTGTTTCATGGATTTACTTTGTGAATAGTGTTGTAAATGTGAATGTTCTTTAACACTCTTTAGATGGACAACGTTTCTGCTGACTGTATGTTTCGTGTAGCTCTTACTGAGCAGAGTCTTAGCGTCGTTGTACACACTTCTTGTTGGGTTTTATTCATGGTGCATTGTTCGTTTTGCATTTGTGGACCTTTGTTTTGAACCTTTGTGGACCTTCCTTCGAACTGGTGTGTTGTCTTGGGGACCTTAATGTTTCGTGTGTACAACTTACTGAAGGTGGGGGGAAGTGTAGTGAACGTCTGTCTTCGGCGCACAAGAAGGAAGCGACAACGACGAAGTGCGCGCGCTTGAGCACGCGGAACGTGAAGCGCGTGGCTTCGGTGCTTTGGAACGCCGACGGCGGATCGAGCGTACCAGCGACCGAGCGGTGGCACGTTCGGCCCAGGAGAACAGACGCACCGAGCTGGTGCCACCAGACCAGCCGGGACGTACCGGGCGTTCTTCTGTGGCGAACAGCTGTCCTCGACCTGGCTGGCTGTTCCTGCGGTGGATGAGCGAGCGGGCCAGTACGAGCGGCTGGAGCAGTGGTGTGGCCGGGACAATCTACCGACTCGTGGTCACGGTGCCACGCAGGTTGGAGTCCGGCACAACCATCTGCTGAGGGTGTGGTCACGGTGCCGCGCAAGGTCCCTGCTCGGCACAACCGCCTGATGAACGCGTGGCCCCGGTGCCGCGCAAGTTCCCATCGAGCCGCCTGCTGAGAGCATGGCCACGGTGCCACGTATGCTGCAGTTCGACGCAACCGTTTGCTGAGGGAGTGGCCTCGGTGCCACGTGAGAGGCATCGCACCTCGACGCTTTCCTGAACGAGAAGTTCAGGGTCTGCTTGTGAGCTCGGACACGACTCATCGTGCCTCGTCTACTGATGTCAGCGTGCGCCGCAGCTGCTAGAACATCGGTACCGTGAGTGGTGCGGGCGGACATCCGACATCAGTTAGACAGGACGCGCTGTTAGTTTCTTGAACGTAGCATTCAGAGTGTGTTGCTTGTGTCGCGTTGTTTGTCTGTGAAAGTGTATGTGCTGTCTCGTCCTGTCGATAAATGTTCTCCTTGTCTGTGACCTAGTTGTCTGTGTCTGAGTCCTGGGCCCACGAATCACCACACATGGGTTACTACTAGAAGTTTGTTGCGATGGAAGCCTGCAGTTTGCTTTAAAAAGAAAGAGTTCACAGAGGTTGCGGCTCGTTACCAATTTATGCGCGTGTTTTTAAGCCCCCATTTTCCATAATCCAATGGACACACCGAGAAGGGTGTGCAAGTCGTCAAGCGGCTTCTGGGTAAAACGAAAAGCAAAAAAGAGAATTCCTCTTTGGGCCTTCTCAACTACATGGTGTGTCCATGGCGGGTTGCCAGCGGAACTTGTAATGTGACAAAGTCTGCGAAGGCTGCTTCCAGATTTCTCAGTGTCTCTGCCAGGCCCCGTGCAGAAACTTCTTCGAGCAAGGACGGCAAGATCACTAGTAGCACAGAAAGGAGACGTCGTACGCGTTTTTAATAACGGTAGATGGGAAATAAAGAGGCGGTCTTGTGGCGCCAAGGTAGTACTCCGTTCTGACAGATGACTGGGATTTCCGCCGAAGTACCATTATCAGGACTACGACCGCGACTACACTCCCTGTACATCTTTCTCGGAGTCATACCGCAGCGGGCACGACCTCCAGAGTCCACACAGGACCGGCCACCAGCTGCCACAACTTGCTCACCAAACATTCAGAGTCCACGCCGGCGATCCCCCAGACAGCGAAGACCACCTGATCGCCTGGGATAGATTCCAGCAAAGTAAAACACCCTAGATGCATCGACTGCTACTCATCATTCACTATCTTCGAGGCGTTTAGTGCTTTCTGTGTACAGTGTTTTGCGTCTTCAGAGATAGGAGAACACAACGGTGTGCGCAACCAAGAGAGAAACACCTAGCAACCCTCTGAGTAAGCTTTCCATTTCTTATCAATAAAGCAGCCTTTATGTGATCATCATCGTGTACAGACGTTCCTTACAAGACGGCTGATGCAGGTGCCATGACACGAGGGACTAGGTGGCACGGCGCACGCCACTGCCCGCGAGCATGTCAACCGGGCTGCTGTCGCTTCACGCGATGTGCAACCTGCGGTGCCAAAAGCGGAGGCGGTACCTTCACCTATTCGGCGATGTTACAGCACTACCGGTTCAAGCCACCTGTGTATGCTCCATCTCACCCAAACCTATCAAATGTAGAACCACGGTATTCAGACGCCTCCAAAGAATTACATACTCTAGGCACGCTAACGCACTGCCTATACCTGAGCTACATCTGTACGCTCTGCAATGTATCAGATAGCTGGCGCTCCTCGAATGTCCTTGCCACATGACTACGAAATGCAACTGGAGAAGCACGCGCACCAAACATCAAAAGCAAACGCAGAGCAGATATTCGAATCATGGGAGGCCAAGCTCGCTCTCGTGGACATGGAAGACCAGCGACAACTCGTCACTAGGACCAAGAGGGCAGTTGAAGCCGGAGGGTTGTGGACTCGAAGGTCTCCTTACACCTCAAGGTGCTATGGGGTATAGCCCGGAGCCAAAGTCGTTAATTTCTCCTCCTCCTGCTCTAACCTATATCCTGCGATGCAGGCGGCACGTAGCAATACTTGTCTCTGCGGGCGCAGTGCTTTAAAGGACCGTGTTACCGCTACGTCAGCTTCCGATATTTTGCTTCATTCCGGTTAATGCACTGCACAGAACAAAATAAGGTGTGTGCAAAAGGTGAGGAAAAAAATCGTGCGTGCGTTTGGCTCACCCATCGAGCGCCATGTCAATGAGCCGCTTGATGCCACAGTGCTCAAACACGTCCTCCTGCGTAGCCTCTGGTTCGAACACCACGGTGAATGTGAACAGCTTGGTCTGACCGCTTACGGGCTCCTCCACCTGTGCGCGCGAACGATGACTATATGTTTATTACTATCACTTATTTTAAAACAATGCAGCCCTATGCTGGGCTGCTGCAGAAGTGGAGTACACAGAAAAAATGAAAGAAGGTAAGCATGTCAAACGAGTTGTTCAACAAAATCACATAGCGCCGCTTCACAAACATAACCGGCCAAATTATTCCAGTATTGAATACCTCCCGGGAAATAACTGCGCGTTAATATATTGTCACGTAGATGTTCGTGCCGCTGCGGACTCAAGAACGTTGTGAGAAGAGGAGGTGGAGATGGTTTCGGCATCGATTAATGGCGACGCACTGGCTCAAGTTTGCATCTTCTACTTGTACATATTGCTGCATCATTTTCATTGTGCCCAAATCCTCCGCTGACGCTAATTACGAACAAGAACTTAGTTGAAGTGCACATAGACGACATTCCTTTGACCGCATTAATTGATACTGGAGCCCAGATGTCCATAATGAACGCTGACCTTTGCCGTCGGCTCAGAAAAGTTCTCACGCCTCCCACTACTAGGGCCGTACGTGTCGCCGATGGCAGCACTGTTGCCGTCGCTGGAATGTGTACTGCTCGAGTAGGCATTGCCGGCCATCACGTTCCAGTACTTTTTACAGTTCTCACCACATGCCCTCACGACCTAATCTTGGGGATGGACTTTCTTTCAACGCATTCTGCCCTGATCGACTGTTCTGCCGGTACTCTTTGCCTCGAACTTCCTTCTCTTCCGGATACTCGCCCAGAATTCCCCAATGCCCTCTGTTCTACATCCTTTGTTCGCCTACCCCCTAAAGCCCTCACGTTTGTCGACCTGGCCTCAACACCACCGTTGCCCGATGGCGACTACGTCATCACACCTCTTATCGATGTCCTCCTGGCGCGCGACATCACTGTGCCGCACTCTGTTATAACCCTGGCCGGTGGACGCGTGTGCCTCCCTCTTCTCAATTTTGGGTTGGCAAAGCAAGTTCTGCCACGAGGCATATCTGTGGCCACCATCCGTTTGTTAACAGACGACGATGTAACTGCCTTTGCTGCCGACGTCTGCACAGATCCTTCAGCGCGCCTAAAGGACGCCATCTGCACCGATAAAACGTTTCGTTCCATGATAGCGCCGGACCTCACACCTGAACAAGCAGCCGCCCTTTACAGCCTTTTGGTGTCCTACCGCGACATATTCGACACTGATAATCGACCACTGGCTCAGACATCTCTTGTTAAGCACCGCATAAACACTGGTGATGCTGGCCCCATTCACCGCCGACCGTATCGGGTGTCCACAGCAGAGCGTCAAGTGATACAGCAGGAGGTAAACAAGATGCTTGCCAAAGGCATTGTAGAGCACTCATCGAGCCCTTGGGCGTCGCCCGTCGTGCTTGTTAAAAAAAAAAGACGGCACGTGGCGTTTCTGCGTTGATTACCGCCATTTAAACCGGATCACTAAAAAAGACGTTTACCCTTTACCACGGATCGATGACGCTCTCGACTGTCTCCACGGTGCCCAGTACTTTTCATCAACAGACCTTCGATCCGGTTATTGGCAGATTTCCGTCGATGAGCAAGACCAAGAAAAGACCGCATTCGTCACTCCAGATGGGCTCTACCAATTCAAGGTTATGCCGTTTGGTTTGTGCAATGCTCCCGCCACGTTTGAACGCATGATGGACTCCCTGCTCCAAGGATTCAAATGGTCCACATGCCTTTGTTACCTCGACGACGTCCTTGTGTTTTCGCCTACATTTGATACGCATCTTGAGCACTTAGCTGCAGTTCTTAAAATATTCCGCAAAGCTGGACTCCAGTTAAAGTCCTCGAAGTGTCACTTCGGACGCCGACAGATTACAGTACTGGGGCACCTTGTTGATGCTACCGGTGTGCGACCAGACCCGGAGAAAATTCGTGCAGTAACGGCTTTTCCTGTTCCTCAGTCTGTAAAAGACGTGCGGAGTTTTGTGGGGCTCTGTTCCTATTTCAGACGCTTCGTGAAAAATTTTGCAGCAATCGCCCAACCACTTACTGAACTCCTCAAGAAAGACGTCCCTTTTACGTGGGGACCCACGCAATCGGCTGCGTTCTCCCACCTTATAGCGCTCCTAACGACTCTACCTGTATTGGCCCACTTTGACCCGTCCGCCCCTACAGAAGTCCGAACCGATGCCAGTGGTCACGGAATCGGTGCCGTCTTAGCCCAACGTCAACACGGGCACGACCGCGTTATAGCGTACGCAAGCCGGCTCCTAACAAGTGCAGAGCGCAACTATTCGATTACAGAGCGCGAATGCCTCGCTCTTGTCTGGGCAGTTTCTAAGTTCCGCCCATATTTATATGGCAAGCCATTTTCTGTAATCACAGACCACCATGCGCTCTGCTGGCTTTCATCGTTGAAGGACCCTACCGGCCGGCTTGGTCGCTGGGCACTTCGATTACAAGAATATACATACACAGTGACATACAAGTCGGGACGCCAACACCAGGATGCGGACTGCCTCTCTCGGTACACTGTCGAAGAACCGAACGCTCTGTCTGACCCTGACACCGACACCTGCGTTTTTTCTGTCTCCCAACTGCTCCATGTCGTTGATGAGCAACGCCGTGATCCTGCCTTGCGTGCAATCATTGATCGCCTGGAGTCGTCACCTTCCGACCCGTCCCTTCGCTTATTCGTCCTCCAGGATGGTGTTCTCTACCGCCATAACGTTCGCCCAGACGGTCCATCCTTGCTGCTCGCGATCCCGAAACACCTTCGCTCGGCAGTCCTCCACGAACTCCATGACCTTCCCACCGCCGGACACCTCGGTGTGTCACGCACCTACGACCGGATCCGCCGACGCTTCTTTTGGCCTGGACTTGCTCGCTCCGTTCGTCGATACGTAGCAGCGTGCGAGAAATGCCAACGCCGCAAGACGCCATCGACGCTCCCAGCCGGGTACCTCCAGCCGCTAGACATTCCCACGGAGCCATTCTTCCGCGTTGGCTTGGATCTACTTGGCCCTTTTCCACTTTCTACCTCGGGGAACAGATGGATCGCAGTAGCCACAGATTACGCTACGCGCTACGCTATTACCCGCGCGCTCCGAACCAGCTCTGCCACGGATGTCGCAGACTTTCTCCTCCAAGATGTAATTTTATTACATGGGGCACCACGCCAGCTGCTCACGGACTGTGGCCGAACATTCCTCTCCAAGGTCGTCTCAGACATCTTGCAGTCCTGTGCAACGCGGCACAAGTTATCCACGTCGTACCACCCGCAAACAAATGGCCTCACGGAGCGCCTGAATCGCACTCTGACAGATATGCTTGCCAAATATGTTTCGTCAGACCACACTGACTGGGACCTCGCCCTCCCGTATGTTACATTTGCATACAATTCCTCGCGTCACGACACCGCCGGCTATTCTCCGTTTTTTCTTCTATACGGCCGAGAACCAGCCCTTCCTCTGGACGCGTCGATACCTGCTGTCACGGGGCCCACCTGTCAATATGCACTTGATGCTCTCGACCGAGCTGCCCACGCAAGAGAAATTGCCCGTGACCGCCTTTTGACATCCCAAGAGAGCCAACGGCGCTTGTACGACCGGAGACACCGAGACGTGCACTTTCCGCCTGGTTCTTTGGTCCTCTTGTGGTCTCCGACACGTCACGTGGGCCTGTCGGAAAAACTGCTCTCGCGGTACACAGGCCCTTACCGAGTGATTCGTGAGGTCACTCCCGTGACCTACGAAATCGCCCCTATCGCCCAAGCTGCTTCGCCTACTTCACAGGCACGTGATATCGTGCACGTCACACGGTTGAAGGCATATCAACCTCCAGCTGATGACATTTAGACGCTCCGAGACGTCGCTTCTGCCGCCGGGGGATCATGCTACACGCATGCCGCATTTGAGGAGCTCGGCCGATGCGCGTGGCCACCATCGACGGAGAGAAGAAGAGGAAGCTCGCACTTGGCTCGGACTCTGAGCGGGAACGGTCTGCTTTGCAACCGCTGCTGATAGCCTGCATATAGCTGCTAATCGCGGTGCCTGGTCACTCGACGTTCCTGTAACAATATTGTTACGGTTGAAAGGTCGAACGAAGGTTTATTTATAGGAGAGAGCGGAGCGCTAGGTAGCTGGTACAGCCGAGGCAAGATGGCGTCCAACCGCTAGACAAGATATCGTCCTCGTCGTCTTCCACCCTTGCCTGGCTCATACCTTGACTGCCCGTCTGATACCGTAGCACTCCCCGGCTCACAGACGACGCCCGCGGGGCAAGTCCAAATCACTGGAAAACAGCAGGGTGGAACCGCTTGAGACGCGCGACGTGTGTAAACTGCGTTCGGCTGGAACGACGACCAGGTGACGTTAAACGGGCCACCACGTACGTTAAGTCGCTCAACCGATCGACAACCACGAAAGGTCCAGTATACTGGGGCAAAAACTTTTGGCATAATCCACGTTTACGCTGTGGGGTCCACACCCATACCAAGTCCCCTTTGCTGTACAAGATAGGCTGGTGTCGGCTGTCATAGCGCTCCTTAGATCGGTGTTGTGACGCCACGGTACGAAGTCGAGCGATTTGACGTGCTTCTTCTGCAAGGCACAGCGTCTTGGCAACCGAGTACTCGCTGTGGGAGCCAAACGGCAGTATTGTATCAATACTCCTTAGCGGTAGACGTGCGTACAGCAGATAAAAAGGACTGTAATCCGTCGTCTCATGCTTTGCGGTATTATACGCATATGTGATGAATGGCAGCACGTCATCCCAGTCTTTGTGGTCGGAGGAAACATACATTGCCAGCATGTTGGTAAGAGTCCTGTTGGTACGCTCTACAAGGCCGTTGGTTTGAGGGTGGTAAGGTGTTGAATGCCGGAACTTCGAGCTGCAGAGACGAAGTAATTCCTCAACAGCGTCCGCAACAAACTGACGACCACGATCACTAATTATCACACGGGGGGAGCCGTGCCTGAGGATAACAAACCGCAGCAAGAATGTGGCAACGCATGTAGCTGTTGAAGATGGTATGGCCGCAGTTTCTGCATAACGGGTCAGGTGGTCTACACATACGATAACCCACCGATTGTCGTTAGAAGATCGTGGAAATGGCCCCAAGAGATCAATGCCTACTTGTTCAAACGGCAGACAGGGTGGTGGCAGAGGCTGGAGAAGACCCGGCGGAGTAGTCGTAGGGCGCTTATGGCGTTGGCATTTCTCGCAACCGCTGACGTACTGCTTGATAGTGTCTCGCATTTTGGGCCAGTAAAAACGCTCCTGTGTTCGGTTCAGTGTTCTTATGAAGCCTAGATGGCCAGAGGTTGCGTCATCGTGCATGGCACTCAGTACGTCTGGTCGCAGACTCTGTGGAACCACCAGGAGAAAGCGTGCGCCTTTACCCGAATAATTCGTCTTGTAAAGGAGGCCATCTCGTACACAAAATCGACCGGTGGCTTGAGGACGCAGCGCAGCAGTAAAAAGGGGCTCCAGGCTAACATCACTGGTGCTGCCCAGGGACTTGAGGACTCCTGAATGACGCCTTTATGCAGCATGTCCTTGACCTGTTCAGCGATAACTGTCCTCTCTGCTGAAGACACGCGGTAAGGCTTTTGGCGAATGGGGTGTGCCGAGCCGGTGTCTATTCGGTGATGAGCACGAGAACGAGGAAGTGAAGCCTGCTTGTCGCCTTGTGCGAAATCGAACACAGGCACATGCGCCAGAAGAACTCGCGCAAGAGCTCGGCGCTCATCTGAGGGAAGAGACTTATTTATCATTCTTAGGACGTGCTCTTCAGAAATAGCTGAGTTGGCGTAGCAAGTTCGACACTGCGCTTCGTCGCTGAAAGCCATAATAGCGCTGTAGGTCATTTCCTCAAATGTGGCGAGTTTCATACCGCGCGGTAGAACAACAGGGGCCGATGAACAATTGAAAGCCCACAGATTCGCGGCACCATTCACTACACTCACGACAGAACGCGGTATGAGTACATCCTTCTTAGCGCAACTAGGAGCAAGCGGTAAAACTTCTGCATCAAATGAACAACGGTCGGTAGTAGTGGCTTTGACACAGACACGCGAGAATGAACAAGGCGGTATCAACAGATCATCGGAAACAACGAAGAACTTTTTGTCTTTCGGAGGTGTGTCTGCAAGGGCGGCAAGGAGTGCACTATCCAGACTTATTTCACCCGTACCGCAATTGACAGAAGCGCCACAATCCTTAAGAAAATCAATACCCAGAATGACATCATGAGTGCAACGCGGTAATACCAAAAATTCTGTTTTAATGTCTTCCCCGCAGAACAAAACACTTGCAACACAAATGCCGAGAGGTCCTGGGATCGATACCCAGCACTTCCACCACAAAACTGTTACGGTTGAAAGGTCGAGCGAAGGTTTATTTATAGGAGAGAGCGGAGCGCTAGGTAGCTGGTACAGCCGAGGCAAGATGGCGTCCAACCGCTAGACAAGATATCGTCCTCGTCGTCTTCCACCCTTGCCTGGCTCATACCTTGACTGCCCGTCTGATACCGTAGCAATATGTTAAACATACAGTAAGTTTACCTCGTTACATTTTCGTGGAAGTCTCGCCAAAAGCCGGACCTGCATCTTCGCAGAGGGCGTCACATTGGTTCCGCTGTTATGGCTACCGCTACTACCCCTGCCTTTCCTACACCAGGGCAAGTTGCGCTAACCCACCCACGCGACCCGGGCACTTCCAAGGTCGGCACTGACAAGGTCGAGATTGAAGACGGGTTAGTGTGGTAGAGTGGGTCAGCAAGAACAACAGGCGAGATCCTACGCTTATGGTGGGCAATGTTATATTTTACTTTAGAGGGAAGCGCGAAGGTATAGTTCGAGACACCCGAAGCCGTCCTCAAAAAGCTGGGACACTTGCAAAGAAAACCTACGCGATTTTTTTGCAAGGCATGTAGGACGCAAGTTAGAGAGTAAAAAAGAGCTAGCGTTCCGTGCCCAGACGTCCACCGAATCGTACATTCCGTAAATTCAAGACGTTCTAGCTGTGTGCCGAAAAGCGGACGAGGACATGCTGGGGGCTGACAAGGTCGGGCACATATTGAAGGGAACAGCCAACGAAGCGTTCAACCTCCTGCTTTGCAGCAACTGCGCTACAGTCTATGCAGTCATCAAAGAGTGCCGGAACATTGAACAAGTGAGAAGTGCATTGTTCCACGCTTCGACCGGCTGCCTAATACGGCTGCCACTTCTTCCTGTAACGACCTTCCATCATCACATCCACGAGCATCAGCAAGTTTGATTGAGGCCATCCGGCGCGAGCTTCAGGCTAAGGGTCCCATTTCTCATTGTCCTCATGCGCATGACATGACCGTCTCGCCCATTCAAGCTATTCGTAGAGAAATTGCCAGCATGGACATCCAGTCTGCCACTGCCTCTACCGCACCGCACCAGTCGTTTCATATTCGATACCGCGACCCAAATAAGCGGAGAACAGCGGATGACAAGCGAATTTGTTTCGAGTGCTCCCGAGTCGGCCATATCTCACGCCATTGCCGTGACCATTGGCACTCCTCACTGGTACTCCTTGCTCGTTCTCCTCGCCGCGACCATATGCTGATCGCCATTTCGGACGAGACCTTCACCCATTTTCGCCCCTCTCTGAACCACACAATGCCGGACCTGCTACTCAGCGAAACACCTCTACGCGATCACCATCGCCGCAGCGCCGTCAGTCCTGGTCGCACACACCATGACGTCCCCCGTCGCTATGCTACTCAGGCCGCTTCTCGGGAAACCAGTCAATGCAGCTGCCAGAGGTGAGGCTGTATTGGCAACTCGAAGAGAAAAAACTCATTCGACCCCTAATACTAGAAAGAATCTTGTCAATGTTCTTGTTGATGTTATCATTTAGTTTTTGTTGATGATGTTCTCGTCCCTGATTGATACTGGAGCCCAAGTGTCGGTTATGTGCTCAGATCTTCGCAGCCATGTCCGAAAACTTGTGGCACCGGCCGACTCGACACCGTTTATTGTTGTAGACCCGATGAGGCCGAAGATTTTTCAACGATGATCAGTCGCCTTATAAACCCGCCTCATTTTACGACATTTTGATCCGTCTGCCTACACAAAAGTTCGCACTGATGCAAGTGGCCATGGCATTGACGCTATCTTGTCCCAATGACAGCGGGGCACCAATCGAGTGATCGCTTATGCTAGCCGCCTTTCAGCCTCAGAGCGGAATTACTCCATCACCGAACTCTTGCTCTTCTTCGGACCTTGCTCTTGTTCGGGCCATTGCTAAGTACCGCCTGTTCGGTCAACATTTCACCGTCGTAAGAGATCGTCATATCTTATGTTGGCTCCCCCTACTCAAAGACACGATTGTATTTAGCGGTGGGGTTCACGACTACAAGAGTACACCTATTCCGTCGCTTATAAATCTGGGCAGCTGCATAAGGACGCCAACTGCCTCTTTCGCTGTGTTGTTGACCCACCTGATGCCAGCTACGCCGGTACGGATAGAGGCGTTTTGTACGTCACCCGCTTTGCTTAGATCGCCGACGAACAGCGTCGTGATCCATACTGCCGATTCGTCGTCGAGCGTCCCGCTGCCTGTTTGTTCTCCGGGATGGGACCTTATACCGGCGCAATATGAAGCCAAATAGTCCTCAACTGCTCCTCGTGGTCCCACAGCATCTCTATTCTCTCACAGTTTAACAATGCTCCAGTGGATGGCCATCTGGTTGCCTCTCGTACGTGCGAGCGTTCGCCAAGACGCTATTTCTCGCCCGGGCTGTATCGATCTTTTCAAAGCTAAGTCGCTGCCTGCTAGCTTTGTGAACGCCGCAAGAAGCCTAGCTTGTCTCCCGCTGGACACCTTCAGCCTATCGATATCCCTACCAAACCATTTTACCGGGTTGGCCTGGAACTTCTTGGCCCCTTTCCGATTTCATCCTCGGGCAACAAGTGGATGGCCGTTGCGACGGGCTACACCACCCTCTACGTCATAACGCGAACCGTCCCATCTAACTGTGCAAATGACGTGGCTGATTTTCCCCCTCACGAAGTGATCATACATCATGGCGCTTCTCGTCGGCTGCTAGCCGACGTGGGTCGCTGTTTCCTTTCCAAATTTATTGACGAGCTTGTTCACTCTTGCTCAACGTCCCACAAGTTCACGGTGGTTTACCATCCACAGACAAATGGACTTACTGAACGCCTCAACCATACACTCACGGACATGCTGTACGTGTCTAGTGAACACCGGGATTGGGACTGCACCTTGCCGTCCGTGACATCTGCCTGTAATTATTGCTCGCGTCATGTTACTACTGGTTATTCACCATTCTATCTACTGTTCGGCCATGATCCATGCTTGCATCCTGACTCGCTGGTCCCTTCTGACGTCGAGTCAGTGACGTTCTATGCTAACGACACCATTGTTCGTGCAACCACAGCACGTCACGTTGCACGTGAACGTGTCCTCCCGCCTCAGCCCAAAAACTTCATGACAGTCATCGTCGAGATGCTTATTTCAGTCCTCGGTCCCTTGGCCTGCTACTACGACCCTCTCGTCACGTCCGCCTTTGCGAAAAACTCCTACCGCTATACGTGGACCATGCCTACTCATTAACCTCTCGTACGAAATACCACCTCTGACTCCGAAGTCTTCATCTGCCACACCGGCCACTGCATGTTTCGCGGCTCAAGTCCTAAACCCTTACTCGACCCTCTAAGACGCACCGAGATGGTGCTCCTGCTGCCGGGAGTTGTCACGTAGATGTTTGTGCCGCTGTTCACTCAAGAATGTTGTGAGGACAAGAGGAGGCAGAAGTCGTTTGGGCACTGCTGAATGGCATCGCGCTTTCTTTAACGCAGCGTCCTCTACTTGTACATGTTGTAAATATATAATAATTAACTTCGTCGCTATATGAGTGCGCGCAGAAATGGGCTTCAGGTTAAGATTGTGATGCTTAGTCGGAAGATAGTCGACGGGACGAGTGAACGAATGAATGTAAAAGTTTAAAACCATAGCGCGTCTGAAGCATAGCATTAGTAAGCTCAGATTCAGGGTGAAAAATCATTGTTCTATAGCGAGCGTAAATGAAACGAACGGTCCTTTTGGGCAGATCTAATTTTGTTTAAGTAGAATGCTTTTTATGGATTCCGTATGCGCGAATCCTACTGTAGCCTAAAACGAATGAGGGTGTTGTACATTAGTAATCTCGCACTTTTTGATGATTTACATAACAGTCGCCTTAATTAACCTAATTTCTTTATTCCTTTAGATGTTACGTAACCTATATGGCGCGACCACTGCATGTCATGAGTGAACATACCTCCAACGTAATTGTACCTTTGTGCCATGGGATCTGTTATGTTGTTGAAGGGGTTCAGATATTGGAAATGAGAATAACTGCTTGTTAATGGCAATACTATGGTTTCTTGAAAGTTTATGCGCATCTGCCAGTCTGAGCACCATGTTTAAAACTGCCTGATAGATTCCATGATTATTAGAACTAAACGGTTGTCCGCATAAAGACGGACGTAACATTGGTGGGAAGCTCACGTACGGAAATAGGAGGACTCTCACCTTGCGGAAGTTACTGCCGAGGATGAATCAAAAGAGATTTTACATTAAAGGGATGACGCTCGTTGTCTGCAGACCTTTCTCCGTCTAACCGCTTCTTACGCTTAATACAGCCCTTTCACTATGTACGCGTTAACACGGAGAGCCTTACGTTAAGAAGTGCTAAAATGAAAAACAGTGCTGTCCTGACCTTAACAGTACGAACTCGTACGGCGAACGCATCTCCCCTCCAGTCGAGAACGTTAGCGAGCATAGATGAAGCGACGGCAATGTCCACCGCAGCCTGCACCAGCAGAGCCTCAATTAGCTGCGCGCGCCAAGCAATCAGGCTAATCGTGCCAAGCTTAGGGGCCTCTTCACTAGGCTACCGCATTCCACACGATGTCTATAATGCAGCCCGGGCCCTCATACTCTTGCGGCTGCGGCACATCTAACCACGGCGCCGGTCGGGACTAAGCCAATGGAGCATGCTCATTATCACTGGAGAAGGTCAGGCCGCCACTGGAAGCTGAACCTTCCAACGTTCAACGCAAGATCCCTTTCAAGCGAAACTAGCCTAGCAGAGCTACTTGAAGAGCTAGAAGTCCTTAGATCGCTTATCATTGACCATAGTGAAGTTATGAGAACAGGTGAAGAATCGTATACAGTGTTAAATAATTGACATCTGCGCTATAGAGGCCCCACGAAATGAGAGAAGATGATGCAAGGATTTCAATCTACAAAGGTATCACAGGTAACGTGGGCGAATTCTGTAGCATTAGTGAAAGGGTAGCACGCGCCGCGATAAAATTAATGAGCCATAAAAACTTAACATATTCCAGATATAAGCACGAACCACGATGCATGACGACGAGCAAGTAGGAAACCTCTACGAGGACGCTAAATTAGCAATAAAAAGAATACCATATTGCAAAAGCCAGTGCCGCTGGACGACAGCGTCCAGCGCCATGCCTGATTATGGGCCCAGTGTGACGCTGCATACTCGCACGCAAAATTGCATTAGGGCAAAAAAAAAAAAAAAACGCGGTGCTTCCCTGCCGTGCATGCATTTGACCCCAGACCTGAAAACCCTTTCCTCATCCTGACTACGGACCAAAACCTCCTTGCTGTGGCTGAGGGTGGCCTGCCTGTTACTGCCCTTGTTGATACCGGCGCACACATTTCTATTATGAGCTCGAACCTCCGTGAAAGGCTAAACAAGGTGCTAACGCCACCCGAGCGCCAATTTGTACGCGCCGCTAACGGAGGAACTCCGGCCGTATTCGGAATGTGCGACGCACGTGTGCGCGTGGCCCACCGCCACACTGCTGTCCTGTTCCATGTCCTTCAGCAGTGTCCTCATGACGTCATTCTCGGTCTGGATTTTTTACAGCGAAAGCTGTTTATCGCGAGGAGAAACGAAAAACCGCTCGTCCGTGAACCGTCTCCATTGGCTGCGCCTTCCAGTGACGTCGTTCTCTGCGCGTGCCATTGGCTGGCCCGTGAGTGACGTCGTCCATCTCGTCGCAGCCGTGGCGCCGAGCACGCGCGCATCAGCTTCGACTGAGAGCTTCCACATGGGTAAACCACGGATGTTAGCTCGCGATGTCAAACGCTTGCAACGACGGCACGCCGAAGAAGCAGCGTTGCGGGCAGAACAGTGTCGACGTGATGATTGCGGGAGCGCGTTCGCGGTGCGAACGCCCGCTTTCAGCGAGAGCTTCTCCAGTGGTACTTTTACTTCGGCTGCGATGTCTGTGTCGGGTTGAACCCACTGCTAAACACCGGGGCCGCACATTTCAGCTTCGCTGGTTGACCATTTGTACGGAGTGCTAGGGCTGTAATTTTTTTTTATCTAACCATTCAGCCATCATCGTCTGCTCAGCCGGTGCTGTACAGCTCGACCTGCCTGATTTTGCCGAGGCCCCCACACAGTCCAGAGCAAACTTTCGTGTGCCGAATTTGTTCGCCTGCCAGCACAAGCATTAGTCTGTATCGCCGCTGAGCCGTGCCCCACTATGCCGGATGGTGACTATGTGGTCTCTCCCTGCCGAAGTGTTTTGCTGTCGCACAACGTGTCTTTCCCATACACTATTGTCACCGTAAGGGCAAAAAAGACATGCCTCCCTCTGTTGAACTTCGGTCGCAGTTTTCAAGTTATTGCAGCCGTGACATTGCAGCCATCACGTGCTCATCGACTTTTGCGGACAACTTATCTGCTTATTATTCATCATGAAGATCACTCTCTGTAACCCTCATCTGTAAACCCACCCCTTATGTAATACCCCCTTACCGGGGTCTTTAAGGTATTAAAGTGAAGTGAAGTGAAGATACGTCAAGGTCTTGCTCTCGCCACTTTGTCGCCATCGCATGAGTGCAAGATAGCGTTTTTACCAGAAGTGGCCACTGCCGATTCCTTTGCTCCACATAGTGCCAACAAAGTTCACTCATCTCCACTGGAACACCACGTAACGAAGGTGATTGCCTCAGATATTTTGTCTTCCCAAGTCAACGACCTCTGTGCTCTGCTTCTAACATGCTTTGACATATTTGACTTTGGCGGTCGGCCCTTAGGTCAAACATCGCACGAAAAGCATCGCATACATACCGGTGATGCGGCTCCGATTCACAGGCAGCCTTACGGCCTTACCGTGTGTCGCCATCAGAGCGCCACGTTATTCGACAAGAGGTCGACAGGATGCTCACAAAAGGCATTATTGAGCCTTCTTCGAGTCCGTCGGCTTCACTTGTGGTCCTAGTTAAGAAGAAAGGCAATACTTGGCGTTTCTGTGTAGACTATCGGCACCTAAACAAAATCACCAAGAAAGATGTCTATCCGCTTCCGCGCGTCGATGATGCTCTCGAGCGCCTCCACGGCGCGACCTATTTCTCTTCGATAGATCTGCGCTCCGGTTATTGGAAAATTGCCGTAGACGACTTGGACGGCGAGAAGACCGCACTTCTTACACCAGATGGCCTCTACCAGTTCGAAAGTGATGTCGTTTGGATTGTGCAATGCTCTAGCCACGTTTGAGCGTATGATGGACACGCTTCTGCACAGCTTTAAGTGGTCCATCTGCCTACGTTAACCAGACAACGTGATTGTATTCTCGCCAAGCTTTGACACACATCTCGAGCGTCTTGCGTCCATTCTTTCAGTTTTTAAATGCGGAGCATTTCTTAGTCGCACGACGTCGCGCGTCGGCGGCGCCGTCCACACCCCACTGCGCATGCTCGGCTCGTCTCGTGCCGGCCCACCGGGCGTTCAGCAAGCCGAGCATGCGCAGTGGGGGTGCGGACCTCTCCCCATACTCCTCTCCTTCGAACGCGGGCGGTGTGCATATAAGCGGCGGAGCGCGCGTTCGGAATTCAGTCAAGGGCGTCTTTACTTAATTGGCTTTCGCTTGACTTAATTGACACTTTGCTTGACTCGAGTAGATGCGATGGAAGGAACAGTACATTCAACCAGTATTGGGTCACAACCCAACATCAGCGTCCCACCAATAAAGACACACTTTAACTTTACACTCCTTGCCTTCGCTTCTCCTTCATTCAATAAATAAGAATAATAAAGACGAAATAACAATTAAGCATTCCCAAACCATACCCAATTACGCAACATTCACGCGATACCCCCACCACTCTGCGACGCATTTACTCGAGTTCCCCCCGTTGGAAGATGCGGGCGGAATTTTCTTGCTGCTTGTCTACCACTCAACTCGTCGAAGTGCCGCTTCGGACGCCGCCAAGTTACCATCCTCGGCCACCTTGTTGACTCTGCTGGCGTCCACTCTGATCCGGACAAAGTTTGTGCTGTCCTTGACTTCCCTGTACCAACGTGCGTCAAGGACGTCCGAAGCTTTGTAGGATTATGCTCCCATTTTCGACGATTTGTGAAGAGCTTCGCTGACATTGCCTGCCCTCCGACTGATCTCCGGAAGAAAGACTTTCTGTTTTTCTGCGGATTTGAGGAAGCCTTCGCCTTTTGACGACTCATTAGGTTGCTCACCACTCCGCCAATTCTCGTCCACCTCGACGTGTCCGCCCCTACCGAGGTCCACACCGATGCAGGTGGCTACGGAATTGGCGTTGTTTTAGCCCAGCGTCAAGGCGGTCATGATAGAGTTCTTGCTTATGCCAGCAGGCTCCTTTCCCCAGCTGAACGCAATTACTCTATTACCGAGCGCGAGTTTCTTGCGCTTGTATGGGCAATGAGCAAATTCCGCCCGTATTTATATGATGGCCTTCCACCGCTACCACCGACCATCACGCCCTATGCTGGCTGTCTACGCTCAAGGATCCGACAGGCCGCCTGGGTCGATGGGCTCTGCGTCTTCAGGAATTCACGTACACTGTAGTATACGTCTTGCCGACTCCATCAAGATGCCGACTGCCTGTCCCAGTACAACATCGACGCACCAAATACGGCAGAGGACGATGCGTAAACCTCCATTTTCTCGCTCTCCGCTTTCACCAACATGGCTGACGAGCAGCGGCGTGACGCGACTCTACGGGACATCATCAGCCGCCTGCGTTCTGCCTCGCCAGACAGTTGGCTTCGCCGATTCGTTATTGTAGACGGCATCTCATAAGCCGGAACATGCTCCTCGTGGGACTGGAACCATTACTTGCAGTTCCCACTCGTCCTCGCTCCACCGTGTTCCAGCAACTCCATGACGTTCCCACAGCAGGCCACCTTAGTGTTCCCAGGACCTATGACCGTGTGTCACAACGTTTGTCTGGTCCGTCCTCTACCGCTGTGTGTGCCGTTACGTCGCTTCCTGTGAGTCGTGCCGACGCCAGAAAAAGCCCGCTGTACACCCTGCCGGGCTCCCTCAGCCCATAGATATACCAGCCGAGCCGTTTTTTCGTGTTGGTCTTGACCTTCTCGGTCTTTTCCCTCTATCCATTGCAGGAAATAGATGGATTGCCGTTGCTACGGATTATTCGACCCGTTCTCCCATCACAAGACCTCTCCCAACCAGTTGCACTAAGGATGTCGCCGACTGCTTAATTCAGGACGCCATCTTACAACACGGCGCTCCTCGTCAGCTTCTCACGGACCGAGGTCCTTACTTTTTGTCAAAAGTAATCGATGAGTTACTTCGCTCTTGCGCCCCAAAACATAACCATACTACGGCCCACCATCCCCAAACTAGCAGCCTCACTGAACGTTTGAACCGCACCATCACTGACATACTCGCTATGTATGTTTCGACCAATCACCGCGACTGGGACGCTGCACTTCCCTTTGTGACATTCGCATATAATACGTCCCACGATGACACTGCTGGTTATTCCCCCTTTTACCTCATCTATGGCAGAGAGCCCACCTTGCCTTTCGACACGCTCCTTCCAATCCCTGCCCAGCTATCCACAGAGAATGCTCGTCGCGCTTTCGCTACGGCAGAAGCGGCACGCCAGGTAGCATATCGCCGCATTTCCGAATCGGAGCGGCGCCAGAAGCATCGCTACGACAATTGCCACCGGGATGCACACTTTCAAACGGGTGACCTTGTCCTCCTGTAGTCTTCTCGACATGTTGGCCTCTCTGCAAAGCTGCTCTCGCAGTAATCCGGTCCTTACCGTGTCCTCCGACAAGTAACAGACGTGACTTATGAAATCGGGCTGCTAGACACTACCACGCCTACCCCATCTTCCGACATCGTCCACGTCACACGCCTGAAGCCATACCTCTCGCCTAACTAATAGTGACAGGCGCCGGGACGGCGCTTTCGCCGCCGGACGTCGATATTGCGATGTCAGAACTCCAAGGAAGAAGAAAGTATCTGGGTAGAAGTCGACGAAGTGTGCTTCAAGCAACAACCACCCTATTGGCTGCTGGCTATTCTCCTGCTATAAATACCTTGTAAATATATTTGTACCAATATAATTATAAAAAAAAGCTAGAGGAAGCATCCTAAGAAAAAGAACAAAGAAAATGGATTGTGAAGGAATGGCAGATCCCACGTGCGGTGGAATCAAGGAAATGCTAAGCACGCATCAGGAACGTAAAATGGATCTGGATTCTTGTCTCGCTATACAGATTTTGGTACATACGAAGTTAACGAAAGGGCTGCAAGTGCACCAAGACCGTGGCGTGTAAATCATGTCGCTCATGACATGCATGACATTCATGACATGCGCAGGCGCCCCTGTGGTGTACTGAGCTTTACATTCTCATGTTTTTTCTGAAAAAAAACCAGCTGGTAGTGAGCGCTCGTGTTGTCGTCTTCTATTCCTGTGTTTCGTCCTTTTTTGCGCTCTAACGTATCCCTTATTGAACCAACGCGCCCAACAAACCATTCCATAATGACATCCATGTCATGACGTTCATGTTATGACCTGTCATTTATGTTCTTCGTGCAGTCATGTTGTGCCATACCAATTTTCGTATACATCCCATTAACGAAACGGCCAGAAGAGCACCGAGACCGTGGCATGTAAATCATTTCGCTCGTAGAAATTTACTCGATGCGTAACCTCCACCCTCTGTTATCGATACAACAAAGTTAGGCAAGGCATCGCTCAATCGGATTTAAATAACTGCTCCAAGAAGGGATCTGTAGGGTCACGCAAAAACAAAAATCTGTAGACCAGTTGCTTTACGAATATGTTCGGTAGCGACAATCCCCCCTGGCTTAACTTATGAAGAAACTGTTTCTACTTGTTCCTTCATATTGTGACTGCCACACAAACACAGCGAATACCCTGTGAAATTTCTTAAAGTTAAATCTGGAACAGCTGAGGACCTCATGTGATACCAGTGCTTGCTCACCAACAAGACTCTGCAAATGGCCGCACGAGCGAATATGGAGAGGTGATGTTTGATTTTTCAACTCCTTCCCCTTTCTATTCCATTGGTGTCCCGACACGTGCCTAATGGTACACCAGATGTGAGCGTCCACTGTATACCTTCAAAAACATGCGGTGTCGCCAGCCACCGACCATGCCACAACCCCACACACTTATTCAGGTTAACGTTGCTACCTGTCATGGCACAAAACTCGCGAATAATCGTCATAGCATTTCTAACGCCCTCATTATACGAGAAGAAAACAGGAATATCATCAGCGTATGCTAGTAAACGCACTTCACACCCCTCTAAGCTGAAGCCACGCACAGCCGGACTATCAATAATTTTGTTATATAGGGCCTCTAGGTACAAAGCGAACAAAAGATGTGACAAGTGACACCCTTGACGCACAGAGGAGTGCACTTCAATCCTATCTGTTAGCTCATGCTTGATAATGAGGTTGGTCGTACAATTGTCGTATGCCATCCTAACACCTTTAGTTACCAAAGAGCCAACCCCAACGTACTCAAGTACAGAGAGCAGGAGCTTATGACATACCCTATCGAATGCCTTTTCTAAATCAACTTGTACCATGGCGACTTTTCTCAAATCTGCATGTTTCAAGTATGCTCCGAGCCACATGGATGTTTGCAAATATATCTGACGCAGATCACTAACAGCCCCTTGTAGTCTCCGAGCTAATATTTTCATTAAAATTTTATAATCGACGTTTGTCAGCGTAATTGGTTGGTAACCTGTAACTTTGTTATGTATATTATAATTGTCACTTTTTGGTATCAGCACTGTATACGCTCTTTTGAAAGACCGTAGGAGACATCCAGTTTGGTATGCCTCCTCAAAAACGCGTTCCAGTATCATGGCTACCTGCGAGGAGAATGCTTTATAAAAAGCCGCTGTGAAGCCATCATTCCCCGGGGATTTTCCATTGTTAAGGTCTTCTAATTTCAATCTCCTGAGATATAATGTCTGTTGACTGTTTCTTTGGTGTCTAATCTAGGTAAGGCGATTAAAATGCTTCTCGTAACCAGGCTTGCTCGGTACTCTACACTTAAACAGCTCTCTGTAATACTCCGTAAAGGCGTGTTTAATATGTTCTGTCTCTCTGGATACTTTACCTTTGTATTCAATCTCTACTATTTTATTCCTCCTAGCGTACTTTTTTTTCACCTGCAAAAGCACGCTTTGTTGGCATTTCATACACCAAGATATTTCCCGTCCGTGCACGAACAAGTGCGCCACGGAATTTTTCGTGTCAATAGCCCCGATTTCACTCTTTGTTTCTCTTATTTCTTCCATAAAAGTGCCGGGTCTCGCGGTCTCTAGATCGACGAATTCAAGCAGCATTCTTTTTAGCGTCATTTCTTCTTGGCGCGCTTCATAGCCTATTTCTGCAGCTCGTTCAATGGCATTCATTTTAACGGCATCTTTAAATAGCTCCTATAGCTCACCCCATCCTCTTCCACAGTATTCATTTGCTTTAGCAATTTCTCTGCGCACGCTTTTTATAAATTGGTCGCCCTTTAGGAGCTTCGCATTTTTCACGTTTCCCACTTCATCCTAGGTTTAACAGGGCTTTTTTCCCAATCACGAAGCTAACCAAGCAATGGTCCGTAAAAGTGATGTTCTGTGCCCTGTATTCTTCGCACAGTGTGGCTAGTTCTTGAGAGATATAAGATCTGTCTACTCTTGCGTGGCAGTTGCCTTGAATATTAGTATAATACCGATAATTTCTTCCATTCGCGTAATGCAGAACATCCTCCACGAATGCCTTTCCTAAAGCCCCTCTCAAGAACACAACACAACACTCTTGTCATCCCAGTAACCATCACGCGAACGACCATCTGGGTTCAAAACGCAATTGAAATCTAACACTATCAAAGATCTGTCTGTTTGCATGTACTCAGATATTCCTTGAAAGAAGCTAAGCCGGTCATTAACTTTTGTGGGTGCGTACACACATAATGCTCTATATTTCGGGTTATTGCGTACAAAAAAATTGGCAGATCCCACGTGCAGTGGGAATCAAGGAAATGCTAAGCACGCATAAGGAACGTAAAATGGATTTGCACTGCTGTCTCGCTATACCGAGTTTGGTACATATGAAGTTAACCAAACGGCCACAAGAGCACCAAGACTGTGGCATGTAAACCATAGCAGAGGTATCGTTCGCAGCAGCGAGCTGGTAGTCCGAGTTCTGAATTTGGTTATATATAACTTTGAAGTCGCACTCATAATTGTTTATTAATTATATAAATATTTATGATAACGTTCATGGCGCGGTGTTCGTTAGTGCAGGCGTTTTAAAGCCTTTTGCATACCAAAATTGAGTGTTTCAATAAAATGATACCTGCAAGACATGCTAAGCGCCCGCAATATTTAGTTATAAATCAGCGGGCGGACAAATGTGTTGCTGTCAAAGCTTTCAATGTTAGTCTCTAAGCCAATTTCTTAAACTTCATAAGCACATCTAAATTATTCAGTTTGATTTTCCCAGGTTCCCTGAAGGTGTTTTTCCTGCGTCTAACAGATTCGATATGATGTAGCAACAATTATTCGAACACTGCAGCCTCAAGTAATTGGTATTTCTGGAATGATTTTTTTTTTGCAGAACACAAGGACTCCGACTATTGCGCCATCCTAAAAATACCCTCACCATATGGAAGATAAGGGTGTATCCTCAGCATCACAATGAAGATACCGAAGTTTCTTAACGCGGCTGGACAGCATCCGTTTGGATACATCCTGTTGAAATCCTTCACTCGTTGGCGTCGTTTCTGCCCTCGCAGTGCAGATTCCCTTGGACTGAGCATTGACATTTCACGAAAGATGGAGTAGGTATTTGATCCGATATGCCGCATGGTTGGTGTTAGCAGTGGTGTGCGGTCAACACCACTAGTGCGTGTGGCGAGCATGCCGCATGGTGTTGTGAAAAAGAGGAATAAACTGTTCGTTTGTTTACATTTCGTCCATTATTTTGTTTAGATTTTGTCCATATCACTCGTTCGAGCCGGTCACGTAGAGTGCCTATCCCGCAAAAGCACGTTTGAGATAGATACTCGACCTCTTAAGAAAAACAGCCAACAAGGAAGGAGGAAGAAGTCGCAGCTGGGGAACAAATGAACTGATAAGCAGTTTGATTTCAGTGGAGTAACTGCAAACCCAACATTTAGCCCAGAAAAAGGAATTCACGGGCAACATTTGATCCCTGGGGAGCAATTGTGGAGACGAACATTTCATCCTCCAGAGAGTAACCGGAGGTTCATGAAGAGATTAACTACTAGGAGGCTAACCGTTCGTCCCCTTCCCGTTGATCCCCAAAGGGATCAATGGCTATGGCAACACGTTTGGTCCCTCAAAGGACTAACCCCTATGCCCCCGTTGATCCCTTTTGGCTTGGAGTATACCTTTCTGCAAAGGAAGTTTGCCGGGAGGGAGATACTCCTTTGTCGTGCGTCATTGGGCATGAACGCCTTTCCGGTAGATGTCCCCTTACCTAAAGTACTTTAGCATGCCCATGTGTCAGAGGTGTGACTCTTGCATACGTAAGCAAGCAGTCTTTTATTTGATGGCCGAATTCGCGACACTGTGCACATCTTGGCACTCTGCAGTCGCGTCTAATGTGACCGGAGGCAAATGGGTGCTCTCCCAGGTACGACGACGAGCACTGAGCCACCGAATATCTTGAACAAACGGGGCAGCGCGTCCGGTTCACGGAGTGTCAGCCTCACCATTCGTGTGGTTGATTCGGCCTGCTCGAAACCTCTCACCTTCCATTCATCTTGTCGTACTTCTGTCACTTTGCCACAGTGGTCGAACGCCTTCTTCAGTGCTTCTCCGGTCACATGAAACGGGACCCAGTGCACCTTGAGTGTGATATCTTGCTGAATCGGACCAATGACGGCGCAAAAACGCCCTTTTACCTCAAGGCCTCGGCGTTCAGCAGCACTTCCTTGTGTTCACGCATGCGTAGCTTTACCAGCCACACATGCGTGATTTGGAAGGGTCCAATACCAGTAACATCTTTCATGACACCTAATTCTTGCATCGGGTCCCCGAAATCTTCGGGACGATATGGCCTCCCAGCAACATCACAGTGCAAAAACAAGCACTCCTTCATAGTTTCTCCTGAGGGCAGAGTCGGTAGTACGTACTAATAACCCGGTGAGGCGATAGAATACCTGGAACCGCGGGCAGACGCGGCCGCTGAAACCGCTCTTTCAGAGCTCGACATCGTGCGTCCGAACCTGTCCGTGTCCAGAGGCAGACTGCATTGCGCCACGCCAGAACGTGGTGGAGCTCGCACAAACAGGTTAGTCAGCGGCGTGACCTGCCGTTAGGCTTCGTCGTTTGCAGAGGTACACACAAGACGGACACGCTTTTTGTGCGCTTTTCAACCTCACGCCTATCTCAAACAAACGAAACAAGCCGCCGATCACGCATGGCACTCCAATAATGGCAGCAGCAGCTAGTATATTACAGAATTCATATCCAATACCACGAACATATAAATAGACCGACGGTCCGGCAGGGCCTATCGGCTGTTTCGGTCGAGCTCGATAGGTTTTTTGCTTGCTCTGACTAATAGTCGGCATAAATATGTAGATGCGTTTTACGTAGGCTATAATGTTGCTTGATAATTGAACGTGCACTTCAAGAGGCACTTGCGGCTTTCTCGCTCAAACGGCGGCATTTTAGTACAGCGGCAGTGTCTGACATATGCCCGTTCGTGGAAGCTCGATCACAACTGCAGATCGCTTCGCAAAAAGCATGCGCAGTGCAGTGGGAAAACCGTCATATTATTTGTTCAGTAAGCCGTACTGATCGACGAATTTGTGTCATTGCACCTGAGTCACAGAAGAGTGCGATAGCAACTTTCCGTGACATATGTGCGCTTGCTCAAAGCGTGTTGCTTCGGTGCTCACCGCTTCATCTTCAAGCACCGTGCAGAAATAAAAATGGTCTGTTCAGGTTAACCAATTCCTAGGCTGTACTTAGCAGTAATTTTGATTCGTTGGTGTTGTGTATCCTTAATTCTTCGAGCGCCGTTCTCGTGGAGACGGACTCGACCGGTACGCTATACGCCAAGCTTCACTGGGAACATACTTGGACCGACCCATCGGGACACGGCGCAGTTTGCGAAAGCTAAAGTTATTGCCTATTAGCTGAAGAAGCTCTCTCACATGACTACCTTTTGGCGCTGAAGGGGCAGCTAACTGAAGGGGCAGCTATCACCAGAGGTGCATTCACCGCGTCGTGATACCGATCAGTGGCTTTTCTTTCTTTCTTTTTTTCTGCGTGCGTTGGGACGCGTGGAGAACGCGTCATTAAATGAACGTTATAACTGCCGGAGCGATGGAAAATTTTACTGTTTGCATTGACTTCTCAAGACAATTAAACACTACAGTAGAACTCACAGGAGAAGTTCATAGATGTTCCCTTGCGTGTCTCAGCTCAGCGCGTGGGAAATGCGCAAATGTAAGCATTCACAGCTGCTAGCGCTTAACATGCGCGGAACCCGTACGCCACGAATTGTTGCATACTATGGCTCGCAGCGATGAAGTGCGGCCAACCCGTAAATGTTCTCACACCTAGCGAAATCAACTAATACTGACTCAGCGCAGAGCATGCACCTACGAAACGAGCACCAGCGTCTCTGCTTCTAGCGTGTTCCGCACACGTGCCAGTGCGCAGCTCTCTCGAGCAAGCCCCTCACTGGTACCCAGAGAAATATCATCGTTCCCAGTGCGTTTCCAGTGCTCCTAGTGCATTTGCCCAGTGCGGAAGACGCACTAGAAATGCACTGGATGCGCTGGTTTTAGGGGCGAAGCTCCTTAAGGCGTAGGCTTGTCTGGCATTGTCCGTCGTGGTGTATTCTACGTAGATATCGCAGGACCTTCGCCCACAGGATTTTACACGGCCTGTGTAGTTCACCGGGAAAAGCATGTCAATGGGCTCCCCTTCCGAGCACAAAATCCAGAGCGCGCTGAGGAAGTCGCTATAGCGCTTGCTGCTGCGGATCCCAATTCGAAAGTCATTATCACGGACTCCCGGAAAGCATGTGCTCATTACTTGGCAGGGGAGATATCCCCCTTAGCCAGCCAAATTTTAAAACGGGCTCTCGCTGATCCAGCCCCGAAACGCATCGTATGGGCTCCTGGACATCAGGGCTTGCGAGGTAATGAGGCCGCTGACGCGGCCGCCCGAGCGCTTACCCACCGGGCTCCTCACCCTGGCTCTTATGACTCGGAGGCCAATACACCGCTGCTGCGGCTCAAAGAAATTCTAACATATTATCGCGACACTCACCGCCTTTTCCCGGTTCCTGAAAAGGGGCTGAGTAAGGCGGAAGAGCGAACACTAAGGCGCCTGCAGACAGGTACTCTACTCTTTCCTGCAATCTTAAAGCACTTCGATGCGAACTCAGATGGGCGGTGCCCACACTGTGGGGAGACCTGCGATATCTTCCACATGGTGTGGGCATGCACGAAAAATCCCCACCTACCCCCTTCCCCTACCCCTTCCCGAGAGGCATGGGAGACTGCCCTCCTCAACAGCTCATCGCTAGAGTCACAACGGGCTCTGGTGCGACGGGCGCGAGACGGGGCCTCGTCATGCGGTGTCCCGGACTAGGGGCGCCGACCATGTAGCGGGGTCATGCTTTGGCCCCGTACCTCTCTCCTCTATAATAAAAGTTCTTCATTATCATCATCGTAGCCACCTCGTCTAGTTCGCGCGCGCGCTCGTCCTCGGCGGGTGCCTCCCGGTGCGCGAGCTCTCTCACTCTTCCATCTGCTGTCTTGTCAGAGAGAGACACACACAGAGAGAGAGAGAGAGAGAGAGAGAGCGAAACGCGCGCGTTGACTATGGAAACGCTCTTTCTTGGATGAACGCTCTACGAGCTCGCAAAGAAGGAGAACGCGCCCTCACGCGCGAGAGACAAGCTTGACGCAGGCAGCGTCTTCTAGAGAGTTTCTTTATTGAGAAATACCGACTACTCGCGCTGGAGAACCGTTCACCGGCCACCATATATATATATATATATATATATATATATATATATATATATATATATATATATATATATATATATTTAGGCACTGGATCTTAACTTGCAATGAAGTGCCGGTGGGAGATTTCACTTGTGCGTAGTTGAACTATAAGGATTCGTAGCGTGCGGATTAAATAAATTAATCCGGAGCTCGGCACGATCTACGACGAACCTCCGGAGCTTCGCCCACTCATCATCATTCACTCCGTGGATATGCACGGATTTTTTTTTTTTTTTGTGCAGCAGGGTAAGGTCACAATACACAATAGTCAGGAACGCTTTTAATGGGAACAATGATTGCTATTTTTCGATAATGATAGGAACAAGCTGTCTCAGCGCAGCTGCATGAAGGAAGAGAAAGAGGACGTCAGGGCCGTTGCTGTTGTACCGGCGTCATCTTGCCAGAACATTGTGCGCACTCGGCGTTGTGTGTAAATAGCGGTGTGCTTATGCCACTCGTAACATTATTGGTGGGGATGGGCAATTACTGTACCACCATGGACCTGGGGAGCGGTGGAAACACCGGCGAAACACCGCCGATTCCAACTATTCCTGCTCCTGAAAGTTCCTGACCGCCAAGTTCTTCAACTGGCGCCACAATATACTTTGCGCTATGCCACCCTCGAGATCCAGTCACCTTCTCTGGCGAGAGTTCTACCGACGTTGATGCCTGGCCCGCCAGTCCGAGCGCGTCAGCTCCACCCACAGGCGAGATCTGACACTTATGGTCCCTAACAATCTTTTTTACCTGGACGGCATTCCGCTGACATGGTTTGAAGCCCATGAAGACGAAATAACAAGCTAGGATCTTGTCAAAGAAAAGATTAGAGCTTTTTAGTGATGCATGTGGCCGCGAACTCACTATTTTACTTATTTATTTATTTATTTATTTCAAATACCCTCAGGGTACATACGTACATTGAAGAGGGGAGGGGCAAAAAAAGTTAACAGATAATAACTACTTGATTACAGATACATAATATAGAACAAAAGAAAATATGATGATGACACTTACAATTTCAGTTGCAAGAACAAAGGCAAAAAAAGAGATATAATGGTAAAACATAATGTGCAAAAAAGTAAACATTTGTAAGACAAATTATAAAAACATAGCAAAAGCATACAAACAATCAAAGGTGTAAAATAAACACTGGGCGATGTTAACTTGAAATGAAACTATGAAGTGCGATCTTGAAGTTATTGGTGTTAGTTATGCTTGTGAGTGATCCAGGTAGATTGTTCCAATCTCTGGTCGTTTTGGGGAGAATTGAATGTGAAAAACCGACGGTGTTGCTGTGTGGAATGTTTACTTTTTGGCGATGGTCGATGCGAGATGAAATGTACTGTGGCGGCTCAATGAATATAGAATGTAAATATGAGTTGTGGTAGTAGATTTAATGGAAAGACAGAGTTGATACAGTTTTCTGCGGTGTTATAGCGGTGGAAGGTGTAGGATGTCTTTCATATTAGTAACACTCGCAGTTCTTTGGTAATTAGTAAAACGGCAAGTTGGGCCAGTTGGTTGGAATTCATTTTTTTCACTTGGTTACAGCGCAACATAGACGAGGACAATAGAAGGAAATGAACAACACGGCGCTGCTGTATTTTTATTGGAAGAAGGTGACAGATATATATGTACTGACAGCATTACATCGAGACATGCGCATCTCTTGCTCTGCGCATGTCTCGATGTAATGCTGTCAGTACACATATATCTGTCACCTTCTTCCAATAAAAATACACTTGCGAGTCAGCGCCGTGTTGTTCATTTCCTTCTATTGTCCTCGTCTATGTTGCGCTGTAACCAAGTGAAAAAAAAAATCTTTGGTAATTGTTTAGAGTGAAACGGACTGAGCGATTTTGTATTTTTTCTAGTAATTTTATGTGGTTCTCATATCCGGTGTCCCATACTGATGATGCATACTCAAGCTTCGGACGAATGAAAGTTGTGTACAGTAGTAGTTTTATAGATGATGGTGCTTGAGAAAACTTCCGGCGAAAGTATCCTAATGTGCCAGTGGCCTTGGTGGCTATGTGATCAATATGAGTTTTCCATGATAGGTTATTGGTAATATGAACACCCAAGTATTTGTATGATGTTACGCATTCTAGTGGAATGTTATTAAGTGTATAAGTAGGGGGGGTCACTTCAGTACGGAAAATCCTCATGCTTTACATTTTTTAATGTTTAATTCCATCCGCCATATTTGACACCACTTAGTTATGTTAAGATCTTCCTAAATTAGTGAAATGTCTGCGGCATCCGTTACTTTTCTATACAAGACGCAATCGTCTGCAAACAGGCATATGTTCGAGGAGACGTTAGTAGGCAGGTCATTAATATAGATTAGGAATGGTAAGGGACCAAGCACAGACCCCTGCGGGACACCGGAATCAACAGGGACCAATGAGGAGTTAGCGTCGTTAGTGGTTACAAATTGCACACGTGATGTCAGAAAGGCGCGAATCCAGTTTCTTACACCCGAGTCGATGTTAAAAACGCTTAATTTATGAAGAAGCAGTGCATGGTTCACTTTGTCGAATGCTTTGGAAAAGTCAAGAAATATACAATCTGTTAAAAAACCGTGGTCTAGATTAGAATGCAGGAAATTAGTGAAGGCGATGAGTTGAGTGTCACAGGAAAAGTTTTTGCGAAATTCATGCTGCATAACTGTGAAGAAGTTGTTGTTTTCAAGAAATTTACCAGATGTGTGTAAATTATATGTTCCATAACTTTGCAAGGTACTGGTGTAAGAGAAATCGGTCTATAATTCTGTGGGTCATGGGATGGTCCTGATTTGTGAATAGGGATTGCTCTACCAGTTTTCCAGTCGTACGGTAAGGTGCTAAAGTTGTATGATTGCGAGTAAATGTGTTCTAGTATGATTGAGCAGTATTCGGCGGTGTTTTTTTAAAAAGATAGTATCGATTTCGTCTACCCCACATGAAGCTTTAGATTTTAATTTTTGAATGATGGCTTTGATACCGGTGGAGCTGAAAACAATGGGATCCATTTAGGACTTATGTCAGGCATCGTACCGGGAAGCAGATGAGAAAGCGAAAGTTCCGTTAAGCAGAGTAGAACATAAATGGTACAGGGTCCCCAGAATCTGTTAGCAGTGCTATCCCAGTTTTATGAGAATTTCCCCGGATAGTCTCCCAAAAGCGTTTTGGGCTAGCCTTTAGTAAGTTTGGGAGTGTGCAATTAAGAAAAGAGAATTTGGCTGATTTTAGGGCTCTGAGATATGAGCTTGCAGCGTTTTTGTATGCTAGCCAATGAGACGGTGTTACGTGAAGCTTTCCTGTGCGGAATAAACGTTTTTTTTATTGGATAATCGATTCAAATATGTACTATATGGTGATTTATTGCTAGCGTAGACAGTCCGAAGGGGACCGTATTTGGTGATTAGCTCACCGATTTTATTTTTAAAAATGAACCAGTTAGATTCGACGGAGCGTTCTAAATAAGTAGATAAGAAAGTGTCCAGAAACAAGCAGAGTTCATTGTTGATGGCTTCATAATTAGCTTTTTTATAATCTCGAAACTTTTTTCGCTGTCGCTTTATCTTTTGATGAGGTGTTGTAAACGTGAAGAGCAAGATGTCGTGATCGCTCAGCCCGGGCATGTGCGGTACTGCAGAAATATTATCGGTTGATGACGTCAGAATGGGATCCAGGAGTGACGATGTGTTTTGTGTTACACGTGTTGGAAGTTTGACTACCTGGGATAAGCCAAAATCAGGGCAAACTGAAACGAACCGATTGGCTTCACCCGTTGGGGGGTTAGAAAAAGGGATCGAGCGAGACCAGACGATGTCGGGAAAATTAAAATCACCTAAGAGTATAATTTCAACTCCAGGGAAACACATGGTAATCAGATTTAGACTATCGTGAAGGTCATCACAAAAAGAGGAGTCACTTGATGGGGATCTGTAGCAGGCACCTAATATTATTTTCTTAACACTTATTGTTAGGCAACACCAAATAAGCTCTAAATTCGTGTTGATTGGCACAAGAGAACAATTAATAGTTTCTTTAACAGCGAGCAAGACGCCACCACCAATTCTACCGGTTCGATCACTTCGGTAAACAGTATAACGGTTTTCACACTCAAAGAGATCGGGGTTCGTTATTTTGCTATTTAACCATGTTTCTGTCAACACAATAATGTCAGCGTTACAGTCATCAATAATAGTACATAATTCATCTTTCTTGGCAAAATAACTACGAATGTTAGTAAAAAGGACTGAACACTTCTACTCGTTTTTGGCACCTCCCCTCGGATGGCCCTAACTCGGCGGTAACCTACGACCTGAGCGAAGAGTTCTGCTACGTTCGTGCTCACGTGTGTGCTCTCTTCTGTGCATTTCATAAACGCAGTCCTTGGCTTCGTCGTACCCGTAGGATTTGCCATTGAAGGTCAGTGTTTTGTACCGGAGTTTCAAAGACGTGGTCATCGATTTACCATCATCATCATCATCAGCCTGTTTAGGTCCACTGCAGGACGAAGGCCTCTCCCAACGATTTCCAATCCACCCTATCCTGAGCGAGTTGGTTCCACTTTATGCCTGCAAACTTTTTAATTTCATCGCTCCATCTAACCTTTTGCCTGCCTCTGTTACGTTTTCCCTCTCTTGGTATCCATTCCGTTGCTCTTACTGTCCATCTGTTATCTTTCCTCCTCATGACATGTCCTGCCCAGGTCCACTTCTTTCTTTTAATTGATATAATAATATCGGCTACTCCTGTCTGTTCTCTGATCCATTCCGCTCGTTTTTTATCTGTTAGCGTTACCCCCAACATTTTTCTTTCCATTGCACGTTGCGTGCTCCTTAATTCTATCCCTAGTTTTTTCGTTATGCTCCATGTTTCTGCACCGTACGTTAGTACTGGGAGAATGCAGTGATTGAATACTTTTCGTTTTAGTGAGAGCGGTAAGTTTCCAGTCATGATTTCGTAATGCCTTCCGAATGCGCTCCAGCCCAACCTTATTCTACGGAGAATTTCTTTTTCATGGCTAGGAGTTCCTGATATTAACTTTCCCAGGTATACGTATTCGTTTACACATTGTAAGGGTTCATTGTTGATTTTAAATTCCTGTTCCTTAGCTAGGCTATTGAGCATAACTTTGGTCTTGCTGAGATATTCTCCGTCTATTCGAATTCCCTTGTCTTCCCAGTCTAGACGTTTAAAGATTTCCTCTAAACATGCAGTGAATAGCATCGGCGATATCGTATCTCCCTGTCTCACACCTCTCCCGATCGGGATTTCTCTGCTTCTCTCATGTAGGAGTAGTGTGGCTGTGCAATCTTTGTATATGTTGTTGATGGTTTTCACGTATATGTCAGGTACCCCTTGTCTACGTAGAGCTTCTAGAACTGCTTGTATTTCTATGGAGTCAAATGCTTTCTCGTAGTCGATAAACGCCATATAAAGAGGTTTGTTATAATCCGCGTACTTCTCAATTACTAGGTTGATAGCGTTGCTGTGGTCCATTGTCGAGTAACCTTTCCTAAAACCAGCTTGTTCTCTCGGTTGATTAAAGTCGAGTGTTTCTCTTATCCTCGTAGAAATTACTTTTGTAAATAGCTTGTATATTACTGGGTGTAGGCTAATTGGTCTGTAATTCTTTAACTCCTTTATGTCACCTGTCTTATGGATAAGGATTATATTCGCATTTTTCCGACTGCGTGGTATATTACATGTCTTGACACATTTCGTGAAGAGCGATGCAAGTTTTTCAAGTACAATATCTCCTCCGTCTTTAATCAAGTCGGCTGTTATACCATCTTCACCAGCTGCTTTACCGCGGGACATGCCTTTGACAGCTTTTTTGACTTCGTCAGCGGTTATACATGGAATTTCAGTGTCCTCCTCAGATTCTATTTCTAGTAAGGTTGTATAGTCTGTCTGAGAACTGTACAGTTCAGAGTAGAAATCTTCTGCTACTTTTACTATTTCGTTGAAACTGTTGATAACGTTACCTTGTTTATGTTTTAGCGCATGCATTTTGTTTTGCCCTAAGTGCAGTTTCTTTTTGACCGTTTTAATGCTGGTGCCTTTCTCTATAGCTTTCTCTATTTCTCTCGTGTTAAAGTTTCTTACATTTCTTTGCCTGGCTTTACTGATCAATTTTGATAGTTCTGCGAATTCAATCTGATCTTTTGGCGAAGTTATTTTCATTTGTTGGCGTTTTTTTTATTAAGTCCTTGGTAGATTGGCACAACTTACTTGTTGTTTGCTTAGTTGTTTTACCCCCGACTTCTATCGCTGTTTCAAGGATTGTTTTCGTTATGGTTTTGTTCATTTCTTCTACATCGTTACCGTTTTCGCCTAAGGCCTCGAACTTGTTGCTTAGGGCCACTTTAAATTCTTTGTTCTTCGCTCTGATTATCTCTAGATTGCATTTTTTTCTAGTAAATAATTTAGTTCGTGTTTTCTTTAGGTTAAGTACAATCTTTGCCCTTACTAATCTGTGATCGCTGCATTTTATGTTCCCCACTACTTGCGTGTCTTGTATTATACTTAGTTGCTCGCACATTATGAAATCGATTTCATTCTTTGTTTCCCCGTTTGGGCTTTTCCACGTCCACTTCCTATTCTCGTGTTTCTTGAAAAACGTGTTCATTATTCGGAGTCGGTTCTTTTCGGCAAATTGTACTAGCATTTCCCCACGGTTATTCCTATGGCCGACGCCGTAGTTACCAATCGCCTGCTCTCCGCTTTGTTTTGTCCCTACTTCTGCGTTGAAATCCCCCATGACTACTATGTATTGTGTCCGTACTTTCTTTATTGCTAAGTCGATATCCTCGTAGAACTGCTCTACTTGTTCGTCGTCGTAGCTCGTTGTTGGCGCATATCCCTGGATTATCTTAAGTTTATACCGCTTATTTAGTTTTATTACGACGCATGCAACCCTTTCGTTAATGCTGTAGAATTCATCTACGTTGCCCGCTATATCTTTGTGAATTAGGAACCCAACGCCATATTCCCTCTTTTCCATATTCCATTTTCCATATTCTATTAATTTTTTTCTTATGTTACGCGTTGTTTGGCAAAAATCTTCGCTCATTGCTATGTCAGTACTCTTTAGCAAACCTCGTTTTGATGAAACCAGCTCCCTGGTTTTGAAGGTCTCGAATTTCGTTATAAGTGGTCAAGTTTTCGCTGAATCATAGCGCCCTATTCTGTGAGCTCGGCATATATCAGAACCTGTGACGTCAATTTTAAGAGTATTAGTCAGGAGATTGATTATATTTTTTTCTGATTCGGAAGAGGTTTCGTCTGCGGTGTCCGGAAATCGAAGAAGCCACTATGAAGAAGCCACTGGCCACGTGCCCAGATGTCTACTGAATCTTAAGTGTCTTACATCCTTGACGTCTTGGCTCTTTGTAGCAAGGCTGACCAGCACATGTCGGAAGACGATAAAGTTGGCCGCGTCCTGAAAGGCATTGCTGGCGACTCCTTCAGCCTGCTCGTGGTTAGCATCGATACGATACTTAAGAAATGCTGCCATTTAGAACAGCCTAAAAGCCGCTGTTAGCCCGAAACATCACGCGCCTTTGTAACACGGCGTCTGGTTCATTTCGTGAAGATATATTTCACCAGCCTCCTCGGTGTGACAGTCTCGCCCTTACCATTCGTCGGAAGGTCGAAGCAGCGCAACCGGCGACTTCCTATGTTCACGACGCCCTGTCCTTCTCTGACCACGGTCTCCGTCAAATGAGCTTTCGTCCATCAATAATTATCGAACATGGGCTTTCAGCCCGTTGGACCTGTCTACTCTGGTAAGCTCTTTTACCGCCGCACGTCTGCGCCTCGCCCTTCTTACAGCTATCCTCGACAGCGCAACCTGTCTGAATGGCGAACCCTCGAAGACAAGCCCATTTGCTTTAACTGTCGACGCATCGCCCATATCGCTCACCACTGCTGCTCATTCTATCTCTCATGGACTCTTCGACCGGCTCTCTTAACCTTCATTTGCCACTCCTTTCCGATCCTATCGACCTGACTTAAAGCCGTCCATGCTGCATTGATTTTATTCGCCTTCTGCCCAGCTCTCTTACATACGTTGACTTAACGTCTACGCCAGCTGTACCTGAGAGCGATTACATGGTTTTACCCGTTCCTGACGTTATGCTTACGCGCGATGTTACTGTTCCAAACACGGTACTGACAATTACTGGAAACCATGCGTTCCTGCCCCTTGTAAATTTCGGACTGACTGCACAAGTGTTGCCGCAAGCCGCAAGGCATGTCCCTAGCTGAAATTAACAGTCTCCAAAACCACCACGTCGAGCCCTTCCCAGTGGATGATTGCTGTGCTCAACCCACGTCGCAACTTGATGCCGTACGTTCCAGTGGCATCGACATTGGAAAGGTGGTTTACTCTGCTGAAGCCCTCCACCACGTCATCTAACACTATCGCGACCTTTTTGACTTGGTCGCAAGCAGCTCCTTAGGCCACACCACCGCAGTGACTCATCGCATGGCGATGCGAACCCGATTCACGATGTCCATGTCGTGTTTCGACACCGCGGAGCGTACAGTAATACAACAGGAGGTCGCGAAGATGCTCGCGAAAGACCGAGCCGTCGTCCAGCCCCTGGGTTTCTCCTGTGGTGGATGGCACCTGGCACTGTAGCGGTTCAAAAATTCACAATTTTTTTCCATATTGACGCGAGGGGATGTGCCCACTACGATTGCTTCTTGCCGGCAGCGAGCTACCCACTATGGCCACCCCTCCTACAGTCCGAAGACGAAGAAGAGCGGAGATCGTGCGAGCGTTCTGATCGAGTTGGACGCCATCATTAAAGCAGGACGTGCTACTTTTGCTGAGCCTTGTCGATCACCTTCGTGACATTTTACTGGTGGAGGTGCGGGGTATATGCAACCACTGCCGGAGAGGCCGCGTACCCCTGAGTCGACTCCGGTGAGTAGCCCGGGAGACATTACCCCTGTGCACGTATACGCACCAGCCGTCGTCTTCAAGGGCTGCAGCCGGAACACGGTCTGTTGCCTACTCCTAGCCGCACTATGAACGTGGACCCGCAGTCATCTGCCGCGGCTGTTGCAGCAGCGCACCAGTTCATTGTCAACCAGCCGCAGACACCAATTGTGTTCCACGGAGACCCTTCTGAAGACGTGGAAGACCGGCTTGACCATTTTGACCGGGTCGCCGAATGCAACGACTGGAATGCAGAGCGTAAGCTGAGGTACGTGTACTTCGCGCTCCAAGGCTCCGCGAAGACGTGGTTCCATAATCACGAAGCGGCGCTGACCTCGTGGGACGAATTTCGTCGGCAGCTCACCGGCGCATTTTCGAGCGCGGACAGGAAGGAGAGAGCGGAGATGGCTATACAGTCAAGGTTTCAAGCCCCGAATGAGAGTGCCACCACGTATACCGAAGACATGGCTCGACTATTCAGACGTGCTGATGCCTCAATGGACGAAGACCAGAAGGTCAGACATCTGATGCGGGGGGTGAAGCAAGAAATATTTGCTGGCCTTATTAGAAACCCACCCGCAATCCTTACGGACTTCCTCGCTGAAGCAACAACGGTGGAAAGGGCTCTTCGACAGCGTGCCCGACAGCACAACCGCAACGTCATGGAATTTTCGAGCGGCCCATTTCAGATGACTATGGAAAACAACACCGACGACTTGCGCGAATTCATCAGGGCTCTGATACGTGAGGAGCTCCAGAAAATTCAGGGCACCGACGCGGCGACAACGCCAATTTCTGTAGCGGAGATGGTGCGCGACGAGGTCCGTCAAGCGATTCAACCTCCGTGCTACGATGTACCCCAGCACTACGAGGTGCCCCAGCATTACGACGCACCACAGTGTTACGAGGTACTGCAACAGCAGGAGCCGATTCGAGTGACTTATGCGGAAGCCGCGCGAAGACCAGCGTTGTACGCCGCCTCGAACGTCGTACGTCCCTTCGTCCGAACAGAACCACCGTTCAGGCGTCGCAGTCCCCCCTACGTCGAGGCGTCGAGGCCCAGGAAATCCGATTTCCTGGGCCTCGACGATTTCCAATCCACCCTATCCTGAGCGAGTTCGTTCCACTTTATGCCCGCAAACTTTTTAATTTCATGATGATGATGATGATTGTGGTTCGGTTAGGAAAGGACGCTAATTTCTGCAGCCCATGTAGGGAGCACGGCTAAGCGTCCGTAGGGGTAGGGGAAAGGGAGTGAAAGAGGTAGAGAGGAGAGAAAGGCCGTAGTGGAGGGCTCCGGAAATTTAGACCACCTGGGGTTCTTTAACGTGCACTGACAACGCACAGTACACGGGCCTCTGGAATTTTCGCCTCCATCGAAAATGCAACCGCCGCGGCCGGGATCGAACCCGCGTTTTTTGGGTGGCATCCGAGTACCGTAACCACTGCACCACCGCGGCATCGCTCCATCTAACCTTTTGTCTACCTCTGTTGCGTTTTCCCTCTCGTGGTATCCATTCCGTCGCTCTTACTGTCCACCTATTATCCTTCCTCCTCATGACATGTCCTGCCCAGGTCCACTTCTTTCTTTTAATTGATAAGATAATATCGGCTACTCCTGTCTGTTCTCTGATCCGTTCCGCTCGTTTTTTATCTCTTACCGTTACCCCTATCATTTTTCTTTCCATTGCACGTTGCGCGCTCCTTAGTTCCATCTCTATAGTTTTTTTCGTTATCCTCCACGTTTCTGCACCGTACGTTAGTACTGGGAGAATGCAGTGATTGAATACTTTTCGCTTTAATGAGAGCGGTAAGTGTCCGGTCATGATTTCGTAATGCCTTCCGAATGCGCTCCAGCCCAGCCTTATTCTACGGATAATTTCATTTTCCTGGGTAAGTGTTCCTGATATTAACTATCCCAGATATACATATTCGTTTACACATTGTAAGGGTTCATTGTTGATTTTAAATTCCTGTTCCTTAGCTAAGCTATTGAGCATAACTTTGGTCTTTTGCCTATTCATTTTTAATCCACTTTTAATGCTTTCCCTGTTTAGGTCATCAATCATGTTTTGTAATTCGTCACCATCATTGCTAAAGAGCACAATGTCGTCTGCAAATCTTAAATTGTTTAGATATTCTCCGTCTATTCGAATGCCCTTTTCTTCCCAGTCTAGACATTTAAAGACTTCCTCTAAACATGCAGTGAATAGCATCGGGGATATTGTATCTCCCTGTCTCACACCTCTCCTGATAGGGATTTCTCTGCTTCTCTCATGTAGGAGTAGTGTGGCTGTGCAATCTTTGTATATTGTAATGCCAGGGCTCTCAACTCCAACCTTCATTGCTCCGGCAAAGTATTTAAGCTGGTAGAACGTCTGATGCAAGTGGCGTCAACATCGGTAGACTGTCTGATGCAATCCACGGCTACTCTTGCGGTGCGCCTGACGCAATCGACGGCAATTCCTCACGCACCTGCGCGCAAGCCCTCTCACCCACGGGTCGGATCCCGGCCAGCAACCAACGGCGGTTCCTGATTGGAGGCTTCGACCTACTGGCTGATGCAAGGGGTCAAAAGGGGCTATAAAAGAAGCAAGCCGCGGAGGGACGAGGGAGAGTGACTGAAGAAATCCCGGGTCGTCATCGCTTCCAGTGCGAGCCCAATAAGCTGTCGGCCCCAGTGCCGAAAATGTAACGCCTCTGTTCTGTATATAAAAGTTACCTTAACTCACCGTCGCCTTGTCCGCTTCGACTATCAGCTCTGCGCAGATGAAGGCGCAAGCTGAGACACCCGATACCCAACAAGGGATGGCAGCTGCGGGATCGGCCGGCGTCAGCTACCTCGATGCGGTGAGTGCCTGATGTTTTCCTCTCAGTTCACCAGACTTCTCTAGCACAGGTTATAGTAGTTTAGAGAAGGCTTGTGTGAAGCATTGGAGTGATCTTTGATTGTTTCGAACCAAGAAGGAGCGCTTTGAAACCAAGGTAATGCGGAGGGCGTAAACACGGCAGTTTTGAGAATTGCTTGCGTGTCTTGCTAGTAGACTTATAGTGGGTTCGGCAAGTATATTCTAAACAAGGGCGAACAGCAAGAGGCTAGTGTGAACGATGGAGAGCCTTAAAGTGAAGGAACTCATCGAAATTTGTGAGGAACTCGGCCTTACTCTGGGCGTGCGAAGCGAAAACAGGCGATCCTTGAGATTATGAAGGAGGAGGGAGTAACGGCTGAGGAAGTCGATGAGGCCTGGGCGGATATCAAAGGACGCCGCGAGGAGGCCGAAAGAAGAGAACTCCGCGAGCGCGAGGAGGCCGAAAGAAAACTCCGTGAGCGCGAGGAGGCCGAAAGAAGAGAACTCCGTGAGCGCGAGGAGGCCGAAAGACAAGAGCGCCTCGAGAAGAAAAGAATAGAATTAGCGCTCCGACAGTGTTTGCAGGCGCCTAGCGTAGCTTCTGCAACGGTACCGGTCAGTGGACATAGAATTCGGGACCAACTGCCACCGTTCGTAGTAGGCGAGGACATGGCGAAGTATCTCGTCAAGTTCGAACACGTCTGTGAGCGAAATGCCATCGAGCGGTCTCTTTGGGCACAGAACCTGTTAGCTCTGCTTCCCGGGGAAGTATCCGACGTGATAACATGCTTGTCGAGGGAGGCGTATGAGAGCTATGACGAGGTTAAGGAGGCTCTCTTGAGACGATATAAGCTGTCACCCGAGGCTTTCCGACAAAGGTTCCGGTATGCGAAAAGGGGTAACGAGTCCCATGTTGACTTCGCGTTTCGTCTTAAAGCCGATTTAGTTGAATGGCTCAAGGGCGAAGATGTTTATGACGATCGCGATAAAGTGGTGGAATGCATTGCATTGGAGCAATTCTACCGCTGCATCGAGGATGACGTCAAGCTTTGGCTGCAGGATAAGCTTGGCGAAGTACAGCTAAACAAGGCAGCAGAGTTAGCTGAAGAGTACTACACTCGCCGAAACTTGCATAGTAGGGCAGTGCGCGTGGAAAAAGCTGAGAGAAAGGAGGGCTTCCCGAGGAAGCCTGATGAACGGAAACCTTTCCCGAATCGTAATTTGAGAAAAGACCCGTCTCTTACGAAGGAGACTGTGAGGGATGGGCAAACGGAAGCGCAGAAATCAGGTGAGGTTCCCAAGAAGCGCACTGATACCACACGGGCGTTTGAGTCAAGGAAGCCGCTAATCTGTTATCATTGCAAAAAGGAAGGGCACATCGCGTTAAATTGTGAACGAAAGTTTGCTTTTGCAACAATCCGGGAATCTGAAAAGAACATACAATTGTTAGAGCCGTATGTTCAAGAGATTAGTGTCAATGGGAAAACGTGTCGGGCACTTTGAGACTCAGCGGCAACCATGGATGTTGTCCACCCTTCGTTTGTGTCTCCGAACGATTTTACAGGAGAATGCGCGTGGATCAGGCAAGTCGCCGAGGAGCAGAGTGCTTGCTTACCGATTGCGACGGTGGTCATTGAAGGCTCTTTTGGCAAGCTTCACACCGAAGCGGCTGTGACTGCCGCGCTTCCCGATTGTTTTCCTTATCTTTTTTCGAATAACTCTGAGCAGCTTCTCAAAGAGCAGGGTAAATCGTTCTTTTCCAGCATTGCGTACATGGCCCTCACGCGATCGCAAGCGCGGAAGCTTTCACAGGAACTTGATCTCGTTCCATGTAGTAAAACATCACCTGCAAAAGCGGCCGAGCTGCGTGACCTTGGCTGCGAGTCTACTGCGCCTCGTACAGACGACTCTCGGGTTGGGTTACTCGAGCAGCCCGTAGCGCGAGCGGTTAGCGTCGTTTCCGTCGGCGGAGAAACCGAAGTGGCGCCGTTGGGCGAGACGGGCACTACACTCTCACCTGTAGCTGAAAGCTGGTGTGAGCTGTCGAAGGTTGATCGAGAGACACTCATTAGAGAACAGCGTGAGGACTTCTCGATTAAAGCGCTGATGGAAAGTGTAAAATTAGGTACTAAGAAAAAGAATGTTTCTTTTTATGAGAAATCAGGGCTTTTCTACCGTAGCTACACAGATGTGAAAGGTCGCAAGTATGAGCAGCTCTTGATACCGCAAAAGTATCGTCGCCAGCTAGTGGAGCTTGCGCATGAAAACGCGTGGGCAGGGCATCTAGGCTTAAAGAAGACCAAGGCTAGAATTTCCCTTGAGTTTTACTGGCCGAAATGCTGGAAGGACACCGAAGACTTTGTGCGCTCTTGCGACACTTGTCAGAGGGTGGGGAAATCCACCGACAAGTGGAAGGCACCCATGAAGCTTGTGCCACTTATAACAGAACCTTTTCGGCGCCTAGTAATCGACATCGTCGGGCCATTGCCAGAGTCAAGGCAAGGTTGTCGATACATCTTGACGGCCCTTTGTGTAGCCACAAAATTTCCAGAAGCGGTACCACTTAGGGAGCTCAATTCTCCTCATGTCGTGGACGCTCTGCTCTCGATATTCGCGCGTGTCGGATTTCCTTCTGAAATTCAATGCGACAACGGCAGCGTCTTCACCAGTTGCCTTACCTCTACCTTTTTGGACAAATGCGGAATCAAGGTGGTCCACAGCTCAATCCATCATCCGCAATCTAATCCGGTAGAGCGTATGCATTCAGTTCTGAAACGGATTTTGAGAGCTCTTTGCTATGAGCATAAATGCGACTGGGAAGCATGTATTCCTCCCGCTATGTTTGCTTTGAGATCTGCTCCCCATGAGAGCACTGGGATTAGCCCCGCAGAGCTTGTATATGGCCGGAGTTTAAGAACGCCATTGCGAATGCTACGCGAATCCTGGGAGGGATTTGATGAGGACCCTAATGTAGTTGCCTATGTTTTGGACCTCCTTCAGAGGCTCGGAAAAACAAAAGATCTTGTGGAGAGCCATATGAAGGCGGCACAAGTATTGTCGAAGGAGTACTACGACAAATTAGCAAAAAAACGTACCTTCGAAGTGGGAAGTCAGGTAAGGTTGCTGCGGCCGTCCAAGAAGAACAAGCTTGAGGTTCACTGGGAGGGGCCCGCTAAAGTAATATCTAAGCTTTCCGATACCAACTACGAAGTGAAGTTAGGAAGGCGGTCTAACAAAATTTACCACAGCAACTTGATGAAACCATACGTTCAACGTCAAGCGGTCGTAAATCTGCTTTTGAATGCTTCAGAGGAGGAAGGAGCAGACATTCTTACTTCTAGGGATCTAACCGAAAGGGGTTCAGAGGTAATGTTGGAACAGCTGAACCTGGAGCCAAGGTTAAGTGAAGCCCAGAAGGAAGATTTCAGAAGGATTGTTTCAGAATTTAAAGAAGTGTTTTCCGACCGTCCCGGAAACACGACGGTGATTAAACACGACATCGAGCTTACGTCTGAGGAACCAATTCGTAGTAAGCCGTATCGGTGTTCCCCTGTGCAAAAGCAGATCATGAAAGGTGAGATCGATAGAATGCTTGAGTTGGGAGTCATAGTACCGAGTGAGAGTGACTATACATCTCCTCTAATATTGGTTCAAGTGCCGGGAAAAGATCCTAGACCATGCATCGACTATCGTCGTCTTAACGCCATAACTAGAGACCAGACTTACCCGATACCAAATCTAGAGGAAAGGGTGGAAACGGTGTCAAAGTCAAATTACATTTCCACGTTAGACCTCGTGCGAGGGTATTGGCAGGTCCCTCTTACGGAGCGCGCTAGCCGCTACGCCGCGTTCGTTTCTCCATTCGGAACGTATCGTCCACTCATGCTGAGTTTTGGACTGAAAAATGCGCCTTATTGTTTTTCTAGTCTAATGGACCGCGTTCTTAATGGCCTGTCCGAGTTCGCACTTCCGTATCTCGACGATGTCGCCATCTTCTCAAACAGCTGGGAAGAACATATCGAGCATTTGCGAGTCGTGTTGAACAAGTTGAAAGAAGCAGGTCTTACCGCGAAACCTGCTAAATGCCACCTAGGATGCAGTGAGGTGTCTTACCTGGGACACGTTGTGGGGCGTGGCCGGCGTAGGCCTTCAGAAATTAAGGTAGCCGCCGTCATGAACTATCCACGACCTACCAGCAAATCAGAGATAAGGGCTTTCTTGGGCCTAGCTGGATACTATCAGCATTACGTGCCGAATTACTCTAGCATTGCCAGCCCTTTAACTGATGCACTTCGGAAGTCGGAGCCGGTTAAAGTGACGTGGGACTCAGAAAAAGAGAAAGCGTTCTGCACGCTGAAACAAGCCTTAAGCGAAAAGCCCGTTCTCATGGCACCCGACTTTTCCAAAGGCTTTATCATTCAGTGCGACGCGAGTGATCGCGGAATGGGAGCTATACTGTGCCAGGAAGACAGCGGTGGTAACGAAAGACCAGTTTTGTATTTAAGCCGAAAGCTGAGCTGCAGGGAAGAGGCATATAGTACCTCTGAAAAGGAATGCGCCTGCCTGGTTTGGGCCGTTCAAAAGCTGGCCTGTTATGTCTCCGGTTCGAAGTTTGTGGTCGAAACGGACCACTGTCCTCTAACCTGGTTGAGTAACATGTCGTCTAAAAGTGGCCAGGTTACTGAGATGGAGCATGATAGTCCAGCAGCACAACTTAGAAGTTCGCTACAAGAAAGGAAAGCTAAACGCTAACGCAGACGCTCTGAGCCGTGCGTTCTAATCAGTACCATCTTTGGTTATCCTTTCGGTCTTTCGCTGGCGGATCGGGGCAAAATTTTGTCCTCATTGCGGCCTCAGCTGAGCGATCCTATCCTGAGTGATCTCAAGGGGCCAACTTCATTTTGTATTCTATTTCATTGCGTTTGTAGCACGTGTAATATTCTGAGTTCTGGTTTTAAGAGTTTTGTGTCCCACATGTGCCTCTTGATGTAGAGGGAACGAAATTTCGATAGACACAGCTAGGAATATATTATGCAATATTATGTCTGGTGATCTGTCGGGTGACTGAAGGCACTTGCTTGTGTCGTGTGTTGCCTGTTGTCGAGCCGTTCTTGACAAGTTGCAGAACCATCAACAAGTCTTGCGGCCAAAGATCGTCAGAAGAGACGAGCGAAGCTAGTCGACTCATCTTGGCGACAAGCCAGTGGAGCTGGAATCCTGCCTGAACAATGGGATCTGTTCACGGAACGGAGCCAGGGGCCATCTGTCCGGAGGGCACTGGAGGTGAACCTGGATGGACCTGGCGAACGAGCGCGCCCGGCATCCGAGCCACGTGGAAGCAGCTCGTCTTTCCGGCGCATTGTCTGGCGGCGGGGGTGCTGTAATGCCAGGGCTCTCAACTCCAACCTTCATTGCTCCGGCAAAGTATTTAAGCTGGTAGAACGTCTGATGCAAGTGGCGTCAACATCGGTAGACTGTCTGATGCAATCCACGGCTACTCTTGCGGTGCGCCTGACGCAATCGACGGCAATTCCTAACGCACCTGCGCGCAAGCCCTCTCACCCACGGGTCGGATCCCGGCCAGCAACCAACGGCGGTTCCTGATTGGAGGCTTCGACCTACTGGCTGATGCAAGGGGTCAAAAGGGGCTATAAGAGAAGCAAGCCGCGGAGGGACGAGGGAGAGCGACTGAAGAAATCCCGGGTCGTCATCGCTTCCAGTGCGAGCCCAATAAGCTGTCGGCCCCAGTGCCGAAAATGTAACGCCTCTGTTCTGTATATAAAAGTTACCTTAACTCACCGTCGCCTTGTCCGCTTCGACTATCAGCTCTGCGCAGATGAAGCCGCAAGCTGAGACACCCGATACCAAACAATATGTTGTTTATGGTTTTCACGCATACGCCAGGTACCCCTTGTCGATGTAGAGCTTCTAGAACTGCTTGTATTTCTATGGAGTCAAATGCTTTCTCGTAGTCGATAAACGCCATGTAAAGAGGTTTGTTATATTCCGCGTACTTCTCAATTACTAGGTTGATAGCGTGGCTGTGGTCCATTGTCGAGTAACCTTTCCTAAAACCAGCTTGTTCTCTCGGTTGGTTAAAGTCGAGTATTTCTCTTATCCTCGTAGAAATTACCTTTGTAAATAGCTTGTATATTACTGGGAGTAGGCTGATTGGTCTGTAATTCTTTAAGTCCTTTATGCCACCTTTCTTGTGGATAAGGATTATAATAGCATTTTTCCAGCTGCGCGGTACGCTACATGTCTTGATACATTTCGTGAAGAGCGATGCAAGTTTTTCAAGTACAATATCTCCTCCGTCTTTGATCAAGTCGGCTGTTATACCATCGTCACCAGCTGCTTTACCGCGGGACATGCCTTTGGCAGCTTTTTTGACTTCGTCAGCGGTTATACATGGAATTTCGGTGTTCTCCTCTGGTTCCATTTCTATTAAGGTTGTATGGTCTGTCTGAGAGCTGTACAGTTCCGAGTAGAAATCTTCTGCTACCTTTACTATTTCGGTGAAACTGTTGATAACGTTACCTTGTTTATCTTTTAGCGCATGCATTTTGTTTTGTCCTAAGTGCAGTTTCTTTTTGACCGATTTAATGCTGGTGCCTTTCTCTACTGCTTTCTCTATTTCTCTCATGTTAAAGTTTCTTACATCTCTTTGCCTGGCTTTACTGATCAATTTCGATAGTTCTGCGAATTCTATCTTATGTTTTCATGAAGTTACTTTCATTTGTTGGCGTTTTTTTATTATGTCCTTGGTAGATTGGGACAGCTTACTTGTTGTTTGCTTAGTTGTTTTACCCCCGACTTCTATCGCTGTTTCAAGGATTGTTTTCGTTATGGTTTTGTTCATTTCTTCTACATCGTTACCGTTTTCGCCTAAGGCCTCGAACTTGTTGCTTAGGGCCACTTTAAATTCTTCGTTCTTCGCTCTGATTATCTCTAGATTGCATTTTTTTCTAGTAAATAATTTAGTTCGTGTTTTCTTTAGGTTAAGTACAATCTTTGCCCTTACTAATCTGTGATCGCTGCATTTTATCTTCCCCACTACTTCTGTGTCTTGAATTATACCTGCTTGTTCGCACATTATAAAGTCGATTTCATTCTTTGTTTCCCCGTTAGGGCTTCTCCACGTCCACTTCCTATTCTTGTGTTTCTTGAAGAACGTATTCATTATTAGAAGCTGGTTCCTTTCGGCAAATTGTACTAGCATTTCCCCACGGTTATTCCTACGGCCGACGCCGTAGTTGCCTATCGCCTGCTCTCCACTTTGTTTCGTTCCTACTTTTGCGCTGAAATCCCCCATGACTACTGTGTATTGCGTCCGTACTTTATTGCTAATTCGATATCCTCGTAGAATTGCTCTACTTGTTCATAGTCGTAGCTCGTTGTTGGCGCATATCCCTGGATTATCTTAAGTTTATGCCGCTTATTTAGTTTTATTACGACGGATGCTACCCTTTCGTTAATGCTGTAGAATTCATCTACGTTGCCCGCTATATTTTTGTGGATTAGGAACCCAACGCCATATTCTCTCTTTTCGGGTAATCCTCTATAGCAGAGGACGTGTCCATTGTTTAAGACTAGGTAAGCTTCGCCTGCTCTCCTAACTTCGCTAAGGCCAATGACGCCCCAATTAACTCCCTCTAGTTCCTCGAGCAATTCCGCTAATCTATCTTCGCTTGAGAGGGATCTTGCATTGAACGTTCCAATGTTTAGATTCCAGTGGGGGCCTGTCCGGGTCCAGTGGTTGTTACCGCCCTCTGCTGCTTCACAGAGCTGACCGCCGCCGTGGACAGATGTTCTGCAGCTGCTGGACACTGAGGGTGAGGGTTTAATTGTAGACATCGTGTGGGAGGTGGTGGCCAAGTACTTCACCAGGGAGGCCAATTCCTGTTCTGGTGTAGGAGTGAGTTGTAAACGGCACTTGAACGACTGAAAGCCTTTCAGGTGTCCAACCGTCGCCAGGACCCCCCTACCGACGTAATCTCGAGCTTATGACAACCATCCTTGAAAAAAAAAGGGGGGGGGGGTCGAACCTGTGACCCTCGGCGGTCTCAGTAGCCGCGATTCCGCATCGTTAAACGTACACGCTTAGAAAGCATTTCATGCGCGATAACTTCTATGCGCGTTAATATTTTGTACAGTATTTGGTCTCAGAATGTCCGCGATTATCTAGTTTTGCTGATCGCGACATCCAGGACGTCATGGTTATTAAAATTGCTCTGACAGGTAGCTGGGCGCGCGTGGAAAGTCGTGTTTTAGCGAGCGGTTTTAACTGCGCCGTTGTAGCTAGTTTTCGCGCACCGCATTCCGTGCGGTGCGCGAATACCTACATCGGAATACCTACATCGGCGTCTTCATTATTCTGCCCAGTTGTTCACGAGTCGTGATACTCGGCATGGACTTTCTGCAGGCGAATGGAGCAATAATTGACTTGGAGAAGCCGACGGTGACGTTTTCTACTGCGAAAGCCATAGCGAGCGACGCTGGCGCCGAGGATAGCACGGAGAATGCCTTGCGCATTGTTGCTGACAGCGTTACGATACCGCCAAGAAGCAGCGTACTCACTCTCGTAACGTGCGACACACTCGATAGTTGTGAGGGCGTCGCCGAGGCAAACATTTCGTTGCTGCTTGAGCGGAACCTTTGCATCGCGCGGGGCGTCGTTCAGATTCGGAACAGACGCTCATTAGTGCTGCTGACAAATTTTAGCGAGTATCAGCACGTACCCCAAGGCACAGCAGTCGCTTTTCTCCATGAACTTGCTGCTTTTGCTGATGTCAGCTCCTTAGAAACCGCTGAACCGAACGTACCGAAAGGCGTCAGCCTGACCGATCGCGTAAAGATAAACCCCGGTTTACTGGAAGAACAGAAGAAGCAGCTCCTAGACCTCATCAACGACTTTTCCGACTGCTTCTCTACGGAGTCTAAAGTTCGGCACACCCCTATAGCGAAACATCGAATCCTTACCGAGGAGGCCGCACGCCCCGTTCGCCAGCATCCATACCGCGTTTCGGCTACGGAGAGAGAGGTCATCAAGTGCCAGGTCCAAGACATGATCAAGGATGACGTGATTCAGCCGTCTGCAAGTCCATGGGCGTCACCCGTTGTTTTAGTTAAGAAAAAAGACAATACACTGCGCTTCTGTGTCGACTACAGAAAGCTTAACAGTATAACGAAGCGTGACGTTTATCCACTGCCAAGAATCGACGACGCTCTAGACCGCCTACGCCACGCCCAATTTTTTACATCGTTGGATCTCAAGTCAGGGTACTGGCAGATTGAAGTTGATGAGCGCGACCGCGAAAAGACGGCATTTGTGACCCCTGATGGACTGTATGAATTCAAGGTCCTTCCTTTCGGCCTGTGTTCCGCACCTGCCACATTTCAACGTATGATGGACACTGTTCTCTCTGGGTTGAAATGGCAGATCTGCTTGGTGTACTTAGACGACGTTGTGGTCTTTTCAAGAACGTTTGAAGAACATCTCGAACGGCTCAAGAACGTCCTCGTCGCAATCAGCCGAGCAAATCTCACGATTAAGCCTGAAAAATGTCATTTCGGTTTTCAGGAGCTAAAGTTTCTCGGTCACGTAGTCAGTCCCGAGGGCGTTCGGCCTGACCCTGACAAGGTAGCTGCCGTCGCAGAGTTTCCACGTCCCGCGGACAAGAAGGCCGTACAGCGGTTCTTGGGTCTCTTTGCTTATTATCGCCGCTTTGTCCAGGGATTTTCAAAGCTTGCCGAACCATTAACACGATTAACGCGTCAAGATACACCTTTCGTGTGGACCAAAGACCAACAGGAAGCCTTTGAAGAATTGCGAAACCGAATGCAGACAGCTCCTGTACTCGCACATTTCGACGACGAGGCTGACACAGAAATCCACACTGTCGCGAGTAACGTGGGGCTTGGTGCTGTGCTTATTCAGTGGCAAGACGGTGCCGAACGCGTCGTAGCCTATGCGAGCCGCACCCTGACAAAGGCGGAGGGCAACTATTCCACGACCGAAAAGGAGTGTCTGGCAGTCATTTGGGCCATAGGCAAGTTACGACCCTACCTCTACGGCAGGCCTTTTCGCGTAGTCAGTGACCACCACTCACTTTGCTGGCTCGCGAACCTTAGGGACCCTTCTGGCCGGCTCGCTCGCTGGAGCCTCCGTCTTCAGGAGTACGACGTCACAGTTGTGTACCGCTCCGGCCAGAAGCACGGTGATGCTGACTGTCTCTCACGTGCGCCCCTACCGCTGAAGACCAGCGACTTACAAGAAGATTTCCCGTTTCTCGGCATAGTCGACTTTGTAGAGATGGCTGATCTCCAACGTGCAGACACTTCATTGCGCCCTCTGATTATTCATCTTCAGGGAGGCGACGCTGTTATTCCACCGCCGATGTCGCGCAGCCTCGCTTCTTACTGCCTCCTGAACAATGTCCTATATAAGAAGAATTTTGACAACAGCCAAGAAACGTTCCTCCTTGTGGTCCCAGCTTCACTGCGCCAAGAAGTGTTGCAGGCATGCCACGACGACCCATGCGCGGGACACTTGGGCTTCGCCAGGACGTTAGCCCGCATACGACAGAAATATTACTGGCCCTAACTATACTCGTCTGTACAACGGTACGTGCGCAGCTGCCGCGACTGTCAGCGACGCAAGGTCCCACCTGTAAAGCCAGCTGGTCTTCCGCAGCCCCTGGACCCTCTCGCAGCGCCGTTTCACCAGTTGGAAATGGACCTTCTGGGACCGTTCCCCACTTCGTCAGCAGGGAACAAATGGATAGTTGTTGCAACGGACTACCTGACACGGCATGCAGAAACAAAAGCGATACCGCGGGGAACCGCTGCAGAAGTTGCCACATTTTTTATCCATGAAATCGTCCTTCGTCACGGGGCCCCTTCTGTTTTAATAACCGATAGAGGAACGGCATTTACTGCTGACCTATTGCAGGAGATTGTCACGCTGACTCATACTAATCCATTCCGCTGAAACAGCAGCGCTAACACTAGACGGGGACAAAAAGGACGACACGTTTCAGCGGAATAGATCACCAACCAGGCCAAGTTTCACTTCTAGCTCATACTGATCATCGCAAAACTACGGCCTATCACCCACAAACGAACGGCCTAACAGAGCGCCTCAACAAAACCATAGCCGATATGCTCTCGATGTACGTTGACGTAGAACACAAGTCGTGGGACCAGATTCTACCATTCGTCACGTTCGCATATAACACCGCTGTGCAGGAAACCACCAGATTCACGCCATTTGAACTCGTTTACGGACGCTGCGTTACGACCCCAATGGACGCCATGCTACCGGTCGACACTGGAACTCCAAGAAGCGACAATGCTGACGACGTTATCCAGAAAGCAGAAGAAGCTCGCCAGCTTGCTCGCACCCGAATCCACAGCAAGCAGAGTGCCGACGCGCAGCGATACAACAGTGGCCACAGGACCATCCAGTAAGAACCAGGCGCCTGCGTCTGGGTGTGGACACCAGTCCGTCAACCGGGGCTCTCGGAAAAGTTATTGCGACGGTACTTTGGTCCGTGCAAGATAACGCGACGCCTAAGCGACGTGACCTATGAGGTTGTCCCTCAGACTACGACTACCAGCTCGAGCCGACGTCGGCCGCGACCGGAGGTCGTTCACGTTGTACGGATGAAGCCGTACTATGCCCGTGATTAGGCGGTCCTCTACCTGCTTTCATCGCGCCCACATCTTTTGCTGCTGCCTCACGCCAGTCGGCGACCGGGACGGTCGCTTTTCAAGCGGGGAGTAATGACGCGAGGGGATGTGCCCGCTACGATTACTTCTTGCCGGCAGCGAGCTACCCACTATAGCCACCCCTCCTACAGTCCGAAGACGAAGAAGAGCGGAGATCGTGCGAGCGTTCTGATCGAGTTGGACGCCATCATTAAAGCAGGACGTGCTACTTTTGCTGAGCCTTGTCGATCACCTTCGTGACAATATGTGGACGATTGTTTATTTATACAGTCTCGTAATGCACCCTTTGAATAAATTGTCGCCGAAGCCGTAGAGGTGCTCAGTGAATGTTTGTGTATTCTTTCTGTTACTGTGGAAACACCGAATGAAGACCGCCTTAGATTTTTGGACCTCGAGCTGCTGTTTGAGCCGTCTCGTGTATGTTGGTCGTATGCTCCGCGAGGCAGTAAGGCCTTATTGCCGTACAATTCTGCTCATTCGAAGGGGTGAAGAGAAGCGTTGCCGGGTTGTGTTTGAAAAATTCGCTAACAATGTCATGTGCACATTCTGTTCTGACCATTTTCACAAAACAAGCCGACCGCCTATAGAAACTGTAAGCTACCCACGCGTAGTCCTGAGATCTGTGGCGGAAGAAATTTGAAGTCAATCAAGAATTCTGGTCGCGTTAGGGCGCGTTCCAGTGCTACAAACCTCACGCGAAGAAAAACTGCAGCCGTCATTCCATATATTCATCAGATTAGCCACAACATTAAACGCATCGGCCAGCGAGCGGGTGTAAAAGCTGTTTTTTCAGCCCCCGAAAAGCTTCAAAAGATTTGTCGTCAAGTGAATGCAGGCGGTGGCTTCAAGAAGTGCAGAACAAATCATCGGGACGAATTCGTCACCTGTAATGATAAAGGGGTGTATTCCATACCGCTATGGTGTAACAATGAGTACGTCGGGCAAACCGACAGATATATGAATGAACGCTTGAAAGAACAGATACAATGTAGAAAGTGCTATCAGAGGACATCTGGGGAATAACTGCAGGGATTGTGGTTGCTGGCCTCTTTAGAATCAGACGTGCTTACTCGCTAGAAGCAAAAAATAAGACGGCACGTGAAATAGTAGAAGCACATGAAATCATGAAACGCGATGACATGTGTGTTAGTACTGCCTCAGTAGCTCTACTGGACAAAGAGTGCGAATTCTTATCATAAAATTTGTGACATCGACGGTTGTCTTCCGCTGAACCCATGCGTGCCTCATCTGCATGGTTTTTCGTATTTCCTTGTAAAATGCGCATATATATCTGTGTGTGCTGGAAAATAAGCAGTTTTTAGTGCTGTGTGTGTCATTATATGTTGTCCGTGTGCCGTTGGCGCAGCAAATTCAGAACTCAGGCCAATTTCGACACTGCTAAGCCTAAGCCGCGGGCGAAAGTGGTAGGATGCTTCAACAACAGATGGTGCTGCATGCAGCGTGGAAAAGCTAGGGAAACAACAGATCACATTTTGATTGAATGTAGAGATGTCCACCCAGGTGTATCTGTGGACACTACCCTACAAGAGGCCATGGGTTTCAGGGATAGCACGCGAAAGCTGAACATGTCGGCGATAGATATAACTAAAAGTCGTTTAGAGTACTGGTGGCGGAAGGGTGTGCAGCAAACAGAAACGCAAGATAATTCAAATAAGATTGTGACTTCACAGCGGAACGATAATAGATAAAATGTGCCGGCAAGGGGAAACATTTGTTGAGAAAAATGTGTGATTTGTGGAAAGGAACGTTTGTACGGGATAAAACAAATAAAGGTAGAGCTCGGTGGCCCGCGGGCTAACTCCCCGTTATAAAGTGGACGCTCCTAACATCCATCCATCCAGGCATTCATATATCCCATTAGCGGCAGGACATCTTTCTTTTCATGGCAATGACGGCATATTTGTTCTAGAACTATGCAACAAAGTGAGAAAGTTGGCGTCTCAGCACGTTTTAAATATTTTTCACCAGTGTATGACTCTGCTTACTCATACAACGACATAAATATGGCCGTGGCCACAGAAACTTTCGCTCAGATGCTGCCGGTGCGCCAAGTCTCGGAGGCCACGTATACCACCAGTATGTTTTTAAATGCGAAGCATTTCTTAGCGAACTTCGGCGACTTTGAGCGTATCTATCTATCTATCTATCTATCTATCTATCTATCTATCTATCTATCTATCTATCTATCTATCTATCTATCTATCTATCTATCTATCTATCTATCTATCTATCTATCTATCTAGCCGCATACGACTTTTCGCTCTCCTGGCCGTTTCGTTAAAGTGATGCATACAAAAATTGCTATGCGATAACATGACAGCATGACGAACATAAATGACAGGTCATAACATGAAAATCATGACATGCATGTCATGAGCAGCATGATTTACATGCTACGGCTTTGGTGCTATCCTGGCCGTTTCGTTGGTGGGGTGTATACGAAAATTGGTATGCCACAAAGTGACGGCATGATGAACATAAATGACATGTCATAATGCAAAAATCACGATATGCGTGTTATGAGCGGCATGATATACGTGCCACGGTCTTCGTACTCTAGCGGCCGTTTGGTTAACTTGATATGTACCAAAATTGGTATGGTGAGACAACAATGTCTGACGACTATGGGTGACACTTTCTAAGAACATGAAAATCGTGACATGGATATCACGAGGGGCATGGTTGACGTGCCACGCGTTTCGCTAAAGTGGTGTGTACCGAAATTGCTAGGACACGACGTAACTGCATGAAGAACGTAAATGACAGGTCATAACGTTACAATGATGACATCCGTGTGATGAGCGTCACGGTTCACACGTTACATTCTTGGTGCTCTTGCGGCCGTTTGGTTAACTTCATATGTACCCAAATCGGTACAGCGAGAGAACAATGCGGATCCATTTTACGTCTTGATGCGTGCTTCGCATTTCCTTGATTCCCACTGCACGTGGGATCTGCAATATTTTTCACCTTAATTCGATCCTGCTGCTTTACAATTAACTATATCCTTGGGAATGTAAATTTCCGCATATATATATATGCACACACATTGTAATGAAGAGAGACAGACACAGCGCCTTTGCTGCAGGCCGGCTGTTCTAATCTTCGCTTTTCTCTGCTTCCCTGTGCATGTAGTGCGAGCGCCCAAGTTACGGCAGGGCTCATTATCATTGCACTCGGCCACGCTGCGAGCTTAGACAGATATGAGATGTTTTTCCGGCGGGCGGCACTGGCTGTGCCGCTGAGGACGGTCTTGGCCTCGCCGTGGTCTGCCCTGGAACACTCTGAAGAAATCTTCCTGGCACTGGTTGTATCGCGTAGGTCGTTGCAGGTGTTGGTCATGCTGCGACTTCACTTGCAGAACCGTCAAGGACACCTCCACTGAACGACACTTGCTTTGCCATGGTGGTCGATAGTCTCGGCCACGCTGTGGCTTCACACGGCAGGCTGCCAGACATGTCTGTGGCAGGCGGTATCGCATGCGATGTAGGGGAAGTTTTTTTCGCCTAATGCTCCTTCGCCGCAGATCTGACGTGGACAAAGGAGCGTGCTCTCGACCGTTGACCTACAGATGTCGCATACTCTCAGTGACTTGTGTTCTGCTCGTAGGTGCCCGCGACAAATGGACAAGCTCCCGTGTAGTAGGGCGAGGTAACTTGCACTTCGACAGCGTTGTCGCGGGCGGGGTCACTGGAAAGCTGCACTCAAGAGGCCTTGACAATGAGCTGTGTGAAGCAGCGGCGTCCAAGTCGTGAGGTTTGGGTGCGACGTTCAAGCGAGGGGTAGACTTTGGCTGTAGTGGCGGGTCTTTGATAAAAGTGGCCTGATCCGCGGTATAGACATTGCCATTTTGTGGAGGGGCACCGATAGGCGATTTGAGAACTTGAGCACACTCGGCCAATGACTGCCTTAACGGCCGGGAACGTGACTGCGAGTTGTTTTGGCACGTTTCCTGGATTACATAATCTCCACACAGGTCAGGGGCAGGTTCCCTGGCAAAAGGGAACGCTTCGTGATGCGCACGGCGTTCAGGGGGCGCAATGGAATTCGCTATAGATGGCTGGTCATCGTCATCTGACTCGCATGTCGGCTGGGCAGGATCACTGGTGTAAACGTGGTCCGAGTGATGTTGTTGGAATTCGGTCTCTTCTGTTGAAATCTGTGTAGAGAAATACAGCTTGAGACCGATCCGCATGTCAGGGCAGGCCGTGATGCTCTCTGCCAATGTGCTGCAGTTCGAAGCTACAGCCTCGAGGCAGCGCTCCTCCTGGGCTGCTTCCTCAGTAGTGCACCGGTCGGATTCGCTGGTGACAGGACTGTGGAGGCGAGTCCGTCCGAAAACGGCGATCAGTCTGGCGCTCCATTCCTGCCAGGAGTGTTGGCTGAGTCCCTCGTACCGGTGCCATGCTGCGGCCGCACCACCAATGTTGTTGATGGCCACGAGCAGCTTGTAGTGGCCCGGCCAGGCATACCGGGCACCGAGAACGTTCACGGCTTCGATCCACCGATCAGCATCGTCTTGGAATCCTCGGAACTCCGGTATTAAATGCGGAGCATTTCTTAGTCGCACGATGTCGCGCTTCGGCATTGGCGCCGGCGGCGCCGTCCACACCCCCACTGCGCATGCTCGGCTCGTCTCGTGCCGGCCCAGGAAGACACCCGCAAAACTGTCGCTCCAGGCGGGCGTTCAGCAAGCCGAGCATGCGCAGTGGGGGTGCGGACCTCTCCCCCGTACTCCTCTCCCTCGAACGCGGGCGGTGTGTATATAAGCGGCGGAGCGCGCGTTCGGAATTCAGTCAAGGGCGTCTTGGCTTTTGCGCAGTGGGGGTGCGTACCTCTCCCCCAATTCAGCCCCCATTTACGCAACATTCACGCGATACCCCCACCACTCTGCGACGCATTTACTCAAGTTCCCCCCGTGGGAAGGTGCGGGCGTCCATTTTTTTTCCAAGCGGCCGGTGGGAGCAACGGAGTAGGAGAGGACCCGGAGCTCTCCGACGCCGTGGAGGGGGGTGTTTCTAAGAGTACGCTGATCACACGCGAAAACTCCGCCGCACTCTCGGGGGAGCCGCTAAATGTTCCGGTGGAGAGCGCAGGGTCCGCTTTAATCAACGTGGTGAGCGTGTCGCGCAGTTGCGCGATGCCACTCACGTGCTCCGCTGCGTTGTCGGGCGAGCCGCCTAGAGCACCAGGCGTGGTGTCCGCAGACAATAGAGGTTTTTAGTTTGACGTTTTTACGCTCCGCTTAGCAGCTAAGCGGTGCGGGAACGCGAGTGCGCATGCGCCCTCCGGCAAGGCCGTAAGCGGGTTACCGGAGCGGGGAATACGGTCCGCTTACGAGCAGCCATAGGGAGCGCGGTGCGTCGCTGCCGTTTTCGCAAGCGGAAGGGGGACGACGCACGCGCATTCTCTCGTGCGGGCAGCGACCCAGCGACTTCACTCCAAGATGGCTGCCTCCGGGGACGGCACGCTTTCCGCGAGCGCTGCGGCTTCGCCGTCACCTGCCCAGCGCAAGCCGCGAAAACGATTTCGCATTGACGAAGACTTGTGCCTGTTGAAGGAAGTGGCGTGTGCCGACCCCTTCAGCAATCTCACCACTTGGGAGGACGTGCTGCGAAATGTGATGCTAGCAGTAAATCGCGAGCTCACAATTCGCAGCATTAAAGAACGAGTGGACCTCCACATCGGCTATTTCAGACAGCAGGATACAGCGAACCGGAGAAAGTGAGTGCTTGCCTACTCTACTAGTAAACGCTGTTCAAGTGCTGTAGATGAAACAGATCGTCGCAGCGTAACGTGCTTGATTGCTCCGTAGGTCCGTCACCGAAGAACAATACGGAGAGTGGGAGCAGTTGCTCCAAGATATATCGGACCTCATGAGGGAGGCCGATTATGCCCCACTAACCGTGCCGCGGAAGGTGAACGGCATGGGGCCGCCGAAAAATAACGGCATGGGGCCGCGACAGCCCGCTGAATTGTTGACATCGGCCAAGGCGCGCAGAGCCAAGGCTCTGCAAATTAGGGATTCAGCCATGGCATCTGTACCCGCAGTCCAGGCCTCAGACGACGGACAGAAAAATGGCAAGTAATCTGGAGTGGACGCTAACAGCAACCCACAACCTCTGCTTGTACAGTGAAATCTGTCAAGTGTTCATCTTCCACACATAGATTGGGTACATAGCGATTTCCGAATCGGGATCGACGGCATGCATTTCATTGGCAGTGTTCACAGAATGAATTGTTGTGACAGAGTGGTCAGACAGGTTACTTAGCTGGGAAATTTTCACTATATTACATTATTCAGTAATGTGCTGGCCACTGTGCCTGTTCATTATATGGCATTGATCCTCAGGCGGTCAATATCCCAGACAGTCCCACGTTATGGATGTGTGATGTACTTAATCTGCACACAGTTAGAAATGACTGAATTTAAACATAATATAATGCTTTGTTTCAGCTTGCTGAATTTCTTGCATAACTTCAGCATACATATTTGTGAACTAAGCTCATTAACTGGGAAAGCAAAAGTCTAGTTTGACAGTTATGGGGACGGAAGTTAGCTTTTATTCCTTGTGAATTTCTGCTTCAAGGGTCCTTTCGTATTACTAATGACATTCTCATCCATGTGCCTCGTTTTCTCGTGTGCAGATGAGGCAACAGCAACAGATTTGCTGTTGTCGATTTATGAGGACGACCTCAATGAGCCACCAAGTAACTATAGAGGTGACGCGACAGCAGCACAACCAGCCCAGCTGAAGAGGTGCCGGCTGCTGCACCAGGTATGTGCAAAGTACATTGGAAGCAAAATATTTTTTATTTACTCATTCACAACGTGTACAACAGGGCACGTTAAACAAACCATAATCTCCTATGTTCGTAGGAGAAAAACACATGAGAAGCAAGTGCGCCCTTACTACTATGCTAATGTATATTCTTTAAGACTACTACTAGCAGAAATTCGCACATGAGTGTGTTTATGCATGAGGCTGCAACGCAAGTTGCACTGTGTAATCATTGTTGTGCAAAATACTACAAAACATGAATTAAAAAGAGATATACACAATACCTTAGCTAATATGCTCAGTGCCTAACTGTTCTGTTAATCATTCATGCCCTTGTAGCACAGGATACCTCACATACAGAAAATATGGATGACAGCGACGCTGACCGTGACGCTCAAGGGCCCATTCGGGTGCCGGAACGGCGGCGATACACACAGTCTGCTGTTCCGACAGGTATTGCAAATCAAACTTGCATGATTTTTCAAGTTGCACCGGATGATGCATAGCTCTCATTGCATTGAGACAACATACATGCGCTACATGTGATTCGTTTGCTTGTTTTCTCAATGCAAATTTGAGGCTTTGCATTCATCATACCCGAATGTGGTAAGATGGTGCTGATCCCAGAGTAAATTAGTTATGAGCTGCAGCAATTCAGAAGTATGTCATTTGTGTTCTACTTCATTTTATAGGAGTCAGAGGTCTGCAGGCCCTTGGACTCCAGCTCCTCCTTAAAAGAGAAGAAAATGAGTTTCTTGTCCGGCAAAAAGAAATAGAGCTGCAACACCGACGGCTTGACCAGGAAAAACGACGCATGGAACTTGAAGAGCGAAAAGTGGCGTTGGATGAAGAGCGACTGAAAATGGAGGCTCGGCGCCACAATGCCACCACTGAAATTCTACACAGAATGAGCAACAAGCTCGAAGAATTAGAAAAAAAATTACCTGCCTGCACAAATAAAGACACTGTGTCGGAGGAAGCGGCTCAGTTCTTTGGTCTCAAATATTCCTCTAGCTGTGGAGGTTCAACTTCAAAGTATTGAGATACCTGTGAGCCATATATACAAGTGTGGCAATTAGCAAGTATTGCGCCGACTTTGTACATGCGTGACAAGTTCTGCCGTTTGAGTCTCTGATTTTTACGAAAATCCAGAAAAGCAAACAAGCCTGCAATCTTTCCGAAGCCCCATTCGACTGCTTGTCTAACGGAGCTCATCATTTTGTTGAAAGCTCGCTGCAGTCACGTTCCCGCCATAAGGTTTCAGCAGCAGAGGTCGCAGTGGATAGGCAGGGTCAGCATACAAACAAAAACTGTGGCCTTTGACAAGCTTCTCAAGCTTGCGATAGGTGTTGCTCTTTCGGAGCATACCTGGAAATACAGGAGCACATGAAAACATTTTGCCACATGATATATGTCACTGAATGCTTCATAAAATTCTTGCCACTTCCCAATAAATTTACACAAATGTTGAGACTGTGTAGTGTACACTTTTTGGATGCACTCTCTCTCCAAGTAAAAAAGAAAGACCTTTGATGCCTATTCAAGTAGGAAGGTTTCTTCACGGTGCTATGCAGTAAAATACATTTATACTGCATTTATAGATAGAACCTTCATGGCATTATCTGTGACATGAGTTACAACTGAAGACGTGTTGCAGAGTAGCAAAGAAAACTGGGTCACAGCATTATAATGGTAACTGGGGCATGCATTTATCATTTTAGCTTGCACCTAATTCTCGAAATAACAGTTCACAATTATTTCAGGTTCTCTATAAAACACCATTCAATTTGAATAATATGCTGCTTTCTGCTGTAACCACAATTAGTTGTCCCAGATTGAGTCTACTTCACAACATTATTACAAAGTGATAGCTTGTGTGCTCAAGTAGCACAAAGCATTCCCTCGGATAGGTGCGATGATGCTTTTTCTTTTAGGGGCGAAGCTCCTTAGGGCGTGGGTCTGTACATCCCATGGTGTTCGTTGGTGATGTACGTAGCCACCTCTACCCTTATGAAAAAAAAAATTCCGAAAGTTGTGTCCTCTGCCTGGATTCGAACCCAGGCTCTCGGCGTGGCAGTCGAGCGTTCTACCACTGAGCTACGCCTGTTTTTTTTGTTTTTTTTTCTTTATTGCCTCTTTGTACACACCCGGTAAAAGAACACACTACGGTAGTCTAGAGAACAAATAGACTCAGTGAAACTGGACAAAAATCATCTAGAATTCCTTGAGCGTTGTCAAGGGTACGACCCTGGACAACCACTCAGGTTGGCATTCCTTCGTTTTCTGGTATTCAACAAACTTTAACATACATTCTCGAAAATATAGTCGCGCGGCCCTTGCATCAGGCTCACAATAAAACCCTGCCATGCGAGCTCGCCATAGGCAATGGAGGCCCGTTAACATAATTAAATCTAGCGGCAAGCCTTCTTCATCGTCAACTGGAAGAAATCTGATCCCATATGAATCTAAAGGTAAATCCTTTTTTAAAGTTCTTTGAAGGACATCCCAAAAATATACGCCCTCCCAGCAATGTAAAAACACGTGGTCGATGGTTTCTGGCTTTTTACATATAAGACAATCTGAACCCCAAGGTGTAAATAAACCACGATCTTCTAGAAAAGTCTTCCCAGATAAGGTCCCTGTGTGAAGTTTAAAAAAGAATGATTTTGCAGCAGGCGCTACTTCCATTCTTTTCACCCGCTTAAGGACGTCCTGTCCTTGGCCTCCACTGTATATGGCTTTATACAAGGGGACTGGGAATACTGAATCACATACATCTTTGTACAGCTTTTTACGCTTCACGGAGAAAAGGTATTCGCTAGAAAATCTAACAGACAAAAAACGAACACTTAAAATGACCTCTTTAAGGGACCCAAAAATAGACCCTGGCATGTGTTCAGTACCAACCACATATTCAGGCAATGCTCTCATCAACGTCAACTGGCACACAGTGCGGAGGAAAGGATCATCTGTTTCGCGAAAAAAGAAGAACCTGTTAACAACCTGTCTAATGAAAAGGTGTGGTAATCCCAACCCCCCATCCCTCACTCTTCTGAACAAATTAGTTCTACTGCACCTTTCCCAATTTGAAGCCCAAACATAGATTGCGAATATTCGATGAAGCTTCTGTATGTTGGTCCGCGAACAATGTTGTCACTGAGCTACGCCTGTGGTTGAAAAATTATCGCTAAATGACCTAAACAGGTATAATGTCTCCCGCGGAATCGCATTAACAAACGTAATGCTACGTTGAAAAATAGTAATACGCCGCTACATGACGCGAAAATGGATTGTATAACGAGGTCGAGGCACCATTTGAAAGAACACAGAGCTGCGTGCTTTGTAGCTTTGAACCCATTACGGAGGCACTGGTAATTATGGCGTAGTGGGTACTCCCCTACTTGGCAAAATGATAAGTTATGGCGCAGGAGATACCTACCACTTCTACTTGCACTAGTTTCCTCAAGCGTTTAAAATGGCCTCTAAGAAAGTAGCTCCTCCTGCTTACGCTGTCACTGTCCTGCAGTTCCGCGCAGGCCTGGCTCTAGCACAGCATACCCCCTTAAACGCGAGATCCCAGCGTACGAATACAGTGTTTCTCACGCCTTTACATGATGATCGACTGGGCGATTTACGCGAAAGATTCAAGGTTTACCGATGATTCCCTCCGGAGCTTCGCCCACTCATCATCATTCACCCCGTGGATATGCTGTGATTTTTTTAAGTTGGTCAAGTAGGACGGGGCTCCGCATAACAAAAATGGCTTGCCTGCGTCATGCCGGCTGCCGACGTATGGACCGTTCAGTTGGCAAATGATTCCATTAGGGCACATGATGGACTGGTATTTCAGGGCGTGAAAACGCTTATGCCCTGAAAAGAACCGTTTTTGGTCCTTCGATGGACGGCAAATGGCTCGCGCTGTCCCGTCGATGAAGCCCCAATAGTTGTGTAGCGGCGCCCCTTTGGAATGCACAGCCTGCGATAAAATGTTATATTAGATTAGAATGAACAAAAAAAATTAACAAACTTCATACCTCGGAAAAGAGTTGGAGTTTAGCGATGTCCAGCCAGGTGTGGTTATTCCCATCTCGCAGCAGATGTCCAAACGTGCTGTCAATGTGCGCGAGCACTGAATTAGTGGCTGATGAAATCACTGAATAATGCCGCCCGAACAGCGGCTCCAGTTCTCGCAGCCTATTGGGATAAGCCAGCCGCCGTAGCGTAAGGCAGAGTCCCTCAACTCCTGAAACGTGCACGCCCTGCGGCGTTGTCAAATTTTCCGGCACTTGCAGTGCACGGCACAGGCTTCGCACATCATCTCTCTCAAATCGAAAATACGTGCGGAATTGTCCTCTGTCCATGCTGTCGATGTTCAGGAGGCCATGTCGTGACAGCGGGTCTCGCCGAGTGTATTGGAAGACTTCAAGGCACAATAAGTCTTCGATTTCGGACCACTTTAAGAAACCCATCAAAAAGGGGTCCTCAAGCACTTGTCCGAGGAATCACTGGTTATGCAAACACAGTTTCAACGGTGAAAGATAAAAACGCCGCCACCACACACGCGTCAAAAGCGCAAACAACACAGAAGGAATGGTTGCAATGGATCTGGAACGCAACCTTGCTGGCTTTTGAGTGGCTATTATCAAGCCAGTGCTTGCTTCATTGTCGAAAAAAATAGACCGGCAACACATTAAAAGTGCATTTTTAAATACGTCATGGAAAAATAAATTTATACATTCTTATTTTGCTTTGTAAATGTGACAAAATGTTTTTTTATTTTGTTTAACGACGATGAAAATGACCAGAGGGCGCTGCAACTGCGAAGGGTCCGCTCCGCTGCCGGCAACGGATAACTAAAACGGGAAAATCATCCGCCGCTCTGCTGCGGCTTAGCGGGAGCTCTCGGAGCGGAGCGGAGCGTAAAAACGTCAAACTAAAAACCTCTAATAAAATGCCCCCGGTGCTCCCGCTGGCGGCATCCGTGGCGAAGGGAGCGTTCGTGGCGAAGGCAGCGAATTCGTAGACGGACCAGTGCACGACTGGAGCCATCAAGAAGGCATGGACGCCATCCTCAGATGGTGCACCTGTGACTTGGGACGGCGGTTTCCCGGCGGGTACCATCAGCAGTGAGGCCTGTCCGGCATATTCCTCAGCAGTAGTCCGAGACGGCGACACTCTGGAGGAAATGCCAAGTCGAGTTCATCAGCTGTGTTCCGCTGATGATTTGCGACTGCGCCATTGTAATGAAGAGAGACAAACACAGCACCTTTGCTGCAGGCCGGCTGTTCTTGTTCTTGTTCACCTGACAATATATGGCTCACGCCCACTGTGGGGGATTGGCCAAGAGTTGGGTGCTAAAAAATTTAATATTTAGGAATGCAGTAATCCACACAGAGAAAAGGCGAAGTGGTATTGATGTAATATGGGGGGGGGGGGGGGAACTCTAATGATTCCCATAATGAAAAACTGAATAATACAAAAAGACTAAAATTGGTATTGAACGTTAGTTGAGTATTTGAATAAATATAAGGATATTTCTGGCCTATTTAAAAACGATCACTTTCATTAATGTAATTTCGCACGGCCAAGCAAACATTCGTATTACAATATCCAGAAATGGAGGCACCAAAAGACAGAACCACAGGAGTAGACAGGTCTATTCCAAGAGCTCGCAAAGGGCATGTTTTCCTGGCCGCTAAGAGCTCGCTAAGCATGTTTTCCTGGCCGCGGTAAATCGTCGACCGCTCAAAAGGAAATGATCTATCGTCTCTGACTCTCCGCAGAGTGCACACAGTGGTGAAAGAACCCGCCCAGACCTGTGTTCATAGAAATTTACGCTCGGTACACGGCAGCGTAGCCTCGTAAGGGACACTTCCAGTTGACGTGTTTGACATACTGTTCTCCGCCAGGGTTATAGAAGGTGACAATTATCTGTGGAGTTTGTCAACGCGGACTCTTTCAACGCTTCCCTTATGACTCGCCTACGAAACCTAGCAGCCGTGACATAAGCGGACGCAGGAAAATAGGGTAGAATCGGTCCGTCTAGAGCAGCCTTTGCTAAAGAATCAGCAACTTAGTTGAGGAGCAATCCTTTATGGCCGGGGACTCATATTAAACGGACTGTTCTCAAATGCGAAGGTACTAATGCCTGAAATGCCTTTATTACGCGCCCATAGTCAAAAAGAAGAGGCGTGCAAGACACGGACACAAGGGGAGAAGTGAACAACACGAACGCCGACTAACAACTGATGCAGAGCACAGAGGCGAAAAAGAAGACACACAGCTTATCTGCGCATGCTCGGAATGGTAGCTCCACCTGTCAAACGGTTACACGTGCCGGTCTTCGCGATAGACAACTGCTAAGGCATTCCATCTCCTCTCTGTTTAAGCTAATCGACGGCTGACTCACGCACGCACTTCCACTATTACTGATATGCCAGGCCTCGACCAATAAACGCGTCTCTTCATTCCTATGTCTGTACAGGATCTAGGTTTTGTCTAACTCTGGCGTGCAGCTACACACCTGGCAGTGCAAAGATAGATTAGACGGCGTTCCACCTGATAGCGACCTTCTACGATCAATTAATCTTTCATTAATACAACGCGCAGTTTGTCCTACATAAAAACGTCCGCAGCTAAAAGGAATCTTATAAACCACACCCAGGCGACAGTCGGTAAAATTGTTCTTGGATATATGCTTAACCTGACAGATATCCCTTCGCTTCTTTCCTTCCACGCATTTTCGCACAGGTTTAAGAAAGTGGGAAGTAGATATGGGGCTAATGTTGTGTTTACGGGCTCCCAATAAGTTAGGTAGGCTTGGTGCTGCCGTGCATAGAAGAAATGAGCTGATGGTGATGATGCGTGTTCTTTCGAATTCAACTTCGAATTCAACAACATGCACTATGTCCAAAGTAACGGTACATCGATGGGAAACAAAATAGGACCCAACTATGCCAATATCTTTATGGGTACATTAGAATCTAAATTTTTAAGTAGCGCCCCGTTCCGCCCCTTTTTTTATCGAAGGTTCATCGACGATATTTTTCTCATTTGGTGCCACGGCGAAGAAAAACCCAAAGATTTCATCACCGCCTTCAGCAACACGCACAAAAACATTTCCTTCTCGCACACGTATTCGGCATCGACCATAAACTTCCTCGACGTTTCCGTAAGAATATCGGACAATAGGCTTGTTACACCAGTCTACAGAAAACCAACTGACCGACACCAATACCTCCATTTTAAAAGCAACCACGTTAAGCACTTTAAGCTCGGTATACCATACAGTCAGTCCCTTCGGTTCAAGCGGATATGTTCTGACGCGGCGGATTTTGCCTCCAACTGTGAACAACTAAGCAAGGACCTCACTCGTCAACAATACCCGCCGTCTGTCATCAATGATGCCATCAAGAAATCTAGCAAGCAGGACCGCCGTTACTTAATAAGCAAACCAAAATCTGATTCCGTAAACACCACTCCAAATCTCATTCTAACGTATTCAGCCTCACCCCCTAACATAAACAGTGTCCTTAAAAAGCACCACAACATCCTTCTCGAAAGCGACAAGTTGAAAAGCGTCTTCCCTGAACCTCCACGTGTTCTCTACAGACGGGCGCGAAATATCAGAGACATTGTAACGTCATCTAAGGTGAACATTCCTAAATTCACAGGCAGCGGCCCCTGCAACAAACCTAGGTGCAAGCTATGCCCGATGATGAATAGAACCTCCACAGTAAACAGCACTGCATCGCCATTCTTTTACCAAATAAGAGGAAATTTTGACTGCGACAGCTCAAAGATTGTCTACCTTCTTGAATGCACCGTGTGCAACGCCCAATACATTGGCCAAACGGAGACTCCTTTCAGGATAAGAATAAACAACCACAGGGCACACATAAAGACCCTGCCCCACCTTCCTCTCTCCAAGAACGTAAATGATCTTAGTTATCCTTTCCATACATTCACAGCTGTACTTCTCCAATCTGATTTCAAAACTCATTATGACCGGGAGGTTCGCGAATCTTACCTTATTCACAAATTCAATACTGTGTCTGGTGGCATCAACGAAAGTACAGGCCGACTATCTTGCTTGCCCTGTCAGGCAACTAAACCAATTAACGACGCAAGGGACTAAGTGTCTTTAATATTTTATATTCCTTTTTATCATTATTGTTGTTGTTTCTTTAGGGCTCCACATGCAAATCTATGTGCACTATGAACGCCCGGAACTCTTATTTTTCCTCTCTTTTTTGCTTTCTCTCTCTCTCTCTCTTTTTTCTGGTGCACATTGATGGCCCTCCTGTTGAGATGCAGAAATGATGGTCGATTTCATTCTGTACGCATTGTTAATTTTTGTGTCTCCCGATTCTTTCTCATTGCATTTATTTTCGTTTGTTACCTCACGATATTTGGTTCCCCATTATGTTTATTGCTGTCTTTCTCTTATTGTCTGATATGTCTCGCTCATTTCACACTGCACGCGCACAAGGTGCAAATATGTCTTGTGTGCCCTCGGCGCTCACTCGGGCAGTGTCTCCTGTTGGGATGCGGAACTGATTGTCGATGTCCACCTGTTTTATTTTATTTTATTCCTATTGTTAATTTCTTGTTTGCTCTGATTTCATTTATTTTCATGTATCATCTTAGGATATTTAATTCCACATAATGTTTCTTATTGTCTTTCTCTCATTTTTATGTGGTATATTTCACTCAGATCGCGCCGCGCGCGCAAGGTGCAGATATGTATTGTGCCCCCTTGGCTGAGCATCGCGCACTTTCGCTAGAGAACGGGTTCCACGGAGTATGACTCGTCAAACTAAATGACTCTCCTTTCTGTGTGATGTTTTCTCTTCTTTTATTCTTTTTTTATTTTTCTCTCTTTGTGTGCGTGTGTCATGGGAGAAGTGCGCGCCTGTGGTGTTTGTTGCTGTGGCGAACCCGCAACGGAAAGAGCGGCCACGGAGAAGTGCCGGCTCTGCACGTGAGGTGGTGAAGAGGACGACGACAGGCGGAGAAATCCGGCCACCAGGAGAAAAGATGAGCGTGGCACGTGGAGCGGGGCGCGAGGCGCCATGAGGGGAGAAGCGAGGCGGCGTTCAACCAGCGCTGACGTGGCACGGGAGCTCTCCACCAGGACCACGGTCGAGGCGTAGTCCCGAGTGCCTGGCGGCCGCCAAGAGTCGAAGTGTATGGCTTCGCTTGGCACCGAGCTCCCAATGCTGTCCATGGATCGCCTGACCAGCCGCCTGTGCCAACGACAGCACCGTCGGGTGTAGACCCGAGTGCTGCCCTCTTTCTCGGAGCCCCGAGCGGCGACGCAACGCTTGTCGCGACGCCGGTGCCCGACGTACTCCTCGTCCGCGTCCCTGACCCGCACCAGTGCCGGCCACCTTTCGTCGACCAGGCACAGCGACGACCGCGAGCTCGCGCCGGCTCTTCCCTCCTGTGACTCACCCCTCCTGAGCCCATCATCTTTGGTGAGACTGTTACCTAGCTGTGTGGACTCGCGCGCGCGTTCTTTTTTCCATGTTCGAGTGTGTTTCTTTTCCAATAGTATCGTTTGTCGTTCCGTGTTCGTGTTTGTTTGTGTTTTCATAAATTCTTCACGGAAAACAGCCACGCCATCTTTCTGAACGCGTTGCCGTCGTCAGACGCAACGTGCGTTCTCTTCTAATTATCGAAGAACCCCATTACAATGGCGCCCAACGTGGGGCGGGGCTGTTTTCTGTGTGGATAAACGTTCACAACGACTACGACATGGATGCAGACGAGCTCGTTATTCTCGGCGAGAAACTTGGTTTAACGGGAGACGCACTTTGGGCATGGCTTGAAGAAGAGAATGCGAAGGAACGCGAAGCGCTGCGCGAGGAGGCTGAACTAGCGCGTGAAGTGGCAGATCTAGAGGAGAGAAACCGTCAACTTCGCCAGCGGTTGGTAGAAGCGCAAAACGCTGCCAGGGCGCGCGCATCCGTGGTTGTCAACGGGGTCGATTTTATGGGCTCAGGGAATTGGCAGAATTCATACGAGCTCCACGAAAAAGAGACCTGCCATACGAGAATTGGGGAGAGTTCTGTTCCGTGTGGTAGATACCCTGGAGCATCTCAGAAGCAAAATGTTATTAATGAAGGGGCAGGAGCTCCTCTAGATAGCTCCAGTGAAGGAGTATTGCTTGAATTTCCCGCTAACAATGGCGAATACCACAAGGAGAGCTCTGAAGAGCTTATCGCCGATTCGTCAGGGGTGCCGTTGATGGCGGTAATGTGTAACAGCGGCATGGTTGAATGCCCCAGACTAAATTCTGAGGTGACCTATTCGGATTCGTCGCTCATACAAGGTGATGCGACAAGGAATGACATAAGCATGGTCGAGGACTGTACAATCCACTTCCATGAAGATCAGCTATCTTCAGGAGATAGTGATTATTGTAGTGTCTCGTGTCGAGAGCAGGAGGCGACCGATGAAGTAATCGATAAAGAATCCCAAAGGGATACAGGTGAAAGCACACCTGACATGGGTGCAAAGAATGGCTTCCGATGTGATGGCAAAGGGTTGATGCGGGGGTTGTTCAGGTCTGCGGTGACTGAAGAGTCACCTGTTCGATCATGTGAACCAGATACCATGTCTCCAGAGAGGCATGTTCTGCAGACTTGTCTCTCGCAGCAAGACGCTTGGGCGTTCGAAGTGTTCACTCATACGCTTTTGCATCGAACTCCTTGCTCGGAACGCCACCCGATTCAGTGTCAGGTTCAGGCAGAGGTTCTAGTGAGAATCAACGAACACAAGCAAGTCAAAAGCACATGTTGCTTGTACAAAAATGCTGACCTTGGAGGTGGTAGCACAGCGGTTGTACAGGAGTCTTTCAGCCGTGAAAGTACTGACAAGTCGTCTTTTTTGTTATCTGGTTCAGAAACCCTGTCTCTAGATAAGGATGTGTTAAGGACTTGTCTCATGCAGCAGGGCATCTGGGCGTCTCACGTGTTCGATCACGCGTTTCTGTGTCACACTGCACTTCTTGAACACCTTACTATTCCTTGTGATGATGTTCATCTAAGGGCCGTGCTAAGCACCAGCGCAAGCGCGGTGTTCCAATGGACCATCGTCCTCAATATTTTCTCGTGGGGTCACGAACGCGCGTCGTTGTTACATTTATGTAACAAGATCGTGAGAGGTGTTGTTCGTTTTGTGTGGGACGCTATTACCTGAGGCCGAATGAGTAACCGGTCGCTAATTTTGGTTTTTACTCCCGCATTGTTTCAAGGACTTTGTGCACGAACCTGTAGTTAGCAGTTCGTTAGTTTGGACTACATATCAGAACTATGCGTTGTGTGTGCAGTGTGTGCTGTGAACTAGGTGCCTTGTGTGCTGGACAAGTGTAGTGCATCAAAAGCGCGCACTTACCCGAAGTTTTTTTTTTATATACAAAAAAAAAACTTATCGAAGGGGGGGCTCGTGTCATGGGAGAAGTGCGCGCCTGTGGTGTTTGTTGCTGTGGCGAACCCGCAACGGAAAGAGCGGCCACGGAGAAGTGCCGGCTCTGCACGTGAGGTGGTGAAGAGGACGACGACAGGCGGAGAAATCCGGCCACCAGGAGAAAAGATGAGCGTGGCACGTGGAGCGGGGCGCGAGGCGCCATGAGGGGAGAAGCGAGGCGGCGTTCAACCAGCGCTGACGTGGCACGGGAGCTCTCCACCAGGACCACGGTCGAGGCGTAGTCCCGAGTGCCTGGCGGCCGCCAAGAGTCGAAGTGTATGGCTTCGCTTGGCACCGAGCTCCCAATGCTGTCCATGGATCGCCTGACCAGCCGCCTGTGCCAACGACAGCACCGTCGGGTGTAGACCCGAGTGCTGCCCTCTTTCTCGGAGCCCCGAGCGGCGACGCAACGCTTGTCGCGACGCCGGTGCCCGACGTACTCCTCGTCCGCGTCCCTGACCCGCACCAGTGCCGGCCACCTTTCGTCGACCAGGCACAGCGACGACCGCGAGCTCGCGCCGGCTCTTCCCTCCTGTGACTCACCCCTCCTGAGCCCATCATCTTTGGTGAGACTGTTACCTAGCTGTGTGGACTCGCGCGCGCGTTCTTTTTTCCATGTTCGAGTGTGTTTCTTTTCCAATAGTATCGTTTGTCGTTCCGTGTTCGTGTTTGTTTGTGTTTTCATAAAGTCTTCACGGAAAACAGCCACGCCATCTTTCTGAACGCGTTGCCGTCGTCAGACGCAACGTGCGTTCTCTTCTAATTATCGAAGAACCCCATGACAGCGTGTGTGTGTGTGTGTCTGTGTGTACTTGCCTTTAACGAACCAAACCAATCAAGGTTGTTCGCGGATGCGCTACTTTTCTTTTTCTATCCTCCATTTTCCGTGAAACACGGCGCGGAGACGATCCTTTGAACTATATACTGGTACCGACCGCGCACAAAACAACCTGTCTTTCCTCCATTCGCCCCCCCCCCCTCCTCTTTGTACTCCCCAAACAACAACGACATTTGGCTTCAGCTGTTCCGCGCTGCACTGCGGGAGTCGCAGCACGATGGACTCAGGTGATGGCGGCGCGAGTGTCTTCAAACGAGGGCGCACAATCTGCTACCAGATGAGCTCGGCCCACCCGTTCTTTATTATGGAGGCGCCGTGCGGACGCAGACGTCATCTTGGACTGGCCTTTGCTTCCTGGACACACATCTGTATCCCAACCCCCCCCCCCCTTTTTTTTTATTTATTTTTTTTTGTGAGCTCTCCCCTTTCCACCCCCCATTATGCATGTTCGTGAAGTGTACTTAAAGACCATGCGCCCATGAGAAACTTTCATCTTTGAAAAAGGCTGGCCTCCAGCCGAAACGTCAGAATAAATCCTATGCTTGTCACTGTGTCTTCTGCTAGTATATTTATCCCGATAGCCAGGAAGAACTCTTTTTGATATATATATATACACGTATATATATATATATATACACGGAAAACTGCGTCCAGCGAGCTCCGGAGGTGAGGCCGCTGACGCCGACTGCAGTAAACATCCTCCATCACGACGACAACGACGACCGCACGACCGCAGACTACCCTCCAGGCACACTCGGGTGTTCAAAGGCAAGTCGTGACGTCGGATATACTGGCTACGATAGGCGACGAAGAAATTACAGCCTTAATAGATACTGGTGCGGACAGCTCGGTCATGAGCGGGGAGCCTGCATCAAAGTTGAAGAAAGTTTGTACAGAATGGACAGGGTCGCAGATCCGCACCGCTAGAGGTCATTTACTGATTCCTGTAGGCAGATGCACGGCTCGGGTAAACATTCGAGCATTTACATACGTCGGGTCCTTCATTGTGCCGCCCAGTTGTTCGAGGGACTCTATACTAGGGATGGACTTTCTGCAGTCGAACGGAGCGATAATTAATTTGGAAAAATTTGAAATAATTAATTTGAAAGAAACTCTACAGCGAAAGCTAGAGCAAATGACGCTGACGCCGACAATAACGCAGAAAACGCCCTGCGAATTGTCGCAGACAACATAACAGTACCGCCAAGAAGCAGCACGCTGACCTTGGTAATGTGCGACGCATTCGACGGCTGCGAGGGCATCGCTGAGGCAAACATCCCGTTACTGTTGGAGCGGAACCTTTGTGTTGCACGAGGCCTCGTTCAGCTCCAGAACCGACGTTCACTGGTGCTGGTGACAAACTTTGGTAACAAATATCAGCACGTACCGCAGGGCACAGCTGTCGCCTTCCTCCAGGAAATTGCTGACTTCACTGATCTCGCTTCGCCGGGAACTGTTTCACAGAGTGCGTCCCAAGATGTCAACCTAAGCAATCGTATTCAGATAAACACAGGCTTACAGGAACCACAGAAACAGCAATTGCTAGACCTTATCAGTGACTTCTCTGACTGCTTCGCTGCTGAGTCAAAGGTTCGGCGCACTTCCGTTACGAAGCATCGAATCTTCACAGATGAGTCAGCGCGCCCTGTTCGCCAGCATCCGCACCGCGTTTCGTCCACGGAGATGTGATAAAACGCCAAGTAGAAGAAATGCTGCAGGACGACGTAATTCAGCCCTCCATGAGTCCATGGGCGTAACCCGTCGTTTTAGTTAAAAAGAAGGACAACACACTACGTTTCATGTGTAGCACCGGCGGCTTAATAGTGTCACGAAACGCGACGTCTATTCCCTGCCGAGGATCGGTGATGCCTTGGACCGTCTACGGCACTCCCAATTTTTCACGTCATTGGATCTTAAATCAGGGTAGATAGAAGTAGATGAGCGCGACCGAGAAAAAACGGCGTTTGTGACTCCCGATGGATTATATGAATTCAAAGTGCTCCCATTCGGCCTGTGTTCGGCCGGCAACGTTTCAGCGGATGATGGATACAGTTCTTGCTGGACTTAAATGGCAGACGTGCTTGGTCTATTTAGATGATGCCGTCGTATTTTCAGGTACGTTTGATGAATATCTAGAACGGCTCAAGCAGGTCCTCATTGCTATCAGGAAAGCAAATCTAACTATTATCGCGATCCCACCGCTACCACCGGTTGTCGTGATCTCACCGCTGCCACCGCTTGTCGTGGTTCATCGCTGCCACCATTTGTCGTGGACTCGTGTCGCCTTCATGCCAGGAGTCCACGGGGCAGGAGGGAAGAGTACGAGGAGTTGCTTTGGAGATGAGAATATTTACATTTATTTACATGTTGGTAGCTGATGGCCGAATCTCAATCAATCCTCCTCTGCACCTATCCTTTCAACAACACCAATAATCAATCTCAAGCTCCCTGTTCACTTCCTCACGTCCACTACCAAAAATTCTGCACTTTTCCACAAAGCTATACGGGTTGCCTTCAGCAGCTTGTTTACATCCCCTTGAAAGCTGCTTTCTGCTGAGATACGCACTACCACAATTCTAGGCAGTTGTACGATCGAGCTTTGAACGGTCCTAGGCTAAAAGACTCGATGACTCTCAAGCACAAAGCCAGGCACTCACCCAACGCTGTGCAGTCGTGGTACGCTACGTGGATCCCGCCGTCTTCCAGTTCCTAGGGCTTTCGGCCGGTCCTTTCTCCATGGAGCCTCCGGTTCATCACGCCGCTCGCCATCCGTCGTCGTGGTTCATCCCACCGCTTGCCAGCCAGTTATCGCGATCCCACCGCTACCACCGGTTGTCGTGATCCCACCGCTGCCACCAGTTATCGCGATCCCACCGCTACCACCGGTTGTCGTGATCTCACCGCTGCCACCGCTTGTCGTGGTTCATCGCTGCCACCATTTGTCGTGGACTCGTGTCGCCTTCAGGCCAGGAGTCCACGGGGCAGGAGGGAAGAGTACGAGGAGTTGCTTTTGAGAAGAAAATGTTTACATTTATTTGCATGTTGGTTGCTGATGGCCGAATCTCAATCAATCCTCCTGGATCCCGGGGTTCTCCCGTGGATTAAATAGGTCGCGTCGTCCTGTGACGCTTTCTAAGGAGGACCCAGTTGACGCTTGTCCTCCAATAAGAGGTTGAGGGTCCAAAGGGGAAGAGGGTTGTGCACCGCCCCTTTAACTTCGAAGGTCGCCGAGGCAATCCTTATCTCAGTCGGATCATACGACGACAGCAGGACCCCTTTCGGTGAGGATAACTCGCCACCCCCTGCTGCGGCAACGTGGAAGTCAGTACCGGAGCCCGGCTCGTTACCGGCTTTCGAGACGTCCCTCGTCTCGTCTCCTGTTTTCTGTAGCGGCAAACGAGCTTCTGGTGGCGCCGCTCCGTCTCCGATGTCTCGGACGTAACACTATCAAGCCTGAAAAATGCTACATTGGCTTTCGGGAGTTAAATTTTCTCGGCCACGTAGTCAGCTCGCATGGTGTTCGACCGGACCCCGAAAAACTAGCTGCCGTCGCGGAGTTTCCGCGTCCCACAGATAGGAAGGCAGTTCTGCGGTTCTTGGGTCTCTGCGCATACTACCGTCGTTTCGTCGAAGGCGTCTCAAGGATCGCTGAATCGTTAACGAGACTAACACGCCAAGATGTACCCTTCGAGTGGACCGAAGCGCAACAGAAAGCTTTCACAGAGTTGCGAAACCACCTACAAAGAGCCCCTCTACTGGCGCATTTCGACGACAAGGCAGATGCGGAAATCCACATCGACGCTAGCAACATGGGTCTCGGTGGCAAGACGACAACGAACGGACAGTAGCTTACGCGACCTGCAGTCTTACGAAGGGGGAGGTCAACTACTCCATGACGGAAAAGGAGTGCTTGGCGGTGGTATGGGCTATCGCCAAGTTCCGGCCTTACCATTACGGCAGACATTTCCGCGTAGTAGGTGACCATCCCTCACTATGATGGCTTGCGAATCTTTGGGACCCGTCAGGCCGACTTGCTAGCTGGAGTCTCCGCCTTCAGGAATACGACATCACAACCGGTCCAGACAGAAGCACGGCGATGCTGACTGCCTCTCATGTGCTCCTCTACCATCTAAGCCAGATGACAGAGAGCAGGATTTCTCGTTTCTCGGCACAGTCGATACAGTCGAAATGGCCGGCCGCCAACGCGAAGACTACGTTGCTACCCATTATTGCTACCTTCAGGGTGCCGACGTTGTTGTGCCGCGCCCTATATCACGAGGGCTTACTTCTTACTGCCTCCGCGACAGCGTTCTTTACAAGAACTTTGACAACAGCGAAGAAACGTACCTGCTTGTCGTCCCAGTTTCTCTGCGCGACGAAGTGTTGCAGGCGTGCCGTGACGGTCACCTAGGATTCACGAGGACGTTAGCGCGCATACGCCAAAAGTACTATAGGCCACAACTATTCTCCTCCGTTCAACACAACGTCAGAAGCTGCCGGGATTATCAGCGACGCAAGGTGCCACCTTTAAAACCTGCTGGTTTTCTGAAACCCCTGGAACCTCCCCATGCACCATTCCGGCAGGTGGGAATGGATCTCCTTGGTCCTTTCCCAACGTCGTTCACAGGCAACAAATGGATAGTCGTCGCAACCGACTACCTAACTCGGTATGCAGAAACCACACCTGTTCCCCGTCAGCCGCTACAGAAGACACCACTTCTTTTGTACATGACATCGTCCTACGTCATGGGGCCCCTTCCGTCTTCATTACCGATCGAGGGACAGCGTTTACTGCTGAATTAATCCGGGAAATCGTCACGCTAACCCACACGAACCATCGGAAAACTACGGCCTACCATCCACAAACTAATGGATTAACGGTACGCCTGAATAGAAGTTTGGCCGACATGCTCTCAATGTACGTTGACGTCCAGCACAAGACCTGGGACCAAATCCTCCCATATGTGACGTTTGCCTGCAATACGGCGGTGCAGGAAACGACGCAATTCACCCCATTTGAGCTCGTTTCTGGACGTCATGTTACAACGCCTTTAGATGCCATGCTCCCTGTCGACAACGGAACAACGAGAAGCGACACCGCCGAAGACATCGTACAGAAAGCCGAAGAAGCCCGACAGCTTGCTCGCAACCGCATCCGTGATCAGCAGAGTGTCGACGCCCGCCGTTATAACAGCGGAAGAAGGCACATCCAACACGAGCCCAGCGACACCGTATGGGTGTCGACGTCTGTCCGTCGTCAGGGGCTATCGGAGGAATTATTGCGCCGATACTTCGGACCGTACAGGATCGTCTGACGACTTAGCGACGTAAATTACGAGGTCGTCGCTGAGGGTACAACCTTGAGCTCGAACCGACGGCGGCCACGACCAGAGACTGTTCACGTAGTACGGATGAAGCCGTACTACGCCCGCAGCAACTGACCGCGTGAAGAACTTTCTCCACCCTCTTCCTTTTTTCTTTCTCTCTCAGCTCAACCAGCGACCGGGTCCCGGTCGCTTTTCGCGGGGGGAGTAATGACGCGCAGTAAGCTGCCTACCCACTATGGGCACCGATCGCCAAGGAGATGACGACGAAGAACGCTTTGGCGCACGTGGTTTTTGGGAAACGCTTCGCCGCCATTAAAGAAGGTTCTGGCCTTTTCTCGTTCGGCCTCCTGGCATCTTCGTTACAATATATATATATATATATATATATATATATATATATATATATATATATATATATATATATATATAGACTGGACCAGACAACGCCAGCAGACACGTTTATTCTCCAGGCACTCGCCAGACTCAAACACGAAGATGAGGAACAGGGATGATGATGGTTATGTACAGATTAAAACGATGAAGTACGTAAAAAGTGCTCACACTATGCCTCGAACCCGATGCCTAAGTGTTCGACAGTAGGAGTCGCCTTTCTGAAGCGAACTGATATCGGAGCGGGAAGGACGGGGAGTGGTATTTAGTGACCATAACGAGAGTTCGTGCGAAGCAGGCTGTGCGGTGGAACGAGACGGTGCGTACTGGTTGTGTGCATTATGACAATTAACAATCAAGACGCGAGCCGTACATTGTCTGTCTGGAAGAATGAGTACGCTATTAGCGCCGCGCAGCACGGGTCCAAGATAAGGCTTTCTGACTTCGCGGAGCCACGCGCACAAATCACGACGAATCACAGAAACAGCGGCACTAGTGTCGACAAGACCCAGGCAGCACAACAACATTGGACCGACCTTCGCGCAACGTTGGAAAACATTGGATACAATATTGGAACTACATTGGATTTCGGGTCCCATGCTACACTTTTGACTAGATTAGTCCAATGTTGGATACCAGTCGTATAACGTTGGAAAAATTGGGAAAGAATGGCTTTGGCCAACATTGTCCATCGTTTGTATTTTCAATATTGGTAAGCTTGTATAAACAATGGAAGCTCTAACCGTTCTTTCCAGCCTTTATTGATGGCTGTCCATCATTTTTTGCCAGCATTCATCGTTGGATGAGGCTGCATTTCTTGCCAGCCTCCTTTATTGGCTGACTCTATATTTTCCCCACCTTTTTTATTGGCTATCATGCATGCGCTTAAATTTGTTGTGCCGAGGCTTCTGGCTCTAGGCAAAAAGCAAGAGTATCCAGTAAATTATGGGAGTAACAATAGCTTTATTTTGTACTTAGTATGCATGTATGTATTGCCAGCTTGGGAAATGAATTTGGTTATGTTCACGATTCGTGGTTATGACGATAGCATAAAACAGACATAAATGGTCAATGCACTCATATGTTAATGGCGAAACGTATCTTTCGAACACATACACACATACAAATAAGCAAAATGTTTTATTTGTGACACATTTTATTCGTGAGTATAAGAGACATGAGAAGGGATTGAAAAGAAAGTTCCGATAAAATCAACAAATCAATATTCACTCTAAGTTTGAAGTCCATTGTATATCGTCAGCGTCAAGAAAACTAAACGCATAAGCACCATAAGCAAAAAGAAGAGGCACAAGAAAACATACGCCTAAACCTATGCGACACGTTTTGGTTTACGTGTTTACGTGGAGCAGCTGAAGCTTGAAAGGTTCCTGAAATGATTCCACGAAACAGCTGAATTGTAGAAATTCAACACTTCCTTAAGTAACACAGCATAAGTGAATGTTAGGATATGGTGATATGTTTCTGCATGCAGAATCCGGAACGGAGGGTATGTGGGGACAAACCGACGACTTCGAAAGAACCGAAAACCAGGAACAAGAAATGACCGTCAAAGAGCACAGGGAAAACACGCGTTTCACGCAAGACAAAAACACAAACATGAAAGTCACACGAACCCAAACAGCTTTGCTAGAACCGATTACTTCATCTGCCGCGGCGTATACAACAAAGCCCACCACGTGTGTATTTACAAATAGACAAATATAAAGAAAATACGCAGTAATACATGCTATAATAAACCCGGCACACGCCAAAATGAGGGTGCGAGCACAACAGTATACGCAATGAGTAAAATAAACGATTGCTAAAATCGGTACGAAGCTTTCAGGAAAACCTTTAGAACGGTCGCAACACGTCGAGGCTCATCTGTTCAGTTCACTTAAAATGTCCGGTCCAAAGAAGCGCAGGGTTGCCACTTTTTCACTATGCAGAAGTTTGCAGCCGCAAGTTCCGTGTCCGTAGATTACTCAGGTGTTCTGACTTCGTAAACGCGCCAGTTTCAGCAGATACACGATGCACGTGCGACACAACCTGTGCGTCCGAAAAACCTCTGCAGAGTGAAAGCCGCTTCGCCTGCCTCACCCCCAGCTCGCTGCCGCAAAACATGTCAAACAGGTATGCGAAGCAAAACGGATTAGTGCCGCCCACGCAGCTCCCCCCCCCCCCCCCCCCCTGCCGTGGTACGCTTCCATGTTCGGCGGGCCCCTATGCCCCCTGCTCGAGGTAGAAAGATAACAAAGGCTTTTTTTTCCCTTCCAACGTTTTGCATATGCCGTATTTGCTCATGCATAACTTATACCGTGCTTACTCGCAAATACCACGTAACTCGTGTTTTTTTTTCTCCATGCATCTAGGAGTTCCAAAAGGTGCGTAAATTACATGCGAATTTCGCAAATACTTTCGGAATATCGCGTAAGGAATCTTTACGCGTGCTGATCTGAGATGCGTGAAATGAAATGTATCACAAAAACGAATGCAGCTTTCACTCAACACAACGCGTACCTTAACAGCCAAATGCATTCGTGGGCTACATTCAAGCATAAGCGGATGTGCGACTCGGAATCGTAATCACTGGTGCTGTAAGCGGCATCTCTAAACTCCAGTATCAAGAGCGACTCTTGTTCACGTGGCAAAATTATCGTGGCGGAACGGTTCTCAGTTAATCGGCAAACACTATGTTGAATTTGTTTTATAGGAATCGCCAATATGTCGCTATTAAACAATCAAAATGCGACCGGCTATGGCGAAGCCTGGGCTACCGAACACTCAGTACCGAAAAAGGACAACACTAGCCTGCGCCACGTGGCACTGGGTGTCATGGGGAGAGCATGCAAGTAATATTTTTGTGTAAACCGTACATAAAGTTGGGAGTGCAGAAATTACGCGTGGGCGCTAATTATGCGAGTGCACATGGTACGTACATATATATTAACGTTGTTTCAAATGAAAAAGAGATCATTGCTTCTAATATGTCATGTACTTCCCAATGTGAACAACATAGGCACGACAGTATTTACGTCTGGACAATATTGTCTCGCAAGCAGCATTGGCTGTCCTTTATTGAAGAAACCAGACAGAATGTCTGGACAGTATACACAGTCTACTTCTATTATTTTGGAAATATTGCAATGACAACAGATAAAGTGACCTGTTAGGCCATGCACGTGGGCTCGGAAGCCACTAACATGCTGCTGGGCATTTTGGACCATATGATGGCGTTGTAGAATGTAGTTTGCTCAACTTCCAATGTGCAAGTTCTAGTCTACTTCACACACACTTAGCTAGAACTTGCGCAAATAAACAATTACGTAAATTATAGAGATAATTTTTCCTGCTGCACTGAATACATACACAATGATTTTTCTGAACTCATTTGCGGCACCGAGTCGAGCTAGTGGTCCCTTCGTATTGGTAAAACAGGAAAACAATCATGTGTACTTGCCACCATGTGTACGTGCCTCCCGATATATCATGTGTACTTGCAAATGTTACCAACATTGATGCTACAACTTTTGTGTGCGGACAATATTGTCCGACACAGAACATTGGAAGTCCAGCATTGGCTATACAGTGAGATTGTTGGACAATATATACAGCCTGCCGCCATTACATAACCAATATTGATAGGACTATGTAGAAACTGACCCATCATTACCATCCTTGTGCATTGGACGCACCAATAATGTATGCTGAGTGGCAACTATGGCCCACATTTGCCTTCTTTACAGGATGGAAGAACCAATATTGCAAATTGAATGGTTACGATGGGCCATTGTTGGAGGCCTTAATAGATGGAATTTCCAATGCTGGCTTATGAGTGGTATCACAGGGCCTTCATTGGACCTCCGTAAGCCAACAAAAAAACAATATTGGCCCGAGCATCTGTGCTGCCTGGGGAGCCTCCACAGGAATACCTTCAATAATTACAGAGAGCATGTTAGCGGGTCGTCCAGGAGGTGTTTCCAACGATCAATAGGATGCAGTTTTCCCTCCAAAAACTACTACTCTTAGTTTTCAGAGTGTTGGTCGGCGAGGCGAGACATGGGGCGAAGCGGGGATGCAGAGCGGCGGTAGGGCGAAGGAGAGCACCGTCTTGCGGAATGGGATCCAGCAGGTGGGCGTAGGGACGCCGGGGGAGACGGAGGGCGGTGTTGCGTGAACGGGTACGGGTCTTGGTCAGGTCAACGAATGCGGTCTCGCTCAAACTCGGCATATCCACGTCTTTCGTCCTGTTGGCGGCGACGGCAGTAACGCGAGACGTGGCCGCGTATACCGCAGCAAAAGCAAACCGGACGGGGTGGACGCCATTGAGGATAGGAAGGTGAAGCTGGTGCTCTGGCGCTGACAGAAGCCAAGTTACTGCAGGTAAGCTCGGGAGACCCAGATGTGACTGCAGAGGGTGGCATAGCGGCAATGTCGGCGTATGTGGGCAACGGGCCTGGTGCTGTAGCGACAGACGCAGTCGCTGTGGTCATGGCTGCCAACTCCTCTTTGACAATGTTGCACAAATTGAACCGTGTAGATAGAATAGAAGCAACTCCAGACCGCCTTTGCTCTTGTTCTTGGAGCTCTTCGCGGATGATGCGGCGGACGAGAGCCCGCAAATCACAATGAGGGAGAAGGCACGGGTCGTTGTCTTGTTGCACGCGGAGGGACTGCAACTTGTCCAGGCGTTGAGAGAATGAAGTAATGTCCTCAATTGTGGCTGCATGTTGAATAGCCAGGGCTTTCAATGCGGCCGTGCCAATTCCTTTTAGGATGAGTCGAACGCTTTCGGTTTCTATCATCTCGTTGTTCGTACAGGAGCATAGAGCCAAAACATCCTCGATGTACGAGGTGTACGGCTCGTGCGGAAGTTGGACACGAACTGCCAGTTTCTGCTTCGCGACCTCCGAACGGCCAGATGAAGAGGCGAAGATTTGTTGCAACTTGGCGGTAAAGATGGCCCATTCGCGGACGTCAGATTCGTGATTGAAATACCACGTCTTGGCAACACTGGTGAGGTAAAATGGGATGTTGGTCAATTTCTCGGTGTCCCTTCACCGGTTGACTGAACTCACTCGGTTGTAAGTGTCTAGCCAATCATCGACGTCATCCCCGCGGAGGCCTGCAAAGATAGGAGGGTCGCGTTGAGAGCTTGTGATGGTAGACGCAGGCGATGAAGCCGATACCGCCGCTGTGGCAGCGTTAGGGCTAGCGGAAGGGCGAGGGTCCGATGTATCCATAGCTGTAGAGATGGGCGGGCGCAGACGGCAACCGGAACGCAGCTCCAGGGAGGTCACATACGTAGGAGGACGTCGCCGATACCACCGCTGTGGCAGCGTTAGGGCTAGCGGAAGGGCGAGGGTCTGATGTATCCATAGCTATAGAGGTGGGCGGGCCCAGACGGCGACCAGAACGCAGCTCCAGGGAGGTCAGACGCAGCTCCAGGAAGGTCACAAACGCAGGAGGACGTCGCCGATACCGCCGTTGTGGCACCGTTAGGGCTAGCGGAAGGGCGAGGATCCAATGTACCCATAGCTGTAGAGGTGGGCGGGCGCAGACGGCGCCCGGAACGCAGCTCCGGGGAGGTCACGGACGCAGCTCCAGGAAGGTCACAAACGCAGGAGGACGTCGCCGATACCGCCGCTGTGGCACCGTTAGGGCTAGCGGAAGGGCGAGGATCCAATGTACCCATAGCTGTAGAGGTGGGCGGGCGCAGACGGCGCCCGGAACGCAGCTCCTGGGAGGTCACGGACGCAGGAGGACGTCGCCGATACCGCCGCTGTGGCACCGTTAGGGCTAGCGGAAGGGCGAGGGTCCGATTTACCCATAGCTGTAGAGGTGGGCGGGCGCAGACGGCGCCCGGGACGCAGCTCCACGGAGGTCCCAAACGCAGGAGGACGTCGCCGATACCGCCGCTGTGGCAGCGTTAGGGATAGCGGAAGGGCGAGGGTCCGATGTATCCATAGCTGTAGAGATGGGTGGGCGCAGACAGCGACTGGAACGCAGCTCCAGGGAGGTCACAAACGCAGAGGACGTCGCCGATACCGCCGCTGTGGCAGCGTTAGGGCTAGCGGAAGGGCGAGGGTCCGATGTATCCATAGCTGTAGAGATGGGCGGGCGCAGACGGCAACCGGAACACAGCTCCAGGGAGGTCACATACGCAGGAGGACGTCGCCGATACCGCCGCTGTGGCAGCGTTAGAGCTAGCGGAAGGGCGAGGGTCCGATGTATCCATTGCTATAGAGGTGGGCGGGTGCAGACGGCGACCAGAACGCAGCTCCAGGGAGGTCACAAACGCAGGAGGACGTCGCCGATACCGCCGCTGTGGCACCGTTAGGGCTAGCGGAAGGACGAGTGTCCGATGTATCAATAGCTGTAGAGGTGGGCGGGCGCAGACGGAGCCCGGAACGCAGCTCCAGGGAGGTCCCAAACGCAGGACGTCGCCGATACCGCCACTGTGGCAGCGTTAGGGCTAGCGGAAGGGCGGGGGTCCGATGTATCCATAGCTGTAGAGATGGGCGGGCGCAGACGGCGACGGGAACGCAGCTCCAGGGAGGTCAGAAACGCAGGAGGACGTCGCCGATACCGCCGCTGTGGCAGCGTTAGGGCTAGCGGAAGGGCAAGGGTCCGATGTATCCATAGCTGTAGAGGTCGGCGGGCGCAGACGGAGCCCGGAGCGCAGCTCCAGGGAGGTCCCAAACGCAGGAGGACGTCGCCGATACCGCCGCTGTGGCAGCGTTAGGGCTAGCGGAAGGGCAAGGGTCCGATGTATCCATAGCTGTAGAGGTCGGCGGGCGCAGACGGCGACCGGAACGCAGCTCCAGGGAGGTCACAAACGCAGGAGGACGTCGGGATCTTGACGCACCTCCAAAACTTTGGAAGACGGGACCAGACAACGCTAGCAGACACGTTTATTCTGCAGGTACTTGCTAGCCTCAAGCACGAAGAAGAAGAGGAACAGGGATGATGATGGTTATGCACAGACGAGAACGATGAAGTACGTTAAAAGTGCTCACAATATATCTGCTGACCCATGCAGGACCACTGCATCTGTGCAGCAATTAAGTTCTAAAAACGCCACTGAGTGTTTCGATGAGGGACACCTGTGCCTACAAAAACATCGAAAAAAAGCAATAACAAAACAACAGTACGAGACAATAAAAAATACAGGACTTAACGGGAGAGATGGATATTCGGGTAGCGAACTTCCTTTTCGGGAAGGGACATCGACGGTCTGCTCCCGCAAGTGTCCCCCCTTCACTTTCGATTTAAAGTACTTCCATGATCTCTGTAGTGCATTTGTCTGGCTGACGCAAGAAACAGGTCCCCCACCGGCTGACATTCACAATCTGACAGCAAGTGCGAAGCGCCGTTAACGAGCATAAGTGTTCTTCAGGAAGTGTGGAGCATTGACACAGCGTCTCGATTATCCTGTTTGGCCCAGGAAACCTTATTTGGAGGAATCAGTGCACCTTGTGCCTCTTTGTTTTTGGAGCGCGGCTCGCAGCGCGTAATAAACAATGCTGCATTTTACCATCTAAGAGCGCCCTGAGGGAAACGGCAGGATACGCTTAATCGTTCGGGGCATGTATAGCCAAGAGATGTGGTCATCTCGAAACCGCAATGGGACATCAAGGAATGAAGCTCTTCATCGGCAGATAACTCAAAGGTAAATTTTAAACCACCAGCAAGTATCATCGAAATTTTTTGACATATCAGATATCCTGCTGTGCTTACTGCCGGCTTCTTGTGATTAAGAAATCATCAAGGCTTCTCGGCCTGTTTCCATCGCTTTGAGGAACGGCCTTATTTGATGTAAAAACATCACGCCGAACGGCGTGATGTCTTCATGCCCAACGCAATTTCAAGGTGCTCCTTACTTTTCTGTGTCAGACAGGTGCAGATGCGCAGCTCGTCTCTACAGTGCTGTGCCGTAAAGCGTACTGCGCGCGGTGCACATCCGCGCACCGGATGTGACTCATTGTATTACGAGGACCCTCATACCTCTTTGTTTATTCCTTTTCCCCTGTGGAGAGTAAGTAGCAGGCCAGAGACTCCAGGCCGATAACACCTCCTTCCTTTTCATTAAACGCCATCTTCTTCTGAAGCCTCCGAGAGGTCAACGAGACACAACTCTGCTGCGTGGAAGATAATTGCTTTGTGTGACGTCGAGGGAAACCTGTGCGGTGCAGCCATCGCGTCGCTGAAGAGAAGCTTCGAAAGGTTTAAATACTTTGAACACCGAAGTGCAGGGTCTGCATACACAGATCGCTCTGTAATCTTCCAGAACATGGGCGATCACTTTTACCCACCACACGACCTGACCAAAGGACGTGTCCAGTATTGGCCTTTGGGCATACGAGGAACAACAGTCGTTTTGCGGAGGGGCTAACGCCCACGCTGCAGCTGAAATACGGAAGAAATGATTTACACGACGACAGAGGAATTGTTTGTATCGCTTCGTTTTTCGAAATGCCCACGTAGGCCTTTTTACACGGACTCAGAAAAGCCTGCATCTATGTGTGCTATCCGCTGTATCGGCTCGAGTTACAATTTCGCCACAGTGGCAGACAGCACAGAAAAGACCCGATTCCGTGTACGTCATCTGAGAAGACAGATTTGCCAAATGCGTGGCGCACTGCCCCGACAGGGTGCCGCTGTCTCCGGAAGATGGCATAATTTCGCTAAGCATTGTGTGGCTATGGCGCCGTAATAAATGCAACCAAAGTGGACCTTCTCTTTGCAGGCCCGGGACTCACCAGTACTTGTCCTTCACCAGGGTAGTTGAGCGCTTGAGCTTTGTTACTCTCGTTCTCTTGGGTCGTCAAAGGCCGCACTCTGGAAAGAGACAATGTATAGCCACAATAAATAGCATGAAACGGACAATTTTAAACACTGCTAGGAAGGCACACCTTGCGAGCGGAACCTGCTTTAATTTTTACTAGCTTCCATAGTGTGCGGTGGCAAAGCGAGAAATTTTCTCAGTGGGAAGGGGCTCGCAAGAAGAATTGACTGATTGATAGGAAGACCTGTTCACCGGCCGCAACATCCGAAGAAATTGTGCTAAAGGCATGTTCTAAAACCCTCGCGATAGTGGGCTTGGCTCACTGCTCGACAGGGATGGTACATGGAATCACCTCCACCAGATGCCACATGGTCGCGACGATGTGGGACGCAGCAGAACTGAATGCCTTTCAATCGAACCGTTTATTGGTTTTTCCCAGAAAAGAACAGTGCAAGACGGCGTGAACAGTCGACGGTGAAATGCGATCGGCTTTTATACACTCTTCACAGCGCACATCACCACAGAGACAGGCGCTCAGATTCTCGAAGCAGAATGTAAGATAAGCGCGGCCACAGGAAAGCGATCCTCGCCAACAAACGAAGGCTCGCCTGTCTTGAGTAAAGTTGTCCTGTCTCCTGTATTGTTGCGCAGTCTCCCAATTATTCCTATGTCTAAACGGGCCAACTAGCCCAACACACAACACTTGTAAACAAGATAAACAATGATTGAACCTAAGGGCCCATGTAGGAAATTAGTATGCAAGGTGGGCGCCAGAACATCGACAGCGCGCGCAGCACGAATTTTGTTTGCGGCCCAAGCTGCACTGCCGTGCGATATGGAGAAAACAAAGTGTCGTGCTATGAAGCGTTCTACCAGCGCTAAACCATTCGTTGCCAGACCGAGTCACACATACACAGCAAGCGGTGGCTGAAAAATGAAGGATAGGCAAACTTTTACGGCCTCGTATGCTGGCTTCGCCGCAACGTGGTGGTTATGCTAAAACAAGAATTTCACTTATGCAGGAACGTTAAAACAGGAATAAAATTCAGTTTACTGTACAGCCGTGCCCCGAACTCACAGACTGCATTGTTGTTGTTTTGTGGGGTTTTACGTCCCAAAACCAGTTCTGATTATGAGAGACGCCGTAGTGGAGGGCTCCGGAAATTTCGACCACCTGGGGTTCTTTAACGTGCACTGACATCGCACAGCACACGGGCCTCAACATTTCGCCTCCATCGAAATGCAGCCGCCGCGGCCGGGATTCGATCCCGCGACCCTCGGATCAGCAGCCGAGTACCTTAGCCACTAGACCACCGTGGCGGGGCAGACTGCATTGTTATGCTGGTGTAAAGACTTGCACTCTATAGTATAGGCGTGCTGAAGAGCGTTCATTAAAAAAAAATTCACAGCATATCCACGGAGTGAATGATGATGTACTAGTTTTAGTTCGTATCGGCTATTTAATTTTTCACGACACCTGCTACCCTTTGGTTGATGCCATAGACTTCTTCGATGTTACCCGGTATGTCCTTGTGTACAAGGAATCCCACGCCGTATTCGCGCCTCTCTGGTAGTCCTCTGTAGCAGAGAACGTGTCCTTCATTAAGCGATAAGTATCCTTCTCCTGGTTTCCTAACCTCGCTAAGGCCAATGATATCCCAATTAATACTGTCATGCAGGTTCTATTGTGGATATTGCTTAGATAGAGACAAAGCCTCAAATCAGGAACAGCGAAGCCATTTTTTGTACACAACAACAAAAACCAATAACAGACTAATATGGAGTTTAAGATAAAAACAGAAAGGGAAAAACGAAAGAAGTAACCAAAACAGAGATAAGTTAATAATATGTCCACAATTCTGCGAGCGGCGACTGGCTAAACGGCGAAGGTTCAGCGGACCGTTGAAAAGGAAGGAAAAACACTTCACCAGCTGTGGCGACGCTTGAGTGGAGTGGAGCGGTGGAGTCGCTGGCAGGTGGTTGCGTTGGCGGAGAGGCTGCTCGCCGAGTGGACGAGCAGACGGGTCGGCGCACGGTTGTAGAAGGCGGCGAGGCTGCTCGCCGAGTGGACAAGCAGACGAGTTGGCGCACGGTTGTAGAAGGCGGCGCCCTCAGGCACAACCGGTCGGTGGCCTCCCTGCGCACATACACAGCGTGGAGGATGGCGGTATGCGCTTGGGCTCGTCCCGTGGCTGACACTCGGCAGTAGAACTCCGATAGCCACCCGAGGTGGCGAAGCTTGCTTCTCGCAGTCGTTCAGCTGCCCGGACCGTCGGGGCGTCTCTTCCCCACGATTACCTGCTCCCGAGGACGTCTGGAAGCTTGGACACTGTCGGGCCCTTCGTGCTCGAGTCCGCAACCCGACGACACGGACCCTGACACCAGCGTCCCTTCCTTCGAGTTCTCAGAGTCCGACTGTTCTGCCAGCTGAAGCCGCAACTGAAGCGTTCCTAACTTCAATTCTTCAATTTCCCTTTCCTTCTTTTCCATTTCCCTTTCAAACTCCATCTGCACTCTTTCCTCCTCTAGTTCTGCTGCTTCGCGTTCGTCACACCACGCCTTTAACTCATCGCCCTCAAGACCCATGCGCCGTGCCAGTTTCTCTAACACTTCCCTTAATTCTGAAGTCATTGTGGAAGATACAATATCTGCGAAAAATAAACGGCTTTGTCCTGTCCTCGTAGCGGACGCCAAATTTTGTGATGATATTTTAAGCAGGTTCTTTTATAGACTCGTTTTCGGACGACTCTCTCAGGCGAAGCCTCCGAGAGTCTAATCAAGGACAAAGCCGTTCTTCACACAACACAACAAAACACAAGGGTTTTAATTTAAACTGATAAGAAAGAGCATAATGAAAGAAGCGCTTGAAAGGAAAAATAAACATCACACCATTAAGAAGGTAGCACGCTCTAATAGCGTCTCTATGGGTGCTACGAGAGTCCTGGCAGTTTAATCCCTAAGGATCCGTCAGTCATGCGTGAAGGCGACGCGAGAGAAGTGCATGGCTCACCAAATCACCGATGAGCTTGAGCGAACCAGTGAACGAAGTGCAGCAGACTTGTGAAGAACACGATGCCAGATGTTTGATGGCGACGGAGGACGTGGGCGGTTAGGCAGCTCGATGAGATGGTACCGGCATCTTGGCCAGGCGTCTCGGTGTGGAACTCGGACCCGCAGCCCGACTGTTCACACTATGCCTGCGGGCACAAGATTCAGGAAGACCTTGCCTGGAGCTTGCGAGCCACTGGGGTTCCTTTGGCTGGAGACAGGTCAGCAGGAGGTCCCGGTCGGGTGAAGCCCTTGTGGCTCGGGTCCGGAACCCGACTGCCGTCTTCAACGCCCGGGCCGGTGGACGATCCGCTGCCTTTCTCGAACCCTCCTTCCTGGAACTGTCTTTCGTGGAACCCCCGAGAATCCCGATGCCGCAAGCTTTTCTTGTCTTTCTGCTTACTTGTTCCTGTCTGATTGGCCACCGCTGTGCCACCGTGTTATTCAGCCAGCGGCAGCTAGGAACTCCGTGGATGTTTGTGGTTGGCTGCTTTGTTTTCTGATCCTATTTCATTTTGCAAGGCCACGCCTTTCTCATTCGTCGTCCTTTTTCATGTGCCGTCCTCCCGGTCCGCGAGCGTCTTCTCACCGTCGTCTTCTTTTTAATTGCGTCCCTTCTTTTGCTTTTCTCGCGCACTTTTCGAAATCACTCTGGTCGCGCACTCCACACATCACAAATACCCCTTAATTCTTCTAGTAGTTCAGCTAATCTGGCTTCGCTTGAAAGAGTTCGCGTGTTAAGAGTCGCTACGTTTAGTTTCCAATGGCATCCTGTCCGAGTCCAGAGGCTTTTTGAGTCTTTTGTTCCCATTCCCGCGTGGTCGCATCCGCGGCTAGAAGCTCCGTTGTTGTCATCGTCGTACGTCCAGGATTTGGTTGGTCCGGTAACTTGGGAGGTGTTGCCATGGTGTTGCACCAGGGGGGCCAGTTCCTGTTCTGGTGCTCAGGTGAGTTGCGTATATGAAGCACGGTGATGGTGGGCGCCCATATGCATCTTTTGTCCAAAGGCTCCTCGGGGGGAGGAGACTTTCAGAGGTGTTACAGTGTGTGGGTTAGTCAGTGTATTTGTTAAAGGGAGGTAGGGGATACAAAGAAGATACCTCAGGAGCTCAGAGAAAAGGTAAAAGCTTTAAAAAGAAAGAAAAAAGAAAAAAATAACTTACACTCCTCTAGGATTCGAACACGGCACCACTTGGTCCACTACAAAAGCATGGCCGAGTCGTCTGGGTTGTCGGGTCGCCGATGTATTTGAGAACAGATTCCTGCTGCGCCCTCTCGTGAGTTGTGATGCGATTAATTTCAAAATGTCCGCGGTGCAGCATTTTTGCTGATTTCGAATACAAGGAAGGCATGCCTTATTTTCTCGCCTGCGACGCGGGAGTTTCCGCCGTGTTTGTCGCATCATCCCGTGCAGTTTGGCCTGTGGTTGTGGCCGTAAAGTGGTTGTCTCAGAGAGAAAGAGAGAGGGAGGGCGAAAGGAGGGCGAGAGCTGGGGGGGGGGGAGGCAGGGGGGCGTGAAGTAAGGAGTGCCAAAGGTTACATGGCGACCTTGCTCGCACTTACGGGATCGCCGTGAAAATAAGTTCTGTTTTCGTTGGCCAGCGTTCAGCCTACTTTGCAATGTTGAAAGCGGTTGCCGATTCCTCGGACGTGCTACGGCCTTGTAATTAAGACAGAAACAAAACTCATCGTGTGTTGTGCTCGTAGCGCGTACCTCATTTCTTGTCCGTTTACCCTGCTAGGAGACTTTTGCGAATAGCTTATCACGGTAGCGCTAATTTGATAGCAAACAAGCTCTGATATCGTTAAATATTGGTAAGTTGCTATTTAGTGCAGGAGTTATAGCAGTCAGAGCGGAAGTCCTAATATGTCGTTTCTGACGTATTCTTATAAGGTCGCTTTCACAAAACACTGGTATCTCATTAAGTTTTTTTTCTTTTCGCCTGGCAGTTACAATCGTTTGTGTTTTTCGAGAATGTGCGCGCACGTATATGCCTTTTCCCTTCAACAATCGGTTTACAGTCAGCGCCTGACTTGTTCTTTCGTGTGCCTACTTTGCACCTATTCGCGCAGAAATAATATAATCTCAGTTGGTAAGCTCACGAGGCGTGTCAATAGCGGCCATCGTTGGCGTACTTGGTAACACAATTCAAATATGATCTACTATATATATATATATATATATATATATCCCGTCTGCGTCTGCGCGGTGGCTAGGCACGATATGTGGCATGGAATTCAAATAATAAAGAGAACTACATTACTACTGTGTATAAACAATACCAACGCCTTAAAAAAATCTAATAGGACTAGAATAATATTTTGAGGAACGTTTAAAGTTAGCAGCTTATTAATGCGGATATTTAAGGGCTTCCTAGCCGGCGATTCAAGTGCGTCATGCTTTGAGGCATTTCTCATCTTAAGTAGGAGCAGTCGTGCATGTTCGGACGGGATTAACTTTATACTGGTGTTCCGAAGTGCGAGTAGATAATCTTCAACGCGTGTAGGAGGAGAAGGAAAGGTGTACATTCCTATAATGGTTCGAATACCTCTATTGAGAGATTTAGAATAAAGAGCGTTGCTCACCCCCTGGGAGGGGTTTGCGCTTCGATGCGGGGCTTGAGATGTTCACCCAGTTACAGACATCACGCCAGCATCCAGCACTCTGAGTTTGGTACGGCATTGTATCGTTTTTAAATCTATCTTGCGCGTCCGTGTTCTATTCAGTTAGAAGTGAGTGAGAGGGGTGTGGGGTTACGCACCAACGACCAGCCACAGTGACGAGGCTGTAGAACAGTCTTACGAGAATGCAGAAACGGCAATGAACAAGGTACACACCCAATATACCATTGTTATGGGGGACTTCAACGCGAAAATAGGAAAGAAACTAAGAGGAGAACGTGCAGTCGGTAATTACGGAGAAGGAGATATATATATAGCAGAGGTGACATGCTCGTGGAATTCGCCGAAAGAAATCACCTCCGTGTAATGAATACTTTCTTCAAGAAACGTAAGAACAGGAAATGGACGTGAAAAAGCCCCAACGGAGAAACGAAAAACGAAATAGATTTCATAATGTGCACTGATCTGTGTATAGTACAGGACACAGAAGTGTCCTGTACTATACCCAGATCAGTGCACATTATGAAACCCTCCCAGCTAGCACACAAAGGATTTAAGACGTCTTCGAGACGGATATCCGAGACGTTAACGACGTCTCAGAGACGGCACGCGTAAGAAGTTTTGGTCTAGAAGACGTCGTATATCTCGTCTAATGTCCGTCTTGTTGCCCATAAACGAGACGTTTCCTGAACGTCTTTGAAACGTCTTCAAAAAGCTGGTCTTTTCGACGGCTTGGGGGAGCCTCCAATAATCCCATTTACCGGGATTTCTGAATCCGTTTAAAGACTTACCAAAGACGTCATCAAAAAGCTGGTCTTTTCGACGGCTTGGGGGAGCCTCCAATAATCCCATTTACAGGGATTTCTGAATCCGTTTAAAGACTTACCAAAGACGTCATCAAAAAGCTGTTCCTGAAATGTTAGCCGTAATCTGAAAAAGAAGCAGGAATAGTGCTCGGGAACGGGGCGTGCCCACCAAAATTTTGATCTGGTTACCACCCTCAGAATGTAAGCTAACGCCTGAGGGGTAAAAATAACCACAAAACATTTTTTTGCACCCCTCAGGCATTAACTCCGTGGTTCTGAAGGTGTCAACGGGATCATAATTTTGGGGGGCACCCCCATCCGCGGACGCCGTCCCTGCCTTTGTGGTAGTAGCTGCGACCTGCTATGTTATCAGCAGCACCATAATCTTTTCGATGCTGCAGAGTGGGGGGTAGTGCCAGCAGAATACTTTCGTAGTTACATCCTAGGAAGAAGTCCTGGCATCGCAGTTGCCTGGAATTCTTTTTTTTTTTTCGTGGTTAAAGGCATCAGCACTGAGTGCAACAGAGCAAAAATAGTGCAGTAAGGTAGGTACACAGTTCGCAACAAGGCTTCATCAGTCTTAGCATTTAAGTCAAAATTGGCTGTCATGAATACAAAAATCAATCTAGCATGTAATTTGTTGAGTATGAAGGCAAATCTACCAAAAATAGTAATGACATTACTATATCTTTCTGCAGTGAAGGATAGACAGTTTCATGGCAAGCGGCCTAGCAAGGAGGCCTCTATGCCAATGATCACGCAGTCGAAACACTGCTACATCATCATTTTATTGAGAAACTAACTTGTGCAAGTTCAAAAAAGACGAAAATGAGAAATGCCAGAAAAACAAAACAACAAATATTCAAGAGCAAGTGCAGAAGAAATACTTTAAATATATTTGGAACTTATTAAACACTAGAGGCTCACAAAAGAGCACTAGTAGTCACACAATAATCAACAGCCAAACGACTATGCGCTTTTCACCATGAGAGCAGCGCATCCGGTTATATGAGCAGAGACAGAACAATGGATGACTGTGTGACAGCCGCTTTCAATCACGTTATGCAGTATCTTCACCGCATAAAATCAAGGAATATAAACACAAGAACTCAAATATGACTCAGACATGAAAGTGAAAATTTGTCTAGGACATCAGCTGATGTTATGAAGCAAACTTTAAAAGACAACCAAAAATATCAATCAAGTGTCAACGAATATTGACCAAAGTGACCTTCAAAGAAATTAGCGCATGAAATATTAACAAAATCGGTATAATGAGCAAGGTCGCAATGCAGCGCACAATCTCTCACAGCGAGCAACGTTACATCGAGGCAACCTCCATTTCATAATGAAGCTACATACGTGCTCGAAGTTGAATACAGTGGAGACAGCATTGAGGCGACGAAAAAGAAAAAAAGAAGCAATATTCTCAATTACATATACAAAATACAGATGTGGCTCTCTACAAAGCACTGTATTACGCACATATATGCAAATCTGACATGAACGGAGATCAAACTGGCAAGCATCAGTTGGAAGCCAAAAAAGAAAAAAAGAAGAAGATTTTGGCACCCAGCACATGAAGCTATTCCTAAAAGGGACTTCAAATAACCATCAGGTCTACATGTGCAGGATTAAACTGAGAGTCTTCGAATTTCGCCCTGTTTCACATTTAAGGAAAACACTGTTACCTTATACCTAGTCATTAAACAAACACTTCGAACAGCCAACTCCTTTGAGAATGCAACCTCCACCAAACGCGCAACCAGTTCACGTTCACGCTCATCAAAAACTAGTTGTAGTGTCCAGGCTTAGTGCAGCTGGTGAATACGATGCTACTGGCATCATATGACACGCTGAAACCGCCGTCGCGGAAATGCTTTCAATGTAGAACCTCGGTGGGGCCGTGGTAGAACACAGTTGGTGCCCTATCAGGTTATCCGTACAACCGCCGATTAAACCGCATGTATTCCTGCAAACGAAAAAAAAAAAAAAATGGGGCCGCTATTTTCTATAAAGCTGTTCTACAACTGTGCTTTGAGGAACGAAATTTGAAATGCATCTCTGTCATAGACTGCGCCCTTTACAGGAAGTGTTCATAATATCCTGCAACTTGCAATAGATAAACACTCGAAATGAATTTTCCTCGAATGCCTGGTACTTCTGCACTGCTGCCTGCACCATATATATATATATATATATATATATATATATATATATATATATATATATATATATATATATATATGTATAAAAATTTAACGAAGCAACAAACTATGAAGCCTAGGAAAACATAGGAGAAGTTATTGGGGTTCTTAATTGTAGTATTATACTTGTGAAGTAGGAAGGAATTTAGGCGGACGAAAAGACAAACCTGCCTTCTGTGGGAACCGAACCAACGACCTTCGGATAAGGCGTCCGATGATCTACCGCTGAGCTACGAAGGCGGTCGTCTCCACCCCCACTCCCCCGTCCCTTTTATCGGGTCTATGTGCACATACAATCTAACACTCACAGGATTGTATGTACCTATGTACATATATACGAAGGTCAGCGAGTTCCGCCGAAGCTTGGACGCTCGTGCTAGATGCCCAGCGATGAAAAGGAAGAGAAGAAAGAAGTCAGGATACAACAGCCGGCCTGCGGCAAAGGCGCTGTGTCTATGTCTCTATCATTTACAATATACAGTGGTGTTCGGGCCATCTCCGCAGGAAACTTGATGCATCTCCTGATGCTACCACCGCCGAATAGTATGGCACTCGTGAACGTTAAACTGCACATTACTGATTCGTAGTTTATTTTGGACGCATTCCCATACACAGCATGTAGAAATCGGGCGACACACATGCTTCACACTTAGACTGTGAGAATATTCTTCGAGGCGTGCTTACTTGCTCACTGCGCACTCGGTATGAAAGGGTCCCTGCAACACTTTTCGAACGCACTGAGCAAACGGTGCCAATCAATCGTTGAGGCTTCTGTGAACGTGTGAGCCAAATGTTATTGTGCTACAAGCAGCAGTCGATTTGCAGTTTCATTTTAAATACATCATGCAATCGCCTGCAATTGTTCCAACAACTGACGTCACTAGCAGCACCGACCAACGACTTGCCTGCTCTTCTTTCAACAAGTAACGTCACTGGCGCCAACGACTAGGACCCTTCGCTCACCTCGGTCTTTTTAAAGACAGGCACTCAGATTGCCTTTATTTCTTTAATGCAAAATGAACAAATATATATATAGGCAAATGAGTTCTGCGGAAACCCGCAAGGGTGGGTAACGTTTGCCTTGTGCTACAAAACGGGTGGCTGCTAATTTTTCCTTTCATGAACAAATATATAATTGCAGACTACCTTTCCGTGACCGTAAGTTCAGCCAGTGATATATCTGCCTCGAAAAAAGTAGTCGACGGCCTAGTGACATTTGTTGGAACGAAGAGCAATGTTAATTACAGCTGTGTTTGAAACCAAATAAAAAATTCCCTGGTGCACGCAGTTCAATAATACCTGGCTCACACGTTCACAACAACCTCCACGACTGTTAGGCATCGTTTGCCATCGAGATTCCAAATGTCGCAGGGCTCCTTCATTAAATGGGACCTTCAAGGTCGCGCGATCTACGGGCACAGTGACTGCGCATCACATCTGTGCATAGCATCAACAAATTTTCGCTGTGGCTTCGATTTCGCCTGCAAAAACTGCCTTCAATGGCCAGGTAATAGTGAATTTAGTACAATGCAACGAAATATGGCTCATTTGGGGTAGCGAGTATGTCACGGGGTAGGAGGAAAACGTCAAACGTTCCGCTGAAAACTGTTGAATGGCACCGTGGCTTTGATTTGACGATATAGGTAGAGGCATGCACAGCTGGATCCCGGCACCGGACAAGCTGGCGGCGCCCATACTAAATAATAAAAATAAACAAAATACGTCCAAACGTTCATGTATAAGTCGTCGTAACACGCCGCTCACCCATAGCCCGACGTACTAATTTAGTTCGTCGTTCGTCGCCTTATCATCACTGTCCTACGCTATCAGCCCAGCAACATGGTTCAAGTCTTCACTCCCCAGTCCGTACCACGTGAAACACTGGACAGCTTATGGCATACCAAAAATCTACTGTACACAACAGCGTCCCTGTAACACCACTGTGGAACCAGATAACAGGTCGTGTAATTATTTTGGTATTTGCGGTCTGCAAGAATAACGAACCCCAAATGCAGAAAACCGCAACAGCGTGGACAATGAGAAATAATAATAACGAACATTCGCAAACGAGTCACATGCCTCTGACAAAGCTTAAATATGACCGAGAACGAGCACAACGACACTCATGCTCATATGAATGCTGAGCTGCGAGAAGTCATTCCACCACCATAAGACGTCATGATTGCCTGCTTCAGTTCTGCTGACATGCCACAATAAACAATGCGCGATTTTCACATCCACATCACATGCACGTAAATTTCGCAGCTCTGAACTGAAATCTCACGACTGCAATGCAACAGTGAAAGGACGCGCGGCAACGGTTGCCCTACAACATGCGATATCACATGCATGTATTCGTCTGTGTAAGACACGAGTAAATTACTACTACCCGACATTGTTGTACATGCGCTGCACTCGCTACCCGTAACGACCAAATGACAGGATGGTGGGAACGAAGCCAATGCACTCGTTACTCACTAATCAGGCTGAACACGCACATAGACCTAAGAAAATTTCAGAATGCAATCATACACGATGATCTGAATAATAAAACCACAGTTGCGTTGCTTTGCGTTCAATGCGTCAACTATCTTAGACCTTACATAGCATTAATCCTCCTTGTATCTGTCACAGACCGATTCGCCCTATCCACGGAACACATGAGTGATCTCACAGGCATCATGCTAAGCCATTCAAATGTGGTACTTACATTTATTTTCGGCGAGACGTAGTTATTGGTGTTACGGGATCCAGTCACAGAAGCGCCGGAATTGAACCAGGGTTAACATAAGGAGGAAAGTAGAAAGAACATAATGCCACCACACAAACACACGCAGCAGTTGCAGCACGCTAACAGGATTTTCCCAGAAACGAAGGAAGAGCCGGCCGCCAACAACTTGACCACACTGACTCCACGACCAACCACGCAAACGAGCTTCGCTGCCTTTGCTTCGTGTCTCCGCGTGTTTGCGCCAGCCTGCGCCCTCTCGCCTCATCTCCCCGGTAACCGGCGAGAAGGAGCCAGACATTCTGGCGCCTCCCTCCCGGCCCCATTGCAGCTGGCGACACCTCGGCGCCGTGCATTGTGTCGACGCCCGCCGACGCTTTGGGGAGGGAGGGGGTGGGGGGCGGTATTCTTCCACGTCTGCTTACCGTCTTGCGTAGGACGTTTCGAAGACGGATTCATTGTCCCTTTGATGTCGCTGCCCCTTAGTTCGCGTGGCTGACGTCTCAAAGACGTCAGCCACGCGAACCAAGACGTTAATCCCCCAATAAGACGTCTTTTTGGTCTTGTGTGCTAGCTGGGCTATGAACATTATTACCCAGATCAGTGCACATTTGTGAAAGATTCGGCACATTTTGTAAAAATTTTAAAAGAGATTCCCTTGGACGACGATGACCGGTTGGTTTCCTTCGACGTGAAATCGATGTTCACGTCAGTACCTGTAGATTTCGCTGTGGAATGTCGCAGACAAGTGCTCCAGAAAGATAAGTCCCTACCTTCAAGAACGCCTTTCGAGGTTGAAGATCTATGTCATGTCCTGCATTTCTGTCTGAGTAACTCTTACTTTGTGTTCAATGGGAACTATTACAGACAAATATTTGGAACAGCCATGGGCGCTTCCGTTTAGGTGACATGTGCAAACCTGGCCTTGGAATCCATCGAGAGCAAAGCTTTGGCTACTTTCGAGCACCCTCCAAAGACTTTCCTTCGGTACGTAGACGACTGTTTCTGCGTAATCCAAAACTCTCAAGTGCGACTATTCTTGGACCACCTGAACTCTATTGAACGGTCTATTGAATTCACGGTAGACGAAGAGAGCAGCGGACGCATAGCCTTCCTCGACGTCCTTGTTCAGCGCTCTTCCGGTGGTTTCTCTTGTGAGGGATGGGAGAGCTAGGCATGAAGGCTGAGGCGTGGTAAAAACGAGAAGAAATGCGCTTTATTCGCACATACTAAAAACGTGCCGTCCGCGCCGGCGGCGGGAGCGAGATTCTGAGTCCCGGCCCTCGCTTGGGCCTGCAGTTGCACTTCCACAATGGCGCTGCAGGTAGCGCTAGTGATCAGCTAGGCCGCTACGCCACCGTATGTGCGGGCGCTCACATCCGGCTCCTCCTTGTTGGACCAAGTCCCTTTGGTCTGGGAAAGGGGCACTGCTGGGTGGCTTCACTGCGAGAGGGAATAGTCCTTCAAGAGCTCGGGCGGGCGCGTTCCATGGTGGGTAACAAAAGCAGTTTTTGCTTGGTCTTCTTCACGAACTTGCCAGTAAGCAAACTTTAGGTCAAGGCAGGCGAAGTACTCTGAACCAGCAATGTCATCCATGATGTCATCCGCATGTGGAAGTGGCTGCACGACACTCACAGTCATCTTGTTTAGGGGCACATAGTTAACGCAAAGGCGCTTCTTGCTACCTCGGCTGAAAACCACTGCGGGGAATGCCCAAGGCCCTAAGGCCGGAAGAATGATGCCTTGCCGAAGGAGTGTGCTTGTTTGGGCCTCAAGAAAACGACGGTCTGCAGCAGAGTAACGGTAAGGGGATCGACTGTATGGCACAGCGTCGGGAAGCAGGTGAATTGAGCATTCAGCACCTTCGTACAGACCTAGGTCACCTTCTTCACGAGCGAACACTTCAGCGTGCTTCGACAGGATGCTCCTAATTTCCCGTTGCTGATGTGCTGGCATGTGGCTACCGATCTGAGCGGCGGGCAAGGATGGGTCAATGCAAACCTCAGTTGTTGGAGAAGCGGCTTGCTTGCATTCAAAAGACGGGTGGTTGGTGTTTGAAACGTCATCTTGGCAAGATAGTGCTAACCATGGGGGTTCATCTGGGCCTGGGAGCGGCATTCGCTGGAGGCCTCCTAAGCTGTGGTGTCCAGATACATGGCAGTTGAAGGAGGATCCCTCGATCATAACAGCATTCGACATCCCGGGCAACAGTCGTTCATGGCACCGCACACTTGTTCCTGTGGTGGAATGACGAATTTCAGTTGGCATGGGTGGCTGGAACACCAACTGTGCGTGACTTGCGGAAAACCAGTCTTCGCCAAGTATAAGTGGCACGGCATTGTTGTCGAGGGCAGCGGCTTCAACTAAACCAGTGATGGGTCCCACCGAGATCTTCAAGCAGATGGCACCAGCAGGAGCCACTGTCGTTCCTCCAACGACAACAAGAGGGGGTCTGGTCCAGGGCAGGAGGGGTAAGGAGCTGACCAGGTGACGAGAAACAAGTGTCACTTTAGAGCCACTGTCTGGAAATGCGTCCACCTGGCCTATCCCAGCAATTGTGGCGTTGACAAGGGCGCACTGGACCAACGATCCATCAAGGGTCTCGGAAAGGGTGCTGTGTAGAGCTGGCGAAGGATGCGTTGTAGATGGTGGGGCAGTAGCTCTAGATGGGCACTTGGATGCGAGATGTCCCTTTTGGCGGCACTGGAAGCACACGGCTTCGGCCAAGTTCTGGCCAGGACGGTAGGCAGGAGCACCATGCCTCGCGGAGATGGCGAGGTATCGAGCCTCTTGTTGGTCTACTGGTAGAGCTGAAATTCGCTGTGGCGCTCTTGTTTTGTCTGATACCGCCTGAACATTCATGCGCTCTTCAATGTGGTGGGGCGCCTGTGGGCTTGGCGTTGATAACTTGGCGCTCGAATACACTGGGCGCGGGAGTCGGCGAGACGAGTGGCTCAATGTTTGGTCAAGATGCGTTACGATGTCCATATACGCGGCGACGGTTTCTGGTCGTTGGGCTGCAATAGTAGTGGCCAGGTTCACGTCGGCGATGCCCTGAAGGGCGTACTCTATGCTCTGAGTGTCGGTGAGCGTGACTGGGCATCCCGAAATGAGCTTCAACTTCGCCAGAGAGTAGTTCACAAGGTTCTCCCCGTGCGCTTGTACGCGACAAGTAACAGCTTGTTGCCACTGTAGCAAGGTTTGCTTGGCGCTGAATTGATCTAAGAAAGCTTGCCTGAAGGCTTCCCAGGTGGGGCACTGACGGCCAATGACTGCTTTCCAATCCGCGGCTGCTCCCCGAAGCTTTCCCAAAGCGACGGCGAGGAGGGTTGAAGGCTCCCACGAAGCTAGGTTTCGAGTTCGTTCCAACTCTTCAATCCAGTGGGACGCTGAAATGCTGCCGTCTCCACTGTAAGTAGGAAGCGAAGCGGACAGGTCTGGAAGAGTAGTGACTTGGACTGGGGCTGCAGCGCGTTGGGACACGTGAAGGAGCTGTTGAAGTAAACCCCTCAGCAACTCGGTACTTTGGGCTGCATCGAAGGTCGGTGGCGACGTAGTGTTCGGGCGCTGGCTGGGCGCTGCGGAGTCTGGGGGAGGCAACTGTGATGTGGTTAGGCGGTTTTGGGCGATATCGGCGAAGAGACGGTTGATTACTTCTTCCTTCGACCCGGCGGTGTCCAGGTCTCGGCGAGCCAACTCTTCACGGAGGAAATCCGCTGTAAAGCCGGCGAGGTCCTCAGGCGTAGCCTCGCTCCAATTCACGAGCGGCATGGCGTTCACAACAAAGTAGCACAAGAGTCACGAGAGACGAAAAGGCGGGCAGGTCAGACCTTTTGGGCTCTGCAGGCGAGCTACTTCATCGGGCGGGCGGGTGTGGGCGTCAGCACGACGGTTGGCGAAAACAAATGGCAAGGCGCGAAATGACTCGGACGAAGCGGGCGCGAGGCGTATCGGGCGGCGGGCACTACACAAAGGACGATGCGCTGTGCGGCCGGTCCGGCGGTTCACTTCACGAAGCGGGCAAAAGGCGACGTTCCAGGCGTGGTTCGGGGTCGACTGCGCCAGTTGTGAGGGATGGGAGAGCTAGGCATGAAGGCTGAGGCGTGGTAAAAACGAGAAGAAATGCGCTTTATTCGCACATACTAAAAACGTGCCGTCCGCGCCGGCGGCGGGAGCGAGATTCTGAGTCCCGGCCCTCGCTTGGGCCTGCAGTTGCACTTCCACAATGGCGCTGCAGGTAGCGCTAGTGATCAGCTAGGCCGCTACGCCACCGTATGTGCGGGCGCTCACACTCTACAACCGTGCACAGAAAGCCCACACATTCGGCAGGTACCTCAGCTTTGCTCGGCGCATCCCATAGGCCACAAACGCTCTGTGGCGGCATCCCTCTTCAAGCGTGCGCTCCGTCTTTGCTCAGACGATTCCGCGAGAAGGCAGGAATACGCTAAAGTAAAACATGACCTCACAGGCAACGGCTACCCTCGCCAACTACTACGTCAGCAGGAACTCCGCTCCAGAGAACCTCCTGAAAACAATCCAAGCGATAGGAAAAAACCTGCACCCATTCCATATGCTCCTGGCGTAAGTGAAACCCTTGCGAGAATCTTCAAAAGCTATGACGTGCAAGTCGCACACGTGCCCTCGCACAAATTAAGAAGCCAACTGCTCCGCGTTAAAGATCCTTTGGAACGTGAACGCTACCCTGGAGTTGTATATAAGATACCTTGTCAAGACTGCCGCGCATCATACATAGGAGAAACAGGCAATTTCAAGCGACGTATCAAGCAGCACCAGAATGACGTAGCTAAAGGACATGCTGCCGCCAACGCATTAGCTGAACATCATCTTAACACAGGTCACAACATTGACTGGAATTCAGCGACTGTCATCGGTACCGAAAAATAACTGTCATCCCGCCTTCTTTTGGAATCATTGTTAATCCAGTGGACGCAGCACACACTTAACCGGACACGTGGAAATCTACACGATACTTACACCAGATCATTGCGCCATCTACTACGCATATAAAGGCACGGCCCAATTTTCTCACGTTTGTATGTGAAGAAGAGACCCGTAGTGGTCTCGAAACGTCATAAATTCTTTTTAGTTGTAACTTTGGCGAGTGTTTGTTTATTCGCAAGAAATGTATGCCCCTCGCCAGACGGTGTTCCGTCGAACCCTGGACTATAGGACACAGAAGTGGTTAATAAGGTCAGAATTAGCAACCATAGACTAGTAAGGGCGAAGATATCCCTCAATCTAAAGCGAACAAGGACAAAGTTAATCACACGGAAACAGGCCAACCCCGATGGCGTCAGGGCGAAAAGAGAAGAATTTATAATTGCACTTAAGAACAAGTATGACGCTCTAGGACAGGAAGATAATGAGGACATAGAGAAGATGAACGAAGACATTACTAAGCTGATCACCGAAGCAGCGATCGACGTAGGAGGCAAAGCACCAAGACAAGTTGTGAATAAGCTCTCGGAAGCTACTAAAAATCTAATCAAACAACGCCAACAGATGAGAATAACTAACTCAAGACACAAGATAGAATTCGCCGAGCTGTGTAAGCTCATGAAAAGTAGAGTCAGGGACATACGTAACCATAACGTGAAGAAATAGAAGCAGCCGTCAGAAAAGGAGTCAGCATCAAAACGACTAAAAGGAAGCTTTGTGCGGGAAAGAACATAATGCATGCAGTGAAAGATAAGCAGGGCAACATCGTTACTAACTTCAGTGATATAACCAGGGTGGCCGAGGATTTCTATTCCGAACTATACCGCTCAAATACGGGTCTCCCTACCATGAGTGTATTAGATGTCGATCAGGACTACGAAATCCCATGCTTCATTGCGGAAGAAGTTAGGGAAGCAATTAAGGGCATGTCCCGCGGAAAAGCAGCTGGAGAAGACGGCATAACCGTCGACTTGATCAAAGATGGCGGAGATTTCCTTACTGGAAAGCTCGCGACACTATACACACAATGCCTCAAAACTTCAAATGTACCAGTCAGCTGGAAAAACGCAAACATTCTATTATTACATAAGAAGGGAGATGTAAAGGACTTGAAGAACTACAGGCCAATCAGTCTACTCTCAGCACTTTACAAAATATTCACAAAGGTTATCTCAAACAGAGTAAGGGCCACACTTGAATTTAATCAACCAAGAGAGCAAGCAGGGTTCAGAAAAGGATACACTATCATGGACCACCTGCATGCGATCCACCAAGTAATCGAGAAATCCGCTGAATAGAACAAACCCCCCTATATGGCTTTCATAGATTACGAAAAGGCTTTCGACTCGGTAGAGATACCAGCAGTTCTGGAGGCACTACGTCGTCAAGGAATACCTGATAGCTACATAAACACAATAGCCAACATCTATAAAGATTCCACAGCCACCCTGCTCCTCCATAAGGAAAGCAGAAAAATCCCAATACAGAAAGGTGTCAGACGGGGAGATACAATTTCTCCAATGCTATTTACTGCATGTTTGGAAGAAATCTTCAAAAGTTTAGACTGGGAAGAGACTAGGGCTCAGGATTAACGGCGAATATCTAAGTAACCTGCGATTTGCCGACGACATAGTACTATTTAGCAATGATGGCGACGAATTGCAAAAGATGATTGAAGACTTAAGCCGAGAAAGCGCTAAGGTAGGATTAAGGATGAACATGCAGAAAACAAAGATAATGCTAAGTAGCACGGCGAAAAAACGTCTATTCCCGATGGAAACCCATACATTAGAAGTCGTAGAAGAATATCTGTGCCTAGGACAGCTACTTACTGGAGAACCCACCGATACAAAAGAAATCCACCGTAGAATAAACATGGGATGGCGCGCATATGGGAGACATTCCCAACTCATGAACGGAAACCTACCCCTATCACTCAAGCGGAAACTATATAACTACTGCATCGTGCCAGTACTGACTTACGGATCGGAAACCTGGAGAATTACAAAGAAGCTAGAGAGGAAGTTAAGAACCGCGCAGCAGGCGATGGAACGGAATTGATAGGCGTTGCACTAAGGGATAGGAAGACAGCCGAGTGCGTCAGGGAACAAACGGGGGTCGCCGACATAATGAACAATATTAAGAAGAAAAAATGGACATGGGCAGGCCACGTGATGAGAAGGCTAGATAATCAATGGAGAGTTAGAACGACGGAATGGATACCAAGAGAGGATAAGCGCAGCCGTGGGCGGCAGAGAGTAAGATGGGGGGACGAAATCAAGAAATTCGCAGGCATCAAATGGAATCAGCTCGCGCAGGACAGGCAAGGATGGCGAGGATTGGGAGAGGCCTTCGTCCTGCAGTGGACGTAGGATGGGCTGATGATGATGATGAATGATGATGAGTGTGCGAAGCTCCGGATGTTCATCGCAGATCGTGCCGAGTTCCGGATTAATTTAGTTAACGCGCACGCTACGAATCCTTATGGTTCAACTGCGCACAAGTGAGATCTCCCACCGGCACTTTATTGCAAGTCAAGATCCAGTGCCTATATATAATATATAGGTGGCCGGTGAACGGTTCTCCAGCGCGAGCAGTCGGCGCGTGCGTGCGTAGTGTGTGTGTGTGTGTGTGTGTGTGTGTGTGTGTGTGTGTGTGTGTGTGTGTGTGTGTGTGTGTGTGTGTGTGTGTGTCCTGCTTTTCGATTCAGTAGAATGGCGAAAGGTTAACCCCTCCCTCAACGACCGCCCATTTTGAACTGAGAGTTCCATTCATACTTGTGATCACAGTCGACCAAAAAGCAAATATTACGCATATCTGAGGAGCAACATCAATACGTAGGTATTAGAGGGTGTGTTCCTTTAGTAGAAAATACATAGATGCGTACACAATAAAAATTGGCAGATCCCACGTGCAGTTGGAATCAAGGAAATACGAAGCACGCATCAGGAACGTAACATGGATTTGCCTTGTTGTCTCGCTATACCGAGTTTGGTACATATGAAGTTAACGAAACGGCCGCAAGAGCACCATGACTGTGGCAGGTAAACCATGCCGCTCATACACGCATGTCACGATTCTAACGTTATGACCTGTCATTTCCGTTCGTCATGCAGTAGTGTTGTGCCATAGCAATTTTGGTGTACATCCCATTAACGAAACGATCGAGTAGCATGTAGATCATGCCGCTCATGACATGCATGTCAAGATTTTTCATGTTATGACCTGTCATTTATGATCGTCATGCAGTCATGTGCCAAACAAATTTTCGTATACATCCCATTAAGTAAACGGTAGTATAGCGCCAGGACCATGGCATGTAAATCATACCGGTCATGACGTACATATCATGCTTTTCATGTTATGACCTGTCATTTATGTTCGTCATGCAGTCATGTTGTTGCATAGAAATTTTCCTATAAATCCCACTAAATGAACGGCCAAGAGAGCACCAAGACCGTGGCACGTAAATCATGTAGCTCATGACATGCATGTCATGATTGTCATGTTATGACCTGTCATTTACGTTCGTGATGCAGTCATGTTGTGGCATGCCAATTTTCGTATACATCCCGTTAAGGAAACGCGTGGCATGTAAATCATGTCCTTCATGACATGCATATCATGATTTTCATGTTATTACCTGTCAGTCATGTTCGCCATGTAGTCATGTTGTGGCATACCAATTTTCGCATACATACAAACTGTGGCGTTGTTTTATCACGTGACACAAAACCCCCTACGTAGTAAAATAGGGCAATAACGTCCTTTTACTACCTTTCTAACAGGTGGTAGTAAAACTATGTCATATGCTCATTTGACCTCAACGAGACGTAGTAATTTCGAAAACAAGGGAGTTTTTAAGGCTCATGAGCCGCAAAAACCCAAATATCGGGCAACTTTTGCTTACAGTGTAATTCTAAAGACCCTAGTGCTTGTCAGGATGCGCAAAAGCGGACGTTTCCTATGCAGTTCTGCATACTACGCAAGCTTCTTGCGTTTCCCGATATCATGGCCAGATGGCGCCCATATCTCACGCTCGTGCCTAACGGGTAGCACAAGGCAGCGGAACGGCCGCCCGCCACTCCGGCCGGTCCCTTTCTCTCCTCGCGTCTCTTCGTTTTCCCTCTCGCTTGCGCGACTCCTCGGCGAAACAGAAACACGCGAACCGGGACTCATGTAGTACGGCCGGTAGAAGACTATCGTCTTTCGACGATATTTGCAGCGAAGCACGGAGATACGAGGCCATTTTTTTCAATCAGGAAGCTCGCTAGAAGACGCTGCCTGCGTCAACGTTGTCTCTCGCCGGTGAGGGCGCGTTCTCCTTCTTTGCGAGCTGGTGGGGCGTTCATCGAAGAAAGAGCGTTTGCATAGTCAACGCGCGCCTTTCGCTCTCTCTCTGTCTCACAAGACAGCAGATGGAAGAGTGAGAGAGGTAGCGCGCCCCGAGGCACGCGCCGAGCGCGAGCTCGAGCCTCCAGGCGCGCGAGCTCTCGAGCGCGAGCCTCCCGGCGGCGCGAGGTGGCTACATACATACGACGATGACTACTACTACTACTACAGAGGAGGGAACGACCCACACCCTAAGGAGCTTCGCCCCTAAGAGTGCCCACCGGGCCCCACGTTTCCCCGCCCTTGCGCCATGGTAGGTAACCGGTTGCACTGCTGAGCTCTAAGAGGCGGGTTCGAATCCCAGTCACGGCGGCCGTGCTCCGATGGGGGAGAAATTCATGCACTCTTGGAGCCCCAGGTAGTGAACACTGGAGGACCGCATCGGGGCTTGCCTCGTCGCCGTTTTGCCTCCATAAATTACTATTACCACACTGGTCATTCCCTCGATTCTCACTCCAACGAGCCACCACAAGGAAGCGGTGGTAACATCATTGTTGAGTCGGAGGGTGTGTTTTTCTGCAGAAGAGAGAAAGAAGGAGGACCAGAAGGTCAAGTGCCAAGTAAAAAAAGGATGGTTATTCCAAAGCCTTCTTTGAAAAGCTCGTCCTTCGAGAGAGCCGCCTCCCACAGCTTCTTTCCAAAAACAGCGACCCAGCGTCGACCAGCTGTGCAAGGGTGCTTATCCCCATGTCAAAGGCACAAGCCAAGCACTTGAAACTTGTCCTCTCAGCGCAAGGACTAAAAGTGGCCCAAAAACCATCCAAGACGCTTGGCCGCTTCTTTCTACACTCTAAGCCAAAACCGAGCAAATTGGGAGTAACTACTGCCGTTCGTCTCCACGACGTCCACTTAGTCCTCAAGAGATCAACTGCAGGCCAGTAGCGCCGTGTGCAAAAGAGCAACAGTTGCACCGTGAGGAGCAAGCGGTTGCACCCCCGGAGGCTTTCCTCGAGTGTATGCAGCCGCCAAAGAACGACCAGCATGCGCGTAAGCTGCAAAAATATGCTCTTAGCAGTTTATTTTAGTGTAAACGGTCGTGAACACCGCGGCGTAAAAGAAATGGTGCCGTTTATTTGTAATAAGAACAAAAAATAAGTAAATATATCCAGGCATAAATTTTTGCTCACGCTCACGTTGTATCAATGCGCGGCGTGCCGGTTCTCTCGTCACATGTGCTGCAGTGACAAGCTAGGCCTCGCTGGACCACGACGATGTTGAAGTGCGCTGTGGATGTATTGTTTTCGTGCTTTTGGTGTTGTGGCTGCTATTAGTTATGGCGCTCTCAATCATTTCCCCGCGTTGTGCTAACCGTGGTTCGTTGCTGGAATGAAGTGCTGCGCCATCGCAATGCTACGAGCTGAATGGAACCTCGCCTAAAAGGTGCGTGTAAACAAAGCTTTACTTGCATCATGTTATTTCACTTACATGCTCTTTAGATGTCATGTTAACTGCACATTTGTTAGCTGCATTCTCATCTTCCCAACGAAACGTGCGTGTTTAATAACAACTCGTCCTGTAGAGCATTCCTAATGATGCTTTACTAGAAAAGCTTAACGGGTTGCCCGGTCGGCATAAAATGAGTAGCCTCGATGGGGGCCAAACTTTCGTCGAAGTCCGAGCAGTTTGCAAGGCCCCCTTTAGCGGTGCTGAATTTATACGCATTGTCTATGCCGAAACATTGCAGCCTTGCAAAAAAAAAGAAAGAAAAGCGTGTACGTCACATTATTCTTTCTACTTCAACCGCTTGTACAGGGACTTTACTCCGAAGTATACGAGCAATTTCGTTAGATACGACGCTGTTGCCTAGAACATGTCTAGTAGCTTTAAGTTTAGTGCGAATAACGCAGGTGTCGTTCGCACCAGCGAGCTGGTAGACCGCGCATTCTGAATTTGGTTATATATAATCTTGAAGTTGCACTCGTAATTCTTTATTAATTATATAAATCATTATTATAACGTTCGTGGCGCGGTGCTCATTAGCACAGGCGTTTGAAAGCCTCTCGCATACCAAAATTGAGTGTTTCCGTAAAACGATGCCGACGAGACATGCTAAGCGCATGCAATCTTTAGTTATAAATAGGCGGGTGGACAAACGTGTTGCTGTCAAAGCTTTCAACGTTAGGCTCTACAGTAAATTGCTTGAACTTCGTAAGCGCACCTAAATTATTTCATTTAATTTTTCCAGGTTCCATGAAAGTGTTTTTTATCTGTCTAACAGATTTGATATGATGTAGCAACAATTCTCCAAACACTGCTGCCGCAAGTAATTAATATTTCTGAACTAATTTTTTTTTGCAGAAGGCAAGAACTCCAAGTATTGCGCCATCATAAGACGCCCTCAGCGTATTGAAGTTCTGGGAATATCATCAGCATCACTCAATGAAGATCCAGAACTCTTTAAACGCGGCTGGACAGCGTACGTTTCGATATCGTACCGTCCTGTTGCAATCCTTCACTCGTAGTCAAGAGTTCGACGGAATACCGTCTGGTCAGGTAAAGGCATTGTTAGAGGTAAAGGTCACTGACCACTGTCAAAAATATAAAATTACGTTTCGGGGTCCGCACGGATCCCTTGTTCACAATGGAATGAAGGCAGAGTACCAGGTTCTTAAAGGGGCCCTGCGACACTTTTTCAACTGCCGTCTGCAGTATTGCAGTGTGTGTAGGATCGAATGCTGAGATGAATGCAAAAAGAATTATGCAAATCGGTGGTCTAGAACTGGAGTTATTAGCCCTCGAATTTCAAAACACGAGCAGACAGCATGAAACCAACATTCCCTTTCGTATTTCGCTCTCCCGCTGACGTCAATGGAGGCGTCCAATAGCAATGCGCGTCTTATAGAGCGACACCGGAAGACACCGGGAGCGTGTGGTAGCTCAGCGCGTTGTTTCGCCGCGCCTGCAATAGATGGCGTGACGCGCAGTCCAAATACGGCGGCACGCGTCGAACTCGCTGTGCTTAGTGGACGTGCCATATGGACGCGCAAACCGTTGCACAGCGCGCCTAGTGTCGTTTTGCAAGTAATGTCAGATACTTGCTTTCTTTCTTACGAAGCATAAAAGCTATTTTAGTATATTTTGGTACTGAAAAGCGTGACCAAGCAGACACCGCACGTGTGTGACAAGCACCTTGGAGCGTCAAGCCAATCAGAACGCCCAGCCTGGCCCCTCCTATGTCGTCACTCCATGTCACTTCCTGCAACAAAAATATCCGTTGTGTGTCGCCTCAGTTCAAACAGGAGGCGATTTTGGGAGGTTTGTTCGCTGAAATAAAATTATAGCCACTTTGCTTTCGGCGTTTCTACTCTCTCTGCGACATCCCCGCGTGCAACAGTTCTAGAATCAGTGATAAAAACGGCCTGCTCAATTTGTGTCGCAGGGCCCCTTTAAGTAGCGTTCAGCGCATGACGCAAAGTCCGGGAGTACACGTGGTTTAAGGTGCCAGATGATCTATTGATTGTGCTTCTTGTTGTCTGAATTATCAGTGATTCGAGATTGAGCCTTGTTGACCAATTCCTCTCCGTGGCCATGATGTGCGCATTGTCCCAGTTTATCTCGTGGCCTGTCTTCTCGGAATGCTCTGCGAGTGCATTGGTCACTGTGTGGCCTTTGGCGACGTCATTCTTGTGCTGGTTTAAACGCTTGCAAAAATTTCCACTTTCACCAATATATACAGATTCACAGTCGGCGCACGGGATTTTGTATACCACACCAGGGAAACGTTGCTGGGGGAGAGGATCCTTCACATTTAGCAAGTCACCCTTGAGCTTGCTTGTTGGCACATGCGCAATCTGAACACCGCGTTTTCTAAATGTGCGAGCTACGGCCTCGCTTATACCTTGAATGTATGGAATCGCTGCACGCTTGTGTGCTGACGCAACGCCATCAATGGTTTGACTGTTTTGCTGCTGGTTACGCATGATGAACTTTATTGTCTTCTTAATAAAATGTTTGGGATATCCATTCCTGATGAGGTCATCTTCAATGGTCTTGAGCTCTTCCTGCAGGCTTCTTGCATCAGAACAGGTTCGAATGGCACGTTGCACTAAAGAACGGACCACTGAGCGTTTGTGGGCTACCGGATGGACTGACTCGTAGTCAAGGTATCTACCGGAGTGAGTTGGCTTTCGGTACACGGCGAAGGCGAGGCCTGTTGACGTACGTTTCACAATTGCGTCGAAGAACGGAAGGCATCCATCTTTTTCTTCTTCCACAGTGAACTTGATGGAAGGCTCGATGCCATTTAGGCAGTCAAGGAAAGGTTGCACGTCCTTCTTCTTTATGACGCAAAAGCAGTCGTCGACGTATCTCAGAAAAACCGTGGGTTTCGGCTGAAATGACTCCAATGCCTTGTTTTCAATTGCTTCCATTGTTACATTTGCAGTCATGACTGAAATGGATGCTCCCATAGCGGTACCGAAAACTTGCCTGTACCTCTAACAATCCTTCACTCGCTGCCATCGTTTCTGCCCTGGCAAGGCAGATTCCCTTGGACTGAGCATTCGACATTGACCTTTCACCGAAGATGCAGAAGGCATATTTGACTTGATATATGCCGCATGGTTGGTGTTAGCAGCGGTGTGCGGCCAACTGCACAAGTGCGTGTGGTGAGCATGCCGCATGCTGTAGTGAAAAAGAGCAGTAAACTCTTCCTTTGTTTACATATTTTGTCCATTATTTTGTTTAGATTTTCTCCACACGACTCGCTCAAGCAGCTTACGTTCAGCACCTATCCGTCAAAAGCACGTTTGAAATAAATATTCGAACTCTGAAGAAAAACTGCACATAAGGAAGACGGAAGAACTCGCTACTGGGAAACAAGTGAACTGATAAGCAGCTCCGTTTCTACTGAGTAACTGCAAGCCCAACATTTAGTCCACATAAAGTAACTCACGGTAACATTTAATCCCTGGGGAGCGATTGAGGAGACTAACATTTCATCCCCCAGAGAGCAACCGGAAGGACTAAATGTTCTTGAAGAGATTAACTGCTAGGAGACTAACCGTTCGTCCCCTTCCCGTTGATCCTAAAAGGGATCAATGGTTGTGGCAACACATTTAGTCCCTAAAAGGACTAACCCCTATGCCCCCGTTGATCCTTTGTGGCTTAGAGTGTACGAGCGACAGACAGGCCGTCGAAAGCACAAGGGCTGGTTTCGTCTATATCTCGTGTGCAGAGTGAAATGCCACCACCTGCACAGGAGAAGCAAAGAACTTCCCCGAACAACTGCGGCAGACGTGCGAAAGGCAGACTATCGCGGAACAGTGCATGACCACCGCATCATCTTTGACAAGTCCAGTGACATTGACGGGGGGAACGCAAGCGTATTTCTTGACTGCCGGCACATCCAGGCGACACCTGCAAACACAGACCGGCCTGCGGGTGCACTGCCGAGTGGCTATTTCAACCGACTTCGCCACGTGTTCCAGCCACCAAACGAATGGAGCGCTTCTATATAAATATTAGAGTTACTGTATACGTTCCCCTTGGGGAACAGGGTTGCGTCTCTGACAGAACGCACCGCTCGCGCCCCCATTCGTCAAAGGGGCTCACGTGCGCAACATGAAGCCTTTTTACACTCTTAGCACGGTAACCTTTAGTTTATTTTATAGGTGCACAAAAATGTGAAAATATGCCCCTTTACAAAGGTTGAAAGCACTTTAACCTTTATAAAGGGGCATATTTTCACATTTTTGTGCACCTATAAAATAAACTAAAGGTTACCGTGCTCAGAGTGTAGGGAAAGCAAACTTCTCGGTTGCGCATGCGCTGACGCCCGCCACGCCGCCATGGCCACTACCTATCGCCGCACCACCGCTGCCCGTGTTCGACCGTGGCCCCCGTCGCGCCGCAACCGAAGCAAAATGATTAAGTGGTCGTGGTCGGCCGTAGAAATCGGCACAGTAGGTTATGTCGGCAGGTCAGTGCGACCCAATATTTATTTCAGCTTAGCAGCACGTTTCAGAATGAACATGCCTACACTCGCCACGCACAAGGTATGATGATATGGAACAGTTATAACTCTAATTAGCAACATTTTTGTGATAGTGAAAGCGTAAACGTTCAGGATATGTACGACTTCACACCCACTTAGTAAAAGCTGGCTAGCCTGTGACAGAAATCTCACCGCAAAGAACAAAAACGTGCAGGTTTGAATATGCAGATTCACACAGACTGCTACGCAGCACAGACTTGCAGAGACTGCTACGCCGCACAAAATTTTGTAAGCTGTACCCAGTTTGCATTACGCCAGATATATACCTATAGATCTGCGAAGATTCTCCGTGAAGGCAATCTTATTTACCTTTGTTACCTGCGCCCATCGTATTTTAATGTACCTATTTTGTCTTTTAAAGCGCTGCGTCAAGTAAGACGTGAAGCGAGAGATTTGGTCATCTTATAAATGTTGTCCAGAATAGTGTTTTCATTTCATATTAAAAAAAAAAGCGCTTCTGCCGATAGTGAGGGCCGTCGAACAATTTATAACACCACTTCTGTCAAAATTCGTAAATTGATTATTTGTTCGAATCACCTTCCTTTTTCATTTTTGGAAGTCCTCCTGCCAGCGACGCGGAATAACGAACGAAAATGCGCACGCCAAAGCTGAGCCACGTCGTCTCCTGCGGCTTTCCTGCTTAACGCGAATGGATGGGCAAGATGGCGGACCCATGCGCAACTCTGCTCCAGTAGGGAGCATATATACAGTAACTCGATCGGCGCTGTAGAGCAATGTTACATTGCTCTACAGCGCCGACCGGTCATCTCTGAAGAAGGTGTCAAACTGGCCTAAAGACACAAATTTTTACGTTTGTGGTTGGTGTCAGCTTACCTCGACTATCATAGTGGCACCGCCTCGCGGTGCGTGGTTGTTTTGTAGCAACTCAAATGCACTGGTATGAGGTGACAGAAATATCTGTGAGTAGTTGAGAAAAGTAATAACCTAACTCAGGCACTTATGTCACGACGTAGTTAGGGAAAGGCAGGGATGTTAAGCAGAAACAGACTTACGGTTTGCTACCCTGCACTAGGAAGATGGATAGAAGAGGGAGGGGTTACGCGGGGGTAGCAGGGGCACTACAATCTTTCTAACAAGCAAGTGCCGCGAAAAAACTTGGGCAAAGCTTTCCCCGACTTCTGCTGCGACGTCACTTTTGAGCGGCATTCTAGTAAAGTCTGTCCCGACAGCGTCCTGATGTTATCAAGGCGGGCTAACACGGCTGCTAGTAACAGTCTGTGCACGCTGTAGCAAGTCCAACAGCAAAGAACGTGTTCTATACTTTCCTCAGTCACGACGTACTTGTTCATTGGCGTATAAGAGCTGTCCCTTAAAGGTTCCGTGATAAGCATGATTGTGCTTAAGACGTCCTCTTATTGTACAACATCAGTGCGACTCTGGAGAAAGTGCGCGCCTCACAAGACAACTCTGACACTTAGGCACTCAACGTGTTCGCCAAGGAGCAATAAACAGTTTATTATACGAGGATCATGCATGATGCGGCAGCGTCGCGTTTAATATGAGATGAGCTTTCTTGTTGCATCATCAACTCGAAGGAAATAGCACGGATCTTCCCGACGAACCTGTTTAAGCTATTCGTTGTGCCGGTATACGTCCGCAAGAAACTCGCCGAGCCGCATGTCGCCATAGCAAAGATGGCCAATTAAAAATTACCAAATAAGCCGAGCATAGTTGAGGCTAATTGAGCTAAGTCAAGACTAATTCATCATCATCAGCCTGTCTACGCCCACTGCAGGGAAAAGGCCTCTCCTATAGGTCTTCAATTATCCCTGTCCTGTGCTAACTGGGCCCAATTTATCCCCGCAAACTTCCGCATCTCATCTGCTCACCTAACTTTCTGCCGCTCCCTGCCACGCTTGCCTTCTCTAGGAATCCACTCTGTTTCCCTTAATGACCAACGGTTGTCTCGTGTTCACAATACATGGCCCACTCACGCCTATTTCTTCTTCTTAATTTCTATTAATATGTCCCTAACATGCGTTCCCGAACCCATCCCGCTCTCTTCCTGTCCCTTAGGGTTACACCTACCATTTTTCGTTCCATAGCTCGCTGCATCGTCCTCAATTTAAGCTGAACCCTCTTAATTAGCCTCCATGTTTCTGCGCCGTAGGTGAGTACCGGTAAGATGCAGCTGTTATACACAAATTTCCTCTTCAGAGACAACGTTAAGCTACCATTGACAATGCTTATCAAATGCACTCCACCCCATCCTTATCCTCCTAATTACATCAGCCTCATGATTCGGTCAGAATTCTGCTAGGACTAATTATGTCAAAGGTAATCAAGTTAAGACCAATTAAGTCATGTATAATTGGGATAGTGTTAAATATATGAATTCTAATTATGTTGTGTGGGGTTTAACGTCCCAAAACCAGGTCTGATTAGACAGACGCCGTATTTGAGGGCTCCGGAAATTTTGACCACCTGGGGTTCTTTAACGTGCACTGAGATCGCACAGCACATTTTGCCTCCATCGAAATGCAGCCGCCGGGATTCGATCCCGCGACCCTCGGATCAGCAGCCGAGTAACACCGTGGCGGGGCATCAATTCTAATTAAAGTAATTATACGTACGTAATTCTAGCCTAATTAATCTAGGACTAAGTAAGTATATCACAATTAAACTAACACTAATTAAGCCATGTACGTATGGTTAAGTTGAGAAGGTTAATTATGCTAACACTAACTAAGAGAAGTTAGGTTAATTTGGACTAAATAGGTTCCCAAGTGAGACCTAACAAAACTTATAGCAAGACCTATCAAGGTCAAGTAAAAGCTAGAAAAACCGTGTCAAACTTTAAATTGAGCAGCTTCGCTGTGTTTGGCCGCGCGCGACCACCACAATCTCCGTCGATGTTTTTTTCGCTTCAAGAGCGCATGTTCTTGCTTCCTCAATTAGTTGGAACTTTTTCGAGTCGGCGTCACGTAAGTAATCATACGAAGAAAGCTACGTTCATCGCTAATAAAAATTTTGCTTAATAAAAGCGTGTTCCAAACATTGTGATGGCATTTCATAGAACACGCAAGAGAGAGGTGCGGAGAGGGAATGACGACATCCTTACAGTATGGGGCACACAACCTGTTCTTTCAAGTGAATGCGCAGTAAGGGGTGTTCTTTTTTCTTTCCGAACCAATCGAGAGAAACAAGCGAGAAGTTAGTAAAGGACTGTGCTTCACTCACGTGACAGAAATGCCTTCATTGTAGACAAAAAATCCTAAAGGCAACTCCGGAGATATTACAGCGCCCACTGATCTCAATAAAATTTTCAGTATATATATTCTCCTGCTTACTGCCAAGCCAGGCGGTTGCAAGTCGTTCAGTTTCCCTGAAAATGAATTTTTAAAATTTTATTCCCACGCGGGTCCCCTTCGCCGTCGCTATACCTTTCAGCGTACGTACCCGAGCAGGCGGGCCGTCAAAAGCAAAACGACAACACTCCACCGCTGTCAAGTTCAGAAAAGCTGGCATCGCTCAATACATCGTCGGATGATTTTACCGCTATCATTCTTCTGGCACCAGGTCCATAATTCTGATAATGGGGAGGCTGTGACGTCATCGCATACGCTGCACGACGTGTCTACCTGTTTTCTGTTTGAACACACCATTCATTTGGTTATCTCACATTATCGGTGTGTTTCTGAGCGAATTGAACCATCCTGGCTGCACCATGGAAGAACATGGTGATGCCGTAGTTCCCCTTTAAGGAACCGACAAGGAATTTTTAAAGTGCCTGTTTTCTTATTTCAGTTTAGATTGCTCAGTCACAACGGGGAAAACGACGGGAAAGATATAGGCCCGTCACGTCAAAAGCGCGCGCGGCGACGGCTTGCGCGGCACGCACGCGTCAACAAGTCCGTAACAAGTTTTTGCAGTTCTTGTGACCGTCGGGTCTGTATGCACCAGCTTCTGCCACGACAGAGTGCTTGCGCGCAACGCCCTGCAATTGTAATCTCATTGTAGCACAAACATCTTTCGTAATTTTAGGTGCTTTCTTATAAAAATAGAATTAATGCCAATGTTGTATTGTCCTGCTAAGCTAGCCTCCATATAGTGTCCCCCGAAGAGTTGGACGGAATCCCGTCTGGTCGGGGAACAACACAGCACCGACCAGAGTAAATATATTCGTAAAAGACGTTACGGCCCCCGTATGGGAGCCTTGATCACAGCCTTTTACGAATATATTTACTTTTACTTTTTGGTCGGTGATGTGTGTTCTTCATAGTGTCCCTTGTGTGTGACATCTTATGCGTAATGCCTGTGAAGAAAGTATTAGCAAACACAGCTTTTACGTAAAGGTAGAAAGGTTTTAATGAGGCGTAGCAATAATAACACGAACGCACGAGGCAGCTGGAATACATACATACATACATACATACATACATACATACATACATACATACATACATACATACATACATACATACATACACACACACATACATACATACATACATACACACACTCGTACGTGAAAAAACAAGAAACCTCTAGTGGCAATGGCGAAGTTTAAATTGCTCTTAGCGTTGCGCTTTTGCTTCTCGCTTTCCGTGCTTATGCCTTTCACGAAAAAAAATTGATAACCTGGGCAGTAGAGACACTGCCACTGTCAGAGCTGCTTTCTTGTGTCTACACGAATGAGATCAGCGCCCGTAGCTGATCTGATTTATGTAGCTTGTTTCTATTGAAAAAAATGTAACGGCATCTTCGATAGCTTTTCCAATATTTGACTCGCTCTTACTTGTGTAGACAGGGTTTTCATTGTCAAAACTGGCTGTGAGCTACGAGGCAGTCTAAGCAATGGCTCCAGATTTGCGCAGGTGTCTTTTTGAAGAACAGGGCCCCACATGTGCAGCTTGGCACGTTGAATAAAATTTTTTGCCCATTGTGCGACAGGCATCAGAAGGCGCCGGGAATAACGACGCACTCCCTTTAATCGAGCAGTAACCGGTTCTACAAGACGGCACAAAGGAACCGGTCTCCTTGTACTGTCACCCTGGCATCAACATACTTTTAGCACCACTTCATTTAGAGTTCTCGTTATGACGCGGACAGGAAGTCAAAAGCAATGCACTCACGCTTTGGCAACATCAAGAACGAACATTCGATATTGACACAAGCCGGCTTCAAACTACGCGCCCCGGTCGGTTCCGAAGCCCGCCCGCTCATTTGCGGCCTACGTGCAAAGGAGAGCGACAGCGTTCATCATAGCACGTGCATGCAGAGTAGTCGCGCGCTTTCCGAGAGTTGTCCCTCAAGGGAGAAAGAAGACGACGAGGCGCGGAGTTCGTGCAGACGGTGCTCTCTCGAGAGACTAGGCGGACTAAGCCATTCTGCTTCCTGGACACAAGTTCGTCCACTTTAATTTAATTTATTAAAGAGTTTTCACATACTGTGTGTTACATTTCTGGTGGAGGTGCGGGGTACTATGTCAAGCCCCCCTCGCGTGACTTACGCAGTCTAGAAGTACGGTCCGCGCCCATCGATCTGACTCCTGTTCACCAGCGTTGCAGTCGTCGCTTGCGTGGTGAGGCTCCAGAGTTCTCAGCTTTATCGGATCCGGCCAGAACCTCCTCATCCATGAACGCTACCGACATGACATCCCAGATCCCTCCAGCTCGCATCGTGGTAAATCCGCCAATGCAACCAGAGCCTTTTCACGGCGACTCCTTCGAAGGCGCGGAGGATTGGCTGGAACGCTTCGAGCGCGTCGCGCGTGTGAATGGCTCGGATGACGATCGTAAGCTGCGAAGAGTGTACTTCGCTTTGGAGGACAGCGCCCGAACATGGTTCGAAAACCACGAAGCTGCGATCCTGTCCTGGAATGATTTCCGACGGGAGCTGCTCGCGATGTACGTGGAAGACATGTCTCGCCTATTCCGACGAGCGGATGCAAACATGAGCGAGGACAAAAAGGTGCGCCATTTAATGCGAGGCGTAAAAGAGGAGCTGTTTGCCGGGTTGATTCGGAGCCCGCCGCGCACCGTCGCCGAGTTCCCTTCTGAGGCGACTACGATGGAGAGGAGGCTACAACAGCGAGCAAGAACTTACAACAGAGACATGAATGTCGCCTCTTTTGAACCACTACCAACAGCTTTCGGGAACAACATGGAAGTGCTGCGGGAGCTGGTGCGCTCCGTCGTACGAGAAGAGATTCAGAGGATGCGCTTCGACCAGAATACTCCGATGCTTTCGTCCCTAGCCGACATGGTTCGCGAGGAGGTTAGGCAGGTGGTCCGCGAACCCCAGCAGCCTGTACTTCCAGAAGTTCCACTGCTTCGACAGCCGGCGACTACGTCCTATGCCGATGCGCTGCAGCGGGTAACTCCTGTGCGTGCGGATGTCGCAGCGGCTGCCACTATGCAGCCTCCGATGTACCCTATCACACGGCAGCCACCGCCAGAGAGGAGATTGAGGAAGAGCGACATCTGGCGCACACCTGACAGAGTACCCCTTTGCTACCACTGTGGAGAGGCTGGTCACCTGTACCGGATGTGCCAATATCGCCAGGTGGGACTTCGCGGTTTTCCCATAAACGCACCCCGGCAGCGCAACGGTGAGCGTCCTTTCGAGATCGAGGAGTAGCTTTCTACTCGTCAGGGTTTCCGTGACTTTCAGCGTCAGCCTCGATCGACAGCGACAGTGAGGTATAGGTCGCCGAGTCCTCGTCCGGCAGCAAGTTCTCCCAGGCGTCGATCGCCAAGCCCGGGTCGGGAAAACTAGAGTCAGCGACCTGGGGAGGCAAGGCCGCTGTCGACGCTGAAGAAGAAGAACCTCCATTGCTGACTCCGAAAAACGACGAAGGACGCGGTGATCGGTGCTGTGATAACACTGTTACTTCCGATTTACGTGTATTTGTGGATGGCTTCCAAGTGCTGGCGCTGGTGGATACTGGTGCGGATTATTCGGTAATGAGCCACGAGCTTTCGAAAACGCTGAAGAAAGTGCTGACTCCCTGGAGAAGACCACAAGTTCGCACCGCAGGTGGACACCTCATCGACCCGAGGGGCATCTGCACCGCTAGGATTGGCATAAGGGGCTTCACGTACGTTGCAAGTTTTATTGTACTGACTGAATGTTCACGGGAATTAATTATTGACTTTTTGCAATTAATGGACTTTTTGCAATCCAACGGTGCTGTGATCAACTTGCGGGAATCATGTGTTTCGTTCTCAACAAGGCAGGCTATTTCGACATTCGACACCAAAGAAGATTTCAGTGAGCTCTGTATTGCAGACGACGAAGTCACGCTACCTCCGAGATCAAGCATGTGTGTCGCCGTAATAAACAGGGCGTTCAGTGATTTCGAAGGAATCGCAGACAGCAACACCAGGCTGATACTCGAAAAAGGGATCTGCATGGCAAGAGGACTTGTGCACCTGCGTGACGGGTGTGCTAACGTCCTGCTCGCCAATTTTGGAAACGAGGTGCAGCACCTTGCGAAGGGGACTGTCGTCGCCAGCCTGAATGACTTCGTCCACGTTTCTGAGCTGAGCATCCCTGAGGCCCCGACACCTGATTTACAAGATGTGGATTCGGTCCTCGCATCCATCAACATCGAAACCGGACTGCTGCCCAGCCAAAAGGAGGAAATAGAAAGCCTGGTAAGAGAATTCGCCGCATGTTTTTCGATGTCCTCTAAAGTACGGCGTACACCTATCGCCAAGCATCGTATTATTGTGGATGAGTCAGTGAGGCCTATATACCAGCATCCCTATCGAGTGTCACGAAAAGAGAGAGAAGCTATCGGTAGTCAGGTTGGAGAAATGCTTAGAGACGATGTAATTCAGCCGTCAGCAAGTCCATGGGCGTCCCCTGTCGTCCTTGTAAAGAAGAAAGATCAAACGCTACGCTTCTGCATCGACTACCGGAAACTGAACGCCGTCACTAAGCGGGATGTTTACCCTCTTCCCAGAATTGATGACACTTTGGATAGGCTACGAGACGCAAAGTACTTTTCGTCACTAGACCTAAAAAGTGGTTATTGACAGATAGAAGTGGACGAAAGGGATCGCGAAAAGACGGCGTTTGTGACTCCGGACAGGCTATACGAGTTCAAAGTGCTTCCGTTTGGCCTCTGTTCCGCACCCGCCACGTTCCAGCGGATGATGGATGCTATACTCTCCGGGCTCAAATGGCAGACCTGTCTTGTTTATCTCGACGACGTTGTGGTTTACTCTGCTACCTTCGAACAGCATATAGAACGACTGCGAGATGTGCTGGCAGCCATTAGCGCAGCAGGTTTGACGATAAAACCACAAAAATGTCACTTCGCTTTCCACAAGCTCCTCTTTCTCGGCCACATCGTCAGTGCGGAAGGCGTTCGTCCAGATCCTCAGAAGACCGCAGCCGTGGAGAAGTTTCCGAAGCCGACTGACAAAAAGGCCGTTAGACGATTCTTAGGATTATGCGCCTACTACAGACGTTTCTTCAAAAATTTTTCAAAAATTGCCGAGCCGCTTACCAGGCTGACGAAAGAAGATACGCAGTTCGTTTGGCTTGATGAACAGGAAAATGCCTTTAATGAATTGCGGAAGCGTCTACAGAACCATCCTGTTCTCGCACATTTTGATGAGGAAGCCAAAACGGATATCCACACGGATGCGAGAAATTTAGGTCTCGGAGCTATACTCACTCAGTGGCAGAATGAAGAAGAACGAGTCATTGCGTATGCCAGTCGCACCTTTTCGAAAGCTGAAGTGAACTATTCAGCGACAGAGAAAGAATGCCTTGCAGTGATATGGGCCATCAACAAGTTTCGGCCATACCTATACGGTAGACCTTTTCGAGTTATTAGTGACCATCACTCACTGTGCTGGCTCGCTAATCTCAAGGACCCGTCAGGGCGGCTTGCAAGGTGGAGCCTACGGTTGCAGGAATACGACATAACTGTCGTATACAAGTCTGGTCGCAAACACAGTGACGCCGATTGCTTGTCACGGGCACCGATTCAATACGCGGACCCTATTTCTGCAAACGATGGAGAAGATTTCCCATTCTTGGGAGCTCTTACAACATCGCAGATGGCTCATCACCAGCAATGCGACCCTGATTTACTCCCACTGATCCGGTATTTAAAAGGACAGTCTACCGACGTCCCCCGAGCGTTTTTCCGTGCTTGTCATCCTTCGTCCTGCGAAACAACGTCCTTTACAAAAGAAACTTCGAGCAAACTGCGGAGACATTCCTGCTTGTTGTCCCTGCACTGATGCGACCGGAGATCTTGGAGGCGTGCCACGACGACCCATCAGCGGGACACCTTGGAGTGAGCAGAACAGTAGCGCGCATTCGCACAAAATACTACTGGCCCAAGTTGTTGAGTTCTGTGCAGCACTACGTGAGAACTTGCCGGGAGTTCCAAAGACGGAAGACACCACCGTTGAAACCAGCAGGTCTTCTTCAGCCTATCGAGCCACTGGCAGTCCCATTTGCACAAGTGGGAATGGACTTGCTTGGCCCGTTTCCTGCGTCATCGTCAGGGAAACGATGGATCATAGTCGCAACTGACTACCTAACTCGGTATGCCGAAACAGCGTCTCTTGTTCGGGGAACGGCCGCTGAAGTCGCCGAATTCTTCGTAAACAGCATTGTACTGCGGCATGGTGCTCCCGCAGTGCTAATCACAGACCGAGGAACCGCATTTACGGCTGACTTGCTCAAGACCATTGTCACACTTACTCATACCAGCCATAGAAAGACCACGGCGTATCACCCACAAGCAAATGGATTAACCGAACGGCTCAACAGGACGCTGACTGATATGTTATCAATATACGTGGACATCGAGCACCGAACGTGGGACAACATATTACCGTACGCCACGTTCGCTTACAATACTGCAGTGCAAGAGACGACCAGAAAGACACCGTTCGAGCTGGTTTTCGGCCGTGCAGTTGTCACACCTTTAGACGCAATGCTCCCTGTAGACCAGATATCGGAGAATGACTGTGATACGACCGAGTACATCACACGAGCCGAAGAAGCGAGACAGCTTGCGCGGTATCGTATTCAACAACAGCAAAGAGCCGACACGCATCGATATAATTTGCGAAGAAGAGACGTACAGTACGCGCCGGGAGATAGAGTATGGGTGTGGACTCCCATTCGACTGCGTGGACGCTCGGAGAAATTTCTTCGCCGCTATTTTGGACCATACAGAGTGCTTCGCCGAACTGGCCCGTTGAACTACGAAGTGGTTCCAGAGGGCCAAGACGTCTCATCAAGACGGCGACATCCCACAGAAGTTGTGCACGTCATAAGGCTGAAGCCTTACTACGACAGACAATGAACAGTCGAGGAACCACCCCCATCGCTGATAACTGGCATAACCAAGGAGCACTACGGTCGCCTGGAAGCGACAATGTTTTGAGCATCGGGACGATGCATTCTTGGAAGGGGGGTAATGACACAAGCCGGCTTCAAACTACGCGCCCCGGTCGGTTCCGAAGCACGCCCGCTCATTTGCGGCCTACGTGCAAAGGAGAGCGACAGCATCATAGCACGTGCATGCAGAGCAGTCGCGCGCTTTTCGAGAGTTGTCCCTCAAAGGAGAAAGAAGACGACGAGGCGCGGAGCTCGTGCAGACGGTGCTCTCGAGAGAGACTAGGCGGACTAAGCCATTCTGCTTCCTGGACACAAGTTCCACCCAAAACACGCGGGTTCGATCCCGGCCGCGGCCGTCGCATTTTCAATGGAGGCGAAAATGCCAGAGGCCCGTGTACTGTGCGTTGTCAGTGCACGTTAAAGAACCCGAGGTGGCCTAAATTTCCGGAGCCCTCCACTACGGCCTTTCTCTCCTCTCTATCTCTTTCACTCCCTTTCCCCCACCCCCACGGACGCTTAGCCGTGCTCCCTACATGGGCTGCAGAAATTAGCGTCCTTTCCTAACCGAACCACAATCATCATCATCATCATCACAAGTTCGTCCACTTTAATTTAATTTATTAAAGAGTTTTCACATACTGTGTGTTACAATATGGTGATGCAAACACTGAAATCTATGCACCACTGCCAAACCGCAGTGTGAAGCAGACGACGGCACGCGTCGTCTGCACCCTGATAGGGATGATGATGATGTGGCTGTACCTTTTGCAACGGGCAGGCACACTTAGTGGCCTAGCCCGAAAAAGACTTACGCTAATTACAAAAACAAAACAGAGAATAAAATAAGAAGAGAAACAAAAAACTTCCCCACACACATCTGCGACGTCTGGCAGACCGAATCGGCGTTCACGGCAGACGGTGCCACGTTCCTCCATTGAAAAGGGTTAGTGAACAGCGCACTGGCCACTATATTCTAGGCACTATATTTTAAGTATGGCTAAAGGAAAAGGAAAGGCGGAAACGCCGAGGACTGTGAGGCTGAGCGATGCCAGTGCCCCGTGGGATGGCAGATGACGCTTTTTTCGCGTGTAATAGAAGCGTTCTGCGCGCATCAAACGCTAACGTGACATTGGAGCACGTCTATATGGCTACTTGACAAAAGTCAGCATTTTAATTTACCTAGCGGCAGCCCCAAACCGCTCACACCGTTGTGCGCTGTGTACATTTCAATGCGCACCACCCACCACCTCTCCACACGCAGTGACGGCGCTGCCACCTATACGTCGATCTTGCCACCAATAGCCCTTTAAACGTCACCGATCCCAACCCCCGCGTCGTAATTGCACGGTAGGCTATTGTCATGAAATCGAAACGGTATAGAGAAGTACTGCGTTATAGCCTACTTGGTTCGTAGTCTTACGCAGGAGGTGGCGCAAGGAATGGTGCAGCAGTACACTACCCTCCCTCGACACGTCGCCAGAAGTAACCGTGAAGGGTTGAGAGCACAAATGCTTGCGAGAAATGTTGTGAGGGTGCAATGTGGTGACCGCATTTGAACACTCACCTGACGACGACGTTGATATTGTCCCCACCGCCATCGTCCGGGTTCAAGGTCACCAATGAGTCCTGCGAGGAAGCTGTGCTGGGCCTGTGGGATAGATCAGTGCAGAAGGACCCGCAGCTGAGGACGACATCACAAACTCGAAGAGAAAGGATGGCGCTAAATCCACGGGACAACACACACGGGCACCAACTGTTTATGCGCAGGGAACATTGCTGGTTTTTATACAGGATGCGAAAAAAAAGAATGCCGAAAAAGGCACCATGAACCATAGAGCGGTCTTAATCGATAAGTACTGTACCTCGTGTGAACAACGAGGCATGCACAAAAGAAGACGTGTTCATTACTCCATCAAAACAGAGCGTCAGCAAGGCATGTTGCGCACAGACTAAATCATAGCCTCCTATACACTTTCCATGCCCGCCCATCGGCGATAGAACCAGTACGAGGACGCCATCGCGGCGCAACTTCGCTGATAGGCGGTGCTGCCATCCCAGAACCGAAGCAGAGGGCTTTCCTGGCTCTTAACGATGATCTACGTGACCGTTTCAGCGCGCACTTTAGAATACTTCGCCATTTAAGGAATTATTTCACGTATGCGGACTTCTTAAAAGTCGCAACAGCAGTAGTGAATGGCTGAACACGTATTTCATTATTCTGTAACAGAGCTTCAGCACATTCAGAGAGAGGGTTTTCGTTGAGAAACTCCTGGAAAGTCGTGTTTTTCGGTAATCTTAATGGCACGGTTAAATATCGATCTTAAAAACTTGTTTAAGACAAGAGCTCTTCATGGTGCCCTGGCACTTTACACATTTCTCTTTCGCGGAGCACAGATTTCTGAGAATATTCGGCGCACAAAGTAGAAGCTTCCTCGAAGCTGTCTCACGTGGTTGCAACACGCTCGGCACAGCGCGCCTTTCTCAAGCTTTCCTGCTCGTTGAAGCCGTATGCGTGTTACGCAAATAACGCAAGGGAAGACTATTTCCACGTATATTTACATTAAGGCGTACAGAATTAACCAAGATGGTGGAGAGCCGCGTACCAGACAGTCCCGTTTTCTTTGTCTTCTACTGTAGGTGGTATGTGCCGTCCCATAGGTGGTATGTGCTAGCTCTATAGCATTACCCCCGGTGGCAGAAGAAGCGCCGTCTCAGTGCATTTTGAACTTGGTCGGTAGAAGAGGGGTGGTATGCTTTCAGTCTGCTCACGTGAACGACGTAAGTTGGTGAAGTTGAAGGTGTCACGGGCGGCGAGACAGGGACGATCTCGTAGGTGACGTCCGTGACTTGGCGCACGATACGGTAGGGACCGATGTACCGTGATAACAGCTTCTCTAATAAGCCAGCGCGTCGGAATGGATACCACAGAAGGACGAGGGAAACGGATGGAAAATGAACGCCGTGATGGCGGCACTCGTGCAGACGCTTCTGGTTGGCTTGCGAGGCAGACAGCCTCGAGCGGGAGATGTGACGTGCCTGCACTAGCGATGGCATCACGTGCGTATTCGGGGGTAGGCGGCCTTGTAGCATCCGGAAGGAGGGTGTCGATTGGTAAGGCCGGTTCGCGGCTGAAGAGCATATAGAAAGGTGAATAACCGGCCGTGTCGTGACGCGATGAATTTTAGGCGAAGGTGACATAAGGTAGCGCCAGGTCCCAGTCAAGATAATCGGATGAAACATACATTGAGAGCATGTCCGTGAGGGTACGATTTAAACGCCCAGTAAATCCATTTGTTTGTGGGTGGTAGGAGGTGGGTAACTTGTGCTGCGTGGAGGAGGAGCGCAAGAGGTCGTCGATCACTCGGGACAAAAAAGCACGGCCGCTGTCTGTGAGCAGTTGGCGAGGGGCGCCGTGGTGTAGGATAACGCCATGCACTATGAAGGCAGCGATGTCCGTAGCAGTGCTCGTCTGAAGAGCTCGAGTGATGGCATACTGGGTGGCGTGGTCTACAGCTACGGCGACCCACTTGTTGCGGGAGTTGGACTCGGGAAAAGGTCCGAGGAGGCCCGAGGCAGGAGGCCACGTAGCGGCAGACGGACCGGGCGAGGTCACACCAGAAGAATCGGCGCCTCGCAAGGTCGTACGTGCGAGATACACCAAGGTGGCAAGCAGTTGGTTCGTCGTGAAGCTCATGGAGGACAGTTGAGCGTAGGTGTTTAGGCACGACGAGAAGAAGCTCAGGGCCATCTGGCTGGGCATTACGGCGGTAAAGTGTGCCATACAAGAGGACGAACACGCGCAGGGAGGTGTCGTGTGGTGCAGTTTCGAGGCGGCCAATGAGCGAGCGCAAGGAAGCGTCACGACGTTGTTCTTCACCAATCTGGAGACGCAGGGGCTAGACCCGATGTCTGATCCGTCTGGAGGGTCAACAGGGTAGCACGACAAGCAATCGGCGTCCAGGTGGAGGCGGCCGGACTTATGCGCAACTGAGTAGGTGTACTCCTGAAGGCCCAACGGCCAAGTCGTCCAGTACGGTCTTTCAGCGAAGAAACGCAGCAGAGTGTGTGATGGTCAGTGACAACATGGAAAGGGCGGCCATACAGGTAAGGACGGAATTTCGAAACCACCCAAACAAGGGCAAGACATTCACGTTCCGTAATCGAGTAGTTGCGTTTAGATTTCGACAGAAAACAACCTGCACAGGCAATGACACGTTCAAGACCTCCTTGGTGCTGCGACAAGACTGCACCGATGCTGCGCCCACTAGCATTCGTGCGCACTTCTGCGTAGGCAGCTGGGTCGAAATGAGCAAGGATAGCTGGGGTCGTCAGAGCGGCGATTAGCTGGCGGAATGCGTCCGCTTGTAGCGCAATCACCACGAGCGACGCGATATGTGACGCTATGGGCGCGGAGGAACGCTTGGTTTTTTGGAAATCTAGAAATGGTTGCTCGGGAAGGCGTACAACGGACAGCCAATCTCAAGCAGCCGGTACAAGTTGTACCTGACTGGCGCACAGCTGGTTCTGAGCAGAAAAAGAACACAGAAATGGTACTATAAATACAAACCTATTTAATGTTACTTTGCATGGCTGAACAGTTGACTTATTACTGTGTGCACCAACCCAGTTTTGGTACACTGTTGCTGGCGACACCGTCGCTTGCTATTTTTCCAGGCAACGTGTAACAGGTACACCGGTCGCGTCGCTCGTCACGATCACGCACAACATCGCAGACATGCGATTTCTGCTTTAAAGTCAGACGGAAGGAAATGACGACTGCACAGACTTGAGTACATGACGTTGTATTCGGACTTAAATTATCTACTGAAATAACCTTCAGCCACTGTTCGCTTAAAGCTTAGTCTGCAGGAATTTCGTGGAACGAAATACCTGGGACTTGGCGTTTGCTTGATGATGTGCAGCGAAGCACGCTGCAGTCAAGAACAAGGTAAGCAGCCGATGTGTCCATTGCAGCACAACATCAATGGTACTCAGAGAAGGGCACGAACAGCCTCGAACGGTAAACGAGCCTCCGGAGAAGCATACTCTGAGCACTTTATGCTCAAAGCACGGCGAAGTAGAAGAATAGCTCAAAATCACGACTGAAACTCCCAACATTTCGCGCCATGGAGGAAGAAAAAATTAGGAGGGAGCATTACGTCACGCAGCCAGCCTTGGCAAGGGAGTGCTCCATGAAGCCAACAGTGGTGGCTCAGCACGTGACATTTTTCGTCAGAGACATGCAGGAATCGAGATCTGCCGAGATGTTTGGTACGCGGTAGCTTTTAATCGATGCATGTTTTGTAGGGGTTCTTCTACTAATTACTACTGCTAGCAGCGGCATCGCCGCTAGCAACCCCCTGCAGTGGGTTCGAGCACTCAACGAGCAGAGAATGAGGTCGTCGCGTTCGCGCGCTCGCCATCTCAGCCATGTATCGCCGCGTTGCCGCGCGCGTCGGCCCGTGGCCCGTCTCGAAGCGGGACAGCACGAACCGCCGCACACGGCGAAAGAGGAGAACATTAGGCGTCACTCTCCGTGCATGGTGATTTAATAAACGTTAAAATAATAATACAAACAATAACACAAGGCCGAATGAATCGAATTACATATAAACGAAAGGACAATAACGATTAACAAAACGCGAACACACACGAACACAGACAAAGGACAACGACAACACGCGAAAACACAATAACACACAAATACACAAAGACCATGCAAGAAAGGAGAGCCTAACCCCGGCCAGCGCACCCGCGACCGCGCCCCAAAAAAAGGAAAATAGAAGAACATACAGACATGGGCGTCGGTCGCAGGTCGCCGCCGTAGTCGCCGGGGCTTGCAGAGACGCGGCATCCGACCGATGGCCCGGTCGGCCGGAGGGCCACAAAAGTACGTGGGCACCTCTCCAAGACCCAGCAAGTTCTCCCGAGCATCGCTAAAACCAGAACCGCCCGATTTTAGGAATTCCTCGCTGCCCAATGGCAGCCTATGTTAAAACCACATGGGGCAAACGGGCGGGCCGCCGCCCCGTCAAGCTGGGGAGAGGGGATGCAGAGACATTCCATGCTAAACATGGCGTCGCGCGGGACCCGGTCCCCCACAGTTTGTACGGGATTTTTTCGCACTTGGCGTGCGATTACTCTGCTGCTCTGTCTGTGTTTCTGCTCAAATCTCTCTCCGAAAGCTTGTTGCGCTTCGGTCGTTTCCTGCAAGGCATATTTTTCGCGCTGTGCGCCTGCTCGAAGAAGTTTACAACGCAACGTTGCGCACTTGGGCTGCCGGTATGCGCTTCGGTTGACGTAAAATCACCGCTGAACGCGCTGAACATTGTGTATCTGTGCATTACTGCTTGGGATATGTTCTTGGGTAAGTAGCATGCACCAGATATTGACACGCAGACAGATGTGCGCGCGAAATACTCTCGAAAGCACCTGATGCTGGTCGCCTATAGCTGACAGGTGGTACACGTGAGCCCGAAAGGCCAGGTAGCGCAGAGAGTCTCGCCGTGGCATAATGCGCAACGTTGTTTCGACGCCGTATTCTTTGAGACAGATATAATCTGCAGCACGGAGAAAGGAAAAAAAAACTGTTTTTTCCGTTCCTCGGTGATCAGCAGCAAAAGCGTTTGCCTTTGAAGAAACGCCACGTTACGACGTCGCAATCTTCCGCACGGCATCACGGCGGTAGTCCCAAGGTTTCGGAAACCGTGATTGGTGAAACGTACCGCGCGCTCTGACGTATTCTCCCTTCCCCTTACGTTTCAGTCACGTGCTGGGCCACCACTGTTGGCCTCAATTTCCTGACGTAACGTTATCTCGTAACTTTTTAAATACAAAGCATTTCTTAGCGAACTTCGGCGACATTGAGCGTATCTATCTCTCTAGTGGCCTGGCCGTTTCGTTAAGGGGATGTTACGAAAATTGCTATTGTTGCGATCTCACCGCTGCCACCGCTTGTCGTTGTTTATCGCTGCCACCATTTGTCGTGGACTCGTGTCGCCTTCAGGCCAGGAGTCCACGGGGCAGGAAGGAAGAGTACTAGGAGTTGCTTTGGAGATGAGAATATTTACATTTATTTACATGGTTTGAAGGTGATGGCCGAATCTCAATCGAAACCTCTATCGAATCCTCTCTCGAATCCTCGGGGTTCTCCCGTGGATTAAATAGGTCGCGTCGTCCTCGACGCCTTCTTGGGAGGGCCCAGTTGATGCTTCTCCTCCAATCGGTGGTTGAAGGTCCGAAGGGGAAGAGGGTTGTGCACCGCCCCTTCAACTTCGAAGGTCGCCGAGGCAATCCTTCTCTCAGTCGCATCGTACGACGGCAGCAGGACCCCTTTTTGGTGAAGATAACTGCCACCCCCTGCTGCGGTAACGTGGAAGTCATCACCGGAGCCCGGCTCGTTACCGGCTTTCGAGACGTCCGTCGTAGCGGCAAACGAGCTTTTACTGGCGCCGCTCAGTCTCCGATGTCTCGGACGTAACAGCTCCGTCCGCCGGTGGGAGACTCGACCTGAGGGTGACCAGCATACCAGGTCGGCCGAAGTGTCGGGGTTCGATCAGCTCTCCGTGGGACGGAAGCTCCGATGTGGAGTTCTCACACATGCCTTGGTGGCTCTCGTCCTGGGCACACACGTAATCACACGCGCACACGCACAACTACAGGTACGGGAAGTGCCCTGCCCGCACTAGGAGCCATCGAGCCCAAAATACGTAAACCAATCTGCCTTACATTTCTCAAATTAATGAAAGCAGCCCTCAAGACATTCGTAAACATTCGCTGAAGCTCCCAATCTCTATTCCTAAATTAATTTGAGCTTGCAGTTTACATTCGTCATCATTTCCACTCGATGAACTACATTTGTGAGCCATCGCAATCTTCCGCAAATCCACCAGGCTCCACATTTCTAAACCAGTACATGCCTCACATATGACCCCGACCTTTTGTTCCCAAAATTTTGTGCCGTCAAAGTGAGTCATCATGTTCCTGTGAGCAGACGAAAGAAAACTGTCGAGCTGCTTTAGAGCAGAAGCTACATACGCAAATGTGCTCTAATAAACATTACAAACCTATGCCGCATAACAACAGGAACACTAACCATATTCAACATCCGCCTACGCACGTCCTAGTGCTACTTAAACTTGCACTCCACGGATGTACTACACAACGAGCTCTCCGACTTTGCGGTCACAATTCTTACACTTCATACACCCTATATAAAATAACCTTGCTCTCGTCCACACACTGCACATGCCTTAGAAACAATAAACAGAAAACAAAACTCGCCAAAATTATGCGCAAAACTCAATAAGAATATCCATGCTTATTGATCTCTCTTGCCTAAAAGCCAACTCAAAACACTGCCACTATATACGCACTTGTTGAACAAACCCTAACCTGGTTCCTTGCCAGCGCCCACACAATACGCATGAGTTTAAAGCAGCAAACAAAACTCTCGCTAGCATTACGCGCTAAAAAACTCACAACCGTTCCTTATGACTTACTCATGCTAAAAGATAACCTCAAACACTTTCGCGGTTTCGCACGCCCGCTGTACAAACCGCAACACGATTCCTTGCATTCGACCTGAATGACGCGCAAATCAAACACTACTCTTTCAAAACATATGCGGTCATACGATTCTTCAGACTCAGTCTCTTAAACACATCGCAAACCATTCAATCTCACCCGTGACTCTAACCTTTCCCCAAACAACTCTCTTTCTCACTTTCCACTTCGCCTTCACACTTACTATCGGCTCCACAAAAGTTACAGTTCGCGAAATTTAGTCTGACATCCACAAGAAAGCTACAAAAGCAAATCTCAGGCTACACGCGGAGATAAAGAAACATCACTTCACAAAGCTAAAATAAACGAACAAGCAAAAATGTCTCTCCAACAAGTCATCCATTAACATTGTTCAAAAACCTAGGTCTGTCTCCCATTTTGAGACGTACTCGCGGTGGCCGCGCTCGGAACGCTTTTCTTGAACAGGAAACGCAAAACGCGAGACACCTGTTCGATTCTCCGCACAGCGCCACTCTCCTCGCCATCGCCTTGCCTGCGCTACCCTGGTCGCATTGTTCGGCGACTTCGCGGCGACCCCTGACCTTGCACACCCGCCGCGACAATGCTGCACCATGAAGAGGACGGGAAGATAATTGCAACCGGCCCTCGGACCGCTTCCGCGCAGAGTGCACCTCTCTTCCACCTTTCGCTCGGCGGCTCCTACGTATTCTACGCCGATTTGTCGTGGGTGGCAACCACACCTTTCTCATTTTTGTGCTTCTTCGTTTGAAGCCCAACTTGAAACATTCCACGCTCTTCGCGGCGTTCCGTTCTCTGCGACGCTTTTTCGGCCTATGCCGCTTCTTTCTGCGCATTTCGGAGCCCTTCGCTTCCTTTTCATGCACCTGTACAACCTCACTGCACTCGCTAGCTGTCTCAACCACGCAGTCTAAATGATTTCCAGCAAAATCATCTGTTCTTTCACTCTCCTGACTGGCGGACAGCTTCAAACACTTAGGAAAGTTGCAGCTGTTTGCTTCTAAGCTACTTAGCTCGCATACCTGGGAGCTACCCTCGACTGCAACCTCCTCCTCACTTTGTGCTTCACTGTACTCCACTGGCTTTTCACTGGTGTTCTGGCATGACGTGTCGAAATAACCTTGGACATCGCATGCAAGATCCACCGTCACGACGTCCTCATTTTGTATGCGTGCCAAATCGTCCGCAACCTTTCTAGGCGCTTCTCTTTCGTCCCATTGGCACGATACTTCGTCGCGTTTTTTCCGGCCTTCAATGGCCTGCACGTTCACTGTGGCATCTTTGTCACCAAAGTTCACTTCACTTGTGAACGTGCCGCCACTCTCGCGTGCGCTAGCCCTTTCTTCGGCTCTGACCTCCACCGCACACGCTACCACTTCGCACTTTTCGTGCGCTACTTCCGCAGATACCTGATTATCTGGCTGCATTGCATTCCGTTCACGATCTAGCCTTTCAATCTCTTCGTTTAAGAATTTCAACTCTTGCCTGCGTCTTTCGTCCTCAATTCTTTCCTTTATTTCCCTTTCCTGATTATTTAGAATTAAGGTCCCGAAATATTCAATGTCCTCCGGATCGCTACCACTTTCTATTATTATGTTTCGAATTTCCGATTCAGGCAAGTCCTCACCTACATCCAAATCAAACTCCTCAGCGAGCATCAACAGGCTAGCTTTCGTCAAACTCGTCAGATCCATGGTGACCACTTTAAACTTTGACTCAGCTTTCGCAAACTGTAGAAATTAACCCCACCAGCGTTTCAATTCTGGTCCTAGAGAAATTGAAGCCTGGTAAACTCTACAGAATTAATGAAAGCCCACACTAGCAGTCCCAAGTTTCCTAATCCTTGTCTACCTTTTCCAATTTTTAAACACTTTCTTAATCCCTCAATCAACTCCCAACCTACGTAACTCTTCCTCCTCTGCACCTATCCTTTCAACAACATCAATAACCAATCTCAAGCTCCCTTTTCACTTCCTCACGTCCACTACCAATAATTCTGCACTTTTCCACAACGTATATGGGTGGCCTTCAGCAGCTTGTTTACATTCCCCTGAAAGCTGCTTTCTGCTGAGACACGCCACAACCACAATTCTAGGCAGTTGTACTATCGAGCTTTTAACGGTTCTAGGCTAAAAGACTCGATGACTCTCAAGCACAAAGCCAGGCACTCACCCAATACCGTGCAGTCGTGGTACGCTACGTGGATCCCGCCGTCTTCCAGTTCCTAGGGCTTTCGGCCGGTCCTTTCTCCATGGAGCCTCCGGTTCATCTCGCCGGTCGCCATCCGTGGTCGTGGTTCATCCCACCGCTTGCCAGCCAGTTGTTGTGACCTCACCGCTGCCACCGCTTGTCGTGGTTTACCGCTGCCACCAGTTGTTGTGATCCCACCGCTGCCACCAGTTGTTGCGATCTCACCGCTGCCACCGCTTGTCGTTGTTTATCGCTGCCACCATTTGTCGTGGACTCGTGTCGCCTTCAGGCCAGGAGTCCACGGGGCAGGAAGGAAGAGTACTAGGAGTTGCTTTGGAGATGAGAATATTTACATTTATTTACATGGTTTGAAGGTGATGGCCGAATCTCAATCGAAACCTCTATCGAATCCTCTCTCGAATCCTCGGGGTTCTCCCGTGGATTAAATAGGTCGCGTCGTCCTCGACGCCTTCTTGGGAGGGCCCAGTTGATGCTTCTCCTCCAATCGGTGGTTGAAGGTCCGAAGGGGAAGAGGGTTGTGCACCGCCCCTTCAACTTCGAAGGTCGCCGAGGCAATCCTTCTCTCAGTCGCATCGTACGACGGCAGCAGGACCCCTTTTTGGTGAAGATAACTGCCACCCCCTGCTGCGGTAACGTGGAAGTCATCACCGGAGCCCGGCTCGTTACCGGCTTTCGAGACGTCCGTCGTAGCGGCAAACGAGCTTTTACTGGCGCCGCTCAGTCTCCGATGTCTCGGACGTAACACTATGCAACAACATGGCTGTATGACGAATATAAATGACAGGTCATAACATGAAAATCATGATACGCATGTCATGAGCGGCATGATTTCCATTCCACTGTATTGCTGCTCTTGCGGTCGTTTCGTTAACTTGATATATGCCAAAAGCAGTATGGCGACGTAAGCTACAGGCTATCTTTCAAGAAGAGGACTTCTTTATCGCTTAAAAGTATTGACGGCGTGCTAACGCACTGATCACCTGCCCTCCTAATTAAAGACGCCTGGATTGTCTCCCTTTCAGCGCTGGTGCCTTAGGAAGGAGCTTCGTGTAAGGGATGGCACACAACCACACCGCCTGAAGTGGTCTGCCAGGTGCCCGCCTTTGCTGCCGCTGACCGCCAGATCGTGCTCTCTCGCACGATTGTTGAAACATCGGCCCGTTTACCCTACCGCAGCTTAGGGGTGTATTATAGATAACTTTCTTAGACCACGGTAACTATGTTGCCGTGGTCTCGAGGGCGAAAGAGAACTAGGAGTGGGATTTCTGGTCAAGAAGAACATTTATGGCAACATGGAGGAATATTATATCATTAACGAGAGGGTAGCACGTCTTGTAATTAATCTTGTTGTTGTTACGTGAGGTTTATAACGTCCCAAAAGCAGCTCTAATTATGAGAGACGCCGTAGTGGAGAGCTCCGGAAATTTTGACCATCTGGGGTTCTTTAACGTGCACTGACATCGCACACCACATGGGCCTCAACATTTCGCCTCCATCTAAATGCAGCCGCCGCAGTCGGGATTCGATCCCGCGACCCTCGGATCTACAGCCGAGTACCATAGCCACTAGACCACCGTGGCGGGGTTGTAATTAATCTTAATTAGATGAAAAAATTGAAGCTGGTACATCTACATCCTGTCATAACGACCAGCTAGTTCAACGCTGTTATGAAGATGTCGAATCGGCAATGGCTAAAATAAAGACGCAGTACACTATTGTGATGGGAGACTTCAATGCTAAGGTAGGCAAGAAGCAGGCTACAGACAAGGCAGTCGGGAAATATGGCGTGGGTTGTAGGAATGACAGAGGGGACTTATTAGCAGAGTTCGCAGAGCCGAATAATCTGCGAATCATGAATACGTTCTTTCGTGAACGCGCAGATCGCAAGTGGGCGTGAAGAAGCCTGAATGGCGAGCATAAAAATGAAATGGGCTTCATACTATGCGATGACCCTGGCGTCGTGCAGGATGTGGAAGTGCTGGGCTGAGCTATGTGCAGTGACCACAGGATGGTGAGATCTCGACTTCAGCTAAACTGGAGGAGGGATTGCAATAAACTAGTACGAAAGAAACCGATCAATGAGCTAACAGTAAGACGGAAAGTCGAAGAATTCAGGATGGCGCTGCAAAACAGATATCCAGCTCTGACAGAGCAAGCAGACATTTGCGTTCAGGAACTCAGCGATAATCTCACATGCATTGTCACGGAGTGCGCAATAGAAGTAGGAGGTAAGATTGGTAGACAGATTACTAGCAAACTTTCGCAGGAAACAAAAGACCTGACTACAAAACGGCAAGGCATGATAGTATCTAATGCAACTGACTGAATAGAATTAGTGGAGCTTTCGAAGTTAATCAGTAAACGTAAGACAGCCGACATACGAAAGCATAATATGGAGCGGATTGAGCATGCTCTAAACAACTGAAGGAGCCTGAAAGCGGTGAAGAGACATCTAGGCATAGGCAAAAATTACACGCATGCATTACGAGAAAGGCAAGGCAATGTTACACGAATGGGGATGAGATAGTTACTCTAGCCGAGGACTTTTATAGACATCTCGCGATAACCAGGATAATAGTGAACGGGGAAGAAGTTTAGAAGAGGCCGACATTCCACCAGTACTGACAGAGGAAGTAATGAAACCTTTCAAAAAGATGCAACCGCGAAAGGCACCGGGTGAGGATCAGATAACAGCAGATCTCTTAAACGATGGTGGGCACATTATAACAGAAAAACTGGCAAGCCTGTATACGCACTGTCTAATGACTGAGAGCATACCGGAATCTTGGAAGAATGCGAACATCATCTTAATCCATAAGAAAGGCGACACAAAGAACTTGGAAAAATTACAGTGCGATAAGCTTACTGTGAGTCGTCTACAAGGTATTTACCGAGGTAATCACTAACAGAATTTGTGCCACCTTAGATTTCAGTCAACGTAACGAACAAACAGGGTTTTGTAAAGGCTACTCAACAGTAAACCATATTCAGACAATCAATCACCTGATAGAGAAATGCGCGGAGTATAACCAACCCCTATATATAGCCTTCATAGATTACGAGGAAGCATTTGAGTCGGTCGATACCTCAGCAGTCATGCAGGCATTGCGGAATCAGGGCGTAGACGAGCACTACGTAAGGCTACTGGAAGACATCTACAGCGGATCCGCAGCCACATAGTCCCCCATAAGAAGAGCAGCAAAATACCTATAAGGAAGGGCGTAAGACAACAAGACACAGTCTCGCCAAAGTTATTCACAGCATATTTACAATATGCATTCAGAACACTGGATTGGGAACAGGTGGGTGTAAAGGTTTAATGGGGAATACCTCAGTGACCTTAGATTTGCTGATGACATTAGCTTGCTTAGTAACTCGGGAGATGAATACCAAGGATGATCACTGACCTAAACAGGCAAAGTAGAAGAGTGGGCTTGAATATTAACATGCAGGAAGCTAAAGTAATGTTCAATAGCCTTGGGAGAGCACAGGGACTTCAGATAGCTGACGAGGCATAGGAAGTAGTAAGTGAATATGTCTACTTAGCCCATGTAGTGACCCCTGATCCGAAACGTGAGGCTGAGATAACTAGCAGTATAAGAATGGGGTGGAGCTCATTCGAGAAGTATTGTCAGATAATGAGTGGTAGATTACTATTGTCCCTGAAGAGGAAAGTTTGTAACAGGTGCATCTTACCAGTACTCACCTACGGGGCCGAAACATGGAGGCTAACAAGAGGGTTCAGCTTAAACTGAGGACGACGCAGCGAGCTATGGAAGGGAAAATGGTAGGTGTAAGCTTAAGGGGCAAGAAGAGAGTGGAGTGGGTTGGGAACGCGTGTTAGGCACATATTAATAGAAATTAAGAAGATGAAATGAGCGTGGGCGGGTCATGTAATGCGAAGACGAGACAACCTCTGGTCATTAAGGGAAACAGAGTGGATTTCTAGAGAAGGCAAGCGTGGCAGGGGGCGGCAAAAAGTTTGGTGGCAGATGAGATCAGGATGTTTGCGGGGATAGATTGGGCCCATTTAGTATAGGACATGGATAATTCGAAATCTATGGAAGAGGCCTTTGCCCTGCAGTGGGCGCAGACAGGCTGCTGCTGATGCCGACGCTGCTGATAGACAACTTTTCTACACATTCGGTGTATGATGTGTCGTGCTTCTTGGGACAAACAACTGGCTTTTTTTTGGGGGGGGGGCATCAGAGGGCAAATCTTGGTCAGCTTGCCCGGGGCGGAGAACACAATGCGGACATTGTATATAGATTCAACCTTCTTTATATTGTGCAAGCGACGATGTACGTAAGGAATACCGTACGTGCATCGTCGCACCTTCTTAGATTCCGCACCTTCTTACCTAGCTTCGGCTTTTGCAGGAGGAATTTACAAACACCCGTAATAATGGAGCGAGGAAATCGAGCGTCTTGCATTCGCCCAATCGGGCTTCTAAAACCTGTAAAAATCTGATGCTCACATGATTTGACTCTGAACAGAGGCAGGTCGTGGCTATTGCTGTCTTGATCAGTTTAGAATGTGCGCTGTGAAATGGCAAGAGGATCTTCTTAATCCTGGAGTTACACATGCATATATCTTCAAAAGCTTATCTTGCCCTGCATACTATATAAAATCCAGCGATATTTCCTGCGATTAAACAGTTGGAAATTGTCACCCGTCTGTGTCCTGTCCTCTCTGCATCCAGTCGATTTAGCGCCATACCTACTCCTTCACGGGATGAACAAACTAGCTGAACAAGTTTTTTCGAAAAGAATACGATGACATCGTTGGACATGACACATCCTGTCATTTGCTGTAACAATGTTTCCTTAACGCACATAATGTAGTATGATGGAGCGCTGTGACACCTACGAAAATATCAGCGTGCTGCACAGGTGCAGTCTATCGATATTAAATTATGCACCGGTAACATTCTACGCATATATAGATGTGCCGGCTGCATAGACGCTACCTATGCTCTGATGGTCTTGCTGACGATTCCGGGTGGGCATTGACTGATTCCTCGGGTTTTACGTTCGAAAACCAAGATTTGATTATGAGAGAAGCCGTGGTGGAGAGCTTCTGAAGCTTCGACCTCTCGGTGTTCTTGGTGTAGCGTAGCACACGGACCTCGACATTTCGCCTCCATCGAAATGCAGCCACTCGGATTCGACCCCACGACCTTCAGATAAGCAGCAGAGTGGCATGGCCGCTACACCACGGTGGCGGAGCCCGGGTGGACAATAGATGCATAAACACGAGGAAGTGATCACGTGCACCCAGTCGTTATTTCACATGCATGGCTCAATTGAACGTATAATATACACGGATACAAGAAAATGGCAGCCTCCTTCCACAATATTGTCACGACTCCACTGTATCGTACAAGACTGGTCGGCGTCACGCTGATGCTCCCGCCGGTCAACTCCAGCCTGTATCACCTCAGACGGCCGCTATTCCCTCTGCCACGGCCGCCGCCGTCTCCCCTTTCTTGCTGCGTTCTGTTATTCTTCGGCACGGACCACCTCGTCTCATCATCAGCGACTGTGGACGTCAGTTTACTGCGGACGTGGTAGAGCAGCTCCTACGCTTATGTGCTTGTACCTTTCGGCATTCCACTCCCTACCACCCGCAAACTAATGGGTTCACAGAGCGTACCAATCGTACATTTACCAACATGCTTGCGATGTACACTGCATCAGACCACAAAAACTGGCATGAGATTCTACCGTTTGCAAAGTATGCGTTCAACACAGCGAGGCACGAGACGACTTGCTACAGCCCCTTCTTTCTTCTCTACGCCCGTCCATCACGTCATACGCTAGCCACCATCCTTCCTTTCTCGTCTGCTGATGACTGTTCCATGGCAGAGATTCTCTGTCGTGCCGAAGAGGCTCGTCGGCTTGCTCGTCTACAGACACTCGCTGCCCAAGACTCATCAAAGGCCAGATACGACTGCCGACACCGCCCCGTTATCTATGTAGCTGGTGACCTCGTGTTGTTGTGGACCCCTGTGCGGAAACGTGGTGTATGCACGAAACGTTTGGCAACTTATGATGGCCCGTTTGTGATTATTGACCGCCTGAGTGAGGTGAACTACACGATCGCCCACCTCACCGCTACTGGCCGACGTTCGGCCCGAACTCAGGTAATGCATGTCGCCCGGCTTAACCATACACCCAACGAGGCGCCAAGTGACTCGCCCAGCGGGCTTCGTCTGCGCGGGGAGAAATGTCACCGCGCTTCTGGAAAGCAAGGTGGAGGAAAAAGAGGAAGAAGAGGAGTTCATTCCCTGGCCTCGCTCCATCCTGTTGTTCGGCTCGGAGCCTCCTGAATCAACGTCCCCTCTTAAACGACTTCGGCCTCGTAACAATATGCCTAGTCAAGTCTAATGTGAAGTAGATGTAGGCAACGTAACATCAGTGTAAACGAACCCGTGAGAATGTCTAGGGCAGAAACGTCAATTCCTGATGAGTGCACATCATTTGATGGAGAACACGGATATCTGACACCTTTAATGAGAAAATCAGAAGCATCTCATCGCCGAAGTGGAAGTGTATAAGGATATAAAAAACTCGCAGCAGGTATAAGCTGCGATAAGTTCATGCAAAATACGCGTCAAATCTGTTTTGCCAAATGTCGCCCCTACCGACGGCTGGTGTGTTTTTATTCCACTTCGATCCCTTTCCATTTACGTAATAATTGATACAACCACTAAAAACTGCATATAATTTCCCCTATATCCTCGTTGACATCATTATCTGTTAGAATGAGGTTGTGTTTTACAACGAAACGCCCCTAGCCCTTTTCGTTACTATTGTAGGCAAATTCGTAAAAGAGTAAATGGTGCTCTCTTACGCTAAGACAGCTGTCCAAACTTTCACGAAAAGAAAAGAGAATCTGGAGAAATTTCAGCCGTGCCTCGGGCGGCAACCCTTGAATATAGCAAAACAACACTCGACAGAAAACTCTCTTCGAACATGAATATCCTTGAACGGCAGCTACGTTTAATAATTGTAGTGTTTCTCAACATGTTGCAGGCACAAAGGGGAGGCGGGTCAGTATCATTATCTTCACTACTGAGAGTGCATCACGTCCTTAGAAAAACGAAAAATACGTGTATTCTTCATCTGTCCTACATGCGTTCTCCCATTCTTCCGAGGAGCGGCTGGTGCGATTGACAGCCACGGGCAGTAGAATATGCGTCGGAGTTTGTAGGGATGTACACATCCCCTGATAACTTACTTTTACGGCGTGTTCTCGCGTTTCCTCTACGCAGACGTCATCCTCACCGAGCTGCAGAGCTGGGTAATGTTAGAGTGACCTCCAACAAGGGGAGTGTATAAAGCGCCGCGCAAATGCATGGGGAGAGCGTTTTGAGGGGAACTCCCGCATCGCGGCAGTGCTGTGCCAGACCCACTAGAGTTACTGTATAGCCTCCGGCAGGGGGGCAGAGTTGCGCGTATCTTTTCCATTCATCGCTTGCAACCATGATGTGCGCAGGAACTGCCGCTCAGGCACAAATCAAAAGGTTGCAATGGCAGCGTCACCAGGCGTCACCACGTCACTGCTTTTTAACACGAAAGTGTTTTCTGCCAGGGTCGGCACAGACCCTATACATCACTACCGTAGCGGATATGGTGCAGTAAAATAAACATGTCAGAACAAGAAAGAAAAACACTGAGAAAAAAATTACGCCCGCATCTTCCCACGGGGGGAACTCGAGTAAATGCGTCGCAGAGTGGTGGGGGTATCACGTGAATGTTGCGTAATTGGGTATGGTTTCGGAATGCTTAATTGTTATTTTGTCTTTATTATTCTTGAGCAAAGCGTCAAGTCAAGCGAAAGCCAAGTAAGGACGCCCTTGACTGAATTCCGAACGCGCGCTCCGCCGCTTATATACACACCGCCCGCGTTCGAGGGAGAGGAGTACGGGGGAGAGGTCCACACCAGCACTGCGCATGCTCGGCTTGCTGAACGCCCGCCTGGAGCGACAGTTTTGCGGGTGTCTTCCTGGGCCGGCACGAGACGAGCCGAGCATGCGCAGTGGGGGTGTTTACGGCGCCGCCGCCGCCGCCGACGCCGAAGCGCGGCATCGTGCGACTAAGAAATGCTCCGCATTTAAAACTTCTGTTCATGCGCTGGGAATCTAACGCACTCCCTGGCTCCACGACGAGATGTGTTCCGTGCTCTACCCATTGCGCTAACGCCGCACATGCTCAGAGCTGTATGGACGCGCCTTATATTCCTTCTATCCCGCTTCGTTCGTTCTTCGACGCTCTCGTCTGACTCAGCACGTGTGCATCCAGCACATTGCCTGGAACGATGCCGCCATCCAGGGGGCTCGAAGTAAAGCTGCAGTGATTCACTTTGCTCCTCCTGGATGACAGCACCATTCCAGGCGCGTTCGAAAGTCCGCCTCGATGGACGTGTGTGGAGTCGCGCGGGCATCGGAAAGACGCGTGATAGGAAAGAACACGTGATAGGAAAGGATTCTGAAGATTCTGCGTGCTGAGAGACTTCGTCAGGCGCGCTTACTAGGAGACTGCTTATGTGTGCAGTTGTTTTATCAGTGCGAGCCATGTGTCGCAATGAATCTTCTGCGGAAACACCTGCTACTGGCGGTCCGGATGACTGAGAATCTGTGGCAACTTCTGCTGGAGCAACTACGAGATCAAGTCGAGAAGCACTGCCAGAATGTGGCGTCCACGTCCCCGAAGGCTTCATGCTTCCCAGCATGAAGCCTTCGGCTCGTGTTGTCGTCTTATTTTCCTGTGTTTCGTCCTTTTTTGCGCTCTAATGTATCCCTTACTGAACCAACGCGCCCAACAAACCATTCAATTAAGTTCCCAGCAGTGTTTGTGATGTGCTTGGCCTTGGCACAAGTTTGCCCAGGCAACGACAAGGACTAAAGCTGAGCTTCTGGCTGTCGTCGGTGAAGTGTCCAAGAAAGCCCCCCCAGCAAGATGCAACGAGGATGAACTCGGAAGGTTTGGACGCTCTGGTACGTTGCAAGCAGACATCTTGTAGGTTGCCTGTAAAACTAGTAGAGTCGTATTTGAAAAAAAATTCTTTGTGTGTCATGCCGGTGGACAAGGAGGGTGGTTTCGCAGTATTCTCCCATAAATGTTTTATTGAATAAGCTGGTCAAGCAATATCTGCTGCATTCACTGAATGTAAGGATGTGGTACATACGAAAGCGGCAGCACGAGCAATATAGCTATTGATGAAGTTGAATCTTGAGAAACTCAGAAAAAATGTACGAAAATAGAATAAGAACTTGCTGGAAGTATTGTTCAGCGCCAAGACGCACAAGGCCGACGACCCATTCCGGGTTATAGTTTCTAAGACGGGCACCTGGCAGAAACAGGTCGCTTTACTTGCTCTCAAAACTTAACGTTCTCGATATTCGTGACCCTTTTCTTGTAAAATGTTCCTCTGAAGTTCTTGAGTATTTTAGATGTAACGCTGGAAGAGGCCTAAAAGTGTTCTCCGCAGACATCAAGGATTTGTTTTACTCCATCCCGCAGAACGACCTTATAAAATATGTTAGAGAATGTATTTACAGTTACGGTGCCGTTAAGTTCTTGCTTGTCACAGGTGTTTCAACTGAAGGGTTTTGAGAATTGCTTTGTTTTTCCTTATCTTCAACCTTGATTCATTGAGAAAACAGACCGCATCTACAGAAAGATGGGATTTTCATCGGGTCGTGCTTGGCTCCAGTACTCAGCAGTCTGTTTTTAGCGAAATTAGATAGAGACCTGTGTAAAAACACTCCATGGATGTATCCGCCTTTGAGAAAGTTTTTAGGTTTGTCTATAATTTTTCAGTCGTTCTTGGCGGCCATAGCACAAGTTTTCAAAATGAGTGTGCCGATGTATCCACCATATTTCGGGAGCTTTTAAAACCTCGTGACGCGACTTTCGAAATGCCAGTCGATAATTCTCTTCGTTTTCTTGACGTGGAGTTTATGTTAACAGATAATTTGACTTGCTCGTCTTACAGCCCAAGAGGAAACAAGCCTTGTCTCCAATATCCGTCTGCTCATACCAAATTGGTGAAGAGGGGCCAAACTAACCTGTGTTTTTAAAAAAATCTCTAGAAGTAGGGCCCCTGCCAATTGAAGGAAAGCTTTCATCAACAGCCCGCACGTAGGAAAGACGAGGGGTATCCCGAACATGTGTTGGTGCCAATATCAGAAAAGATGTTAAAGCAAGTACGCTCGAACCGGCTCCCCTAGACAAGGTGTGATGTTTATGGCAGTGGCCACTTGAAGATTGCAGTGATACCGTACGTCCACCAGTTGTCCCATAGGTTAAAAAAATGGGAGGCCGACAGAACGTTAGACTTATCTTTCCAGCACCGAGCAAGTAAATACCCTTTGTAGAACCACAAGTTCAATCAGGAATAGAACTTAAGACTGTGATAAAAACCATAACAAGGGGGCCCAGTTCTTCACATGTGCTGTGGGTGATGCTTATCGTATTCCCCTCTCGTGTGGAAAGTGTTATGCAGTTTCACTTTCCACACGGGGGTTAATACGTTCTTGGAAGTTAGCGCTTGTGTTCGTCTGTTTCTTGATCCGTTTTCCATGTCGGTTTTTGCGCTACGCTATAAGCCTGATGCTCCAGACTCCTTCTCGAGGCCGTTCTTCATTCAAACCCTGCCGTACTCTCGCCCGTTACCACCCCCGTACATCGTTTCAGCCATCGCCTGCTGGGCCTTAACTCTCCCTTCAGCAGGAGTCCTCTTCCAGGCGCCACCCTCCTCTGCCCATGACCAGTGCCAGCGCGCCACCGAGGCTGGAAGAGAGGCGTTCTGACCCGCGACCGGTAACGTCCCTTCAGCCGCTGGTGCCCGATCGTGTTCATGGTGGCGCTTTTGAAGACGTTGAAGACTGGCTTGACCACTACGAGGGCGTTGTCAGGATTAAACAGTGGAACGCCCGTGACAAGCTCTCCCACGTATACAGGGCGTGTTATACAGGGCAGACGGGAAGGTGCATATACGAACGTCTGTGTGAGCACAGGAAGAATGTGAAAAGTATGTCGAGTGACGGTTTTTTTAGCGTTCCCATGCAAAGCGGTGTAAATGCCGACCAAAGCTAGGAAAACACTGCCGTTCTTGCAAGAAATAAGCTCGAGTCTGTAAGATTGATAATAGAAACAGACCACATTCTTTCTACCGGAGACCACTGTATTAGCAAAGCATCATTGTCATTGTATGTCAAAGAAATCGAGTATTTACGCATGTCCTAACAAGTGAATGTGCTTGAAATGCAATATATCTATCTTTACTGCCTGTTCGTCTGATTAGATTGCATGTTAAGAAAAGTGCCTGTCATCTGTACACGTGGATATGAGAGCGTATATATTGTGACCGTACTGCAATAACATTTCGTTGTTGGAGGTTAGCGCTTGTGTTCGTCTGTTTCTTGATCCGTTGTCCATATCGGTTTTTGCGCTACGCTATAAGCCTGATGCTCCAGACTCCTTCTCGAAGCCGTTCTTCATTCAAGCCCTGCCGTACTCTCGCCCGTTACCACCCCGTACATCGTTTCAGCCATCGCCTGCTAGGCCTTAACTCTCCCTTCAGCAGGAGTCCTCTTCCAGGCGCCACCCTCCTCTGTCCATGTCCAGTGCCAGCGCGCCACCGAGGCTGGAAGAGAGGCGTTCTGACCCGCGACAGGTAACGTCCCTTCAGCCGCTGGTGCCCGATCGCGTTCATGGTGGTGCTTTTGAAGACGTTGAAGACTGGCTTGACCACTACGAGGGCGTTGCCAGGATTAAACAGTGGAACGCCCGTGACAAGCTCTCCCACGTATACATTGCCCTTCCCTATAGTGCACGCACGTGGTATGAGAACCGCGAAGCTAGTCTTTCGACATGTAGCGACTTCCGACAGCAGATACGGACACGTTTGCCAATAACGACACACGAGAAGGAGCGCAGCAGCTGAGTTGTGGGTTCAAAAACACAACGAAGTGTCGCCGTGTTCGCCGCAGACATGGCTCGTCTGTTTCGTAGAGCTGACTCGAGCACTGGGGATGACAAAAAGTTGCGCTACCTCATGCGTGGCGTAAAAGAGCAATTATTTGCCAGGATTCTGCCTAAACCGCCAAATACCGTGGCCGACTTTATCAGGGAAGCTACGGCTATTGAGCGAAGGCTTTACCAACGCAGCAGACAGTGCAATCACTGTGCAGCAGTAGCCCTATCAACGCCGCTTCCATGTTTGACAATCAGTCCTTCCAGCGTGACGTGATCAGAGAGACTGTTCGCGCAGAAATACAGAAGTTGTAGAATTTCACCACCACAGAAGCGCCCACTGTGTCCGTCGCTGAAGTTGTGCGCGATGAAAGCACACACGTGCTCAAGAGTGCTCAAGACACCTCATCCTGAGTACCAGCAGCGTCCCACTAGCTACGCTGCCGCTCGTCAGCGTTCACCACCCGTTGTGCGGACACCGGCCGTATCGCCGCGCATCGACAGACATTACCATCAGCAGTCAGCAGCCACAGTTTCGTCACCACCGACGCCCGACGTCGTGATGAGACTATCGGTCGCATCACGAAGCGCCATGGTCCCCGCCATCTGTCGCATCAACGAAGTGCCATGGTCCCCGCCGCGAGAGGAGACGGCAAGGCGTCCAAACTTATGCAAAACAGACGTCTGGCGCACCGTAGACCGCCATCCACCTTGCATTTATTGTCGCGGCGCCAGTCACATTTCCCGTCACTGCTAGTACCGCGACGCATCATATCGCCTCTTCAGCCGTGGTCTGGCGGTAGACACAACCTGGACGTGTATATGGCAGGCCACGAAGCGGAAGCTTTTCAAGGGCCCCCAGTCTTGACGATCGTCGCACCACTGACGAAGGGACCCTGCCTAACCGCCAGCCAAGTTCGGGGCATCGCTCTTTCGTTGACCTCAATGGAAGGAAGTCAGCCAGTCCTCGCCAGAGAAACTGAAGGCGGCTACCACCGTGGGTGAGGTTGCAGGCCGTCAGGAAGACGACGATAAAAAGGCCCCATTGTATCAAAGAAGTATCAAATGCGCAATAGTGACCGCGGACCTTACCGTCCTTGTGGACGGACAGCCAGTGTCAGTCGTGAAGCCGAAAAACCGTACCAAGGACGAAACACTGACCGCGGATCTTACCATTCTTGTTGACGGACAGCCAACGACAGCCTTAGTTGACACTGGCGCCGGCTTCTCGATTGTAAGTCGAGCCATTGCTGTCCGCCTCAAGAAAGTTCAGACGCCATGGACAGGTCCCCATATCAGGACAGCAGGAGGCCAGCTACTCATGCCTACCGGTAAATGCACAGAGTGGATAGACATAGGGGGCTCTTCTTTCGTCGCGACGTTTGTCGTTCTCGCTGCACGCTGCAAAGGCCTCATCATTGGAATGGATTTTCTAAGAGAATACGGAGCCGTCATCAACATCCCCGACAGTGGTTATTTTCGAGAAATGCGCCGACTTCGTTCCCTGTTCAAGGCCTAGATGTGACCCCTTACGTCTCACTGACGACGATGTGGTCATCCCGCCCTGGTCATGCACGCTAGTTTCAGTGGCAAGCAACTCGGCGTTTGATGGTGAAGGGGTCGCAGATCAAATGAGCTCGTCACTCTTCCCTCACGGAGTTTCGGTTGCGCAAGGTGTCGTCAATATGGCTGCTGGACGCACAAACCTATTGCTGACGAATTTTAGAGCAGAGCGCCGTCACCTTCCGAAGGGTACAGCAATCGCCTACTTCGATAACATCGTAGACGTCGAGGGTTCTTTAACGGTACTCGATGAAGCCCCTAAGCAAGATTTCATCCCTGTACTCGACGTGAGCACCACCTTGCCAGAGGACGAGCAGACAAAGCTCCTTGACTTGCTAGACCAGTTCCGGGACTGCTTTGCATCAACGTCAAGAGTCGGTTCTACATCTCTCACCAAGCACCGAGCTATTATCGAGGACACGGCGAGATCTATTTACAGAATCCTTACCGTGTGGCTGCAAAGGAACTTGAGGCGGTACAAAACCAAGTAGCCAAGATGCTTAAGGATTACGAGATTCAGCCTTCAAAAGGTCCCTGGGCATCGCCTGTGGTATTAGTCAAAAAGAAGAACGGAACCCTACGTTTTTATGTAGACTATAACAGAAAGCTAACCTAAGTGATAAAGACGTATACCCGCTCCCGCGTATAGATGACTCCCTCGATAGGCTAAGGCATGCTCGTTATTTTTCTGCCATCGACTTGAAGAGCGGATTATTGCAAAATCGAGGTGAATGCAAGAGACAGCAAGAAAACCGCATTTGTGACCCCAGACGGTTTATACGAGTTTAAAGTCTTGCCCTTCAGTTTGTGTTCAGCGCCCGCTACTTTTGAAAGGCTAATGGGCACTGTGCTTTCGGGACTCAAGTGGAAAAATGCTTAGTGTATCTCGATGGCGTCATCGTGTTTTCCACCACGGTCGAGCAGCACCTTGAGCGCGTTAAAGTAGTTTTACAGGCGATATGGTTTGTGGGCCTTGCGCTGATACCAGAGAAATGCCAGTTTTCCTTTGAAGAACCGCAATTTTTTGGTCACATTGTGAGTTACGCAGGCGTTCGTCCGGATCCTGAGAAAACTACTGATGTTGCACGATTCCCCGTACCCACTGATAAGAAGACTGTCAGGCGCTTCCTACGCCTGCGCGCTTATTATCCGCGATTCATTGCAGACTTCGCGCGCATTGCGTCGCCGTTAACTCGGCTCACAAGGGACGACGTCGCCTCTGTTTGAAACGATGAACAAGAGAGCTTTTAACGATTTGAGACACGCCTCCAGACCCCTCCAGTGCTTGCCCACTTTGAAGATGCAGCCCCGACGATGCGTCGCAGTGACGCGAGCAATGTAAGCCTAGGAGCTGTGCTTGTGCAGTGGCAAGACAACGCAGTAATTGCCCATGCAAGCAGGACGCTTACACGCGCAGAGGCCCACTACTCGACGAATGAAAAATAATGCCTTGCCTTCATATGGGCGATTCTGAAATTTCGCCCGTATTTGTATGGAAGCCCGTTCAAGGTAATCAGCGACCACCATTCCATCTGCTGGTTGACCAGACTCAAAGATCCTACCAGCCGATTAGCGCTTTCGGGCCTGAGGCTGCAAGAATTCGACGTGACGATCGTGCACGAGTCAGGAAAGCGACACACAGACGCTGACTGCCTGTCTCGATCCCCAGTAGAGCCAGCTACTTTACCCGCCGAGGAGGAGACAGCATTTCTTGGTGTCCTCAATACGTCCGCCATTGCACAACAACGTGACGACCCTGAGTTGATAGGCCTCATCAGTTTTTTGGACGGACGGACTCAGACAGCACTTAAAATGTTTGCGGTGGCACTGTCGTCGTTCTGCTTTCGCAACAAGGTGCTTTACAAAAAGAACTTTTCACGTGTAGTGGATACTTAATCGTCGTTCCTGCGGCACTTCGTCGCGAAGTACTCCAAGCGTATCATAGCGAAGTCACTTCTGGGCATCTGGGATATACTCGAACACTGAAAAGAGTGCGGCAGAAATATTATTGGCGAGGACTACCCGCTTCCGTAAAAGATTACGTTCGGAACTGTCAAGATTGTCAGCGGCGCAAGTCACCTCCCGCGAAACCAGCTGGTTTGCTACAGCCTGTTCAAGTCCCACAAGTAATTTTTGGACCAGATCAAGACGGACCTTTTGGGCCCACTTCCTGCACCTGCTGCGGGTAACCGCTGGGTTATCGCAGCAACTAATTACCTTACTCGCTACGCCGAGGCAAAGGCTATTCCCAGAGGTACAGCGGCAGAGGTAGCACAATTCTTCATAGAGAATGTTGCGTTGAGACACGGAGCGGCCAGCAGTTGTCATAACTAACTGGAGAACCGCATTCACAGCCGCCCGTTTATTTATTTATTTATTTATTTATTTATTTATTTATTTATTTATTTACAGATACAGTCAGACCTTACACAGGGCTATTACAGGAGTGGAAAAACAAATGCATAAGAACATTTCATTCATTCTAGAATCGGAACATAATTAGAATGTACAATCAGAACTTACATATAAAAGGACAAAATGAAGTACAAAAAATACAACCAGACAATAAATTTCGATTTAAAGGTGAACATTTGACAGAGATCTGTCTGATTGGGACCAAATTAAAGGTGAAAACAGGGTGACACCAACCAAGTTATAATCATTTAAAAGTAAAATTTACTTCTAAACATTAAAAAACCCGACGTTTCGGGTCCCACTCGGACCCTTCTTCAGGGGTGACTGGAGGGCACCAGACAGCAGCAGTGCTTATAAGGCCTTCTTTCTTCTCTCTTCCTTCCTTTCTCACTTTCTTTTTTTTTTTCGGTTCTTCAAGCCGAGGGGGGTCATGCTAATGTTGAATCAGGTGCCGGAGTCCGCTAAAATAGACACTTGGCATTGCACCTGCAGGCCGGTTCACGTTTGCAGGTGTCGCCTGAATGTGCCATGATTCCACAAAGAGCCGCTTGTGAAAACTGGTTTCCAAGTCGAGGACGCGGGAGTTGTCAAAATCGATGCGGTGGTCGTGGACCTCGCTGTGTTCAGCTAATGCACTCCTTTGTCTGTCGAACTTGCGGACATCGTTCCTGTGCTGACGTAGCCTCTCTGGGAAGTTCTTCGTCTCTCCCACGTACGACGCGCCGCAATCCGAACAAGGAATGGAGTAAATCACACCTTGCGCTCTCTCCCTCGGCAGCCTGTCTTTCGGGCGCGGAAAGAAACGGCCAAGCGTGGAAATTGGCTTGTGTGCTACTCTTATTCCCTGCTCGGACAGCACACGTGCGAGCGCTTCGCTGGTACCCTGAACGTAGGGAATTTTACTTTTAAATGATTATAATTTGGTTGGTGTCCCCCTGTTTTCACCTTTAATAAATTTCGAGCAGTTGTCTAGCAATTATGAGGAATTTTTTGCAATTGGTCGTTTTAGTGACGTCGACGCGCTTGTGGCTCGTTTCGAAAGCATTGTAAAGTCATGCATCGAGCAATTCGTTCTTTTAAAAACCAAGAAAAAATAATCTTCCCTGGATGAACCGAGAACTGCTGCACTTATCGCGCCGTGCCAGCAGATTTCGCTCCAAACGCTCCACCAATCCTCAAGCAAAGGTTCTGTACGCTAAGGTAAAAGAACTTGAGCAAAATACTATACGGGCGAAAAATTTCTTCTATGCGGTTCAGCTACCGCAACTGCTCAAGTCTAACCCCCGTAAGTTCTGGTCTTTCATTTCTCCTGGATCTTCGTCCTCCACATCTTTTAAAGTCAAGGTCAGTGGAATTAACGATCCAGTGGTAATTTCTGAAGCATTTAGTACATATTTTTAGGCTGTGTTCTCTTAGGATGATTCGAGTGTTGTAGCATTTACAACTAAAAATTCTGATGGAATCGATTATATCAGTATTAGCCTAGAGGGTGTTTTGAACCTGGTACTAAAATTAGATACCAAAAAACCTGCCGGACCAGATGGAATTCCTAACTCTTTTCTGGTCAGATTTGCGCTGTGGACATCTAGGTACCTGTTCACTGTATTTCAATGTTCCCTTAATTGCAGCGTCGTTCCATCTTCCTGGAAAAGTGCTGAAGTACTGCCGTTGTATAAATCGGGTGACAGACAACCTTTATCAAACTATAGGCCTATTTCTTTAACGTCAACCTCATGTAAGATGCTAGAACACATAATCTATAAGCACATTATAATGTTCCTTGAAAACAACGACCTCTTGACCAGGTTCCAACACGGCTTCGGGAAGGTTTCAGTACTGTAACCCAACTTTCAGAATTCACCCATGACCTTTCGCTTCAGTTCGACCTAGGTAATCAGATTGACGCCATTTTCATTGAATTTAGAAAGGCTTTTGACACTGCACTGCATTCTATATTACTAATAAACTCCGTATTATTTAAAAAAAAAACCCCGGTTGGTGTCATGGACTTCCAGTTTTCTATCTCTGCGGGCCCAATTTGTGTGCAATAATTCTGCGGAATCATCTGTAGTTGACGTCTCCTCCGGGGTGCCTCAGGGATCCGTGCTTGGTCCACTTCTATTCTTGTTGTTTATTAATGACCTCCCTGATCACGTTACTTCTAAGATACGCCTCTACGCGGATGACTGTGTTATATATCATCCAGTTGGTTCCATCACCGATCATCAGTGCCTAAACGAAGCTTTTGTCTCATTTTGAGATTGGTGTGCTACCTGGAAAATGAATATCAATTTCAATAAAACTGTTATGCCTTTTACAAACCGACAATCTCCCATAATTTTTCATTATACTTGCAATGGTGCACATCTAACAAGAGTTTTTCAGTACAAATATTTGGGCATCATATTTACACCCACATTGTCTTGATCGAATCACATAGATTACATCTGTGGTAAAGCGTTAAAAAAACTGGGTTACATCCGCAGGTCTTTGTCTGATGCTCCGAAGGACACTAAATTAGTGGCGTACAAAACATTGATTCGCCCAATCCTAGAATATGCTTTCCCGGTGTGGAACCCGTATAAACACTGTGAAATTAATCTTGTCGAATCGGTCCAGCGGAAGGCTATTCGCTTTATTTTTCGCCGCTTTGACCGACACTTCTCACCGTCAGCTGCTCTTTTGGAAATAAACCTGCAGCCTCTTTCAAAACGACGCAGCGTAGAATCCTTGAAGCTTTTGTACTCCTGTCAAAACTCCCTTTGTTCCCTCTCTGAACCCTCCCTTCTGATGTCTGCTTGCCCTACATCCACTAGAGCTTATCATGTCTCAAACATTAGACCATTCCATCCACGCACTAATACGTTCTTATACAGTTTTTTTTCCACGCACGATTGAACAATGGAATTTGCTGCCTGCCGAAGTTCGTTGTTTACCAATTTCTGAATTTTTGAATGCTGTTTATGATGTACAGTTCATTTTACCTGCTCATATCTTGTTTCTACTTCTCAGTTCCAATGTTCGCATATTTCTGTATGTATATATTTTTTTTCATGCACGCCCGCTCCTACCATAGCCCTAACGGGCTGCAGTATGTATAAATAAATAAATAAATAAATAAATAAATAAATAAATAAATAAATAAATAAATAAATAAATAAATAAAATGCACTAAATCACTTACAGACAAAATAAAACTTTTTAGATGCAAATGAGAAGATGAGCTATGTGCTTTAGGAATAAAGCTGCGGATGAGCATGAAATGGCTTCGTCGGTCAAAGAATTCCATTCGTTGATAGCTCGTGGGAAGTAGATGTACTTATAACAATCGGTGTGAACAGCAGGAGCGCGAATGAGCATTGAATGGCGATGTCTAGAAGTTTCACTACGAAGAATATCAAAATAGTCAGCTTACCTTATATGAACATGGTGATTAATAATCAGGTAAAGATATTTAAGTCTCTCGTATTGAGTTCGAGCCTGAATCGTTGGTAGTTCTGCTAGTGCACAAAGTTGAGATGGTGAATCAGTCCATCGATACTTATTGAATATGAAGCGGACTGCTAGACGCTGAACTTTTTCAATTTTTGAGATGTTTGTAACAGTCAAGGATCCCAGACAATTTTAGCATATTCTATGATTGGTCTAATAGGCGTTTGTAGGCTAAACATTTTGTTTCTTGTGTTGCAAACAGCAAATGGCGCCAGAGAGACTTGTTGGCCTTTGCACACACATATTCTATGTGATGATTCCAGCGGAGATCACTTGTAAAGATCAAACCAAGCTACTTATGTTGTACAACTCTTTTAATTTCATGATTACTAATATAATACGTATAGTTGAAATAATTTTTCTTTCTGTAGACTGTCGTAACTACAGTTTTTAGGGGGTTTTGCACCATCTGCCATTCTTCGCACCATTTCTTCATTTTCTGTAAATTTTCCTGCAATTTTACCTGATCGCTCACTGTGCCTATTTTTTATTTTGTATATGATGCAATCGTCTGCGAAGAGCCTGATAGAAACGTCTATTTCATTCGAGAGATCATTTATAACTAAAAGGAACAGGAGTGGTCCCAGAACACTACCTTGGGGTACTCCCGAGTTTACAGCTGAAACTGGAGACTTAGTGCCACCAATTTAAACATATTGTGGGCATTTACTAGGCACTACTTCCTCATCTGTACATAATCACCATCATCCTGCTGTGCTTGAGCTTCATCTCCAGTGCCTCGGCATCATCATTATCGTGTGTGGGCCTTGGCTGGTTCGCTGCTGAGTGTGCGGTCCTAATAAACGTCGTTGATACCGAGACGTCATAATACTGCTGACGCGAATGAAAATAAGATGAAAACCAGTTTGTCATGGCAGAATTTTGGAACATAACACCAATTTTTTTAGAAGTTTCCAGTGAGACACCTTGTCAAAAGCTTTCGCGAAGTCCATGAAAATCATATCCGTCTGTGCACCAGAGTTAATTATTTTCGAGAGATCATGAACTAATTAAATGAGATGGGATGTTGTAGATAAACCTTGTCGAAAACCATGTTGACAGTTGGATAATGAATTGTGTCATTTATATAGCTTAACAGATGTTTCGAAATTATATGTTCAAGCATCTTTGAACAAGTGCTAGTAATTGAAACAAGGCGATAGTTTCCTACATTATCAGTACTGCCGCCTTTAGGAATGGGAATAACTAGCTTTCTTCCACTACTTGGGTAAAGAACCACAAAGAAGTGAAGACCTAAAATTTAGTGCAAGGTATTGCCTACGTTTTGCCTTGTCCACGGACGTGAAATAAAAACAATGTTGGATGCCATGCTCCCACACGAACCGGACGAAATTGGCATCACATCTTGACGTTCAGCGGTACCACTCATCGCAAGACAACAGCCTACCATCCACAAACAAACGGACTCACCGAGTGGCTAAACAAAACAATCGAAGACATGCTTTCGATGTACGTCGACATTGAGAACAAAAACTGTGACGACATTCTACCCTATATCACATTCTATTATAACGCGGCGAAACGAGAAACAAGACGAATGACTACGTTTCTCCTAGTCCACGGACGTGAAGTAAAAACAATGTTGGATGTCATGCTCCCACGCGAGCCGGACGAAATTAACATGGATGCTGATGAATTTACGCAACGCGCGGAGGAAACTAGACAACTAGCACGCGTGTGAATCCACCAGTAGCAACAGTACGATGAATGACGCTATAATGACCGTCACAGAGCTGCAGCATAGGTGACAAGGTATGGGCGTGGACGCCTGTACGACGATGGGGACTGTCCGAGAAGCTACTGGGGCGATACTTGGGACCCTATAGTGACCTCACCTACGAGGTTGTCCCAGATAGCCCCCAATGCACGAGGCGGACGCCAGCTCAGTTCCCAAGTGGTGAACGTAGTGCGTATGAAGCCACCGAGTGACTGTGCTAGCGACCAGCTAACGGACATTGCCGATGTAGCATCGAGGCGATTCTCTTTTAGGGTAAGACACACATGCTGTTAAATAGAAGACGCTGACGATAAAAACACTAAGGGACTCTGTGTAGTGGGACTGCTAGACGAATTAGAAGAAGACGACGACGTCTTGGGTTTTTGAACAAGCTCTTGTTGTCAAAGGTGGTGTTCTCGTTGTACCGCGACAATATGATCGATACCTTTGTCGCGCGGCATTTACGATCGACTGTGTCCACTTATTGCGTAAACTACTTGAGTTCTCGAGAAGCACTTGTTTTTGGCTGGTTGGTGATGTTCAGGCGAAAAGAGAAACGAGGAAGAGAGTAGACCAAAGGAAGGATACGCAATTTTCCTGCGGCAAGTGTTCAAACTGTGTTAACGACCGGCTGAGGGAGCATGCTATTGCAAAAGGAGATGGTGCGCATCTTCCTGCGCACGTAAAAGCTTGCTGTGTGCCGCAACTCACGCTCGCGAAAATAAGCAAGGATCACACCGCAAGGGAACTTGCAGAGCATTCCATATAAGAAAGAAAGGGTCTGCTTGTGTCAGTGACACTTGAGTATATCTGTTAACCTCTGAAACGCGCTTTTTAGATAGACGCATTCCACGATAACATGTTTGATGACGTAATGTTTGCTTTGCTGCGCATGACGGAAAGTTCACCTAGCTATGTAACCTCGACAAACAGTTGGTAGTTGGCGCTCATCTGTATCTTTCGTTTGTTCTGCTCTCTTCCTCGTTTCTCTTTGCACCTGAACATGTTGAGCAAGATACTTCAGTTGACAAGTTCATAATTTTAGTCCTTGAAGTTACGTAGGCGATGGCACGGCGAACTTCGCCGTGCCAGCCAAACACCGATAGCAATGGGCATGTTCACCTCGATGTAACAATAAACATACAACTTCTTGTGCGAAGACACATTTCACTTTCACCGATTCCGTTGACAGAGGGATGCAGCCACATTTTTTGACCAACGTTGAAGCCACCGTTTGATAAACTGGATTTTTATGCTTCCATTCTAGCAAAATATAGCCCTAGAAACACTCATTTCCCTTGTATTTCTTTATTGCTATCGGGTGAAGTAGAGTTCCCAATTCCTTTTGACACAGGGCAGACGTTTAAACGCCATAGGAAAAATATATGAGCAGTAGCTCGCGATTTGAAGGTTATCGCGCGAGCCCCGACCGGCCGTCGGTTACAAGGCCCAAGCGGCCACATTCGACAGCATTCAAGATGTTTCATTCTTCTCTGCCTTGTTCTGTGCTACAACACTCGCCCCCGCGACAAACACGCCACCCTTTCTGCGCATTTCTTTTCTCTATCATGAGATTAAACGTAGACAAGGTAGCATCCTATCTTGACGGTCCGGGAATGGGTGATCGCTGTTTAATGAACAGGGTGGAAAGCTGACCTCTCCTCAAAAGAGGATTGTGGGCCATGGCGCTGTCGTTGTTCCTTGGTCGTCTTCATAACCTTCAAATCGCGCACAGAGTTCTTCGTTTCATTCATGAAAAAAAAAAGACGGTTTTCACGAGGACACAACAGGCTATTAGTCAAAGTGATGTTTTCTTCGACAGATGGCTCCACGATGCCGTGATCAAAAAAGAAAAGACATCCTTCGGTAGGCGACGTGTTCGCCAATACAGCAAAATGTTTGTCACCGCTGACATTATTTAGAAGAGCTGTTCAACTCCACATATTGAATCAGGTGGTTTTCTACTGTCCTTGACAAAGCGGGTATAACACCGTTGTAGTGCGCAAATGGACCATCATATCACGCATGTTACGAGTAGCCTGTCTGTGGCCTTAACATCGGTTGCTTTCACGGACCTACGCGTGCTCAGGGGCCACTCGTAGGCGCAGCATATAGAGTAACCCTAATGGCATTCGCGGATCTGGACCGAAATCCTGGCGCACTCGCATTTCATGAATCCGAGTCTGCCAGCGGAATGCGTGAATGTCACGCCACACAACTTCCTCTGTGTAGTACATTTCCGTGACACAGTTTGACTGCTGCAGTGGCAAAGTTATTGACGTTCAATTCACGCATTCTGATGCGCAAGCTTTACTGCTCAGGGCTAAATACACGGTACGATTTCACATCCGGTGCCGTAAGCTCCAGCATGGAGGCATGATGTACGGGGAGAGGAACGACGAACACGGCGTAGGCTCAGCCGCATTTTGCGCCTTGTCATTCGCAAGAGTTCGTGCCTTCGTCATCAAGTAGTTCTGAACTTGCCTGCTCTATAAGACAACTGAAGAACACTGTCGATAAAGCCGTGTACTCGCGAGCGACAGACACATCCGAACTGTTCTACGTCAATGACTACTCTGAGGGTAGGCTTAGCTAGAACGACGCCATTGCCATCCCGTCGCCGTTCGCGACGAAGCCCTCCCTTTTGCCAACACGATAAACGTCTGTACTCACATTTCATGCTTTAACACTTCCAATCGGTTTTCTTGAAACATCGGTGTGGAGCGCAACGATGGAAACGAAGCGAGCCGCATCGGTGAAACGGACAGTGCCGCTGTTTACCTTTCGTACCGCGGCTTCGGTTCTCTCGAGTGGTTTGAAAGCGGTAAGCTGCTGCAGATTTCATCTTTAAACATAATTTGACTCATTTGTAAACTATTTCATTTCACAAATAAATCGCAGTCAATATATTACACCCCATACCGGCGACAACGGCAAATACAGCCTACGCCACACCTATGCGAGCGCCGGGGAGAACCGGCCAGAGGCGCGACGTCACACGAACGACGCTACGCACAGCACCTCGTAATCGCTATCATCGATAAACGCGAGCTCCACTTTCCAGCTCCACACCCGCAGCGAACGCAGCCATTTTGACAGGCAAGACGGAAGTGACGCGAGGACGCGGCCCGCTTCCGCCCGAATCTGTCTGAATCCGTGCCTCGGCGCTGGAGCAAGTCGGAGCGCTCTGGCGCGGTTTGAGTTGCTCCGAATCTGCCAGTGAAACGCACCAACCCTCTCCCGCTCGACCAGTGAAACACGGACTCGTCGCGGCAAAGCAAAAAAAAGAAAAAGAAGGAGAGAGAGAGAGAGAGAGAGCCTGCTCGAATCTACCTGAGAAAAACGCCATTAGACTCAGAGCGTGAACCTCCGCTTTATTCCCCCTGAACCCCTCTCAAAACGCCCACCGCTCTGCAGTAGACATTTCCGGGGATACGTCATGGAAGGGCAGTGACGTAAGCCACATGACCCTTCCGCACACGTGCAAACGGACTGGTTGACAAAACATTGCAGTGTTCCGCGTGGTTCCCTGCTGCAGTACTGACGGATCGAGCCTATATACGTTTTTTTTTTTTTGTACGCGTGCACCATCTTGCCGTTTTGACATGGTGGTTAGCTGTGGCGCTGTAGTATGTGCGAAACGCGCGACAAAAGGCAGCGGCATCAGTTTTCCTTTTTTGTTTTTTTAACACGAAAGTGTTTTATGCTGTGGTCCACCAAGAAATCTGTGACGTACTTCCGTAGCGGAAGTAGATTTCTGAAAAATAAACACGTATTTGAGATAAAAAAAAGCACCAACCGCGGGGATTCGAACCCACAACCCGCCAGGGCGCGGCCAGGTCCGGGAAGGCTCTACGTTACAGCGATCGCCGCAGATGGCGTAAAAATCAACCGCGGCGCGTTCCATCAAGTTGCGCGCAGAGTGGAGCTACTAACTCCTCTTTTAGCGGTCGAATACTTTAGTTTGCATTTTCTCTGCTAGGAGCGCTCAACGGCACAAAGAAGCAGGCAACAGCGAGAATAGTGCGGCGCCGACCACCAGCGCGGGGGGGCAGCAAGAACAGGGTTTGAAAAACGCAGGTGCAAAGAGCGCGGGGCACAGCTCTCAGGAAGTAGCTTTGCCGGAGGGAGTAGACAATGCAGCAGCTGTGACTCAGGCTATATAAACGCCCAGACAGTAGCCAGGTGCATGTGACTTCAGCTGGATAACCTCAGCGGGTTATCATAGCTGGCGATTCCAATTTAGTTCGATGCGCCGTGGCACTCAAAGAGAGTGAAAGGCGACAAACGAGCACTGGTAAGGACGTTCCCAGGGCATAGGCTGGGTTCAATCATGAGGCAAGCGAGAGAAAAGCTCAGGTCGGGGGCTCACGGACGCAACCTCGTGGTGATTGCGGCAGGGCTAAACGACGTCCTCAACAAAGAATCGTCAGGATTAGCGACGACCTTGGCAAAAGGCGTCGACGACATGCGCGCCATCTCCCCCCAGGTGCAGATAGTAGTGTGCACGGTACCGGAAATACCAGTGCGTGACGGCAACCTCCAAAGAGCCGTTGTCGAGGCAAACAAAGAGATATGGCGCACGAGTCGAGAGAAGGGTTTCGAAGTAGTGGAAATAAACAGGGAGGTGCATAGGTGGGGGGGTTTCCAAAGAGACAGAATTCACTTCGATAGGAGGCTTGGTCATGAGGTAGGTTGGCGGCTTGCAGGACGTGCAGTAGCTTTTTTGGGGGGCACGCGGGCCCTTCGTAGTCCGGGGTAGCAAGGAACAAAGGAAACAACCAGGGGGGTTTTCGGGCATGCACCACTGAGAAATGCCAGAAAAGAGGTAAAAGGAAGAAAAGAGCGAAGGCACGTGTAGCAATTAGTTACATAAACATGCAGGGTGGCAGAAAAAAGGCAAAGTGGTTAGAGATTGAGGAGCAGTTAAGATAGGCGTTTATGCGGTTACAGAAACACACCTTGGAGACCTGGAAGAGCCACCACGTATTTGCATTATGTTTGGGAAGGGTGCAACAGGATCATATCAGAAAGAAAAGGTGGGTGTGTTGGAATGCTTATTCATAGCGGAGCCAAATGGGAGAGAGTAAAACAAACGTGTTCAGAGCACCTCTGGGTTTCGGGCACGGTAGGTGGAAAGAAAACGTGGCTAGGTGTAGCTTACATGTGGACGGGAAATAACTGTAAGGAAAAGAATCTGGAGATAAAGCATTGCATAAACACCGGTATTAAAGAATTTGGCCATGGGGCCGAAATCATCCTCCTAGGGGATATGAATGCCCACATCCACGACCTTGACGGATATACAGACAACAATGGGAGGTTATTGCTCGATCTTTGCGAGCACCATAGTCTTGTGATCGTTAACACAGGGCCCAAGTGTGATGGACAGATCACGTGGGAGGTCAGAAACAGACACTCGAGCATTGATTATTGTCTAATGACGGAAGGAATCTATGAAAAACTGAGAGAAATGAGGATAGACGAGGACGGGATGAACAGCTTGGGTAGTGATCATAAGCGCATAACGTTACAACTGGGATATAAAACTGAAAATAATAACGTAGAGTCGAAGTTTGGCAGCCCGTATTTAAATGACAAACAAATAAAAAATATAGCCGCAAGAGTAGAGGAAGAAGTAGGCAAAATACGAGGCAAGGACTGGGGGTATAATGAGCCAGTTCATGTAATGACGAAAGAAATAAGTAAAGAGAAGAAAACTGTTTGCTCGAAAGGAAAGAGAACGCCAAAAAGATGGTGGAACAAGGAATTCCGGGAAGCGATCGAAAAGCGACGTAAAGCATCAAGGGAGCACAGACAGGCAAAAAGGGAGAAGCGGCCGCAAGTGGAAGTCACGGAAAGATGGGAAATATATTTAGAGAAAAAATCTATAGTACACAAATTGGTAAAGGCAAAAATTAAAGGTGAAAGCGAACGCTGGGTGACAGAAATTCATGACAAAAAGAAGGGCGCGCCTAGGATATTTTGGAACCACATAAAAGCGCTAGGTAAAAAGTCTGCCACATTGCAACAGCATATTGTTGATGAGAGAGGAAATCAATTGGAAGGGTACGAAGCGTTGGGTTACATCCAGAAGGTAACAGCCGGTTCGTTTAAAAAGATCGTACAATAGATTCCCCCAGTAGAGAAAACCATGACGCAGAGCGAAACTAAGGAAGAGCTAGAACTTGAGAATTTCAACTGGAAAAAGGCCGAAGGAAAAATTCCAAAGCGCACTGCTCTGGGTTTAGATGAGGTCCCCGTTAGCCTCATTAACGAATTAGGACAGAACACTAAAGAAGCACAATTGAAAGCCGTAGAAAAATGCTTACAGAAGAGGCAAATACCGGACAGTTGGCGAAAAAGCAGAATGAACTTAATCTATAAAGGCAAGGGGGAAAAGAATAACATTCGCTCGTATGGACCGCTAACCATTACATCGGTACTATACAGGATGGCTATGCAAGCAGTAAAATTAAAAATAGAAGCCTGGGCAGAACGTAACAATATTTTGGGAGAACTTCAGAATGGATTTCGAGTAGACAGGCGTTTAGACGATAACCTATTTGTTCTTACTCAGTGTATATAAATATCTAAAATAGAAAGGAGGCCGTTGTATGTGGCTTTTCTACACATCACTGGGGCGTATGAAAATGTTAATCAGGAAATATTGTGGGAAATTTTTGAAGGAATGGGCATACGCGACGATTGTGTACAGCTTCTGAGGGAAATATATCGAGAAAATACAGTTTGCATAGAATGGGAAGGAATCAGTAGCAGAGAAAACGTTGATATTAGCAAGGGGCTGAGACAGGGATGTCCTTTGTCGCCGCTGTTATTCATGCTATACATGGTTAGAATGGAAAAAGCGCTAGGAGATAGCAACATTGGTTTTAATCTGTCACACAAACAGGGCGACGTGATGATTGAGCAGATGCTTCCGGGTTTATTTTATGCTGATGATATTGTCTTATTCGCGGAAAGTCGAGATGATATACAACGGCTGGTGAATATATGCGGGAAGGAAGGCGAGGCTCTAGGACTAGGATTTGGTGTAACAAAATGCGGACTGATGGTATTCAATGACCCCAACGACCAGGCGGTATCCATACAGGGCCAAGAAATACCGAGAGTAAGCGAATACAAGTACCTTGGCGTATGGGTTAATGAGGGTGACATATACATGAAGGTACACGAAAAAGCCTTGGCAGCAAAGGGAAAGAGGAACGCAGCAATAATGAAGCACAGAGCGTTATGGGGACACAATAGGTACGAGGTGCAAAGGGGTCTGTGGAAAGGGGTAATGGTACCGGGGCTTACATTTGGGAACTCAGTGGTGTGCATGAGGCCAGAGAGGCAATCGGGAATGGATGTGAATCAAAGAACTGTGGGACGCCTCGCGTTGGGTGCTCACGGGGAAAAGACAAACGAGGCTGTAAAGGGCGATATGGGATGGGCGAGTTTTGAGGCAAGGGAAGCGGAGAGCAAAGTAAGGTTTGAAGAGAGGGTAAGGAATATGAAAGAGAGTAGGTGGGCAGTGAAGGTGTTCCGCTATTTATATAGAAAGAGCGTTGACACGCAGTGGAGAAAGAGAACTAGGAGGCTCACCAGTAAATATACGGCTCTAAGAGAACTGACAACATAGAGCGTAAAGGGAAAAGTCAGAGAGGCGGAGAAGATTTACTGGAGGGCAGCGATGGAAAAAAAAAACGACTCTGAATAACTACCGAGAGGGCATAAACGAAATAAAGAGGGAAGCATTTTATGATAATTCAATAGGAAGCGCTTATTGTTTGAAGCGAGATCGGGCTGCCTTAGAACGCGTATTTATAAAGCGAAATTCAGTAAAGAAGAAGAAAAATGCACATGCTGTGAGGAAGATAGGGAAACGACGGAGCATGTTCTGATTGAATGCGGAAATATCCACCCAGGTGTACGTTTGGGCACTACCCTACAGGAAGCCTTGGGTTTTAGGGCGAACAACGGGAAGCTGAACATAGCCGCGATTGAAATAAGTAAGAGACGGTTAGAATACTGGTGGCAGAAAACTAGAGAGAACGGACAAAAATAATTATAGGGAAAAATATGGACTTTCCCAATCTACCAAGGAGTTAATAAAAAAACGCCAACAAATGAAAGTAACTTCGCCAAAAGATAAGTTTGAATTCGCAGAACTATCAAAATTGATCAGTAAAGCCAGGCAAAGAGATGTAAGAAACATTAACACGAGAAAAATAGAGAAAGCTGTAGAGAAAGGCACCAGCATTAAAACGGTCAAAAAGAAACAGGGCAAAACAAAATGCATGCGCTAAAAGATAAACAAGGTAACGTTATCAACAGTTTCAACGAAATAGTAAAAGTAGCAGAAGATTTCTACTCTGAACTGTACAGTTCTCAGACAGACCATACAACCTTAATAGAAATAGAATCTGAGGAGGAAAATGAAATTCCATGTATAACCGCTGACGAAGTAAAAAAAGCTGTCAAAGGCATGTCCCGCGGTAAAGCAGCTGGTGAAGATGGTATAACAGCGGACTTGATCAAAGACGGAGGAGATATTGTACTTGAAAAACTTGCATCGCTCTTCACGAAATGTGTCAAGACATGTAATATACCACGCAGTCGGAAAAATGCGAATATAATCCTTATCCACAAGAAAGATGACATAAAGGAGTTAAAGAATTATAGACCAATTAGGCTACTCCCAGTAATATACAAGCTATTTACAAAAGTAATTTCTACGAGGATAAGAGAAACACTCGACTTTAATAAACCGAGAGAACAAGCTGGTTTTAGGAAAGGTTACTCGACAATGGACCACAGCCACGCTATGAACCTAGTAATTGAGAAGTACGCGGAATATAACAAACCTCTTTATATGGCGTTTATCGACTACGAGAAAGCATTTGACTCCATAGAAATACAAGCAGTTCTAGAAGCTCTACGTAGACAAGGGGTACCTGACATATACGTGAAAACCATCAACAACATATACAAAGATTGCACAGCCACACTACTCCTACATGAGAAAAGCAGAGAAATCCCGATCGGGAGAGGTGTGAGACAGGGAGATACGATATCCCCGATGCTATTCACTGCATGTTTAGAGGAAATCTTTAAACGTCTAGACTGGGAAGACAAGGGAATTCGAATAGACGGAGAATATCTCAGCAATTTAAGATTCGCAGACGACATTGTGCTCTTTAGCAATGATGGAGACGAACTACAAAACATGATTGATGACCTAAACAGGGAAAATATTAAAATTGGATTAAGAATGAATAGGCAAAAGACCAATGTTATGCTCAATAGCCTAGCTAAGGAACAGGAATTTAAAATCAACAATGAACCCTTACAACGTGTAAACGAATACGTATACCTGGGACAGTTAATAACAGGAACTCCTAACCATGAAAAAGAAATTCTCCGTAGAATAAGGTTGGGCTGGAGCGCATTCGGAAGGCATTACGAAATCATGACTGGAAACTTACCGCTCTCAATAAAACGAAAAGTATTCAATCACTGCATTCTCCCAGTTCTAACGTACGGCGCAGAAACGTGGAGGATAACGAAAAAACTAGGGATAAAATTAAGGAGCACGCAACGTGCAATGGAAAGAAAAATGTTGGGGGTAACGCTAAGAGATAAAAAACGAGCGGAATGGATCAGAGAACAGACAGTAATAGCCGATATTATTATATCAATTAAACGAAAGAAGTGGACCTGGGCAGGACATGTCATGAGGAGGAAAGATAACAGATGGACAGTAAGAGCAACGGAATGGATACCAAGAGAGGGAAAACGTAACAGAGGCAGGCAAAAGGTTAGATGGAGCGATGAAATTAAAAAGTTTGCAGGCATAAAGTGGAACCAACTCGCTCAGGATAGGGTGGATTGGAAATCGTTGGGAGAGGCCTTCGTCCTGCAGTGGACCTAAACAGGCTGATGATGATGATGATGATGATGATGATGGACTTTCTGCCATAAGGGACAGGGAACTGGGCTATGAATTTCCGTTTTTGCTATAGCATGATCGATTTCATTGAAGTAGATTTAAAAGGCATGAGAAAAATTTAAAGAGAGAGAGAAAAAAAAAGTTCTGAAATCTTCTTACGAGCCTGGTGGCACACATGTCACCGCCCCGTTACAAAGGGGGCGCTCATAGCATCCATCCACCCAATTGATATAAAATCGTATTGAAAGAATTTGACATGCTTGGTTACAGTGTCATTTTTTATAAAGTAAGTAAAGATGTGTTTTTCTGGAACTTCATGCATAACGTATGTGCTTGAGTCTAAGTTTTGACATTGCACTGACGCGCGATGAGCAGCAGCCCATTGGTATCGATTGAGTTTCGGCCGCTTGTTTGATTCAAATTGTACCGCGGTCATTTCCTTGGACCACGCACGTTCGCTTTACCCTGTTTAGGTAGCCGCTGCCACACAGCGGACGTGTCTAACAACGGTGACTTTTGCCAGCTTCGACCGTTCACTGGCATAACGGTTGCATAGCTTTCGCGTGAAAAATTGATTGCCAGAACTGAGCACAGTGCCGGAAGACAACCTAGGAAAACGGGTTGACCTTGCACCATGTGGCCGTAAGCACCGCCGAGTAAAAATGCGCTGCTGTGCATCTTCAGCACTGACTATTGTTAAACCTGCGTCACACGCGCACATTTGATCACCATCAGGGCGGATTTCGATTAGGCTCGATGATGTTCAGCTGCTGCTATATGGTTATTCTAGAGCGTGATCGGGCCGTATAGGAATCGTGTGATGATCGCGATCTGGAAAGCATATCACTATTTGGCTAATGTCAGCGCCAAACCCGATCCAGATCAGTCTTGATCGCGATCAAAAGTGCCCGTGTAACACCGCTATTGCTTGCAAAACGGCTAAAGAACACATTTCATGAAGTGTTATTATTTGCGCAGCTAATCAGAAGCGCGGCTTCTGCGTACCAATGATGTTGTATAAGAATGTTTATTTAAATAGCTCCCAAATGTATAAATATCTTTACCGCGAAACATCTGTTACGGACCGCAGCATAAGCTTGGCCTCCCTCTGTCAAGTGAGTTACAGCAGGAAATGCACATACGTCCATGGTATGTTAGAGGCAAATGTACATAAGAGTATGGAGAAGGAATTCTATATTTCAATATACAAAATAAGTTCATAGGTGTTAATAGCGCATGTTTATGCAGTGGGACAATTGCTTACTAAAGAAACAAATGTCCCTTGAATGAGACTTGGCTAAGCGCATCACTGATATAGATGCTCAAATAAATCTTACACGCATGCTATTCGTGTTTGCAGCATTGTTGTATGCATTGTTAGACATGAATTACAATGTTATCCATGCTTCTACCATAGTAACAGTGGCTCTTTATTTTTTTGTTTATGAACCACAGCATTCAAGAAACTGAGCATATCTACACACACTTAGCTGCTGTAGTCTCTGGACCTACCTCAAGTCAGCAGAGATTGTGTTGCCAATGGAAGTAACCTCAGGGACCGAAAATCCTCACACGGTATGTTTGTGGACATTTCATTTATGGTTATGCTTCGCTTATTTATTAGACCGAGTTTTGGCCCACCATTTATTTTTTATGGCTTCCTCATGACCTCGTTTAGTTTTTCTATTCAGGACAATGGACAACAAAAGGATTGTTAGTTTTCAAGCTACCCCCTACCTAGCCGCAAAAAGCTCAAATGTCGTTATAGTGACAAGAGGTTTTCCTGAACTCCATCCGTCATTAAAAACCGTTTACAAGCTCAGCAGGTGAAGGAATGGGAACTGTACGCCAAAATGCAGCAGTAGTGTGTGGTATGTTGAACCAGTGCAAGATTGGCTGCACAAGTGACTTTTGATGCAAGAAGTAACCATTGCAAGGGAAATGCGCCGGCTTAGGATTCCTTGGATAGTGATTGTCGCATGGTATCCTTCTGTAAGTGTGTGTCCACATTATAGTATCGAGTATTGCATATAACATGGTGCAAAACAAGCTAGCAGTAGCATGTCTGAGGGCAGCACTTCTCCCTTGCACTGAGTGAAGATTGTTGTAAATGTGAACATTATTTTGCATAGCAATGCCAAGGAATGATACAGTAAGGCATAATGCTGTCTTCTCGTGAGAAAGTTTTTGAAAGTGAAAATTGTGTACAGGCACTTGACCCTTAGAGACATGCCATGGTCACCTGGAGAATAGCAGCCATGACTCCAAGTACAGTTTGATTATTAGGGCAGAAGGAAGGCTGCACATAAGACTTCAGGTAGTATTTTTTTATACAGGCTGTGTAATTTGTCATGCATTTACAAAGGTCATTTGCTGCTGGTCACTTGATTGAAGCACTGCAAACCCTTCACCTCTTTCGAATACATAAACGAAATTAATCTTTCAACGGGATAACGTAAATTTTGCTTCACTAGTTGCAGTGAATGAATTCTGCTGGTCTGTTAAAGGGCTTATGTGAGGAGAGACATTCCATCCACAAAGCACTGTTGCATGTGTGCAAAGAACTTGTTTTTTGTGTAAGGTTCAGTCACAGGAATATCTCTCAAACACAGGCACACATGTGACATCCAATGTCTCGCAAACATCGACTACACGTTTCCCTCTTCGCTTCGCAACGACGATCTAGCCCGTCCTGAACCATGCCCGCCACCGCTGTCCTAGTTCACTTGTTCATTTTGTCCTCGCACCATAACAGGTCAAAATGCTTCGTCGACTATAACCGCACTGCGAAGTTTTGGATGGTTATTAACATTGCTTTTGTTTCTATTTATTTATTTTTCTTATACCACCCTGCTTGAGCCTGTACAAGGTTTGCAGTATTGTGCAAATAAATAAAATAAAATATGTAGACACCCATGTTCGCAGAGCGTACCGAGAGCGTGCTCTGCATAGATTGCAGTTTCCTTAAGAAAAATTCCATGTTGATGGTGATCTTTGTCCATGTGGTGTCCAGCTGACTTCAGTTGTGCGTATCTTAAAGTCGTTGATAGAAATATTTCGTGCTTTCAACCACGGGGATCACTGAAAACCTTCACGGAGGTGCAATTCGTGCACTGTGGCCGAGGCCAGGCTCCGCGAGTATGACCCGACTGAGGCCCGAAAATCAAAGCGTTTTAAATACCAACAATGGATGTTTTCTTCATTCAGAAATTCATGATATACACACAGTGGCCTCTCGGTTCGAATAATTCAATAACGAGGATGCCGAATATTTGTTCAGCTACGCCATGCTGTAGTTTGTTTGTTTGTTTGCGCGAATACCGCTGTGAATATCGTTTGATGCATCGTATGAAGCATAGTCCACAGCTTTAGTGTCGTTAAAAGATGCAACAGTACGAGAAGGGACCGAGAGCAGGGCGCTAATGGCTGTTCTCGTTCGATTATTACAACTGATACGGAAATACTATCCATGTTCCACACAACCAATCGTACACCCTTATAATTTCTGTAATGCTTGTGCTCCGCATGAAAGCAGCTTTCCATAGTATCAGAAATAGGTCGTCATCGTTGTCACCATCAGCGTGTTTTAAGTCCCATGCAGTACGGAAGCCTGTCCCAACGATTTCGAATTTGCCCTATCTCGAGCGAGTTTGTTGCGCTTTATGCCTGCAAATTTCTTAATTTCATTTTTGCCTACCTGCTTTCATTCTCTTGGTATCCATTCTGTCGCTCTTACTGTGTATCTGTTCTTTGTGCTTGTCATGACGTGTCCTGCCCAGGTCCACTTCTTTCTTTTAATTGATATAAGAATAGCAGCTACTCCTCTCTGTTCCCTGGTCCATTCTGCTAGTTTTTTATCTCCTAGTGCTATTCATTTCTGTTTCCATTGCACGCTGCGGGCTGCTTAACTTCATCTCCAGCTTTCTTTCATTATCCGTACGTTACCGGGAGAATGCAGTGATTAAATAATACTTTTCGCTTCAGTGACAGCCGCATGTTTCCAGTTATGATTGGAGAATACCTCCCATAAGTGCTCCAGCCCAATTTTATTCTGCACCTAACTTCCTTTTCGTGGGTAGGCCTCCCGCAAGTATTGGTTCAGATATTCTAATGGCTGATTGCCAACTTTAAATTTCCGTTATTTAGCGACGCTCTTAGGCATATCTTTAGTTCATTTATTGATTTCTTAGTCCTATTTTAATGGTTTCTCTGATTAGGTCCACAATCATGTTTTGTAGTTCGTCACTGTCATTGCTAAATAGCACAAGGTCGTGCGCAAACCTTAAACTGCCGAGATATGCTCCGTCACCCATACAGAAACGCAGCTGAGTCGCATTAGTGCAAGTATCTGCTGACTCCCCATTCAAAAGATGGTTTCGAAAACCTGCTTCGCTGTTCATGAAATGTTTCAAAACAGTTAGTGCATCGCTCAGTTGGAAATATGCTAATATAGTCCTAATACATCACGAAGCTGGCATAAATGTTTTCAAGAATTACCGACCATGCTATCAATCTAACAATTGAGAAAGTCTCTGCTGTTTACATGGCCTTTATAGACTAGACTTGTGGACTATAATGTGGGCGCAGGTCTGCCAGACACACGAAAGGAGAACCACTGCAACAGAGGAACACTTTTATATCGCAGACAACGGACATGGGACAAACACGAACGATACATGAGCGAGGATTCCAGCGCACCAGCAGTCAAAATGCAGCCACCCACAGTTTGTCTGAATAGGTTGAGGTCTTTGCGCATAGAACTTGGTTGGTGGCCTAGGCCAGGCCAGCAGCCCAGGCCAGGTGCTTGCGTCGGTCTATAGTAAGACTCATACACGAAAAGAGGGGAAAAAAAAAGAAATCCGATCGAGAGAGCATCTGCTATTTACTGCGTGTTTAGAGGACGTGTTGCAGCGTTCAGACTACGAAAACAAAGGAATTGGAAATGAAGGAGAATACCTGAGCAATTTAGGGTTAGCAGACGACATTGTGCTCTTCAGCAATGACGATGACGAACTACAACGCACGATCGAGGGCCTAAATCGACAAAGCGTTAAATAGAGCTGAAAATGAACAGGCAAACAACTAAAATTATGTTACAGTGTAGCTAAATAACAGGAAATATGAATTTTAGTGATCAGCTTCTAAAATTTGTGAAAGAATATTGTCACGTGGTCGTGACGTACGCAGCACTCAACATGAAGCATGTAGAACTCAAGGCGATCTCAGGCGAACTGTTTATTGGGCGAACGTGTGCCCAGAAAAGCAAAGCCAATGACAATGCACAGCAACAGCGGCGTGAACAGTCGTCGGTCGACGGAAAGACTGACAAGCGGCGCAATGCGTCTGCTTTTATACACACGTCATAACGCGTTCTCGCATTCTCACTGGAATTCCAGAAGTCACTGAAATGCACGTGTCAGGCATGCAAAGTTTCAAAAAATTACGCCCACATCTTCCCACGGGGGGAACTCGAGTAAATGCGTCGCAGAGTGGTGGGGGTATCGCGTCAATGTTGCGCAATTGGGCATGGTTTGGGAATGCTTAATTGTTATTTCGTCTTTATTATTCTTGAGCAAAGCGTCAAGTCAAGCGAAAGCCAAGTAAAGACGCCCTTGACTAAATTCCGAACGCGCGCTCCGCCGCTTATATACACACCGCCTGCGTTCGAGGAGAGGAGTACGGGGAAGAGGTCCGCACCCCCACTGCGCAAAAGCCAAGTAAAGACGCCCTTGACTGAATTCCGAACGCCCGCTCCGCCGCTTATATACACACCGCCCGCGTTCGAGGGAGAGGAGTACGGGGGAGAGGTCCGCACCCCCACTGCGCAAAAGACAAGTAAAGACACCCTTGACTGAATTCCGAACGCGCGCTCCGCCGCTTATATACACACCGCCCACGTTCGAGGGAGAGGAGAACAGGGGAGAGGTCCGCACCCCCACTGCGCATGCTCGGCTTGCTGAACGCCCGCCTGGAGCGACAGTTTTGCGGGTGTCTTCCTGGGCCGGCACGAGACGAGCCGAGCATGCGCAGTGGGGGTGTGGACGGCGCCGCCGACGCCGAAGCGCGACATCGTGCGAGTAAGAAATTCTGCGCATTTAAAATGGTCAACAAGGTTCCCGAAGTTACATGCAAGATAAACGCGGCCTGCGTTGCGCGTAACAGAAAGTGATAACGGTGCTCCCCGCAAACAACGTGTCACAGGAAGGTGATAACGGTGTTCTCTTTAAACAAACGAAAACAACCGAACGTGTCAATATGCATATCTGAGGTAACGCGGGAGCCCACCAATGAAAAGGAAATCCTCCGTAAAATAAAGATGAGCTCGAGCGCACTCGCGAGGCACTCCTGAATCCTGACTGAAAACTTGCCGCTGTGCGAAGAGTATGTAATCTCTTCCGGGTACTGACGTTCGGTGCAGAAGCGTGAAGGATAACGAAAAAAAAGGAAAAAGAAATTTGACATCAAATTAAGGAGGACGGAGAAATCGGAAGAAAAATGATACACACTAAACAAAAATAACCAGGAACGGGAGTAAACAGCTTGTCCTCTATCGCAGTACCTTTTCTGGGTTTTTTTACTACGTAATAGTCAAGGTAAAAATTTACTCTCACGCTAACCGAGTTTTTTAACGTAGAAACGGCAGTAATTATTTACCCCCCTGGAGGTTTTCAGCGAGTGTAGGCGGAGTAATTTTTCACTGCCTAAACAATGTTTTCTCGCCTTTCTTAGAGTTATTTTTGAAGCTCATTCGAGGTTTACTGTGGCTGCCGTAGAAGTATTTATTTACTCCCACTAATGACTTTCTGCGTAAACACTAGGCTTACGCAAAATGCAGACATCACTCAATTTATTGAGCACTAAACGAGGGCTCACCCTTCGAACTTATAACATTGGAAGCACGTTTTCACTCGTTGAGAGCGCAACAAACACAGGCACAAGCGCGGGAGCAGAGATACTCGAAAGTGCGTTTTCACTTGGCCGCCGTCCACCAAGACCGGCAATAGGACAGCCAGCATCGCTCGAACTCAGCACAAAACCACGCCGCACTGGTAACACCCGGGGTAGTTCGCCGTGTCGTTGTCGTACTGGTTGACGATGCGGTCAGTCAGGAACGTTTGCGACCGTAGTTTCCGTGCTTTCCCAGAACTCGGTGGTGCCTTCGAAACGATGGTCACTATAGGCATAGCTGCCGGAGATGACACGGTATCGCGTTCTGGTTGACGGAAGCCGGCGTACGCGTATCGGCGCACGCGCCTATACGCGTACGCGCCGTTCACACTCACGCCCCGAGACGTCGCGTCCTCTTCCGCGACCGACGCTTTTGACGAACAGTTGCTTGCAAACGCATGTGGCTTGCATGTGGCTAGACCTAAATAGTCATTCGAGGGCTATCACGGCCTCCGCCCCTATGTCACGGCAGTTTGGAGTTTTTAACCACGTGACGTGGTACGTAGTTTTTGATCACGTGGATTTAAACTCCTGACTGGGGTTTTTAAATGCGAAGCATTTCTTAGCGAACTTCGGCGAGTTTGAGCGTATCTATCTGGCCGCCTACGATTTTGTGCTCTCCTGGCCGTTTCGCTAATGGGATGTTTACGAAAATTGATATGCGTGAAGAACATAAATGACAGGTCATAACATGAAAATCATGACACGCATGTCATGCGCGGCATGATTTACATGCCACGGTCTTGGTGCTCTCCTGGCCGTTTCGCTAATGGGACGTATGCGAATATTGGTAGGGCACAACATGACTGCCTGACGAACATAAATGGCAGGTCATAAATGGGAAATCATGACATGCATGTCATGAGCGGCATGCTTTACATGCCACGGTCTTGGTGCTTTCCTGGCCGTTTCGTTAATGGGATGTATACGAAAATTGGTATGCCAAAACATGACTGCATGACGAAGACAAATGACAGGTCATAACATGAAAAGCATGACATGCATGTCAGGAGCGGCATGATTTACATGCCACGGTCTTGGTGCTCTCCTGGCCGTTTCATTAATTTGACGTATACAAAAATTGGTATGCCAAAACATGACTGCATGACGAACACAAATGACAGGTCATAACATGAAAATCGTGACATGCACGCCATGAGCGACATGATTTACATGCCAAGCGCTTCGTTAATGGGATGTACACGAAAATTGGCATGCCACAACATGACTGTATGACGAACATAAATGACAGGTCACAACATGAAAATCATGGAATACACGTCACGAGCGACATGATTTACATGCCACGCGTTCCATTAACGGGATGTACACGAAAATTAGCATCCACCAACATGACTGCATCACGAAGATAAATGACAGGTGATAACACAAAAATCACGACTTGCATGTCATGAGCGACATGATTTACATGCCACGGACTTGGTGCTCTCCTGGCCGTTTCATTAGTGGTATGTCTAAGAATACCGCTATGGCACAACAAGACTGCATGACGATCATAAATGACAGGTCGTAACGTGAAAATTGTGACATGCATATCATGAGCGGCATGATTTACATGCCACGCGTTTCGTTAATGGGCTGTATACCAAAATTGCTACGGCGCAACACGACTGCATGACGAACGTAAATGACAGGCCATAACATCGGAATCATGACGTGCGTGTGTGCCTCCAGCCGCATGGTTTACATTCCACAGTCTTGATGCTCTTCGGCCGTTTCATTAACTTCATATGTACCAAACTCTGTATAGCGAGGCAACAATGCAAATGCATTTTACGTTCCTGTGCGTGCTTCGCATTTCCTTGATTCCCACTGCACGTGGGATCTGCCAATTTTTTTATCACGTGACACAAAAGCCCCTACGTAGTAAAATAGGGCAATAACGTCCTTTTACTACCTTTCTAACAGGTGTTAGTAAAACTATGTCATATGCTCCTTTTGCCTGAACAAGACGTAGTAATTTTGAAAACAAGGGAGTTTTTAAGGCTCACGAGCTGCAAAAGCCCAAATATCGGGCAACTTTTGCTTACAGTGTAGATGGAAAAATGAGCGGAGTGGAGCAGGTAACACACAGGAGTATGTGTTACACCAATTAATGGAAAGACGTGGACCTGGGCAGTACATGTGACGCGGAGGACAGATGGACGGTAAGAGCTACTGAATGGATACCAGGAGAGAAGGAAGACGCAGCAGAGGCAGGCAGAAGGTTAGATGGAACGATTAAATAAGGAAGCGCAGCCACCTCGCTCAGGACAGATCGAGATCGTTGGGAGGGGCGTTTAAATAAAATGATGATGATGCACAATTCGTGATCGGCGAAGTTCATTATGGTGCAGTGATTAATTGATGACCACGTATTTTCGTAAATCAGTCAGATACTTCCTGTTCGAAGCAAGAAGATGTTGCTTGCCGCCGCATATATGCAGGCAAAATCTTTCGACAACATCATTTTTCGCCTCTCATAATAGCGTGCGCCTTCGTGACATTGCTGCACCGCTGGCCACTTGGACGTAGGTGAATGAGGACATCTGACCTGTTCTTGGGGTGCATTCTCGCCAAACAAGAAATATAGTACATGAGTTAACCGTGTGATCACCTGCGGAAGCAAATATCCATCTCCCGTCACATGGCAACTGGAAACGTCGAGAGAGCCATGTTAAGCTCTCTAGTGACGCTATATGAAACGACGTTCCGCGCAGGCCTTTGGTTTTAGTGTACCGTTGGAAACTAAATTTTTCCGCTTTCTGGCCTTGTCATCGCTGTAGCGATGATAACTTATAGTAACAAACTTATTATAGTGCATTTAATTAATGCTGAGAATATGCGATAACCTTTGCAATATCAATGAAGGACGGAAATTAAACCACAGAATGAATACCATCACGTCTCCTGATCCATTAAGTTCTAGGTGGGCGGTCTCACACACATCGAGTAGCTGCGAGAAGCAAAAGAAAGCCGTTGATTCCGACCTCCTCCGAATAAGTCGCACGTTTCACATAAAAACTGCTTTTTTCTATATGAAATACGTGACAGCTATGCTTTGTGTACACATATCGTATACGCGTAACCATCGCAAGAATGTGCCAAGAAACAAGGCCGACCCTCCGCCGCAAACCTGAGCAGGCATGACGCGGGATTTCGGGTAAGCCCGAAACCCGCTGAGTGCTCTAGTGCACAGCCTTTTCTACTTTTTTCTCCTTTAGTTGGGGAAATTTCGCCTGGTACCTATGTAACTTGGCGTAAAAGAAGGCTGATGAGTACCGCTAAAGGGTCAATATGGTTACTGTGAGAAAAATTTCAGAAGGCCGATGTTCCGACCCGCAGTGATAACTCAGACCCTTTTTGCCTTCCTGCCCCCAGCCAACGACGTCCTCGTCGTTGCTGCAAACAAGCATGGATTTCGTTGCCACAGACAAAGCGGCCTGCACATGTTGCAGCACTTCGTCAGGCTCCGTGGACAAAGGCGCAGTGCATGGAAAAGGTGGCGGGGTCGAATCCTTGTCGACGGTGGCGTTATTGAGGAGGTGACCACGGGGCGTGCTTCGCAAAACCCCACAAATTATAGTTTAATTTGTTTAAACGCGCCTCTTACGTCACGAAATTGTCAGTTGAAGACACACGTAGCGCTATTTATGTAGCTGTTATTCTTGCTGTTGCATTTTACTTAATCTACACTATGTACTTGTGCCATTTTAAAGAGGCGTTGTGGTTGAATTGGCGTGTTTAGAGACAGTGGGCATACTGCGGCGGCTTTCTTTCGTTTGACGATAATTGCGTGCATTTTCCCATTATGCGTCCGGGAATCGGGACAGAATGGTTCAATGGGAAAATGTGATGTGGCATGCGATGCGTCACTTGCCTGTTTTCGATTTTGTCGCTCATACTTTCTTCCACGACGTCTTGTCGGCAGCTGGTGCTGTCACTGTAACGCGCTCCTAGGTGGTCACCGAAGCAACACCTATTCTTTCCTGTGAGAGATTCATCGGCCTTTCCATGCTTACGTTATACAATTCGAAACGTAAGTTTTGGCAGTGCGCGCACTCCTCATGCCGCATCCATCTGTTATGGCTTGCGTAGCATATGGTTGCTACGAGCAACGCGGATGGCTAGGGGACCGACCACGGATTGACATACCACGCCATCTCTTTTGGAAGAACGTAATCAATATTTTCTCATCACGGCCTCCGAGATGGCGGGCGCGCGGCGGGTTTTTCTCCGGCTGTCCCAATCGCACGGAGAGAGCGTATTTCCCGAGGTGGGCGTGGCGCGCTCTTTTCTCCGCACCGCGGCGCTCTTACTTGGGGTCGGATAGGGTTCCTCGATGCGCGCGCCCCCTCGGCGGAGGGGAGAGCGCGCATCGAGGAACCCTAGGGTCGGATAGAGTTACTGTATATGCCTTTACCTAAAGGTAGCATATACAGTAACTCTAGGGTCGGAAAAGCTGCCGCGCTGTTGGCGCAGCTTGCATGCGGTGAGGAAAAAAATGGTTTTGCGCTTTTATTAAAGGGTCCCTGAAACGTTTTTTTGACATTGCGTCACTGATTAGGCAACACAATTGCGAAATCATTCACACCATAAATAAAGCGAAGCACAATGCGCTAAGGCAGCTAAGGGCTTATTTCTGTCGCCTTCCTCCTTACCACTGCTGTTCCTCCTCAACTCGATCTGCTGCGGAGCGCGCTCGCGACGACAGCGCCTCCCGCGTCAGCCGCTCTGCCGAGCCTCCCGTAGTGACATAGCACCCCGATATCCTCACTGAGGTCGCCCGCCTCGGCAGTGCTAGCCTCTGTAATAGAGCGCCGGCGACTCGTGTGACGCCGCCAGATGCCGCGATGATACCGTTGGCTGAAACGAAGGAGTACGTTGTAGAAGCACGTTGTTCGCAGCTAGGTTTTGAAAATTACGTGCACGTCACTTGGGTCGGGGCCAATCAGCGACCTCCCATTCGATCGCTCGATGACGGGGGCGTTTGAAAACGCTTTTTGGCTAGCCGCTGCGACCTTTTGCGATACGCGTGTTCAAAACCTTATTGTAAATTACACACTTTACGCACAGCGCTAAAATCTGTCCTGTAATGGTCCTAGTGACCCGCTCTACCGGATCACCATGTTTGCACAAAATCGTCAAAACCGTTTCAGGGTCCCTTTAACATCGCCTTGATTTGGAAATGTCTGGTCAAGGTGTACGAGAGGCCAAGTCAATGCCGGGGCCTCTCGATCCTCAAATGGGCTTTTTTTTTTTTTGCTGTAGATTTGCGCAGCCTTTATTAGAGCACTTAGAAAAGCGATGCCTCTGCAAGAGAACTTCATGTGCTTGAAACTTACTATACTTCGAAATTTGCGGGCTGTATAGTATGGGGGCGCTAGCGAAGGAGAAGAAAAAAAAAAGAACGATGATGAGGCTGGGCGTGATGACGCCCGGGGCTCGCACTCGCCCTGTCGCTAAAGGCCGATCAGTCGTTGCCGGGCCTTCGTAAATTAAACGCGTTTTCCTTGTCGCTTACGTGTTCTCTGAGGGCTTCGGCCGACTACTGGCCCCGAGCCCACAATAGATATGTTGATAATGTTGTAAGCTAGATTTAAGGCCTGCGACGGAAGCAGTCCGTTTGGAAGCAGTATCGCAAAAAGCAGGTATCGGTGCCTGCTTCCTTTGTGCATTTTTTCCTTCGGTGTAACAGCATATAGCGAAATGCAAACACACGTACAGCAGCACTCAAATTTTCCATTAGGAACACTTTGTTTATATTTCCTTTATTAACAACTTGCAGGCGCCTCTTTCTATACGGAATGTTTTACAGGCATTGTATAACAGGTGAATGCCGTCACAGCAGCATAAAGAAGTAAAAAAGTGACATCGGCATAAAGGAAGCATTATCCGCACAGAGTGAAGTGGAAGATTGTGGTCTTCATGCAGTCAATATACATTGTAAAACTGAAGCGAAAACTAAGATCATGAAAAAACACGCACGCAAAGCTGCTGGTAAACACTGCGCAACGATCATTGCACTGCAATGCATGCGAGAAAATTAAATAAAACAAACAATGCAAAGACGTAAGAAAAGCATTATTCGCATAAGACAGCTCAGTGCTGCCTGAATACAATACCATAATACAACTAAAATGTAAATTAAAAATAGGAACTATGCACAGAACGAAGCACAACGAATCTACGCAGTAAATACTGCACGAAGATTACGGCACCACAAAGTAGCTGCCCAAACGCGACAAAAATCACGTATGATGGCTTCATTGGTATAACATCTTATTCGGGAAAGCATTCCCTTACTCACGAGACAGCGTTGAACTATTGTCCGATGTGTCAATATAACCTATACACGAAGCACTCTGCGATGCAGGGGCTTTGACATAAGCTTTTTACGGTAGGCTGCCTTGTCTGTAAGAGTGGTGCCTATGTTCGCGAGCAGCATTCTTACATATTTGTCAATTACAGTAGACACTGTACATTCTACGTGTTCATCTCTGGCCGGGCACATAAATGGGGGCACTTAATTAAGTATGGAGTGATGATGTTTGCGAGTTTCTTGCGTACATCCTTCGTCCCAAAGTGCGGCACAGAAAAATCAACAGCTTTTTTCACGGCTGCTAAAACCGCTACAAATTCAGGCTTAGTGAGACCTCCTCGTGTGGAGAGGCTAATGAGCCCTACAAGTTCAGGCGAAGAGGATGCGCTTCGTGAAGGGCAAGCCGTGCAAGTTCTCCGCTCTTCGACAGCCTTTGCCACGAAGCCGGCGATGTATGCGACGCTCGCTTTTGTTACGGTTGAGAGCAGTTTCCGCGCTGGAAAAAAAAAATTGTGAAGTGCATGATCAATAAAAAAAGGAAATTTCATATTGTAGTAATTGGGCATCGTCAGACAACGTCTTTAGTGAGGTCAGGTTGATTTGGCATCTATGAATAACGGGTATCGAAACACTTTCGTTGCGCAAGTTACAAGTTAAGGCCTCTTCATGCACTAATTCCAAACACACTAGGCTCAAGTGAATCTTGAAAGGCAGCCTAACTTAAAGAATGCGCGCCCATCTCAGAGACTGGCAGCTCTGAAACGAAAGAAACTTTAAAATTAACAGCCGAGTAAAGCATTCTGCGTAGGAGTAAGCTTCTACTAATGTAGCGTACGATGACCTATGTATTTCAACCTGCCTGCGAGCGCAAATATTTGATATGCATAGGTGAAGATAGGAGGGCAATATGATTCAACGACGAAAATTAGCCCAGTTTTCACCCATACACGACTCCAGAAAGGAATAATGCTAGAACGCCCCTGTATATTTCTCAAATCAAGGTATTTCGCGCCGAGACAAAACGGACCGTAATGAAAAAAAAGTAACGCTACCACAGACGAATTGATACCTCCGTACAATAATTTATATCAGGAAAATTCAGCAGTTGCCGTGCTTTTCTCCGTAAATTGGACCAAAATAAATGCAGTAACAGAAAAAAGAATACTTGCCTTCAGTGCATCCAGAAGATCCTGGCGGCAATGCTTGCTCGTACGTAGAAAAAAAAAACATGCCCACGCTGTAATTCCGCGCGCTCTGCTTTCTGCCGCGGTCTCCGCTGCCGCCGGATGGATGGATGGATTAGGAGCGTCCCCTTTATAACGGGGCGGTGGTCGGGCCCCCAAGCTCCAGCTTTATTTCTTTTTCGTTTACAACCATTTCTTTTCCCGAATCACACATACTTTCACAACTAATTTCTTTCCTCGTCTATTTATTTTATCTATTATCGTTCTGCTGTGATGTAACAATCTTACCCGAACTACCTTGCGTTTTTGTTTGCTCCATACTTTTGCGCCACCAATGCTCTAAGCGCCTTTTACTTATATCTATCGCCGGCATGTTCAGCTTTCCCGTGTTACTCCTGAAACCCATGGCCTCCTGTAGTGTAGTGTCCACAGCTACACCTGGGTGGACATCTGTACATTCAATCAAAATATGGTCTGTCGTTTCCCTAGCTTTTCCACAGCACGTACATGTATCCCCTTCTTTATTGAATTTCGCTCTGTAACTTCGGGTTCTCAGGCAACCGGACCTTGCCTCAAACAGTAAAGCGCTTCCCTTTGAATTATCGTAAAATTTTTCTCTCTTGATTTCGTCTCTCTTGACACTGCCGGAATCCCAAGTGAGCGCGCCATCTCGCGGTAGCCGGGCGCGCGACGCGATGTTCGTATTTTTGCTGGGGAGCGCGGCGATTGGGACGGCCGGAGAGAAACCCGCCGCGCCATCTCGGAGGCCATGTTCTCACGCGCATCCCATGGCGCCCATAGGCAGCGGATATCTAGGAGGTCAGCTGCTCGGAGCACTGACAAAAAAAGAAGAATCTTCTTTTCCTTTTTTCGGCTGAAAGAGATTTCTCATGGCCCGCTCATTACGTGTCGTAACCTTCTTTGCTTCAGAGCGCGACTGTTACTTAGGGACGATTTTTTGTGGTTGCCGGCTTCAATTTCGGTTTGATAGAGCGCCGAGCGCTGATTCGTTTGTAAACAGAGTTGGCCGCATGACACTCAGCAACGCGTGCAAATGCCTCTGTCGAAGAATAGAAGGCGGGGGAAGAGAAGAGTAGTAGTGGTGTTTGTTTATTAGACGAAATATATGCAAAAGGTAGAAGCAAAAGGAAAATACTAGAGACCGCAGTAACTGCCTAGCTCATCAGCTGGCACCTGAACTGCGGACTCCAGGGTAAGTGAAGCGGGGGATTTGAAAGATAAGAGTAGGAAGAGAGCCAGACAGGATGCGGCCACCTCGAGCGAGCTGTCACACGGCATCACAAACAGGCACTGACACAGGGAGCAGCCGGCCCGGACTGCTCGAGGAAGTCGCACACTGCTTCGTGGGCAGCCCTTCTAGCGCGGGAACGTGGCGAAAGGAGCGCCTCAGCGCCGGCAGCCCGTGCTCGTGGAAGCAGCTCAAAAGTTCCTCCCGCGGGGCTGCAAAAGCACTGCACCGCCGAAGCAGGTGTTCCAGAGTCTCCAGACAGTGCTGGCAGCTGTCAAGCCCGGGCATGCGTCCACCCGACGCGCTGCCGCAGCAGTGCCGCCCTTTGCGAGACGCCTGGTGTGCTTGCTTGGTAGCTCGATACCGCCCTTGGTAGGTTGCCTTGATTCATTTGCGGGGTTTTACATGGCTATGAGAGAGTGGAGGACGCCGGAAATTTTTACCACCTGGTGTTCTTTAAAGGGATACGGACACGAAAGTGGGCAGGTGTTTCTTTGCATCAGAACAAACGTTGAATTGTTGGGATTGACGAATACAATAAGCTGCCTTGAAAAAAAAAAACGAGAAGAAATTGGCAGATCCCACGTGCAGTGGGAATCAAGGAAATGCGAAGCACGCATAAGGAACGTAAAATGGATTTGCATTGCTGTCTCGCTATACCAAGTTTGGTACATATGAAGTTAACGAAACGGCCACAAGAGCACCACGACTGTGGCATGTAAACCATGCCGCTCATACACGCATGTCATGATTCTAACATTATGACTTGTCATTTACGTTCGTCATGCAGTCGTGTTGTGTCATAGCAATTTTGGTATACATCGCTTTAAGGAAACGAGTGGCATGTAGATCATGCCGATAATGACATGCATGTCACGATTTTCATGTTATGACCTGTCATTTATGTTCTTCATGCAGCCTTTTTGTTCCAAACCAATTTTCGTATAGGCTCCGTGCAGTCGTTTTCCATGTGCGACATCAGCGCCAGAATGCACTGCCTGGCGGAGAGAAGAAGCAAAATTGGGCAGACTGGGACAGGGAAATACGCGAACGCGATGCGCGTCTCCAACTCTACAGCAGCAGCGACCGCCCGTCCCACCTTCTTTCGTTTTTTAGGGGCGAAGCTCCTCTTAGTCTAACCTTGTCACACGTCAGGCGTCAGGCGTCAGTCGTAACCCGCGTGCCTCCCGGCGCGTGCCTCTCTCTCTCCCGGCGCGTGCCTCTGCTCTCTTGTGAGAGAGAGAGAGACAGAGAGAGAGCGAAAGGCGCGCGTTGGCTATGGAAACGCTCTTTCTCAGAGGAACGCTCTACCAGCTCGCAAAGAAGGAGAACGCGCCCTCACCCGAGAGAGACAACGTTGGAGCAGACAGCGTCTCTTAGCGAGTTTCTTGATTGAGAAATACCGACTGCTCGCTTTGGAGAAGCGTTCGCCGGCAACCTATATATAGGCACTGGATCTTGACTTGCAATGAAGTCTCGGTGGGAGATTTCACTTGTGCATAGTTGAACAATGAGGATTCGTAGCATGCGCGTTAACTAAATTAATCCGGAATTCGGCACGATCTACGATGAACATCCCGAGCTTCGCCCACTCATCATCATTCACTCCGTGGATATGCTGTAATCTTTTTCCTTTGAGAAGAGCACTCCAAACCTCCGGCAGACTGTTCCAAAGGGCGACGCCGCGAGCGTTCTTGAGGTTTTCAGCACACCCGCAAAGCAGCGAAGAAACGCGCGCGTCGCTGTCGCCTCGGTTTCCACCGTGCGCGACTGAGCCGTCCGACGAGAGCTACGTAGCGCCCTCTGGTCAGTAGACGGAGCCCACACATCCCATTAACGAAAGGGCAGTATAACGCCAGGACCGTGGCATGTAAATCATGCCGGTCATGACACGCGTGTCATGATTCTAATGTTATGACCTATCATTTACGTTCGTCATGCTGTCGTGTTGTGCCATAGCAATTGTGGTATACGTCCCATTAACGAAACGCCTGGCATGTAAATCATGCCGCCCATGACATGCATGTTCTGCAGTTCATGTTATGACCTGTCATTTATGTTCGTCATGCAGTCATATTGTTGCATACCAATTTTCCTACACATCCCACTAACGAAACGGCCAAGACAGCACCAAGACCGTGGCATGTAAATAATGTCGCTCATGACATTCATGTCATGATTTTCATGTTATGACTTGTCATTTACGTTCATGATGCAGTCATCTTGTGGCATGCCAATTTTCGTATACATCCCCTTAACGAAACGCGTGGCATGTAACTCATGTCGCCCATGGCATGCATATCATTATTTTCATGTTGTGACCTGTCAGTCATGTTCGCCATAAAGTCATGTCGGGACATACCAATTTTCGTATACATCCCACTAACGAAACGGCCAGGAGAGCACCAAGACCGTCGCATGTAAATCATGTCACTCATGACATGCATATCATGATTTTCGTGTTATGGCCTGTCATTAATGTTTGTGGTGCAGTCATGTTGTGGCATGCCAATTTGCCTATACGTTCCATTAACGAAAGGCGTGGCATGTAAATCATGTCATTCATGACATGCATGTCACGATTTTCTTGTTATGACGTGTCATTTGTGTTCGCCATGCCGTCATATTGTGGCATACCAATTTTCGTATACATCCCATTAGCGAAACGGCCAGGAGAGCACCAAGACCGTGGCATGTAAATCATGCCGCTCATGACATGAATGTCATGATTTTCATGTTATGACCTGTCATTTACGTTCGTCAGGCAGTCATGTTGGGCCATACCTATTTTCGCATACATCCCATTAGCGAAACGGCCAGGAGAGCACTAAGACCGTGGCATGTAAATCATGCCACTCATGACATGCATATCATGATTTTCATTTTATGACCTGCCATTTATGTTCGTCAGGCAGTCATGTTGTGCCATACCAATTTTCGCATGCATCCCATTAGCGAAACGGCCAGGAGAGCACCAAGACCGTGGCACTTAAATCATGCCGCTCATGACATGAATGTCATGATTTTCATGTTATGACCTGTCATTTACGTTCGTCAGGCAGTCATGTTGTGTCATACCTATTTTCGCATACATCCCATTAGCGAAATGGCCAGGAGAGCACTAAGACCGTGGCATGTAAATCATGCCACTCATGACATGCAATCATGAGTTTCATGTTATGACCTGCTATTTATGTTCGTCATGTAGTCATGATGTGGCATACCAATTTTCGTAAACATCCGATTAGCGAAACGGCCAGGAGAGCACAAAATCGTAGGCGGCTAGATAGATAGATAGATAGATAGATAGATAGATAGATAGATAGATAGATAGATAGATAGATAGATAGATACGCTCAAACTCGCCGAAGTTCGCTAAGAAATGCTTCGCATTTAAAATCGTTTTTTTTTTGCGATTTTCAGTTGCGCCGTGCCTCCGAGCGGCCGCCGGCCGAAGCTGAACTTTGACGTCATCACACCCGCGCGCGCGGCCAAGGTCGGCCGCACTTGTCGCAGTCTTTCCAGTAGTGGTGTGCCTAATGCGGCGTTTTTTGCACGTGGTCCGTCTGACACATTGTCCCCGTCGGCGCTCCACGTAGGCGTCTTACGCGAGCATATCGTCCCCGCGTTCGTCGCTCGTCATTGAGGCGTTCGTCGCGGCCACGCTGTAAGAAAAATAAGTTGTCGCTGCGGAAGGAAGCGCCCAGGCATCGCTGTGCCCAAAGCTGTCACAAATACATCGTCGGTCGTACGCCCTCTCACACATATTCGAGGGACGAGAAGGTGCGTAAACTTTAGATGCGCGCCTGTCAACCTTCGCGCCCAGCCTTGAGACCGCTAAAAATCACTTCTTTGCGCGGACCACTTGGTCGACGACGATTATGTGATGATGATTGATTGTGTTTCGGTTAGGAAAGGACGCTAATTTCTGCAGCCCATAGGGAGCACGGCTAAGCGTCCGTGGGGGTGGGGGAAAGGGAGTGAAAGAGATAGAGAGGAGAGAAAGGCCGTAGTGGAGGGCTCCGGAAATTTAGGCCACCTAGGGTTCTTTAACGTGAACTGACAACGCACAGTACACGGGCCTCTGGCATTTTCGCCTCCATCGAAAATGCGACTGCCGCGGCCGGGATCGAACCCGCGTATTTTGGGTGGCAGCCGAGTACCGTAACCACTACACCACCGCGGCGGACCAGCCCGGCTGTGTTGAAAAGCCTCGGCATGCCCTTCTTCCTCTCTCTCCCATTCGCCCGGTGTAAGGTAGCCATAGCCTCCCTGCCTTCCTATTCCTTCCTTCCTCCTCCTTTCTCCTCGGCACATCGCTCAAAAGGCAACGCCTAAAGCAGAATACCGCTTAGGCAACGCCTTAGGCATATACTACAGGTCGGGCCTGTTGAGGCAATACAATTCAGAGCGGTTGCTCAGTAATGCATTCCCAGCTGTGTTCGCCACCTTTTGTTGCTCTGTGCAGCAGATCCTCTCTCTCTATGTAGGGATGTCATCGCAGCGGTGACCGCACCTGGTGAAAGAAGATATTGCACCCTTTCATTGGCTGTGGAAGAACACATATTCTCGGGTTGTGGCAGAAATTGTTCACACTGCGCATGCATGCTTTTATCACAAAACAAAAATTGGGGGACCCTTAAGCTTCGCCTTTAAGAGTTGAACGCAATAGCGAAATCCGGCGCCCAGTGTGCACTTCAACCACTCAGTGCACACTTATTAATGTGTGTTGTCACACGCACACACGCGCGCGCGACGTATCTGTAGTAATGGTAGAGGTTTTCGATCTATTTAACAACACTTTTATATCAACTTCACGAAAATTTTGTACTGTGATATAGTCACACGGTCCTGTATTATGAACTGCGCGTAGGCGTGACACTTTTACTCGTAAATGATCACATTCTGTCGTCCTTCGTGCGTCAACTATCTGGCAGCTGTTAGATTTGTTCTTCTGGAGACCTCTTCTGGCCAACCGCAACAAGCGTCGCCTTATGGTCGGTGAAACGGCAATTGCAGTATTTCACTTCTTTAATGGTGTCGTGAGAATGAAATGCTAAAAAGGTGGATGCAGACCATCCGACGACACCGCATATAGGCTCTGCTGTAGTCGCATGGCCTCCGAGATGGCGGGAGCACTCGCCGTCTCGGACGCCATGGTAGTCGAGACATTGCTTGATATGCTTCCGCTAGATGGGCATAGTTGTCCATTTTTGGAGCTGTTATTTTTCGCTCACGCGCGATTTTTCGCTCACAAGAGACGCGTGGAGACGCCGACACCGACGGCGGTAGTTCTGCGGAACGTGCTCTCTAACGCTATCGCGTTAAAAGTGTCATATTGTGTACACATTCGCTGCGTCTGACATCGAATTTAAGCATGTCAGCGCTGTTTTAATTGATGTTCGTATAGCTCTGTCGGAATCTATCACAGAAGCAAAGAAGTTTTATTTCAGCAACACCTTACCTAATTTTATAAGGGAAGATCCACAGAAGTTTTGGAACTTTATTAAGGAGCAAAACAAATCGATAACGAGCATTACCCACGACGGTACTGCAATAACCGACCCCAAAAGCATTGCTAACCTTTTAAATGCCCACTTTCACAGTGTCTTCTCCCCGCCTACTCTGCCTTCTTTTCAAATTTCACGGTCCTCCTTTTCGGATATCAATATTTCTCAACAAGGTGTGCTTAACATGCTTCTACGATTGAAGACGAAATCTTCCGTCGGTCCTGATAGCATTCCCAACTCCTTCCTCCGGCGTTACGCTGAACCACTAAGCAAATTTCTCGTCGCAATCTTTCAGGCCTCTCTAGAATCCGCGATACTTCCACCCGATTGGAAAATTGCACGCATTGTACCGATTTTAAAAAAGGGCGACCCATCTTCAGTCTTAAATTACCGTCCGATTTCTATTTTATCATCTTCTTGCAAAATAATTGAGCATATCGTTTCGGACTACATTAATAACTTCCTAAATGAGCATGACATTCTAACTCCTTTTCAACATGGCTTTAGGAAGGGTCTTTCGACAATCACCCAATTGAGTACGGTCATACATTCTTTCGCTTCTGTTCTTGACAGAGGTGGACAAATGGACGTTATATTTCTAGATTTTCAGAAGGCTTTTGATGTAGTTCCTCATGATAAATTAATCTGCAAATTACAGTTCCTTGGTTTTCCTGGCTTCATCATATCATGGATATCTGCTTATTTAATGCATCGGAAACAGTGTGTTATGATTGACGGACAACAATCTGACTCTTTCCCGGTAACCTCAGGCGTCCCCCAAGGAAGTGTACTTGGCCCACTATTTTTCCTTATTTATTGCAACGACATAGTAGATGTCATACAAGCCCCAGTAAATATTCGTCTTTTCGCAGACGACTGCGTTATTTTTAACGAAATTAATGCAGTTGAAGACCAATTCTTGCTTAGTGCAGCCTTAAACAGTATTTTTAAGTGGAGCAATAAATGGGGCATGAAACTAAACTCTTCTAAGTCTGTGCTCCTGCGTATAACAAAAAAAAAAACAGTACCCCTGAAGTTTTCATACTCCATTGGCCAAGACCCATTGATTGAAGTTAACGAGTACAAATATCTTGGAGTTACCATTACTAACAACCTCAACTGGAGCACCCACATTTCCAACACCGCCTCTTCAGCTTTCAGAAAATTATGTCTACTTCGCCACAAGCTTAATCATGCACCCCATGACGTGAAAACTTTAGCCTATACCACTTTTATGAGACCCAAATTAGAATACGCCTGCATTATTTGGGATCCTTTCACCAAAACCAATATTAATGCTCTTGAAAGAATACAGAGAAAAGCCATGCGATTCATTTTTTCTAAATACAGCCGCGAGGATTCTGTAACTGATCTTACATGTTCTAACGGTTTTCGCACACTTCAAATGAGGCGTAAAATATTCCGACTGAAGTTCCTCCATTCTTTGTTAAATCGTAAATTTTTTATAGATCCCAGTCCATACATAACCCTTTCTGAGACTAGGAAAACCCGTCATTCCCATCCCCTCACACTCTCCCCTTATGTTGCCAGATCTAAACCCCTTAAATATTCTTTTTTTCCCCGCACTATAGAAGAATGGAACCTAATACCGTTTGATCATCTGGACTCGACTGAATCAATACAGAATTACTTCTTCACTATTTCCTAATTATTTTTTATTTAGAGTTTTTTTTTCGTTACTTGACTTGTTTATGATACTCAATTGTGCTTTGTACGTCTATTTATGTTGTACCCTGCCCCTCCTGCATGGGCCACATGGCCTTCAGTATTTTGTAAATAAATAAAATAGAATAAAAAACATATAATAAAATATACAAACACAACCACTGAATCATCCCCATGCTATATATAGCCTACATGTGTAGTGGTCTAAAACACGCGGAGCACTTATGTACATTGTTGTTTCACCCGTTGCTTTTCAACTTGAAGCAAAAAATGACAGGCTTTCATAGGTCTCTGCATGATCATGCGTCGGGTTTCATGAAATGATTGTTCGCGCAGCATTTCCGTAGTAAGTGCCACGGCAAGTCTTTCCCCATGGCCGCAGATTCGATGTACTTAAGTAATCCGGTCGACGGGTCGCTAGCGCGGCCGCCCATCTAATAATAATAATAATAATAATAATAATAATAATAATAATAATAATAATAATAATAATAATAATAATAATAACGCTCGACTGCCACGCCGAGAGCCTGGGATCGAATCCAGGCAGAGGGCAGAACTTTCGGAATTTTTTTTTTCATAAATGTAGACGTGGCTACGTACATCACCAACGAACACCATGGGATGTACAGACCCACGCCCTAAGGAGCTTCGCCCCTAAAAGAAGTACAAGCGCTGCGTACTCATAAATACCTTAGACAATCGCTTAGTCGGAAAAATCATTGCGACCTCCATCCTTCTACGTCCACCGCGAGACCTCCAATTTTCCCTGTCGTACGCAAGATGGTTCCATTTTGGTTCCAACCGCAAGATGGTTCAACCGCAAGATGGTTCCAACCGCAAGATGGTTCACGGTTTAACCGATGATTACTTCCAGGAGCTTCGCCCAATCTCATCATAATTCACCTCGTGGATCTGCCGTCAATTTCTTTTCGTTCTCAAAGTAATGCAAACATTTCGGAAAAAACGCAAAAAAACCGCTTATGCATCAGTCTTGAAAAGTTATGAAGCGTAGTTAAATTCGTCCGTGCTTATCTTTTCTGCATATACTTGCAAAAATAAAAGCTACATTTTCGCGCCAGCGGGCGGCGCATTTCGGCGATACCAGCATGTCGAACCGCAAGAAAAAAAAATTACAGCATATCCACGGAGTGAATGATGATGAGTGGGCGAAGCTGCGGATGTTCATCGTAGATCGTGCCGAGTTACGTATTAATTTAGTTAACGCCCACGCTACGAATCCTCATGGTTCAACTATGCACAAGTGAAATCTCCCATAGGCACTTCATTGCAAGTCAAGATCCAGTGCATATATATATATATATATATATATATATATATATATATATATATATATATATATATATATATATATATAGGTTGCCGGTGAACGCTTCTCCAACGCGAGCAGTCGGTAGTTCTCAATCAAGAAACTCGCTAGGAGACGCTGCCTGCGCAAACGTTGTCTCTCGCGGGTGATGATGATGATGATCGTGGTTCGGTTAGGAACGGACGCTAATTTCTGCAGCCCATGTAGGGAGCACGGCTAAGCGTCCGTGGGGGTGGGGGAAAGGGAGTAAAAGAGATAGAGAGGAGAGAAAGGCCGTAGTGGAGGGCTCCGGAAATTTAGACCACCTGGGGTTCTTTAACGTGCACTGACAACGCTAATTTCTGCAGCCCATGTAGGGAGCACGGCTAAGCGTCCGTGGGGGTGGAGGAAAGGGAGTGAAAGAGATAGAGAGGAGAGAAAGGCCGTAGTGGAGGGCTCCGGAAATTTAGACCACCTGGGGTTCTTTAACGTGCACTGACAACGCTAATTTCTGCAGCCCATGTAGGGAGCACGGCTAAGCGTCCGTGGGGGTGGGGGAAAGGGAGTAAAAGAGATAGAGAGGAGAGAAAGGCCGTAGTGGAGGGCTCCGGAAATTTAGACCACCTGGGGTTCTTTAACGTGCACTGACAACGCTAATTTCTGCAGCCCATGTAGGGAGCACGGCTAAGCGTCCGTGGGGGTGGGGGAAAGGGAGTGAAAGAGATAGAGAGGAGAGAAAGGCCGTAGTGGAGGGCTCCGGAAATTTAGACCACCTGGGGTTCTTTAACGTGCACTGACAACGCTAATTTCTGCAGCCCATGTAGGGAGCACGGCTAAGCGTCCGTGGGGGTGGAGGAAAGGGAGTGAAAGAGATAGAGAGGAGAGAAAGGCCGTAGTGGAGGGCTCCGGAAATTTAGACCACCTGGGGTACTTTAACGTGCACTGACAACGCTAATTTCTGCAGCCCATGTAGGGAGCACGGCTAAGCGTCCGTGGGGGTGGGGGAAAGGGAGTGAAAGAGATAGAGAGGAGAGAAAGGCCGTAGTGGAGGGCTCCGGAATTTAGACCACCTGGGGTTCTTTAACGTGCACTGACAACGCTAATTTCTGCAGCCCATGTAGGGAGCACGGCTAAGCGTCCGTAGGGGTAAGGGAAAGGGAGTGAAAGAGATAGAGAGGAGAGAAAGGCCGTAGTGGAGGGCTCCGGAAATTTAGACCACCTGGGGTTCTTTAACGTGCACTAACAACGCACAGTACACGGGCCTCTGGCATTTTCGCCTCCATCGAAAATGCGACCGCCGCGGCCGGGATCGAACCCGCTTCTTTGCGAGCTGGTACAGCGTTCCTCTAAGAAAGAGCGTTTCCATAGCCAACGCGCGCCTTTCGCTCTCTCTCTGTCTCTCTCTCTCTCACAAGAGAGCAGAGGGACGCACCGGGAGGCATGCGCCGGGAGAGAGAGAGAGAGAGGCACGCGCCGGGAGGCACGCGGGTTACGCCTGACGGCCTGACGACTGACGACTGACGCCTGACGCGTGACAAGGTTAGACTAAGAGGAGCTTCGCCCCTAAAACGAATTCAATTCGGGTTCAGATTCCAGCACATTCCATTTCGCTCAGGCTAAATTCAGGTACGCATAAATAAGAATCTATAACGGTCCGTGAACCTGTTCTTAACACTAAACCAGCTCACGAATCATTTAGGACGGCAAAAATTAACACGTTATGCACTTTTGGCTTAATTATGCTAACTCAAACACTCCCGACAGTACTGCTCTAATGCGTACATAACCTGCACTCATAAGTTTCCCACTACTTGTGTTTTGCTGTTTTCATTAAACTTTTTTATACATGCGGTGTAAAGAGCTAATGAAACAACCGTAAGCTGGAGTCGCGAGATAGTGGCCGTGGACAGGTTGGAAATATGCATCCATGTATTTATATAAGCCAATTTCAGTGGATATAGCTACAATTGACGCGCTCAAAAACGAGACCGTGAATAAGTTGAAAAAAAAAATCACAGCATATCCACGGGGTGAATGATGATGAGTGGGCGAAGCTCCGGAGGGAATCATCGGTAAACCGTGAATCTTTCGCGTAAATCGCCCAGTCGATCATCATGTAAAGGCGTGAGAAACACTGTATTCGTACTCCTGCGCCATAACTTATCATTTTGACAAGTAGGGAAGTACCCACTACGCCATAATTACCAGTGCCTCCGTAATGGGTTCAAAGCTACAAAGCACGCAGCTCTGTGTTCTTTCAAATGATGCCTCGACCTCGTTATACAATCAATTTTCGCGTCGTGTAGCGGTGCATTACTATTTTTCAACGTAACATTACGTTTGTTAATGCGATTCCACGGGAGACATTATACCTGTTTAGGTCTTTTAGCGACAATTTTTCCACCACAGGCGTAGCTAAAAAGCTAGATTCACATTAGAGTACTTATATACTGTCGATAGAACAACACTATCTGCTGCACTCGTGAACGACCTTTTCTCTGCGCCTGTTTACCGGTTGCCATATTTGTCGTTATCTGGACATGATGTGTTTTTCCGTGTACGTAAAATGTGTGTATCACCTGCTGCGAAAACGTTTTTCTTCAAGCTACACACGGGTACGTTACCTGTGAAGACCTGGCTTAATGAAAAAGGAATACACGTACCTTGGTCAGTAAACTGTAGACTTTGCAGTCAACCTGAGACCATTGAACATTGTTTTATTGTTTGTCAAGATGCATTTTATTTCTGGGACATTCTCAAGCGGACGATTAGAAAAGAACTTCCCCTCACACCTCATGGAATTAGGTTCCTCCCGTTCAGCAAGAGCAGTAGTACTATGCCGTATGATATGGTCATGTTGTTAGGACTTTATGCCCTCTGGAGGAGCCGCATGATTGACAGGCATGCTGAACCACCTCGCTCGACGAAGTCTGTGTTCCGAGAAGAGGTTGCCCAAGTACGCAGTGTGGTTGAGACTTTTGATCCTGTTCCGGACTGGCTTTCGCTTCTGGACGCTTGTGTCTGTTTGCCTGACTTTTGAGGAGTCTATGAGCTTAAAAGTGCAACGGCGTGTTTTGTTTATGCTAGACTGTTAATATGTGTGCAACTGTATAGTACAATTCAAACCCATTTACGGAACTATTTCCATGCAATAAAGAAAAAAAAAAACAGGCGTAGCTCAGTGGTAGAACGCTCGACTGCCACGCCGAGAGCCTGGGATCGAATCCAAGTAGAGGACACAACTTACGGAATTTTTTTTTTCATAAATGTAGACGTGGCTACGTACATCACCAACGAACACCATGGGATGTACAGACCCACGCCCTAAGGAGCTTCGCCCCTAAAATAAAGCGATCTGCTGAAAAATGAGCGAAGTGACTACTTATTTTCAGTGTAATTACACACTGAGGATACATTTCCAGCATTCTCGTAAAACGTTGATTTTTTGTCCGTATCCCTTTAACGTGCACAGCCATCGCACAGTACACGGGTCTCAACATTTCGCCTCCATCGAAATGCAGCCGCCGCAGCCGGAATTCCATCCCGCGATTCTCGGATCAGCAGCCGAGTACCATAGCCACTAGACCAACGTGGCGGGAATTGGTAGGTTGCATTTGTGTCTATGTGCTTGTTATGCCTGCATTTCAATCGCAACCTGCCACAAACGGTGCTTTTTGTCTTCAAAGCCGAGGTCTTTGAGGAGGTTGTGGTGTGTCAACCGCGAACAGAGAAATGTGAGCAGATTCTGGAGGAAGTGAACCGGGTTTTGGTGCACAGAAGTTGAGGCGCCGGTCAAAGTTGCTGGTTCGATCCCTGCACTCCCGGCGCTTCATCATATGCCCCAGCATTCCGCATGTCTATTTTGGTTGATCCTATCCTGACATAGGCTCTATAAGATCAAACACCTCTGGCGCATACCCGCGGTCGTGGGCCATGGTATGTGCCAGAAAAGATTGGATTATAATCATGACGGATATATGACGAGTACATAGAACTGTCATTCATGTTCGTCATATATCTGTACCCTACCTCCAAAGTGTCGGGGTATACGAAATGAACGAGACGACCAGGAGAGCACTTGGACGTAGACAGACAGACAGACAGACAGACAGACAGACATCTGTACGGTCAAAGTGACTCAAGTTTGCCAGGAAATGCTTCGCATTTAACACGTCCGAGGCAGTATTTACCATTCATATTTCACACATCATGTATGTGTGTCCAGAAAAATCTAGCTTTCACCTTATCTCGCCTTCAAAATCTTTAAGTGCTCCTTTAAAATACAGGAGCTACAGACCGAGGCCAGGCAAAAAAACACCGGGAGTCCGCATGCGCAGCGCCTATAGGGGCGCCACTGAAAGCCGCGTAGCGGCGGCCGTTGGAACCGCTGATGGGTCGCGTAGCAGACGCCTCATGCATTTCACTGCAAGCATGACGGAAGTGCGCGCGTGCGATTTTCCGCTTGTGCGCGTCCCAGAAAATTACTTTTACGGTGATAGTGTGCGCAAAGGAGTTGCACATTATAATAGTGGGCGTGTGTCCGAGGTCACAGCTGTGTGGAACGACAATGTCACCATACCCGCCAAGTGTTTGCCGCAGACAAGCGTCAACAAGCTCCCCTAGGAAGTGGAGCTCATCGCACCGCTTTCTTTATAACGTCCCGATCACTAAGGCCTGCATGCGATGACGCGTGGACCAACATTTTTTCTCGACACAGTAGCTTCGTTTAGTGCCATGTGTTTGTATAGTAGATTTTGAGGGATCGCTGTCGCACCGGCGTATGGATTTCACGGGTGCGGCCACGCGAAGGGTCAGCGTTGGTAAAACTTTGAAACCAGCACGATAAACTTGGGAAAATATATCTCGGCAGCTTGCGCTAGTGGCGCGAGACTTAGTCACTGCGGAGCTGGTGGTCACCTAGCTCGTCGTAGCACCTTGGCTACGTATTTGCTAGGTTTTTTGCAAGCTGTTACCAAGTGTTGCAAAATGGCGTTAGATCCTACGTGATCGTCAAAGCCTTCAATGCGCACAGGTGTCATGTTTTACTGCCAATATGCATATAGTTGAGGCGAGCGCACAGCGAACATTCTGCACCGGTGATCGCATTCCAGTGCCGTCAATAGGTAGAATGCAGCCGATTTCGTGCAGCACACGTGTAATTCCACGGCGCTTTTGTAAAGGAGCCGTCGCCTGCCCCACGTTCTCTGGCATTGCGCTTCGCGCCATTCGTTTTTCAAGAGAGCCTAGACATCGCGTCTTATCAGCAATAACAACCTCATGTGCATTGTAGCATCTATAATGCAGGCGAGGTGACCAAGTGTAAACGTAGTAGCGTTCGCTGAAGACGTAGCGACATAAATGGAGAAATAAAAAAAACACGGCAATCGTTTTAACACTGCCGTAAACAAAGCGTGATTCTTTACCTTCTGCGTTGTACAGCCGCAATCCACCACCGCCGTCGCTCTCGCTCATGAAATAGCACCGCAAACCTGTATAAGTGCGTTCCTGGCGATTTTTTGTATGTGTGTGAGCAGCCGACAACGCAGCAGTTATTTTTCGACATCGCTGAAGCCCGACAGAGTCGTTAAATCACGACAAAAACGCATCCATCCGTGCGCTCGCGTACACGCTCGCGGGAACACTGCTCGCCCGGACCCACCAACGCTTCCGCGCCGTGGCGGCAGATGGCGTCGTCGGCGCTTTGCGCATCGCCTATACGCCATGCGCAGCGCCTATAGGGGCGCCACTGAAAGCCGCGTAGCGGTGGCCGTTAGAACCTGTGGTGGGTCGCGTAGCAGACGCCTCATTTCACTGCAAGCATCGCGGAAGTGCGCGCGTGCGATTTGCCGCTTGTGCGCGTCCCAGATAATTAATTTTGCGGTGGTAGTGTGTGCAAAGGAGCTGCACATTATAATAGTGGACATGTGTCCGATGTCACAGCTGTGTGGGACGACAATGTCACCATACGCGCCAAGTGTTTGCCAGAGACAAGCGTCAACAAGCTTCCCTACGAAGTGGAGCTCATTGCACCGCTTTCTTTATAACGTCCCGATCACTAATGCCTGCATGCGTTGAAGCGTGAACCAGCGTTTTTTTCTCGACACAGTAGCTTCGTTTACGTGCCATGTGTTTATATAGTAGATTTTGAGGGATCGCTGTCGCACCGGCGCATGGATTTCACGGGTGCGGCCACGCGAAGGGTCAGCGTTGGTAACACCGAAACCAGCACGATAAACTTGTGAATATATATCTCGGCAGCTTGCGCTGGTGGCGCAAGACTGAGTCACTGAGGAGCTGGTGGTCACCTAGCTTGTCGTAGCAGCTTGGGTACGTATTTGCTAGGTTTTTTTGCAAGCTATTACCAAGTGTTGCAAAATGGCGTTACATTCTACGCGATCGTCAAAGTCTTAAATGTGCACAGGTGCCATGTTTTACAGCAAATATGCAACTTGAGGCGAGCGCACAGCGAACATTCTGCACCGGTGATCGTATTCCAGTGTCATCAACAGGTAGAATGCAGCCGATTTCTTGCAGCACACGTGTGATTCCACGGCGCTTTTGTAAAGGAGCCGTCACCTGCCCCACATTCTCTGACATTGCGCTTCGCGCCATTCGTTTTTCAAGAGAGCCTAGGCATCGCGTCTTATCAGTACTAACAACCTCATGTGCATTGTAGCGTCTACAATGCAGGCGAGGCGACCAAGTGTAAAGGTATACTAGCGTTCGCTGAAGACGTAGCGACATAAATGGAGAAATAAAACACGATAATCGTTCTAACACTGCTGTTAGCAAGAAAAGAGAAATAGCAGGCGCGAAAGAAGACGAAGTAGGATCGCGAGCGCGTGGCACGTGATGTGCTGGGTCTTTCTCTTTAGAAAAAAAAAACGGCATCGTATCTAAAACTGCAAGAATCGAACATCAAGCATACCATCTATGCGGATGACATCACGATTTGGGTCAACGAAGGTAGCGACGGCCACGTCGAGAGCACGCTACAGCTAGCTGTGGACTTGGTCGAAAACACCTTAAGGATACAGGTCTCAGATGCTCGCCAAGGAAGTCTGAACTCCTCCTTTACAGACCATCACGCAAGGGTAGACCGCCTAAGAAGATCGAGAACGACGACGTCCAAAGAGCCTATGAAGAAATTAGTATACATACACACAACGGTTCGGTCATACCAATCGTACCCAAAATCAGAATCCTCGGCATGATTATTGAACACAACGGCGTAAACGGCGAGACAATCGCCAAGCGCAAACACAAGACGACTAACGCAATCCGACTTTTAAAGAGAATCTCTAGCCAAAGAGGAGGAGTCAAAGAAGATAACCTCATTAGACTCATTCACTCATTTGTTATATGCCACATTGCATATGTGGCGTCATTCCACAACTGGTATAAGGGGGAAGAAAACAAAATTGATGTCATCATAAGAAACGCGTACAAAGTAGCACTCGGACTTCCTACAACAACCAGCACTGAGCGCCTGTTGCGCCTTGGAGTGCACAATACCTTAAAGGAAATCGCAGAGGCACAACGCACATCACAGCTCGAGAGACTATCGAGTAGCAAGGCCGGCCGGCAAATCCTCGAAGACCTGAAAATCCGATATCATATCCAGCAGGGGCAGAACACAAGCATCCCGGAAGAAATAAGGAGCAGAATAAGAATAGAACCAATTCCAAGGAACGTGCACCCCGAGCACAATCAAGGCAGAAGGGTGGCCAGAGCGAAGGCCCTTATCAACGCACACAAGAACGAATTAGGCACACGATTCGTCGATGCAGCGGAATATATAGGTGGCTCACGATTTACTATCGTAGCAATGGACTGCACGGGATCGTGCAGAGTCTCTGCCAGCATCACATGCGAAAAGGCCGAAGAGGCCGAGGAGGCGGCCATTGCACTAGCTCTCACGGCCCCGTCATGCACCACAGTCCTCAGCGACTCGCGACAAGCCATCAGAAACTTTGCCAAAAGGCTGGATATCTGAGACGGCCTATCGGATACTGAAGCGCAACACCACGCTACTAACAGCAGAATACCAATCCCGGATACAATGGTTCCCCGCACATATGGGAGAAGTCCACGCAACACTCCGTAACCACAATGAAACGGCAAACGCCAAGGCACGCGAACTTACAAACCGTGCCGGCGAGAACCGTCTCTACATCTCCAACAAAGATCGACTGACTAGCTATAACGAGATCACCAAAGCCTACTATCTAGGACGTCGCGTCTATCCCCTACCAAGTCACAAACTGAGTAGAGTACAAGCCACAGCCTTCCGCCAATTACAAACGAACACATATCCCAGCAGAGCACGTTACCACCAAATATACCGGGAACTATACACCTCAGACCAATGCATAATATGCCGAACGCAAACAGCAACCATCACGCACATGCTATGGGATTGTATCAAAAACCCTCAAGGCGCTACTTCAAAAACCCTCCCGCCGAAGATGGCCTCTGCCCTGTGCAGCCCCAGCTTCGGTGACCAACTCTGGGCCGTCCAGCAGGCCCTCGAGGCGGCAAAGAGACAAGGTCTCGACGTCCCTTCGTGGGAGACCCAAGGCCCGGTCGGCTAAGGCCTCTGCAGGACACTGAATAAAGTTTGCACCAACCAAATCGTAGGGTCTCGCTGCTCGACGCTCTTCAGGCGTATTGTCTTCCGCCGCACTTCGAAGCCTGGTTTATTCTTCATCGAAGTCCTCGGACTTTACACTCCTGTAAACAAAGCGCGATTGCTTGCCTTCTGCGTCGTACAGCCGCAATCCACCGCCGCCGTCGCTCTCGCTCATGAAATAGCACCGGAAATCTGTGTAAGTGCGTTCGTGGCGATTTCTTGTGTGTGTTTGAGCAGCCGACAACGCAGCAGTTGTTTTTCGGCATCTCTGAAGCCCGAGAGAGTCGTTAAATCACGATGAAAACACATCCATCCGCGCACTCGCGTACACGCTCGCGGGAACACTGCTCGCTCGGACCCACCAACGCTTCCGAGCCGTGGCGGCAGATGGCGTCGTCGGCGCTTTGCGCATCGCCTATATATATATATATATATATATATATATATATATATATATATATATATATATATATATAGGAACGAGCAGAGGCATAAGGTTAAACTGAAAAGCTGTTTCATAATAACAAGGATAACACCTGGACAGCCCCACTCGCCGACCGAGAGAGGTTACCCGACTACGTCGTCTCCTTCGTCTTCCTTCCTTTCGTAGCACCGTGACATTACCCCGTTAGCAAAAGCGCCGACCCGGGGCCTGCTACATCGGGATCGCATGGTATGGCTTCAGCCGATTCACGTGTACGACATCAGATGACGTAGACGACGGTGAAGCATCGGCTGAAGCGACTTTGTAAGTATATCAGTGACTTCTCGGACGATGCGGTAGGGGCCGGAGTAGCGAGAGTGCAGTTTTTCCGATAGGCCGACACGCCGTGAAGGAGTCGAGAGGAGGACGAGGTCGCCCGCAGAGAACCGGAGTTCACGATGACGGTTGTCATACAGGTACTTCTGTCTTGCCTGCGATTCAGACAGCCGCCGATAGTGGATTTCGCGTGCCTTGGCAGCTGTAACGAGTGTCGCGAGCTTATTCAGAGGGGGACGCTAGATCAGTTGGCAGGAGCGTGTCGAACGACAGTGTCGGTTCACGTCCATCGAGGAGATAGAATGGGGGGGTATAGAGCAGTGTCATGGCGGTACAGTGTCGTAGGCGAACGTCACAAATGGAAGGGCGGCGTCCCAGTCTCGATGATTCGAAGAAACATACATGGACAGCATATCGGTAAGTAAGTGTACGGTTCAGGCTTTCCGTGAGGCCGTTCGTTTGAGGGTGATACGCTGTGGTTAATGTGTGTTTCGTGGCACAAGAGGACAACCTTGGATAAAAAATAACGTCCTCTGTCTGTAAGAAGTTGGCGAAGAGCTCCATGGTGCAAGACGACGTCTTGCAGGAGGAAGTCTGCGACGTCGGTAGCGCAGCTGGTCGGAATGGCCTGTGTGATGGCGTAGCGGGTTGAATAATCCTTCACAACGGCAATCCACTTTTACCGGACTGTGAAGTAGGGAAAGGTTCCAACAAATCCAGGCCAACACGATGAAACGGTTTGGGTGGTATATCAATTGGCTGGAGAAGTCCGGCCGGAAGGAGAGCTGGCCTTTCTCGACGTTGGCATTTTTCACAGGCATTGACATAACGTCGCACGGAGCGATAAAGCCCAGTCCAGAAAAATTGTCTCCGGACACGGTCGTGCGTTCGGGAAGTACCAAGGTGGCCCGTTGTGGGTAGTCATGGAGCTGCGCGAGTACGGTCGCCTGCAGATGAGAGAAGAAACTATCAGTAGTTCATGTCCTTCGAGGCGCATATTTCGGCGGTATAAGATGTCATCCACAAGGAGAAACATGCGAAGGGAAGGGTCTGCCAGCTCAAAGCGTAGGCGGTGGATGTCATCACGCAATGATGGATCACGTTCTTGCTCTTCGCCTAGGTTCAGAAAAGGGTCGAGTGTGATGATCCCAGAAGCTGCATTATTGGAATCGGGCGTGTTGACTGGGTGGCCAGACAAGCAGTCGACGTCCTGGTGCTGCCTACCGGACTTGTACACCACTGTCGTCTAGGCCGTTGGGCCCTACGTCTCCAAGAATTCGAGAATTCCTGGAGATGTAGGGCCCAACAGCCTAGATGACCCGTAGGATCTTTAAGCGTCGACAGCCAGCAGAGAGCATAGTTGCCTGTGGTAACAGTGAAACGTCGGCCATATAGGTATGGCCAGAATTTGGTCACTGCCCGTACAAGTGCGAGGCACTCGCGCTCTGTGATGGTGCAATTGCGTTCCGCGTGTGAAAGCAGGCGGCTTGCGTACGCAATAAGTCTGTCGTGTCTGTTGACACTGGGCTAGAACAGCCCCAATTCTATACCCACTAGCATCTGTTAGGACCTCTGTTGGGGAGATGAGTCGTAGTATGCAATAACTGGAGGGCTGGTGAGCACGGTTACAAGTATGCCTTTCTTTAGAAGATCGGACAGATGCTTGAGCAATGTATGCAAAATTTCTGAAAGAGCGACGAAAGTACGAGTGCAAGCCTACTAATCTTCGGACGTCTTTGGCACAAGTAGGCGTAGGGAAATCGAATACCGCACGAACTTTAACAGGGTCAGGGCGCACGCCAGACGCGTCGACGAGGTGACCGAGAATAGTAATTTGGCGGCGACCACAGTGGCACTTGGAAGAAAAGCTGTAGCCCCGCTGCACGGAATACCGAAAGAACAAATGAAAGGCGTTCATGATGTGTGTCGAACGTCGGAGAAAACACGATGACGTCATCTAGAAAACAAAGGCAGACGGACCACTTAAAGCTGTGCAATAGCGTGTCCATCATGCGCTCGAAGGTGGCTAGAGCACTGTACAGGCCGAACGGCATGACTCTGAACTGATAAAGACCATCAGGCGTTACAAACGCGGTCATCTAGCGGTCCATGCCGTCAACGGCAGTCTGCCAGTAACCAGAGCATAGATCTATTGAAGAAAAGTACGTCGCAAAGTGTAGGTAATTTAATGAAACAATACAGATGCCTGGAGACCACCGACGCTTACACGGGCGGCACACATTCCCAGCACTGCGGGCTTTCCTCCGCCTGCAACTTGCACTTTGCAGACTCGGCAGGTGTAAGGACTTTCTTGAGCTGGTTTCGGAGGGAAGCACTCATGACCGAGATGTGTGCACCGATGTCGATCAGGGTAGTTATTGGTAGGGCGTCAACTTGTACGGCGATTAGGTTCTGGTCTTTCGGCAGTGTAAGTAGAGAATTTCGAAGTCGAGAGTGTCACCTCCGGGAGTTGGATTTGTTAGTTTTCCTGAGGTGAGCGTACAGAAGGGTGCGGCGATGGACAGCGGGGCAGAGGCGAGCGGAAGCGACCATCGTGCGGTGAAAGTGATTGGCTTAAGGTCCTGGTAGACATGGGAGAGTCGCGGTACGTTGAGCCACTATGGGTCTGGTCGCGATGGGTCTGGACGGTTGAGCAGTCTTTAACAACCAGCAGGCTAAATGCGCCATCGGCGATGCCTTTCAGAATATGGCCAACTTTGTCAGCTTCGGACGTGCTGGAATCAACGCGGAGGCACAGAGCTAGAACGTCTAGCATCATCATCATCATCATCAGCCTGTTTAGGACCACTGCAGGACGAAGGCCTCTCCCAACGATTTCCAATTCACCCTATCCTGAGCGAGTTGGTTCCACTTTAGCCCGCATACTTTTAATTTCGTCGCTCCATCTAACCTTTTGCCTACCTCTGTTGCGTTTTCCCTCTCTTGGTCAAGCATATGCGCAACGTAAGGCTCTGTAATATATATATATATATATATATATATATATATATATATATATATATATATATATATATATATATATTGTGAGCTCAACATACGACTGGCTCTTCTTCATCTCTGCACATCATCATCACTTGTTCATTTCCCCCCATCAACATCGATCATCATCAGCTGCTTGGCTGGCTCTCCATCTTGGTCGCCATAGATCGAGGCTCGGCTAGAATAAAAGCAGTTGCTCACAAGTGGTGGAAGCGCTGGGTGCTTCGTTTACAGGAGTACGACTTCGAGGTAACCTACAGGTTCGGAAAAAAACACCAGGATGCCGATGCTCTGTCTCGCTACCCCTTGGCCAAGAACAACGAATCACCATCGACTCTCCATACTAAAGTACAGCACGCGTCCCCTTCGTCGGTTTCAGCCATCTCGACGCTCGATTGGCTGAAGCCAGAACAGTCATCTGTACTTGTGTCTCACCAGCGTGTTGACCCCTACTGCAGAACCATTGTAGGACGTCTCCAAGGTTCTTCTTTACCTCCCAACGCCAGACTTCGTCGACAACTTACACAGTTCAGGCTTCACGGTGGGGCTTTACAACGCTACATTTATCATGTCGATGGTAACAAATGGGTCCCGGTCGTACTTCGTTCCTTGCAACGCGAGGTGCTCGCAGCTTTTCACGATGATCCGACTGCAGGTCATCTAGGCTACCACAAGACTTACGACAGAATCCGAAGTCGCTCTTCCTGGCCTGGCCTCTCCACAGCCGTTTCCAAGTACGTCGCATCCTGTGTCCGTTGCCAGAGCCGCAAGCGACCAACTACTGCTCCTTCGGGCCTCTTGCAGCCTCTTCCTTGCCCGGCGTCGCCTTTCGAAGTCGTTGGCATAGACTTGTACGGCCCTCTTCCGAAGACCCCTACTGGCAACCGCTGGATTGTCACGGCCGTTGACCATCTCACGCGCTACGCAGAGACAGCCTGTCTGCAAACTGGCACTGCCGCGGAAGTCGCGGATTTCTTCCTACGCAACATCTTTTTGCGTCATGGCGCTCCGCGTGTTCTCCTCAGTGACCGTGGCAAAGCTTTTCTCTCGTCCGTTCTTGTTGAAGTCCTGCGCGCCTCAGGCACCATTCACAAGACCACGTCGAGTTATCACCTGCAGACCAACGGCCTGACAGAGCGTTTCCACCGTACTCTCTCGGACATGCTCGCAATGTACATCGCCCCGACCACACGAATTGGGATGCAATCCTCCCGTTCGTAACATTTGCCTACAACACGGCCACGCAACGCACCACTGGCTTTTCTCCATTCTTCCTCGTCTATGGTCGCTCACCAAGTTTCCCTCTAGACGTGTCATTTCTGTCGGCTTCTATACCCCCAGCAGCTCCTTTCTCTGAAGAATTTCTCTCTCGGCTTGCGGACTGCCGTCGCCGCGCCCGCTTTAACACCGACATTTCCCAGGAGGCACGGAAGTGCCGCTACGACTCTGGTCACCGTGCTGTGACTTTTTCTCCTGGCGATGAGGTGCTTCTTTGGACTCCCGTGCGCGCTACAGGCTTATGTGAAAAATTAACCAGTCGTTTTATTGGACCATACAGAGTCATTGAACAGACATCCCCAGTGAATTACCGCGTCTCGCCCCTCACGTCCCCATCTGACCATCGTTGCCGAGGGACCGAAATCGCGCACGTTTCTCGCTTGAAGCCATATATTCGGCGAGTTTCGTAATTCCTCAGCGCGGCCAGGCGGCCGCTTCCATCGCGGGAGGGAATTAGTGTGAGCTCAACATACGACTGGCTCTTCTTCATCTCTGCACATCATCATCACTTGTACATTTTCCCCCATCAACATCGATCATCATCAGCTGCTTGGCTGGCTCTCCATCTTGGTCGCCATAGATCGAGGCTCGGCTAGAATAAAAGCAGTTGCTCACAATATATATATATTCAGAAAAGCGACAACGCCAAACTGGCGCTCAGGCGCACGGTGAAAGACGAGGACAGAAAGACGAGGAGTAGAATAGAACAGCCGGCCTGCAGCAAAGGCGCTCTCTCTGTGTCTTACATCTTAAGGGCGCCCTCGATGGTCATCGGGGCTTCGGGAACTCCATTCAAGGGACGCCGTTCACGCTTCTGCGACCATGGGTCCCGCAACCCTTCTGCCTACGGAAGCACCTTTGGGACCATTCGGGGACGGCGTCCAGGCCTCTTTGAGTTACCAAGGTCAGCATTACACCGGCGTCGCGCCACCATCGCATCGACCCACGACAACGCGGGGGCTCGTGTTTCCACGGAATGCCGTTCATGATCCCAACGGTAACATCCCCTCGCCCAGAACTACGTCGGCACTTGAGCCGCACAGGGACGCTGTTCAAGCGTCCCCGGACATGGGCACCGCCGCCTCATTCTCAGGGGCCGCCGACCATGGCTCCACGAGCGCCTCGGTGAGCCACGTCAGCGACGTGATACGGGCCCTATCGTTGCTGTCAGAGCAACTCAACATCTTCGCCACGGTAACTTCCGGGTTATCGCCTGCGGCATCATCATCGCCGAGTACATCTGTGATCCCGGAGTTCCGTGCTTTCCAGGACGACGCGATCCTCTGGAACAATAACATCAACCACCTCGGGACTCCATATGCCTGGTCGGACCAACAAAAATTGCAGGTGGCCCTAAGCCACCTTGGAGAACATGCCGTGGCCTGGCATGGCTACCAAGGCATATGGCAGAGGTCCTGGCCAGAATGAGGTGCGAAGTTCTTAGCCGCTTTCAGTCCACTTTCCCGTGCCTGCGACCGTGCCAACGATCTCTCCAACATGGACAAGGCTCAGAAGGCCCACAACAAAGATGCTGCAGCTGTGTCCTGCAGCGATTCGGCCGAGAGTGTCGTGGGACACGTCGCCGTAAACACAGACCGAAGCCACGGCCTAGCGCATGTCTCCGTATCTGCGTGGGTGCCTCACCCCGAAGAATCACAGACAGGCGCCGAGACCACTAGCGGAGTCGGACATTTGCCGCCCAAGCTCATCATCGCACGTAGACGCGACCATTCTCCACCCACAGCGGTCGGATATTTGCTCAAGCTCGCCATCGCATGTACGAACGGACTCTCCGGCGCCTGTCACGCTGGAAGCTCTACCACTCCATAAACCATCCCTGTCCGCTGGCGCCGAAAACAACTAGGCGGCTCGGCGAATCCACGAACGACACCTCTTCAGGGAGGACGACAACGTCGCCCATTCTGAGCAGTCGGCGCCAGGTGCGCAGTTATCGCGCTCGTTCGCTGAGTGTGTGGACATCCTCCCTATGCTGAGCAAAGCGTCACACAAAAAAGCCGACTGTGTAAATCTCGTTCCGAGAGGGCACTGTGCTGCCAAAGTCTGCTTTTCTTACTCTACCTGTTGGGGAGAAAGGTTATGCTACTCGTGGCCTGGCAGTAATCAAGCTGTCCAAGTTCGACTCGCGTTGGCCACCAGCTATGAAACTCGTCCTTTCGTCAGGCAGGCCAGGGAGACCTTCGCAGTGTGCAGCAAATCGTCGCGACCACTGCGAGCGACATTATTTAGGGATGCAAGTGGTGGCCCGAAGTGGACGGCCTCCTCTCTCGGTAGTTTATGCGCCACGGAAGCGTAATGGTGGAGGAAAGCTGCTACTACGACGACGCGATCGCTGGCTTCTTCGGAAGGCCTTTCAAGGAGCTCATCGCATGAATTCAAAGCATCGCCGAGTCGTGCGTCTCCAGCACTGGCACAGCGGAAGTCATCGGCCACAGATGGTGGTTCACGGTCCAGTTGCTCCTGCACAAACCTTAAAGCTGCAGCAGGACAATCGTGAACGTGGACAGAACCGACCACCACGCTAAAGCCAGTGTCGTCCACCGGAGACGTCCTTCGCAGCTCCGAAAGCCCGCTCGTGTGGCGGCAGAGTCCTGCGACGGCAGAGTCCTGCGAAGGCCAGCGCTGCACAGCCAGTTCTGTCCGCCAGAGCCAACGCTACTGATGGGACATAGCGTACACAACTCATATTGCATGTTCTCCTGCCGCACAATCATCCTTGACACTTTTCCCGCAACGACAAAGTCTTTGCGCCCTTCAGAGCCATCCCGGTTACCACGCTTGCTCGCAGTCATGGCCGAGTGTAATTAAGAAAAGCCACAACGCCGAACTGGCGCTCAGGCGGAGGCACGCCGTGCTAAGAAGAGAAAGACGAGGAGTAGAATAGAACAGCCGGCCTATATATATATATATATATATATATATATATATATATATATATATATATATATATATATATATATATATATATATATATATATAGTAATGAAGCGAGACACAGAGACAGCGCCTTTGCTGCAGCCCCCGTTGCTGCTGCAACCCCCGCAGTGCAGCACAGAACCACTGAAGCCAAATGTCGTTGTTGTGTGCGGAGTACAATGCGGGAGCGGGGGGGGGGGGAAAACAGGTTGCTCTGTGTGCGGTTGGCAACAGTACAGTGTAAAGGATCGTCACCGAGCTGAGTTTCACGAAAAATGGAGGGTAGAAAAAGAAACGCAGCGCATACGCGAACAACCCTGAACGGTTTTGTCCATAACAGACATGTGCACACACGCACACACACACAAAAGAGAGAAAAATAAAAGAAAAAAGAGAAAAAAATCACAGCATATCCACGGAGTGAATGATGATGAGTGGGCGAAGCTCGGGAGGTTCATCGTAGATCGTGCCGAGTTACGTATTAATTTAGTTAACGCGCACGCTACGAATCCTTATGGTTCAACTATGCACAAGTGAAATCTCCCACAGGCACTTCATTGCAAGTCAAGATCCAGTGCATATTCAAGATCCAACCCATATATATATATATATATATATATATATATATATATATATATATATATATATATATATATATATATATTGCTACGGCATCAGGCGGGCATTTAAGGTATGAGCCAGGCAAGGGTGGAAGATGACGAGGACGATCTCTTGTCTAGCGTTTGGACGCCATCTTACCTCGGCTGTACCAGCTACCTAGCGCTCCGCGCTCGCCTGTAAATAAACCTTCGCTCGATCTTTCAACCGTAACAGTTTTGTGGTGGAGGTGCGGGGTACGCTGACCAAGAAGACGGAGTTGCTACCGGGGATCGTACGACGAAGCCGACGCCTCGCTCGACTGCCGCGGCTCGAGATGTCTCATCACGGCAACGACCCGTCAACCCCGTCCTCTCCGGTGCGGTCAACTGGTGTCTGGATGCACACGATGGAGCCACGATCTTTTTCTGGAAAACCTGGTGAGGACGTCGAGCAATGGCTCACACATTACAAGCGTGTGAGCAAGTACAACGGATGGAACCAGTCGGCTCAGTTAGAGAACGTCGTTCTCTTTCTCACGGACACTGCACTGCTGTGGTTTGAGAACCACGAGGACACACTTACGACGTGGGAACGCTTTGTCGCCGACATCACCGAGTGCTTCGGAGATTCCACCGCGAAAAGGAAACAGGCGGAGCAGACGTTACTTCAGCGTGCACAAGTCCCAGGTGAGACCTGCACAACGTACATAGAGGCGGTCTTGAAGTTGTGTAAAACGGTAAACCCTCTCATGTCTGAAGAAGATAAAGTTGGGCACCTTCTCAAAGGGATCGCTGAAGACGTATACAGCTACCTGATTGGAAAAGAGAGCCTCAGCTCAGTCACCGACCTCATCAAGCACTGCCGAACGTTCGAAACATTGAAGCTGCGCCGTATTACGCCAAAATTCGGGAGATTGGCCAATGTTACCACAGTTGCAAGCATTGACGACACCTCCGGCTATCAGTTTGATCTTGCGACCACTATAAGGCAGATAGTCCGCGAAGAACTCGAACGGCACACCAAAGGAGCAACGGGTGTCGAGCAGCTGTGTCGTCCCGACCATTACCGTGAACCTGAGTTTGCTTTATCCTCGCTGTCTGCCATGCCAGGAGTTCCAAGCTATCCTGCTGATCAGCGGCCGCAGCATCGATGTAACTTTCCCGACGAAGTGACGCACGACGAGCGCTCTCATGGACCCGTCGCCACGCATCGGCAACCTGAAAGCCGTGTTCGCTATTATGCGCAGCAACCAACGTTTGACCGCGAAGTCTACAACACGAGTCGCACGTCGCCAGTTTGTTATAGATGTGGAGCCACGGGTCACATCTCTCGATTTTGTCGCAGACGCCGACAGACAAGGTACGGCCAACAACAACCAAGTTGGGCTAATTTTAATCGCAACGGCTATAACAACGACTGGCAACCGGACTTTGGAGCTGCCCGTTCCACAGGCTCGGCGCACAGAAATGATTTCGGACAACCCAACAGGAGTGCCTCACCAGCTTCAGATCGCAGCCTGACGCCACCAGCCCGTCGACAACGCCGTTCACCGTCACCACGGCGACGCCTTACGTCACCACCGCCGTCGGGAAACTAGCCGACGCGGCCAATGGAGGTGCGGTCGCCGGACAGCGTGGATCTCTGCGAAATATTCCTCTTGTGATGGTGAAAAACAAAGTGCATGTCTTCGTCGATAGTATACCTACAACCGCGTTAGTTGATACTGGTGCTACCGTATCCGTCATGAGTGCGACGTTCAAAGAGAGGTTGGGGCGGAAAGTTATGTTCCCGTGGAATGGTGGTGTGACCTTTCGTGGTGTCAGTGGAGAGTGCCTTATTCCTCTCGGTGTTTGTGTTGCAAGTGTTTTGTTCTGCGGGGAAGATTTTAAAACAGAATTTTTAGTATTACCGCGTTGCACTCATGATGTCATTCTCGGTATTGACTTCCTTAAGGATTGTGGCGCTTCTGTCAATTGTGGTACGGGTGAAATAAGTCTGGATAGTGCACTTCTTGCCACCCTCGCAGACACATCTCCGAAAGAGGAACAGTACTTCGTTGTTTCCGATGATCTACTGCTACCGCCTTGTTCACTCTCGCGTGTCTGTGTCAAAGTCATTACTGCCGACCCTTCTTCATTCGATGCACAAGTTTTACCCCTAGCTTCGAGTTGCGCCAAGAAGGATGTCCTCATTCCGCGTTCTGTCGTGAGTGTAGTGCAGGGTGCCACGAATCTGTGGGCTTTCAATTGTTCATCTGCCCCTGTAGTTCTCCCGCGCAACATGAAACTCGCCACTTTTGAGGAAATTACTTACAGTTCTATTATGGCTTTCAGCGAAGAGGCGCAGTGTAGAACCTACAACGCCAACCCATCTGTGTCTGAAGAGCACGTCCTCCGAATGATAAACAAGTCTCTTCCCTCAGATGAGCGCCAAGCTCTTGCGCGAGTTCTTCTGGCGCATGCATCTGTGTTCGATTTCGTACAAGGCGACAAGCAGGCCTCACTCCCTCGTTCTCGTGCTCACCACCGCATTGACACCGGCTCGGCACACCCCATTCGACAAAAGCCTTACCGTGTGTCTTCAGCAGAGAGAACAGTTATCGCTGAACAGGTCAAGGACATGCTGCAGAAAGGCGTCATTCAGGAGTCCTCAAGTCCGTGGGCAGCACCGGTGATCCTAGTGAAGAAAAAGGATGGATCATGGCGGTTCTGTGTCGATTACAGAAAGCTAAACGCTGTCACCAAAAAGGATGTGTATCCGCTTCCTCGGATCGATGATGTTATCGACTGCCTCCATTCTGCCGCTTACTTCACCTCACTGGATTTGAGATCAGGTTATTGGCAGATACCAATGCACCCAGACGACAAAGAGAAAACAGCCTTCGTGACACCTGATGGCCTCTATGAGTTCAACGTCATGCCCTTTGGTCTTTGTAATGCGCCGGCGACGTTTGAACGATTTATGGACACCATCCTCCGTGGAATGAAATGGGAAATTTGCTTATCCTATCTGGATGATGTTGTGATTTTTGGAAGCACTTTGGATGAACATAACCGACGTCTTAGCCTCGTCCTTGATTCTGTCGAGAAAGCCGGTCTGGTATTGAACTCCAAGAAATGTCGCTTTGGAGAGACTGAAACGTTGGTATTTGGACATCTAGTCGACAGAAATGGTGTGAGGCCCGATCCACGGAAGATTGAAGCAGTAAGTTCCTTCGAACCACCGAAGTCACTGCGGGAGCTGCGGAGTTTCTTGGGCTTATGCTCCTATTTTCGTCGCTTCGTACCAAGATTCGCCGATGTGGTGTACCCCCTGACCTGCCTTCTCCATAAGGATGTTCCTTTCAACTGGACGTCGGCTTGCGACGAGGCGTTCCGCCAACTAAAGTTTCAACTGACATCGGGACCTATATTACGCCACTTCGATGCTTCCTCGCCTACAGAAGTGCACGCTGATGCCAGTGGAATTGGCATCGGAGCTGTGCTAGTACAACGTCATCACGGATCTGAGCACGTTGTGGCTTATGCCAGTCGATCTCTGAGTAAGGCGGAACGAAATTACACAGTCACGGAACAAGAATGCTTGGCAGCAGTTTTCGCGGTTCACAAGTTTCGGTCCTACGTCTACGGGCGCCCGTTCACTATAGTTACTGACCATCACGCTCTATGCTGGTTGGTGAACCTCCGTGATCCGAGTGGTCGACTGGCACGTTGGGCTCTCCGACTTCAGGAGTACGACTTCGTCATCTCTTACAAGTCCGGTCGTCGTCACGCAGATGCCGACTGCCTTTCCCGCCTTCCTCTACCGACTACGGAGTGTGACGAAGACAACTTCGATGACTGCTTTGCTTCTATTTCGGCCACATTCCCGGACTCCACGAGATTTAGGGATGAACAAGCCAGTGATGTTAGCCTGGAGCCCCTTTTCGCTGCTGCGCTGCGTCCTCAAGCCACCGGTCGATTTTGTGTACGAGACGGCCTCCTTTACAAGACGAATTATTCGGGTAAAGGCGCTCGCTTTCTCCTGGTGGTTCCGCAGAGTCTGCGACCTGACGTACTGAGTGCCATGCACGATGACGCAACCTCTGGCCATCTAGGCTTCATAAGAACACTCAACCGAACACAGGAGCGTTTTTACTGGCCCAAAATGCGAGACACTATCAAGCAGTACGTCAGCGGTTGCGATAAATGCCAACGCCATAAGCGTCCTACGACTACCCCGCCGGGTCTTCTCCAGCCTCTGCCACCACCTTGTCTGCCGTTTGAACAAGTAGGCGTTGATCTCTTGGGGCCATTTCCACGATCTTATAACGACAATCGGTGGGTTATCGTATGTGTAGACCACCTGACCCGTTATGCAGAAACTGCGGCCATACCATCTTCAACAGCTACATGCGTTGCCACATTCTTGCTGCGGTTTGTTATCCTCAGGCACGGCTCCCCCCGTGTGATAATTAGTGATCATGGTCGGCAGTTTGTTGCGGACGCCGTTGAAGAATTACTTCGTCTCTGCAGCTCGAAGTTCCGGCATTCAACACCTTACCATCCTCAAACCAACGGCCTTGTAGAGCGTACAAACAGGACTCTTACCAACATGCTGGCAATGTATGTCTCGTCCGACCACAAAGACTGGGATGACGTGCTCCCATTCATCACATATGCGTATAATACCGCAAGGCATGAGACGACGGATTACAGTCCTTTTTATCTGCTGTACGCACGTCTACCGCTAAGGAGTATTGATACAATACTGCCGTTTGGCTCCCACAGTGAGTACTCGGTTGCCAAGACGCTGTGCCTTGCAGAAGAAGCACGCCGGCTCGCTCGACTTCGTACCGTGGCCTCACAGCACCGTTCTAAGGAGCGCTATGACAGCCGACACCAGTCTGTCTTGTACAGCAAAGGGGACTTGGTATGGGTGTGGACCCCACAGCGTAAACGTGGATTATGCCACAAGTTTTTGCCCCAGTATGCTGGACCTTTCGTGATTGTGGATCGGTTGAGCGACTTAACGTACGTGGTGGCCCATTTAACGTCGGCTGGTCGTCGTTCCAGCCGAACGCAGGTTACGCACATCGCGCGTCTCAAGCGGTTTCATCCTGCTGATCTCTTGTCTAGCGTTTGGACGCCATCTTACCTCGGCTGTACCAGCTACCTAGCGCTCCGCGCTCGCCTGTAAATAAACCTTCGCTCGATCTGTCAACCGTAACAATATATATATGGGTTGCCGGTGAACGCTTCTCCAACGCGAGCAGTCGGTATTTCTCAATCAAGAAACTCGCTAGGAGACGCTGCCTGCGCAAACGTTGTCTCTCGCGGGTGATGATGATGATGATGATGATGATGATCGTGGTTCGGTTAGGAAAGGACGCTAATTTCTGCAGCCCATGTAGGGAGCACGGCTAAGCGTCCGTGGGGGTGGGGGAAAGGGAGTGAAAGAGATAGAGAGGAGAGAAAGGCCATAGTGGAGGGCTCCAGAAATTTAGACCACCTGGGGTTTAACGTGCACTGACAACGCTAATTTCTGCAGCCCATGTAGGGAGCACGGCTAAGCGTCCGTGGGGGTGGGGGAAAGGGTGTGAAAGAGATAGAGAGGAGAGAAAGGCCATAGTGGAGGGCTCCGGAAATTTAGACCACCTGGGGTTCTTTAACGTGCACTGACAACGCACAGTACACGGGCCTCTGGCATTTTCGCCTCCATCGAAAATGCGACTGCCGCGGCCGGGATCGAACCCGCTTCTTTGCGAGCTGGTACAGCGTTCCTCTAAGAAAGAGCGTTTCCATAGCCAACGCGCGCCTTTCGCTCTCTCTCTGTCTCTCTCTCTCACACAAGACAGCAGAGGGACGCGCCGGGAGGCATGCGCCGGGAAAGAGAGAGAGGGACGCACCGGGAGGCACGAGCCGAGGCGAACGCCGAGGGCGAGCGCGTGCCGGGAGGCAGGCGGGTTACGCCTGACGACTGACGCCTGACGCGTGACAAGGTTAGACTAATACCCTTGTTACACAGGCAGCCTAAACCACGGTTAACGTAACCGCGGTTAACCGTACTGAACTACGGTTACCGGGATTTACGGTTCGCCGATGTTACACAGCGCACCAGCGTCCACGGTCAAGACAACTGGCGCCACCTTGGGTGGTACAAACGAACTAATGTCATATTCACAGGAGCGAAGTTCAGGATCTACAAATTTTCATTTATTAGCTACACAGCGTACTCAAAACGTATCTTCATATAAATATATGCATATTTTGTGTCACAAAGCTATTGATTGTTATAGTTTGCTGGTGACATGATTCCAGATTGCCCGATGTTGGACGGCACGCAAAATAGTCTTACAACATTGGTCTTGTTTTGCTAGCAGTGGCGCAGTGGTCTGTGGCTGCCTTGTTAAAACGGTTACGTGGTTTTTGTTGCTTGTTTTGCAATCGGTGCTGTGAGGTTCTGTCGTGCATTCTGTGTGTAGCGGTGACCGGCGCGGGCAGTGCTGCAAGAGTGGTGATGGCTTTGAGCACGCCTACGTCAGTCGATTACAGCGAGGAGGATGCAACGTTCTGGGTTTCTTTTGCAGCTCAGTATGCACTGCTACAACAGCGGCGAATCCGGGAACGCAACATCTTCATTGAAGCTGAAAAGCTAAATGCCGAGCGACGAAGCGCCGAAAGGCGGTGTAAACGCGTTATGGCGATATGTGCGCGACTGTGTTCACGGGACAGGCGGCTGTGGTCGTACCCTCGGGGTCCATCGTGGTGGGAAACAACCCAGCCTCATCTCTCAGATGACGACTTCAGGGGAAACTTTAGAATGAGTCGAACCACATTTACTTATGTGGTAAGTGTGTGTGAGTCGATGAGACGCGTCGACACCAACAAGCGACAAGCCATCCCTTTGGAGAAAAGGATAGCTATCGGGATTTACCGCTTAGCGTCGTCTGCGGAAGACAGAACGGTAGCCAACGCCTTCGGCGTAAGCCGTGCCTCCGTGAATATAATATTCCGCGAGTTTTGCGAAGTTGTCGTACGCCACCTGGAGCCTCGATTTGTGCGCTTCCCAACACTGCATGAACTAGCGGAGCACATGAGGCAGTTTGCTGCACTGACTGGATTCCCCCAAGGTGTTGGAGCTCTAGACGGTTGTCACATAGAAGTGTGCCCACCCAAAGAACAAGCTTGCGACTACTACAATTATAAAGGGTGGTACAGCATGATACTTATGGCTGTCGTCGACCACTGCTATAAATTTATGCTTACTAACGTGGGCACACCAGGAAGGAGTCATGATGCCGATGTATTCCATAAGTCGTGCCTCCCAAAAATTTTGTCAAGTGGTTTGTTTCAGCTGCAAAAAAAGACATTCCACGGTGTGTCAGTTGGGCCTGTCCTGCTTGCAGATCAGGCGTATCCACTTCAGAAAGAAGTGATGAAGCCATTCTCACAACCAGGGGCTGCAGGTTCCTCCACACAGATTTTTAATTATCATCTATCCAGTGCAAGGCGAATTGTGGAAAATGCATTTGGACGTTTGAAAGCACGATTCCGAATTTTGCACAAAGGCCCCGAAAACGACATCCCCAATGTGAGGCGCATCATCCGTGCATGCTGTGTGCTGCATAACATTTGTGAAGAGCTGAATGACAGATGTGACACAAACTGGATCGAATGTGCTCGCTCCAACGATGAGAGCAGGCCTCAACCCCAGCACACAACCAATCGGTCTGAACCAGCTGCTGAAGAGGTTCGAGACGCTCTAGCAGCATTTCTTGCTGGTAACTGAAAAGTGCACATGAATTTAGTCTGCTAGGCCATTTTTGTGTGTACAAGTGTGTGGATTATTCGACAACCAGTAATATTTGTGGTGTGAATTTTTGTAGTTTCAGACGTTTCACTTTCAGAATGGGTGAACGAAATGCAATATCAGTGTACAGTGCTCACGGAATGAAATGCGACAGGGAGCATTGAGTAGAACGGTGCAATATGTGCAAGTACTCGAAGGTACCATGTCACGTCACTAGGAATCTGGCCACCTAGGGAGACTGGGGCCCTGATCTGAGTGTACACGCCACAATTACGCTGATATCACATGAACTCCGGACGGTGGAACCAAAAGTTTGGGCATTAGTTAGCGCTAGGTTGTCGCGTTTCATTCCGTGAGCACTGTACATTGAGAGAATTGGTTGCTGGTCTAGTTGGTTCATAATGGTAGACCGCAGAATGCAAATGAGGTACAGGACAGAGAAGTGCACAGCGTGTGCTTCTCTGTCCCGTACCTAATTTGCACTCTATAGCCCACTGTGAGTGCACTGTGCCATGAAACAACTATGTCATGAAATAACTATGCCATGAAAGCAAGCATCAGTCTAGGGCGTTTTCGAACATCATCAATGTTATTGTAGCAGTGTCTGTCTTTCTACATAGAAAGCCTGAAAGACTAAGCACGTTTATGATATTACCAAACTCGCTAATCTGGCATAAAAGCAGCTATCACTCTGCTTTCCAGAGACATTTCCTATTACGTAACTTTTCTGTGGTCGCTATTGTTACTTGCATCTATGTGGCCAATAAATAGAAAGTGCTGCACTCCGGTTTGTACTATTTATTTTACTTTGATGCAAAATGTTGCTGCATTAACTGCAACATAGACGCTTGCATGTCGTTGGACTCCTTCTGCAGCTTCAAACCTTTTTTCATTAGTTTTCTTGATTTTTTGGCTGCCTTTGCAGCAGTGGCTGCCTCTTCTTTGTGCAATTCAAGCAGCTGCTGCAAAACAGAGGTGGCAGGCCGCTTCCTCCTCGCGCTGTTTTCGGCTCTCTGATCCCTGGAAACATTCTGTGTGTTAGAGTCGTTGCTCCTGCTGGCGCTGCAACTTTGAGGGACAGGGCTGCTGCAGCGGCTGCTCTGGCTCGCATTCTCGTCCGTGCTTGCTGCAGTATGGTCGGAGTTGTCCCAGGAGGCCAGCACCTCTGATCCTTCTGGTACTTATGCGACTACAGCTTGCACATCCATAACCTTTGACCAGCAAGTAAAACAATCATTATTTCTCAAGCAAATGCAAGCAAGTGCAATTTTAACAAGGCGAATATGGGTGACGTGCGACATCAATGCACTGAACATGCATGGCTGCAATTTAGCCACCAACGTTAGTCCCAATCTGGTCACATGTTTGCCATTACATTATTTCCACTAGGAATAACATTGTCTAATGTGACAAAGCTATGCTATTCAATGAACTGTACAGTCCATTGCCTGAGATGTGCATCATCAAAAAATAGTCGTACAATACGAATATTCTTGAATTGCTTGCTAGTATTGCTAACAATGTTTGTTCAGAGTGGTAAAAGCATTCAAAGTGTATAAACGTAAAATACCTGGAAACTTTCTTCAACCAATTGGTCGTCGTTAATTGCCAGTGTGCCCAAAAATTTGTGCAAGTCCCAATAGAACTCCCAGTCAATGCCTTTTGAGCCAGTTGTAGTACTTTGTCGCCTGATTTTCCTAAAAAAGAAATAAGGATTTATGTTACTGCAGGCTGAATCCAATGAGGACCAATGGGCACAATGTGAATAGCAGGTAGGCATGCTTGCTGAACATCAGGCGTGAACATCTGTAGGAACGGAAGCAAAATATACCGCTTTATGACCACAACCTCAACTCCGACAGCGAGTTTCCGCTGTCACCGCGCCAGATCTCTTCAGCCTTGCCTGTGCGCGCTACACCAACCTTGTTAATTCATCAGTAGGCGAATTGTTACTACAATATAAACTGCCACGACACTGTTTAATAATTTGTTCCACCTGTCTTAGCATTAGAATAGAAGCCTGAGCGGGTTGGGACGGAGGGATTCATATTTACAAACGTGAGCGCTTCGCGCTGTGTAAACAATACACGAAAAGAAGTGGACGGGCAGGCGCAAGACGGGACAGGCATTTGCTATCGCAATCACCGCTTCACCTTTTAGGCAAAAGAGCGCTTTTTTATTTACTGTGGTCAAAAACAGCCTCGTACTATGCCTTGCTCTGACCCGGTCATTAAAAAAGTATTAAGCCTCGCGCAAAAGCAAAATAGACAGCGGTGCACGTCCTGGCGTGTGCTAACTCAGAATAGATCCAGCAACAACCAGCGAGAATTAAATGCCATATGTACCACAAGGTATAATATTGTACGTACCGGTACTTTTTGTTGAGATTATCGATCTTCAGGCGGACTTGGTCGTGAAGGGCTCCACGTCCGGCAGCAGTCCAGCGTTCAACTCCGCCGTAATCGCCTCGTACACCTTTGAATTGCGTGTGGTGCCACGTAGGCGTCGAAGGTTGTTTTCCCAAAGCATAATTAAGCTCTGTGTTGTTTCCGATGACCATTTGGTACGTTGTTCACGCACCGACGCCGGCGCGCACGCTCCGTCCATGGTCGCTGCCATTTCCTCGGTTAAGCAGCAAACCGAGGTTGCCAAGCTCGGTTTGCCACAACCGCGGTTAGCGGCATAACCGCGGTTTCGTTTTCCGTGTAACATACGTGAACCGCGGTTACACATAACCGCGGTTACGTTAACCGTGGTTTAGGCTGCCTGTGTAACAAGGGTATAAGAGGAGCTTCGCCCCTAAAGGAAGAGAAAATATCACACAGAAAGGAGGGTCGTTTAGTTTAAAGGGACCCTGAAACAGTTTTGACGATTTTGTGCAAACATGGTGATCCGGTAGAGCGGGTCACTAGGACCATTACAGGACAGATTTCAGCGCTGTGGGTAAAGTGTGTAATTTACAATAAGGTTTTGAACACGCGTATCGCAAAAGGTCGCAGCGGCTCGCCAAAAGGCGTTTTCAAACGCCCCCGTCATCGACCGATCGAATGCGAGACCGCTGATTGTCCCCCTAACATGTGACGTGCACGTAATGTTCCCAATCTAAATGCAAGAGCGTGCTCCTACAACGTGCTCCTTCGTTTCAGCCAACGGTATCGTCGCGGCATCTGGCGGCGTACACACGAGTCGCCGGCGCTCTATCGCAGAGGATAGCACTGCCGAGGCTGGGGAGCTTAGTAAAGATATCGGGGCGCTATGTAGCGGCGGAGGGCTCCGCAGGGCAGCGGACGAGGGAGGCGCAGTCCTCGCTAGCGCGCACTCCGCAGCTGATCGAGTTGAGGAGGAACAGCAGTGGTAAGGAGGAAGGCGACAGAAATAAGCTCATAGCTGCCTTAGCGCATGGTGCTTCGCTTTATTTATGGTGTGAATGATTTCACAATTGTGTTGCCTAATCAGTGACGCAATGTCAAAAAAAAAAAACGTTTCAGGGACCCTTTAACGAGTCATACGCCGCGGAACCCGTTCTCTAGCGAAAGTGCGTGATGCTCAACCCAAGCGGGCACCAAGGGGACACAAGACATATCTGCACCTTGTGCGCGCGCAGCACGAACTGAGTGAAACATTTCAGATAAAAATGAGATAAAGACAACAAGAAACATGATGGGGAATTAAATATCCTAAGTTAATACATAAAAATAAATGAAATCAGAGCAAACAAGAAATTAACAATGGGAATAAAATAAAACAGGTGGACATCGACAATCAGTTCCGCATCCCAAAAGCAGACACTGCCCGGGTGAGCGCCGAGAGCACATAAGACATATTTGCACCTTGTGCGCGTGCAGTGTGAACTGGACAAAACATATCAGACAACAATAAGAGAAAGACAGCAATAAACATGATGGGGAACCAAATCTCGTAAGGTAACAAACGAAAATAAATGCAATGAGAAAGAATCAGGACACACAAAAAAATCCACGCATATCCACGGAGTGAATGATGATGAGTGGGCGAAGCTCCGGAGTTCATCGTAAATCGGACCGAGTTCCGGATTAATTTAGCCATGCTTCGTGCTGTATGGACAGACAACTGAGTTCTCTAGAACACTGTGGTATTCGTTTCGCATCTTCTATCTTCCAGAAAAGTTGTGAACAACTACTTAAAACTGGGATTAGTCTGATGTAATACGAAACGAAACCGAAACTGAGTCATGCCGGAGTAGACGAAGAGGAACCGGCGTGAACACGTGACACAAGAGCGCGTGCCAGCGCTCGAGGCAGCTCAGCGTTCGATGAAGACGAAGTGGCTACGACGGACAACTACGGCAGACAAGCCTACGCTTCGCCCCTAAAAATTAACAATGCGTACAGAATGAAATCGACCATCATTTCTGCATCTCAGCAGCAGCAGCGCCATGAATGTGCACCAGGAATAATAAAACAAGAGAAAGCAAAAAAGGAAAAAATAAGAGTTCCGCGAGTTCATACTGCACATAGATTTGCATGTGGAGCCCTAAAAAACAACAACAATAATAATAAAAAAGAAACGCAGATAAAATATAAAATATTAAGGACACTTAGTCGCTTGCGTCGTTAATTGGTTTAGTTGCCTGACAGGGCAAGCAAGATAGTCGGCCTGTACTTTTATTAACGTCACCAGACAACAGTGTTGAATTTGGGAATAAGGTAAGATTCGCGAACCTCCCGGTCATAATGCGTTTTGAAATCAGATTGGAGCACCACAGCTGTGAAAGTATGGAAGGGATGACTAAGATCATTTACGTGCTTGGAAAGAGGAAGGTGGGGCAGGGTCTTTATGTGTGCCCTGTGGTTGTTTATTCTTATCCTGAATGGAGTCTCAGTTTGGCCAATGTATTGGGCGTTGCACACGGTGCATTCAAGAAGGTAGACAATCTTTGAGCTGTCGCAGTCAAAATTTCCTCTTATTTGGTAAAGGAATGAGGACGCAGTGCTGTTTACTGCAGAGGTTCTATTCATCATCGGACATAGCTTGCACCTAGGTTTGTTGCAGGGTCCGCTGCCTGTGAACTTAGGAGTGTTCACTTTAGATGACGTTACAATGTCTGATATTTCGCGCCGGTCTGTAGACAACACGTGGAGGTTCAAGGAAGCCGCTTTTCAACTTGTCGCTTTCGAGAAGGATGTTATGGTGCTTTTTAAGGATACTGTTTATGTTAGGGGTTGAGGCAGAATACGTTAGAATGAGATTTGGAGTGGTGTTTACGGAATTAGGTTTTGGTTTGCTTATTAAGTAACGGCGGTCCTGCTTGCTAGATTTCTTGATGGCATCATTGATGACAGACAAGGTAGACAATATTTGAAATTAATGCGGTAAACAATATCAGCACGCTTGCGCCGCTACCTTCAAATGTTTCCTTGCCTCGGTCGGGGCGGTTACATGTAAGGTAACTGTCGTTCTTTGAGAGTTTGAAATAGCCTTCATGACATAAAAATAATGCGGACAAAGTCAAAATATCGGGCGCACATGCATTTCCGATCTATCGTTGAATGCCCCTCTCGGAGAGAGAGGGAGACGAGTAGTAGACCCTCGGAATAGACCCTTTAGAAAATTCAGCGCCATCTGTTGAACGATCTCCGAACCGCGCCCATCCGCCATGTCTTGTTCAGCGACGGCGGTGCGCGCCCGGACAGAGTAGCACACGCATATCGCAGCAAGCAGTACTGAGTCGCAGCAATCCCTCTCACACAGTCTTCTGCGTGCACGTTGGACGAGTGCTCGAGCCTTCGCAATGCCGTCGTGCTGCTGTGTTCCCTTCTGCTGCCAGCGGAGCGTCAGATGTGAACACGGAAACAAGATACGTAGTACGTGCGTATTATACTGACGTTTTGAAATGCGAGTGTTTACTTTGAGAATGCGCCATAAGTGTACAGTCAGACGCACAAACATATGCTGCTCGTGCTTTCTTCCAACAAAAGTGTAATTAGGACGCGATATGGCTCATAACTGCGTTACTGCGGAATAATGCCATGTGGTTATTCGTCGCCTCTTCGATCGCTCAGCCCGTCGGTACGGATGAACAGTGGTTGCTCTACTCATCGTGATTAAGATGAATCAAATTACTGGACAGTGATTGGCTCCCTTCTACAGCTTTAGCGAGGAGTCAAACACGATCTCGAAATATGATCCTAATCAAGCCCGAACGCGATCAAACGTGACGTGCGTGCGACACCGACATTATATACTCGTGATTAGAAAAGCCAGTGTCGCTGGTACTTTTTCTGCAAACGGACACGTTCCAAAACTCGCGTGTTGCAGAAATGTGGAACTCGCTCTGAACTTTCAGCGCGTAAACGGGCATTTGCTTTCGAGCAACGCTACCCGGTCGCTCCGCTATCCACGTGGTGCTGTCCTTACGGGTCAGATTGGCTCTGCACTGTGCAGATATTAGAAGTAATATATATATATATATATATATATATATATATATATATATATATATATATATATATATATATAAGTATGATATATATGTGGACTGTACCCATCCCTAGAACTGTTTATGATGAACAATCATTGTCCTACAGGCTACCGTCCCTACTAAACTTCTTAAAGCACGAAGATTTTGATCCTTCGTCTAATCAAAACTGTCACATTAAACGCTTCGCCCATCGTATTCATTTTTCGGAATAATATATATCTCGGAATTTTGGCCATTCTTATTATGGTTGCTTTTCATGTTCATACCACTTCATGACTATACATATAAACTATTCTCTCTATTTTCAGTGATTTGTATAATAATTTTTTGTATTACTTGACGCCATGTTAAACTTGTAAAGTGTATTCTGTATTTTGCATTCATGATTTGTCAGCCATCCTGCTGCATTGCCAACTTGTAACGGGGTCGGGACCTCGTCAAGCTCTCGAGCTTTTAGTCCTGTACTCCTCCTATTGAAAGGAAATAAATTGATTGATTGATTGATTGATATATGGACATGCAGTCATTTTCTGCAAGGTGCTGACGTCTCTTAATGTTATTAACCCCCTCTTCACAGTAATGTCTCAGACTGAGCCTATGAGGTCAATAGAAATGAAGTGGCCCTCGCATTACTTTTTTTAATGGGTGGCATGCAATTTCTTGCAGGTCTCATTTCTGGGATTTCCGAGGTATCCACTGCTGCGAAAGATGTGGATTATCGCAGTGCCAAGGGATGAAGGCAAAGATTTCACCATCAGCCCCCATACAAAAGTATGCTCAAGGCACTTCAATAATTCTGATTTTTATTCGAACTATGCCTCTGGGAAAAGGTGCCTGAAGGAGGATGCTGTGCCAAGTATATTTCACTTCCCAGGAAAGCCAGCAAAAGCAAAAAGAAAACCACCCAAGGAACGTAGTGCGACTTCTGCAGTATGCAAACAGCAGGCTGCAGACACTACAGCTACCACACCTTTACATGTACCTTACCGAGGTGCAACTCAAAGTGAAGGTGCACATCCAACTTTAGAAGTGAGTGGTACCGAAGAGCTGCAGTCACCAATGTGCAGTCAGGACTTCCAGCAGGTAGGATTTGAGGACGAGTGACGAAGCTTTTGACCGAACTCGAAGCTACAAAAGAAAAACTTCAGCGCAAGGAGCTCGAACTTGAGCGAGCTAGGCAGGAAATAGAAGAGCTCAAGCAAGCCAGGCAAGAGCTGTTTCGTGTGAAGAGGGAACTTGATTTGTCAAAAGAGACACTGAAAAAGCTGCAGAAGAAAGTTGGAACACAATTTTCAGTGGAGCGCTATAAGCACAGTTGCGAGGACATGCGCTTTAACACTGGCCTGCCATCCTATGAAGTGTTCAAAATTATTTTGAGTTCATGAATCCTGGTGAACAAGGAGGAAATGTGAAAATCCTTCCCACTGGGCTTCAAACATCTAATGCAGGCAAGCCCAGAAGCCTCTCCGTAGAGAATTATTCTTTTTCTTGTTCGGTTGCGTCTTGGCCTATTTGAAAAAGATCTCGCATACAGGTTTTGCATATCCATCGCCACAGTTTCCAGAATATGCATTACGTGGACAAGCTACGCATTCCTGCATTTGACTCAACTGCCGATATGGATGTCCAGAGAACAGATCGAAGAAGAAATGCCAGCTGCCTTTAAAGAAAGGTATCCGTTAACACGAACAATCTTGGATACAACAGAAATCAAATGCGAGTCTGCTAGCTCACTGGCGTTGCAATCGGCAACATTTTCCACCTACAAGTCGATGAACACGTTTAAGGGATTGATTGGTATATCTCCTGATGGCACACTAACTTCTGTATCAGCCTGGCTCCATTTCTGATAGAGGAATGTGTGAGTGGTTTTTTGGAATGTTGTTTTGATGAAGGGGACGTTGTGATGGCTGACAAGGGATTTAGAATTCAGGAAGTGACATCAACGTTGCGCTGAACACACCCCCTTTCCTTACTAGAGGCCGATTTAGTGAGGAAGAGGTGAGAGAAACAGAAGAAATAGCATCACTACGAATCCATGTGGAGAGGCGAATACAGCGCATCAAGAACTTGCATATATTTGACCGACCGATTCCACTGTCCTTGGGTGCCATCATCAATGAAATTTGGATAGTGTGTGCTTTACTTACAAATTTTCAATCCCCAATAGTGCGTTGTCCACTTGATGAGGGAGTTAAGGCAACTTGCTGTTATTCTTTTTATTGTTCACAAGAAAATAAATCTCAAACTATGCACTCAGCTCTGAGCAGTGGTTTCTGCGACATGAAATAAAGACCGCCATCATTCATAAAACATCGTGGCATTCCTGTTTTGTTCTGCTTGCCTTATTAGGGGCCCTATATCACCTTTTGGGTTTGGCAAAAAGAAACAATCCACAGCGAGCATTAAGAAGCCATTGTGACCACACTGATCAAATTTGATGGTCGCACACAGCGTACAGTGTTCCAGGTTACCTTTACCGTGGCATGCTGCTCACCTGCTTTGAAGATGTTGCACATGTTGCCACACGCAAGATCCCAACAGACAGCTGCTATTAACCGACACTTGACATCACTCAAAAGACGGGCTAGCTGGTGCTTCTCCATAGCAACTTTTAGTGCATGAAAACGACATAAAAATGACATGCTCTGTCCTGTAGTCTCTGTATTGTTTTCTTGCCCTAAAGTTGCTGCCAACAAAAAGGCCTGTCAATCAGTGCACTTCTGTTACTGTGTAAATTAAATGGTGTAGTAAGTGAAACGACGCCAAGAATTTAAAAAAAGACTTGTTCATATTTTGATGAGAACTACAATCTTTCATGCTAAGATAATGATTATATGCTTACACTTTTCTACACCCACCTAAGTCTGAGTAAAATGTCCACTATTCTTATCGGTATCACAGCCTGTGGTCAAAGGTAAATGCTGACCAAAACAAAAATTTTAAAATAGAAGACGTCTCAAGCATTCCCACCCACACAAGCTTTCGTCGTACTCTTGATTTCAGCATCAGAGCCTTTTGGCTTCGCTAATTTTGATTAGGTCTGAAAAATCAGTGAAACCTACGAAGTTTGCATCAAGACAACACTTAAGCCTGCCAAGCTTGCACTTGCTGCAGGCTAGACTAGTTGGCAGTTGTCACTTTGTATGGAATGGTCAACAACTTTTCAAGATTTGCAATTTTGATATGGCTAATCAGTAGTTGGTCTAAGTGGTATAGTAAAAAGCAGCCAGCCTGCAGAAAATTGTGCGGTCAAACTGAACAAAAACACAAATGCACATACCAGCCCCGAGATGGAAAATATTGACACATAATAATGTAGGTCATTACAGCTGTCTGTCAACTCTGCCTGTAGGGTAACATAGATGCTACTACATTCCGTGAGAAGTTTCCTCACTATAACATTCAAGGCCGCTCTGGACAAGTTAGAAAGAAGTTCAGGAAGCCAAGTATGGCAACAGAGTTTTGAAAAAAAAGTTATCAAGTTTCGCCTTTGTCATGGCCCAGTCAGTTTCACAATACTTAATTCTATCAATAATAAGTAGCCCTTCAGAAAAAATGACAAAATCTGCCCATTGGACAGGGGACGAGGACATTTGACCTAGGACCTGATAATAATAATAGTGGCGTTGGTCTAGCCTGAAGGTGCCCTGGCTGTCCCTTAATTCTTGGACTGATTTTCCTTTCAATCTATAGGGACATTTAACTTCGAGGATACCATGTGGGGGTGTCTCAGCCGGGTCAAATACAAGACGGTCTGGTGATGCTCCTAGCCATGGACATGATGGCTCCACAATGAGGCCACTGCGAAATACTTCAACATTATGGCCCCTTGTTTGCAATGTTGAGATGTAATGTTGCACAGCTCTTTGCTCATTAGCAATGCCATACCTGCACAATGAAAATCGAGTTAGTGCCATCCTGTGCATTGCAAAATTCAATTCAGTCAACTTTTGTGTGTCTTCTATGCGCATTAGCAGACTGCAAGCATATCAGGAGTTTAAATGCACAAGAACTTATGCTTGTACATTCCATGAAGAAGCAATTTTTGTTTGCACAGCTTTGCCGTTTAAGTAAAGTGTGCGCTCTCTACAACTGTTAAACATTCACTTTGCACGTCTCCTGACGCAGCTGCCAAGACAAAAGAAAGATGTGGCATGAGTAAAGAGAGATGTAGTGATTCTTATGGCTCCAGCAATAAAACAAATGAGTATGCAAGGTGGAGGTAAGGACATACTAGTTTAAATCAGCATTCTTAACTTCATGAAGTTCCTGGTAAAAATTTCATAACAGACAATACAAGTTTAAAAAGCACTGAAAAAAGTTTTGCACCTAGTTTTTTTTCTTGCAATAATTGTTGACTGCCTTAACACAGCTGGAAACATTTTTTGGGGGCATGCAATGGCTCATTGTTCGGAACACATTCCTAATGCTCAGTTGCAGTTTCAGTTTTAAAAAAAAATAAAAATGACAGGAGTAGGGTGGTCTTTTTTAAGCACAGCTGGCCATGTAAACACACACACAAACACACACACACACACAAAACACTGCCTCATATCTTGTGTATGAGAACACTGCATTGACAGCTACAGAAGAGAGCTCATGTGAGGAGCATGGAAGCCAATGCTAAGTCGTGACATAGGTGGTTGTTTGTGACACTAAAACTAAGTTGCTGAGGTAAGCTGCACAGCGTACTTTAAAATTGGTGTTAGACATGTTCCAGGCCATACTAGCCACTGATATTCAATGGATGGTGTGTGTGCCCACATAAATTGAACTCACTGGTCATGTAGCCTTAAAATCAGTGTGTTAGTACTCATCAAGGGATATTATGAACTTTGCTCTACCTCGCGGTCTTGTGCTGCACTGATTTGCCATACACAAAATGTTGCAAGTGAAGTTTACATGAAAACATTCTACACAACAAAAACAGCTTTTTGGGTAAAATGTCAGTAACGATTGTGCAGATCCAATACACATGTTTGAGTTCATGTGAAGCAAAAGCTTAGCCAAGCAGTGCGAGACATTACATATAACAGCTAAACAACTTCATTTACCTTTCTTGCACGTGAAGAAAAAATGAAGAGAAGGGCTTTCCTTTTCCCTGCTGTTCATATTCATTGCTCACGTGGCTCGTCTAAATATGTCAAAACTGCTAGCCCAAATCAGCATCCTACTGAAGTGTATCCCATTCCGTGAAACCTCACGCAATGGTCACTGATGTCTGCCATAAAAACTACATATTTTAATCCCATGCAATAATTTAATTTCTGGATCAGAACTCTTGTTTTGGCTAGTTGGTGACCATTCATAATGACTTGAAGACGCGAAAGAAAGTACACAGACGACACACAAAAAAAAACGACAAGGACGAGCGCCTACTATCAACTGAATTTATTAGAGCATACAGAAGGGGTATTTATAGGCAGCCATCTACACGTGATCCCACCTCCACGTGACACCAAAGCAAGGACGATTATTTCAGAAGCAGTGATAAAATATACTATTATACATCGTAGTGCCAATGTGGCTAGAGCTGGTACAGGGCATAGGCAAGCCAAAATGTTGACTAAGCTTCCACAATCATTGAAGTGCATGATGGCCCGCGTTCGACGCAACGGAGAGCAGAACTGCGCTGTGCGTGCACGAAAGAACGAAAACCAGGTCGATAACTGACGGCAGTAACAGCAGAGCTTGGCGTGACACAACATAGTGTTATAAGAGAAGGCAAAATGCTTTGATATATATATATATATATATATATTGTCGCGAAGACCGCGTCGCGTAGAAGGTTTTCTTGTTTTGTTTTCCTTTTCGACTGCTTTCTTAGAAGGGTGCTCAAGCAAACGAGCCGGCGCACGGCAGGGAGTCTTCTTGACGACGTAGTACAGAGAACGAAGACCACGTGTGTGCGTCGCGGCCAGTTTCTGGAACGTCTTGTTTGTATTAGTTTTGTAGCAAAGCCGGATGCACGCGATCACGAGGGCTCGCGTTGAGCATCGTTAACTTCGACCTGCCTGACTGGCCCGTGTAAGCCGTTTTCCTATTGGTGGGAGGCAGTGGTGTTCCGAGACGTTCGTGTTGCCGTGGATGCTGAAAAGTGCATTTTAAGCGGCGACACTGGCCTTTTTTGAGAGCGGACTCGGGGACCATGACGCTCGACATCACCGGGGAGCAGTCTGGCAGGCCGACGGGGTATGATACCATTTTCTATGTTGTATAATTTTTGCCCTCTGTGTTTTCCAACTTCAAGATGTCTTAGCTAAATAAACCCCCCAATGAGTGCTCTCCCAATTCACTGTGTCGACTCCTCATCGCTTGCCTGCGCGGAGTGGCTCCCACGCCTCTTCGTCTTCCTGACTTTCCGATGCGTCTAACATTAACGGCCCCGACGTTTCGCTACAAAGTGGTGGAGGTTGCTCGGTAGCGATATTCCCGCTCTAAAATTATGCCCCTAGTCAACAAGCACAAGGAAACTGCTTCCATCAGGAAACTACAACAAACATCCATGAGGAAACTACAACATCAGGAAACTACAACAAACATCAGGAAACCCCTTCCTCTCTCTCTGCTGTGGCTACCCCCCAAGCAATACCTTTCGTCAGACCGCCAGTCTTTAGAGGCGCGCCAGAGGAATCTATTTCAGAGTGGCTACTTTGCTACGAACATGTCGCGTCGCTGAATAATTGGGACCAAGCCACGAAAGTTAAATTTTTATATCTGGCTCTAGACGGTGATGCAAAGAAATGGCACACCACTCAAATTCTAACGGGTGCCCCTAATTCATGGGAACAATGGGCGACGTTATTGAAAACGTCATTTACGAGTCGTCACTCAGTCGAGATCGCCCATTTACGACTACAAAACAGAACTCAGCTGCCGTCCGAAAGCCCGGAGCAGTACTACTATGACGTCGTGCAGCTTTGTGCAAGGGTCAACCCGTCTATGGCAGAAGATGATCGGTTGCGGCACCTTATGCGCGGTCTGCGTCCGGATGTGCAGGAAAAAATGATCATCGCAAACCCGGAAACCTGCGCCGCATTCCTCCAAATTTTACAGCGCATAAATCACGCAGCTTTGATGAGCCGTGCATCGGGGTCACGGCCGATCGACACCCACTATCCTAATGGATTGCAGTCGTGGATGCACAACATCGCGCCTCCGGTAGAGATGGCATCGGCCACCGCGACACTACAGCCTCCTCCTATGTATCGCCACCTGCGCCGCATCAGAACTGCGTTGCCCGCAGGAGGCTGCCGACCGCGAGAGAGACTTGAGGGCGATTGCAGACTCGATCGCCTTATTATCTGACCGGTTAAGAAACATCGAAGACGAGATGCGTCGCCCGCCAGTGCCTTGGCCACCGAGAACATCCCGTGCAAACGACGGGCGTCCCCGATGCCAGATTTGCCGCCGTATCGGCCACGTAGCACAACAGTGCTGGCAGCGGTTCCGGGACGACAGAAATGATCATGCGGAGCCCCTTGGCAATCAGGATGGGCAGTATAACCCTTCGGGAAACGAGAACGGCCGGGTTTAAGGGGCCAGCCCAGCCGTCCCATCGGCACATTGTCCGAAAGTCAGCTTCTCGTAGTCCCCACACGAGCCAAGGGTAGCGAGACAAAACTCGTAATTGATACCGGTTCATCCGTAAATGTCATCTCAGAAGAATTAGCCAACAAAATTTGCGCTGCATCCAAATCGAGAAAAGGCATTTTCATCAGAGGAATTGGCGGAGGTTTGCTCACCCCTCATGCTGAAGTTGAAATAAATATTGAATTTGGCACCACCGAACTTCAAAAAAAGTTTTTAGTGGTCAAGAATTGCCCGTACGAGCTGCTCGGTGGTGTCCCTTTTTGTCGAACAGTGCGACTTCTTATTGATTTTCACAAGAAAGAGCTCCAACTCAATGGCGAGGTTTTTCGACTACGGGTAGACTCAAGTGCCCCCGAACACAATGATGTGCTTACAGTGCGGTGCCACGAGCACATTCGCATTGAACCTCGCACAGAGGTCGCCATTGAAGTAAAAGTTGCAAGGGACGGATTACACCTCGTCGAGCCGAACAGCACGCTGAGAGGTGGACTCCAAGTTGCACGCACAGTGACGAGGATCGAGCATGGGAGAGGCCTGCTTCGTATTGCTAATCCCACCATGTCGCCAGTGAATCTGCTCAGCGGAACAAAGCTTGGATGGGCTTCATCTATTCATGACGCACAGCTGGCAATAACGGCTCCCGAAAACGATCGAGTGCCTCACGAGCTTGACATACAGACTGGGGATAACCTACAGCAATCTGAACGGGATGAGCTGCTGTCGCTCATTGAGAAATACCGTCATCTATTCACAAGCAACGATAACCCCATCCGGCAAACTCACGTCGCTGAACACGTGATCGACACAGGTGATTCTCGACCAGTTCATCAGCACCCATATCGCCATTCCTCGTTTGAAAGGCAAAAGATTAAGCAACAGGTCGCAGAGATGCTGCGCGATGGGATAATTAGAGAATCTCACAGTCCTTGGTCATCACCCGTCGTCCTCGTTAAAAAGCCAAATGGGACTTGGCGTTTCTGCGTCGATTTCCGAAGAGTCAATGAAGTAACTAAGAAAGATGTGCACCCACTGCCGTGAATTGATGACATTCTCGATGTGCTTCAGGGGTCAAAATATTTCACCACACTCGATCTAACATCAGGCTACTGGCAAGTGGGCATCAAAGAGGAAGATAAGCCTAAGACCGCGTTTGCCTGTGGACCAGGCCTGTACGAATTCAACGTTGTCCCTTTTGGCCTGTGCAACGCCCCCGCCACATTCCAGAGAATGATAAACAAAGTCCTCAGTGGTCTCCTCTGGAAGGTTTGTTTGGCGTACTTGGAAGACATCGTAATTTTCTCCAAGACCATGGCAACCCATTTGCAAAATTTGGAAAGTGTGTTTTCGGCATTGGACGCGGCAAATTTGCGACTGAAGCCTGAGAAATGCAGCTTCGCCCGGCAGGAGATAAAATATCTAGGACACATTCTCACAGGTGAAAGCATCCGGCCAGACCCAGACAAAGTAGCAGCGATCGAGAGATTCCCCCAGCCGCGAAACAAAAAAGGTGTACAGAGTTTTCTCGGAATCTGTAACTACTATCGGCGATTCCCCATCAAAGACTTCTCTCACATTTCTCGACCTCTAACCAACTTAACAAAAAAGGATGTTCCTTTCGTGTGGGATGCAGCCTGCGAAGCGGCGATGCAGTCCCTCAAAGAAAAGCTGATCACAGCCCCAGTTCTAGGTCAGTTTGAGCCGGGAAAGCCGATAGAGGTGCACACCGATGCCTGCGATTACGGCATTGGCGCCGTATTGGTCCAGAAAACTGAAGGTCAAGAAAGAGTCATTGCCTATACGAGCCGCCACCTCAACAAGGCTGAGATGAACTACAGCACAGCTGAAAAGGAATGCCTCGCAGTCGTGTACGCCTGCGGACAGTTTCGGCCATACCTCTTTGGCGCTAATTTCACGGTCGTGACTGACCAAGCTAGCCTAGCTTGGCTTATGAGAGTGAGAAATCCGAACGGTCGCCTTATGCGATGGTCGCTGTTACTTCAGGAGTTCGACATAACGTTGCGGCACCGCCCTGGCCTCAAGAATGGAAATGCCGACACGCTTTCCCGCCTTCCTCACGATCCCGCACCAGTAAGCGAAGAAAACCCCTTACCCTTGCTGGTTTTGGATCAGGTGGATGTTGGAAAAAAGCAGAGGGCAGAACCATGGATTAGAGACATTGTACAGCACCTCGAGCACCCGAGTGCTCCCGTTGTCAGGAAGACCAAAAGAACGGCACGGAGTCTTCGGTTGATCGACGGTGTACTGTATCGGAGGGCGAAAGGCTTTGAGGAGGATCGCGCGGCCCTCGTTGTCCCCAAGTGCTTGAGGTCTGAGATATTAAGGCACTGCCATGACGACTGCACGGCAGGCCACTTGGGTGTCAAGCGTACATGGGAGAGGGTGCGTTGCCGATATTTCTGGCCGAAGATGTTCTCATACGTCAGCAAGTACGTTCTCTCCTGCCCTGACTGCCAGACGCGAAAGCAACCGCCAGGGAAGCCGGCCGGTTACCTCCAACCAATCCCACCTGTGGGTCGACCGTTTCAACAAGTGGGCATGGACTTTCTTGGACCTTTCACCAAATCCAAAGCAGGGAACCGCTACATCGTCGTGATTACCGACTACCATACAAAATGGGTCGAAGCTGTCGCGTGTCCGGCAGCCACTGCCGCAGAGGCGGCGAGGGCTTTTGTCGAGCAAATCGTCCTGCGTCATGGTGCCCCGGAGAGAGTGATAAGCGATCGAGGACAGCATTTTGTTGCCAACTTGACCGAGGAAATATTCCGGCTCGCGGGTAGCGAACATGCCACCACAACAGCATACCACCCAGAGGCCAACGGGCTGTGCGAGCGTTTTAACCGCACGTTGGCTGACATGCTCAGCATGTACGTCTCCTCGCACCACCGCGACTGGGATGAATTTCTGCCGTACGTTCTTTTTGCGTACAATTCTTCCACCCACGAGACGACCGGATTCACTCCCTTCTTTCTTCTTCACGGGCACGAGCCCACGCTGCCGGTAGATGTCGGGTCGGGCGCACAACGTGGATTCGACTACACCCTGGATGCAATGAAAGTGGCTCGCCGGCTGTGGCAGGCTCGAAAATTAGTGAATGAACGGGAAAGGCGCCAGCAAGAAAAGAACAAGCGCAGCTACGATGCAAAACGACGCAGTGCTGTTTATCGTCAGGGGGACTTGGTGTACGTATGGACTCCCTCGCGAGCAAAAGGAAAGACAACGAAGCTTCTTCACAGATACCACGGAACATTCCGTCTAGTGCGCCGGGTAGCCGAAAATGACTGGGAGGTGGTAGACCAAACTGGAAAAAAAAAACATGACGTTGTGAATGTTGCGCGATTAAAGCCCTGCCACGTTCGATCATGTTCCGATGCCGACGACGCAGACGATGAGTCCGGTGCCGATCACGAGGTGCGAGATCCCAGTGGCGATGTGCGCGAGTGCAGTGATGACCGCGAATTCCATCAAAGTGAAGTGCGCGAGCGCAGTGCCGGGAGTGATGTCCACGAATTACACCCCAGTGTTGTGCGCGAGTGCGACGTTAATGGTGATGTGCGTGAGTGTGGTTCGCGAGCGGACCGAGAACTTCGTTTGCATCATGGTGTGCGCGAGCCAGGGACCAGTGATGCAGTGCAGCAGCGCAAGATCTCTGACTCTGAAACTGAACTTTCCAGCGGTTGGAAGACATTGTCAAACGGCAACAACGGACAACGAAATTTCGCCGCTTACGATACTGACACTGACTTGTATTACAGTGCCAGCGAGTGAAGTTTAGTGATTTTTGTGTCTTGCGATTTTCCATTTGTTGTTTTAAGTTTTTCACCTTTTAGATGTATAACTTTTCTGAAACGAGTACATCACATAATTGTTGTATGTACAATTGTTTTTTCGTACTTCTTTTCCTGGCTTGCAAGTAAAACGAGTGGGTCACTCTTTTTCGTAGAGGGGAGGTGTCGCGAAGACCGCGTCGCGTAGAATGTTTTCTTGTTCTTTTTTCCTTTTCGACTGCTTTCTTAGAAGGGTGCTCAAGCAAACAAGCCGGCGCACGACAGGGAGTCTTCTTGACGACGTAGTACAGAGAACGAAGACCACGTGTGTGCGTCGCGGCCAGTTTCTGGAATGTGTTGTTTGTATTAGTTTTGTAGCAAAGCCGGATGCACGCGATCACGAGGGCTCGCGTTGAGCATCGTTAACTTCGACCTGCCTGACTGGCCCGTGTAAGCCGTTTTCCTATTGGTGGGAGGCAGTGGTGTTCCGAGACGTTCGTGTTGCCGTGGGTGCTGAAAAGTGCTATTTAAGCTGCGACACTGGCCTTTTTTGAGAGCGGACTCGGGGACCATGACGCTCGACATCACCGGGGAGCAGTCCGGCAGGCCGACGGGGTATGATACCATTTTCTATATTGTATAATTTTTGCCCTGTGTGTTTTCCAACTTCAAGATGTCTTAGCTAAATAAACCCCCCAATGAGTGCTCTCCCAATTCACTGTGTCGACTCCTCATCGCTTGCCTGCGCGGAGTGGCTCCCACGCCTCTTCGTCTTCCTGACCGTCCGATGCGTCTAACATTAACGGCCCCGACGTTTCGCTACAATATATATATATATATATATATATATATATATATATATATATATATATATATATAATATCAGACACTGCTTGTAACACGGTTTTTCCGACGAAGGCCGGTCCCGCGGCCGAAACGTCAAAAATATACTGCTTCTTCACCACGTCTGACTTTTTCTTCGTATATGTATATATATATATATATCTACACATATACACACATATTTTTTTTTTCTTTAGCAAAATGGTGTGAATGAATCTCTAAGAACAGGAATGAGGCACATGCCGTGTCAAATGGCGATAAAAATTCTAAGAACAAAAAGCAAAAAGGACCGGGGTGTAAAGAGCCCTGGGGAAAGAACAAGAAACAGCGGAACCGCACATAAAAACACGTAAAAATTGAAAAAATTAAAAACAATGATTGACATAAAAACACCTGGTAAACATGTGAACGATACAGCAGATGCTGTGTTACAAGTGGCCATTTAAGAAGTTAAGCTCTTTGTCACTCAATGAAATGGATGCTGTGCTGACACACGTGCTGCCTGCTTTAGTTATTAAGAATGCCTCGATGATTTCTGTTTCAATTCTTTCGGGTGTGCTCCCCAATTGCACCCGAAAGATTTGAAACAGAAATCATCGAGGCATTCTTCATAACTAAAGCAGGCAGCACGTGTGTCAGCACAGCATCCATTTCATTGAGTGACAAAGAGCTTAAAGGTCCCATGACACCAAAATTTCAAACGCGAGATGCTTACGTTAATTGGTTTTCCTGCATACGAAGGCAATCTTGACCAAGTATTAGCGGCGAACGTCGCCTCTAAGTAATTTTAATATGGTTTCAGACAGAGTTCTTCAATCATACCAGTTGTCAAACTGCGTTCCGAAATCTGGACAAGCCGACGGCCAAATCGGCGGAGGTTAGCAGACTGTCGCCCCATCTGGGAGCCGTAACTGAAAACGCTATACTCACCGGATCTCGGAGGCGATGTTTCTTGCATGAAAATGGCGGCCACAAACGTTGGAGCACCGTAACAGTTGCTATCACGCGGCTAAAGACGGGCAAAAGAAAGGAGCAAGAGATAGAGACGCCTTACATTGCAATTCGCCTGCACTTGGATCGTCGACTTGCACCATACGCTTTTTAGCTTGCAGACGACACCTACGCTCTGCATTAAAGGCCTTCTGCTGCTGTGTTGACACATCGATGCTGTAGTCATGTGAACTGAATTCGGCAGATGCGCGCTTTGTGCTGGATTCCTAATGACACATCGACATTTAAAGACGAAAAATAAAGAATAATTATTCACTGAAAATCATCCGCTGTTCGAATAACTTTCTTGTTCTTTCACCAGCGGCCTCGGCAGCCGAACAGACGATTCCCTGCTTCTTTCGTGAGATCAGTTAGCACGGACAAAACGCTTCGTGAACCCTCAGTGTTCGTGCAGAAGCAGCAGCGACGGCACAAGGTCAGTGAATTTCCTTGCTCTGCAGAAGACGCCATTGCCGCCAGAACCACGGTGAAAATGACGGATGTTCTGTGCGCGCAGCATCGTTTGCATAAGGTTCGCGTCATTGACGCGGCGGAGCTCTCTGTGCTCCGTAACACAAAACGCACTAACCTGCCATTTATTAGTCGGTTTCTGTGTCGACAGATGGCGCGACAATCTGCTAACCTTCGCCGTTTTGGCACTCGGCGTGTCCGGATTTTGATACATGGGGCCTATGGGGAGTTTGGTAACTGGTATGATCAAAGAACTCTGGGTTTCAGAGTAAGCGGGAATGCTCATCCGAGCTTGCAGCACCTCGCGACATCGCCACTAGTGTGACGTAGTTTGTGGGCCATCTGTGACGTTTCACTTTTGTAAGTTGATATCGTGACGTCACAGAGAGACACGGGCGCGCCGCGCTATGGCCTCCGAGCGTAGCCTCCAAGATCGGCTCTCGCAGCCGATCGCGGAGGCCACGCCAAAAGCCGTATTTTTCTGCTTCCTCTCCGTGTTGGTCGCTCAAGCGTACATTGTACACACGCTATGATGCAAAGCGAGTGTGGCGAGCTGGTCTGGCACTCGCGCTCTCCGCAACGTCACCGAATCTTGAGCTCAAGTGATCAGTGCATGCGCTCACTTCCGACAGCTGCCGCGCTAGCCCCGCGGCGCTAGTTTCTTGCAGTTTTTGGCGCGCGTTTCGAAGCTTCATTAAAACTGAACAAAATTAACGATGCTGTGACTAATTAGACTTCGCGCTGGAGAATTTGCCACTCCATGCCGTGATTACGAGACACTGTTCTACTCATTAGAACATAAAAGTCTCCAACAAAAAAATAGCTGTCATGGGCCCTTTAACTTCTTAAATGGCCACTTGTAACGCAGCATCTGCTGTATCGTTCACATGTTTACCAGGTGTTTTTATGTCAATCATTGTTTTTAATGTTTTCAATTTTTACCTGTTTTTATGTGCGGCTCCGCTGTTTCTTGTTCTTTCCCCAGGACTCTTTACACCCCGGTCCTTTTTGTTTTTAGGGGCGAAGCTCCTTATGGCGTCACCCGTTCGTCCCCGTTGTCGTTTGTTTGTAACCACCGCTCGTTGAGTCTACAATCCGGCCATAGATGGCGCTACTTGTACTATATAACGAATGCATATACGCTGAGAAATGCAAAACCGCCCCGCACTAGAGGGCGTTTTGTAGCAAAAGATAATAATAAAAGGTGAGTTTTATGAACACAGGATTTACGTCACACGTAGGGAAGGAGAGAGAGACGATCGCGCCACTGCGATCGCGTGTTCTTCGGCGGCGTTTTGGCGCGCGCGCCAACAGAGGCTCGTCGACGGAGGATGGACAAGGCTGCCAAGCGGCGTGCGCGCAGGGCGGCGGCGGCTCGCGCTCGAAGAAGCGACCCCGCCGTGCGGGCGCGGGAGGCCGAAGCTAGCCGTGATTCTGAAGCTAGCCGCGAGGACCCTGCAGTACGAGCGCTCACGTTACTCACGAGTTTCATTGAGGTGTGTGGCGAGGTATCTTTAATACATAAGAGCTTCGCCCACTCTCCATCATTCACCCCGTGGATATGCTGTCATTTTTTTGTTCTTAGAATTTTTATCGCCATTTGACATGGCATGTGCCTCATTCCTGTTCTTAGAGATTCATTCACACCATTTTGCTAAAGAAAAGAAAAGTGTATATATATGTGTGTGTGTGTGTGTGTGTGTGTGTGTGTATGTATGTATGTATCAAAGCACTTTGCCTTCTGTTATAACACTACGTTGCGTCACGCATAGCGCAGTTCTGCTCTCCGCTGCGTCGAACGCGGGCCCTCATGCACTTCAATGATTGTGGAAGCTTAGTCAGCATTTTGGCTTGCCTATGCCCTGTATCAGCTCTAGCCACATTGGCACTATGATGTATAATAGTATATTTTATCACTGCTTCTGGAATAATCGTCCTTGCTTTGGTGTCACGTGGAGGTGGGATCACGTGTAGATGGCTGCCTATAAAAACCCCTCTGTATGCTCTAATAAATTCAGTTGGTAGTAGGCGCTCGTCCTTGTCGCTTTTTCTGTGTCGTCTGTGTACTTTCTTTCGCGTCTTCAAGTCATTATGTTTAATTTGTGATTGCTTATGTGTCCTATATTAAATGTTTTTCTTCATATGCAAGAGTGCATGAACATGACAACTTACTGAATAGCCCGCACACGAGACAGGTCTTTATGTGCGGTGAAATTGTGCAAGCTTTTCTCAGTCCACGTAATTCGCTTCACCGCAACTCCAAATGAGGAGGCCGTCACTCGTTCAAGGCGGGCCTTCTTCCAGGTGTCACTCTCACTTTGACGCCCTGTGTTCTTTTCCAGTTCAATGGCTCCATCGCACGAGACCTCCAAACTCTGAATAGATCAATACTGAGCTTCAGAATCATTTGCACATCATGACAAATACTGGTCTTGGTCCATTACCCAGTTTTCTTTCAGGCGCAAATGCAACTTAAAGGTTGCATTGTTCCCACAAGGATTTATCTTGCATAAATGCTCACTGGAGGTGTTTCATAGCACATGAAAGCTGTAATGATATTGTACTCAAACCTTAAGCTGAGCAAGTGAGTAAAATCAAGAAATGGAAATAGCTAACACACACACAAACTTCAGACGGCATCTATTTAATTTAGATATTCGCAGCCAACAGTTCAAACTACCGTGCATGTGTTGAGTGCCTCTGGTTGCTTCTACTACTTCTTGTGTCAAAAGACACACCAGTTATCAAGGGCTAGACTTGTCATAATCATCTCTAGTTGGGCAGTTTTAGTCAACATAGAAAAGCCACTGTAAGACTGTGAGTTGCCTATGTGACATGTACAGTATAAAGAATGAGTATATGAAGCACATACAAAGAAGGCTGTGAAAGACTTAAAATGAAACAAAGGGCAGCAGTGAAAAACAAGAATGGCATATATATGCATCAGTGAGTTTTCCTCATCATTACAAAAGACAAGAAAAAGCCAGCGCACCAGACTACTCAGTGCAGTAGGTAATCAAGGCATCATTTAGAAATGAAAACTGACTAAACTGTGATGAAAAGACAACCATGGCAAGCACACTGAATTGCTTTTTGCACGGACCTAGCATGTACATAGCTACTTGTGCAGTTTCCTTTGCTAGTTTTCGTCAAAATGCATTTTTTTGTGTTATTTTATGGACAAGATGGGGAAGTGTTTCATAGTGCGATACTTTTTTGGCTGGCATTACGTTACGTAGAATGCACTCTCGCTCTTGATATCTTCCGGCTATATCCTCCGGCTCAATCTGTTTTTCTTTAGCTAGTTACTATTTTTATTATTAAACGCTGGTGTGTTAGCTTTCAAGTAAGCCCTCAGTTTGTGTTCTCCCTTAGTGTTCCTTTTGCATGCTATCTCTCAAAGTTGTGGTTGCATCTTTTACACATAGTTTTTTAGGCAACATCAATGTTTTCATCGGTATGCTAACAAGAACATGTACCTTAAGGATGGTCGCCTGGCCTGCAGTGCATCTCTGGGGATCATGGTGCCAAGTCTGCGACTCTTTGAACAGTTTAGGCCTGGATGGTGTTAGCGACGCCACCGATACGCATGGTATTTCAGGTGGTAAAAGTACTTCATACCCATGTGGAACAAAGGGTTTCAGGTACTGCGGGGGGCTACCAACAGCAGTCGGCCCAACACTGGTCATGCATTCCTGCACGTCGGCTTTTTGCAGCATCCTTGAAAAAGGTGATGGCATCACCGGTGCAAGTTCAGCACCAAGAGATTTTGTTCGTTTGACAATGTCTTCAAACGGAGGCACATCTTCTCTTGCATCATATGCACGCGTGCTTATGGGCTCTGATCTTGGCGCACCGCTCCTCCAGTCAACAAAATCAAGGGGCAGTGGCGCAAGTGGGCTGCTCCTGTGGCAGTTCAGTGCAAGTAGCTGCTTTCCTTGAGCGTCACAAGAGCAGCTTTAAGGACGCAACACCATGGCTGCATGCCCCACTCAGGCCCGCTGCACACTGCCACAGACTTCACGGCACCAGAAGCATCTCACTTGACTGAAACGGTGTAGGGCTTTCTTTAGCTGCGGTAGCATGTGCACTTGATCACCAGGACTGGAAGAAACCAAAATGATCATGTCATGTCACAGCTAGCTTTGAAAACACACGTCCAGCTATTTTGTATCAGGGATAAACATACCAAAAGATCCCCACACTCTACCTGGTGTACCTGCTTAGCACAATAGCAGGATATAAGTACAGGTGAGAAACAATGTGTTCTTATCCCACAAAAATTAAAGCACTGCAAGAACTGGTGTTTCATGCATAAAAATGACAAGACCATAGACAACATACAGACACACCACATTAACCTTATGTGTCTTGTGTCTTCTTACATGCCTCCGAAGAGGTTCTTCTTGCACTGAACAGCAGTTTAAATGCCATAAAAACGAATCATTACATGAAATTGGCTGATGCACTGTAATGTGTTGCAAGTATATAGCATAAAATAGGTTGGGTGATACTTTGGAGCCACGCTGCTTACAACTGCTTCATTTGCACAAATGCTGGAACAGTGAAAACAAACTCTGAAGATAAACGCAAGCGAACCACACATTATGTTTTACCGACTTTTCGGTGGTTCTGCATAACAAAGCCACTAGAAACAACGAATAAATCCGAAGAAAAAGTGATCGTTTTGCATTTAGACTAAATATACGTTCGCAGGGGATTGCAAATAAACTTTTCATCAAGATCTGAACAGCGCGTGCACCTCCCCAAAGAACCGGCCGGGTTCGCCTCCTGCACCGCGCTTCTTGGCACATTTGATTCTCACCGCTGGCGCACCGATGCTTACGATGCAACGCCAGAGAACATCTACACGCAATGCTTCCTCAACCAGCTGTCGCCCCACTACTATCGCCGTTCTACCGCCTGCCAGTAGTGCCGATAATATTTATATGCAGGGCTAGCTCACAGATCGGCTCCGTTATCGCGTGCAAAGCTGGCAAGAGGCGAAGTAGGGACGGATAGGGCCTTATCGGCATACAACATCACTTAAAGAACCGATAAATCACCGCTGTTCGCCTCCACAATGCTCGCACTCGTACAAAATGGAAACTACGAGTGAAGTTTCGTGCAGTGTGCGGAGTTGCTTGCGTATTAGCCAAGCGCCACTGCGAAAAAGCGTCGTACTGCTGTAAATGCTACATTAGAGACGGCGTAGAGTAACACGTTTGCAACCACGAAGGGGAAAAAAATAGTGATACGTGGGGCCTGTGCTTACCTTGACAACCGGGCCACACGGACCGAGGACGGATCCGTGTAATGGGGCGTTCACACTGAGCAATCCGGCGGCCGGAGAAGCGCGGAAACCTGTTCGGCGACAGCGAGATCCGCCGAAACAGCCCTATCCGCGCCGATCGCTACCGGAGCGATTTTTGCGGCAGCTGCCGCCGGATTTCCCGCCGCGGACCAATATGAGCGCGAGACAGAAATTCGAAAAATGGCGGCCAAGTCCGGCGCCGTTCTCGATGTATTCGAAGCCCGTCGGGAGACCGAACTGGATCGTAAACACCCGCTTTTCTTCGGAAAACGCCGCGCGTTGAGTAGTGTCACGAATAGCAGCCATTGTCAACTTACTCGGTGTAGGAATCCACGTGTCCACGTCACAATTTCGCACAACGAATAGCACTTTCACGGCGTGAGCAAGCTTCTCGCGTTCATGTATCCCAGGACGAGCACACCACCGCTGGTGCCGTTTATTCGGCGAATGTTTCCGCCTGTCATACATCACCAGAACGTATTTCACAGCCAACCTGTCAGTACTGCTTCTTGCTCAGGCACAAACAAAACGGCCAAGATCCGCACGAGCGTAGAACTGGTGGAACCGCGTGTACATCCGGGCAATGCCGCACTTTTTTTAAAGGTTCGATCTGTTCTCGGCAGATGGCGCTGTCACTTTCCGGCGCTATTTGAGGCGAGAGCTGGTGCACTCCGCACACTTGTGCGCCTTAGGACCATCAACGGTGATGTGGATGATGTGCGGTGTCGTGTGTGTGGAGTGCGGGATGAAACCATTGAACCCGTGGTACTAAGGTGTGAAGGCATTAGCCCGGTTGCGCAGGGTGTTTCGCTGGAATCTGCTCTGGGCTTCGATCAGACCCAAGGAGATGATGGTCGGTGTGCTGAGCCGCAGTTGCATCGACAAAGAGACGCCTCGAATGCTGGCGAGAAGCAGTTGTGGCTAGACATCCATAACTGCCAAGTCAGCGCGGCTCGTGTTCGTTCTTGTTCCTTGTGTTGGGTTTTTTTTTCGTGTTCTTTTTCTTTTGTTGTTGTTCTTTTTATGCATTCTTTTAGTTCCTACCTGTAATAGTTGGTAGGCAGTAGAGCTTCTTTGGCTATGGTGTGGTTGTCACGTCCACCCGATAGAAAGGGTTGGCCGCATCATCATCATCATCATCATCATCAGCAGGGAACTGGGCTATGAATTTCCGTTTTTTGCTATAGTATGATCGATTTGAGTGAAGTAAATTTAAAAGGCATGAGGAAAATTTAAAGAGAGAGAGAGAAAAAAAAGTTCTTAAGTCTTCTTACGAGCCTGGTGGCCCACATGTCACCGCCCCGTTACAAAGGGGACGCTCATAGCATCCATCCATCCATCGGCGCCGGTTCCGCGGCGGTAAGCAGTGTAAACAACGCGGTTTTCGGCGGCAAGAGAATTCCGTCGACTGTAGACGCCGGATTTACCAGTGTGAATGAAGCATAAGAATGCAGTTTGTAGCTACGCTGCGACATGCGGCTCGATGGGCCAGACAGGTTCGGCCTGGAGCAATAGATATCGACACTCCGTTGACAAAATGTGCAGGGTACGAGCGACAAGTCCGTCAGCCACTCCACGTTCTCGGCAGACATTGTTTTGATGCTTGTTGCTGCCAACCGCCGAGGCAGAGTCCGCCGCCGCCTCGAAGTGGAGAACAAGATATGGCGGCCGGTCTCCAGAGCCGTGTTGCCAGACTGAATTTTCTAAAGGGTCCCGGAGACCGGCATCAGGTGAAGGCCGGTCTCCGGCTGAAACATTGAATAAACGCTTTCCGCATTTTTGTTGCCAATTCCGAGGGTCTACTACTCATCTCTGTCTTCACGCCTCCGGCCTATTCAATTCACCACTATACATACATACATACATACATACATACATACATACATACATACATACATACATATATATATATATATGAAAGAACTTGCAGGAAGCACACATTGAAAAGGAAGATATTTTACTGCTGCAATGTGTGCTTCCTGCAAGTTCTTTCAATATACAAAATACCCGGACCCATCGAATTTTTCCTTCAAGCTATATATATATATATATATATATATATATATATATATATATATATATATATATATATATATATATATATATATATATATTGTAAAGAAGAACGAGACAGACACAGCGCCTTAGCTGCAGGCCGGCTGTTCTAATCTGACTTCCCTCTTTCTCTTCGTCTGCTCCTCTTGCACTTCGCTCCCCTAGCGCGAGCGTCTTCGGCACGGCGAGCTCTCTGTTTTTATACATTACAATATATATATATATATATATATATATATATATATATATATATATATATATATATATATATATATAGCGACGGTGCCGCGATCTGCCAGCAGCAGCTCGTCGCTGCAATTAATCCCAGTCTCTCTGTCGGCATCTATCGTTTTATTTATTTGGCTAATTCCCTTGTTGAAAATCCACCTTCCTTCTTTTTCCGCTGCGGTGGTCTAGTGGAGCTCGAATGGGGGCCGGAAAGCCGCGGATGGAAGCCCGGTCGCATTTCGGTGGAGGCGACACGCTATGGGCGCCCCGCCACGGTCGTCTAGTGGCTGTGGTACTCGGCTGCTGATCCGAGGGTCGCGGGATCGAATCCCGGCGGCTGCATTTCGATGGAGGCGAAATGTTGAGGCCCGTGCGATGTCAGTGCACGTTAACGAACCCCAGGTGGTCGAAATTTCCGGAGGCCTCCACTACGGCGTCAGAGCCGGTTTTGGGACGTTAAACCCCGCAAAACGAACGAAACGCTAAGGGTCGTGTATATCAATCAGTGCATGCTCAGCAACACAAGGCGATTGCCAGAGCCACCCACTATGGCTTGCCTCCCATTTCCTTTCATTAACCTGGTGCCGCGCTGCCAAAGGCTACAGAAAACAGCATCTTTTAAGCGAATCTCAATTATGTTTGGCCCTCTTCCTTCGGTATCGCCTCAGAAATCTCGCGTGATTCGGCGCACCGGAGTGGCCGAAGCACGAAAGCATACATTTCTTTCACCACATATTGAAATTCCTACAAAGCTATCAAAACCATTTTCTGATAAACATGCGAAAATGCGCTCTAGTGATCTTTCCACCTGCAAGCATTGAATGTATATGTACTATCGAACAGGGCCAGTCGACAGCCTGAAATCTGTGCTAGTTTTGTTCTGTAAGTCCGCGTTATCCGAGCGCAGCCTTTAAGGTTGTCGTCAAAAGAATATGGAGCTGCCAGGATGTAATTTTCACTGCTTCGATACGCATTCAACATGCCGATTCCGAAATATTTCTGCGTAATATTCTGTGTCCATTAAATAGCGTACGTTTGAAATCCTTGCCTTCTAGCACTCCCAAATTGACAATGCAGGCCGGCATAGGTACTATTCGGTGATGTTTCGGAAACGTAAACTAAAAATATTTAAAAGTGTCAAGGTACTGTGAAATCGCGTTTGCTCGAAAATATATTTATGTCAAAGTGAGAAAGTACACCGTGTGATGCCACCATTCAGAAGAAAGGTTGGAGCTTCGATGGCGCGCCAACCTCGGATGCCATGGCGGCGATGACCTCAAGTGCAGAGCAGTGGCGTAGCCAGAAATTTTCTTCGGGGGGGGGGGCTCGGAATTTTCGACGGGCAGGAGGGAGGGAGTCGGAGCCTCACTGTGTGTGTGTGTGTGTGTGTGTGTGTGTGTGTGTGTGTGTGTGTGTGTGTGTGTGTGTGTGTGTGTGTGTGTGTGTGTGTGTGTGTGTGTGTGTGTATATTGTCACGATAATGTATAAGCGCCCGGCACGTTTCGCTCGAGTCAGCGGAGTGAACCGACGAACGTGATAAAGTGTGATATAAACACAGCCTTCATTTCACACAGGCATAGACAATTAAACACACACTGCGGAATTAAACACACAGAGGGATTAAACACACAGAGGACTTAAACACAGAGTAACGGAAATCAATGGGTGGAATATCATAAACAAAATAATCACTAAGTCCTACGCTCCCCAGTCTTACACGTGTCCCTGACCAAATCGCGTCTGGTATCGTCTACGTGAAGTACGGTAGTACAAAAGTTCTCCTCTTACGGTGTCGTCGGATTCGCTGGAGCGGGACCGTCGTTCGTTGTGTCCGTCGCTTCTTCCTGTCCACTAAGGCAGGAACGCTCCGCAGACGAGATGATGTGATCAACGTGGCCCACCTCTGGCCGCATGGAACTCGTGCCGGCGGACGCTCCTGGCACGCCCAGCCTACTCCGGCCCCTGAGCCGTTGGCGGAGCAGACTGGCCGTCGCAAGCCCGGGTTCGTTGAAGGTCGGCGTCGAACGCGTTGACTTGTCCCGGCAGCTCACTGTAGTGTTGGCCAGCTAGATGACCGGATCATGAGGACAGTCGCTCGCCGAGGTTAGAACTCAGGCGGGCCTCCACGCCCTACGGGACTGGGGCAAAACCCAGGCTGCACTGACTGACTATCCTCCTTCCTTGCCCACCTGGCCACAGCGTTCTCCTGCGCGCGCCCCCCTGATGGCGTCTCCACGCGCCTCTCCTCTTCTTTCTCGTCTTCAATTTTTGCCTTTTATCTTTCACGTTCCATTCCATTACTTTCTGTCTTCTTCTTCTTTACCAAATTTTCTTGTCATCCCTGACAAGATGGCCCCCATCTTTTTGAGTTTTTGCTCTCCAAAAACTTCCTTCCCAATAGACACCGCAGCTCACCGCACGGCACCACACTTCCTTGCACGTCACCAACACTTCACAGCACCATCACCGCACTTCACCACTACGCACGTCACCTGTCGTCGAATATTCTGCACTATAACCACACTACATCATCATATACGTCACATCTCGTTGAGTATCGTCGAGTCACACCACACCAACAAAAACAACACACACAAAAAATTCACACACATGTTGAAGCACTCTTGCAGTCAAAAAGTAATACAGTCTACATCAATTGTGACTGTTTGCTCAATACATCGCTCTACTCATGAAATCAGCTCCAACATTGTCTTTACCCTTAATGTACTGCACGGAAAAGTTTTACTCTTGGAGTGCCAAGCTCCAGCGCATGACTTTTGCGTTGTTATGCTTTACCCGGTTTAAATATTCCAGTGGCTGATGGTCCGTTTGCACCACAAGTTGAGTTCCGTACAAATAAATGTGAAACCGTTTTACAGCCCATATTAAAGAATAACACTCCTTTTCTACTGTCGCATAGTTGCTTTCCCTGTCATTCAATTTCCTACTTGCGTATAGCACGGGGTGTAATACGCCATCCCTCTCTTGCAATAGCACAGCCCCTAGACACCTGTCTGACGCATCTGTTCTTAACACAAACTGTTTGCTAAGATCCGGAGCCAACAAAACTGGGGGTTCCGCCATACATTTCTTGAGTCGATCAAAAACATTTTGATGGCATTCCAACCACGACACTGTATTCGGGGCACTTTTTCGTGAGATCGGTTAGAGGGCTTACTATCTCTGCGTACCGCGGAATAAACTCTCTATAATAGCCTGTAAGTCCCAAGAATGACCTAAGTTGTTTCTTATTCACCGGCCGAGGTGCACACTGTATCTTTTCCAGTGTTTCATCTTGTGTAGCAACGCGGCCCATACCTAAGGTATGACCCAGGAACGTGATAGCACTGAACCCAAGTTGGCACTTGTTTGGCTTTACGGTGAGTTTCGCCTCCCGAAGTCTACGAAACACTTCCCGTAATGTTTCCAAGTGCTCTGACCATGAATCCGTGGCTATTAAGATGTCATCTATGTAATGCTCCACATTTCGTAGTCCCTGGAGTATTCTTTGCATGACCTTAGTGAAGGTTTGTGCGGCCGTCTTGAGTCCAAATGGCATAAACCGGAATTGAAATAACCCTCTGGCGCATGAGAAAGCAGTCTTCTCTTTCGATTCCTCATTCAGGGGTATCTGCAAATACCCTTTCGTTAGATCGAGCTTCGAAAAATACCTTTTGTTCGCAATCCTCGCAAAAACTGCATCAACCCGTGGTATTGGCTCCGAGTCATCCACGAGCACCTTGTTCAGTCGCCGAAAATCGACACATACTCTGTTGGTTCCGTCCGCCTTTTTTACCACAATTAAAGGCGAGTTGTACGCAGATGTGGAGCGCTCAATCACACCCAGCTCTAGCATCTGTCCAATCTCATTATCTACACTCTAAGCCGCAAAGGACGAAAAGGGGTCTGTGGTTCGTCCTTTTGGGGGGTAAATGCATTGCCACAACCATTACTCCCTAAAGAACCAACGATTCGTCCCTCGGGGACTAACTGCGAAGGGACGAATTGTTCATCCCTTAGCAGTTACTCCTCAGGAGACTTAACGGTTACTCCTCACACTTGCTCCCCCCAGACTGAGTTCATCCCATAGGACTAACTGTTCCTCTTCACACATGCTCCGACCAGACTAAGTGTTCATCCCATAGGACTAAAACTTCCTCCTTACACATGCTCCCACCAGACTAAATGTTCGTCCCTGCAGATGCTCCCCCTTTCCCGCAGAGCAACTGTTCATCCTGTTGGTCGAAAAGTTTAAACTGGCAAAACGTGGTTTTCAGGGATGAATTGTTCCTCCACTGAGGGAAATAATTCATCCTTTGATATCACATGGCTTTTCGTCTCCATCGGCCTAGGCCTCTGGCTGCATGCAGCAATTGGTGAAAATGACAACAAAAAAGGAAGGGTTTGAACATAATTTATTAAATAAACACAAATGGTCTGCCGCCTTACTTCTGCAGCAAGGTATGGGCAACACGTTTGTTATTGTATTGACATGTTTTATAATTCAAATGTCTTTTGTAATACAATCACAAATGAATACTTGAGTTGCTTTACTGATGATGGCCTAATTTGCCATGTGCTTCCAAACGATGACAACTACAAAGTGGCATTTCCGAAAAACGAGATCACACACATGTTCACACACACAGCAGTCCGTGTGAACATCTAGGCGCTCGCAAATCTCTTCTTCGTGCAGCAGTTAAGATTACAGAGCATCGAAGGAAAGTGTACGCGATCGCATGTGCGCCGACACAGCTGGACCGACACAGCTGGACATGGCACGTCGGCGGAGCTAGCATACATCAAGGACCACTGTCAACAAAATGTGGTTTTACTAAAGTGAAGTTTTATTGAAAAGGGAACCAAGCGACAGTAACGAGTAGCGGGAACAGAGCCCAGCGGGACAGAAGAAAAGTACACGCACCAAGCACGAAGGGGTACCAAAATGAGCCGGAAAAACCCACGCGGTAAATGGAAAACCATACCTGTTTAATTAGAAAACAATCAATTACAGTACCTAGAAAGAGATATCCGCAACAGACTTCGTTCACGCACTGCGCACAGTTCGTTCGTTTAGCACACACTGGCCGTTGGTCTACTTCGTCGTCGCAAACACATCGCTATTTTGCAGTTGCCTGCGTAGGACCACACTGGAATGCCGACACAAACACCTACACAGGAATACAGCGTCCACATCTCGGTGTTCTCCGCACACGCGGAGTGGAGATAAAGCACATGGTCACTCGCAAACGCACGTACACTGCCGAGACACCGGGAAACTACGTTGACGAGACATGCCAGCGCACACCCCGTACGACCAGTCCGACCCCCGCGAATGACCCCCTTGCTCCCCTCCTTTTTCATTGTCCCGTGCAGCTATGCGCCTGCTTACAAAAGAAAACACGCAAAAAATGCGTTTAGCCTCGCTCCCATGTCACTCACTTACACGGAGCGAAAGACGCGCTTGCAAAGGCTGGGCTTCGCTCTGCTGGGCGGCTGGATGTACACACATTTCCCAGAAGCACTTGCGCGCCCACGGGTGGCGCTGCGGTGCTTGAAAAAGGTCTGTTGTAAAAAAAAGTAGCCTGCGTGTATCTGCTGCGGATTCATATTCATAAACTTGCGTCTGCAGTAGGCACACACAGACTACGAGCATAACAAGCACATGACCTCAATAGGTACGCACAACACTGCAGACTAGGGGCATGAGAAAGCATGCAATGGGAGGAAAAGAAAAGACTACGAGCACTACAACGTCCTGCATGTTTTACATCTGCACGATCTACACACACACACCGCTAAGATCGAGGTAAGATTCCAACGAAAAGAATGAACGTCTCCCACGTGTGCCTCTTTGGTAAGAAAATCGAAAGGGCCAGAGGGTAAACAAAAAAAAAGCCACGCAAGAAAACCCTATTAACAAAACATACAAGGAGAATGAGCAATACTTAACGCGCGATTAGAAGAGATAGGAAGTCCGATGAGCCGTAAGAGTACTTGCTAACACGTGGTCTTATCCGTGGCGTGCGAGCCGATAATCCATAGAAAAATCAACGGGCTGTCGATTCCTCGCTACGCTGATCTTTGCTGAAAACACTGTTGGGCTCGTTCGGCGTGTCCGTGTGCTTGCAGAAAACACCATCTTAGTGACATCACCCTTCGGCCACCCTATTCACACCACGACCGCGCGCGCACACTTCTCAAAAATTCTGCCGCATGTTGACAGTGTCCTGTCGCTACCACTGACTGCAACGCTGGGAAGGCTACGCAAGTGATCCGTAAAGAAAGGGTGAGGTGTATCGCTCCGACACACAAACGAGCTACACAAAACACAGACTCGCGCGTTTCGATTGTTTCCCCTGCATTTACGAGCGTGCTTTGTTAAGCTGATCAGAACTATATTATGACGTGAGGCTGCGACCGAGGCATTTATTGTTTTTCGCTCCCGCAAGCAACGGACTACTTTTTCATCGCGGAAATACACAGAGTAAACACAAGCACCATCTTTTACAGCGCTGCACGTGCAGGCACGCACCGCGACTGCCTACCGTGACTAACTTGATGCGAGTTTCGGTACACAAAGGGGCTCGCCGTCTGCGCCCCTCAGCCGGAGGGGTGAGCGCTCTCCTACGGACGCGTTCTTGTTTGTGCTTTTTGCAAATTGCCCCTGCTCCCTCCAAAATAAAGTTGTTTCTACCTCTACCAGCTTCCCTTGACTGGTACATGAAAGTTTTACGTGCCCTCAGTAGTTGATAAGCGTGACAGGCTTTATCTGTGTTTTTATCTTAGTTGCACAAATTCACCTCCTCTCTCGACCAATATACGATGCAGCATATATCAACGAAATTCATAGCTCGACGCTAATTGGTTCATAGTACTAAATATTCGATAGCACGGATTCGACCGTTCGACTGTTTGCTTCAGTGTGTGTTTTTTTTTTTTGTCTATTGTCCTGTGTCGAATTCGCAGTGTCCAGTTCTTCTGAATGTAGCGGAGGTCTAAGTATTAATTTTAACCACCAGGGCCCCCTTGATGTGCTCGAGGACACATTGCACAAACGTTCGATTTCCGTGGGGCAGGACTGGGGTTCCTTTATTTTATTAAAGTTGTTCTCTTTCTGCCCCCGCAACTCCACCACCACATGGAATGTAGCGGTTTCGACAGACAATCGCAACCACCACCTTTTGCTTCGCTGCAGCAGGCCACGACCACTTAGCCACCGGCGGTGGATGAAAAAACAATTGCATATGCCGAAGCATATGCCAGAGGGACTAACAGCGACGCGTAGAGAGACGAAATGCCACCGTTCATCCTTCAGTTAGTCCCTTTGAAAATTAGGACGAAACATTTCGACCATGAGATTTGCGCACGGCACGCATCGTTTTCAGTTACTCTCTCCCATAGGTCGGCAGTGTAGGGGAACACTCACTCACACTCACTCACCCAAATTTTTCCAGCATCCGCACTCACTCGCACTCGCACTCACCTCCACTCACACTAACTTGCACTCACTCGCACTCGCACTCACCTCCACTCGCACTCACTGGCACTCACTCGCACTCGCACTCACTTCCACTCGCACTCACTGGCACTCACTCACACTCACACTCACCTCCACTCACACTCACTGGCACTCACTCGCACTCACACTCACCTCCACTCACACTCACTCGCACTCGCACTCACTTGCACTCACACTCACAAGCACTCACTCGCACTCGCACTCACCTCCACTCACACTCACTTGCACTCACTCGCACTCGCACTCCCTTCCACTCACACTCACTTGCACTCACTCGCACTCGCACTCACTTCCACTCACACTCATTGGCACTCACTCGCACTCGCACTCACCTCCACTCACTTGCACTCACTCGCACTCGCACTCCCTTCCACTCACACTCATTGGCACTCACTCGCACTCGCAGTCACTTCCACTCACACTCACTTGCACTCACACTCACTTGCACTCACTTCCACTCACACTCAAAGGCACTCACTCGCACTCGCACTCACCTCCACTCACATTCACTTGAACTCACTCGCACTCGCACTCCCTTCCACTCACACTCATTGGCACTCACTCGCACTCGCACTCACCTCCACTCACACTCACTTGCACTCACTCGCACTCGCACTCACTTCCACTCACACTCATTGGCACTCACTCGCACTCGCAGTCACTTCCACTCACACTCACTGGCACTCACTCGCACTCGCACTCACCTCCACTCACACTCACTTGCACTCACTCGCACTCGCAGTCACTTCCACTCACACTCACTTGCACTCACGCACCGCGACTGCCTACCGTGACTAACTTGATGCGAGTTTCGGTACACAAAGGGCTCGCCGTCTGCGCCCCTCAGCCGGAGGGGTGAGCGCTCTCCTACGGACGCGTTCTTGTTTGTGCTTTTTGCAAATTGCCCCTGCTCCCTCCAAAATAAAGTTGTTTCTACCTCTACCAGCTTCCCTTGACTGGTACATGAAAGTTTTACGTGCCCTCAGTAGTTGATAAGCGTGACAGGCTTTATCTGTGTTTTATCTTAGTTGCACAAATTCACCTCCTCTCTCGACCAATATACGATGCAGCATATATCAACGAAATTCATAGCTCGACGCTAATTGGTTCATAGTACTAAATATTGGATAGCACGGATTCGACCGTTCGACTGTTTGCTTCAGTGTGTTTTTTTTTGTCTATTGTCCTGTGTCGAATTCGCAGTGTCCAGTTCTTCTGAATGTAGCGGAGGTCTCCGTATTAATTCTAACCACCAGGGCCCCCTTGATGTGCTCGAGGACACATTGCACAAACGTTCGATTTCCGTGGGGCAGGACTGGGGTTCCTTTATTTTATTAAAGTTGTTCTCTCTCTGCCCCCGCAACTCCACCACCACATGGAATGTAGCGGTTTCGACAGACAATCGCAACCACCACCTTTTGCTTCGCTGCAGCAGGCCACGACCACTTAGCCACCGGCGGTGGATGAAAAAACAATTGCATATGCCGAAGCATATGCCAGAGGGACTAACAGCGACGCGTAGAGAGACGAAATGCCACCGTTCATCCTTCAGTTAGTCCCTTTGAAAATAAGGACGAAACATTTCGACCATGAGATTTGCGCACGGCACGCATCGTTTTCAGTTACTCTCTCCCATAGGTCGGCAGTGTAGGGGAACACTCACTCACATTCACTCACCCAAATTTTTCCAGCATCCGCACTCACTCGCACTCGCACTCACCTCCACTCACACTCACTTGCACTCACTCGCACTCGCACTCCCTTCCACTCACACTCATTGGCACTCACTCGCACTCGCAGTCACTTCCACTCACACTCACTTGCACTCACACTCACTTCCACTCACTTCCACTCACACTCAAAGGCACTCACTCGCACTCGCACTCACCTCCACTCACACTCACTTGCACTCACTCGCACTCGCACTCCCTTCCACTCACACTCATTGGCACTCACTCGCACTCGCAGTCACTTCCACTCACACTCACTTGCACTCACTCGCACTCGCACTCACTTCCACTCACACTCATTGGCACTCACTCGCACTCGCAGTCACTTCCACTCACACTCACTTGCACTCACTCGCACTCGCACTCACTTCCACTCACACTCATTGGCACTCACTCGCACTCGCACTCACCTCCACTCACTTGCACTCACTCGCACTCGCACTCCCTTGCACTCACACTCATTGGCACTCCCTCGCACTCGCAGTCACTTCCACTCACACTCACTTGCACTCACACTCACTTGCACTCACTTCCACTCACACTCAAAGGCACTCACTCGCACTCGCACTCACCTCCACTCACACTCACTTGAACTCACTCGCACTCGCACTCCCTTCCACTCACACTCATTGGCACTCACTCGCACTCGCACTCACCTCCACTCACACTCACTTGCACTCACTCGCACTCGCACTCACTTCCACTCACACTCATTGGCACTCACTCGCACTCGCAGTCACTTCCACTCACACTCACTGGCACTCACTCGCACTCGCACTCACCTCCACTCACACTCACTTGCACTCACTCGCACTCACTTCCACTCACACTCATTGGCACTCACTCGCACTCGCACTCACCTCCACTCACACTCACTTGCACTCACACTCATTGGCACTCACTCGCACTCGCACTCACCTCCACTCACATGATTGGCACTCACTCGCACTCCCACTCACCTCCACTCACACTCACTGGCACTCACTCGCACTCGCACTCACCTCCACTCACACTCACTTGCACTCACTCGCACTCGCACTCACTTCCACGCACACTCATTGGCACTCACTCGCACTCGCACTCACGTCTATGAAATGAGTGCGAGTGAGTGCGAGTGAGTGCACTCATGAGTGAGTGCGCCGACCTATGCAGGCATCTGCGGCAAATAGAGTGACACGAGTTTTTCCTCCTGGGTAGAATAAACGGCAGCGGTGCCAGTACACTGCGCAGATTTCACCTGATCGCCGACCTAACTCGGCACTACGCGCACCTCTTCAGTCGCGCGTACATCTAGCGCTGTCTAATGTATCAGAGACTAGAACACACAGTATTTCGCGACTGTCCCCCATTCGTTCCACAGCAGTAGACGGCGGCCACTAGGCTGGCTGATATGGGAGTACAAGCAATAGATGAAAGCTGTATTTCACCAGAAATAGGGGACCATACCGAATTACCAAATGCTACAAGGTCATTTTTTCAATAGAAATGGACTGGATGCTAGACGTTCCGTACCACTGCGCAAAGTTGCGGATTATGAAAAGCGACTATTAAACTTAGATGCAACTAAAGTGGCTTCTTTTCATTATGCGACTATTAGACCTTTATCATAATCTTCGAGTGCATTTCCCTGCACAGCATATTCGTCCGACTAATGGCGGCCCCTGTCACGTTTCAAGTAGAGGCGAGGTCCCAGTTACCCGTGCTGGGGTTTGACTATTGCCAGTGTTTATGTCAAGAGTCGACATTTTTCGCGTCACAGCACATTGTTTTGCAGAAGTGAATAGCTGCCATAAGTTGGGCTAGTTGGTATCAAGCGTAATGAACTATGATTACTGGCGTCCATGTCCCCTTTGCGCAAGCAGTCATGTCTTGTTATGTATATACGGATCACTCATTCTTATCCCCATCCTCATGCTTCATCACTCTTCTTCCCCTGTTGCGTTGTCCCCGAAGTAGAGTAGAAGGCCGGGGCGTACTAGATCAGGCCACCCTCTCTACCTGTCTCCAGTGTATTGGACTTCAAGTACGCGAGTATGTAGCTTCATTATGAAACTGAGGTTGCTTCGATGTAACGTTGCTCGCTGTGACAGATTATGCACTGTATTGTGATGTTGTTCATTATAACGATTATTGTGGTGTCGCCGCCGAGGCGCCGTCAGGCCAGTCTGCAAGGCGCGTCAGCGCCGGAGCGCCGGAAAAGACGTGGGACCACGCGAGGAGCCAAGTGAGAACTGTTTATTCAAGTGCGAGGGGTGAGGTATTCCAGAAGTGGTGACCAGTGGCCCTCCAACGGCGTACATTCGAAAACGAAAACGAAACTCGGTAACAGCAACACCACATCATCCCCCCCTAAAAAGAAAGAGATGTGCGTTCTTGTGCAAATACAAGAGAAGATCATTATACAATGCTTAATTGCATGGTGAATGAACATGGTACAGTGTCAAGGCACTGAAAGATACGGAAGGTAGACTAGCAGTACTAATTCTTTGGCATTGAATTACAATTGTGGCACACAGCCGTTGATGTAGAAATTGTAGAAAAATATAACATCATTATACATAACATTATACAGTAGTTATCACAACTATGTATATAGGAATGCATTTATTAGGACGGTGTAAAGTTTGACTCGGAACCATGCCTTTAGTATTGCATCACGTGGTATTCCACACACCCTCGAAAAATTAAAGGAAATAAGCATAAAATAACTTGAGTATATAAGATATCAAAATGCATGAGTATCAGGTTACATAATCCTTAAATCTTGCCGGCCTTTTACGGCGCCGTTTGGGTCGTTTGGGACGGGGGACGGAAACAATAGGTGAACTGTTGCTCACCGAAGGAGCCTGCGGTGGCTCATGTACTTGCTCATGCACTCTATTTCCCCCCCCTGGAGAAGAAGGAGCAGCAGCAGCACCTGGGCTGGGCACAACAGCTGGTTGTGGTGAAGGTGTTTGGAAGTGCCACATGGGAAGGCGGATTAACTTAGGTTGCATAAGCGGCTGTTCATTATCACTTGAAGGGGTAGGCAAAGTAGGACCAGAGTTCCGAGGTGCAGGTGTATCCGGCTCAGCACTGACGGGTACCAGCTTGGAAGCATTCCAGACATTGCCGTCACTGAGGCGGAAGGAATATGGTCCAACCTGACTGCGGATTGTAAATGGACCCTTGTACTTCGTCTGCTTTCCTGGAAAACGTACCTTGACTCGGAGTCCTACCTGTAGTTTAGTAGGAGGTTTTGCTCCACGTTTAGTATCTACGCGTTGCTTAGTTGCTTGCTGTCTATGGAACACTCTGGTTCTGACAGGATCCAAAGCAGGAGAAGGAGCAGAAGATTTTGGGTGTAACCCTGTAATGTCAATAGCAGAACGTGGTTGACGCTTATGCAGTAGTTGTGCAGGAGACACACCTGTGGTAGCCTGAGGTGTAAATCTGTATGTGCCTAGGTACTCTGTGATAGCTTCTTTTAACGGACGATGTTCAAGTTGAGCGAGCTGAATTTGCTCTTTCAAGACACGGTTGAATCGCTCAACTTGGCCATTAGCCTGAGGGTAGTAGTTCGACGAGCAGAGGTGTTGAATGCCTCTGTCGGAAAGGAAAGTCTCAAAGGAATTCGACTTAAACTGGGGACCATTGTCCGTAACAATGGCTTCTGGAAAGCCTTCTCGACTGAAGAGTGCTGATAGAAAGGTAATGATAGCATCTGAAGTGACTGTATTAGTAAAACAAACTTCAGGCCACTTAGAGTGGTAATCAATTAATGTGATAGCAAATCTGCAGTCGTACGGAGCATGTTCAAGAGGTCCTACAATGTCAATTCCTAGCTTTTCCCAAGGATTAGTAGGCCATGGGACAGGCTGTAAAGGCGCAAAAACTGGTTTAGCAGATTTATCTGCTGCTTGACACACAACACAGTTGTGGATAGCATGTTCAACTTGTTTATCTAAACCTGGCCACCAGTATCGCTCGCGAAGGCGCTGCTTAGTTCGGACGATGCCAGGGTGGCTTTCATGAGCCAACTGTACAAGTTTGTTGCATAATGAAGCAGGAATGCTGAGTCGATCTGCACGGAAAAGCAAGTTGTCAACATATGACAATTCATGTCTCACTGCAAAGTAAGGAAGAAGGTCAGGTGGAAGAGATTTCTTTTCTGGCCAACCGTTGGCAATGTAAGGAATTACTTGTTGTAAGGTAGCGTCATCAGCTGTTGCTGCCTGTAAGTCAGCTTTACTGATGCATGGAGTAACAAGAGAAATTATTTCCTCATCCAATTCTGGAGAGGTGGGAAGTTGCAAGGGTAGGCGCGAAAGGGCATCTGCAATGACATTATTCGAACCTTTGCAGTACTCCACAGTGAAGTTGTAGTACAACAATCTGGCACACCAACGAGAAATTCGTAATGGACGGCGGCCTTCTGAACCAGCAGAAAGTAATGTAGTAAGAGCTTGGTGGTCAGTACGCAAAGTGAAGTGTCTACCCCATAAGTAGACATGCCATTTTTCACAAGCAAAGAGACATGCTAGCGCTTCACGCTCGCCAGCTGAGTATCTGCGTTCAGCAGGAGATAGAGTTCTCGAAGCAAAAGCAATAGTGATAAGCTGATCACCTTGGCGTTGTTGAAACACTGCACCTAATCCTATGTTGGATGCGTCAGTAGTAATGACGATTGGCAGTTGTTCATCGAAAATTTGCACAACAGGGTTGGCAGCAAGCAGTTCCTTGATAGCATTGAAGCTTGAATTGGCCTCTTGTGACCAGTTAAAGGTTTGACCTTTACGCAACATTGCGCGCAGTGGTTCAACAACATCAGCATAATGCGGAATGAACTTAGAGTAGTAACCTGCAAGACCAAGGAATGACTGCAGTGATTTAGAGTCAGTAGGGGTTGGGGCATTGACAATTGCATGCACTTTGGACTCTAGAGGAGACAAGCCTCTGGTATTTACGCTGTGTCCTAGGAATTGAATTTCCTGAACAGCAAAGACACATTTGTCATTTAATTTCATGCCCGAGTTACTTATGCGAGATAAAACAGCATGCAAGTTAGCATCATGCTCCTGACGAGTTTTACCCCAGACCAAAATGTCATCAAGGTAGCACAGTACTCCCGAACATCCTTTTAGAATGTCAGACATCATTTTCTGAAAAACAGCAGGGGCGGATGCAAGCCCGAAACAAACTCGACGGAATCTGAACAAACCATCGTGAGTAATAAATGTAGTTAAGTCTCGACTTGACTCAGATAATTCAACTTGGTGGTACGCTGACGCAAGATCTAGCTTAGAAAAATATTTGGCACCTGTAAGTTGCTCGAGAAGTTCCTCAATGTGGGGCAAGGGAAAACCATCAATCACGATAGCCTTGTTTGGCTCACGCAAGTCCACACAGAGTCTTAGGGAACCGTTCTTTTTCTTGACCACGACAAGTGGAGAGACCCAGTCTGAAGCGGAGACACGTTCAATGACACCGGATTTCTCGAGGCGTGAAAGTTCATGGGCGACTTGTTCCCGAAGTAGTAGAGGTAGTCTGCGAAGCTTGGTAGCTACTGGTGGTATGCCAGGGCGTCGTTTAACTTCGTGCCTATAGCCCTTCACCAGGCCAAGGTCCTGGGTGAAGAGATGGTGAAACTCAGATGGTGCATTAGAAGGAATACTGGAAGCTGCAGTAGTTGAAACTTGGGAGCAGGACAATGTAGCGCCATGGATATTCACGCAGAGATCCTTTATGGCATCCAAGCCGAGAAGTGATGAACCCTCTGTTGTCACGTAGAATGTGACAGGAGCCGTGGTGTTATTGTACCGGACGGTTGCAGTGAAGTAACCGACGTTGGGAATGCAGGTTTTCGAATAGTTCTGTAGGACGACGTGAGATTGCAAGAGTCGAGTACCCGGAAAGTAAAACTGAAAATCCTGCTTGTTGATGAGTGACACGGTCGCGCCTGTGTCAACTAAGAAGGGAATGGTAACTTGGCCCACTTGAACAAAGATAGTAAGTGGCGATGGTCGTTTTGGAGATTCAGCAACATTCATGATTGTGATAGTATTTGTCACCGCAGTGTCAGCAGTGTCCTCAACTTGGGCGACGTTTGCATTGGAAGTTCTGGAAGAACGACAAACTGCGCGGAGATGTCCACGTTTTCCGCAAGCGGAACAAGTTCGGTTGCGTGCTGGGCAATTTGGAAAGTTGGCGTAGTGCTGTGTAGAGCCGCATCTGTAGCAGGAACCAGAATCCGGTCGAATTGTACCGTTCGGCCGTGCGGGCTGCGGCGTAGGCGCAGAAGTGTCATGTTGCCGGCGGCCATGTTGGGCTCTTGAAGTTTGCCGGGGAGGCCGGACGCCATGGTAGTTCTGTATTGAAGTAGCTGAAGTGGCTCGGCGGCCATCTTGCGAAGCAGTGCGCTGTACGTGGACTCTCTCTACCTGGGCGTCGGCGAATTCGCGCAACTCAAGTTCAGTGCGTTCTTCCTCTTTTGCAATCTGTATTGCTTGTTGCAAAGTTAGCGTGGAGCCTAACTGTAAGAAACGGCGTCTCACGTGCGGAGCAGTAATCCCGCTGAATAATTGATCCCGAACCATGGAGTCAAATGAAGCTCCGAAGTTGCACTTGCTGGCCATAACCTGTAACGCAGCAATGAAGTCAGTAAGAGATTCTCCTGGAAATTGCTTGCGATTCTTGAAGTGGTGTCGTTCGAGCACCTCATTGCTAGGAGTCTTGAAATGATTGTCGAGTAGCGACAATGCTGCGTTGTAGACGTCTTCCTCCGTGCCCCCGTCCCGAGTTCCCGCTCCGCTCGCCGCCTGGTCCCGAGCTTCCTGAAGAGTTGTGTATATATGTAGACCTTCAATGCCAAGTGCATTAAGTAGGAGATTCTTCTTCAGGGCTGGCCTGGCGGAGTCTCCAGCGGCAACCTCGACGAATGCCTGGAACGCAAGTTTCCATTTGAACCATGGCACTCGGGGCTGCCCCGGAGTTTGTAAGAATGGTGGTGGAGCGATAGCGGCACTCATGCTGGAAAGATCCGTGACGGAGGAGTCGCAGTCGCCCGTATGCGCTGGCGAGCTACGACTGTCGTCATGCATGAAAGGACGTGCAGCAAGGGCAGGAGTATGGAATGCCGAAGTAGGGTGTGGCCGCAGTAGGCCTAAGGCATTCGTGCAACGTGCATGTAGGGCGTGGCCCCCGAAATGGCACGGAAAAGGCGCCTGAAATGTAGGCAGGCGGCGGAAGAGTCAAGAATCGGCGTAAGGTGCCGGTACGTAGAAAGTATGAGTCTCACATCAGGTTTTCCTCGTCGCCACTTTGTGGTGTCGCCGCCGAGGCGCCGTCAGGCCAGTCTGCAAGGCGCGTCAGCGCCGGAGCGCCGGAAAAGACGTGGGACCACGCGAGGAGCCAAGTGAGAACTGTTTATTCAAGTGCGAGGGGTGAGGTATTCCAGAAGTGGTGACCAGTGGCCCTCCAACGGCGTACATTCGAAAACGAAAACGAAACTCGGTAACAGCAACACCACAATTATGTTAATATTTCATGCGATATTTTCTTGGAAGGTCACTTTGGTCAGTATTCATTCTCACTTGATTGATGCTTTTGGTAGTCTTTTCAAGCTTGCCTCTTTGATCAGCTGATGTCCTAGGCAAACTTTCACTTTGATACCTGGGTCATATTTGAGTTCCTTTGTTCATACTCATTGATTTTATGTGGCGAAGATACTGCATAACATGACTGAAAGCGGCTATCACAGTCATCCATTATGCTGTCTGTGCTCATATAACGGGATGCGCTGCTCTCATGCTGAGAAATGCATTGTCGTTTGTCTTTTGATTATTGTTACTAGTGCGCTTTCTGTAAGCCTCTAGTCGTTAATAAGTTCCAGATATATTTAAATTAATTCTTCTGCAGTTCCTTTTGAATATTTGTGGTTTTCTTTTTCTCGCATTTCTCTTTTTTTAAACTACCATAAGTTAGTTTCTCAATGAAATGTTGAATAAAATGTTGACGTCATGATCATTGGCAGTGGGGCCTCCTTGTTAGGCCGCTTGCCAAGAAACTTTCTATCCTTAACTGTAGAAAGATATGTCACTACTGTTTTTGGTAGATTTGCTTCATACTATACAAAGTACAAGCTATATTGATTTTTGTATGCATGACCACTAATTGTGACCTAAATGCTAAGACTGATGAAGCCTTTGCAGACAACTGTGTGCCTACCTTACTGCACTATTGCTCTGCTGCACTCAATGCTGGTGCTTTGACCCGCCAGAGAAAAAAAAGTTCCACGCAAGTGGGACACCAGCACTTCTTCCTAGGACGAAAGTATTCAGGTGGGCTGGCACTAACCCGCACTCTGCAGCACCCTAAACCTTATGGTGCAGCTGATAACATAGCAGGTCGCAGCTACTACCATAAGGCAGGGACGACGTCCGTGGATCGTGGGTGCCCCCCCAAATTATTATCCCGTTGACACCTTCATAACCACAGAGTTAATGCCTTAGGTGTGCGAAAAATGCCTTGGCGTCATTTGAACCCCTAAGGCATTAGCTCTGAGGTCAGATTATCATTTATATATTCTGAGGGTGGCAACCAGACCAAAATTTTGGTGGGCGCGCCCAGTTCCCGAGCACAATTCCTGCTTCTTTTTCAGATTACGGCTAACATTTCAGGAACAGCTTTTTGATGACGCGCGTGCAAGTCTTTGAACGGATTCAGAAATCCCGGAAAATGGGATTATTGGAGTCTCCTCGAAGCCGTCGAAAAGACCAGCTTTTTGAAGACGCATGTGCAACGAGCCGGACATCAGACGATACACGACGCATCCAGGACTAAGGCTTCTTACGCGTGCCGTCTGCAACGTTAACGTCTCGGATATCCGTTTCGAAATCGTCATAACTCCTTTGTATGCTAGCTGGGCAGGAGAGTACCAAGACCGTGGCATGTAAATTAAGCCGCTCATGCCATACATGCCATGATTTTCATGTTATGACCTGTCATTTATGTTCGTCATGCAGTCATGTTGTGCCATACTGATTTTCGTATACATCCCATTAACGAAACGGCCCAGGAGAGCACCAAGACCGTTTCATGTAAATCATGCATGTCATGATTTTCATATAATGACCTGTCATTTTATTCGTCATGCAGTCATATGGCATAGCGATTTTCGTATACAATCCATTATCGAGACGGTCATGGATACATACATACATACATACATACATACATACATACATACATACATACATACATACATACATATATACCACTCACACTCATTGGCACTCCACTCACTGGCACTCACTCGCACTCACACTCACTTCCACTCACTCGCACTCATTTCCACTCATACACACTGGCACTCACTCGCACTTCCACTCACTTGCACTCTCTCGCACTCGCACTCACTTCCACTCACACTCACTTGCACTCACTCGCACTCGCACTCACCTCCACTCACACTCACTGGCGCTCACTCGCACTCGCACTCATTTCCACTCACACTCACTGGCACTCACTCGCACTCACACTCACCTCCACTCACGCTCACTGGCACTCAATCGCACTCACACTCACCTCCACTCACACTCACTGGCACTCACTCGCACTCGCACTCACTTGCACTCACACTCACAAGCACTCACTCGCACTCGCACTTACCTCCACTCACAGTCACTTGCACTCACTCGCACTCGCACTCACTTCCACTCACACTCATTGACACTCACTCGCACTCGCACTCACTTCCACTCACACTCATTGGCACTCACTCGCACTCGCACTCACTTCCACTCACACTCACTGGCACTCACTCGCACTCACTTCCACTCACACTCACTGGCACTCACTCGCACTCGCACTCACCTCCACTCACACTCACTTGCACTCACTCGCACTCGCACTCACTTCCACTCACACTCATTGGCACTCACTCGCACTCGCACTCACGGCCATGAAATGAGTGCGAGTGAGTGCGAGTGAGTGCGCCGACCTATGCTCTCTCCCCAGACTAACCGCTGGTCGCGAGGACTAACTGCAGCGGTTACTCCGGTTTTCGTCCTTTGCGGCTTAGCGTGTATGTCTTTTTGTACCGCTAGTGGAAGAGGGTACTGTTTCACATTGACAGGCCTGTTGGTCGTTAATCTAATGTCACACTTCAGCACCGTCGTCTTGCCCGGGAGGTCTGAAAAGATCTCATCAAATTCCTTCAACACTCCATCTACTTCCTCCTTATGTGTGTCATTTAGAGTGGGACTCACCAACACTTTTTCTCGCCCCATAGTTTTGTTGTTCATATAAGTAGGAATTTCTGCTTCGTGGGAGCTTTTGGTATTATCTTCTGTGATGACCATCCCTGCGATCTCGACTTACTTGTCTGGATGCCTCTCTTCGTATTTCTTTAGCATATTGATGTGCAGTACTTTCTTTCTTTGTCCGATTTCCAGTTCATAATCTACGTCACTTGCTCTTCTTTTTACCTCAAATGGTCCTTTCCTGCTCATCGTGAGTTTATTGCTGTCATTCGGCAGCAATATCGAAGCCTTATCCCCGACCTGAAGCACTCTCCTTCGACTTTTCTTGTCATAATATTTCTTGTATGATGCATGTGCTTCTATGAGATTTTCCCGAGCGAGGCTGCATGTTTGTTCTAGTTTGTCCCTTAGTTCGAGCAAATAAGCATACGAGGATTTTTGCTCTTCCTTTAATTCCGTGCTCGACCACACCTCTCGCAAAATCATTAGTGGTCCTCTCACGGCTCTTCCATAAATCAGCTCAAATGGAGAAAATCCAGTACTGGCCTGCGGCACTTCTCTGTATGCAAACAAGAGTGCAGGTAGATACCGATCCCACTCCTTGGGTTTCTCCTGGCACACTTTCCGCAACATGCTCTTTAACGTTCCATTAAACCTTTCCACCAACCCATTACACATAGGATGGTAGGGGGTCGTTAACAGGTGTCGCAGAGACAACAGTCTGCAAATTTCAGCCATCAATTCCGAGGTAAAATATGTACCCCTATCCGTCAGTATCTCCCTCGGGACTCCATACCGCGTAAACATTTCCACAAGAGCTTCAGCACTTGTTACTGTATCAGCTGTTTGTATTGGGATCGCCTCGGGATACCTAGTTGCAACATCCACCATTGTAAGGATGTACTTGTTTCCTTTAAGAGATGCTGGTTTAATCGGGCCAATAATATCAACTGCAACCCTTTCAAATGGTTGCTCAATAACCGGCATAGCACCTAACGGTACGTTTGATACGAGCCCTTTAGGTGTAGTTCGCTGACACGTATCGCAAGATCGAACAAACCGCTTAATATCACTTTGCATGTGTGGCCAGAAGAATTCTTCGGCTACTCGACTGGTCGTCTTTCTTACTCCTTGGTGCCCAGCCATAATAGATTCGTGAGCTAGGTTGAGTACGGCCCTTCGAAGATCTACTGGCACTACTAGCTGCCGTTTCTCTCCTCCATCGCGTGTCTTTATCACTCGATACAGCAATTCTCCAACCTTCTCGAATTTATGCATGGCTTTGCTTTTCTTACAATGAATCCGCTTCCCTTGAAGTTCGAAAGAACGTCGCAACGTGCTATCCGCTTCTTGTTTTTCTCCCATTTCAGTTGCGGTAACGTTCAATATCGATTCTGTAGCCTCCTTTTTATCGATCTTTTCCTTATTCTTCTTCCTTGAAGATTTTTCAGCTGAACATACGGTAGCTCCCCGTGTAGCTGTGTTCGGGCCTTTTATCCCGTCCTCATCCCTATCTTCACTCTCCTCCTGCTTCATTCCGTTTACCATTTCTGTAGTGGGGATGCTCCACAAGGGATCTGGATCGTCCACGCTCCTCACACCAGGTACATTCCCTAGAATTACATCATACAGTGGACCCTGTACACATCCGGCTTCTATCCATCCACAGTAATATCGGGTCAAAAGCAGGACTCGTGCTATAGGCATTCTCCGTACAGTTCCGTCCGCCAATCGAACTGTCCTCTCTGTCCCGGAGATTTGTGATTCTGGCACCAAGGACTGTCTTACCAGCACAGTATTCGACCCCGTGTCTCGAAGAACAGACACTTCGCGTCCCTGCAGCATTCCGGTTACCACGGGCATCGATGTTTCTGTGTCCTCAGACCTTGGTGACATCGTAACTGCACTAGTCTTGTCCTTACACTCCATTTCCACCACCTTCACATGGTCATCTTTCACAGGGTTGGCATCTGCAACCACGCACGCCGTCTTATTGTTTGGCCTTGCTCTGCACGTTTCCAGTGTGTGTCCTCGGCGTCCACACCTGTCATACTGCAATGATGAACCACGTCCACGGCCCAGAGGACAACTTCCAGGCCTATGTCCTTCCTTGCCACACAGAAAGCATTTGGCGGTACTTCGAGACAGTTCCTTCTCATCTGTCCCCCTTTCTTCTTTCCTCTTTCCCAAGTTCTTCTGTCCTTCTGCTTCCAAATACCGGTCCGCATGTTCTGCCAGTTCTGCCACGGTCTTCAGGCCGCGCTGTTTGAGGAACAAGGTGACTCCCCTATGGCATGATGCCAAAAACTGTTCCGCTATCATGTTGTCTCTCAGGTCTTCAAATGTTCTTTCTATCTTCTCCATCTCCAACCAACGATCAAAGTAGTTGGATATGCGGGCGCCAAACTGCTGTCCAGTTTCATTTTCCTGGAGCCTAGAATTTCGGAATTTCTCTCTGAAACCCTCAGCCGTCAGTCTAAATCGTTGCAAAAGAGTGATCTTCAACTTATCATAGTCTAGTGCGTCAGCTGCTGGCATCCGGCTGAAAACCGCCAACGCTTCTCCCACAAGACACATACTGAGCCCCGTTGCCCAATCGCTCCTTTGCCACCCCTTGCGGTTGCGATTCTTTCGAAACGATGTATTATGCGTCTAAATCATCTCGCCTCTCATCAAACGGTGCGATAAACTTTTGGGGACAGACTTTGTCTACTCTCTGGGGTGCAGTATATGATACCATTCCTGCCTCTTCACCACTGTTCCATGCACGCAACTGCAATTTCTTTTCAATTAGCTCTTTCTCTAGCATTAGGTTTCTATGTGCACGTGCATCTGCTAATTTAGCAATCTCTTCTTGCTCTTTTGCAGCCTCTCGCGCCTCTGCTCGCTCTTCTCTTAATCTCTTTTGTTCCTCGTGGTACAACTGCATAATCGCCTCTGCTGACAAGCCAGCGGCAATTGTCCAGCCGTCATCAATCGTTCCGCTGCTCAAGACAGTCCAAGACACGTGACAAAATTAAGTGGATCCTGGCAGGATCGCCAATGTTGTCACGATAATGTATAAGCGCCCGGCACGTTTCGCTCGAGTCAGCGGAGTGAACCGACGAACGTGATAAAGTGTGATATAAACACAGCCTTCATTTCACACAGGCATAGACAATTAAACACACACAGCGGAATTAAACACAGAGATGGATTAAACACACAGAGGACTTAAACACAGAGTAACGGAAATCAATGGGTGGAATATCATAAACAAAATAATCACTAAGTCCTACGCTCCCCAGTCTTACACGTGTCCCTGACCAAATCGCGTCTGGTATCGTCTACGTGAAGTACGGTAGTACAAAAGTTCTCCTCTTACGGTGTCGTCGGATTCGCTGGCGCGGGACCGTCGTTCGTTGTGCCCGTCGCTTCTTCCTCTCCACTAAGGCAGGAACGCTCCGCAGACGAGATGATGTGATCAACGTGGCCCACCTCTGGCCGCATGGAACTCGTGCCGGCGGACGCTCCTGGCACGCCCAGCCTACTCCGGCCCCTGAGCCGTTGGCGGAGCAGACTGGCCGTCGCAAGCCCGGGTTCGTTGAAGGTCGGCGTCGGACGCGCTGACTTGTCCCGGCAGCTCACTGTAGTGTTGGCCAGCTAGATGACCGGATCATGAGGACAGTCGCTCACCGAGGTTAGAACTCAGGCGGGCCTCCACGCCCTACGGGACTGGGGCAAAACCCAGGCTGCACTGACTGACTATCCTCCTTCCTTGCCCACCTGGCCACAGCGTTCTCCTGCGCGCGCCCCCCTGATGGCGTCTCCACGCGCCTCTCCTCTTCTTTCTCGTCTTGAATTTTTAAGTGCGAATGCACTTTATAAGCGACCCTGAATCCGCCGTCCCATAGCAACGGCGCGAGGAGCGGAGAGGAGCGTCTGTAGCAACGGCGCAGCGACGTCACACCCCACGTGACTGCGCGCGCTCCGCCTCCTCACCGCGGTTTGCGCGGGCGCACCGCTCTCCGCGCCGTGACGTCACGGCGCGTTGTGCAGCTGGCGCCTCCGCGCCGTGGCTGCGCGCGCCGTGACGTCTCTCGAGTTTCCGACCACGATCAACGGTGGCTTCATAGACTTGGCGTTCAGTAGGAACTGTACGGTCCGCGCCGTCTTGCCGGATCCGCTCACCGTCCATTTCTCGGATCACAAAGCGCTGGTACTAACCGTGAGCTACAACGATAACACGAATAGGTGCTGATCTGTAGTGACGTGTGTAGTGTGTGTATGTGTGTGTGTGTGACGCACTCGCGAGGTGCATTAATGCATCATACGAAAAGCGTGAAGTGTAAAATAAATAAATAATACTTGATATATAAATGTGTGTGTGTGTGTGTACAAATGCATCATGACAACAACACTTTAAATCATTAATTACACTTAATCATCATCATCAGCAAAAGTGCTTTGCACTTAAAAACGGCCAGACCTCCGTGGGTCGGCTGGCGCGTGCTCTCGCTGCCGTCTCCTTCGCTCGGCTCTGCAGTTTAGTCGCGCGCGCCCCCTCATAGCATCACCCCGTGCTTCGCACTTCCTCATACTCCCCTTCGGGGAAATGCGGGCATTTTTTTTGCCTTTTCTTTCACGTTCCATTCCATTACTTTCTGTCTTCTTCTTCTTTACCAAATTTTCTTGTCATCCCTGACAATATATATATATATATATATATATATATATATATATATATATATATATATATATATATATATATATATATATATATATATATATACACTTTCGGAACGCAAATATGCACGTGACGCATTTGCGCGGACCATCGCCCAATGACTACACATTCGGACAGCATCTGCGGCCTACTTCAGCCTTCAGTTGTCATGTGAACTGAGCCCGAAATAACCATACTCTCGCACGTTCAAAACTTTCACAGACGACAGTGTATCGACGAAATCTAGTAGAAAGACATTTATTTCCCCGCCACTGCGAAGACTCGTCACTTGCGCACGCTACTACCTTGGTGGTAATTTCAAAATAAAGTATAATGACCCATATACACATACGCATGAAATGCTATAAATAATTCATGATAGAAGGCGCAGCCGGGAACAGCGGGCAGCATTACCTGAGGAAGGTAAGCTGAAAATGACGCTATAACAAACACATTTTTTGAAACCCTTTATGAATTGGTTGTGGCGTTGTCCTGATAAAGTCCGGAAGACTGTCTCTAACTTAACATGCTAGTAGACATACAGGACGACATTTTAGTACATATTTCGTATATATGGTTTCCTCACCCAAACATACCTGTTCGCTACATTATACAGGCGCTTCTAGCACCAAATTTTCGATACATTTGCAGGAAGAACAGAGATTCGCCTTCAATTATGGTTCTAAGCAGCTCCGGATCTATCTGTCCTGAACCTATTACCACTTACTTTTTTAAAAGAATTAAGCCTATTGCGTTACAGAAAAATGCCGTCCTCGTTAACATGGTATAGGCCTCCCGAAACATGGTTTTGTGTCCACTAAACTCACAAACACCACCATCCCGACCCTTTCACGAATAATTACTGACACATTTTTTAAGCTAACAAAACGTGGTAAGATATCTCGTAATGTTGAAAAAGCTTTTTGCGCAGTTTGCCACTTCACACTTCTAGCCAGATAAATTAAAAATCTCACGGTGCTGTTGGGACTAACGCCAGTTCATTCCTGCAGTTACTGCGAGTCATGCGGAATGCAAGTTGCGATGTATAAATCTGATTTGGAACTCACTGAAGTGAACTCTGGAATGTTGAGATGTCCCTACTTCGCGCAAAGGGGGAGGCGATTCTACGCCGCAACGCTTCACAAGTACCACAACTACGCTACGACTCTATTCGAAATGCTTCACGTAATCCACACACCTCAACAACCATTTAACCAAACCGGATTCTTACTGGGGCCGGGAAGAAAAGAGGCAACAGGCTTAATTAAGTCAACAAAACAAGGGATTTGCTATGTGAACATGATCAAAGTATGCAATGTGATTGGGTTCTTTGAGAATTAGGTGAGAACGCACGTTGCGTCTTACGATCGCAGCGCGTTCAGGAATACGGCGCGGCTGCTTTCTGTGAAGATTTTATAGCAAACACAAAACGAAAACAACCACGAACAACGACATGGAACGAACCAACTCAATGAATAAAGGAACGCAGCACTTGAGAACATGGAACAAGAAACACAAAGAAACACGCGAGCAAAGTCACAGTTGGAAAGTCTCACCGAGGCTGATGGGCTCAGGAGGGGTGAGTCACAGGAGGGAAGAGTCGGCGCGAGCTCGCGGTCGTCGCTGTGCCTGGTCGACGAAAGGTGGCCGGCACTGGTGCGGGTCAGGGACGCGGACGAGGAGGACATCGGGCACCGGCGTCGCGACAAGCGTTGCGTCGCCGCTCGGGGCTCCGAGAAAGAGGGCAGCACTTGGGTCTACACCCGACGGTGCTGTCGGTGGCACAGGCGGCTGGTCAGGCGATCCATGGACAGCATTGGGAGCTCGGTGCCAAGCGAAGCCATTGGCGGCCGCCAGGCACTCGGGACTACGCCTCGACCGTGGTCCTGGTGGAGAGCTCCCGTGCCACGTCCGCGCTGGTTGAACGCCGCCTCGCTTCTCCCCCTACATGGCGCCCCGCTCCACGTGCCACGCTCATCTTTTCTCCTGGATTTCTCCGCCTGTCGTCGTCCTCTTCACTGCCTCACGTGCAGAGCCGGCACTTCTTCGTGGCCGCTCTTTCCGTTGCGGGTTCGCCACAGCAACAAACACCACAGGCGCGCACTTCTCCCGTCACATGCAATCAGCATTTAGTAGCCAACATAATGATGCAAGGCAAACAAAGAGCAACGTAAACGCATAGTGCAGCACAGGAATTAACAGGGCAAACAAACTCGTCAATAAACGGCCGATACATTGGGTAAAGCAGCTAATAAACTAGCGGCGCAATGTCTTCAGTACGCTTGTTGCCGCCAACGAAAGGAACGCTTATCCGGGTGGGCTCCATCGGCGCACAGGTCTCGTCGCCGGCCTGTGGACTGGTGCTTTTGCTTTATTAGAAACTCGGATGTCGACCTCGAAGTCTCTATAGCTCACGGATTCCCCGGTCATTTCTGCTCGCATCATGCTCTCGCAGAGACTACATCGCCTCTCCGAGGTTGGAGAGCCGAACGGCCAGGCTCGCACGAGGGATCGCAAACGAAGCTGAATTCTTCACATGACGGAAGGTCACTGCCTTTCTTCGAGTATCTCGAATCTCCAAAACTCCGCCCTTTCCTCTGTCCCGAGACGAGTTTTTCTCCCTGACAGCCCCGCCTCACCAGAGTGTCTACGGCAACGACGCCAGTAGAAAACGCACCAGTCCAACCCGCCGTGCGACTATTGTTTGGGGCTCGCTTCCACAGTGTAACGCAGTACGAACTCCTCTCCAAAAATATAGAAAGCAAAATATAAACATACGACATTCGGACAAGACGTCAGACAGCCTAACCGGCGACACTTGTGTACAGATTACCGTAACGAGCGTTAGCTACCACCGCGTCCATTCCGAAACACTCCAGGTGTAAGCAATTTGGCACCGTCTAGGTGCCCTCAAGCTGGAAGTGCCCGGGGAAAAGACGCGCCTGTCGGCAGTCGCTCCTTTGTGGCCGGTCAGACGGGCGCGCCCGAGAAGCACTTCTGCTTACTCCATTGCACGGTGATCGAAACATAATGGGCACGCTCCATTGGCGTTGTTCAAGCACTTATGAGCGCGCTGGGTTCGCTTTGGCGTCGGCATTCTGTCGTCTTCAAGGTCGCCGCCTAATGCACACTCTCATCAGGGGCCGCCACGCAAACGTCAGCTCTGCTGTCAAAGCGCGGTTTCCGCAAAACTCGTGCGTAACGAAAGCCCCAGCGATTCTCTGACCGCAGCAGCAGCCGAAAAATAGGATTGCAGAAAGCCAAAAATTTCCTGCTACCCGCGTTCCCGTGTCGCCCCGTCGACACCCCTCGGGGCGTCACAATGGCACAAGGATCGGTATTAGGTCCAATATTTCCTGCATCAATTACGTTCGCCATAAGCTTTCAACTTACGAAGTTCACAAATTACTCATTTGATGCAGCATCAGCATCGACAAAATACTAGATTATCAACTACTACTAGCCGTATCTAACTGGTTTTTGCAAACTGAAACGTCATATGTTTTAACCTTACGCGATCGCTTGCTACACTGAGTTTACAATATTCCATGCCTAGCGGTCGATTTAGAACATCATGGTTTAAAAAAATGTTTGTAAAAGAAAGCTTTCTTATGGTTCTTACTCGCTAATATTTTCCCTATGACCTTCATCGGGCTTTGTACGTTTTTTACTTAGGTTGCTGTTGAAAAACATGGGGGCTGATGTAAATAACTTATTCGGCTCCCTTACTAAACGAGGCCCAAGAATGGTGAGTTCCCTTCTGCCTAACAGAGAAGTAATATGCCGTTCAGTGAGTTACATGTTACAGATGTGCCATGTTTTCGTCCCCAATTCCGCGCACCAGGCAGGCAAATAATGGTAGTGCATACAACCCTCAATTGTAACTATTCAAATGGCGAATAATTGCAGGACTTTCTCGGTGCTTTAACTTGGAATTGAATTAATAGTTGCGCGAAATTTTCGTATTTCGTACATCTAAACACTAGTTTCTTCAAAATAAAGCGTCCTGATAAATATGTTTACTTGAATGAGCAGAGGCTCGATGTGGGCAAGTTTGTTTTGCAGGCTTGAAATGGCTGTCCATTGTACGTGCGTTTTCTTTTTGTCCTCGTTCTCCTGCGCTCTCTTTTTCTTCATAGAACTCATTTGCACTTTTGCTTGATATGTAGCCTTCTCTATTCGACTTTTTCGACCAGATACTGTAGCCTACAAAGGTATTGGTATAAAGAGATTTCTTATTTTATTTTCCCATTGGCCGTTCATGTATTGTCTCAAGTACTGATTGATCCATCAATCGTCTCGGCGACTGTAGTAATTTCGGCTGTTATGTTTACAACGCTGTATATTGTATTCAACAAGTGAAATGATTTCAAATTAATCTCCTGGCTTGCTGAAATTAATCAGGCACCGTATGATCTCATATGAGCAATAGAAAGGGACTATTCAAACATTATCAGAGAAGTCACATATAACCGATACAAGTCATCTTAGGCACATTACAAAACCACTGTATTGTCAGAGGATATAAGTTATCATGTAAGTACAAATCAGTTGAAGAAAAGGACTTAACATTCGAGGTCTCGCTCGTCTGTTGGCGCTGTAAAGATGAGCTTCCCCGAGAAGATGGAGAGCCGCTGCTGTCCTCCAGACAAATTGCCACGAAAGGGACTATCCGAATATGGCCACCTCTTCTTGAATGAATGTCGCGACAACCGCCTGCTGGTAGCGGAGCTGTTGACCCTTGTGCACGCTCGGCGATGGACCGCAGCGTGTCGACTCGTTATTCCGTAGTTTACTTTCTTGTGGATAGCACTACAAAGCAGTGCTGTCCAGTCGGAAGGTTGGTTGAAATTTCCTCTCTCTGCGGCATCGTCCTCGGAAGGGGACACGCAATGCGCGTACGTTGCAACCATATGTAAGTCGTCAAGAAAAATGACGAAAGCGAGGCGGTATTGGGCCACCGATGTAGGGGCACTGCTCAAAAATAAAAGAAAAAACGCATGCACTTTACGCCATATTCCCCACGCGAGCGCATACATCGCACGAAAAGCGTCAGCGCTCCACAGAAAGAGGAATGGAATAAGAGGTGGAAGAAGGGTCGGGCAGCACAGGGAAAGGCGTTGCACAGGGAACAGCGGCATACTTTGTCCTTTGTTCGCTAGCTCGATGACCTTAGCCTGCGAACGTTTCACCCGCAGCAAAACCGCGCAGGTTTCCGGGTACGCAGACTAGCCATATTCTTCCATCACCGCAGAGAGCTAATTGTCAACAGATTGCAGAAGCCTCTGTCTGCTGCTCCGCAGTGCTCCAAAGACTGCAAGCTACGCTTTGAGGCTCTTATCGCAGCACTCTTTGCCGATAAATGACAGGTGCCCCTCGTTTGCCACCACCGTTTCCTGCAGACCGACTACAACTTTCCCCGCCATAGAGTGACAAGTAAACATCCTTTGTGAGTTGAAAGAGGAGGAGGAGGAAACAACTTTATTGACACTGGGTCAAGTGAGGGCGGGGTAGGGAGGGTAACGGGAAAAGGAAAACGGTGGGCCCTCAGGCCGCCCTAGGTGGCCGAAAGTCCTTGAGCCTCGGCGACCTCTATGGCCCAGCGCACAATCCGGAGTTGGTCATCCGGACGTGAGCTGCGCAGAGCAGCCTCCCATCGCTCCTGTCGCTCAGTCCCTTCAAAAGGAGGAGTTGGTTTGTTGGGGCAATTTCGATAAATGTGGTCGAAATCAGCTCTCGGACTTGGGCAGAGACGGCAGTTTGGCGAGGTGTCACCAGGATGAATTTTGGCATTGATTAAATGAGACTGCAATGTGCTAGTTTTCAGTCGGCGCCAAACTACTTGCTCGGTCTTGTTCAGACGTTTATGAGGCGACGGGTATTGCAGGCGATAATTGCGATAATGCAGGGTAATTTCATGATAGGTTAGTAGGTGTTCCCGCGCACTGCGAAAGGAAGGTAGGCCGTCCACTGCCCGGTTGACGAGTGCTCGGGCTTGTTCGTGAGCGGCCGCATTCCCTGGGTGTCCACAGTGCGCTGGAACCCATAGCAGGGCAATTAAACGTTGAGGAGAAGGAATTGATTGTAGGATACGGTAAGCGGGTGCGTGAATGCGGCGCATGGCGAAGTTGCGAATTGCCGTTTTTGAATCTGAAAATATATATTCAGCCCGAGTCTGAGCAATTGCAAGGGCAATGGCGGCTTCTTCAGCCTCAATAGGTTGAGCCACACGGTCAAATGTGGCGCAACTAAGGAGTTTATGGGCATTATCTGTGACTGCCACTGCGAAGGCAGGACGATGGGAGTATTCTGCCGCATCTACATAAACTGCTGGTAGCGAAGGTGGGAATCGCTTATGCAATGCCGTGGCCCTGGCTACCCTCCGGTCATGATTGTAAACGGGATGGGTATTTTTCGGTAGTGGAGGGATGTAGAGACTGTCGCTGACGCTATCGGGAGGAGAAGTCACGGAGGAGGTGCGTCCTATGAGATTGATTTGGAGGCGCTGAAGGAGCTGCCTGCCTGTTTCAGACTGGGAGAGGCGTGTGTACTGGCTAATGAGGTGAGCTTCGACCAGTTCATCAATCGTGTTGTGCACTCCCAACTTAAGAAGCTTGCTTGTAGGAGTGCTGTTAGGGAGGTGCAACGCGGTTTTGTATGCTGTGCGGATGAGGCGATCTACCTGGTCCCTCTCGAGGGGTGAGAGGTATAAATATGGAAGGGCGTAAGTTATCTTACATAGGCAGAATGCTTGGATCAAGCGGCGCGTGTCCGCTTCGCGCATGCCCCTGTGTCGATTAGAAATTCGCTTGATGAGGGTAGAGATACTCCGCACTGATTTTCGTATGACACCTATCGCAATGGTATTGGAGCTGTCTTTGGAAATGTGGAGGCCTAGAATTCTGATGCTTTTTACCTCTGGGATGAGTTTACCATCTAGATACACTGAAATTGCCGGAGGTGAAGGATCTTTGGGACGAATGAGAAGTAGTTCTGACTTAGGTGCTGAGCAGCTGAGGCCAATACTCCGCGCATGTTCTTGAACCGTTTCTGTTGCCTTTTGGAGGGTGTATTCGATTTCGCCACAGTTACCCGTGGTGGTCCAGAGAGTGATGTCATCGGCGTACAGGGAATGCTGCAAAGCCGGTATGGCGGATAATTTCAGCGCTAAAGGAATCAGGGTTATATTAAAGAGAAAAGGAGATAAGACGGCCCCTTGTGGGGTGCCCCTACTGCCGAGGGTGAACGTCGGGGATTTAACTGATCCGAGGTGTATCTCCACGGTTCTATTCGTTAGAAAGGCAGCAACATATTGATATGTGCGTGAGCCCACGTTGAGTTCACTGAGATTTTGGAGCACAGCTGCGTGTCGTACATTATCAAAAGCTTTAGTCAGGTCGAGTGCCAATATTGCTTTCGTCAGGTGTGGGAACTTTCGAGTTATTACCTGCTCTTTGAGTTGGAGCATTATGTCTTGCGTAGATAGGCCTGCTCTGAATCCGAACATAGTGGGAGGGAACAGTTGATTTTTCTCCATGAATCTATTTAGGCGGTTGAGGATTACGTGCTCCATGAGTTTGCCTGTGCATGAAGTGAGGGAGATGGGCCGCAAATTGGATAGGTCGAGAGGTTTGCCTGGTTTTGTGATGAAAGTAACCTTGGCATGTTTCCATTGGGGTGGCAGTGTGCCTTGTTCCCAATGGTTGTTAATATATTCGGTTAGTGCCTTAATCGATCCTGCGTCCAGGTTACGTAGAGATTTGTTGGTGACGCAATCTGGGCCGGGTGCTGAGGTGGTGTGTAACTGATGTAACGCTGCATGCACCTCCGCCTCCGTTATGGAGCTGTCTAATTCTGGGTTGGGAAGTCCACTGTAGTCTGACATGGTCTCGGTCTCGTACTGCGGGAAGTAGGTTTCCCTTAGCGTTTTTACTATGTCCTGACCTTGCTGATGCGTTAGGCGGAGCAGGCGTGTGATTAGCTTACTAGTTTCCGCTTTGGCTTTAGATGGTTCTAACAGGTGACGTAAGAAGGACCACGTTTTTTTAAATTGAAGGCCTCCATCGAGCCTGTTACAGATCTGCGTCCATTGTTGCGATGCAAGATTGGTGGCATGTTCCGTGATGAGCTCGAGAGTTGCAGACATACGACGCCGCAATGCCCTGTTGTGCTTTTGTCTAAGCCAGCGTTTTTCCATGCTTTGATACGCTTCCCATAGGTGTAGCAAACGGCTGTCTGCCGGTTCATTTGTCTGCACAGCGGGGGCTTGTTTCGTTACCGATTTCATATCCTCGCATAGCTGAGCGACCAATTCTTCGTAATCTGAAATTGAGGTGGCTTGTCTTTGCGCTCGAAGTTTTCTAAATTTGTCCCAATCTACAACGGGCTTAAAATGGAACCGCGGTCTTATATTACCTGCCTGGATGCTGATGTCAATTATATAATGATCGCTACCTAGAGTGAGGCCCGTATTATGCCAGTGTAGCTGATTGATGTTCTTGGTCAGTGTTAGCTCCGGGCACGTGTCCCTGCTAACGCTATTTCCTATGCGGGTAGCTTGCGTGGTGTCCGTCGCAAGGCATAACTTGTGCTGCTGAATAAAATTGTAAAGTTGTCTTGCTTTTACGGAGGAGGCCCTGTATCCCCATTCGACATGCGGAGCATTAAAATCACCTACTATGACAACCGGTACTTTACCTGCGATTGAAAGGGCACGCGCGAGAGCATGCAAAAGATCTGCTGATTTTTCGCGGGGGTGGCTGTAGATGTTCAGAACAAAGAAAGTTTCGGAGCGTAAATTGCGCGGGAGAAGTTCAAGAAAGACACAGTTGGAATATAAGTCTGATAAGTCGTGGTTCACGTACGCAATGTTGCGATGAACATACGTGGTGACCCAAGGGCAGGAAGAATTTTGAGGTTGTATAACCTGATAGCCGGTTAATTTGCATTGTTTATTTGGTTCCTGTACGGCGATGACATCTGGTGCGGGCGTCGCCTGCTGCAGATGGAGGAATAAGTTGTCTTTTTTGCGTTGTAGGCCTCTACAGTTCCACTGCCATATCCGCAATGATTGAGGGAAAAGTTGCTTATCAGAGTGGTGAGGGGCCATGATGCGGGGGAGAGGATGACGAAGTGGGTGCAGGGGGGAGCAATTTAGATGTTAGGTCTGAGGTAACCTGTTCCATTCTAGCAAATCTCTCCGCGATTTGTGTGAAGCCAAGGTCCACTCTCTGTTCTACTTTGTTAATGTGTTCTGAGAGAGCTTGGACTGATGTGTCTGAAACATCGCTACTGTCGGCAAGCACACGTTTTTTTCTCGGCGGACAGTCCTCTGCCGGGGGCTGGTCGGTTTCTGAACGGTCGGAAGAATTCGCGGTGACGGGGTCATGAATTTCTGCTGGATCGTCGCGCATAACGGGTGGGGCGGATTTAGAATGTGTGAGTGCGTTTAAGCGCTCGAGAATTAAGGACATTTGCTGTTTAAGGTCCTGATTTTCTTTGGTAAGCCGTTCTATAGTGCCCTGGTAGTACAGATCCCTGGGGTCTGAGCGAGTACTGGAGCGATGGGAGACGCTATCTGCCCAGCTCACCTGTTGCAAGGCCTGTCGCGCCGGGGGCCACCCGGTGGGTACGTCGCGTCGTGGACTCTTGCTTCTGGTCTGGTCATTTCCGGCTTCCGACGTCAAAGGGGGAAAGGAGGCCTGGTCTAGTAACTCCGGCGTCATGTGGCGCTGAGGTGGCCTGGGCGTTCTGGTTCGTTGGGCCGAACCACGCTGGTATTTCCGTCGGCAAAGTCTGTCACCCGTTCGGTGATCCCCGCCGCACACGATGCAAGTAGGAGAGCATTGGTGATCGACCGGGTGCTGCTGTCCGCAGTCGGGGCAATGAGAGCGCGTTGGTTCGGGGCACACATCTCGTCGGTGCCCAATCTGTCGGCAATTCGTACAGGCTTCCACCTTGGGCCTGAAGGGGTAGACTGCAAAGACTGAGCCAAAAAACTTAACGGACTCGGGAAGCCTGTCAGACATAAAGTGAATAAGCACGGACTTTGAGGTTCGGCCCATGTCTCGTGCCTGCACAATCGGCACAAGTGGGTTGGAACGCCGGAGCTCCCGCAGGATCTCCTGAGGGGACTCGCCGTTGTGTGCTCGATAGATGATACCCTGGATGGCTCGATCAGGGGGTGCGATGTAGGCTTGGATTTCTATCTTCTTACCTCGCAGAGTTATCTGTCTTATTTGTGCGTACTTGATTACTCTCTCCTGGCAAGCCGTAGACATTGTGAACACGTTCTTCAACAGATTAGTACGCGTAAGGTCACCCTGCGTGTTGGACTCAGTAAGACCACTGCTGTCTAGCAATGCCGCCCGCAATTCTCGCTCTGTGAACGCTGCAATGCTGACTCCAGCGTTTGGGCGATAAATAACCTTGTAGTCGTCAATCGGCAACCGTGGAATCGGTCCTCGCCTGAGGCGTTCCGCAGCTGATGCGTTGACCATCCTTTGAGCCGGCGTCTTGACTGCGTCTGGGCGCACTTCTTGTGACTCGATTGCAACGCTGGCGATTCCCGCCCGAGATAGCTCTTCGGTCTTGGATTTCAGCTCGTGGTGCTGTTTTCTTGCATCGAGTACCTCTTTCCACTCATCCGCATTAAATGCGGTGAGCGGAAGGTTAGTGCCAGTGACTGTACAATCCATGCTGGTGCTTGGAAGTAGAGTGCGCGTTCCCGCAGACAACACCGCCGGCGTTAGGTTTAGCGGGGCCGGCACCCGCTCTGCGCAGGGTGAAGTCAATGACCGAAGTGAGTTAATGTCCAAATGAAATCCAGTACTCACAGGTAGCTCCACCGACGTAAACTGTCCACTTCAACACCAAATTCGGGCGTGAGAAGCGATCCAGAACATTCACATAGCGTGATATAGTTGGAGCGCACGTAAGGCGCGTCTGCCTTGCTCGGCCCCTAGCGGCCGAATCCGAGTTGAAAGAGCCGCGTTCTTCGTTTCTAAGCCCACCGCAGAGACGCGAATGCCCGTAGCCGCACCTTCCCAGAATGGGCGCCTTTGTCCGTATATGTGATGGGCCAGCATAGATAGGTAGTGGGGCACCGGCTGGAAAAATTTAGGGCGCGGGGGGGGGGGGGGGGCCTTCAGCCCGGTCAGCCCATGCCTGCCTACGCCACTGGTGCAGAGTGAAATCGATATAGCTCGATCTAAACGCGCCCACACGAAACAGGGCATAATATAATGGTGAGCCAGGATTCCGAATGCACACTTCGTGCGAGATGTCTAGAAAACATTTCACAATCCCTTCAAGAAATTTGTGAGCAGTCCTGTCTTTACTTTATGCAACCCAGCAATTTCTGTTTCAGCGCAGACGAAAGCTAATTATTTCGACATTTTCGCGGCAGTGTTGTTTTCATTCAGGATTGCGCTGTTGTAGTCTACTCAACGAGAATTGTGCTTCCCAATAGATGTATTTGGGACGTAGCGGCCCATTTTATCACTAAGTTTGTGGTTATCCATCGAATGCAGTCCCGTCGTGCCGCATGTGTTGCACATGTATGAAACGACGAGCACGTTTCATTGCCAGCACACTCTACGGAATATTTCACTTTGTTTCATTTTCCTCGACATTGAACGATCGCTTTAACGTGGTAGCGTTAGAGAGCTCGTTCTCCAGAAATACCGCCGTCGGCGTCGGCGTCTCCACGCGTCTCTTGTGAGCGAAAAAAAAAAATCGGCCGTGAGCGAAAAATAACAGCTCCAAAAAAGGACAACTATGTCCATATAGCGGAAAACATATCAAGCAATGTCTCGACTACCATGGCCTCCGAGACGGCGAGCGGGCTCGCCATCTCGGAGGCCATGCACTACAGCCGAGCCTATATGCGGTCTCGTCGGATGGTCTGCATCCACTTTTTTTCGCATTTCATTCTCACAACACCATTAAGAAGTGAAGTACTGCAATTCCCATTTCGCCGACCACAAGGCGACGCTTGTTGCGGTTGGCCGGAAGAGGTCTCCAGAAGAACAAATCTAACAGCTGCCGGATAGTTGACGCACGAAGGACGACAGAATGTGACCATTTACGAGTAAAAGTGTCACGCCTACGCGCAGTTCACAATACAGGACCGTGTGACTACATCACTGTACAAAATTTTCGTGAGGTTGATATAAAAATGTTAAATAGATCGAAAACCTCTACCATTACTACAGATACGTCGCGCGCGCGTGTGTGTCTGTCTGTGCGTGCGTGTGTGTAACAACACACATTAATAAGTGTGAACTGAGTGGTTGAAGTGCACACTAGGGGCCGGATTTCGCTATCGCGTTCAACTCTTGAAGGCGAAGCTTAAGGGTCCCCCAATTTTTTCTGTGACACTGTTATCTGACGCGGCTCGAAAATTCAACCCGTCGAACATCCACAGATATATCGACGTTTTTGGTCAATTTTTTATCACTGGCGCCGTAAAGGAAGGCATGTGAGAGAAAGCTCAAAGATGGACGTATCGGAGGTCCGCAGAGGCGTCGGTGGGGCGAGAGACGGGAACGCAGGCAGCGGGCATCCTATTTTTCGCCTGCCGCTGTGGTCAGAGAATCGCTGGAGCTTTCATCATCTGCGAGTTTGCGGAAACCGCGCCTTGACAGCAGAGGCGACGCTTGCACAGTGGCCCCAAATGGGCGTGCACATTAGGCGGCGACTTTGGAGACGACACGACGCCGACACCTAAGGTCGCCCTGGCGCGCCCCTAAGTGCTTGAACAAAGGCAACGGAGCGTCTCCGGCATATAGCAGTCGCCGTGCAATGTAGTATGGAGAACTGCCCGTCGGGCTCGCACACCTGACCGGCCACAAAAGAACAACTGCCGACAGACGCGTCTTTTCACCGCACATTTCCGGCGTGAAGGCGCCTAGCTTGCACCTGGAGTGTTTCGGAATGGAAGCGGTAGTAGCTAACACTCGTTACGATAATCTGCACACTTGTGTCGCAGGTTAGGCTGTCCGACGTCCTCTCCGCGTGTCAAGTTTTGTGTATGTTTATGTTTTGCTTTTTATATTAAATGCGAAGCATTTTTTAGCGAACTTCGGCGAGTTTGAGCGTATCTATCTATCTATCTATCTATCTATCTATCTATCTATCTATCTATCTATCTATCTATCTATCTATCTATCTATCTATCTATCTATCTATCTGGCCACCTGCGATTTTGTGCTCTCCTGACCGTTTCGCTAATCTTATCTTTACGAAAATTGGTATGCCACATCATGACTACATGACGAACATAAATGACAGGCCATAACATGAAAATCATGTCATGCATGTCATGAGATGCATGATTTACATGCCACGGTCTTAGGGCTCTCCTGGCCGTTTCGCTAATGGGATGTATGCGAAAATTGGTATGGCACAACATGACTGCCTGACGAACATAAATGGCAGCTCATAACATGAAAATCATGATATGCATGTCATGAGTGGCATGATTTACATGCCACGGTCTTAGTGCTCTCCTGGCCGTTTCGCTAATGGGATGTATGCGAAAATTGGTATGGCACAACATGACTGCCTGACGAACATAAATGGCTGCTCATAACATGAAAATCATGATATGCATGTCATCAGTGGCATGATTTACATGCCACGGTCTTAGTGCTCTCCTGGCCGTTTCGCTAATGGGATGTATGCGAAAATTGGTATGGCACAACATGACTGCCTGACGAACTTAAATGACAGGTCATTACATGAAAATCGGGACATGCACGTCATTAGCGGCATGATCTACATGCCACTCGTTTCCTTAAAGGGATGTATACTAATATTGCTATGGCACAACACGACTGCATGACGAACGTAAATGACAGGTCATAAACTTAGAATCATGACATGCGTGTACAAACGGCATGGTTTACATGCCACAGTCTTGGTGCTCCTGTGGCCGTTTCGTTAACTTCATATGTACCGAACTCGGTATAGGGAGACAACAATGGAAATCCATTTTACGTTCCTTATGCGTGCTTCGCATTTCCTTGATTCCCACTGCACGTGGGATCTGCCAATTTTTTGGGAGAGGAGCTTATACTGGATTGTACTATGGAGGCGGGCCTCAAACAACAGTCGCACGGCGGGTTGGAATGGTGAGTTTTCTACTGGTGACGTTGCCATACACAACAATTGGGTAAACTCCCTGGCGAGGCAAGGCTGTCCGGGAAAAAAAGTCGTCTCGGGGCCAGGGACGTGACCGAATTTTCGAGATTTTTATTATTATTTTTATTCTTATTTATTTATCAATACTGTAAGCCCGAAGGCTCACACAGGAGTGGGCATACAAGTAGTACTGCCAAAGCATGAATTTAAGAAAATCGTATAAGATCAAGAACGAGACACAGAAACACTTGAGTACAGAACACAGGCTGCGTTAGAAAAAAAGAAAATAAAAGAAGGAAGCGTAGTTGGTTTACAAATCGGGCTATCAAAAGCCAAATGACTCAGATAATCAACAAACGACGCAGTGAGCTTGACATATAATGACAATCAACAGCACGTGCGTGCGAATGAGCATAAGATAAAGAATCAAACAAGAAGACAAGCTGCGGCTGGAAAAAGAAAAGACAGCCAACACATAGATACTCTGCACGTGCGGAAAGTTTGACGGCATGCTTCACAATGTAATCATGGTTCCTATAATGACTCGATATGCAACTCGAGTGCCGATACAAATGCAGCCACAGATTGCAAACAAACCACATCAGATGGAAGCGAATTCCATATATCTATTGTTGAGGGAAAAAAAAGAGCATTTTAGCGTGTTACAACGAGAAATAACTGGCTCAATGCATTAAACATGGTTCGTTCTACTAGAACGACGTCCAGCCGGCCCCAATTGTCAGATCGTGATAAATTAGATAAAGAAATCTTCCTCCGACAAGCAAGCCCGCTTGGCTGCGAAGCGCGGTTACACTGTCATGCCTGGAATATTTTGTGTAAATAAACCTGATGGCCCGTTTCTGAATCTTTTCCAGTGCAAGGCATAAATATTTTTGATGAGGGTTCCGTACTATGCTGCCGTATTCCAATATGGGCCTAACAAGAGTTTTATAAGCGGTTCATTTTACCGAGGGGGAAGCCATCGCTAGCTTTCTTCTTAGGAATGCAAGTTGTTTAAACGCACAGACGTTACTTATATGAGACTCGAAGAGAAGTAGTGAGATTCCGTCATGTTTCGGAGGAAGAAGAAAGCTTCGTTTGCCATTCCTCTCCAGCCTGGCCTCACATGATGCTGGCAAGCTTTAAGGGTGAGGTAGCGAGGTTGCTGAAAGCAGGGTACCCTGACCACGTACTGACAGCCGTGATGGAGTCGCTTTTGCAGAAACTCAAGGGAAGGAAGAGGCCTCGGAGACAAGAACGGCGCGACCCTACATGCATAGGGTGTCTCATAAACTGAAAAGGGTTGGCAACAAGTACGGAGTGCCGATTGTCTTCTCCACCCCACAAAAATTGGCCAAACTGTGCCCTAGGGTCTGCGGCAAGGTTCCTCACGGCTGTGGAAAGAAGCACACGGAGTCGGATGGACGATGTTCCACCGGCGCTGTTTACGGAATACCGCTATCGTCTGGAAAAGTGTACGTGGGTCAGGCGGGCCGCTGTGTTAACCAGCGCGCCAAGGAACATGAGCGCTCATTACAGGATGAGCCAGCGAGGTGCCTAAACCTGCCCGCCCATTGCAGCAATTGCCCGGATTGTGAGCCACGACTTGATAGAATAAACATTTTAAGTCGCAGTAAAGACCAATTGGCCCGCGAAATATCAGAAGCGCACTTTATCAAGAAGAAGGGCGACACATGCATCAGCACCACATCTATCTGCTTGCGTGACTGCGAGATTGGATTACTAAATAAGGGCTGATAGATGTATGTTTTTTCATTGGCCTCGCGCATGCGCTCATTGTCTACATTTGCTATAAAGGGACACTTGTGTGGTTTTAATAAACATAGTTGGAGTAGCGCCCATCCTGTGTGTTTACCGTAGTGTCTGCGTCTAAAAAGTAGCGCTGAATATTTCAAGCAACATATTACGTTACACACCAAGTGTAAATTGTATACTTTAATTATGTTCGTATAATAAATTCCATGTTTCGTTAACTTAATTAAGCCGGTTGGCTCTTTTCATCCCGGCTCCAGCACAAAATCGGTTTGGTTTAATGGCTTTGATATGTGTAGCCAAAGCGGGTGAGCGAGTATTGTGGTCGTAATTGTGAGGCATTTCGAGCGGAGTCGTAGTGTAGTTTTGGTGATTGAGTGGTGTTTCGTAAGGTGCACAACTTCCTCCACCTTTCTGCGTAGTAGGGACATCTCAGCCATGTAACGAAGCGCCTATAACATGGCCGTGTTATACAGCAGAACAACCCTCCTGTAATTATCATTCTGTCGTGTGCAAATGGGAAAGCTAACCAACGCCTGCCGTTTATCTACTAGAACAAAGAAAGAAAGAAAGTCTCGGGCTGCGCAGGAGGGTTATCTGAAAACACCGGTCACTCTTTCACACATGCCTCTTCCGTGTCCTTCCACCTCCTGACAAAACTTGAGTACGTGCCATGCGTGCAGCAGAAAACAGAATCGAGAACTAAAATGAAACTAAATGGAAAATTACAAAATGCAAGTACTGTAGGGCTGAAGCCTAAATTTCCTATAATACAGAATTTTAATGCAGCGTATTTTCCTTTCTTAGCTTGTGCATTAAAGTCCTGGTGAACTTCCGAATGTCGCCACTCTCGCCGAGCTACTTATAGTATGTTAGACTAGCATAAACAGTGGTGTCAAAATCACATATGAAATTTACTGCTCCGAACCTGTTCGTGAACCGATGCAATGTGGCGGACCAGTTCAAAACTATGTATCCGAACCGGAACTGAAACGGAGCGTAGTGGTACGCGTTGAACACGAACCCGAAGCGAACCCGTATATATTGCCGCTCGACACCCATATATATATATATATATATATATATATAGAGAGAGAGAGAGAGAGAGAGAGAGATGGGGGGGGGGAATTGCCACCTACGTGTAGTGGGTCGAGTGCAAGACTGGCGCCAGCGTAAACGAAGAAAGCTGACTGTGCGCTCTCCTCCGCTCGAGAGCCAGCCCCTACGGACGCGTTTTGCCGAAGCTAGCACCTCAGCTACTAATAAAGCCTCCAAGTACCTCTGGAAGCTCGTGTCAACTGGCGGAGGTGTCGGGTAACCATCGCGATGCTTGCAGACCCCTCCAGGGAGCCGCACTACAAGCCCAGTATCAATCAACACTCCTGCGCACCGGGCCAGCCGCAAAATCAGGGGACTGCCTCCTGAGTGCTTCCGTTCAAACCACCTTAACAAGTAGGGCGTCAAACCGCTACACGCTTGAAAGCCCACGGGTCCCGACGACATTCCGCGGCACAGTTTTCGAGGATGTCGAAGACTGGTTGGTCGACTTGGAGCGCATGGCCGCCTTTAATCAATGGGACAGATGCGGTAAAGCTCAAATGCGTCTACTTTTACCCGGAGGACGGTGGGCACACCTGGTTTAAAAACCGTGAGGAGCAGTTGACATCGGGGCTCGAATTTTGTCGCCGGATCCTGCAGGCTTACATTAGTGCATGATCACGAACGAGCGATCCAAGCCCGCGTGCCAGACAAAACGGTGACCACATATGTCGAAGACATGACGCGCCTCTTCAGACGAGCTGATCGAAGAATGACGAATGAGAAAAAGAGACGTCATTTGATGCGCTGGTTTAGCGTGGAGCCCTCCCAAGACGGAGCTCTTGGCTGGGGCCGTGACTACGGAAAAGATGCTTCTGCTGTGGTTCAGTTTGTATGAGCGAGCAATATGTCCATCGCTGACATTTTGACGGCTATCGGAAGCAACAGTGTCTACCTGCGGGAACTCATCCGTTCGATAGTGCGCCAATGGTTGCAAACGGCCGCCACGACACCTACATTGTAAGCAAAAATTAGCCGAGATGGGAGCTTTTACCAGCACGTCAACCGAAAAAACTCATGCCCCAACCATTTATTCCGTCATAGCGGAGTGAATACGGCACATGACATCATTTTACCACCATTGCTAAGTGACGGTGCATAAAAACGACACGACCTTACTATACTACCCACACGGAGTTTCAGTTCACGTGGTCCCAACCTCCACATGGGAGTTTTTAACAGCCATCTTCGGTTGCGACGCCCTTGCGGCGGTGTGACGTGTGTGTGTGATGCGCGCTCGCGCGTCTTTTTAGTGCTTCCGTGCGATGCTCCAGTGCATTGGTTGGTTCGACGAATCGTCGGTGGGAGTTGAATCTGTGCGTGCTCGCACGTGTGTTTAGTGCGTCCAAGTGAAGCACCACTTCGTTTTTTTAAACGAGTCGTGAGTGCGCAGTGAGTTTGCAACGGCCGATCAGTGTTCTGTGTAAACGTGTCAACTGGTGACCGCTCTGCTCCTCCAGCCAGAAGCCGAATGCCGCACATCGACCAGGCGACCACAGTGATGCGCGAATCGGAGATATTTTGTTATGAATTGGCTGAGGCACCACCACCCAGCGAGTGTTGACGTGGTTTTAGGCTTCCTAAATTATCAAGATTGTAGGCGCACAAACCAGGATTATCGGAAAGCAAACGTCAAGACTATCGACCGGAAGGAGAAAGGACCAAAAGGATGCCAAATTTGCCCAGGTAGATCGAATATTAATAAAATTATACAAGGAATCGTCCCGGACCGGGCTTAGCTGGCTTCAGCAAAAGCTCCTACATGGACGTAAACATAAACTCCCATATAGGTACCCGCAAGAGCTTCGCGATGGATGAAAACACATACTTACTCCCATAGGTAGCCGCAAAAGCTCCTCGATGGATGTAAATATTACTCCCAACAATCCATGCATAAGCTCTGGTCAAGCGGAGTAAACCTTTTACTCCGCATGACCGGAGTATATTAAAGGGGTCGTGGAAAGAATTTGGAGATGCCGGTTTCTAATCTTAACTGCTTCAATACGCATTCGACAAGCCGATTCCGAAATATTTCGGCGAAATATCCAGCGCACATTTAACAACGCCCGTTTTAAATCTCAGCTTTCTTGCGCTCCCGAAACGACTATGCGACACTACCGCCCGGCGTGGTACTATTTGGTGACGTTGAGTTAAGATATCTTTAAGTTGAAAGGCACTGTGAACTCGCGTTTGCTCTAAAGGAATCGATTTACTTGAAAGCTAGAAAGGAAGAAAATACTTGGAAACCGTGCGGTGCCACCATTCGGAAGAAAGGCGGCAGCACGGTTTGTTTTCCCATGGCCTCCGAAGGCGCGCCAGTCTCGGAGGTATGACGGCTACTAAGATGACGTCATCTGCAGAGTTGAGGGGAACGCGCGCAGTGAAACCGAAACCGCGTTTTTTACCGCTCTAAATCAACGCACACGGTGCAACGGAACAATGCATATTGTTGATTGGAGGGTCAGGATCCCGAACACGCACTTAGTACAAAATGTTGAGAAAGCGTTTCACGACCCCTTTAAACTCTTATCGGGGAATGCGCTAGAGGACAAGTCATTTACTCCCACCTCGGCTAATTTTTGTTTACAGTGTAAGCCGCGGTGAACTCTGTTGCGAGCGCGTCATCAGAGACGAGCTGCAACGGGCCCTCCGTGAGCATTGCCTCACGACTCAAGCATCAACAAGCGAGTACCGTCGTACGCGAAGTTTTTTTGTTCATCACGCGCAGGAAATGCAAATCACAAGAGGATGCAAAGGTGGCACTAGTCAGTTCGGCAATAGGCAGGGCCGACGTCCGTGGCCAATCAAAAAGTAGCCGGCCCGATCTCGTTTTTCGCAAGTGGCTGTTTTGCCGACCATCGGCGACTGGTCGGCCAACGGTTTCGAGCCGACGTCATGGTTTCCGGCTGTCCACACACGCGGCCCGAGCACTTGCCCACGACGGCCACTGCCCTTCTGGGTTTATTCATTGCTAAATATGGGGAATTAATGCAAGCCTATATTACTTTGAGCTATTTAATGAAATAAGCAATAGACCGTCCGCTTCGACTCATGTTCGCAGAATTCTTGAAGCAAATATTAGGAAGTAGAAAAGGATTTCGCTTTGAACGCTTCAAATGACGAGAAGTAAAAATTCTTCTTGCAACAAAGAATTTCATTTGCGTTCTCAAAAATAACTAACCAGGCCCACTTGTATTTCCTCACAGATCGCGGCTGCAAAATTGACGATGATGATGAAAAAATGATGATGATGAAAGTGTGCGCAGGCTTAAAATGGAACCATCTTGCGTACGACAGGGAAAATTGGAGGTCTCGCGGTGGACGTAGAAGGATGGAGGTCGCAATGATTTTTCCGACTAAGCGATTGTCTAAGGTATTTATGAGTACGCAGCGCTTGTACTTCTTTTAGGGGCGAAGCTCCTTAGGGCGTGGGTCTGTACATCCCATGGTGTTCATTGGTGATGTACGTAGCCACGTCTACATTTATGAAAAAAAAATTCCGAAAGTTGTGTCCTCTACTTGGATTCGATCCCAGGCTCTCGGCGTGGCAGTCGAGCGTTCTACCACTGAGCTACGCCTGTGGTTGAAAAATTGTCGCTAAAAGACCTAAACAGGTATAATGTCTCCCGCGGAATCGCATTAACAAACGTAATGTTACGTTGAAAAATAGTAATGCACCGCTACAAGACGCGAAAATGGATTGTATAACGAGGTCGAGGCATCATTTGAAAGAACACAGAGCTGCGTGCTTTGTAGCTTTGAACCCATTACGGAGGCACTGGTAATTATGGCGTAGTGGGTACTTCCCTACTTGTCAAAATGATAAGTTATGGCGCAGGAGTACGAATACAGTGTTTCTCACGCCTTTACATGATGATCGAATGGGCGATTTACGCGAAAGATTCACGGTTTACCGATGATTCCCTCCGGAGCTTCGCCCACTCATCATCATTCACCCCGTGGATATGCTGTGATTTTTTTTTTCAACTTATTCACGGTCTCGTTTTTGAGCGCGTCAGTTGTAGCTATATCCACTGAAATTGGCTTATATAAATACATGGATGCATATTTCCAACCTGTCCACGGCCACTATCTCGCGACTCCAGCTTACGGTTGTTTCATTAGCTCTTTACACCGCATGTATAAAAAAGTTTAATGAAAACAGCAAAACACAAGTAGTGGGAAACTTATGAGTGCAGGTTATGTACGCATTAGAGCAGTACTGTCAGGAGTGTTTGAGTTAGCATAATTAAGCCATAAGTGCATAACGTGTTAATTTTTGCCGTCCTAAATGATTCGTGAGCTGGTTTAGTGTTAAGAACAGGTTCACGGACCGTTATAGATTCTTATTTATGCGTACCTGAATTTAGCCTGAGCGAAATGGAATGTGCTGGAATCTGAACCCGAATTGAATTCGTTTTAGGGGCGAAGCTCCTCTTAGTCTAACCTTGTCACGCGTCAGGCGTCAGGCGTCAGTCGTCAGTCGTCAGGCCGTCAGGCGTAACCCGCGTGCCTCCCGGCGCGTGCCTCTCTCTCTCTCTCCCGGCGCATGCCTCCCGGTGCGTCCCTCTGCTCTCTTGTGAGAGAGAGAGAGACAGAGAGAGAGCGAAAGGCGCGCGTTGGCTATGGAAACGCTCTTTCTTAGAGGAACGCTGTACCAGCTCGCAAAGAAGCGGGTTCGATCCCGGCCGCGGCGGTCGCATTTTCGATGGAGGCGAAAATGCCAGAGGCCCGTGTACTGTGCGTTGTTAGTGCACGTTAAAGAACCCCAGGTGGTCTAAATTTCCGGAGCCCTCCACTACGGCCTTTCTCTCCTCTCTATCTCTTTCACTCCCTTTCCCTTACCCCTACGGACGCTTAGCCGTGCTCCCTACATGGGCTGCAGAAATTAGCGTTGTCAGTGCACGTTAAAGAACCCCAGGTGGTCTAAATTCCGGAGCCCTCCACTACGGCCTTTCTCTCCTCTCTATCTCTTTCACTCCCTTGCCCCCACCCCCACGGACGCTTAGCCGTGCTCCCTACATGGGCTGCAGAAATTAGCGTTGTCAGTGCACGTTAAAGTACCCCAGGTGGTCTAAATTTCCGGAGCCCTCCACTACGGCCTTTCTCTCCTCTCTATCTCTTTCACTCCCTTTCCCCCACCCCCACGGACGCTTAGCCGTGCTCCCTACATGGGCTGCAGAAATTAGCGTTGTCAGTGCACGTTAAAGAACCCCAGGTGGTCTAAATTTCCGGAGCCCTCCACTACGGCCTTTCTCTCCTCTCTATCTCTTTCACTCCCTTTCCTCCACCCCCACGGACGCTTAGCCGTGCTCCCTACATGGGCTGCAGAAATTAGCGTTGTCAGTGCACGTTAAAGAACCCCAGGTGGTCTAAATTTCCGGAGCCCTCCACTACGGCCTTTCTCTCCTCTCTATCTCTTTCACTCCCTTTCCCCCACCCCCACGGACGCTTAGCCGTGCTCCCTACATGGGCTGCAGAAATTAGCGTTGTCAGTGCACGTTAAAGTACCCCAGGTGGTCTAAATTTCCGGAGCCCTCCACTACGGCCTTTCTCTCCTCTCTATCTCTTTCACTCCCTTTCCCCACCCCCACGGACGCTTAGCCGTGCTCCCTACATGGGCTGCAGAAATTAGCGTTGTCAGTGCACGTTAAAGTACCCCAGGTGGTCTAAATTTCCGGAGCCCTCCACTACGGCCTTTCTCTCCTCTCTATCTCTTTTACTCCCTTTCCCCCACCCCCACGGACGCTTAGCCGTGCTCCCTACATGGGCTGCAGAAATTAGCGTCCTTTCCTAACCGAACCACGATCATCATCATCATCACCCGCGAGAGACAACGTTTGCGCAGGCGGCGTCTCCTAGCGAGTTTCTTGATTGAGAAATACCGACTGCTCGCGTTGGAGAAGCGTTCACCGGCAACCCATATATATATATATATATATATATATATATATATATATATATATATATATATATATATATATATGCACTGGATCTTGACTTGCAATGAAGTGCCTATGGGACATTTCACTTGTGCATAGTTGAACCATGAGGATTCGTAGCGTGGGCGTTAACTAAATTAATACGTAACTCGGCACGATCTACGATGAACATCCGGAGCTTCGCCCACTCATCATCATTCACTCCGTGGATATGCTGTAATTTTTTTTTCTTGCGGTTCGACATGCTGGTATCGCCGAAATGCGCCGCCCGCTGGCGCGAAAATGTAGCTTTATTTTTGCAAGTATATGCAGAAAAGATAAGCACGGACGAAATTAACTACGCTTCATAACTTTTCAAGACTGATGCATAAGCGGTTTTTTTTTGCGTTTTTTCCGAAAAGTTTGCATTACTTTGAGAACGAAAGAAAATTGACGGCAGATCCACGAGGTGAATGATGATGAGATTGGGCGAAGCTCCTGGAAGTAATCATCGGTTAAACCGTGAAATTTCTTCCGTTAATTCGCCCGATAAAAATGACGTGAAACGATTGATTAAATGTTTTATCAAACTTTTATTGCTGGTTTCCGTTGTCCTTTCATTATGACCGCTTTGTGGTCGGTGAAATGTAAGCTAAGTGGTTCTTGCACTGGTTGCAGATGAAAACCATTGCTTTACCTGGCGTCTTTCGTTAAGCAGCTGGCGTCTTTTCGTTTTGCTTTAGAAACATCTGGCGTCTTTCGTTAAGCAGCTGGCGTCTTTTCGTTTTGCTTTAGAAACATATGGCGTCTTTTCGTTTTGCTTTTAGAAAACATCTGGCGTCTTTCGTTGGTTTATTTCATCAATCAACGGCGTTTTGAACAAAATTTTTATTGTTTAATCACGCACAGGAGAAATCTCACCAGGCACTACCTTGGAGGTAAACAATGGCTGCTACTGGGAATGAGAGACCGCAGAAGTCGGCTTTTAACACTTCTACTTCTACTAACGTTTCCTACTGGAACATGCCAATGGCTGCTAATGGGGAATGAGAGACAGAAGAATTCGGCTTTTAGTTAACGCGCACGCTGCGAATTTTTTTTATTGTTCAACAACGCACAGGAGAAATCTCCCACCGGCACCACCTTGGAGGTCAAAGCGTAAGACTAGTTACGCACTACGACTACGACTACGACGAGGGACGAACGGGTGCCGCTTTAAGGAGCTTCGCCCCTAAAAATATGTGGGACCAGCTACGCATTCCTTCATCAGTGGTCACCAACAATATACATCTAAAGAAGCCAGTGCTCTGGTAACGGAACTTTAAGCCATTCATAACGACGCCCTGAAAGACGCCATCTCTAAGCTACCTACACTTGAGCGACTATACAAGAACTTAAAAAGGTGCACAAGGCAATGGAAATCTGCGAAGCCATACACGCCCTAAATCGCACGACAACTACGTGCGTCAAGGTACACTGGGTACAAGGACATGCTGCGAACCCTCACAACATTGCTGCCGACCAGGCGGCACACTGTCCTCCCAATCCACATTCCCCTCCCAGCCCTCACCTCCCTCTGCGCCCGTAAGAACTTTCTCCGGCAGGACACGCGTGCTCTTATCCCGCCGTGTGACTGTCTGCTCCCTCCCCCATCACCTTACTGGGACGGAGGAAGTTGTGCTTAGGAGACCGGCAGTAATCTCTGCGTGTAACTGGCACCGCTTTTGTGATACGTGTCCGTATTGTTCTGTTCCCGTGACGGACATGAACATGCATCGTCTCGTCTCCTTCAACAAGCCGGTCTCCGATACAGTGCCTCGACCAGTTATCATCATTGGATACATGACAGCAGATATCACAAAACATTCATACACAACACAGGACTTGCACTACACATTTAACACAACACACCATACAGTATACCTTACGGGCAAGCCAATTTCGCAATAAAAAAAAAAGCTATGCTACCTTCAAACCATACAGCGCCTTTAAATATACCAGACTATGAAACCACAAATTCTGTCCTTATTTAAGAACATCCGAAATAGCCACAAAACAATATTCACAGAAGAAAACGAGCAACACACGCTGACCTGCCCGTATCCAAGTGCAACGACACGAATTTTAAGAAGGAACTGTCATCCCCCTTTTTCTTTCAGTAAACACTTTCAGTAAAACAAATGCGGAACGGGTTTGGAAATAATGTGAACAGAGTAAAATAGTTTATGCTCATTTATAGTAAATGGTGGATGGGGAATGCGATACACATGAGCTAGAGCAACAAAAGAAACCCGAAGACATGCTCATACGGAGGAAGCAAATCACAGACAGCCTTAACTAGAGAGTTGGTCCTTGCGTTTTTTCTTTCGGTAATTAGGTCGTGTCACATGGCCCCTGAGAACCTCGGTAAATTTGTGCGTCTGCGCCGCCATAACATCGCCGCATGACAATGAACGCGCGTTCTTACCAGGGGATCACGCATTGGGACGACACTTGTGGCTTCAATTCTGTTACGCGGCGACACTCCCTCTTCATTTTTTCACCTGCACACATGAATGTACTGATACGTGCCATAAAGGCAGTGTCGCATGCATGCTTTCTTATAAAAATACGCGCAAAAGAATAAATATGACGGGGAACACCCCCTTACCTAGAAGTCGAAGGGCAAGCCAAGCGAGTGCCGATGGAGGCGAAATGCTACAAATCCGTTCACTGTGCGACGTCGTCCAGCTGGTAGAAATTATCGCAGACCGCACTATGGCGTGTCGTGGAGCCTCCCTATCTTCAAGGGTTGCAGAGTTAGTGTTTTCCTGTGCACAACCACTTTGTGTACCGAATCGAGCTTGCCAGTGTGCGCACCGCGCTTGCAGCTTCTTGCCAGGAGCTCGCAGAAGACCGAACACGAGGCTCTCGCACAACACAAATGTAGACGTTTCCACAAATCGCCCGTCTCCAGCAGCTTCCGAATGCCACGCACGCGCCCACACAAGCACATACAAACGCACGCACATACGCGCACACAAGGATGAAAACTAAAAAGAAAACACCGCGCGCGAAACGTCCCGAAACGAGAGAGAGCGAAGTCGTGCATCAACAGGGGGGCGAACATTTGTGGTTCGACGCAGCGGGGAGGGGCGGGCGGTGGGACAGCTACTAAAAAAAATCACGCGCCTTTCTCTGCTGCCCTCCGTGTCTCGGTGGAACCGTGCGCATTATGAGCGACGCTGGGGATGAAGCCATCTGCTTGGTGTTCTTTTGGACCCATGTACGAGACGGTTACTCTGCCTTGGATTCGTAGTCGCTACATGTTTCTGATTCTTTTGAGTGGTTGCCACAGCATCATGATAATGCAAAATACGTTTGCGGCGGTGTTTTTTGCCAGTGCAAAACTTCGTCATAGCGTAAATTGTACCTGTGCACGACCGCTTCGCCTTATACAAACAATTCTCCTGCTGAGGAACGGCTGTCGTCTATTCGCTTCTTCAACTCGTCGTCCCTTACAAACCCTGCAGTAAGGAAAAGCAAGATAATAGGTGTATTTACCGGGAAGGGGTAGATGGTCACTACAGATCCACAAATGTAGGTGGCTGCATGTGTCTAAAATACTTGGCGCCGAACCATTTGTAGCCTGATATACCGGGCGCGCTCTTTCTAGCGCGCTTTGCACCGACTTTATTTTATCGTGCTCGGTGCTAAAATATCCTGGTGTAACGGTTCGGGCTCAGTACGTGTTGACTGTTTCTTTATGGGACCAATGATTGTCATTTCTGTGATCTATGTTACTCTGGGCTCGCAACAAAAATTCGGAGAATACAAGCTGCTACTCTAACCGAAAACGTGATCGCATGCCGGCACCCTTGCCCTCTGTAGGCAAGGCGAACAGGCAAAGCTCCGATGGCTGTGAAATGAAAAAAAAAAAAAAGCGCAGTCAGACACCGCACTCTGCCGAGAATGTTTGGCCGACGCACAGACGAGCTCTCTGGCAAGCACAAAAGCGCGCGCTCGGCGCTGCAGTGTTTTGCGACCTCGTGCCGCCGTCGGTGGCCAAGCTAGCGCCGGTACAGTGCGGCAGACGTGCCGCTGTGGTCGGCAGCCTATGCCCGTCCGTGTACTACCCGTGCTCTTACGGGAACTATGCGGCGAAGAACTTGTAGCCGAGCGAGGACAAACATTGGCCAAAAGGCGATGGTCAGCCAAGTTTGGTTGGGTTCTAGCTAAAAGCTATCCTACTCTGTTCCATATGATGAACTTTTCGTCAGTGTTTCTGAAGTTATAGACTCATAGGTGTTCTTCGCTTTCAGAATGAGTGTCTCATCGCCGTAGAATCCCTTCATGAGCTTCTGGCTTCCTACCTGGCTTCCACCATTGTCAACTTTAAGAGTAACACTTACATACAAAAAATAGGTATCTGTATCGGTTTGTGTGTGGCGCCCAGTCTGTGCGAAATTTTCCTAGCCAAATTTGACCGTTTGCTACAGCTGAAATTGAACCTGGACTACGTTTTCAAATTACACAGGTATGTTGACGATTTAGTTGTTATTTTATCTATTCCGCGTAACGTGCCTAGCCCTGCGGTAGCGGGGCAAGTTTTGAATAGCTTCAAGGCGTACACGCGTTCCTTATCTTTTACGATGGAACTTCCCGACAATGATACGCTGCAGTTTTTAGATTTAGCATTGTGTCTAGTGGTACGAGTGGAATCACCTGCCTGCGTCACTAGTCGCTATCAGAGACGCAGATCGTTTCCGCAAAGCACTAACAGACACACTATAAACCTGCATCAATTTGTCTCGCTACCGCATTTGCTATTTGTTGTTTGGATACCACTTATTTCTATCCCAGGCCCTTCTTTTCTCAACATTTCATTATGTTGCTTTGTTACTTTTTGCTGGTGCTCTTGTCATTCCTGTAAATCGATAGATTAATTTTTCCTGCCTCTACCTGTATAATTATTTTTTGCATCGCTATTTACACACGAAAGTACATCAATCTTTTCTGGTCTAAGTATACATTGTCACTCACTGTTACCGCTACTGTCATTTTGATCTTGCGTGCTTTTTTCTTTTTTTGCCAGCTGATGTATAAGCATATCTTGTTTGTTACCATTTGTGTTCTTTTGCTTAGAGTGCCATACTTGTTTTCAATGTAATATTGTTTTTCCTGTACCTTTTTTTGTATTACACTTAATTAGTGTGTACTGTATTGATTTACTTTAGCCCCTTCCCTCTACAATGCTTCTTGTAAGCCCTGAGGGTATCAATAAATAAATAAATAAATAAATAAATAAATAAATAAATAAACCGTGACGATCACCTTTGCTGGGAATACACGCCACGTTCAAAGAAATCCACTTACCCCATGACTCATCTCACACAAAGTTAGTGAAAAGCCTCATCGTGTCTCAAGTCTGCTTTGACACAGCTTTGAGCTTCAGGTGGCTCGGCTAAAAGCGCGGGGTTCCCTTCTGGTCTGCTGGTAACGGTAGGATCAGCACTATTAAGGCAGCTTAAAGCCTCACCTAGTGCAACATTACTTTAGAAACGAAATAAGTACGTTGTGATGCCATACATCCATACCATTTCTCAAAACCTCCAGAGGAATGGAAAGAAACACGGCGTTGACCTCGTTTTCACTGCTATGAAACTGTCCCGGCTGTGCGCACTGGCAAGCAGCGCGGGCAAGAGAAAGACGTGTGATAAGAGCCGCCCTACGTGCCTTGTACCGCTGACGTGTGTATATTATTCCACTTAGTTGCGGCAAAGTTTATATAGGGCAGACGGGGTGGTGTCTTAACGAGAGGTTAAAGGAACGTGCGTATTCTTTGGGGGCCGTCAACAACGCCGCGGACCTACCAGAGCACTCTAGGAGATGTCGATGTAATGTGCTTCTGTACAACACCAAGGTCACTGGGAGGGCAAAGAATAGACTAGGTAGAGAAATTCTTGAGGCTTATCAGATTAAAGAGTACGGTGATCGCTGTATTAGCGCTCCATCTGTATACATCTGATGGACAAAGAGTTGATATTCTTTGGAATAAGTTTGAACTGACTAGTGCCGCTTTGCACCTTTCATCCTCTTGTAATTTGCTTGTGTAGTTCCTTAGTGCACCTTATGCTACTAAGCACCAACGCATGCTTGGATCTATGCCAGTTTCACACTTTTTTGCCTTTTTTCGCTTCCCTTTTTTGGTTTTTGGGTGTGGTCTGACGGCATTTTGAGACATCTGCACATGCGTAGTTCAGGGTTTCTGGTGGGTGGCTGTATTACATAAGAATAAGCTTAGTTGCAAGTGAGCGTCTTTTCTGTCCACACTTACCCTTCCGAAATTTTTTAGCGCTCTCTTCCCCAAGTAGGATATCTATTAAGTTAACTGAGAAAAGTATGAAAATAACTCATAACACTATGAACGTCGAACAAAGAATCTACAGCAATCGCACTTGGCCTTATCCTACGCCCCGGCGGGGAACACGCCTCCCGCACGCCCTGTAGTCCGTCGCCGACTCCCCCGGCCGCGCTTCCGCTGTCGCTTCTATAGGAAGTGAGTGGCTTGGCCGCTGGACAAAATCGTGTGGACCTGAGCCCAAGCTGGCGATGGGCGTGACTCCCCCCCCCCCCCCCCCCAACTGCAAGGAAAGAGTTCGCTGCACGGGGTCATTTTGGCAGTCTTCCCAGGCGTTGCTCTTCGCCTGCACGGCCGTCGTCGGCCAAGCTGTCGCTGAGAGCTTGGCCGCTGCTGGCCCGCTCACCGCCGACGTTTGTCTGAGTTGCCGCAGTCAGGCTTGGCGATAAGTCACCCGTGTAGTTGGTGTAAACACCGCCTTTCCAGTCGCCAGACTTGCCTCTGCGGTGGGCTCCTCACCTTCCGTGCTTGGAAATCTGGTCTTCGTGGCTTCCATGCAAGGATAGCTGACTGTTCCCTTGTCTGCGGCCACTTTTCGCCGTCGTTCTTGCCGCCTTTAGCAGCGTATCTATTGGTTTCTGTTGCGGCTCGCATTTTACTCCAGCATCCGTAGCAGGCTTCAAAACTTCCCTACCAGCGCCTAGATTCGCCTGTCTGTGTTTCCTTTTCTTCGTCCGTGTTTTTTGCGCTACCGAGTTTGTGTCTAGATTCTCCCCCTCACTGTCATCGTCGTCCATGCGGTAGTTGTAGTCGACATAGACAATCAGGCCCTGCTTGGCCCCTTCCCTAGCGCGTTCGTCCTTTTCAGGCGCCGAATCTCCCGTGGTCTCCCTGTCGACCTCGGTGTCGCCACTGGCTTCTTCACCGCCACCGGCGGCCTTGATCTCGCCACCGAGCCGCATTCGGCCTCCTCGTCGTGCGTCCCAACCTCAGACACTCTATCAGACTCACTGCCAGCTGCTGCCGACGTGCGTCGGTGCTCAAGTAGGGACGCCAGCCGGGTTCGACATATCTTTGCGTCAGCCTCATGAGTGCACCGCTCATCTTCGCCGCATCCGGCCTCTGGCGTAGTCGTTTGCCTCGTGCTCTTCTTGCGGCGGACGACGCGTTGCCCAGCCAGGCTCGCTGTCCATTGTCTATATAGTTCCCTGGCCGCACTTCCGCTGTCGCTTTTATAGGAAGCGACCCAGGCAGCACGCAACATATTGGTTTTATGGCGGCAAAGCACGGCCCATCCACGGCTTAATGTTGCCGGCAGCGAGCCAGTATCGGCTAAGCCGCCGTCGATGACTGGCAATGTCGGGCCCCTATAGCTGCTGCCCCGCCGATATCAGCAAACCGTTGAATTTAATTGGCAGCATGGTGCCGCATATGGCATTGTACTGCCGACAACAGCTAAGCTGATGGCTTCCAATGGCAACTATGGTACCGATTTTGCCATTATACAGACAATATGGGCTGGCCGTTGCCTTTTACTGGCAACATTTTGCCTAGTATGCCACCTTCGAGCCGACATCGGCTGAGCCGATAACTTCCTCCGGCAAATGTGGCACCGATTTTGCCATCGTTTAGGCAATGTGGGCTAAGCCATTACCATTTATTGCCAGCATTGTGCCAAGTATGCCACCTTAGAGCCCACGTCGGCTGAGCCGATAACTTTTTCCGGCAAATATGGCGTCGATTCTGCCGTTCTTCAGCACCGCCTGAGGAATGGCAAATACGGTGCGATATTTGCCTAGAAAGATTATTTCACAGGAAGACGAGCCATTTCTGCCGTCCTGGAGGGAACGTCGACTACGCCGCAGCCTTCCATGGTTCGTATCGGCCGGGCCTTTTTGGAAGCCTGCTGTATATCATAATTGAGATCCGATCGAGACAAGCATGACCGAAATTCACTTGAGAGGTTCGACGTAAGAATCAGATGTTGGGCTTCATATAATCACGTATACGCGTTTCAGTGCCGGAACATAGCGCACGTGTTTTGAGCAGCATATAATATTCTCTTCGCGCACATTGTTTTTCATAAACACGGTGCACAAAAACATGCATATAGAGGAGCTCTTAATATATACATCTATAGGCTGCTTTGCGGGAACTTTTCGAAATAGGCTGGCACAACAGTTAACATTAGCCAGAAGGATCAACAAACATGGTGGAAAATTATCTGACAGCACATGTCAGATAATTAACATTCAGAGAAATTGAACTAGTTCGTGCTTACATCGATCGGCCTAACCACCACTGATATGCTCAAGCAAAGATAAACAGTCGGAAGCGGCGCTATACTACTGACATTTAGCAACCTATGAAAGGAAAAGGCATACGGAGGTAACAGCACAACAGCGAGGAGACAAAAACGGTCTAGCGCAGACTTTATGGTGCGCTGAAGCAGAGATAAGCTCTCGCAACCGGCGTTATACTGTTCACATTTAGCAACCTATGCAAAGGAAGGGTGTACGGAGCTAACAGTGCGACAACGAGGGGGAAAAACATATCTAGTGCTAACTTTATATTCAGAGGATGTTAGCTGTTTTTATGCACCATGAAATACACAGATCCCTTTGCATTGCAACATCAAATGAAGTGCTGTTTTCAAGACTACGACATTTGCGAAAAAGGAAAGAAAAGGAAAAAAGGAAAGCAGTCATATAGCAAGCATTTTCACTTCAAAGGCAGCAAACCAATGCACACACCTACAATTGATACGTAGAGAGCTTTTACTACTACTAGAGTGTATGTTCTACTACAGTGTATGTGATCACACAGCGTTCTTGTGCAGGCGATCTGCGTATTTTATGGCATATAAAAACAGCAAGCATGCACTTGAAAAAATAAATCAGTTGAAAAATCCAAGCTCTCTTCTGTCCCCTAGTTTCTTCATACTGTTGCAGTTGAAGGTCAAGCTAGGGTTTATTTACAGGAGAGCACGGAGCGCTAGGTAGTTGGTATAGCCGAGGCAAGATGGCGCCCAACCGCTAGACGAGATATCGTCCTCGTCGTCTTCCATCCTTGCCTGGCTCATACCTTGATTGCCCGTCTGATACCGTAGCACTCTCCGGCTCACAGACGAAGCCCGTGGGGCTAGTCCAAATCACCAGAAAACAGCAGGATGAAACCGCTTGAGACGCGCGACGTGTGTAACCTGCGTTCGGCTGGAACGACGACCAGCTGACGTTAAACAGGCCACCACGTACGTTAAGTCGCTCAACCGATCGACAATCACGAATGGCCCAGTATACGGGCGCAAAAGCTCTTGGCATAATCCACGTTTATGCTGTGAGGTCCACACCCATAACAATTCCCGTTTTCTGTACAAGACAGACTGGTGTCGGCTGTCATAGCACTCCTTATATCGGTGTTGTGATGCCACGGTACGAAGTCGAGCGATTCGGCGTACTTCTTCCGCAAGGCACAGCGTCTTGGCAACCGAGTACTCGCTGTGGAAGCCAAACGGCAGTATTGTATCAATACTCCTTAGCGATAGACGTGCATACAGCAGGTAAAAAGGATTGTAATCCGTCGTCTCATGCTTTGCGGTATTATAAGCATATGTGATGAGTGGGAGCGCGTCATCCCAGTGTTTGTGGTCGGAGGAGACATACATGGCCAGCATCTTGGTAAGAGTCCTGTTTGTATGCTCTACAAGGCCGTTGGTTTAAGGGTGGTAAGGTGTTGAATGCCGGAACTTCGAGCTGCAGAGACGAAGTAATTCTTCAACGGCGTCCGCAACAAACTGACGACCACGATCGCTAATTATCCCACGGGGGGAACTGTGCCTGAGGATAACAAACCACAGCAAGAATGTGGCAATGCATGTAGCTGTTGAAGATGGTATGGCCGCAGTTTCTGCATAACGGGTCAGGTGGTCTGCACATACGATAACCCACCGATTGTCGTTAGAAGGTCGTCGAAATGGCCCCAAGAGATCAATGCCTACTTGTTCAAACGGCCGACAGGATGGTGGCAGAGGCTGGAGAAGACCCGGAGGAGTAGTCGTAGGGCGCATATGGCGTTGGCATTTCTCGCAACCGCTGACGTGCTGCTTAATAGTGTCTCGCACTTTGGCCCAGTAAAAACGCTCCTGTGTGCGGTTCAGTGTTCTTATGAAGCTTAGTTGGCCAGAGGTTGCGTCATCATGCATGGCACTCAGTACGTCCGGTCGCGGACTCTGCGGAACCACCAGGAGAAAGCGTGCGCCTTTACCCGAATAACTCGTCTTGAAAAGCAGGCCATCTCGTACACAAAATCGACCGGTGGCTTGAGGACGCCGCGCAGCAGTGAAAAGGGGCTCCAGGCTAACATCATTTGCTTGTTCATCCCTGAATCTCGTCGAGTCCGGGAATGTGGGCGAAATAGCAGCAAAACAGTCATCGAAGCTGTCTTCGTCACACTCCGTAGTCGGTAGAGGAAGGCGGGAAGTGCAGTCGGCATCTGGGTAACGACGACCGGACTTGTAAGAGATGACGAAGTCGTCCTCCTGAAGTCGGAGAGCCCAACGTGCCAGTCGACCACTCACATCACAGAGATTCACCAACCAGTATAGAACGTGGTAGTCCATAGCGACAGTTAACGGGCGCCCGTAGACAGGACCGAAATTTGTGAACCGCGAAAACTGCTGCCAAGCATTATTGCTCCGTGACGGTGTATTTGCGTTCTGCCTTACTCAGACATCGAGTGGCATAGGCCACAACGTGCTCAGGTCCGTGATGACGCTGTACTAGCACAGCTCCGATGCCAATTCTACTGGCATCAGCGTGCACTTTTGTAGGCGAGGAAGCATAGAAGTGGCGTAATGCAGGTCCCGATATCAGCTGAAACTTCAGTTGGCGGAACGCCTCGTCGCAAGCCGACGTCCAGTTGAAAGGAAAATCTTTATTGTAAGGCATGCCACATCGGCGAATCTTGGTACGAAGCGACGAAAATACGAGCATAGCCCCAAGAAACTCCGCAGCTCCCGCAGTGACTTCGGTGGTTCGAAGGAACTTACTGCTTCAAGCTTCCGTGGATCGGGCCTCACACCGTTTCTGTCGACTAGATGTCCAAGTACCAATGTTTCAGTCTCTCCAAAGCGACATTTTTTGGAGTTCAGAACCAGACCGGCTTTCTCGACACAAGCAAGGACGAGACTAAGACGTCGGTTGTGCTCATCCAAAGTTCTTCCAAAAATCATATCATCATCCAGATAGCATAAGCAAATTTCCCATTTCATTGCACGGAGGATGGTATCCATAAATCATTCGAAAGTCGCCGGCACATTACAAAGACCAAAGGGTATGGCGCGGAACTCATAGAGGCCATCAAGTGTCACGAAGGCTGTTTTCTCTTTGTCGTCCGGGTGCATTGGTATCTGCCAATAATCTGACCTCAAATCCAGTGAGGTGAAGTAAGCAGCAGAATGGAGGCAGTCGATAACATCATCGATCCAAGGAAGCGGATACACATCCTTTTTGGTGACAGCGTTTAGTTTTCTGTAATCGACACAGAACCCCCATGATCCATCCTTTTTCTTCACTAGAATCACTGGTACTGCCCACGGACTTGAGAACTCCTGAATGACGCCTTTCTGCAGCGTGTCCTTGACCTGTTCAGCGATAACTGTTCTCTCTGCTGAAGACACAGGGTAAGGCTTTTGTCGAATGGGGTGTGCCGAGCCGGTGTCAATGCGGTGGTGAGCACGAGAACGAGGAAGTGAAGCCTGCTTGTTGCCTTGTACGAAATCGAACACAGACACATGTGCCAGAAGAACTCGCGCTAGAGCTTGGCGCTCATCTGAGGGAAGAGACTTGTTTATCATTCGTAGAACGTGCCCTGCAGGAACGGCTGGGTTGGCGTTGTAGGATCGACACTGCGCCTTTTCGCTGAGAGCCATAATGGAACTGTAATTTCCTCAAAAGTGGCGAGTTTCATATTGCGCGGGAGAACAGCAGGCGCAGATGGATAGTTCAAGCCCACATATTCTTCGAACCCTGCACTACACTCACGACAGAACGCAGAATCAGGACGTCGTTCTTGGCGCAGCTCAGAGCTAGCGGTAAAACTTGTGCATCAAATTAAGAATGGTCGGCAGTAGTGGCTTTCACAAAGACACGCGAGAGTGAACAAGGAAAAAGATAATCGGAAACAGCAAAGTACTTTGTCTCTTTCGGAGATGTGTCTGCAATGGTGGCAAGAAGTGCACTTTCCAGACTTATTTCACACGTACCACAATTGACAGAAGTGCCACAATCCTTAAGAAAGTCAATACCGAGAATGACATCATGACTGCAACGCGGTAATACTAAAAATTATGTTTAAAATCTTCCCCGCAGTACAAAACACTTGCAACACAAATACCGAGAAATAAGGCACTCTCCACTGACACCACGAAAGGTCACACCCTCATTCCACGGGAACATAACTTTCCTTCCCAACCTCTCCTTGAACGTCGCACTCATGACGACACCGTAGCACCAGTATCCACTAAAGGTGCGTGTACACTGGCGGAAAAATGCGCGCGGCGCGCCGCCGGCGGACTTCGGCCGCGACACGGCCACACTGCTCGCGGCGAACCGCAGAGGCAACCCCGCGAAATCCCGCCTCCTCCGGGCGAATGAGCGCGAGGCAAGCGAGCGCCCGTACGGGTACGAAACGAGCCTCCGGGAGGATCCGCGTGACTCCGCGATGGAGAGCGTACATCACGGGTGGGGAGGCTCTGATTGGTCTCCTCCCCGGAGACACGCGGCTCGCCGCGAAAAATCGCGCACGGACCGATAGCTTTCGCGGCACGAAAATCCTGACGCGCGGCAATCTCGGAGGCTCGCGTTTTTCCGCCGGCGGCACGCCACACGCGTTTTTCCGCCAGTGTGCATGCGCCTTAACGCATTTCCAGGTATACTATCGACGAAGACATGCACTTTGTTTTTCACCATCAGAAGAGGAATATTTCGCAGAGATCCAGGCTGTCCGGCAACCTCACCTCCATTGGCCGCGTCGGCTAGTTTCCCTACGGCGGTGGTGACGTAAGGCCTCGCCGCAGTGATGGCGAATGGCTTTGTCGACAGGTTGGTTGCGTCAGGCTGCGATCTGAAGCTGATGAGGCACTCCTGTTACGTTGTCCGAAAGCATGTCTGTGTGCTGAGCCTGTGGTACGGGCAGCTCCAAAGTCAGTTTGCCAGTGGTTGTCATAGACGTCGCGATCGAAATTAGTCCAACTTGGTGGTGGACCGTATCTTGTCTTTCGTCGTCTGCAACAATATCGGGAGATGTGACCAGTGGCACCACATCTATAACAAACCGGCGATGTGCGACTCGAGTTGTAGGCCTCGCGGTCAAACGTGGGTTGTTTCGTGTAGTAGTGAGCACGACTTTCTGATTGCCGATGCTTGGTGACGGGTCAGTAAGAGCGCTCGTCGTGTGTCACTTCATCGGGGAAATGAGATCGATGCGGCGGCCGCTGATCGGCAGGATAGCTTAGAGCCCCTGGCATGACAGAAAAAGGGGATGCAGCGGATGATGGGGAAAAGGCACCAGCATTAAATCGGTAAAAAGAAACTGCACTTAGGGTAAAACAAAATGCATGCGCTAAAAGATAAACAAGGTAACGTTATCAACAGTTTCAACGAAATAAAGGTAGCAGAACATCTCTACTCTGAACTGTACAGCTCTCAGACAGACTACAGAACCTTAATAGAAATGGAATCAGAGGAGGACACTGAAATTCCATGTATAAGCGCTGACGAAGTCGAAAAAGCTGCCAAAGGCATGTCCCGCGGTAATGCAGCTGGTGAAGATGGTATAACAGCCGACTTGATCGAAGACGGTGGAGATATTGTACTTGAAAAACTTTCATCGCTCTTCATGAATTGTATCAGGACATGTAGTGTACCGCGCAGTTGGAAAAATGCTAATATAATCCTTATCCACAAGAAAGGTGACGTAAAGGAGTCAAAGAATTACAGACCAATTAGCTAACTCCCAGTAATACACAAGCTATTTACAAGAGTAATTTCTACGAGGATAAGAGAAACAATCGACATTCACCAACCGAGAGAACAAGCTGGTTTTAGGAAAGGTTACTCGACAGTGGACCACAGCCACGCTATCAACCTAGTGATTGAGAAGTACGCGGAATATAACAAACCTCTTTATATGGGGCTTATCGACTACGGGAAAGCATTTGACTCCATAGAAATACAGGCAGTTCTAGAAGCTCTACGTCGACAAGGGATACCTGGCGTATACGTGGAAACCATACACAACATATACAAAGATTGCACAGCCACACTACTTCATGAGAGAAGCAGAGAAATCCCAATCGGGAGATACAATATCCTCGATGCTATTCACTGCATGTTTAGAAGAAATCTCTAAACGTCTAGACTTGGGAGAAAAGGGAATTCGAATAGACGGAGAATATCTAAGCAATTTGAGATTTGCAGACGACATTGTGCTCTTTAGCAATGATGGAGACGAACTACAAAACATAATTGATGACCTAAACAGGGAAAGTATTTAAATTGGCTTAAAAATGAATAGGCAAAAGACCAAAGTTATGCTCAATAGCCTAGCTAAGGAACAGGAATTTAAAATCAACAATGAACCCTTACAATGTGTAAACGAATACGTATACCTGGGACAGTTAATAACAGGAACTCCTACCCATGAAAAAGCTTAATGAGCAAACAGACTCTTTGTCTGTTTGCTCATTAAGTTGTTTCTAACAAATAAAGCACGAGCCCTTGACCCCTTCCCTTTCGTTACCCATGAAAAAGAAATTCTCCGTAAAATACGGATGGGCTGGAGCGCATTCGGAAGGGATTACGAAACCATGACTGGAAAGTTACCGCTCTCACTAAAGCGAAAAGTATTCAATCACTGCGTTCTCCCCATGCTAACGTACGGTAGAGAAACGTGGATGATAAGGAGAAAACTAGAGATGAAACTAAGCAGCACGCAACCTGCAATGGAAAGAAAGAGGGGTAACGCTAAGAGATAAAAAACGAGCGGAATGGATCAGAGAACAGACAGGAGTAGCCGATATTATTATATAAATTAAAAGAAAGAAGTCGACCTGGGCAGGACATGTCATGAGGAGGAAAGATAACAGATGGACAGTAAGAGCGGCGGAATGGATACCAAGAGAGGGAAAACGCAACAGAGGTAGGCATAAGGTTAGATGGAGCGATGAAATTAGGGTGGATTGGAAATCGTTGGGAGAGGCCTTCGTCCTGCAGTGGACCTAAACAAGCTTCACGATTGGTCCAATAAAAACAATTTGTTGCTAAATGAAACAAAAACAAGATGTGTCCTTTTTCAAGCCCTTGGCACAAAGATTGAGCTAGCTGACTATATCACTTTAGGTCCTTACAAAATCGCGGTAGCCAAATCAATTAAGACACTTGGAGTAATTTTTAGTGAACATATATCCTGGAATGAACATATTGAACACATTAGCCTAAAGCTGAGGCGTACGGTTGGTGCGCTGAATCGTTGTCGACGTCTTTTGCCTCTCAGCATAAAGCGCCTTATTTATCAAGCTCTCTTCCATTCCCACCTTAACTACTATGCATTGGTATGGGGCAGGCACGTAGGCAAGGGGGGGCCCAGGGGGGCCCGGGCCCCCCCGAAATTCGTCAAGTCAGGCATCAATGCAGGGGTACATAGGCACAAGTACAAGTAGCGCCGTGCGCATTTAAACAAATGAAAAACAAACGATACTCAAGGAACTCACTAAGAACAGCTACACAAGAGCCTTTATTCCGAAAGCACTTCAATTCCGAAAGCACGGCAATGCTTGCCGAGAATGCAGCGTCCTCCGGCTCCTGAATCAACACCACAACAGAAACACCACACTCTCCCATATGTCCGAGGCGTTAGCGAAACTATCGCCCGTATTCTCAGAAAAGAAGGCATCCGATTGACTCACAAGCCCACGAGCGCATGTTCTCTACATATTGCCGAAGGCCATTCACCGAAAGAGAGAGCCTAAGCCACTGTATACAAATATGTGATGCGAGCTACATCGGCGAAACGAAAAACCTCAAAGAAACATTTCGACAGCACAAGAATGGCCCCTGCAATTTTGCAACAGATCGCAAGCCGATAGCCAAACATTCCCAAGATAGCGACCACCGTATCAATCTTCCTGACACAACGGTCATACCAACTGAAACCAATTATCGGAAACAGTTACTGCTTTGTGACTGCGGAAAAAGGCAGAAAACTTCGCAACGCAGACATTTCAATATATGTAAGACAAGCTTGTTGGAAACGAAATTACCAGAACGAACAAAATGTTGCCATACGGCTTTGAAACCAGAGAAAACACGTTATCTGCCCTTACTTCGTGTGACTTTTCTTCGTCGCATCAGTTATGTTTAGGAAGGTGGTTCGTTGGTTGTGTCGGGTTTTTTGGAGCAAAAGTGACCATGTCTATATTGCCCCAAACGAGGATTCTCATCTACGGTTAGGGCGCTCGGTAGTTGGATTGCTTCAAAGAACTGTGCAAATAATGACAGGACATGCAGAAAAGGATAGCGTTGACTCCAACGGTGGATTCCCTGAGGAATTGTCTTTCTTAATCAGAGGAGCGGTGTCTTTGTTGCTGCAGAGCAAGCAGGCGGTATAATGCGGGCATCATTTATACAGTCGCGTAGTGGCGGCAACTTAGGGAACATTCAGGTGCTTTCTTTAACTGACAGCTGCGCGGCGTGGGAGAACGCATGTGCACGGCTTGGCTTTGCCGCAGACGCAGAATTTTTCCACGAACGGACGGCGGAAGCTAACCGAAGGCTTGGAAAAGGGGGCTTCTGTATGGAATTCTACGGATTCGACAACCCATTAACCCGTTCAATCCCCCTGGCACCTTTGCGAACCCCACCACCCTTTTTCCGCCACCTGTGTCGTGGGGGCAGGTGCCCGCGTGGCGGAAGGAGTAAACAAGGTAAACAAACAGGGTAAACTGCGCTTGTAGTTCTGCGGAAGGGTACTACAGGCGAGCCACGTTCATTCCATAGATAGATGACCTGAAAGCTTCCCTCCAAACGGCGCTTTGCAAACCATCGGAAAACGCTGCAAAGTTTGCAATTCGTGTTGCCAGAGCACGCCTGCAAGGGCAAATTTGAATCTGGTCAGCCGCCCTTCGATTTTTACGTCAGTGATATGACAACAGCACATATCGTTACGCTAAGAGATGGATGGGAAATCTGGAAAACTAAATGGCAAGCCATGCAAGAGGAGGAACCTCCCCGCTCTGCGACAGACGCTTTAACTGAATGCGACAAAGCCCTCTCGCCGAACGTTCACACACTCAAGATATTGGCGACAATCCCAGTGAGTACAGCTGCTGCAGAACGCAGCTTCTCGACAATGAAAAGAGTAAAAACATATTTGAGGCACCGAACGGCTGAAGAGCGGCTTAATGTCCTGGCTCTTATGTCCATTCACCGGATGCAAGTCAGTGTCGACGAAATTATCACTGTGTTTATAGAGAAACCGCGACGCATGAAAATTGCAGCGTGAACCACTCTTTTCGGCCAAGCTGCTTGCTCGTTTTCTTTTCTTTTGCATTGGCTTTTGCTATAATGTAAAACCACTCGCAATGTCATTCTTTAATATTGCTTCCTAAAACGACTTTTAGCTTTCTGCATCTTTTGTGTCTTGAAAGCATCCGTGTTTTGGCTCTTTATGGTTCAATAAAGTTGTTTTCGCGAATATGTCTGTTTTTTTTTCTTTTAGGTATTGCTGTCATAAAGTGGCTCACGTTTTTCTCGAAGGCCTGTAGTTGAGACAAAGTGGAGAAATTCCGTAGAGAAAGCGTCCAACGAATATTTTTTTTTTATTTCCTGAAAATCCGAAAGTGAGCGCCTGATTCCTTCGCATTGCTTTTTTTTTTCTCGCCCTCGTTCCGTCACTGGCTCTGTATGGCCCTTCTTCGTCCAGATTACTTGGTTACAAAGTATTCTTTCTCGTGCACACGCACTAGCTTTACTACAGAGTCAAAAAGCTTGCTTTCCATCTTGGATGAACTCGCTTCTGGGGCTGCATTCCACTCTGTTCTCTTTCTCGTCTTATCATTAAGCGCCTTCTATATTCCCGAGCAAGTTTTTTGAAGCATTGTATAATAATGACCATGCTGTTATTGGTGCTTTTGTCCCCCCTTTATGTAATACTCTGAGAAGGGCCTTTAAGAGTGAATAAATTGTGATGATGGTGATGATGAAGCTTTTGGGGCCCACCCCGAAAAAAAATCCTGGCTACGTGCCTGTTACATGCCACGCGTTTCGTTAACGGGATGTACACGAAAATTGGCATGCAACAACATGACCGCATGACGAACATAAATGACAGGTGATAACATGAAAATCATGACATGCATGTCATGAGCGACATTATTTACATGCCCCGCGTTTCGTTAACGGGATGTACACGAAAATTAGCATGCCACAGCATGACTGCATGAGGAACATAAATGGCAGGTCATAACATGAAAATCACCACGTTCATGTCATGAGCGATATGATTTACATGCCACGGACTTGGGGCTCTCCTGGCCGCCTCATTCATGGGATGTATAAGAAAATAGGTGTGCCACAACATGACTGCATGACGAACATAAATGACAGTTTATAACATGAAAAGTATGACATGCATGTCTTGAGCGGCATGATTTACATGCCACGCGTTTCGTTACTGGGATGTATACCAAAACTGATATGGCACGACAAGACTGCATGACTTTCATAAATGACAGGTCATAACATGAAAATCATGACGTACATGTCATGAGCGCCATGATTTACATGCCACGGTCCCGGCGCTATACTGCCGTTTCGTTAATGGTATGCATACGAAAGTTGGTATGGCACAACTACACTGCATGACGATCATAAATGACAGGTCATAACGTGAAAATCGTGACGTGCATATCATGAGCGGCATGAGTTACATGCCACGCATTTCGTTAATGGGATGCATACCAAAATATCTATGGCACAGCACGACTGCATGACGAACGCAAATGACAGGCCATAACATCAGAATCGTGACATGAGTGTATGAGCGGCATGGTTTACGGGCCACAGCCTTGATGCTCTTGCGGCCGTTTCGTTAATTTCATATGTACCAAACTCGACATAGCGAGAAAACAATGCAAATCCATTTTTCGTACCTTGTGCGCGCTTGGCATTTCCTTGATTCCCACTACACGTGCTGCAGCGTTCAGGATTGTGTGCGCAGACCCATGCTGTCTTAATATCCAATAAACCATCGAAGTTGCTAGTCTCGCTCTTTTGTCCTGTGCTTCACCCTCCAAGCCTGCCGCAATGTTTAGGGGGGTATGTTGAACGTTCATGGAAGGTCCTCCCGTGGAGATCTCCTTAAAAAATATTCAACTCTCTGCCACCCGGAATGAGACCCCGCGAATTATGGCATCGATGAAGGAAAGAATATAAAGCGAGCCAAATGTGGGGTTCCATGATTGGTCTGCCCAAAAGTGTGCATTCTCAAAGGGCCATTCTCCTGTCAAGATAACAATAGCCTAAGACATTCTGGAGTGACGTGCATTCGTTACATTGTGCCCTTTCATAAGCTGTTTAGCACTGTTACGAGAAACATCAGAGCATTGCCTATGCTGTGCCTTAACACAATGACAGTAACCAGAAAACAAAATCGGTACGTCTGGGTTTTTCAGTATCCGTGGCAGGCCTTGGAAGTGCTGGCTACATCTTGTGGTCTGCCTGAATTTCGCGCGTCACAGAACTTCAGAAGCAGCACATTTTTATTCACACTGGGCACTGGCCGATGTCACTGGCCCACCGGAAATTCCGGCTGCGGAAGAGGGATTATTACTTACCTGTCATCACAGTGCCCACGAGGTCGTCCATCCATTAAGCGAGGCGATGTACTCGCGTCCTGCGTAGCCGTTGATGCTGCACGACGCAGACACCGAAAGCATCGGTACAACAGTTGACAGTGGCTGACATCGATAGGCATGACCGGGATGTCGGCGAAATGTTTTAAACGAGCCGTCACTGTCGGGCCTGCTTCAACAGGTGGATAGCAAAATCTCGCTTGTCGCCAGGAATTGTGGGTTACTCCGCAGTCTGCTACAACTTCCGGCTCGAGGCTTCGCGCCGCCGCCGCATGCCGCCGTCTTTTCGTGGTTGGGAGTCACGATATTCCGTTCACGTATGCGCTTGACGTTAGATTCACGACGCAGCTTTGGTGACAAACCGCAATGCATGCATCGGTCGCCACTTCCGAAAAATAGGTGTGAGCTGTCAACGCTTCGTGACTCTCCCGGACTGTGTCTGTGTGGTGGGTACGTCACGTCCCCAAGGAGTCGCGTCGACTAGTCACAGAACGTTTACGATTAACTAGGCTAAATTCGTCAACATCACATATGTAGCCTCTAATACATTGGAAGTCAACCGCAGAAGTGGATGACTTGTTCTTGCAACGATCGCCGACAACGCCGATCGCTAAACGTGGTTATGTGATTGGCGAATGTCAATGTGAATGGGCAATCGGTTTTGTGGCTTGCGTTCGCTTACACACGTGGTTGCAATATGACACTTGGCGAAGGATGTCGAGTGCTAAATGTCCCGCAATCGCAGTTATCACTATGCTTGGCAGTTGTACATTGAGCTTATTTCGTTTCAAAGGCCGTACCGAGGCTCCGTAATATCATAGCGGCGCACAGAGCGCCGAGTCCTTTCATCGGTATAAACCATGATGTGTCCGAGAAGCACGGACAAAAATATGCGTCTCAGCGTTGGCACCTGCAAAAGGCCGCGGTTACAGTTCATTTCGCTTGCAAGCTCGTTTTGGGTGTGATACTTCACTGAACCGAGTTGAAAAACTCGTATGTCGGCGCTTGAGGCATGCCGGGTTTTTGCATTGCAAGCGCGTGATTTCATTTCATTAAAGAATTATCGCTTCCACGTTCCACTCTAATAAACGAATGAGGATATAATAATTTGTTCAACTATCCATTATCATTGCCACCCACGCTTTATTTTCCTAACATGGAAAGTTCAAAGAAGGGACTACATGAGGTTTCGCGGAGGTATACAGTGGCTGGCGGTTATAAGGGCGTGGGAGGGGCTTCACTGCAGACTTGAGTTGTATCCGACTATAGGCGCAAGTATACACTGTGTCACAAGTGCCGATCGTCTCACCTCGGCTGCCGTTGAAGCCAAACACGTCCCTGGAGAGGACGGCGTCATCTCGTACGTGCCGCAGAAGATTCGGCGGCGGAAAGCGTGGCGAGGGAAACCCGTCAGAAAAATTGAAACCTATACACATCAGACTGCGATTTGAATGTGCGAGATAACATAATTCCATTAGGGGAGAATAAAATAATTCCCGCATTATTCTGCAGAGGACGCGTTGACTTTAATAAGTAATCTGTGAGAAGGCGATGCGAACGGGGGGTAGACTGACGCTATGCGCGCTGGAGTTCACCTGTCCGCAATAAACGTAGGAGCAGTGGCAAATGCGCTTGTTAATGTTTTGAGGCATCCTAGGTATACCGTACCGCTACTTAGCATTCCGACGCTGTGCGCGCAACCGAACGGCGTGGGAATAGATCCGTTTCGAAGAAACGCATCTCTCTGAGAGGCCAGCTACACGACAGTCGGTAGATCACTTCAGCCTCTGGCTCACTTGGAAGGTTCCTGATTTTTCAAAACATATCTGAAGCATTTCGCTGAACAGGCTGGACGCCCGAACGCGAATCGCAACTGAAATCCTTCACACCGATTTAATATGAGGTGATCGGCAGCACGCAACTTTTCACCTTGAAAAAAAAAAAGAGAACGAAAGAAAGGAAAACACCCTGATTTAATGCCGCACTCTAGAAACTTGATCACTGTACTAAGCGAAAGACCAGCCATGACCCTAGACAGAGCAACTGTTGCCCCTGGAACGTAATTAAACGTCAGTTCCTGTGACACAAATCGCAATTGGGTGTCGCCATGGTTCAAGCAGAAGATGCTTTCTGCGTTGAAATAACCACTTTAATTTTGGTACTCTGGCTGCGACATGCCCCCAGATAAGAAGAGCATGCTCGGCTGGTTCCCTTAAGCTTCGCCTTCAACAAGTAGAACGCTGTGTAAGACCCGTTCTTTCGGCCTCCTCGTGAAACATGCTTTCTCGTATACACTCAAGTTACAGGCCTTGCGTTCAGTAGCAGTTTTCGGACGTAGAGAAATTCACTGCCATGGCGGAGGCGCGTGGCTTCGGGAAACGGTGCCTCAGATTTCACTGCGCTCTGCTACGCCACATACCTAGGCGGTTTCAAACATTTCTGCGGCATGCGATTCGCGTGGCAATCATCTCCGCAAGTGACGTCACTCGAGCATGAATTGCAATACAGCTTTAAGCCAGGCTGCGTTCTTTGTTCTCGCGACCCACACGCCTGTTGAAGTCGTCGCGAAACCTTGGCGACCCCAAGGGCCGTCCCGTAGAGGCTTTGTTGTCCTTTTATTCCGGGCCAATCGCGTTCACAGATGAAAGAAATCTTTGGGGGGACTTTTTATTTGCAATAATGCACAGACGCTCCACTAAATCGAAATACAGATATTTCAAGAAAACGACATCAGACGGCAAATTGTTCCAGGGCTTAACTGTTCAAGCAGGAAAAGCAGATTTTAATAACATTTTCCGACCAGTCTATGGGAGCAGCTTACGCGCACTGCGATGGCACGAGGTAAAGAAGGCTGCAGGTGCGCCCGACGAAGCAGTGCTTCCGAAAGTTCCTTCTCTTACGTGCAGATGCATTCGGGGTCTAACTGCTCGAAAAAACGACGAACGATGTCCAAAGGACATCGGTCGGTTTCTTTGTGCGTAGCTCTTTAGCGCTGTTTTTAATTATGCAGCCGCACCAACTAGGCCAGACATACTGCTGATGGCCGCTGGAGGCCAGTGGGAGAGGTGCGCCTTCACACATGATCATGGAAATTTTTTACAATTTTTCGTCCTACGCGCTACCATTAACTGATTTTACTGATGTCTTTTTGTTTCTGAGTTGCATGTTATTAAGCTCCCTTAATACGTGGAAACGGTTTATTCTGCGGAAACGGTTTATGAGCGCTCTCGTTCGCCGCATCGGCGTTCGTTGGCCTCGGTTTTATGTGCATAGCGCAGTGTCGTCCCTTTGTTGTGAAATGTTATTCAGCTACTGATTACCGGGGAAGCTTTGTGTCAATCTTAGTAGGACATGCCGGCCCTAAGCACGGCGACTTTCTTCTTCTCCCGCTGGAGGCACTTCCCCCACCAGGAGCGCAGTTCACAGACTTCGCGGTGCCTGAAGACGAAGCACTTGGTCTGCACCACGTTGAAGTACAGCTTGCCCACCATATGCGACGCACCGTTGTTGGCCATCTTCAAGCAGCTGCGGAACCTGTCGGAGGGGAGGGACGAGTAAGCTGTCGGATGGCGAGTCAAGCACAAGAGAAGTGAATCACAGCCATATCCAACGCTCCCTTGGGTTTTTCACAATATAACGTCGCCCTCGTCAGTTCGCGGCCTCCGTGATGAGGGGCTGCAGACGTACGCATTGGAAAGCGTCAGCACGCGCCGCATTCCACCAGAGAAAGAGGAACTTCGCGAGTTGCTGCAGCTCGGTCCACGCGTCGCCGAGCAACATCATGGCGGGAGAGTCCGCTTCAATTCTAATTCGTAGCAGCTAATTGCTCTAAGCACAGATGGCAACACGCTTTAAATTGAGCGTTCACTTAACCTCGTGTACTAAATGAGACAAAACTATGGGCAATGTTTTGTGGTAATTGTTTAGAAAAGGTCCCCATTACAATGTCGGATGCCATGGCTGTGGTGTCGCTGCATGAATAAGCAGAATCATGCGCTCGCGCGGCGAGCGTCCTAACCTTCATTTATGTTATTTGTAGAATATGTACGCTGTCTTTTGCATGAAACAAATGCGACGGAGCATTTATTTTGCGGTATCGCATCGGTAGCTGCGCAGGCCTAGCGTTGTCAAAATGGCCATGTTTTCTAAATAACGGACAATACTTTGTCCCATCTGGTGCACGAGGTTAACGGAAGGCTCAATTTAAAGTTGGTATGCCACATCATGACTACATGACGAACATGAATGACAAGTCATAACATGAAAATCATGACATGCATGTCATGAGCGGCATGATTTACATGCCACGGTCTTGGTGCTCTCCTGGCCGTTTCGCTAATGGGATGTATGCGAAAATTGGTATGGCACAACATGACTGCCTAACGAACGTAAATAACAGGTCATAACATGAAAATCATGATATTCATGTTATGAGTGGCATGATTTACATGCCACACGTTTCGTTAATGGGACGTATACGCAAATTGGCATGCCACAACATGACTGCATCACAAACATAAATGACAGGTCATAACACGAAAATCATGACATGCATGTCATGAGTGACATGATTTACATGCGACGGTCTTGCTGCTCTCCTGGCTGTTTCGTTAATGGGATGTATATGAAAATTGGTATGCCACAACATGACTGCATGGCGAACATGACTGATAGGTCACAACATGAAAATCATGATATGCATGTCATGGTCGACATGATTTACATGCCACGCGTTTCGTTAACGGGATGTATACGAAAATTGGCATGCCACAAGATGACTGCATCACGAATGTAAATGACAGCTCATAACATGAAAATCATGACATGCATGTCATGAGCGACATGATCTACATGCCACGGTCTGGGTGCTCTCTTGGCCGTTTCGTTAGTAGGATGTGTAGGAAAATTGGTATGAAACAATATGAGTGCATGGCGAACATGACTGATAGGTCACAACATGAAAATCATGATATGCATGTCATGGTCGACATGATTTACATGCCAGGCGTTTCGTTAACGGGATGTATACGAAAATTGGCATGCCACAAGATGACTGCATCACGAATGTAAATGACAGCTCATAACATGAAAATCATGACATGCATATCATGAGTGACATGATTTACATGCGACGGTCTTCGTGCTCTCCTGGCTGTTTCGTTAATGGGATGTATATGAAAATTGGTATGCCACAACATGACTGCATGGCGAACATGACTGATAGGTCACAACATGAAAATCATGATATGCATGTCATGGTCGACATGATTTACATGCCACGCGATTCGTTAACGGGATGTATACGAAAATTGGCATGCCACAAGATGACTGCATCACGAATGTAAATGACAGCTCATAACATGAAAATCATGACATGCATGTCATGGGCGACATGATCTACATGCCACGGTCTTGGTGCTCTCTTGGCCGTTTCGTTAGTAGGATGTGTAGGAAAATTGGTATGCAACAATATGAGTGCATGACGAACATAAATGACAGGTCATAACATGCATGTCATGGGCGGCATGATTTACATGCCAGGCGTTTCGTTAATGGGACGTATACCAAAATTGCTGTGGCACAACACGACAGCATAACGAACGTAAATGACAGGTCATAACATTATAATCATGACACGCGTGTCCTGACCGGCATGATTTACATGCCATGGTCCTGGCGCTATACTGCCGTTTCGTTAATGGGATGTATGGGCTGTGTTGCGACCTCTCACCGCTGCCACCGGTAGTCGTGGTTTATCGCTGCCACCATTTGTCGTGGACTCGTGTCGCCTTCAGGCCAGGAGTCCACGGGGCAGGAAGGAAGAGTACGAGGAGTTGCTTTGGAGAAGAGAATATTTACATTTATTTACATGTTTTGAAGGTGATGGCCGAATCTCAATCGAAACCTCTATCGAATCCTCTCTCGAATCCTCTGATCCCGGGGTTCTCCCGTGGATTAAATAGGTCGCGTCGTCCTCGACGCCTTCTTGGGAGGGCCCACTTGATGCTTCTCCTCCAATCCGAGGTTGAAGGTCCGAAGGGGAAGAAGGTTGTGGACCTCCCCCTTTTTCTTCGAATGTGGCCGAGGTGATCCTTATCTCCGTCGGATCATACGACGGCAGCAGGACCCCTTTCGGTGACGACAACTCGCCACCCCCTGCTGCGGTAACGTGGAAGTCATCACCGGAGCCCGGCTCGTTACCGGCTTTCGAGACGTCCGTCGTAGCGGCAAACGAGCTTTTACTGGCGCCGCTCAGTCTCCGATGTCTCGGACGTAACAGCTCCGTCCGCCGGCGGGAGACTCGACCTGAGGGTGACCAGCATACCAGGTCGGCCGAAGTGTCGGGGTTCGATCAGCTCTCCGTGGGACGGAAGCTCCGATGTGGGGTTCTCACACATGCCTTGGTGGCTGTCATCCTGGGCACACACGTAAACACACGCGCACACGCACAACTACAGGTACGGGAAGTGCCCTGCCCGCACTAGGAGCCATCGAGTCCAAAGTACCTAAACCAATCTGCCTTACATTTCTCAAATTAATGAAAGCAGCCCTCAAGACATTCGTAAACATTCGCTGAAGCTCCCAATCTCTATTCCTAAATTAATTTGAGCTTACAGCTTACATTAGTCATCATTTCCACTCGATGAACTACATTTGTGAGCCATCGCAATCTGCCGCAAATCCACCAGGCTCCACATCTCTTAACCAGTACGTGCCTCACATATGACCCCGACCTTTTTGATCCCAAAATTTTGTGCTGTCAAAGTGAGTCATCATGTTCCTGTGAGCAGACGAAAGAAAACTGTCGAGCTGCATTAGAGCAGAAGCTAAATACGCAAATGTGCTCTAATAAACAATTACAAACCTATGTAGCAGGAACATTAATCATATTCAAAATCGGCCTTCGCACGTCCTAGTGCTACTTAAACTTCCACTCCGCGGATGTACTACAATACTAGCTCTCTGACTTTGCGGTCACAATTCTTACACTTCACACACACTATGTAAAATAACCTTGCTCTTGTCCACACACGGCATATGCCTTTAAAGCAATAAACAGAAAACAAAACTCGCTAAAATTATGCGCAGAGCTCACTAAGAATATCCATGGTTATTGATCACTCTTGCCTAAAAGCTAACTCAAAACACTGCCACTATTTACGTACTTGTTGAACACACTAACCTGATATTCCTTGCGCGCTACCACACAATACACATGAGTATAAAGCAATAAAAAGAAGGAACAACACTCTCACTAGCATTACGCGCTAAAACTCACAACAATACCATTGCTTATGAAACCTCAAACACTTCCGCGGTTGACATACTCTTTGTACAACCCTGCCATGGTTCGTTGCATTCGATCTTAATGACGCGCAAATAAAATACTACAGACTCTTTCAAAACTTTTGCGGTCATATGATTCCTCAAACTCGATCTCTGAAACACATCGCAAACCATTCAATCTCATACATGACTGTAACCTTTCAACGAACAACTCTCTTACTCACTTTCCACTTTGCCTTCACATTCACTATCGGTTCAACAAAAATTGCAGTTCACGAAATTAAATCTAACATCCACAAGAAAGCTACAAAGGCAAATCTCAGACTACACGTGGAGATAAAGAAACATCACTCCGCAAGGCTAAAATAAACAAACAAGCAAAACTGTCTTTCCAACAAGTCATCCACTGAAAAACCTCGGTCTGTCTCCCATTTTTGAGACGTACTCGCGGTGGTCGTTCATTGAACACTTCTCTTGGACAGGAAACGCAAAACGCGAGACACCTGTACGACTCTCCGCACGGCGCCACTATCCTCGCCATCGCCTTGCCTGCGCTACCGTGGTCGCATTGTTCGGCGACTTCGCGACGACCCCTGACCGTGCACACCCGCGACAAAGCACTCTGAAGAGGACGGGATGATAATTGCAACCGGCCCTCGGACCGCTTCCGCGCAGAGTGCCCCTCTCTTCCCCCTTTCGTTCGGCGGCTCCTACGTATTCTGCGCCGATTTGCCTTGGGTGGCAACCACAACTTTCTTATTTTTGGGCTTCTTCGTTTGAAGCCCACCTGGCGACCTTCCACGCTCTTTGCGGCGTTCCTCTCTTTTCGACGCCTTTTCGGCCTATGCCGCTTCATCCTGCACGTTTTGGAGCCCTTCGCTTCCTTTTCATGCACCTGTGCAACCTCACTGCACTCGCTAGCTGGCCGATCCGCGCAGTCTAAATGATTTCCAGCAAAATCATCTGTTCTTTCACTCTCCTGACTGGCGGACAGCTTTAAACACTTAGGAAAGTTGCAGCTATCTCCTTCTAAGCTACTTAGCTCGCATACCTGGGAGCTACCCTCGACTGCAACCTCCTCCTCACTTTGTGCTTCACTGTACTCCACTGGCTTTTCACTGGTAGTCCTGCTTAGCGAGTCGAAATTACCTTGGACGCGGCATGCAGGATCTACCGTCGCGACATACTCCTTTTGTATCTGTACCAAATCGTCCGCAACCGTCCTAGGTGCTTCACTCTCGTTCCATCGGCACGATACCTCGTCGCGTTCCTCAAATACAACCTGCTGCTCACATTGCGCTTCACTGCGCTCTCCTGGCCTTTCACTGGTGTTCTTGCATGACGAGTCGAAATCACCTTGGACATCGCATGCAAGATACACCGTCACGACGTCCTCATTTTGTATTCGTGCCAAATCGTCCGCAACCTCTCTAGGTGCTTCTCTTTCGTCCCATTGGCACGATACTTCGTCGCGTTTTTTCCGGCCTTCAATGACATCCTCTTTCACTGCGGCATCTTTGTCACCAAAGTTCGCTTCACTTGTGAACGTGCCGCCACTCTCGCGTGCGCTAGCCCTTTCTTCGGCTCTGACCTCCACCGCACACGCTACCACTTCGCACTTTTCGTGCGCTACTTCCGCAGATACCTGATTATCTGGCTGCATTGCATTCCGTTCACGATCTAGCCTTTCAATCTCTTCGTTTAAGAATTTCAACTCTTGCCTGCGTCTTTCGTCCTCAATTCTTTCCTTTATTTCTCTTTCCTGATTAATTAGAATTAAGGTCCCGAAATATTCAATGTCCTCCGGATCGCTACCACTTTCTACTATTAGGTTTTGAATTTCCGATTCAGGCAAGTCTTCATCTACATCCAGATCAAACTCCTCACACAGCATCAAGAGGCTAGCCTTCGTCAAACTCGTCAAGTCCATGGTGACTACTGTAAACTTTGACTCGGCTTTCGCAAAATGTAGAAATTAACCCCACCAGCGTTTCAATTCTGGTCCTAGAGAAATTGAAGCCTGGTAAATTCTACAGAATTAACGAAAGCCCACACTAGCAGTCCCAAGTTCCGCAATTCTTCTCTACCCTTTTCCAATTTCTTAATAACTTTTTTAATCCCTCAATCAACTCCCAATCCTACGTAACTCTTCCTCCTCTGCACCTATCCTTTTAACATCAATAATCAATCTTAAGCTCCCTGACCACTTTCTCACGTCCACTACCAAAAATTCTGCACTTTTCCACAAAGCTATACGGGTTGCCTTCAGCAGCTTGTTTACATTCCCTTGAAAGCTGCTTTCTGCTGAGATACGCACTACCACAATTCTAGGCAGTTGTACGATCGAGCTTTTAACGGTCCTAGGCTAAAAGACCCGATGACTCTCAAGCACAAAGCCAGGCACTCACTCAACACCGTGCAGTCGTGGTACGCTACGTGGATCCCGCCGTCTTCCAGTTCCTAGGGCTTTCGGCCGGTCCTTTCTCCATGGAGCCTCCGGTTCATCTCGCCGGTCGCCATCCGTGGTCGTGGTTCATCCCACCGCTTGCCAGCCGTGGTCGTGGTTCATCCCACCGCTGCCACCAGTTGTTGCGATCCCACCGCTGCCACCAGTTGTTGCGACCTCTCACCGCTGCCACCGGTAGTCGTGGTTTATCGCTGCCACCATTTGTCGTGGACTCGTGTCGCCTTCAGGCCAGGAGTCCACGGGGCAGGAAGGAAGAGTACGAGGAGTTGCTTTGGAGAAGAGAATATTTACATTTATTTACATGGTTTGAAGGTGATGGCCGAATCTCAATCGAAACCTCTATCGAATCCTCTCTGGAATCCTCTGATCCCGGGGTTCTCCCGTGGATTAAATAGGTCGCGTCGTCCTCGACGCCTTCTTGGGAGGGCCCACTTGATGCTTCTCCTCCAATCCGAGGTTGAAGGTCCGAAGGGGAAGAAGGTTGTGGACCTCCCCCTTTTTCTTCGAATGTGGCCGAGGTGATCCTTATCTCCGTCGGATCATACGACGGCAGCAGGACCCCTTTCGGTGACGACAACTCGCCACCCCCTGCTGCGGTAACGTGGAAGTCATCACCGGAGCCCGGCTCGTTACCGGCTTTCGAGACGTCCGTCGTAGCGGCAAACGAGCTTTTACTGGCGCCGCTCAGTCTCCGATGTCTCGGACGTAACAGCTGCGTCTACTGACCAGAGGACGCTACGTAGCTCTCGTCGGACGGCTCAGTATCGCTGACATTGGCGCTTGGGTCGCACGTATGAGACGCGCGCGCACGGTGGAAACCGAGGCGACAGCGACGCGCGCGTTTCTTCGCTGCTTTCCGGGCGTGCTGCGAACCCCGCGAATGCTCGCGGCATCGCCCTTTGGAACACTTGGCCGCAGGTTTGGAGCGCGCGTCTCAAATGAAATAAAACGAAACAAGCTTAAGGTGGGACGGGCGGTCGGTGCTGCTATAGAGTTGGAGACGCGCATCGCGTTCGCGTATTTTCCTGTCACAGTCTGCCCAATTTTGCTCTTCTCTCCGCCAGACAATGCATTCTGGCGCTGATGTCGCACATGAAAAACTCGACTGCACGGAGCCTATACGAAAATTCCTATGGCACAACACGATGCATGACGAACGTAAATGACAGGTCATAACGTTAGAACCATGGCATGCGTGTATGAGCGGCATGGTTTACATGCCACAGTCTTGGTGCTCTTGCGGCCGTTTCATTAACTCCATATGTACCCAACTCGGTATAGCGAGACAACAATGCAAATCCATTTTACGTTCCTTATGCGTGCTTCGGATTTCCTTGATTCCCACTGCACGTGGGATCTGCCAATTTTTTTCACCACCGCTTTGTGAACTCTCATTCCCGCAACAAGTCGGCAGACTTGAAGCGCATGCTGGAACATTTGTATTTAGATTTTGCATCGTCGTAATTGCACGTCTTTCAACCCTGAGCAGTTCCGAAATGAACGCCTAAAGCCACTCGAAAAAATTCTCTCGAGTAATGCCATCTCATCTGTCATGCGTTTTGTATTTGTTAGTCAAGTTAGTTGTATTTCAAAACTCGTGTCCGAGGGCTTACGTCATCCTGCCGCGAGGAGTGGGAAAATATGAAAGGCGAATGAAAGGAGCGTGAGTATATTGCACTTGGCGGAGTGTGCTGCGCAGGGCCGTTGATTGCAGAGTCATTTGCCAGCTGAGACAGGAGGCAAGGACAACCCAACCCACATGCTCTGACGGCCGGGCGATGATGGCTCGGGAGGAGCCATCATAAATTTAAAGGAGATAGGCCCCGGTCACGTGTTATAAGCGATCCCCTGAGTTAAGGGCAATTTAGGAAACTGTGTTTTGAAGAAATGGTGACTTTCATGCACTCCAATATTGCTTTACCGCCGTAGTGGACTTGCGGTTTTGCGCTGCTGTATGGCGCCTGTTCCATTGAGGCCAGATAGGAGTGGTTGTGGTTTGAAATGAGTGGAGATTAAAGAACACCAAATGGTCTGCCCTGTGCCAACAATAGCGTACCGCGAATATTGCGGATGTTGCACGTGATACCACTGAATATAAAAGAAACGCTGTCTTACATGAAAACTGGTTGCAATAACGTAGAGCGAAAATCAGTTATAACAAAAATATGGTTGATCCCTCAGTCACAGCACGAACCTTCGCCGAGTTGTGCAAGTCATAAGCGGCAACATGGGCGGGTCAAAGATCAGGCGTATCAATAAAACGTTTTATTGAGGCACGGGTATAACTCCACCCGGACGTCCAGGGTGCGTACTCTCATTGGCTGCGGCCCTCTCCAGCAGCGCTAAGCTCGTAGCAAAGATTACAACGCGGCTCACTTTAACAAGGGGTGGCTTCTTCTGCCTTCCTCAATGGCTGTGCCCGTAACGGGCACAGGCATCCAAGAAGGCAGAACACACAACATATGTGCTCACTTCAGTACAGATCACATATATATCACCAAGCAGTGTTGTATACGTAACGGTGTTCCTCGAACTATACTTCCTTTTGGTAAGAACGCCATAGTTTTGCTCTGACGGTGGCTCGTTCCGTCTACGGAGGAACGGGAAAGACGTTCATTCTGTAAACGGTATTGGACAGATGATGCAGGGCTGATAGGCCGCGCTTCAATCCGCCCACCTTCGAGCCCCTGCTTTGGGGTCGCCGGTCTTGCTCGGTAAAAAAGAAAGTCGCGTCGAAACACTCACTCCTTTTGTCGCTGTGTGTTGGACGCTTGGACGAGGGTGAGGTTTCCCTTTCGTCATTGCGACCACACCATTATCCCATTATACAGCCGCTCGCTCCAGCAGCCGGAGAAACTGCTTCCAGCTGTCAGCCGGCACTGTACGGCAAGGCGGGTCGAACCGCGGCCAAAAGCGAAATTCCTTTCGTCCCTGCACATCCCACGGTTCCGTTCGAACTAAAACAGTTTTTATTAATGATAGAGTGGTGCATTATCTCTCTTAGGGCAACACGCGTAACGTGATGCGACAGCATTTGCATGTCGCGCATGCTGCTATGGTGATGGCGTCGAACAGCAGGACCGCTTAGAACGCTTTCGTTGCAGCATATTTTCGCAACTGTTTTTTTTTTTCTCATTTCGGAGCCTGCGCGACTGGAAGTAAACGGCAAGCCAGAAAAACGCCCATCGTAGGACCCCGCAGCTTGACAGAGCCGCCCTGTATACCCTATCGGCACTTCCGTGACGCGATGCGAACACGTGTACATGAAGCACTAATGCCATCAAATTTCCCTTTTCCCCCTCGCACTATTGACGAATGGAACGCCCTTCCGTTTTCATCGTAAGGTCAATTAAATCAACTGATTCTGTTAATGTATGATTTTCTAATTTTGCAGCTGAGGGGTGAGAGTTCCTTGCGATCAGTCTTTTTTTTCTTTGTGCCCCTCATGCCCGGACCCTCATGGATATGCAGTATTTTGTAAATAAATGAATGAATGAATAAATAAATAAATAAATAAATTGATAGCCGACTGATCGTTGATCGATAATCTATAATTCTTAGAATATGCCTGGAGTAAATTAACGGTGCATAGGTTAGCCCCAGAGCACGTAGATACATTGCGATGGCCTATCGACAGCTATTTGATATCAACAATCGATAAAGCTTGCTAAATGCGGGGATGACTTGGCGGTGCTTAGGTGAGCCATGAGGCATGTCAACTGCGTGGGAAAGCCGAGCAATGACCGATATATAGCTCATTGATAATCGATCAATAAATCTTGTAAAATGCCAGGAATGACATGGTGGTTCGCATGTTAGCTTTGGGGCATGCCAATGCTATGTGATAGCCGATCGATATCTAATAGATAATCGATCGATAATCAATAAAACCTCATAATTGTCATGAATCAAGTAGTGTTTCCTCTAGTTATGGTCCGTGGGGGTAGAGCGGACCAGTAGAAGAAAAAAATGTGGCTTATCCCCCTCGCAAAGGATCGAATCAGGTCGAGCGCTGGCCGGAGGCAACATTATTATATCGCTTCATGTCGCGAAGGCCACTCGAGTACCTTCTCGAGAAGCAGCGGCTTCTTCGCGTCGCTGAACCTGGACTGCCATAGTCATCACTTGTTTCACTTACCATCCGTGGCCTACTTAGATACTTGCAACGACAGGTTTTAATGAACGCTCCAAAAATGCTCTTCGAGCTACTTAATGTATTACCGCATCCCTGGGCTCAGCGTGGACTCACAACGAGGCGAGACGTTTCAGAGACGCCAAGTCAATTCGACGATAAGTCTTCTTCCGAGTTGGGATCTGTCAGCTCAAGTGCAGGCGGGAGCTTGAATCTTGCCCAGGAGCATTCGAAACATGAATATAATGATGGAACCCTGCACACGTCAGGGACAACTCGTGTCGCCAGGTCTGTAGCCTTGAGGCGCTGATGGAGCTTCCACGAATGGATCAAATCTTCACAAACAGTTTCCGCAGCACTGCACATTCAATAGCAAGAAACAAAACTCGGTTATTTTATGAAATGGTCGTTGTAGAGTAGATAATTGTAATTAGCGTATAATTGAAAATTCAATGTAAATTTATTTTAACGCCAGTCATAATTTATTTTGTCATAAAATGAATCAGATGTTGGACTTGAAACGGGTGTGCTGTTTGTTATTCGCCGAGTGCATTACGGGCCAACGAAAGTCATATTTTGACGTCGCTTCCTGATAGTCCCACGTCAAACCACTCGTAAAATGTGGTAATGCCTTCAAAAAATGTCTGCACGAATACGCAGCAAATTGTAGTAAACTGACGACACAATGAATATTTCAATTCATCCAACGCTCAGTGTTTCTTGCGCGTTCGTCGCCGCTTGTCCACTGAACTTCTAAAAAACAAGTTGCCGAAAACAACTACACAATTGTGTACGCCACCGCTTAAGGGGATATAAAAATCGATGTGACTATGCGAGCTCTAGTAGACAGGGGAGCTTCAGTTTCAGTTAGAAGGAAAGCAAAGGCCGAGGTCATATTCACAGGCAGAACATGGATAGTACGCCAGTGAAAAAGAACACTGCGAATGGATGTGCCTGAAGCATATAAGTACCAGTCACAGTCTGCAGAAATACGAGCACTGGTGATAGAAGGTATCGAGCGTGACTTTTCACTGTCTCGCCCTGACATGAAATTGCTAAAAATTACTATACAATAAACACTTGATTGACACTGTGACTGTGAGCCAAAATACACTACCTGTGCAACAGGGAAAAGAAATTCTTAATGTGACGAAAGCAGACGACACCCCACCATTTATCCTACTGCTGGTTATCCTCCAGGAACAACAGGTTTGACTTTCCGTTTAAGCTACACGACACAGCGGTAGTGCGGAAGAAGCCCCCCAACCTCACTAGAGAAGAGAAAGAAGAGCTTGGGATGATGCTGGATACCGGCATTATTCGTCCGTCCGCATCGCCGATAACCATAGCGCCAAAGGAAGACGGACGCCTCCTACTATGTACAGACCAACGCTTTTAGAAAGAATCTAAAAGCGTTGGTACAGACTACAGAGCGATTAACAGCCAGACACATGTAATTACTTTTCCTATGGCTCGAATAAATGGAATTATAGACGACACTGGTGGGTGTTCCAGGTTTTCTACGATGAACCTTTGCAAAGACTTTTGGCAACTACTCCTTCAGGAGGACACCAACAGTACACTGCTTTTATAACTCCATTTGACATATACGAGTACAACCGGCTGCCTTCCGGATGGAAAACCTCGCCCGGCTGGTTTCAGAAAATGATTAATAATGTTCTAGGCCCGTTCATTGTCAGCTTTTGTAATGTCTACGTGGACGATATTATTGTTTATTCCAAAAGCGAACTTCTACATCAACAGCACGTACTTGACCCATCTCCTCTCAGCTTTGTCAGTGGCCAACTTAACAATCAACTTCAAGAATAAGAGACGGCACTACAGGAAGAATCAGCGCCCCGCATCACAAAATCGCGAAACCTTTTGATGTCCACACACTGCGTGTGTTCTTGGGGCTAGCCGGTCGTTTTAGAGCGATCATTCAGGACTATGCTCTTAAAACTAGGTGTCTGACGAGCTGAACACAAAAAGACGTACCATTCTGTTGGACCGATGACCGTGAAACTTTTGGTGCGAGTTACATCGTCTGATCCAGTCCTTAGACTACCAGACTTCGCTGTACCGTTTGAGCTAAAATGGATGTACCACATTACGGAACGGGGGCGATACTCTACCGGCGAGATGAAAGCCAACCACAGAATAGCCCGCTCCATGTAATTGGTTACTACAGCTACACTTTTAACAGAGCGGAAGTGAACTGCACTATAGTCGGGTACAACTTTAGAAGGCAGCGGCGTTTTGCCCTCAAAGGCGGATGCACACAAGCCTCCACCAATAGGCGCGCACTTCAGGTGACGTCATGAGCCGGATGGCCGGTGATCCCGCCGATGAAGAAGGCGCCTAACATGGCCGCCCTCGCTTCGAACTGGGCCGAGTCGCGTCAGCTGTGTGCGTCTCCCTTCGTCAGAATGAATTCGAATTGTTTGTAGTGGTCTGTCATGCCGAAAATATTATTGCGAGTTTACGATGCACAATTTGTGCCACGTGCGTTTGTTCTCAGCCGTGAGCCGGCGAAGTCGTTCCCTCCTCCGTACATAGTATGCAGCCACCTGTAGATTTATGAAGTGCTCACTAGATGGAGTGATGGCGCCGCGGTGCTCGCTTCATTCAGATGTATGGGAGGAACGCGTAGCATGGGAGTCCGTCTGTCCGTCCGTCTGTCAGTCGTCCGTCTGTCTGTCTGTCTGTCTGTCTGTCTGTCTGTCTGTCTGTCTGTCTGTCTGTCTCTCCGTCCGTCCGTCCGTCTGAGCGCTGCGGTGCTGCTTAGCTAGTACGTGAATTGATCAATAGATGGCGCGGAGGCGCTCGCGCTCCCCGTTAGCCGCATTAACGAATTAGGACAGAACACTAAAGAAGCATTATTGAAAGCCGTAGAAAAATGCTTACAGAAGAGGCAAATACCGGGCAGTTGGCGAAAAAGAAGAATGAACTTAATCTATAAAGGCAAGGGGGAAAAGAATAACATTCGCTCGTATAGACCGCTAACCATTACATCGGTACTATACAGGATGGCTATGCAAGCAGTAAAATTAAAATAGAAGCCTGGGCAGAACGTAACAATATTTTGGGAGAACTTCAGAATGGATTTCGAGTAGACAGGCGTTTAGACGATAACCTATTTGTTCTTACTCAGTGTATATAAATATCTAAAATAGAAAGGAGGCCGTTGTATGTGGCTTTTCTAGACATCACTGGGGCGTATGACAATGTTAATCAGGAAATATTGTGGGAAATTTTGGGAGGAATGGGCATAGGCGACGATTGTGTACAGCTTTTGAGGGAAATATATCGAGAAAATACAGTTTGCATAGAATGGGAAGGAATAAGTAGCAGAGAGAACGTTGATATTAGCTAGGGGCTGAGACAGGGATGTCTTTTGTCGCCGCTGTTATTCATGCTGTACATGGTTAGAATGGAAAAAGCGCTAGGAGATAGCAACATTGGTTTTAATCTGTCACACAAACGGGGCGGCGTGATGATTGAGCAGATGCTTCCGGGTTTATTTTATGCTGATGATATTGTCTTATTCGCGGACAGTCGAGATGATATACAACGGCTGGTGAATATATGCGGGAAGGAAGGCGAGGATCTAGGACTAGGTTTTAGTGGAACAAAATGCGGATTGATGGTATTCAATGATCCCAACGACCAGGCGGTATCCATACAGGGCCAAGAAATACCGAGAGTAAGCGAATACAGGTACCTTGGCGTATGGATAAATGAGGGTGATAGATACATGAATGTACACGAAAAAGCCTTGGCAGCAAAGGGAAAGAGGAACGCAGGAATAATGAAGCACAGAGCGTTATGGGGACACAATAGGTACGAGGTGCTTAGGGGTTGGTGGAAAGGGGTAATGGTACCGGGGCTTACATTTGGGAACTCAGTGGTGTGCATGAGGCCAGAGATGCAATCGGGAATGGATGTGAATCAAAGAACTGTGGGACGCCTCGCGTTGGGTGCTCACGGGGAAAAGACAAACGAGGCTGTAAAGGGCGATATGGGATGGGCGAGTTTTGAGGCAAGGGAAGCGCAGAGCAGAATAAGGTTTGAAAGGAATATGAAAGAGAGTAGGTGGGCAGTGAAGGTGTTCCGCTATTTATATAGAAAAAGCGTTGACACGCAGTGGAGGAAGAGAACTAGGAGGCTCACCAGTAAATATACGGGTATAAGAGAACTGACAACAAAGAGCGTAAAGGGAAAAGTCAGAGAGGCGGAGAAGATTTACTGTAGGGAAGCGATGGAAAAAAAAGCAGACTCTGAATAACTACCGAGAGGGCAAAAAGGAAATAAAGAGGGAGGCATCTTATGATAATTCAAGAGGAAGCGCTTTATTGTTTGAAGCGAGATCGGGCTGCCTTAGAACGCGTATTTATAAAGCGAAATTCAGCAAAGAAGAAGAAAAATGCCCATGCTGTGAGGAGGATAGGGAAACAACGGAGCATGTTCTGATTGAATGCGGAAATATCCACCCAGATGTGCGTTTGGGCACCACCCTACAGGAAGCCTTGGGTTTTAGGGCGAACAACGGGAAGCTGAACATAGCCGCGATTGAAATAAGTAAGAGACGGTTAGAATACTGGTGGCAGAAAACTAGAGCGAACTGACAAAAATAATTATAGGGGAAAATATGGACTTTCTGCCATAAGGGGCAGGGAACTGGCGAGTTTCTTGATGGAGAAATACCGACTGCTCGCGTTGGAGAAGCGTTCACCGGCAATATATATATATATATATATATATATATATATATATATATCCCCTTCAGGCGCGAATTATGATGCACTGTCTGCAAATGTCTCAAATTCGCACAACGTAATTCTAAGGCACTCAATATTACATTCCAAGAAAGAAAATAAAGTAATATGCTGTTTTTTGCGAGTTTTGCTAATTAATCCTAATTAGAGAATAATTGATTATTTAATTACTCAGCAGTCTGTCATGTTCCATTTTTATATAATAATAAGGAAATTGTTCGCTTAAAATGCATGCGCAATTTGTTTTTGGTTGCGTTCGTTTCATGCGGAGAAAAATAATACTTATGACGTTGGTCCTGGAATGCGCACGTCGAACAACCCGTCGAACATCGTAGTGCCTTCACCAAAGTGATCGGTTATGGTCAAACTTATCATATTGAGGTTAAGTCAAGACACGTTGCCTATGCAGAAGGTTCAACTGATGCTATGCGCAATGTATCTTGCCCTTTCTTTCCGACTAGTCCAAAAAACTGGCAAAAACAAGTGGCGTCCACATATGTGGACGTTGCGCCTGAAGGGGTTATATATATATGGGCACTGGATCTTGACTTGCAATGAAGTGCCGGTGGGAGATTTCACTTGTGCATTGTGCATAGTTGAACCGTGAGGATTCGTAGCATGCGCGTTAACTAAATGAATCCGGAACTCGGCACGATCTACGATGAACATCCCGAGCTTCGCCCACTCATCATCATTCACTCCGTGGATATGCTGTTTACCGATGAATCTTCGGAGCTTCGCCCACTCATCATCATTCACTCCGTGGATATGCGTGGATTTTTTTGTGGAAGGCGAAGACCTCCCGGAGGAGGAGTTTGGAGAAAAGCACGGCTGGCGCTCCACCGCGGTAAAGGAAAACTCTAGGCGCACGGACTCTAATGCTTCAGGGCGTGCCGCAGTGTGCGGCGAGAACGCCAGCGGGCATTTCAGTGTTACAAGGAACGCTCTAACCATGAAGAACAAAGTTATCAAATCATCAAGAATGCCTCGGCTGCCGAGCGAGCACTGGAAGATTATCGTTCGCCCTAGGGGTGGCTTGGATGTTCAGAAGACGGGCTCGGCTAAACTTGGCCAGGCGATCGCAGTGGCGGCCGGAATTGCGCCCGAGCTAGCCGGTGAGGATGTGGTCTGCCCGAATGCAATGCAAAATAGTATTGTTTTCAGCACGGCGTCCCGGGCGAACGCCGACTCCTACGTCAGGATGAGTTGTCTTACACTGGGAATCAAGCAGTATGAGATCAGCACCTATGAGGCTGCTCCGCATGCGACGTGTAAGGGGGTCATTCGAAAGTTTGATATCTCCGAGAGTCAGACCAATCTGGAGAGGAGTATTCTCACTGACCGAAACTCCTCAGCTTTTGGAGTGAAGCGTATCAAGAACAGTGAAACGGTGGTTATCGTCTTTGATGGCTAAAAGGTTCCGAATTTTATTTATTACGGCACGGCTCTAGTCAGATGCTCTCTCTACCGCCGGCAGCATGACTGCTGCTATACCTGTGGCAGACTGGGGCACAGGGCAGATGTTTGTCCGACACCAGACGAAGCTGTGTGCAAGCAATGCGGGATCAGAAACCCTGACACGAACCATGCGTGCTCCCCGAAATGTGGGTTCTGTGGTGGCCCGCACGCTACGACTGACAAAAGTTGCAAGCAAAGGTTCCAACTTCCTTTTATTGTGCGACTGCGGCGACGAGAGCGACGGGCGGAATCCGAGCGTCGTAGCCAGCTATCGATACCTGCCAGCGCCGACGTACGTCTCACCCAGTCTACGCATACACGCTCCCGTTCAAGAAGCCGCTCTGCTGAAGCTCGACAGGACGGCCGTGACTCGTCGCAACGGACAAACAGCCGCTCCAGATCCAGATCACGGTCCAGGAGCCGTTCCCGAGGCAGAAAGGATGGAGCCCCTTCTGACGGCCGACCCAGGTCACGATCCAGGAGTCGTCGTCGGTCCCAATCGAGGGTCCGATCTCGCTCGAGAAGCCGATCTAGGGACCCGCAGGGAAGGGTCCGTTTCCTGAGCCAACCCGAACCGGCATGGCAAGGTGGCACCTGGGCTGACGGGGCGTGCAACGGAGGAAGACTAGGCGGAAAGGTAACGGGGGGCACTGCGCCAGAGCATGGCTTAGCGGAACTAAACCGACTTCGGAAGGAGAATGCTGAAATGCGCAGCATTATTGAGTCACTGAGGGCCGAGATGGCAGAGTTTGGACGTGCCACTAAATCTCAGCCTATTCAGGCATGTACTTCTCAGTCCGCAGGTTCTCCGTCTTCTATATCCATGGAGGTTCCCATGGTCGTAGAAGCGGGCCCCTCGGGCAATCCAGCCAAGCAAAAGGCTGTTAGCAGTTCAAACGAGACTGTGCAGGCTAAGGCTAAATCTGAAATTAAGGAGACCCTAAATTCAGTTTGCCTTGAGATTCAGCGACTTAATGAGCACCTCTCGGCGGTGGATCAGCGTGTAACGGTTATGGACCAGAAGATAGATGCTCAAAATGTGAGGATTCAATGTGTGGAGGCTCAATTACAGAACGCCGGTCCTATTGTGCAGAGTCCCGATATCAGAGCAGCAACTAGAGGCGACCCGGGTTTTTTTCTCGAGGGGACGCAATTATCGGCTCCATCTCCCATTGGTATCACAAATTCGAATAGTAGCGCTCCTTCTGTAGAGAACCTGACGGTGGGGTCAGGGAGTACCTGCAATGATCAAGATAGCCTCGCCCACTGAATTTCGTATCTGGCAATGGAACTGCAGGGGGATCCTTAGTAAAAACGGCACCGTGCAGCAATCTGTCCTCTCTCACAGATAGAAGCCACACGTAATCCTACTGCAGGAGACGTTGTCCGACAGGTTATCTCTCCCGGGGTACAAGGCACATGAAATTAAAGAGGAAGGTAAGGGCATCGCCATGTTGGTTAGCAGCAAATTCACATTTGTCGCTCATGAGCTGGGGCTTAGGCCTAGAAAAACGGAGATCTCTTTGGTTGAGGTCATTGTGAGTGCTGCCAACCTTTCCAGTATTTTTATATTGAACATTTATAGCAGCCCTAGTGATCACAGGCAGCGTTTTAAGACTATCATAGCTAAGGCAACCATTTTGGCTGGGTTCTCCCCTCTGGTTTTAGCGGGGGATTTTAACGCGCCTTTCCATGCGCGGAACTACCCGCATGATTCTGTTAAGGGTAGGAGCTTGTGGCAGGAGACCGGGGATGCAGGTCTTTCATTAATGACGGACCCGGCGTTTGCAACTAGACGCGGCACATCCACCACAAGGGACTCCACCCGGGACCTAGTCTTCGTGAAAACTGCGGGCTCGGTCGGGTGGGAAAACCTTCTGACGGATTTATGTAGCGATCACTATATTACAGTCACTAAATTACAAATGGAAGCAAAATACAGAAGACAGTTCTCTTATCCAGACTGGGATAAGTTTCGGGAGTCACGCAAGGCTCGAGCTGAACAGGGGGAGAAACCGGAGTCTCTGGAGCAGTGGACAGAGATGCTGCTGCAGGATGTTCAGGCGGTTACCAAGACCATTGAGACAGATGTACAGACAGGCAAAATGGATAGCACACTTGCACATTTATTGGAATCCAAGCAGTCTCTGCTGACACGATGGAAGGGCCAGCGGCTTAATCGTAAGCTTCGGAAAAGGATCGCCGAGATAAGCAAATTGAAGAACATTGCTAAACCTTATGCAGGCAGCAGTGGGATGAAATTTCCAATTCATTCGATGGACAAATGCGAACAAGGGGCAAATGGAATCTTTTAAAATATCTCCTGGATGAGTCGGGCACAGAAGCTAATCAAAGGAGGGTCATTGCTGAAATCCTCCACGTTGCTCAAAAGTCGTCCTTGGGTGCAGAGATACTGGCGCAGCTATCACAAAAGTATCTACCGCTAGCTCCCGATTTCAACACGCAAGCCTACCCGGTGTATGACGGGACGCCATGTCCCCATTTGGATGAACCATTCGGAGTAAGTGATGTGCTACGAGCCCTGCACGAACTCACTGGCGGATCGGCACCGGGTCCGGATAGGATTAGCAACAAAGCGCTCAGGAACTTGGAAGATGACTGTGTTGAATTTCTTACCGCTGAGATTAATGGGATTTGGAAGGGAGGTGATATCCCAGAGGAATGGAAGATGGCCAAGGTGATACTCATACACAAGCACGGTAAAGCGCCGAGCATGGACAATCTTCGCCCTACCTCTCTCAAGTCATGCATGGGAAAGGTGGCCGAGCACGTTATCCAGAACAGAATTTCGGATTACATAGAACAGAATGACCTCTTTCCTCATTACTTAATTGGCTTTAGGCCGGGCCTCTCTACCCAGGATGCTATGAAAATCATTAAGACTCAAATTTTAGATAACCATACTAGGGATTCCAGGGCAATCATGGGCTTGCATCTAAAGAAAGCATTTGATAATGTCCGTCATGATTTTATTTTGAATGAAATTTCCAGTCTCACCCTAAGTTCTTCGTTTCATGCGTTTGTCAAATCCTTCCTGAGTGGTCGGAGAGCCATCCTTAATGTTGGGGATCTGGAATCGGATGTGAAAGATCTGGGCGACAAGGGCACACCACAGGGCTCTGTTATCTCACCCCTACTCGTTAACATTGCCATTGCTGGTCTCTCGAGGCACCTTAGTGGAATTTCGCATGTTGGTCACACAATTTACGCAGGTGATATCACCATATGGTGTAGAGGAGGCAGTGTGTCATCGAAAATAGGGGATTATGATCGTGTGGGCCCAGGACCGCTCAGCAAAGGACACAGTCGAGCCACGAGTGCACACAAACAAAACACTCGCTCTATTTACATGAAGAAATCTAAGCACATGTACAACTCAGTGATATGGCTACAATTATCTAGAAACATGAAATGCTGAACAAGCAACAAGGTCTCGATAAATCAAGTCTCGCCGTGTGAAGCGTGCGGGGCAGACTGTCGACGCCTCGGCGCGGACTTCGGTCAGTCGACGGTCAGTGACGCCCGCCTCGTTGACGTCAGCCCACGTCACAGCACGGCTTCGTGCCGCAGCAGGGGTATGAGCCACTGCGGCAGCTCGGTAGCACAGCGGCTACTACGCACAGCAGCCCGGACACGAGTTAAGCCACTCGGCACGGCAGCCGGAACAGCAGTGCCTCGCCTGGTCCCTGGGCCAGTCACCCAGCCGGCGCGCAGGTCGCGTTCGTGGGTCGGCCAACTGTCAGGAACGGCAGCCAGGACACCGGACCCTTCGCCTGGTCCCTGGGCGAGTCACCCAGCCGGAACGCAGGAACAGAACAGCGCCGAGAGGACGTCGCTAGGCTCCCCGGACCGGACCTCCAGCCGAGAACCGCCTAGCTCGAACGCTGCGCTGCTTCGAACGCTGGCACGCGCTCTTGTCCAGTGTTGTACGGAACGTCGTTCCAAGGAACGGCGTTCCTGGAACGAGTTCCTTTTGGGAGGAACGAAGGAACGCCATCGTTCCTTTTAGGGTTGGTGGAACTGTAACGGTAACGCGTTACATTTACGAAGGAACGGCAAAGGGAACGGCGCTCCTTCTATACACATTCCACTCCACGACGATCGCACGTACGCAACACGTATGCAGGGCGGATAGGCAGGGCTACAACAAGCCGTCCCAGTAGTCCCCGTTTTCCTGCCGCCAATATCACTCTCTCATAGAAAATCGCGAAAACGCCATTCTATTGTGGTTGTGATGATTCGACGAGGGTGACGCTTCCCGTTGTTCACTGCGGCTGCACGACGTCAGGGTATCCCGCTACTGCTTAGCGGTGGCCGCTTACTGTGGCCACTGGACAAGTAGTTTCCGGCTGTCAGCCAGCCCTGTATGAGTGTACGGCAACGAAGGAGGAACTGCATACCACATCGAAGTTCCTTTTGTCCCTTATGATCCCGCAACCAGGGCTCCCTCCGAACGAAAACACTGTCAACGCGTGCTTTACAAATGCCTCTCCCCGCATTGGTTCTGAGAACGCGGTTGTGGCCATGGTTGTCCATACTCGTAAGACACTCTGTGCGTCAATCTCTTCAAGGCATTTTAGTTGAACTGAACGGACCGCGCCTTAATTTAGCGTCAGCAGCCCCATGCCCTCGGCACAGAAACGAAAGACTTCTCATACACGTGCTCACGCGAACGTGTGCTGAACATGCTTACGTGCGTGCGTGCTTGCAATGCTGAGCGACGTTAACATCGTTCTAACCCGGATATGGTTGATTATGTTCCTTGATGCCCAGTTTGTTTCTAATGAAAACTATAGTTTCATTGCCACGCGACCAAAGGGCTAGCTACACAGGAATAACCAAACATTTTAACGCACCGCATGCCGTCCACATTACTGGACAGCCCCATTCGCTGTATAAAAATGTCCTGTCAGTCAACCATGCTTCCATGCTTGCGTGGTGTGGGTCATATATATATATATATATATATATATATATATATATATATATATATATATATATATATATATATATATATATATATATATATATACGGTTGGCGTCCCGTCAAATTATGCATGTGAGGCTATTTATTTTCTTGTTTATTTCCTGCACCACAACAGCATTTCGCCCTTGCATGAATGTCGGTGTGCATACGAAAGGAACAGGCAATTAATGCTGATTCCTAACGCCACGAAGAAAAGAAGAAAACAGTCCCGCACAAAATAGCAATATTAAAATTCCTCACACCGACATACATTCACAGCAGCCATAATTAACAACAAAAGTACAGCACATCACAAATTCTTTAAAGTGATGAGACCTAAGTAAAAGCAATACATCCGGAACTGCCAATTAATTTATTAAAATGCTACAAAGGCTACCAATTTTCAGCAAAATCGTTTAGGATCGGGAATGCTGACGACATTCGGGAATCTTGTTCCAGTATTTGCGCGCAATGACATGGGTCAGGCACAAAGCTTTATATGCTATCCTAAATCAAAAGGTCTATTACTAGCTTTTGGTGCCAGATGCATCACTGTTACATGCATTGGTGCATGTTAGTAACAACCTATTTCTACATTAGAGGTGCAGTATCCGGGCTACGCATCTGAAGACTGAAGTGGAAAGCGTATGTGTCGCATTTGTAGAATAGTGCCAAAGTTGCAGTGGAGTTGCCCGTAATATGTTCGGTGCTGCTTGAACATATTTGCCTAGGAGCGCTTCTTTGGATATTTCTTTGTCTACAGCTATTATGCGGCCGGTGACGTTGAAATTCGTGAAATATACACAGGTCCGATGTGAGATTTAGAATGTTCACTTTATTTTGCCTCAGGATTAATTTTCAGTCTTAGAAATGAAATGTAACGTTAATGTAACGACACGTTCCAATTTACGAAATGTAACTGGAACGCGTTCCTTTTTTATTAAAGGAACTTGTAACGGGAACTCGTTACAAAATTGTGAAGGAACGAGGAACGAGTTTCCGTTCCTGTTTTTGAGGAACGTGTACAACACTGCTCTTGTCCCACGAGTTCGCGCCGGTTCTTCTTCTTCTCCGGCGTCGCTCAGTTTCGGTTTCGCTCTCGAACCCGTATATTATCACACAGTGATGGCGCCGTAGAGGCTGCCCTGCAGGAGGCGATCGACACTACCGAGCATTTTCTGGAGGGCTCAGGTATTTCCTGCTCCCCGGAAAAGTCTAACTTCTCCTGTATAAACCGGTCAGGAAGGGTCCCCGACCGAGAGGCTGGGTGTCGCCACTAGAGACCGACATTCACCTCCGCACCAAGAGTGGTGGGTTAATCCCCAAGGTCGCTTCCATTCGAATCTTAGGTATGACGCTCGAAGCTACGGGCACCAATAACATCACGCTCCAAAGGTTAGCGCAAAAGACAGATAGTGTTATTAGGCTAATTAGGAGGGTGGCTAATCAAAGGGCAGGATTATCAGAACATGACTTGGTCAGACTTATACAAGCCTTTCTGTTGTGCCACTTTACATATGTGGCGGCAATGCACGTTTGGAAGAGAACAGAAAGGGACAAGCTTAATGCGATGATTAGGAGGGGGGTAAAGAGTGCCCTGGGTCTCCCCAATTACACCTCCACGGATTGTCTCCTGCAGTTGGGAATTCATAATACATTAGAGGAAATCGCGGAAGCTCAAGAAAGAGCACAGGTAACTAGACTGTGAGGCTCAAAAACGGGAAGGAGAATTCTCGCGGATATGGGTACTCCACCGGCTCAGGTTGATGCTCTGTACCAAGGATTGACAAAAGATCAAAAGGAGAACGTTATCGTCTCGCCTGTACCGAGGAACATGCATCCACTACGAAATGTAGGACGGAGAAGAGCCCTTCTCCGCCGGGTCTCCCTGGGGGTGCCTGTTTCGTAGACGCGGCAGAATATGATGACAATAGGAACAGGTTTACGATAGTCGCAATCAACCACAAGGGACTTACCATCAATGCGGCGCCGGTATGCGCCCAAACTTCTAATGCAACAGGTTGCCATCGCCATGGCCCTCTTGGATCACAAATATCAAAATATTTATAGTTATTCTAGGAGAGCCGTTCGGGCTTTCAGTGTTGGCGCTGTGTGCAAAGAGGCCAAAGCCATACTCGGTGAGAAGTCACAGCTCATACCCTAACATGGTCCCCTGCTCATAAGGGATCCATGGGAGAAGGGATTATCAATCTCAATGAGTTTGCCCACTCCAGGGCGCGAGGGTTAGCTGTCCGCGACCATGGAGGACCTCTGAGTCGACCTAGAGGATTGGTAAATAGGGATCAATCAACTACTTATAATGAAATTACTCGACATTTCGCGATGGATAGGAGAGCTTTTCCTCCTCCAGATAGGAAGGTAAACAGGGCGCAGGCGCTGACATTGAGACGGTTTGAAACGGAAACTTATCCTAACCCTGCCTTTCTCCACTAGCTTTATCCTGATGTTTACTTAACTAACTCATGTATGAAATGTGGCGGTTTAGCCACCTTAAACCACATGCTCTGGGAGTGCCCCTCGGTACGTGGCACTGATACAGCATCGGCCAGCAAGTGGGGCTCTGCGCTCCGGAGTGCGGACTCGCAACTTTGGGCTGTCCAGAGGGCCCACGATGCCGCAGTCGGTCTCCGCCTGACTGTCCCCTCGTGGGAGCGGCCCACCGTGTTCTAAGGCACACACATCCGGACTTTTATCAATAAAGTTTTTCCAAACCAAACCAAACTGATCGGGAGCTTGGCATGAATTCCCGCCGCTGTGTGGCTTAGAACACGTGCGCTCACTGCACGCGCCTGCTGTGACACAAACGCGCATAAGTTGTGCTGCCAGCGCTCGTCTTGCTATAAAACAGCTTTGCGCTGCTTCTCGATTGTCGTGATAGGTCGCTACAAAAAAATTCCTATGACAGTGAAGGCAACAGAGCCAATATGTCGATTAAAGGAAGTACGACAAAGTAGGCACAGCTGCTTGTCAACTCACTCCTAATAGTTCTCGCGTCTGCGTTAAATGTGTGTGCATGTTTTTTTCCTGTTTGTGTATATTTATTATTTTACCCCTTTTTGTATTTTAGATCTATTTTATATGTGAGTGCTTCCGTGCGTATGTATGTTTATTCCGATTTCTGTTCTTTATTTCTGCGCTTGTTCATGTAAGCATGCTGCAGCCACATCTTTACAATTTCATTAACTCGTCTCATTCAAAGCACCAAGTCCTGTGATAGCTGGGCTGGCCTCTTCGATGTCATCAAAGTCTTTCTCTCTCGTCTACCTTGCCTCTTCAGTCTGCCATCTTGCTTTTTCTCCTACTATTCTGACCTTGCTTCTTGTACTGTTGCCGCAACGTGATTAACTAACTTGCAATAAAGTTCTATCAGCTTGGTCAGCAGAAACATTGACCGATACAAAATGTTAAAAGCATCACGTGACTTCACAGTTACTCCGCCTCCTAACCCTGTTAATGTGCTTATGCATCAGTGCATACGGCAGCACGCCAGAAGTGCGCACGAAAGCGTGCCATATTGTGAAGCAGCACCTTGCTATGTTGTTGCATTCAGTATTAATAAACAGATGGTTTCGCTGCTCGTTGCATGCGGCAGTACACATATATAACTTTGTAACATGACCGCACATAAAAAGTACGCAGATCAAGAGCCATGTCGCCCTTTCTCACTTATTCTTTGTTCTTTTTCCCGTGCCCCCTTTGCACTTATTCGATCGTCGTCTTTATCAGCTTCGGCTTGCTTCACTCCCCCCTCCCTTGTCTTCATCCCTCCTGGGATGATATTTGAAAACCTTTGCTATTGAGGCTGACTCGATGGTGCCGTTAGGTCCCACATACCAGACCGCCTACAAATGTCCCTGTTGACTTGCTGTCTAGACAACAGGAAATGGCCCTTTGTGATTCACTCCAGAGCTTGTCAATCCTTTTCGAACGAGCACCAAGTCTCCTACCTCTATCGTCTCCTACCTCTATCGCGCAGGACTGGCTCTTTCTTTTGTCGAAATTCCTTTTCATGCTTTCTCTGTAATTAACTTCGCTTTCTTGAGTTCTTCGCTCTTCCGTGAGACAGACCGTTGCTTCAATTCCTAAAGTCTTGTCAGCTGGCAAATATGTTGGCTTCCCAGTCGCAGCAAAGAGTGGTGTGCATCCCAGAGCCGTTGTGTAGGGCCAGTTATGATGCGCTAACGCCGCTTCAAGGCAGCACTTCCATCCACCTGTGAGGTCTGGGTACACACTTAAGTACTGCTTGATGCCTCGAATAGCTCGCTCCGCCAGTCCATTAGTTGCTGGGTGATATGATGCCGTAAACCTAAGTTCAACTCCACGTTGCTCTGCCCATTCATTCAGTTCACGACTCCGAAAGGCGGGTCTGTTGTCGGTTAACAATACTCTAACGTTTTCAAACACCTTTTGGCTTAGAAATAATAGAACACTGTTTGCGTCCTCCTTAGCCGGCTTTGCTGCCACCATCCTTGTGCACTCATCCACACACAACAGGAAGGCTCGAGTCTTTTTCACACCTTCAGATGTGTTTCGAAGTTCAGCTAGTCCAAGTCCTTCAAAGGGCACACTTGAGTGTTCTGGTCCGCTGAGTCGACCGTCTGAACTTTATTTCATTAATTTGGCATTCATGACACGATTGCACATACATTTACGTGTCTTCTTTCATGCGGGGCCACGTAAACCGTTTCGTCACCTTCATATAAGTCCGCCAAAAACCATCGTGACATCCTGAATGACAACTGTTGTGGTCGAGAATTTTAGGGACGAGTGAAGGAGGCTCTTCCTGTTGGTGCTAGTTGCAGAGCTTCTGTCCCTTCCCAGAGCTTGGTGGTACTCATAGTTTCCCATTTGATATCAGCAATACTGACCCCCAATCTCCACATTGCATCAGCGTCTTTGATTGAAGCTCCTGGGCGATGACTTACTTCAAAATCGAACTGTTTTAACTTGCCGACCCACCGTGCGACTTTCCCTTGTGGCTCCGCCATATTCAAAAGGTGGGTGAGTGCCTCGTGGTCCGTGTACAATTTAAATTTAGTACCGCCTAGATAAGAACGGAAGTACCGAAGAGCCTTTAGAACAGCCAGTCCTTCTTTTTCAGTCGTCGTGTAATTGACTTCTGCTTTGTTAAACGTGTAGCTGTTAGACCAATTACACGGAGTTTGCGATCATGTGGCTGGCTTTCATTTCGCTGGTGAAGTATCGCTCCCGTTCCGTAGTGTGATGCATCGTATTCAACTCGAACGGTAAAGCGAAATCTGGAAGTCGAAGAACAGGATCTGACGAGATAACTCGCACTAAGTCTTTGTAAGCCGCTTCGCACTCGTCCGTCCAACAAAAAAGTACGTCCTTCTGTGTCAATCGAGTCAAGCATCTTGTTTCAAGAGCGTATAGTCCCGCATAAATGCTCTAAAATGACCGACCAGCCCCAAGAACAAACGTAGTGAATGGACGTCGAATGATTTCGCGAGTTTTTCGATGCGGTCCACAGATTGTTCTTTGGTGTTTTTCGTACTGCCATCCATTATACTGCGCTCGCCAACGCGCAAAACTCTGCACCCGAAAACAGGTCTGCTTAGCCACAACCGACAAGTTAAAACGATTCGCTAAAACACGATTTTCCACGCGCGTCAGTCTACCTGTCAGAGCAGTTTTAAGAACCATGACGTTCTGGATGTCGCGATCAGCGAAACTAGACGATCGCGGACATTTTGAGACCAAATACTGTACGCAATATTAATTCGGATAGAAATTATCGCCCATGAAAGGCCTTGAAAGAATGTACGTTTAACGATGCGGAGGCGATGAAACCGGAACCGCCACGGGTCACAGGTTCGACGCCCCCCCCCCCCCTTTTTTTTTTCCTTTTTTTTGCGGGTTTATTATTATACTGCTCGAAATCACGTCGCCAGGGGGCCTGGCGACGGTTGAGCGTTGACACGCAGTGGAGAAAGAGAACTAGGAGGCTCACCAGTAAATATACGGCTCTAAGAGAACTGACAACAAAGAGCGTAAAGGGAAAAGTCAGAGAGGCGGAGAAGATTTACTGGAGGACAGCGATGGAAAAAAAACCGACTCTGAATAACTACCGAGAGGGCAAAAACGAAATAAAGAGGGAGGCATTTTATGATAATTCAAGAGGAAGCGCTTTATTGTTTGAAGCGAGATCGGGCTGCCTTAGAACGCGTGTTTATAAAGCGAAATTCAGTAAAGAAGAAGAAAAATGCACATGCTGTGAGGAAGATAGGGAAACGACAGAGCATGTTCTGATTGAATGCGGAAATATCCACCCAGGTGTACGTTTGGGCACCACCCTACATGAAGCCTTGGGTTTTAGGGCGAACAACGGGAAGCTGAACATAGCCGCGATTGAAATAAGTAAGAGACGGTTAGAATACTGGTGGCAGAAAACTAGAGAGAACGGACAAAAATAATTATAGGGAAAAATATGGAATTTCTGCCATAAGGGGCAGGGAACTGGGATATGAAATTCCGTTTTTGATATGGCATGATCGATTTGATTGAAGTAAATTTAAAAGGCATGAGGAAAATTAAAAGAGGAAAAAAAAAAAGTTCTTAAATCTTCTTACGAGCCTGGTGGCGCACATGTCACCGCCCCGTTACAAAGGGGAAGCTCATAGCATCCATCCATCCATCCATCCAACCTGAAATGCTTTCAGTCGTTCAACTGCCGTTTACGAATCACTCCTACACCAGAACAGGAATTGGCCTCCCTGGTGAAGTACTTGGCCACCACCTCCCACGCGATGTCCAAAATTAAACCTTCGCCCTCAGTGTCCAGCAGCTGCAGAACATCTGTCCATGGCGGCGGTCAGCTCTGTGAAGCAGCAGAGGGCAGTAATAATCACTGGACCCGGACAGGCCGCCACTGGAAACTAAACATTGGAGCGTTAAATGCAAGATCCCTCTCCAGCGAAGCTAGATTAGCGGAACTACTCGAGGAACTAGAAGGATTTAGTTGGGACGTCGTTGGCCTTAACAAAGTTAGGAGAGCAGGTGAAGCTTACATAGTCTTAAACAACGGACATGTTCCCTGCTATAGAGGATTACCCGAAAAGAGAGAATACGGCGTTGGGTTCCTAATTCACAAAGATATAGCGGGTAACGTAGATGAATTCTACAGCATTAACGAAAGGGTAGCATGCGTCGTAGTAAAACTAAATAAGCGGTATAAACTTAAGATAATCCAGGGATATGCGCCAACAACGAGCTACGACGACGAACAAGTGGAGCAGTTCTACGAGGATATCGAATTAGCAATAACGAAAGTACGCACGCAATACACAGTAGTTTTGGGGGATTTCAACGCCAAAGTAGGGACAAAACTAAGTGGAGAGCAGGCGATTGGCAACTACGGAGTACAATTATGCTCGTACAATTTGCCGAAAGAAACCGACTCCGAATAATGAACACGTTTTTCAAGAAACACAAGAAGAGGAAGTGGACGTGGAAAAGCCCTAACGGGGAAACAAAGAATGAAATCGACTTTATAGTGTGCGAACAACCAGGTATAATTCAAGACACAGAAGGAGTGGGGAAGGTAAAATGCAGCGATCACAGACTAGTAAGGGCAAAGATTGTACTTGACCTAAAGAAAACAAGAACTAAATTATTTACTAGAAAAAAATGTAATGTAGAGGTAATCAGATCGAAGAACGAAGAATTTAAAGTCGCCCTAAGCAACAAGGTCGAGGCCTTAGGCGAAAATGGTGATGATGTAGAAGAAATAAACAAAACTCTAACGAAAACAATCCTTGAAACAGCGATAGAACTCGGGGGCAAAACAGCAAAGCAAACAACAAATAAGTTGTCCCAATCTACAAAGGACTTAATAAAAAAACGCAAACAACTGAAAGTAACTTCGCCAAAAGATAAGATTGAATTCGCAGAACTATCAAGGTTGATCAGTAAAGCCAGGCAAAGAGATGTAAGAAACTTTAACACGAGAGAAATAGAGAAAGCAGTAGAAAAAGGCACCAGCTTTAAATCGGTCATAAAGAAACTGCACTTAGGACAAAACAAAATGCATGCGCTAAAAGATAAACAAGGTAACGTTATCAATAATTTCAACGAAATAGTAAAGGTAGCAGAAGATTTCTACTCGGAACTGTACAGCTCTCAGACAGACCATACAACCTTAAAAGAAATAGAATCAGAGGAAGATACTGAAATTCCATGTATAACCGCTGACGAAGTCAAAAAAGCTGCCAAAGGCATGGCCCGCGGTAAAGCAGCCGGTGAAGATGGTATAACAGTCGACTTGATCAAAGACGGAGGAGATGTTTTACTTGAGAAACTTGCATCACTCTTCACGAAATGTGTCAAGACATGTAGTGTACCGCGCACTTGGAAAAATGCTAATATAGTCCTTATCCACAAGAAAGGTGACATAAAGGAGTTAAAGAATTACAGACCAATTAGTCTACTCCCAGTAATATACAAGCTATTTACAAAAGTAATTTCTACAAGGATAAGAGAAACCCTCGACTTTAACCAACCGAGAGAACAGGCTGGTTTTCGGAAAGGTTACTCGACAATGGACCATAGCCACGCTATCAACCTAGTAATTGAGAAGTACGCCGAATAAAACAAACCTCTTTATATGGCGTTTATCGACTCCGAGAAGGCATTCGACTCCATAGAAATACAAGCAGTTCTAGAAGCTCTGCGACGACAAGGGGTACCTGACGTATACGTGAAAACCATCAACAACATATACAAAGATTGCACAGCCACACTACTCCTACATGAGAGAAGCAGAGAAATCCCGATCGGGAGAGGCGTGAGACAGGGAGATACGATATCCCCGATGCTATTCACTGCATGTTTAGAGGAAATCTTTAAACGTCTAGACTGGGAAGACAAGGGAATTCGAATAGACGGAGAATATCTCAGCAATTTAAGATTCGCAGACGACATTGTGCTCTTTAGCAATGATGGAGACGAACTACAAAACATGATTGATGACCTAAACAGGGAAAGTATTAAAATTGGGTTAAAAATGAATAGGCAAAAGACCAAAGTTATGCTCAATAGCCTAGCTCAGGAACAGGAATTTAAAATCGACGATGAACCCTTACAATGTGTAAGCGAATACGTATACCTGGGACAGTTAAAAACAGGTTGTCCTAACCACGAAAAAGAAATTCTCCGTAGAATAAGGTTGGGCTGGAGCGCATTCGGAAGGCATTACAAAATCATGACTGGAAACTTACCACTTTCACTAAAGCGAAACGTATTCAATCACTGCATTCTCCCAGTACTAACTTACGGTGCCGAAACAGTGGAGGATGACGAAAAAACTAGAGATGAAACTAAGGAGCGCGCAACGTGCAATGGAAAGAAAAATGATAGGGGTAGCGCTAAGAGATAAAAAACGAGCAGAATGGATCAGAGAACAGACAGGAGTAGCCGACATTATCTCATCAATTAAAAGAAAGAAGTGGACCTGGGCAGGACACGTCTTGAGGAGAAAAGATAACAGATGGAATGTAAGAGCGACGGAATGGATACCAAGAGAGGGAAAACGCAACAGAGGCAGGCAAAAGGTTAGATGGAGCGATGAAATTAAAAAGTTTGCGGGCATAAAGTAGAACCAACTCGCTCAGGATAGGGTGGAGTGGAAATCGTCGGGAGAGGCCTTCGTCCTGCAGTGGACCTAAACAGGCTGATGATGATGATGATGATCCAGTGCTCTACCCAAAAAGGTAACCTTCCTTTTGAAGAATTCACTCTTCTTAATGTTGACTTTAAAGCGCCGTTATCACTTTCTCTTACGCGCAACGCAGGCCCCGTTTATCTTGCATGACACTTCGGGAACCGCGTCGACCATTCTTGAAACTTTACATTCCTGACGCGCACATTTGAGTGCCTTCTAGAACTTCAGAGATGACGTGAGAACGCGTTATGACGTGTGTATAAAAGCCGACGCATTGCGCCGCTAGTCAGTCTTTCCGTCGACCGACGACTGTTCACGCCGCTATTGCTGTCCATGCATTGTCATTGGGTTTCTTTTTCTGTGCACAAGTTCGCCCAATAAACAGTTCGCCTGGCATCGTCATGAGTTCTTCATGCTTCGCCTTGAGTGCTGCGTGTGTCACGACCATGAGACATCTGGTGAGGTGCTTCTCGGTACATGTAGCACACGCCCCCGTCGAGCCGTGGGCTAGGCCCAAGCCGCAAGAGGACGACTCTACCCAGCCCTTCGAGCTAGCCGCAGGCACCAAGGATTCCCGCCAGTATACCTGCCGCTTTCTGACAAGGACAACAAGACAAGCGCTACAACGAAAGCAGCATTCACGATGACGGAAACAAGATCGCCGGCAACCGCGGTCGTGCACCAGCCCAAAAAGCCGCCTATCTATGCGGATAGTCATACGAGGACCCGGAAAGCTGGCTGGATACCTACGACCGCGTCGCAGCCCTTCATAAGTGGGACACCGACGATAAGCTGCGCCATGTTTATTTCTACTTGGAAGACGCCGCAAGGACTTGGTTCGAGAGCGGAGCGTCAACGCTTCCAACCTGGGACAACTTCCGCGCTGCTTTCCTGCACACCTTTGCAAGCGTCATGCGCAAGGAAAGAGTCACATCACTGCTGGCGACTGAGGTGCAGCTCCCTAATGAAAACGTAACCATCGTTACGGGAGAGATGACGTGACTTTTCCACCACGCCGACATCTACACGTCTGAGGAGAAGAAGGTTCGCCTCCTCATGCGAGGAGTGAAGGAGAAGCTCTTCGCCGGGTTAATAAGAAACCCACGGAAGACCGTCCAAGAGTTCCTAACTGAGGCGACAATAGAAAAGGGCCTTAGATGCGCACACGGCAATACAATCGACGCATGTCCCCAGACATCGCAGAAGTCGAAGAACTCGGCCCCGACGAGCTATGCAAAACCATAAGGGCTATCGTTCCCGAGGAACTGCGCCGGATGTTCCCGGCATTTCATCCCGAATTCGCCTCCCTCGAAGACACCGTCCGCGAGGAAGTACAGTGCTCGATATTGATGGTAAAGGAATCGCTTCAGTACAGTGGCGCACCAACGGGGGGGGGGGGGGGTGGTTTCGGGGGTTGTAATCCCCCCCCCCCCCCCCCGAGGCCGACCTAAGCCCCCTCCCACTCCATAACTGCTCCTATGTCCTAGAAGAATGTGGAGCTATGTCTGCAAAACGCCGAAAAAAAATATTAAAAATACTCATCATCATTGATCTTACTATCATTTGGCATTTTATTTACTTTTTTTTACACACGCAACAACTGTGTAATCGCATCCCCGACCCTTCGTGAAAAATTGCGCCCCCCCCCCCCCCCCCCCCCGCCTGGGAGAGATCCTGGGTGCGTTACTGCTTCAGTAACACACTATAAGTTTCTTGGAGTTATTATCAACCGTTGTTTATCTTGGTCGAAACACACCACAGCAGCGAGAAAGAACCTAGACAGCTTTGTCCAAGTAATTGGGAATATGTCTGGAAAATCGTGGGGGCCATCATCACTTTTGCAGCTGTACCAAGCAACCTTGGTGGCATACCTACAGTGCCCCTGTGCTTTCTCGTGTGAGCTACCCGTGCACTCACAGCTGCTCAGGCTCGTGTCCTAAGAATTTGCTTTGGTGTACCACGTGGGGCACTATTGCAGACCCAGCTCGCATCTACAAGAACCACTGCGAGTGCACCTCAGGTTATTGACCAGATACAGAAACCATACTGTAAAGGTCGTCGGAATGAGACGGAGAATACGGCATGGCCGAGGTGGTCAAGTAGGCGCCGGAAAAGACGCACAGCCTCGTGGGGAACATGCGGGGCAGGAGGCGTGTGGATGTATTGTACAGCTGGCTTGGTGCCATGGCACCCCACGTAGCGCCTTTGTTAAAAGCACCTGGGAGCAAGGGGCAGAGTGGCGGCCAAGTTTATTGTTCACGAGGTGTCTTTTGTTGTCAGTGTGGATGGTCGTGCCTGATGTGTTTCCATGTTCCTATCAGTGTGCTGGTTACTATACGGGTTTCTGTTGCTAGGGCTTTTCCACCTCTATGTATGTTGCTAGGGGTTTTCCACCACCATCCCTTCTGAAAAAAATCCATATGCAGCTTTACGGAAAACATATGGATTCCGTACCTTCCCCGTACAAATTTTACGGAAATGACACGGAACACATGCGGACGTATACGGAAGCCTACGGAACTGATACGGAGCATGCGGAAGAAGGCGTATGAAACATAATGAATTCCGTTTCACCATAAAAATGCATTTTACGGAATGAACTGCTTCCGTATCCCTTATGTGGATATACCATACGGCGATAAGGAGCATACGGAAGGTATAACGTATGACGAACGGAATATGAACGGACAAAGTGACAGATTATGCGGAAGCGCATATGTTGATGACACACATATGGAAAAAGTACGCAAGGACGATGCGGAGGCTCCACAAACAAATGGAAGCAGCTATAAAGAATTAGAAGAATTTGCATGAATGATACGGATACGGAGATACGGATACGAATACGGAAATACGGATACGGAGATATAGAATGCTACAGAAACTGCGAGAGAAGGAAGTAGAATATTGAATACTGTTTATTCTGACGTGCGTACACATCGTGGGCACTTAGCGTCTTTAGCTACGTAATCGTCATCACATAGTCACAATTATGTACGTTTCTTCGCCCGCGCTGCTGAATGCTTGCGGTTACTGTGTTTGTATTGCTCAGGGGCGTTTTATGAGATCGCGCATGACGTTGCATACGCGCGTTCTCTTCAATCTACGAGGCGCTAGCTACTAATTGGGATTCGATAACTAAAAAAGCGCTCACTATATGACGAGTTTTGATTAACAGCTAGGTGTAGTGCAGGATTATCTAAGAGCCAACGCTAACCGCACGGCTGTTTTGTGAATATTTATTTTGTAATTGCGCTGAACAGGAGCTTACCACCGGCACCACATGTTAGGTAATATATGTGGGTATATATACCCGATCATCGGTGTACTGTTGCGTGAGGTGAGTGGTCTATGCGGTGCATTACTTTGACATGCTTGCGTGTATGTTTGCGTGTGTACGTGTGTGATGTTCCTTTGAATTCATGGGACTATGTATTTCATCATCATCATCATCATCATCATCATTTATTTTTCCCTTAAAGGCCCCTCTCGGGGTATTACATAAGGGGGGGGAGGTTACATAAGGAGTTACAAACGTATCGGATCACAATACTAAAACATAACACAGAGAAATGCAGATTATTTAGGTTACAATTTGAACGAGGCATATAAAGGCGAAAAGAAAGAACAGTGTAAATGAATTTTACAGCGTAAGACGATCAGTGAGCAACTGCTTAAACACAATAGGGTTTCGCTCAACGACAACACAGTCTGGCAAAGTGTTCCATTCTGCAATGGCTGTTGGCAAAAAAGATTGATTAAAGGAAGACGTAGAACCGTGCAAACGCTGGACGCTGCACGAGTTAAAAAGGCGACGAGATGTACGGGTTGGCGGGATAAAGAGTTTACCGTGAAGATGTGGGAAGTTATAGTAAAGCCGATGGAACAAACACATCTTCCGACGGAACGACAATGACTCGATTCCCAATGATGACTTTATGGCACTTCATCGCGGCCGTACCTAGAAGAGATGAATCTGGCCGCACGGTGCTGTATAGATTCTAAAGTGTTAATGAGGTGTGCTTGATGAGGGCTCCAAATAGCTGAGGCATATTCAAGCTTACTTCGTATAAATGTTTCATAAGCCAGTTTTCGCGTGGATGAGGGACACAAGGAAAGGGAACGTCTGATGTAACCAAGTGATTTAGTAGTGTCGGCTGCTAATTTGGTGATGTGATCGGACCATGTCAATTTTTTGTTTATTGTAACGCCAAGATAACGATAAGATTCGACGAGGGACAAAGCTATCGAGTTTAAGGAGTACGTGTAATTACTGTTGGAGCGCTTACGGGATATCTGCATAACTTTACATTTCGAAATATTGAGTTTCATTAATGAATTGGAACACCAGGATTCGATTTGATGTAAGTCGCTTTGAATGATTTCATGGTCAGTTCGGTGTGCGATGCGACGATAAAGAACGCAGTCATCTGCACAAAGTCGAATAGAAGATGAAATGCCATTAGGAAGGTCGTTTATGAAGATGAGAAAGAGCAGAGGACCAAGGACGGATCCCTGTGGTACTCCAGAAATCACGTTAGTAGTGGCTGCACAGTGACTACCGACAACCGTGTATTGGAGACGATTGGTCAGGAAGCATCGGATCCATGACAACGCTAGGGGGTCCAGCTGTAGTCTTGAGAGCTTGGCCAGAAGTCGCTGGTGGGGGACAAAGTCAAAAGCTTTCGCAAAATCAAGATAAATGACGTCAGTTCGAAAGCATGAGTCTAAGTTTAAGTGAAGCTCAGTAACAAATTCAAAGAGCTGAGTATCACATGATAGGTTAGGCCGAAAACCATGTTGATTGGGGAAAAAGAAGGAATGATTACCTAAATGACATGCTATTTGTGAGTATATTATATGTTCTAGGAGTTTGCAGGCAATGCTTGTAAGCGAAATGGGACGATAGTTGGAGGGATCCGAGCGGCTGCCAGACTTGTATTAATTTTCCAGTCCGTCGGAAGTGAACTGTCAGTGATTGACTGCGTGAAAATTATTTCTAATATAGAACTAGAGAACACTTTTGTGCCTTTTAGTATTTTGGCTGTAATACCATCATGTCCTGGGGCACTAGAAATCTTCATTTTTTCAATGAGCTTCAAGATTCCTTGAGAAGTAATGATTATTGGAGGCATATCGGAAAGAGAAAAGTTGGGCGGATCAAAGTCGTCTAGCGTGGGTTCATTAGTGAAAACAGATGAAAAGTACGAGTTGATTACATCTGATCGCTCATCAATTGGCACATTGGAACCATCAGGGTAACTCAAAGAAATGTTATTGGAGCTTTTACTAGGTGTGAGGATTTTCCAGAATTTTTTAGGGTTGACGCGCATAATGGTCTGTAAGTCGTGGTGGAAGAACTTCTTTTTGGATTGTCTCAAAGCAGAAGTATATTGACGCAGACTCGTAAAGTACTTTTCCCACTTTGAGGAAGTTACCGATCGTTTCGCATCGCGGAAAAGACGCTTTTTTTTCTCTAACAGCCTCTTTAGTGTGTTCGAAAACCAGGGTTTTCCCAGGTCACCGCGAATGCGTACAAGGGGTACAAGCGATGTTAACTTATTCTTAAATAATAGCCAATTATCGTCTACTGAACGAAGTGAAGCAGACCGACGGAAGTAATCAAGGAACTCACTTAATTCTGAGTTAATTTTTGTGAAATTGGCTTTGTTGTAATCCCTGATATGTTTTATTGAGCGCTGTCATACAGGACGTGGGATGCATAGGTTAAATAGCACTAAATTGTGGTCACTTAGACCTTCAACGGATGATAGCGATGTAACTATATCAGGGTTGGAAACAAGTACGAGGTCTAAGATATTTGCCCCACGGGTTGGTGTATTAACCATCTGAGTAAAGTTAAACGTCAGGGTCATTTCAAGAAAATCTTTGGACTGGCGGTTTTCTGACTCAAAATTTGTCCAGTTAATATCTGGAAAATTAAAGTCACCACAGAGCATGAAATTAGCAAGAGGAAAACGAGAGTAAAGATGTACTAGAACTGTATTAAGTTCATAAATGAAGGAGGCATCACAATTAGGAGCGCGGTAACAAGCAATAATCACAGTCATTTTCGAAGCTAGTGAAATGTTCACACAGAAAATTTCGTGTTGACAGTTCATTTTGATGACATAAGAAGGAACACTTTCTTTAACAAAAATCAATATTCCGCCCCCCCCTCCGCCCCACCTTGTCAAGCCGGTGAACAGCGTACGCTTGGCCGTCTTGTAATAGCTCGTGGTCAGCAATGTGCGGCTGAAGCCAAGATTCCGTAAATATTGCAACGTCAGTGTTGTTGTCATTCAGAAGGGATTCAGCAGCGTCTTTCTTAGGCAGGTAGCTACGCACATTAGCGATTAAGACTGCCATACATTGACAAACGGGATCATTCATAGGAGCGAGGCAAGGTTGGGGGGGAAGTGGGCGACGCGCATGCCTGAGTTGTAGAAATGACTGCTACGACTGCAATTCAACAACGCTATCAGATTCTGCATGGTACGAGAATTGCTTGTTTTCAAGTAGTAACTTGTCAAAGCGTAGCTTGAAGGGTTTGCCGCTCAGCATGCCATAGTCATACAGTTTCCTTCGTGCCTGTCGAACTCTAGCTGAATAGTCTTCGCGAATTGAAAAAGTCGTGCCCTTGAGCTTGGACGCAACTGCAAGAATTTTTGATTTATCTTTAAATCGTGCATATTTTACTATGATAGGTCTACTTTTGTTTTGCTGGTATCGACCAAGCCGATGTGCACGCTCCAAGTCGTCTTTCGGTATGGAGATACCGAGATTTTCAGAACAAAATTTTATCACCTTTGCCTGGGACTGAATCCAAGACTCGCCTTTTGTGTCTGGGATACCACAGAAAAGCAGGTTAGAACGACGTAGGCGATTTTCAGCATCATCACACTTATCTGTAAGAACCCTGATTTCCGCAGAAAGTTTGGCAAAACTGTCCTTCACGTCTGCCTTTAGACCTGTTTCGTTTGACTGAGTCGACTGCACAATTTTTTCTAGGGTGTCAACACGAGTCGAAAGGGTGGTCACGAGCGCCTATTGCGATATTAAATGCTGATAATGCGGGTATGTGTGATATAAATGCTGATAAATCGAGTGAAAGTCTGATTGCAATGGGAAGCCTCCATTTTTATTTTTTCGGTTGGTCGGAAGTGGTTCAACAGTTCGTCTGGCTCGAATGCTCTACCGAGGGCAATTTTTGACCATCTAGTGGGAACTGCCGGGGACTAAAAATTTGAACCACTGCTGTATGTCTGGCAGTTACTCCAAAATTAGTTGAAAATATGTGGCAGCCCAGTTAGTCTTCGAAAGGTCGAACAGCATGCCCCCTTTTCGTACATTTTGGTTTAGTGTGTATATACGGAAATTGTATGGGGGTGGTACGGAGTAGGATGAACGGAAGTGATATGGAGAGCAGTGTACGGAAGTAAAGCGGAATGCGCATATACGGATGTGATACGGAGCGTATATATGGGAGTGATGCGGAATACGTATGTACGGATATCCGTATTACCATAATGTCGTATGTACGGAAATGCTCTTTCCGTATGTACGGAATTTTTCAGAAGGGATGTATGTTGCTAGGGGTTTTCCACCACGTTAGTCAGCGGTGTTCGGTTTGTGTAAAAGATTGTGATTGGCTGTGTGGGTTTCAGGGGCGGAGCAACCGGTGTATATAAGGTGGCCCCTTTTCCCTGGCAGGGAAGACTGGAAGCAAGCTTGGAAGCGGAGGTTGGAAGGCTGAAGGTAAGCAGAAGGTTGGAGGGTAGCCCGAAGGTAGGCGAGGACGGATAGTGCTAGAGAGGACATCTAGCACGAGTCCGGGTGATGGTCACGGCCGCAGGAGCAGTGCTGTGCACTGGGGTCGGCTCCGCCGAATGGAAGCGATCGTTGCACCGAGGTCCTCCCAACTCGGGTGCGGATAGAGGGGACATCTAGTACGAGTCGGGGCGGTGGTTGAGGTCGCAGGGGAGGCGCTATGCACAGGTCGGCTCTGCCGAATTGGAGCGACGGTCCCACCGCGATTCCCTACCAACCGAATGTGCGTGGTATATAAAGTGCCGTTGCGTTTGTGTGAAAAGGCTGGTCTTCGTCATTCAAGTCGACAACGCGCACAGGAAGGCCCATCCTTCTTCGCAGCAGCAACGCCAGCTGGAGGAGCTTGGCTCCAAAAAGGAACGAAGGAGGTGGGAACAAGTTCACAAGGTCACCTTCTCTCTCCTCACAATCCCCATTTGTGGAAAGTTTACTCATACACTAGCTGGAATTTCAAGCAGGCGGCCTAACGCTACATACTCGAAGGCGGTGCTGCTGCGGCAAAGTCTGCTGCCATGAAATTATACACCGCTAGCCACGCCCGACATACCACTATGGACGATGCCAAAGCCGATTATCGATTCCTGAAATTGCTAAAAAATCAAACCCGCCAGCTGACGGACTCAAGGCTTTCGCATTATTTTATATTAACTATATTCATTCATTCATTCATTCATTCATTCATTCATTCATTTTTATTCGTTAAAGACCCCCGACAGGGGGTATTACATAAGGGGTGGGTTTACAAAAAGTAAAACATTACTATAAAACAAATGCAGACACTTGTTCCGCGAAAGCAGATGGACAGGTGATGGCAGCGATGTCGTAGGGAAGGCCGTGCCAGTCTACAACCACACGAGGGAAAAAGGAAGACGAAAATGTGACAGTGCGCACTTTGTGGTGAGCAGAATTTAAACCATGAGCTGTGCGATGTGATACGCGTGCTGGTGGCGAGATGTATGGTGCGATGGCAAGAGAACTGTAAAAGAATTTGTGAAATAATGATAAGCTGAAAATGCGACGTCGACGTGAAAGAGATGGTAGATTGGAGGCTGATTTTAATGACGATATGCTGATGTCGTATGAATATGCTGAATGAATGAACCTAGCAGCGCGATTCTGAACGGATTCAAGGGCGTTGATGAGGTAATTTTCATGCGGGCACCAGATGGGAGAAGCGTATTCAAGTTTAGGCCTGATGAAAGATGTGTATGCTAAATGTCTTACGTGAGAAGGAGCTTTTAGTAAATGACGTTTAAAGAATCCTAGCTTTTTGTTAGCAGATGCTACGATGTTGCTGATATGTAAAGACCAATCAAGTTCATTAGTTATAGTTATGCCTAAGTATTTAAAGGACTTGACTGATTCGATGGGTTCGTTATTTATTATATACGATGTGAGAAACGGATTGCGACGGCGGGTTATGGACATAGCCTTGCACTTAGAAGGGCATTAGCCATTTATCACACCAATTTTGAATATTGTTTAGGTCAGTTTGGAGTAAATTTTGGTCATTTGTGTTAGATATAGTGCGGTAAACAACACAGTCGTCAGCAAATATGCGAATATTACTAGAGACACAGAGGGGTGGATCATTAATGTATATTAAGAAAAGAAGGGGACCTAGCACAGAACCTTGCGGAACACCTGATGTTACTGGAAGTTGGTTAGAAGAGGAGTTGTTTATTTGCACAAACTGAGACCGGTTGGTCAAAAATTGTTTGATCCAGTTTAGAATGTTAGGATGAAGGTTAAGATGTGAAAGTTTTAGCAGTAGTCGTTGATGAGCTACCTTGTCAAATGCCTTAGCGAAATCGAGGAAAATTGCATCAGTCTGTGTATTAATATCGAGATTTAGGTGTAAGTCATGAACGAAGATGGCTAATTGTGTTTCACATGAGAGTCCTTTTCGAAAACCATGCTGTGAAGAGTGAAAAAAGTTATGAGAGTCAAGAAAATCCATTATGTGGGAGAATATGACATGTTTCATGAGTTTGCAAGGGATGCTTGTTATGGAAATTGGGCGGTAGTTTAGTGGTGATTCTCTATTACCTGATTTGTAGACTGGAACAATCTTCCCCAACTTCCATTCTGTTGGCCGCTTACCTGTGGTTAATGACTGGGAAAAGAGCAAAGTTAAGAACGAAGCAGAAATAATTTTGGTATTTTTCATCAGTTTAGAAGTGATTTTGTCAGAGCCAGCTGATGATGACAATTTGAGCTTATCAATTAAACAACAAATACCGTCTACGAAGAACGAAATGTCAGGCATCTCTGGCATGACTATGGTAGAAAAATATGGAAGAGGGTCGTTTGATTCTATGGTAAAAACTGATGAAAATGTTCAGTTCATGATGTTAGCGCAGTCGAAGTCCGGTAGGGGATCACCTGCCGTGTTAGGAATAGTGACTGTGCGGTGTGACTGCGGATTTATAATTTGCCAAAATTTCTTTGGGTTATCTGACATCATGCGATGAAGGTCGTTATAATAGAAGGAGTGCTTAGATGTACGAATGGCGTCAAAATATTTGCCTTCTGCTTCATAATATCTGTCCCATGCACCAGGTGTCGGATTCTTTTTAGTGGACCGAAACAAGCGTTTCTTTTTGTTTTCCAGATTTTTAAGTGATTTATTAAACCACGGCTGGTGCCGGTTTGATGGTACGGTGCATGTTGGGATATACTGATCTGCCAGGCTGTTAAGTTTATCTTTAAAAAGAGACCAGTTATTTTCTACAGACTGTGAATAAGAGCGTGATTCGAATGTTTCGTAGAAATCATGCAGTTCTCGGTTTATCGCGTCGTAATCGCCTTTATCATACAGGCGAATTACCTTTTTATAAGGGCGGCGTAAAATGGGAGCTAAAGCGAAGGTGGCATGGATAATTTTATGATCACTAATTTCCCGAAGGTAGTCAATGCTAGTAAGGCTGTCAGGATGAGTGGTTAGTATAAGATCTAAGATGATCTAGGTAGTCTCAGTTACACGTGTCGGTTTGGTGACCAATTGAGTTAGGTTAAAGTTAAGACAAACGTCAAAGAAATCATTAGAACCGGCTTGGTTTGAGCGAGGCAGCGCTGCCAGCCAGTTGATATTTGGGTAATTAAAATCACCAAAAGTATAATACGGGCATTCGGATACTTTTTAGGTAACTGGCATAAGACGTTGTTAAGTTTGTAAGGGAAATCAGCAGGACTGTTTGGAGGGCGATAGCACACACCAAGAAGTAGTAGTTGTGGACTAATGTTGAATTTTAACCATAACATTTCTAGTTCAGAGGACACGTTTACTTGTGAGCAGGATAATTGCTTATTTACAGCGACGAGGACACCACCACCCCCCTAGACCCTTGCCTATCCTTGCGAAACACTACAAAGTTTGGAAAGTCTACAAGAATTTCCGTGTCGGACACGTCATCACTGAGCCATGTCTCGGTGAGTACAAGAATGTTACTTTCAGAAGATGACAAAAGACCGGATATTTTATCACGTTTCGGTATAAAGCTACGTATGTTAGAAAAAATGACTGAAACAAAAGGGGCTGGTTCAGAATTACGTGCAGGAAGTTGAGGTGGGTGTCGGCTGCTAGGGGGTAGCTACAATTCCTTGACACGCGGTGGACACGCCGTGCATATGGACACGCGGTGCATATTTTTACGGATGGTTCTGTGACACAGACGTCTTCGGCAGCAGCTTTCACGATACATACGATGGACATGACGCGACGCTTCAAGATAACGCATCATGCATCGCCTACTGCTGCTGAGCTCACCGGTATCCAGGAAGCTGTCCGCTACATTCTGCAACAAAGTCCTCTGGAGTGGATATTACTTTCAGAATCTAGGCCGGCACTTCAACTGATAAGGGACTATATGAAGCAAGGAGCCGCTTATGGTACTCTTGTTAGTGAGATCATGAACCTCCTTACTGAGGCTTCTCAATACGGGAACAACTTTGCACTGCAGTGGATTCTCAGCCACTGTGGGATTTCTGGAAATGAACAAGGTGATGCAGAAGCAAAATTGGCGCATATCACCGGCCAAATGACTGCTATTAACTTTTCACAACACGATGTCAATGCCTTGCTCTGTAGCTCCACGAAAGCCTCAAAGACGCAACTATGGGATGACCCTGCCCATCGACAAGAGCGCCTTGATAGACTTTACGCCGGCGTGTGGTTTCGTCTTCCAGCCCGGCTACGAAGAGATCAAGAGACGCTATTGCACCGACTACGGTTGGGTATTGCCTACACCCGTAGACATCTTTTAAGATCGGACAGGAAGAGAGTCCTGATTGCCGCGTGTGTCACACTTTAGAGGCTATACACCATCTCTGCGTGTGCCCTGAATATTCGGCCGAAAGGGGAACACTTCATTGCGTGGTAGATGGTTTGGACTCACGGCCCTTTTCGGAGGAGAAACTCTTAGGTGCATGGAAGTCCACGGACCATGCCCAACGCAACTTCAAGGCCCTTTTTAATTTTTTTTTTTTGTGAGACAGCTTCAGATGCCCGCCTCTAGTACTGTGCTGCAAAGACTACCGCTCATGGTGCACATCCGCTTACAGGACATGTACAGTGACTCATTGCGCTTTACCATCGTCACCTCTCATACCTCCATCTATCTATCCCTTTTCCCCTGTGAGGAGTGGCAGACCAGAGGCTCCAGGCCAACATCTCATCCTCTCACTAAATGCTGTCTTCTTCTTTCAAAGCCTTCTGTCATTACTGGTGGGATATGTCTAGCTCTTCTGAACAATTTCCTCGTTCAGTATTGTCTTGGATGTCATGGCTATTGCACATATCTCCTAACTTCATAAGTACAACACCACAAACACGAAAGACGAAGATGCGGAGGACAGTGGAACGAGTGCTGACTGCAACTAAGTTTATTTTCTTGCGATATATAACCTTCGATATATAAATATGAGAGAGAGAGAGAGAGAGAGAGAGAGAGAGAGAGAGAGAGAGAGAGAGAGAGAGAGAGAGAGAGAGAGAGGTGCGTGGTATACCTTCGGAATTGGCAATAAAATAGGGAAGTGCTTACTCACCGTTTCAGCTGGAGACCTGCCTTAATAGGAATACGTTTGGTTCTATTCATTTCTATTTATACATGTATAAGCAACCGCTTTCAACACATTACGATGCAGGCTGTAACGCCGATCAACTAACTTGGAATTTATTATCGCGGTCCTTCCCTGAGTGCGAGCTAGGTTGCTATGCAGCCTTCCCCACTTCTTGCTTTGCGCTCCCCGCCCCCCAAGCCAGCCACCCTGATGCGGTAAAGAAAAAAAAAGAGAAAATCACTCATTGTCAAAACTACGCGGGATGGAGGAGGAATTCGGCGGAAACAGTCGCGACGCAGTCCACACGGTTAGCCATGCCTTCCTGATATTCGAAATCATCAAAAGTTCTGTATCAGCGGACAGTTTGAAATTCATCTCATCACAATTCGCCTGAGGAGGCAGCAGGAATCTCCTCGTAAACAAATCGGCGACCCGGCTACCCAGACGACTGGGTCACGCCACGCTTTTGTAGCAGATCCGAAGGGTCCCGAGTTCGAATCCTCGCGTTTTTTCTTTCGTTCTTTTCCTTGCTTTTTTTTTCTTTTGCCTACGTTCATGCGGTATGTTCTATCTTTTTTCTGCTTCCCTTTAACAATTATACCCTCACCTTACTTAAACATTGACTGCAACACCTCTGATAGACCCCTCGCTCGACGGAGGATTTCGACAAATTATGCATATGGGTTCGCGCCACCACCATGCCTCATCTGCGTAACTCACCGGAGCACCAGAACAGGAATTCGCCCCCTGGTGCAACGCCTCCCAAATGAGCCAACCAAGCAAACCCTGTACCTACGACGACAGCAGCTACGGAGCCAAGGATGTCACCAGACTAAGCAGTAAGCTCAAAAAGCCTCTGAACTCGGACAGACCGACATTGGAAATTACACGTAGCGAACTCTTTCGAGAGAAGCCAGACTAGCTGAACTACTAGAAGAAATAAAGCGCATTAATTGGGATATCATTGGCCTTAGCGAGGTTAGGAAACCAGGGGAAGGATACTCATTGCTTAATGATGTCCATGCCCTCTCCTACAGAGGATTGCCGGAGAAGCGCGTGGGATTCCTTAAACACAATGACATTGCAGGCAGTACTGAAGAATTCTGTGGCATCAATAAAAGTGCAGCAGGTGTCGTGATAAAATTAAGTAGGAGATACAAACTAAAGCTAATACGCAGTTACGCATCAACCACAAGCCACAATGACGAGGCTGCGGAACAGTTGTACGAGCATATAGAAACGGCAATCAACAAGGCACAAACCCATTATACGATTATTATGGGGGAGTGCAATGCGAAAATAGGAAAGAAACTAAGAGGATAGCAGGCAGTCGGTAACTACGGTGAAGGTGATAGGAATAGCACAGGAGAGATGCTCGACGAATCTCACCACGCGATCCAGCTGGTGCGGCTGTGCTTGCTGCGTGCTATATGTTTACTAGAGCTTTGCACAAATCCTTGGCGTGGATTGACCGAATCGGAAAACGATGTCAGGAACTCCTGTAGACGTGATTTATTTAAATTTGGCACGCGACGTAGCACCGTCAAAGAAAAAGGCTGACAATGTAAACATGCAACCTAGTCATGACCTCGTCGTTAGTTCGTGCGCCTGTATTCGCTGAATTGATTGCAATACAAAATCAAGTAAGGACGTCTCAGAGCACGTACTGTGCGTGCAAGGGTAGAACGCCAAGAGCGCAGAATGGTGAAAACTAAAGACTCAGTCGAAGGAACAATGTTGCGCTTGTCTTCTCAAAGCAAAACCTAACGTGCGCGGTTAACACAGGACTTCGGTCACAGTGACGTGCTAGATGTGAATGGGTGGAAAACGACCGCGATGAATAGGTTAAAGGCGTGTCCGCCTTAGCGGAACGATGACTCCCCGCACAATGTTTGCGAAAACTTACGGCCCGCTACTAATATCGTGAACGACAAGCAGTTCCTGCTGCATAAAGTACGGATGAGTCGGTGAGTAACTTTGGCGACAGGTGCAAAACGACAAAAAAGCAGCAGCCCGCTCTGCCCGGCGCCCTCACAGCCGAAGGCTCCGCACCGATGTCGTCGCTAGGCCTATAACCCCATGCAAGCCGCTCGCGCACATGACACGTTTTGTCACTGGTATTTACGCTTTAACTTACGCTCGCAATGAAATCGCACATTGAAAACCGAAACACCGGCGGAGCCGATGGTTGCGATGCTGGCGTGGCTAAGCGATCGCCGTGCGCAGCGTGAAGTATGCGCTAAGCTGGGCTTGTATCAGATCTTTCGTTCAAGTTAGAGGCTTGAAAGTCGTCATCGCTCGCGAGAGGTCAGTTTAGGCATCTTCTAGCGATCACAGTTTTGCTCAGAACACAAGCTGTATGATCACCCGGCAAGGTGATCATGCGCACGAGTCGCGGTCACTGATCGGCCCGTCCGTGATGCGCCTAACATATTATGACGCTGCAGGGCACTGCTGAAGTGTCATGCGTAGAAAAAGACTAAATTCACACAGACTGCTGAAAAAGCCGTGTGGCGTACGAGCTGGTCTGTCCGAGTTCCTACCGGAGCTTGACATCCTTCCGGCACACGAGAAATACGGAACGTTTTTGCCTCGGGCTGTTCTCGTGGCATCCCAGCACATAGGAAGTAAAGCCAATCATCACAACTTTTCGAAAACAAAGCTCGTTACGCCTTTCGCCGACGCACGAGCCACGCACTTTAACCGCACCGCGACTGCCTCCGGTATGCACTGCTGCAGCGGTGGCTCGTTGAAACACTGCGCTGAGATCGGTCTATTCGCAGAAAGAAATCACCTCCGTGCAATGAATACTTTCTTAAGAAGCGTGAGAACAGGAAGTGAACACGGAGGAATCGGAAAACAAAATAGATTTCATAAGGTGCAGTGATCCAAGTATAGCACAAGACACGGAAGTGGTTAATAAGGTGAAAATTAGTGACCACGTAGTAGTAGTAGTAGTAAGGACGAAGATAACCCTCAATCTAAAGCGGACAAGAGTAAAGTTAATGACGCGGAAACAGGCCAGCCCCGATGTCGTCATGGGAAAAAAAAGGATGAACGTAGAATTGCACTTAAGAACAAGTATGAGGCTCTAGAACAGGAAGAAAATGGGGACATAGAGTATACGAGGGAAAATATTACTACGCTGACCACCAAAGCAGCAATTGAAGTCAGAGTTAAAACACTGAGATAAGATGCAAATAAGCTCTCTCAAACAACTAAAAATTTAATTAAACAACGTCAACAGATGAGAATAACTAACTCAAGAGATAAGATAGAATTCGCCGAGCTGTCTAAGCTCATCAGTAAAAGTAGAGTCAGGGACTTACGCAGCCATAACGTGAAATAAGCAGAAGCCATTAGAAAAGGAGGCAGCATCAAAACAAATAGAAGGAAGCTTTGTGCGGGAAAGAACATAATGCATGCCGTGAAAGATAGGCAGGGCAACACCGTTACTAACTCCAGTGATATAGACAAGGTGGCCTAGGACTTCTGAACTATACAGCTCAACTAAGAGTCTCCCAAGAATGAGTGTAATAAATGTCGGTCAGTACACCGAAATTTCATGCGTCACTGCAGGCAAGGTTAGGAAAGTAATTCAGGGCTTGTCACGCGGGAAAGCGGCTGGAGAAGACGGCATAACCGTCGACTTGATCAAAGATGGAGGAGACTTGCTAACCAGAAAGCTCGTAACACTATACACACAATGCCTCGAAACTTCAAATGTACCAGTCAGCGGAAAAAACGCAAACATTTTATTATTACACAAGAAGAAAGATGTAAAAGACTTGAGGGACTACAGGCCGATCAGTCTACCCTCAACAATTTACAAAACATTCACAACGGTTATCTCTAACAGAATAAGGTGCACACTTGAATTAATCAACCAAGAGAGCAAGCAGGGTTCAAAAAGGGATACTCCACCATAGACCACCGTCATGTGATCAATCAAGTAACCGAGAAATCTGCTGAATACAACAAACCCCTCTATATGGCTTTCCTAGACTACTGAAAGGCCTTTGACTCGGTAGAGATAACAGCACTTCTGGAGACTTGCGCCGTCAAGGAATATGTGATACCTACGGAAATACAATAGCCAACACCTACAAAGATTCTACAGCTGCCTTAGACTGTCCTTAGAAAAAGCAGGAAAATCCCAATACAGAAAGGTGTCAGACAAGGAGATACAATTTCTCCTATGTTGTTTACTGCATGTTTGGAAGAAATAGATTAGACTGGGACGAAACAGGGCTATGGATTAACGGCGAATATCTGGGTAACTTACGATTTGCCGATGACATAGTACTCTTTAGCAATGATGGAGGCGAACTGCAGAAGATGATTGAAGGCTTACGCCGAGAAAGCGCAAAGGCAGGATTAAGGATGAACATGCCGAAAACAAAGGTAATGCTAAGTGGCACGGCGAAAAAAAGGCGTCTTCGCGATTGAAAACCAGACATTAGAAATCGTAGAAGAATACCTATATCTAGCACAGCTACTGACAGGAGAACCCACCCACGCAAAAGAAATCCACCGTAGTTATAACATGGGATGGCGCGCACACGGGATACATTCCCAACTCACGAAGGGAAACCTACTACTATCACTCAAGCGGAAACTACATAACTACTGCATTTTTCTAGCACTGACATAGGGGGCAGAAACTTGGAGCATTACAAAGAAGCTCGATAGGAAGTTAAGAACCATGCAGCGGGCGATGGAACGAAAAATGATAGGTGTTACACTAAGAGATAGGAAGACAGCTGAGTGGGTCAGAAAACAGACGGGAGCCGCCGACATAATAACCGACGTTAAGGAGAAAAAAAATGGACATGGGCAAGCCACGTGACGAGAAGGATAGATAAGCGATGGACAGTAAGAACAACAAAATGGGTACTAAGACAAGGTAGGCGTAGCCGTGGACGGCAGAGAGTAAGATGGGGGGACGAAATCAAGAAATTCGCCGGCATCAAATGAAACCAGCTCGCGCAGGACAGGCAAGGATGGAGAGCATTATTGGGAAAGGGCTTCGTCCTGCAGTGGACATAAGATAGGCTGATGATGATAATGAAGAAAGTGAGAAGAACAAAAAGATGGAAAAACGAAAAAAAAGAACCAAGAAAGGGAAACTAAGGAATCAATTGAGAACATGAAAGAAAGGGAAAGAAGAGGGCGTGCGTCAGTCGGGAGCAGGTGCCCCACGTCCCCTTCTCCTGTGTTTGGGAGCTAGTATGTATATAGATGGACCAGCAAACATTGAAGCCTAGGAAAGCATTGGGGAAGTTATTCAAGTTTGTAGTTCTGGAATTGTAATTTTGCACTAAGTAGAAAGGAATTAAAGTGGACGATAAGACAAACGTGCCTTCGGCGGGAACAAACCCACGACCTTCGGATAACTGCTCCGGTGCTCTACCGCGGAGCTACGAAGTCCCTCCATCATCTACATTGGGTGTTTGGAAACCTGCGAGTGTTAGGCAGCGCCAATCGTAGCCACGGTGGCGAGTGTGGAACCCTCTTATTGCCGGGAGGCGGCAAGCAGAACGTGATCAAATGCCGAGATGGCTGTTGCCCAATAAGCCTTCGCATGCTGCTGAAGGCACCAAGTCTGGCGCAATGCGGCCCAAGCTACGAAGTAACAAAACGGAAGGGATGAAGGGCTGGTTTATTTGTTAGAAACTACTTAATGAACCAGCAAGCATTGAAGCCTAGGAAAGCATAGGGGAAGTTATTCAAGTTCCTTATTGTGGTATTGTAATTTTCGAGTATGTAGACTGCAATTAACACACGCTAATACAAACGTCGATAAAATCTGAGTTAGCGCGGACGACGTGCAATATAGTCACAATGCTGGCAGTTGCGCTAGCCTAATAACGAAAACAGCTTCAAATGTTTCTCCTCGTATACTTCGTTGCTTCCTAACATAAGGGGAACAATGTTTTGTTTGGTTAGGAAGAAAAGCATCAAAGTTTCATCGGTTTTCCTATTTTCTTTCCTAAGGTTTTGGGAAACGTGCGTCCCGTGAGGCTATATCGTCGCTGGCTGCGCAGTAACTTCGCACAGAATACGGCCAGCCGCTGTTCCTCCTCGAAACTGCTCAGAGCTTATGCTTAAAAGGTGCCCATGTAACCAAGATAGCGTGATAATCGGGAAGAAATTGGCAGATCCCACGTCAAGGAAATGCGAAGCAAGCATCAGGAACGTAAAATGCATCTGCATTATTGTCTCGCTATACGGATTTAAGTAGTTAACGAAACGGCCGCAAGAGCAGCAAGACTGTGGCATGTAAACCATACTGCTCATGACACGCATGTCATGATTCTAATGTTATGACCTCTCATTTACGTTCTTCATGCAGTCGTGTTGTGCAATAGCAATTTTTGTACACATCCGATTAAAAAAAACATGGCGTATAAATCATGCCATTCATGACATGCATGTCACGATTTTCATGTTCTTAGAACGTGCCACCTATGGTCGTCAGACACTGTTCTCTCGCCGTACCAGTTTTGGTATATATGGAGTTAGCAAAGCGGCCGCAAGAGGACCAAGACCGTGGCACGTAAATCATGCCGCTCATAACATGCATGTCGCGATTTTCATGTTATGACCTGTCCTTAATGTTTGCCATGCAGTCATGTTGTGCCATACCATTCTTGTATACATCCCACTAACGAGACGGGCAGGAGAGCACCAAGACCGTCGCATGTAAATGAAGTCCTCATGACGTGCATGACATGATTTTCACCTTATGACTGTCATTTATGTTCGTCATACAGTCATGTTGTGGCATACCAATTTTCGTATACATCCCATTAACGAAACGGCCAGGAGAGCGCAATGTCGTAGGCGGCAGGATAGATAGATAGATAGATAGATAGATAGATAGATAGATAGATAGATAGATAGATAGATAGATAGATAGATAGATAGATAGATAGATAGATACGCTCTAAGTCGTCGAAGTTCGCTAAAAATACGTCGCATTTAAAATAAAATTAACCTAGTTTCTGGTTGAGCTGCAATGAAACTCGTACAACGTAAAAAGCCGGAGTTCGTCACAACGTATGGCGCGCTCCAGCAGCTAGATTGCAAGCTGGTTGGTAGTCAGCTGTATCGTGCGTAAGGAAGGGTTCTGAAGCGAAGTCAACTGTGCCGCGGCATCTTGAAGATGTAAGCGCTCAGGCTAAACTAACTTTTGTCCATTACTACTACAGACCTCATGACCGACGATCCAAAATCATCAAGGACGGCGCTGGCCTCACCACGGTGCTCTAGTGGTTATGGCACTCGGCTGCTGATCCGAACGTCGCGGGATCGAATCCCGGCGGCTGCATTTCAATGGAGGCGAAATGTTGAGGCCCGTGTACTGTGCGTTGTCAGTGCACTTTAAAGAACCCCAGGTGGTCGAAATTTCCGGAGACCTCCACTACGGCGTCTCTCATAATCAGAACTGGTTTTGGGACGTTAAAAACAAATGAATCAAGCATGGACGGCGCTATATTGAGAAGCTTGCGTGGTGTCAATTTCGTTTACTTAGGTGACTCAGTGGCGGAATAACACGGGGCCGCATCGAATCACCTCGTTGCGAAGTGCTGTTCTTTTCCTTTTTGTATCCCACTATGTAGCAGCAGCGGCAGCTGCCGTCATGAAAGATGGGAGATGTTCCCGATCCGGTGTTTAGCCGAGAACAACGCACAAGCGTTTATTGCACGCATATATAAAGGGGAAATCTGGAGAGTGAACATAGAAAAACTTGGCGGATGCGCACTGACAGCGGGCACATGACGCAGTAGTTTGATATTGCATTTTGAAACATTTCTTCCCTCTGAAAAACGCTACACTGGTTTGCGTGGCCTTTTGAGGCGTCCGAAGCGGTTGTGTTGTTACTTTGTCAGCCCCCGATGTGACAAGTGTTGGAATAACAGGTGCCTGGTGGTCCACGTCTGCAAGCGTTTCTTGGGGTGAAGATTTCCCGACCCCGTCGGTGCTCGTGGATGGCTGTTGGCAGTGCGCTCGGTGGAATGTTTCTGCTGATCGTGCCTGGGTCGGTACCTGGTGGTTCGTGTTCCACTTGATCGATTTGACGCCGCACGAATGCTTGAGGGGTCTCCACTGTGACCATCCGTTCTCCCGATATCGCTGTGAACCGTCCTGGTACCCATGTTGCATTTGTCCCGTATTTGTGTACATGCACACTGCGGTCCATTGGAGGAAACCACTCGTCCTTTTCTTTATAATTAGACGCAGCCGCCGTAGGGAAGCAGGTGTCCAGTCGCGATCGTATCTCGTACCCCAGCACCACTTCCAATGGCGACTTTTCGGTTTTCTGCGCAGTCCTCCTGTAATTTAGCAGCAAACACAGAAGCTTGTTATGTTCCAGCCTTACGCCTCTTGCGGAGACCGTCATTGATTGCCCTGACTACCCTCTGCGCCGCTCCTTTTGACTGCGGGTGATAGGGAGCGGTTCTTACGTACGTAACGTTCTTCCTGTCAGCAAACGTTTCAAATTCCTGGCTGGTGAACTGCGTTCCATTGTCTGATACGATGGCTCTTGGTACGCTGAAATGCCTGGATATATCCCGCAGGTGGTCAATGGTGGTTGCCAAGGTAGCCTGGTTCAGTGGCACCGCTTCTATCCATTTCGTGTGCGAATCCACTCCCACCAGAACCACTTTACCTTGTATAGGCCTCGAAACGTCGACGTGAACCAGCGACCACCTCTCCTGCGTTTGTGGCCAGTTTAATGGCGGTGCGGCAGGCAGCATAGCCAAATTGTCCATGCAGTTGTTGCACTGCGCTGCCGTCAACTCTATGTCGCAGTCTATTTCTAGCCAACAACACAAGGAGCGCGCAACCGTTTTCATTGCCGAAGACCCTGATGCGTTTCATGTAATAATTGCGACAAGCGTTTCCGTGCTGCCAGAGGTATGAGAACACGATGTCCCCAGTAGACGAGGTAGCTGTAGCGGAGCGAAGCGCGCGCCGACTGCCGCTGCGGCGAGTGTTGGCGCTGACGTCACTTCCGGTGGTCACGTGCTTTTTGGGCACGGCTTTTGCGGACGCTTTTTTCGGACGGGAGCTGGGCGCGCGCTATTGCCAACCTAGCCATGAAACGCTTTCGCGTTAATAACGCAAAGCTTCCGAGTGTCCTCATCCGAAAGCACCTGGTTATATGCAACTCGCAAATCGAGCCTCCTCCTAATGAGACAAAGATATCTTGAATTGCGGGTACTGCTACGTGGCGCAAGCAGGATTTAGAGTGGCTTTAAAATCGTCGCGAATTCTGACCGAGCCATCGTTCTTAAGAACGGCTACAGTGGGCGTCACCCAATTCGAATGCTTGACCAGCGACACTAACCGGTCAAGTTCCTGCGATACTTTGTCACGTAGGGCATATGTCACGTAGAGCCTTACAGGAACAGCGCCACCCTTCAGCAGCAGGCTGCCTGGCGGTCCGTTGATCAACACCAAGGTTTCCGAGAAAACGTCCTGTCTTGCGAATGTAATTTATGCTGCGGCAGTTCACTTGACTCGCTGTCGCCTCGCCTTCGCATGTGACTCGTATTACCGGAACGCCCGCTTGTTCCAGGAGGATCAGCAGGTCTCGGCCGCAAAAGCATGGTCCGGGGCAGTCTAGAACCACAAGGGAACATCCAACGAAAATATCACGGTATTTCACACAAAGTTGAAGCTCACCCATCACCATCCATCTTCCATTGTAGCAGGATAGCTTCACATGCGAAGGATTCAAGCTCGGCCAGCATTTGCGATGTTTATCAAAAAGCTATCGCAATATTACGCACACCGGCGAACCTGTATCTACTTCCATGGATAAATCCACGCCTCCCCAACTAAACGTTCATCGAATTAGTGGCTCAAGAGCATTCATTCTGTCATGCTGACGCCAACGTTCATATTTGCTAACTATCGCTGCTGTCTTCTTCTAAAACAGCGTCTTCCACCGCCAAAGCTTTCGCGTGAGGAACACGCCGATTGGTCGTAACGTCGTTACCATTTCGGCTGCGACACATTTCTGCCAAATGACCCCCCTAGCCGCAAGAGTAACATCGGGTTCTAGCCCATCTTCAGCTGTTGCCGTCACGTATAAAACTGCTACACCTTCCACGCTTGATGTCGATGGTAGCTTGCAACGTGCTCCCACATTTAAGCGCACGCGGTACGTCTGCTGACGTTGTCTTGGCATCTTTCCGGCAGTTTCAGCGGCTATTGCTACAGACTCCGCTTCCTCCAGTGTTAAGTCCATCTTTGCCAGCAGTTGCTTCCGAACAGCACTTGAACGCACACCGCAGACAATTCTGTCAGCGAATCTCCAAAATTTCAATTGTCTGCTATGGACCGAATTACAACAATGAAATCCTTAATGGATTCGTTCCCACGCTGACAGCGTTTGAAAAGCTGAAAATTTTCAGTAATTTCGTTGCCTTTAGGTCGTAGTGATCACTTTACACCTTGACTACTTCGTCATAACTTAAGGTTTTGTCATTGCTATCCTTCTGATCAGGATTTGGACCGTCGGTGTGCTAAGTGCAGCCACCAGAAGTGCGCTCTTCTTGGGAGAATCCGAAATAGCATTAGCTTCAATATATGCCTCCACTTTGATGACGTAAGGTTTCCACTTACATGTGAGGTCGTCGAAGTTCGGAAGCATGTAGGAGACCATCGTGGTCTGCGGCACGGCTATCTCTGAATGCCTAGCGTTGGGTTCTTGACTGCGTGGGTGCCCGTCGCCACTGTAGCATAGCAGCGGCAGCTGCCATCATGCACGAAGGGAAACATTGCGGACCCAGTGTTTACCCGAGAACAACGCACAAGCGCTTACTGCGCGCATATATAAAGGGGAAAGGGCGGATTCTGGAGAGTGAACATAGAAAACAAACTTGGCGCATCCGCACTGACAGCGGGCACATGACGCGGTGGTTTGATACCGCATATTACGGAACACTATAGGAGTCCACTGTACATTCGCCACTTGAGCTTATGACAAAATGCCTTCGGCCATGCAACAGATAACGTTCCCGCGTGCTCGAAGGCTCGATTTAAGGCCTTTAGTGCAAGGGCCTGAGCCCGACCCGGGCCTACGCTGTAAGCCGGAGCCCACCCCGGGCCCGCCGGAACAAGTCCTCGGGCGGCCCGTGCAGTGCTCCAGCGTATATTTCCCAAGAAATGAACTTGATCGGTCACCTCATACTTCCCATGGGCCACATTTTGTGTCGCCTCATCCTAGGCACGCGAGGAGCATCGAAATGTACCGTGTTCTTGAGCTTTGCTGCTGACCTCTTTGTTGCGCGGTGAAGAGATTGGTAACAAGCTACGTTGAATTGCTATAGCGCATAGACGTCATAACTTGCCAGCCCTGGGTGCTTGTGCCCAAAATTTTACGCGATGAAGCTACTGCTCGGTTGAGTTACGGCTTTCCGTTCTTTTTAAATGCGAAGCATTTCTTGGCGAACCGAATGGCAAGCAATTCAGCATAGACAAAGTTTCTCGCTGACTGCTTGGCATGACATCGATTCTCACGATGCATGGGATCTGCTGGAGATTTTGTTTGCTTATTAGAATGCTTGAGAAGTCTGCAAAGCATCAGGGGCACGTGTTAGGAGCGCCTCAAAAAGAAAACAAAATAAGAAAGGTTGTAAGGTTTGGAGATGACGGCCGGATCATCCAGCAACCTTTATTTGATGCGGTCCCTGTTGCGGTGGTGCTTTGCGCGCTGTATGCTTTCCGTCGCGCCAGGGACTGCCTGCGGCCTTTTGTCCCGGATCCGCCCCTTGGCTGTTCGGCTTCCCCTCCACTCTCCCCACTGCATACGGCTGACACGGCTGTCATTTGGGCCCCGCTCCAAATCGACAATTTCGGGGAAAACGGAACCGAGACTCATCGATGAAGCCGACCACTTCAGTGTCTGCTTTTCGAGCCGCCGAAGCGTTACCCCTCCCACAAAGAGTACGGCCTCCTGGGTCCCCTGGCTGTTTTTGTTTACTTTCTTGCGAACAGGGGCCACCAGATTGGCTGCAATGCAAATTCTCCGATACACGTCTCAGGGGGCGTATATAAAAGGTCACATCCGTCTGAAACATTCCCCAGTTTGACCTTTGCATTGGTGTCTCCGTATGCTGAAACTGGCTTATACGTAACCACAACCGCAGGCAAAAAATTGGCATGAAACTGTTCTATAAGTAGATGGAAACGGAGCACAAATATGTGTGGTTTTCAATAAACATAGTTCGAGTAGTGCCCGTCTTGTGTGTTCTTAACCGTCCCGTCCACGTCTAAAAGTAGCGCTGGATAGTTTATGCAAGGATAAACTTGTCCTTGTTCCACGCAGTGGCACTCAAGTAACGAGCGCTATGCATTCGCTGTACTCTTCGTTAAGGTTCCTCCTATAGCTCTACTGGTAGTCGCTACTCATCGGCGTAGGGCCACGCGTCAGAGCGAGAGCTTCATATGGTTTCAGCGTAATAAAAGGCTTTGATTAACGTTGATCGCGCACACGCCTAGTACAGGTCCAAACCCGCTGGAAAAGTTCCGTTGTCCCTCCTACAGTTGCCCCTCTTTATATCAGCGAAAACTGGAAATTGGAATGGCGTATAAAAGGCACGATAAGCACGACGGCCCATGAGACCGCTCTGCAGATTGTTATTGAAGTCAGAGGCAACGGAGGGCGTGCATACGGGTCACAACGGTGGGACGTGTCGTCTATGCGTGGTTCCGCTTTCCAGGCAGGTAGCAGCTCATCTACATGAACGAAATAGAAAGATCGCAAGCACCACAGTGGGATCCAGTGCGGCAGCTATGCCATCTGCAGGCAACGACATCCGTCGAGTAGATGCGGTCCGGGCACGATTACCATTCAGCCCTGAAGAGAACGCTTGTTAAGTGGCGTTGACACTCTTCAGCGTGCACCGGATTGATGGTGCTGACGCTGGCGCACACAGTTCGTCGCCTACACGAACAATTCGCGAGGCTATGTGGATATCAGAATATATGGACGTCGTTTGGGATCCGCGCGCCAAATATGATAACGGCTGCATTTAACGCGTTCAGAAAAATAAAACGCATCTTCAGGGCCTGTGGTGGGCATGTATCTATTACTAGTTAAACTATCAAATGGTATTCCTACTCTAGAATCGCGCAGGAGGCTACACTGACTGCAAAGGATTCGTAATATTGTAAACAATAAGATTAGAATGGATTTCACTAATTACATGCAGTACAACAACGCAAGTCAAGCAGATGGAAATACAGCAAGACGATTCTAAAGCCTAGAGTTCTAAAGCCTAAAGCCTGGGCACGGCGAAAGGCCTACAGACAAGATGCCTAAACCAGCAATACTGTTTTTGCAGATCTTCCGTGGATTTTCGGTGCTTCAACGTCGATGGGCAGCATCGATGCTTCGCTTGTCTTCGTCGATTATCAGGCCATTTGAGCCGTGCGCACAACGTGGGAGGATCGGGAGGATCGCCTGTCAAGGGGAGTGACGTCATCGATGGAGCAGCTACAAAAGGACGAACGCGTCAGAGGCAGCTTCACTGGGCACGGCGAAAGGCCTACAGACAAGATGCCTAAACCGGCAACACTGTTTTTGTAGGTTCGTTACCATTACAATACTGCATGCTTACGAACGGACAACCGATTTTTGTTAATATTGCCGTGCCCGGCTGCTTGTGTTGCTTGTATGATTGATTGTTGGTCTGCGGTCTTGATGCTCTTGACGTCAGGTGACGTCGAGAAAAATCCCGGACCAAGCACAGCGCAGATGCTAGAGAAAATCTTAGAAAATCAGGCGGCGTCAGACGCTAAGATGGATGCTATGAGGCAGGATATTTCAGACTTGACTTCTGAAAGCGACAAGCTTGCGGGTTACTTAGAGATCATCGATGAAATGGGCAAGCGTATCAGTAGCCTGGAATCTCTTGTTCGCCAGCAGGTAGACAAATTGACTGCATACGAGAACAAGTCTAGGCGAAATAACTTGTTGGTCTTCGGAATACCTGAGGCGTCTGGCGAATCTACATCCGATTTGACGAAAGCTGTTTTTGATAACCTGCTTTCCGAGACTCTGGGCATGAACGTGAAATCAGTTGACCGAACACACCGCTTGGGCAGACAAAGACCAAACAACACGAGACCTGTAATCATGAATTTTTTTTATTATCGTGAAAAGGAAAGTGTACTAAGGAGCGCTAACAAATTAAAGGGTAGCTCTATTAGAATCAATCATGATTACGCTAAAGAAACAGTCATGCGCAGAAAGATGTTGTGCAAAAGTAGCGAAACAGAAAGAGCTAACGGAGCGAAAGTAAAACTGATACACGATAAGCTTAAGGTTAATGATGACTTTGAATGGGATGACGAAAAGAAAACCCGCTGCCCATGTAAACGAACTCAAGATAAAGTGCTGCGCAAAGATAATGCGGGTGATTCTGCCCTGCGCAGTTCAGCGACAACAAGATCATCAGTCAAAATGTTGGGGAGGCAAGTTGCGCCGCCACCATCGTAGCTAAGATTGCTTTTGCTAAACGCAAGGAGCATCGTTAACAAAGTAGCAGAGTTCGAATATTTATTACTTTCGTATAGCCCGCATGTAGAGACATGGTTAAATAATACTATCGAAGACAGTTGCATTGTTCCGGTGGGTTATAAGATATTGAGGTGGGACAGGGATTGCCGAGGTGGTGGTGCTGCACTGGTGATCGAAAGTTCAATAGTTGCAATAAAAATAAATCGTACCTTTTCAGAAATGGTTTGGTGTAAGGTGAATTATGCTAACACAGTCTGTTATTGGAGCCGTGTACAGACCACCTTGCACACCACCTGAGTTCCTAGAAAACTTGAACATGTTTTTGTGTTCCAATGTAAATGAAAATACAAGACTAATAATGGCTGGCGACTTTAATTTGCCTCACATTAATTGGGGAAAACTTCACACTGGTCCTCTAGAGACTGCTAATGCTAACCTGCTACTTGAAATCATGCTTTCCCATAACCTGAGCCAAATAGTAAATAATTATACGAGAGTTACTCTTACGTCTCAGTCATTGTTGGACTTGATTTTCATCTCTAGTAAAGTGTATGACTATGAAATGACAGGCGAAAATTGCATATCTGACCACAGATTGATTTCTATGAATGTGATGTGTGGTCCTAGTGTCCGAACAAGACCCTATGTGCCGGTTCATGTTAAAGATTATTGCCACGCAGATGATACATCTATTCTTGATTATTTGGAGCTATCACTTGATGATTTTCAGCACGCGCGTCAGAGATGGAATCAATTGAAAACTTGTGGAGGCGTTTTAAGGAAATAATACGCACTGTATAGACAACTTTATACCCACGCGGACAAAAGAAAACACAAAACAACGCAACCCGTGGATAAATAGGAACATCATCCATATGAAACGCAAAATAAAAAGACTGCGTAAACGAAAGGCAACGACAGCTGAAATTTCGATAATTAAAAAGAACCTACAAACAGAACTGAGGCAAGCTAAGGAAACATTTTTCAATGAAACGCTCACTAGCTTTCTGCAGGACTATCCACGAAAATTTTGGCTATTTTTCCAGAGCAAGGGTGAGGGAATTGAACAGATATTATATGGAACGGAAGTCATAGAGGAGGAGGGTGAAATTTCCGACAGGTTCAATCGTTACTTCCAATCAGTGTTTATCAAAGGCCAAGACGATACCGAAGAGTATCAGTTACCTCTTCCACTGACAAGCATGGCGGAAGAAATCTGCATTACTCCTGAAGGAATATTTCTCCAATTATTACTGTTAGACACAAAAAAATCTGCCGAACGTGATGGTATACCAACTGTGTTTTTGGGACGATATGCAGAGTGGTTGTCTTACAGTGCTGCTTCGAAAATCCTTGAACTATAGCTCGTTACCCCAAGACTGGCGCAGTGCAGTAGTTGTTCCTATATTCCAAAGTGGTAACCGTATGTTAGTAAACAACTATAGACCAGTATATCTTACATCCGTGTGCTGCAAAATGGTTGAACACATCATAGCAAAACATATAAGACAGTTCCTAGAAGAAAATAATATCTTGTGCCCTTTCCAGCATGGCTTCAGATCCGGTCTTTCTACTGTTACACAACTTATTGAAACAATTCATGAATTTTGTATTTCTCTGGATGCAAGTCAGCAAATTGATGTTATATGTATTGATTTCGCAAAGGCATTTGATAAAGCATCTCGCCATAAACTTCTTTCTAAAGTTCGTGGTGTAGGAATCAGTACGCAGTTGCTTGATTGGATTGGTGCATTCTTATCACACCGGCAACAAGCTGTTAAAGTTAAAAATGGTTTACCGAGCAATTTAGAGGTTTATTCAGGAGTACCGCAGGGCTCCGTTTTGGGACCACTCTTGTTCCTGGTATACATAAACGACATTGCTGAAGTTGTCGAACCGCCTGTAAAAATTAAACTTTTTGCAGACGACTGTCTGATTTATTGCCAAGTTACATGCAGATACGACCAGTTTAAAATTAATCACTGTCTTCAATCACTAAGTTCGTGGTGCAGGAAATTAATTACAAAAAGTCCACGTACACTCGAATAACGAAAAAGAAAACTCCACTTTTGTTTGAATATAAGATTGAGGACAGAATCCTGGATAACGTGACAAGCTTTAAGTGCTTAGGTGTGACAATTACAGATAAATTAAATTGGACACATCATGTAGATAACATATGTTCGTCAGCATACCAAAAATTATGTTTCTTGAGGAAAAAATTACCGAAAGCAACGAGAGGGGTGAAATTATAGGCATATAAAACTTATATACGCCCTATTCTAGAATATGCTAGCGCAGTTTGGAGCCCGCATCAGAAGGTTCTTAAGAAAAAATTGGAGCGTATTCAGAGACTGTCAGTGCGCTTTATATGTTCGAAATACAGGCGAACAGACTATAAGGTTCACTTGTGTGGTTTTAATAAAAAGTCAAAGTTTCGCCGCAAGGGCGAAGCAATGAATGCGATAGCAAGAAACTGTAATGCTATACGAAGTGAGGCTCGCAGCTTCAGGAGCAATATTAATTGTAGCAAGCATACACTTGTTAAGTGAGCGCCTCCCGTGGGCAGCGCGTGCTGGTAAGAAGGGCTTTATACGTTGTGTGTCACACAGCTACACACACAAAGCTAGGGGAGGCCGCTAAATGGACAAACAGAAGATGAGCGCGAACTATCAAGTGAAGCACGCACGAAATGAACGCACAGATATACAGCGAACGAGCGTGAATAAGCTGTCACAATGGATACTCTCAGTTTGAACAGCGCTCCTGTTGCAGAGGTGGCCGAAGCAGCGAACTAGCGTGCTTCAAGTATCGCGCTGTAACACTTGATAGTTTGCGCTCGTATTCTATTTGTTCGTTTAGCGGCGTCCCTTGAGCTCGAGTGACTTTTCGTACGCACCCGTACCATCAGCGCGGACATCACGGTGAAAGCTCGAAACGTCCCTCTTTTAGGGGCGAAGCTCCTTAAGGCGTGGGTCGTGCGTCCCCGATGTATGTAGTAGTAGTAGTAGTAGGTAGCCACCGGCGCGTGCCTGCCGGGAGGCACGCACGCGCCGAGGGCGAGCGCGTGGCTCCCGGCAGCGTCTCCTAGCAAGTTTCTTGATTGAGAAATACCCGACTGCTCGCGTTGGAGAAGCGTTCACCGGATATATATATATATATATATATATATATATATATATATATATATATATATATATATATATATATATATGTGTGTGTGTGTGTGTGTGTGTGTGTGTGTGTGTGTGTGCGTGTGTGTGTGTGTGTATAGGCACTGCATCTTGACTTGCAATGAAGTGCCGGTGGGAGATTTCACTTGTGCATTGTGAATAGTTGAACCGTGAGGATTCGTAGCATGCGCGAGATGTTATAAAACTAGATGGCGGTACTTGTAGTTGATGATGAAAGATGCGAGATGTTATAATAGTTTGATAAAATTTACTCAAGTGTTTCACTTTTAATTCTGGGGCGAATTGCACGGAAGAGTTTCACGGTTTACCGATGATTCCTTCCGGAGCTTCGCCCCACTCATCATCATTCACCCCGCGAATATGCTGTGATTTTTTTTTCTCACCACGAGACAACCGCGCGAGCAGACAGCGGAAGGGCCCTGCGCAAATATTAGAAGAAGCGAGCGAGCTGGCCGACGACTTTTAAATGCGCCCGTGGCGCTCCTCGCCCCATCTCGCTATTAATGAAAAAACGCTTATAAGCGCCTGCCGTCTCCGACTCCTGCACGCGGTAAAGGGTGTGTATATAAGGCTCGCCGTTAGCGTCCTAAAGCATCTGCTCTTTGTGGCGTAATGGTTAGCGACACGCGCTGCGGAGCGAGAGGTTCCTGGTACGATTCCCCACTTTGGAAGCATTTATCTGAATTATTTTTCTTTGGGGCTTTTATATATATATACATACTTAAACATATACGGTTCATGACGGCGGCGACGGGGACGGCAAAAACCAGCCGAGAGTTTCCATATAATTGCTATCGCAATAATAGTTGGAGTAGCGCCCGTCCAGTGCGTTTAAATGCACTGTCTAACATGTAGCGCTGAACATTTGAAGCAACCAAACAATACGTCTCTTGAATAATATTTCTTACAGCGGGCTCGATTAATATGTTTTGTCTCATGACAATCTGCTCCCGCTTGTGCTAGCGCTTTCGACCTAAATGATGGAGCAGACGTGTCGGGCAAAAATTATCGCTTTTTCTTGAATGCGAAGCATTTCGTGGCGAACTTGAGCATCTTTGAGAGTATCTGTCTGTCTGTCTGTCTGTCTGTCTGTCTGTCTGTCTGTCTGTCTGTCTGTCTGTCTGTCTGTCTGTCATTGTAGCGATCCTGGGTTGAATAGTTATGACAACACCATAAGGCGAACTGCAACGACGGGTGTCGTCTGCTTCCTTCTGGCCGTTCGCAGAGCCTCTTCGTCTTGCGTTCCTCTCCTTCTTTCATGTGCTCATTGGAACCCCCTTCAATCTCCCCAGCTTCTTTTCCTTACACCTCCTGGCGTAATATTCGAAAAGATTTCCAATTAAGGCGCACTGAGTATCCTATGTACCAAGCATTCGTGAATGAAAACCCTATTTGACCCTTTTAAATGGAAGGGCCAGTGGGTTAGAGGGTGGGGGGAGAAGCTATTGTCACGTGGTCGTGACACACGCAGCACTCGAGACGAAGCACGCAGGACTCAAGGTGATGTCAAGCTAACTGTTTATTGGGCGAACTTGTGCCCAGCAAAACAAGGCCAATCAGAATTCACAGCAACAGCGGCGTGAACAGTCGGCGGTCGACGGAAAGACTGACAAGTGGCGTACTGCGCCGGCTTTTATACACGCGTAATAACGCGTTCTCGCATTATCTCTGGAGTTCCAGAAGTTACTGAAATGTGCACGTCAAGCATGCAAAGTTTCAAGAATGGTCGACACGGTTTGTCACGGATTGACATTGCCTCGTGGTGAAACTGAAGATGGACGGCATGGCCGCACGTGCAAGTTTAGAAGCGCTTCGGCCGCACTCCAAGTACGTCGAAAGTTCTCGGCATTTTTTGGAGAAGACGTGGACATGATGGTTTTCTGAGCGGGGAAGCTTGAACTTGAAGCATTCTCCTGCGACCCCCCGGCGTGGTTCTTGATGGCCGAACAACGGTGCTTCGGACCAACAATACGGGGCAAGACAGCGGGCAGCCGTTTGACGTGCACTGGCCACGTGCGCGCGGACCTACGCTATTGTTTGCTCGTCGGCCACCGTGTCCAAAGGGGACAAGTATGCATCCCGTTGTTGACTCGAAGGGCACCCCCCGCTACGCTGATGACCAGTCAATCGGGGGTGCAGAAGGAAGAGGCCCGTCGGGGACCACGAGAAAGGGTTTGGTCATCGCTCTCTCCAGTGGGATATTTTGGGCGGAGCCAGAAATGAAGTTGTGGAACAATTGTCTCAAAAACACGCCCCGATTCCGAAGACAGCGAATCGGGAAAAACATGCGGGTATTTAAGCGAGGAGCATTGAGGAGCACGGGGTTCTAGTCGCTTGGCTTACACGGCGTAGAAGCCGATCATCGTATCGCTCTCGAAGTTGTTAGCGTGGCTCTGTACCGGCTGGCCACCTAACCTTAGCCGCTTCGCCTAGTTGAGATGTGCGCTTACCGTCTGCAACGTAGGCATCGGGACTTCGGCTCGAGTTAGTTAAAACTGCTCGGGTTGGCCGTCAAGCACTAGCTCCCCGGGAACATCAGCGCCGCAACTCCATAGACCTCAACGCTGTGCCGTACCAGACTGCCGCACCAGACCATCGTGGACCCTTCGACGCTGCCGGTCATCAGCACGTATGCCTTCATGTTTATACCCCTGAACTTTCCCCTTGAACTTTAACTTTTGTAGATTAGATTCCTGAATTGCTGTGATTACCCTAGTTATTGTTTGTTAGTTTATTTTTTTATTTGTTTGTTGTTCTCGCGCTTTAGTATTTTTTTGTCTAGCTCTTTCATTGCTGTTCATTGTTAGTTGAGTGAAGTGTTATTTCGCCTTGTATTCTACGTGCCGCCCTATCACTATAGATTAAATTTTTGTTGTTTTGTTTTGAAACCACGACTCTGATCCTTTCACTGTGTCTGCTTGCGTACGGAACGACCGAAACTGCCGTAGTTCCCTTCACCGACTTCGCGCCGGGGAGCTTGAACACGGCCCTGTAACACGGTTCCAGAAGTGCCACGCAAGATAAACACGACCTTCGTTGCGCGTAACAGAAAGTGACTACAGCGCTCCCCGCCCCCCCCCCCCCTCCTCTCCCCAAACAATAAAAACGAGCGCGCGTGTCACTGGGAAGTGATAACGGCTTTACACATAAACCAAAACAACCGCACGTGTCACTATTTGAAGCAGTTCCACCCTCGGAGCCCACTCAGCATTGCCTTCTAAATGGCGGGCCTTGAGCTGCGCAAGGCAGCCTCCCACTGCTCCTCAAGAGTTTTTTAAGGGAAGTTGGAAGGGGGTGCATAGGGCGCCCCCAAATGACGTGTCTGCTCTAGAACAGGCGCAGAATTTGCTGGAGGGAGAGGAGTAAACGGACGTATGGATGTAGTGGAGGATGTAAGGTGAGGAAAACGTACGAGTCTGCAGCTGTCGCCACAGAACTTGATGCCTGCGCGGGTATTGGTGCATCAGAGCTGGTGATGATAAACGGCCTAATCGATAGTGCGCGCAAATGTCGGGAAATGTAAGAAGCTGTCTCGAACACCTCCTCTATAGCGAGTTCGGACATATCTGATGATGACTGCGCCCGGACCGTAAATCCTCGGGCATGAGCCGCCTCGTTTCTGGCAAGGCCCGCATGCGCGGCAGTGTTTTACCACTTCAAGGATGGCATTGGCTAAAAGGAAGGCCCTGCCCGCTCAGAAATTCTGTATGGCTATTTTCGAATCGCTAACCATGACTGATGAATTTGGGATTGTTAGGGCCAAGGCCGCTTCCTCTGAGGGCAGGAGCAGGCAGCGACCTGGCCGTGTGAGTTTATGACGGATATCGCGTAATGATTCCTGTTCCGATAATCGGCGGCGTCAACATTGAGGTGGATAATTGTTTATTGAGAGCCTTTGCTCGCTGCGCTTTTTGTGGTACAGAAGGTTCTTTGGAAGTGAGTTCCTCGTGTATATGGAATGGTGTCTTGATGATGAGTGCTGGAGTGATACTAAATGTTCGCAGAATATATCGGCCTGTCACGGTATTCGAAAGTCTGGCATATATCAGGTGGGCTTCTATGAGTTCAGTAAGTGTGTTGAATGTGTTTGCATGAGTCTTTGAGTGGAGGTGCGATTGTGGACCCCCGGAGCGAATTTATATACTTTGCGTAAAAGCGTGTCCATCTGATCTGATTCCGACTTATGAAAATGTACATAAGGTTTAGCGAATGTAATCTGACTGATAACGAACGCTTGGACAAAGCGGAGCAGTTCAGCCTACTTCAGTGTTTATTGGAGACCCGTTCAAGAAGGCGTAGGGTGTGATCACCTGTGGTGTGGAGTGCATTTCGTGTCTATGCATTGAGGCCGTTGCTTTGATTGTGTAGACCAAGTACACGAAGCCTTTCCCCTCTAGTAACAGGAGTGTAGTTAAGAACAATACGTTAGACATGTGTTTCTCGGCCCCCCGTTGGGATGGAAGGAGAAGCTCCGGTTTCTGATGGACACATGTGAGATTCATAGCCCTGCATGAGCCGTGATCGTGTTGCGGCGTCCTGCAAGGTTCTCTGAATCTGCCCATCGGGTCTTCCAAAGAGTGATGTCGTCGGCGTACAGCGAAATCAGGCATAGACCTCAATGCTCGCGCCGCCAACTGCATCACTGACAGATTGAAAAGGGGAGAGCCTTGGTGCGGGCCGAAGCTGCCCAAATAGTATGAAGCCGATTATTGTATGAATCCTTATGGTTCAACTACGCACAAGAGAAATCTCCCACCGGCACTACATTGCAGGTCAAGATCCCGTGCCTATATATACCGGGTGGCCGGTGAACAGTACTGCAGTGCGACCAGTCGGTTTTTTCAATCAAGAAACTCGCTAGCAGGCGCTGCCTGCGTCAGCGCTTTCTACCGCGGGCGAGGACGCATTCTCGTTTCTTGCCAGCTTGGGGCAGCCGTTGCGCAGTGTGGGTGTGGATGGCGCAGGGACGGAACAGGCTCGACCATAAGCTGCTTCGTATCTAAAACGTCGCTGCAGGGCCCGTGGAGGTCCACACTCAGAATTGCTCACGTATCTAGACTACTCTTGGCGTAATGATGTGATTCTGCAGTTTAAGCATGACGTCTTGACATGACAGAGATTCCGGAACACCCATAATTTCTGTTAGATAACCATTGTTCTTTTCCATCCATGTGTTTATTAAGTCGGTTGCGCATGATGTGTTCAAGAGCTTCACTGAGACAAGAAGCTAGTGAAATAGGCTTGAGATTTCAAGTGCTCAGTCGTTTATTTGGCTTTGGGATGAAAATTACCTTGAAATCCTTCCACGATCTTGGGAGGGTGCTTGTTTCAATGCAGTGATTAAAGTAGTCCGCGATAGCTGTGATATTGGGATCGTCTAGATTGCGAAGCACTTTATTGGTAATAAGACCGAGCTGTTGTGCGCAGTGCATGCCGAACTTCTGCTTCCGTGATAGCAGCGCCTACTGCACCGTGTCATCTTTCAGAGGTCTTTATGGCGGAGGACGTCAAAGAGTTTGTTTTGTTTGCATGCATTAGTTTGGCAATGCAGTGGATGTGGTGTCGTACGGTCGAACGACGCCATGTGCGCTTGTTGCCAAGGTTATCGTGCATGCTTTGGCCAGCGCTATCTTTTAAATATAGGAGGCGCTGCTAGGGCATACCTGACCCCATAGCTGGGAGTTTAACAAAGTAGATCGCTGGTCTTGTTGGTGAAACATGTCAGAGTTGAGCGCGGAACTTTTTAGACGCTGACTGGACAGGAGAGTAAAGGGGCGCCCACACTACCGACAAGCTCGCCGTAACGGCGCGCCGGCCTCCGGAGGTTGGAGACGGCAGCCGAGCGAGCGCTGTCCACACTGCACACCGGCGCGTTTCACCGGCGCGGCAGTCACGTGACATGAACAGGCGGCGACGTTGTGCGCGCTTCGAGTCTCGCATAGTCGCTGCATGATCGCGTGGAGGCGACGTTTCACTCGCTTTGCGTTGTCTACGCGTCGACGCCGCGAACTTAGTCGGGGCTGCTTTTTTGTGTGACAAATTGTGAAGCTGTGGCGCCTGATCACCGCACGAACACGGATATATCGTAACGACGGTGGATGCACCTGGTGTGCTGCCTCCTACTACGACATCGGCGTACTCTTTAGGCACGACACCGAATGTTTGAAATGGAACCAAGCTGGATATATCGAAACATCGACGACCGTTCAAGTTTAGTTCTGCTGCTCGACTTGATTGAAAAACAGCGCTGTGCGTGCAGTAAGTGGTGTTGTCAAGCTGTGTGTTCTATACATGCAGGAAAGCGCTGATCGCAAAAACAAAACCACGTGCATCTGTGTGTTCGTGTCGTATTGTAGGCCTGTGTGAGCCACGATTGCGCACTGAAAGGTAAGTGCCACACGGGCTAGTGCGCTGTCTCCTAGCGTGCTGTCTCTTGCGGGCTAGAGCGACCAGTTTGCTTTCTTTCTGCCGGCGCCACACCGGTGGCCGCTTCATGTGGTCCGATCGTCTTCAAATCTAATTTTACGCCGCCGATCACTTGCTCTTCTGAATTTCGTAATAGCATGGTGACGTACAGCAAATACTGTTTCCAGCACCCCGAGCACAATATCGCGGCACGGGTAATTCCAATGTTACAATGTGCATGTACTTTTCGTGTAAATAAATTCTTGATCAACATTATTTATGTGTCTATATACTTGTAATCTGGGTTTATTTTATCCTAATAAAACGGGTACAAACGTCTCTGAACCACTCGTCGTGTGGAATTTTCTTTTGCGAAGTCGAGGATCGGGTACGAAGAAAAGAAAAAATGCGAACCGCTGCCAGGCTGACGAAGCCGTCTCGGCGGCTCGCGAGTATGGTCATAGCAACCAATCCTCGGTCGCCGATTGGTCACATCGCCGCCGGCGGCCGGCACCGGCCGCCGGCTGCCGGACAATTTGGGTCTCGGCACCAAATTCTCCGGCAAGCTCTCCGGCGAGGAATACTGACCGTTTTTGAGGACTATCGCCGTCGCCCGGCGAGTTCAGAACGGCAAACGGCGAACGGCAAGCTGCTTTGCCGGTAGTGTGGGCGCCCCTTAACACATAGGCGATCGCTAACTATCAACAATGCTTTATTTGTTTCCGGACGAACAATATATAATTGTGAATGCTCAGGCATGCGCAGTGGTGGAGGCTTCAAGGAACGATAGTTCTTCCCTAGATAATGATAATGAAGATGTGCTGATACAATCTTCGCCATGTTTAAGTATGTTGGCATTTTCAATAATTACGCGCGGGATCACATCATAGTGCTTGCTTACACTGGTAGTCTGATGCAGTAGAGGAGAACACCCACATGCCACATTGCGCAGACAACCAACCATCGCCACGTTTCTTCACTTTGTTTTTGTGCTCATGGAGCCTGACGTTCGGGCAGCGTCCAGTCTGCCCAACATGACGTAGCTGTGTGGCGTACTCCTGGAGGTGAAAGTCTAATTTGGCAATTCTGAGTCTAAGCCTTGTTGCGACTGGGGGTCGAATGCTTGTGGGATGCCTAGGCCACCACGAAGGCGGTGGAGTCAGGAGTGGGGTCGACGTTCAGGACCCTCGGGTGAAGAAAAAGACGAACTGGTTTTACATGTTATATTACAATATATACATGGTTGGTACAAGAAACTTCCGAGAGACTTTTGAGGATCTTCGCTCTCTTGATCCCAGCCGTCGTCTCTTCTCGATGGGCTCCGTGGCCTCCGACGGAAACTTGCCTCCCCTGCCGTAGGTTGAAGACAGGCAGGAGGAGGGGAAGGAGGCCCGCAGTCATCTGACGCTGGTTAACCAATCAGTACCTCTCCGAACTGCACCACCTTGACTGCACGTGTGGTCCCCCGCTCTGGCCGGCTGCACGTCATCGCCTCCTTTCCACTTCCCGCGACGCTGGTTGCCCCAAGGTCACCAAGAGGGCTAATGGGGACGGGCAATGTCCAGCAGCGCCGCGGGAGTCTTCCACGGCCGGCCGAGGCGCCCCAACCCCAGGAAACAATGGGTGGCGCTGGCGGGCAGGGCGGCCTGAAGGCGCCGGCGAGGCTGCGCCCCCCTGCTGGGGCAGCATCAGCCGATGGAATCACGTCGGTGATCACCCCGAACCCAGGTCGCACTGATGGCGCCGGTGAGGCCGCGCTGCAGCTGCATCAGCCGCGGGGACCTTGTGGAGGAACCACGATCACAACCAACGTTACTAGAACAAACTCAGTTTCGCAGCTCCGTATCTCCGCCAGCGGAGGAGGGTGGTCCAAACGGCGGTCGCGTGAACTTGCGGCGCTGCAGTCGCGTCTTCCGCTACTCTCGGCGCGTCGTCTGCTACGACGGAGCCCAGCGGCGGTCCACCGCGCATTTCGCACGGCGGCTTTCTAGTAGTGCTATTGCGAAAGTTAAACATTTATCGTCCGTCCAGTCGACGTTCCCACATCCCATTTGTGCACTACTTAAGTGGGTATGCATAAGGTCGTCTGTATGCATCGACCCGCATGCATTGCTCATTGGATTGCACGGGTGTTGAATTTTTATGCCTGGTCTCTGAAATGGCACCATTAACGCCAAACTGCTACCACCTGAACTTGTTATTCCCGGCACCGTCGCTTACCGCGGCAATAACGGCCGCACCGTACTCGTGCAGCTGCAAAACGGCTTCGAGCACAAGCTCGGCCAACACACGGCCAGGTGCGGCGACCTTTGTGACAAAACTTGCTATAGACTGTACTCATCCTTCAAACATGGCACGAATATAACCACCAACGCATGGTCGGCTAGCTGGCAGCTGTGCCCTCCTTCGCGATCCCACCGTAATCAACAAAGCCGTCTATTTTGTAGGTAGGCTTGTTGAACTCGTAAGAATGCCTAAGCTTCATTTCATCGATAAGAAGCGTCCCCAAGCTGCTTGCTCATTTGACATTTTATGTATTCCAGACAGACGGCTTCAAATCCATATTTATATTAAATGGCCTCCAGTATTTGTGCCAGCCGGTTTGTGGTTGGCAGTGGTAGCATATTCAGGTCTATCAGCAGCCTTTAGGCCCGTGGGCTGGCGATTCGTACAAGCATGCAGTTAAGCAACCATTCTGCATTGTACGCATTCCACACGGTGCTTTTGCTTTGATTTTGCGAAATGCATTTACAACCGCCACCTTTTCGAGCGGTGGGAGGCAGTCCAGCTGCTTGTTCAGGCACTCTCCTCCGAGGTCGTTTCTATCACTCCTTTCAGTTCCATGATTTGTTTCTCCTGCTTCTCGCGAGCTGCTGTGGCCCTAAGAAACGTTCTTCTGAGATTCTTCATCTTAAAATTCTTAACGGTTGCCTTCGCTGGTGTCTGCAGTAGCTCCTTTCTACGGTGTCTCAAACAATTCGGACAGATCTGGCGTAACGTGAAAAGCAAGCAGATTTTTGTGCGTACTCTGTTGCTATCCGTCAACTTCGCAGAGTAGATGTTCCATTCCCGCAGCACAGCTTAGACTGTACGAAAGCTGTTCGCTTTATGTAGCTGTTCCCTGTTCAGTCCAGCTGCTCATCAACTACAGCTGCTTTTTGCACAACCCGTTCACAAGCCGGCGAGTGTAAAATATTCCGCACCTACTGTTCGTTACCTCGTCGTAAAAACACTCAAAAAGCCATTGCTTTGAACGTAGCGCGACAGTTGACAAGTGATCGAATGTGAATGTGATGCGAGGGCAATTCAGTGTCCGAAGTGTTGGTAATCGCTTGTCGTCCGTCTTACTGTTCTACTTCTGACGGCTCCTCCGTCGACGAGCTGGGCACAGGGCTTTCGCGGGACGCCATGCGTTTTTTCTGGTATTTGCGCCTTGACCCTGAACATTTTGGCTTATATATATATATGGGGTGGAAGTGCTGCGAACAAGCGTACCAAGCGCTAGCTCCCATTTTCTCCGAGGGATCAAAACTTATTGCCCAGCAAAACCGTGAAAGTAGCGCTCTATAATATTGCCGTGCTCAAAAAGAAGGTCACAGAGTTTGCATTTCGGAGTGGGCTTCAAACTTTGCGATGTTAAGCTTGCTCCCACCTCCTGAATTCCGTAGGGCCTTTTGGTGGTCCGAAGGGGCGTGAACCGGGGTCATCGTTGCGGAGTCTGCAACGATGCACCCCGATCTTGCACCCCGGCGCAAAGCAAGTTGGCATAATGCGCGTAAATGATCCCGTGGCTCCTCGCTAGGCGTCGTACACGACGCATGTGTCTTCATCCAAGGCACTTCGCATTGGCAAAAAAAAAAAAAAGTTCCAGACATTACGAGTGAACAAAGCGTACCAGTTCAGTGGCGCACCGACGGGGGGAGGGGGGGTTCGGGGTTGTAACCCCCCTAAAGCCGGCCTAACCCCCTCCCCCCCCTTATAACTGCTCCTATGTCCTAGAAGAATGTGGCGCTAATTTCTGTGCAAAACGCCGAAAAAATAATAAAAATAATCATCGTCATTGATGTTACTATTATTTGGCATTTTATTTACTTTTTTTTCACACGCAACAACTGTGTAATCGCGTGCCTGGCCCTTTGTGAAAAATCTAACCCCTGGCAGAGATCCTGGGTGCGTTACTGTACCAGTTGCTGCAACGCACGTGCACGTCGACTGCGCCGTTACAACAAGCGCCGGTGGCGAGAGCCAACGGCAAGCGCAAGATGTGACTACAGCGCCACTAGTTCTCGCGACCGCCACGCGGACCGCCTCTCCGGCGGAGCTTTTAAACTGAGTTTATTCTAGTAACGTTGATCACAACAGCCTTCAGTTGTGCCGTCGCCTCTTCCACCGCTTGAGAAGGGACTGCTTGGCTTCCCACATATACAAGCTTGCCGTCCATTGTACTGAGAGCAGCTTCGGGAGGCAGAGTCTTGAAAACGCCGTTCTGTGATGCTGTTTTAGCAAGAGGAAACGGTCTATAAAACTTATTCCCAGTGCGAAGTATTCTTCCGATTAGAACGCTATGGTCGAACTTGTATGTCCGGTATGTCGTTGTTGCGTCTCTTTTAAAAGTTCGTTTTCATGCGTGCGTCTGTCGGGCTCTAATTTTTCTTGACTTCCCTTAAAGATAGCTTGTTTAGCATGACAGGTTCACGGTGTGCAGGGAGTGAAGGCGCAGCCCCAGAAGCAGCAAAGAGCGGACCGCATCCTAAACCGTTTGTGTAAAAGCGGATGTGATGACTGGGAGTCTGGGGTACATTTTAATGTACCGTTTGATGTCTCGAATGGCACGCTCAGATATACAATTTGCTGCAAGGTGGTATGGAGAGGAAAATCTGACACTCATTCCACGGTCTCATGCTCACTTATCTAGTTCGGCACTTTGAAATGCAGGATCAATATCAAAAACTACTGCCTTTCTACTCTTGAAGTATTCGACTAAAAGAAATGCAGCAACGCTGTTGGCATCTACTTTTCGTGCCTTGGTAATGACCATTCTTGTGCACTCGTCTTTGCTGAGTAAGATTGCCTTGGTTTTCTGGCACCCTCTCCTTCTTTTTCTATTCCGCGAAGTCCAAGTGAACGACCTCAAGGGGGTTGCTGCTCGAGTACTTTGGCATTAACATTACTTCTCTTGCTTTCGTGAATTTCGCTTTGTTCACTTGTAACTGATGGTATGTACGAATGCAGTTGCTCACATCGCCCGTCATGCTTGGCCAAGTAAACCTCTTGAGGAGCTTGTTATAGGCGCGTCGTGTCCTCCCGATTCTGGGATATCGCGGAACAGGTGAAGTATCTTGGAGACCAGTGTACATGGAACGTAATACTTCCCTTCAGCGAGCCCCCTTTTCCATAACTTCGCGCTGTTTGTCTTCAGAATATGCGCTCGTCTCGTGAACCAGTAGTCTGGACAATCGGTCAGCATCTGTGACCAACGGGCCAGGTCGATGTGAAATACGGCCCTTTGGTTGTGCCTTATTTTTGGGATGGGTCGATGCTTGATGGTAAGTAAATGGTTTAAATTCCCCCCCTTCCTGGTAAGTTCGGAAACACTGCACCGCTTCTAGAACAGCAACAGCTTCTCTTTTCTGGTGGTATAACTCACTTCAGGAGGCTGAAGGTGTAGCTGTAGTAACCTACCACGTGGTGCTTCTTGGGGTCAGATCAGGACTGCTTCTTATAAAAAATGCACCTGTTGCGTAGTGCGACGCGTTGGTTGCATAGAGAAATCCAGTACGCGAAATGCATAGAAAAATCCAGTACGCGAAGAACAAGTATCTGATATAAGCTGCGCTAGTTCTTTATCAGCTTTTATCGCGATAGCAATTATATGGAGTCTCGACAGGTTTTTGCCGTCTTCGTCACGTCCCGTTTAAAGTCTAAATGGGTAACCCCACGCATCGTACTGTCTCCCCGCGGGTAAAAGCACGCGAGCGGGGCCGGTGAACGCGGCTGAAGCAGAGATCAATCGTGCCTGGCCCATCTCCGTCGCTCCGAGCGCGCAAGCGATAACACCACCCCGCTTGGGAGGCCTGCATCGAAGCGGAGAGGAATCACACCGCCCGTCTTTAAAGAGCATAAAAAGCCGCGAGGGGTGGAGGGGGAAGAGTCTTCTCGCACGGAAGCCATCGCTGTCGGGCGCCCTATCTCGGCAACCATCAGATCGACGTGTTGCGTCCTGCGAAGCGGCGCCAACGGCGGCAATGCCCTCGCCGCATAGCTCTCACGCGAATACGTCTGCGAGTGCTGGAAGGAGCGCGCTCGTTTGAACCCGCTGTGCTGGGCCAAGTTTCTCTATGCTGCACGCTACATAGCGCGGTCACACGGTGTGAAGGACGTGCCTGAAGACATTGGAACTGTGGTGTCCGGCCTTGCGTCGCAGCTGGCCGTGAGGTCGGCAATGCCCAGGCGCGCGAACCAAATAAAAGGCATGCGCCGCAACCTAACCGTGTGCTTTTCGGGACCGGTCGCGCAACGATGTGGTAATAAACGTCACTCGCCCCTGGAAACTTCTCCGCTCCTTTTCGTGTGAACCCACGGAATACAGTTGGTGACGAGGGTCGGATTTTAAGACGTTGTTCTTCAGCTTTGAAGGCAAGTGTTTCCGATATTCGCTCAGTGAAGACGGTCTTTCTGCAGTGTGCAAAGCCGGTGACTGTCGTCATGACCGAAGCCGACGCAGCGGTGACGCACTTCGCCGCGACACTGGGCCAGCTGGAACCCTCCGTCGAGTCCGCCAACGACTTAGCTTCGTACGAAGAGCGGCTTACATCGTTCCTGATGGTCAGCCGCGCACCGGACAGCGGCAAGGTGCGCACCTTTTTGAGCATCATTGGTCCCAGGACCTACGGGTTGTTTAAGTCATTACAGTTCCAGAACTGCCTTCTACAAAGAGTTTCGAAGTCCTCAAGAAAGGTTTGACAGAGCATCTGTCCCCCAAGCCGGCCATCATTGGAGAGCGGCCGCCTTGGGGGACAGACGGTCTAGTTATGTCGCCGAGCTTCGTAAACTCTCGCAAACCGCGCCTGACGAGTTCGGGACCGCTTCGTGTGCGTCTCGTGAGAAGACATTCAGCGAGTGCTTTTCACAGAAGATGGCAAGCTTACGTTCGAGAAAACGGTGGAGCGGGCTCTGGCCATGGAAGCAGCTAAGAAGAGCGCTGCTGGGGCACGCGGAAGCGACGCCGCCGTCGGCGATGGGCACAAGGTTCCCGCTGAGTCCCAGAAAACACGCAGAAGCTGTTGTCGCGGCGTTTCGCCGAAACGCAGGAGTGAAGCGTGCCCCCATGTGGGCGCAACCTGTTTCAAGTGCGACACAAAAATGGCAGATCGCACGTGCAGTGGGAATCAAGAAAAGCTAAGCACGCATCAGGAACGTAAAATGGATCTGCATTGTTGTCTTGCATATTGATTTTGGTACATATGAAGGTAACGAAACGGCCGCAGGAGCACCAAGACTGTGGCATGTAAACCGTTCCGCTCATGACACGTGAAATGAAAGGGAAAATTAGCATCCACCCGTTTGTAGCACAAGGCTACAAGGAAATCCATACGGATTTCTCAGAAATGAAAGCTTCCTAGTTGCCGAAAAATTCGTCCTGGTCCTGGTCCGATTTCCTTGTAGCCTTGTGCTACAAACGGGTGGATGCTAATTTTCCCTTTCATGAAACGTTACTCCACCTTGCGGGTTTCCGCAGAACTCATTTGCCATATGCTCATGACACGTATGTCACCATTCTAATGTTATGACCGCTCATCTACGTTGCTCATGCGCTCGTGTTGTGCCACAGCAATTTCGGCATATATCCGCTCAACGAAATGCGTAGCATGTAAATCATGCCGCTCAAGACATGCATGTCACGATTTTCACGCTAATGGAACGTGTCACCTATGGTCGTCAGACACTGTTGTCTCGCCATAGCAATTTTGGTATATATCAAGTTAACGAAACAGCCGCAAGAGCGCCAACACATGCTCATGACATGACATGCATATCATGCTTTTCAAGGTATGACCTATCATTTACATTCGTCATGCAGTCATGTTGTGGCATTCCAATTTTCGTATCATCATCGTCGTCGTCGTCAGCCTGTTTAAGTCCACTGCAGGACGAAGGCCTCTCCCAACGATTTCCACTCCACCTTATCCTGAGCGAGCTGGTTCCACTTTATGCCCGCAAACTTTTTAATTTGATCGCTCCATCTAACCTTTTGCCTGCCTCTGTTGCGTTTTCCCTCTCTTGGTATCCATTCCGTCGCTCTATGGACAGTAAGGAGGAAAGACAACAGATATCTGTTGTCTTTCCTCCTCATGACATATCCTGCACAGGTCCACTTCTTTCTTTTAATTGATAAAATAATCTCGGCTACTCCTGTCTCTTCTCTGCTCCATTCCGCTCGTTTTTTATCTCTTAGCGTTACCCCTATCATTTTTCTTTCAATTGCACGTTGCGTGCTCCTTAGTTTCATCTCTAGTTTTTTCGTCATCCTCCACGTTTCGGCACCGTAAGTTAGTACTGGGAGAATGCAGTGATGAATACGTTTCGCTTTAGTGAAAGTGGTAAGTTTCCAGTCATGATTTTGTAATGCCTTCCGAATGCGCTCAAGCCCATCCTTATTCTACGGAGAATTTCTTTTTCGTGGTTAGGACAACCTGTTTTTAACTGTCCCAGGTATCCGTATTCGTTTACACATTGTAAGGGTTCATTGTTGATTTTCAATTCCTGTTCCTTAGCTAGGCTATTGAGCATAACTTTGGTCTTTTACCTATTTATTTTTAACCCAATTTTAATACTTTCCCTGTTTAGGTCATCAATCATGTTTTAAAGAACATTAAAGAAACGGCCTGGAGAGCGAAAAGTCGTAGGCGGCTAGATAGATAGATAGATAGATAGATAGATAGATAGATAGATAGATAGATAGATAGATAGATAGATAGATAGATAGATAGATAGATAGATAGATAGATACGCTCAATGTCGCCGAAGTTCGCTAAGAAATGCTTCGCATTTAAAAGGATGCATACAGAGAGCTTGGCGAAGTGGTGGTAAGACTACGTCTAACAAAAAGCCAGGGAAAAAGAATGTGAAGATACTGTCGGTTATCTCGCGCAAAGCTTCGACCCTTAATCTAAACGGCGTTTGGGCAGCTCAGCTCGAACCCGTCGCCGATGACCATCGACGGCGTCTTGGTGAACAATGAGCTGGATACGGGAACAGCTGTTTCCTTCATGTCAACGACGCAGTCCCTTCAGGTATTTCCTTCGTCTGCTCAGGGGCATACTACAGTAAAGCTTCGTATCTACACAGAAGCACTGGTACCACCCCAAGGTACCTCTTTGTTCAACATGAAGCACGGGGACAATTCTGCGCGTCTTCCCCTCAATGTCGTTGACCACAAGGGACCATCGTTAATGGGCCGGGAGTGGCTATACGCCGTCCGGCTGGAGTGGGCGAAAATCTTGAACCGGAACAACCTTTCAAGATCAGACGCTATACCAGCGTAAAAGAGGCTCGAGGCATTGCTGGCGAAATACGAACTCCTGTCCAGTTAGCCACTATAACGGAAGAGCGCGTCGAACGTTTTGCTAAACCTGACAAGATGCCGACATTCTTAAAGGCCAGGAATGTGCCGTTTTCATTGCAGAAAGCTTTTGACGCCGAATTGGCTAAAATGGAACTGGCAATTATATCGTCGGTTACGACGTCAGAATCCGCTGAGCCGGCGGTACCCGTAACCAAGCAAAATGGTAGCATGAGGATTTGAGGCGACTACATGACTACCGTTAGCCCGTGCCTCGATGTCGACTGCTACCCGGAGGTGGACGACCTGTTCACAGCTTTGCTGGGAGGTAAGCTTTTCTTGAATATCAATCTAAATTGGCCCTGTAAGAAATGGTCATGACGGAGTCGTCGAAACAATACCTGACGTTAAATACGCAGAAAGTATTACTTGCCGTTGATCTACTCGTGTTTGGAGTTTCGTCCGCACCCGGAATTTTCGAAAGAATAATTGACAACATGCTAAAGGGTCTACGCGGTGTTCGCTGCAACCTTGACCACGTTATGGTGACTGGTAAAGATAGCGAAGAGCATTTCATGAATGTGGAGGCTGTGTTAAAACGACTTCTTGAAAGGGGCGTCGGCGTCAAGAAGTGTTCGTTATTCCAGCAGGAACTTCGCTATCTCTGACACATAATCAGCGCAGAAAGCATCTACGCAGCGACGGAGAAGGTTGATACACTCCCCAAGGCTCCAGCACTAAAGACTGGCAGCAGCTTCAGTCATTTCTGGGAGTCGTGAATCTCTACGGCGAGTTCCTTCCTAACCTAGCTACGGTGGCGCAACTGTTTTTCATGTTGCTACGTAAAAACACCCTGTGGTGATGGGATAAGCGTTGCCAGGAAGCATTCACTAACATAAAGAGCTTGCTGGCTTCTCCGAGCATTTTGGCACACTACGACTGGTGAAAACCATTGCAGCTATCATGCGTCGCATCTCCAGATGGTTTGGGCGTGGTCCTTTGCCACGTTTTGGATGATGGCAGCACAAAGGCAATCGCTTTCGCATTTAACCGACTCTGAAAAAAAATATTCAGCCAGCTTGAGAAAGAGGCCCTTGCAATCATATCTGGCGAGAGGTTTCATTTGTAGACTTACGATCGCTCGTTCACATTAGTCACTGACCATTGTCGTGATCCATCGCTACCACCAGTTGCGGTTCATCGCTGCCACCAGTTAACGTGGACTCGTGTCGCCTACAGGCCAGGAGTCCACGGGAATTGGGAGGAATGAATATTTACAAGGTTTATTTACATGGTAGCTGATCGCCGAATCTTTATGCCGAATCTCAATGCTGTTGATTAAGTAGTCTGCGTCGCCCTGTGACGCCTTATGGAGGACCCAGTTGACGTTGCTGCTCCAATGCCATGTCGAAGGGGGAGAAGGTTATGGACCGCCCCTTTAATTACGTAGGTCGCCGAGGCAATCCTTATCGCAGTCGGACCTTACGACGGCAGCAGGACCCCTTTCGGTGAAGATCACTCGCTACCCCCTGCTGATGTAACGTGGAACTCGTTACCGGCACTCAGTTCGCTCCTCTTTTTTGCAGGTCCGTCGACTCGTATCTGGCTTTTCTGTAACGACACCTGCATTAACGAGTTTCTGGTGGCGCTGCCCCGTCTCCGATGCCGCGGTCGTAACACCATAAACGGCTTCAGAGAATCTTGGGGCCCAAGAACCGGTATTTCGACCATTGCAGCAGCGCGTTTGCATGCGCTGGGCTGTCACATTGTCAGCTTACTGGTATTCGCTTTTTTCAGAGGATCAAGTGAGAACGCTGAAGCCGATTTCTGCTCACGCCTCCCGCTATCAATTGTGGAAGATGAAACACAAGAACGAGAGGGAAGCGTTGCGGTTGCAATCAGTGCCAGTTTCAACCTAAAACATTGCGCTTAAGAAAGCTTGGCACCCTTGCTTTCTAAATAGATTTTGTTAGTGCGGGGTGGCCACTTTCTGTGACTGAGAAAGATTTGGAGCCTTTTTTTTTTGGCAGACGTAGCGAGCTGCAGTTCACAAAGGCTGCATCATGTTCGGGATGCGAGTGATCGTGCCGGCAAAGTTGCGCAACTTGCTGCTGGACAAACTCCCCGAAGGGCACCCAGATATCGTGGGCAGCAAGCAACTGGCGCGCAGAAACGTTTGGTGGCCGCACATCGCTAGTTGTGCCCCCGAATGAAAAAAAAAAAAAAACACCTGAATGAAATGTGGGGGAAGCCCGCATCACCAGGAGGTATATCAGGCTTGAATATAAAAGAGGAGGGGCGTAGGGGCGCGAAAGGAAATTTAGAGAAAAAGCCAAACGGATGCGAGAAAAACAAAAGGATTCGGAAGCAAGTGCGCGACAAAAGTGAGGGAATAGGAGAGCCTGTATGTTGTACGTGCGGATAGTAAGTCTATCTAGGAAGTGTCGGAAATACTTCCAGAGTGCTAGAGGGCTACAGGGAAGGGAGCAAAATGCTTATTAGCTACTGACTTGAAGCTGACGAGCTCCAATGCACCTCACATTTATTGGTCAATAATAAATTTGATGTTCTGGTTGATGATACTTCCGTCCATCGAAGACGACCTCGAGCATCATGTCAAGGCTTGCGTAAGTTGTCAAGAACAAAGTTTCAAACCGTGCAAAGCGCCCCTTCATCCTTGGTCTTTGCCAACAGCTCTGTGGCAGCGCATACATATAAATTTTGCTGGCACCTTTATGCAAGCAATGTTTCTTGTAGTCGTGGACGCACACCCCAAGTGGCCAGAAGGGTTTTTTATGCACCCGACTATGGCGGATGCTACAGTTCACAGACTGCTATTTGCGCGGTTTGCGGTGGTTCCCAGAAACCATTGTCAGTGACAACGGGCCGCAGTTCACTTCCGAACTTCATGACGCCCCAACCACTGGTCGCCTTGGCGTTGCACGTACCTCCGACCGGCTACATAACCGCTTTTATTGGCCTGGCCTAGTGCGCTCAGCGCGGCATTATGTCAATACCTGCAGTCTGCCAGCGCCGCAAGAAACCATCAATGCTCCTTGCAGGCAGTGCTGGGCAGTATCGAAGATACATGTATCTTAGATACTATCTTAGATACTCTTTGAGTATCTTGTATCTGTATCGCTATACATATTGAAAGACGTGTATCAGTATGTGTATTTTCGATACATTGAAGAATGTATCGAGTATCTTAAGATACAAGATACTGATGTCGGAACATCACCGCGCGACACTAGAAATACTGGCAGAAGTCCGCTGCTCAAGCAGGTACTGCCGCCGCTAAGCTTATAACGCTGATCCGCGGTGTAAACGAACAAACTGTACTCCTTTCTCATGTACTCCTTGGACGCTCATGAGAAAGTACTCCTTTCTCATGAGCGTCCGCACCCGCCACGGCGGCCTAGTGGTTAATGCGCTCGACTGCTGGCCTGAAGGTCGCGGGATCGAATCCCGGCCGTAAAGGCCGAAATCCGATAGCGGCGTAATACTTGAGTCCCGTGCAGTACTGTACTTAGATTTAGGAGCATCTTAAAGAACACTAGATGGTCTAAACTTTCAGAGCCCTCCAGTACGGCATCCCTCATAATTATATCGTGGTTTGGAGATGTAAACCTCAACAATTATTATTGTGACCATCCCCACGAGCTCTTTCATGACATTTTCCACAAGCAGTGAAATTTCCAGTATGTGATCTTACTTGGTAGGCTGACGACGTCTTTTGCTGAGAAACATCGTAACTAATAATGTTACAGCACGATTCTTATATATATATATATATATATATATATATATATAACAGAATTGACGATGCGCCTCTTAGAGAACGACGGTTTATTAAGTCAACGTTTCGGTCGGAGCCCGACCTTTTTCAAGACATGTAAACCACAGGCCAGTATGGCCTTATATACAAACTTTGCCTTGTAGTAAGGAGAGAAGGACAAGGGTAGGAAAGCGAATGAGTGGGTTGAAAATATACGGAAATAATAAAGTAAAAAAATAAAAATAATAATAAAGATTGCCGGCATCTTCACTGCAACAAAAGATGAACAAGTCACGCAAAGGGAACTCGCACGCACGCACACACACACACACACACAGACCGGAGGATTTTTCCAGGAAATGGCAGGCGAATATATTCAAATAAGTAAAATGGTATGTTGAAGGCAGTTTACTTTGTCTTTTCGGTCAGCGGGACCTGCCAGAAGTCCTTGCAAAGCTCAATACGAAAAAAAAAAAACCAGCAACAGCCACCTATTTCGGCGAAATGGCTATTAGCATTTCGCATTGGAAATGGTATCAGTTCCGGCTGGGTGCCCTGTAATTAGTACAAAGCCGGAATGCTCCAACTTCCTTTGGAGCGACGGTAATGGGCGGTGAAACAGAGCATGGAATGATATTAGCATCAAATAGCTTCCAACTCTTTTTTCAGCCATATCTTTTTGTCTCTGGACACATTGTACGGAGGTCCACTTATCACATTTTTGTTAGCCATATGGAATGATGCCACATGCGGCTTCATCTCTGGAGGGAAGTTTCGCACGCAAACGAGCTCAGGGTACATAGCTCTTATGTCTTCTTCGCTATGAATAACTCGGAGTGGGTGATGCATCTGAGCCTCTGCCTTCATTATTGAATCATCGCAATAAGCACTCTGCCGTCCCATCAAAAATTAATAATCTTGAGCTTGAGACAGACGAAAAAAGTTAAGTTACATATCGCATCGCGAGCACAGTGCCGGTGACGGAATGTGCTTGGAATTGAAATGCTACGGATGCGCACTCGTTATGTGAGCTCACCGAACCATCATATCGTTGTAACCGAAGGGCCCTACCGGCGTGCAACGCCCCGCCACGGTGGTCTAGTGGCTATGGTACTCTGCTGCTGATCCGAGTGTCGCGGGATCGAATACCGGCCGCGGCGGCTGCATTTCCATGGAGGCGAAGTGTTGAGGCCCGTGTGCTGTGCGATGTCAGTGCACGTTAAAGAACCCCAGGTGGTCGAAATTTCCGGAGACCTCCACTACGGCGTCTCTCATAATCAGAGCTGGTTTTGGGACGTTAAACCCCACATAACAACATACCTGTGTGCAAACGGCTTATGTCCAGTCGATTCCTGTTAATGATGGGCACGGAAGCTCCACTACGCACCAGTAACTTCATTTCGACGCCATCAGTTTTTACTGGTACTCGTGGCGTTTCGATTGCGAGCATTGGAATGTTGTAAAGGCGTTCAGCGATTCCCTCGTTCGAAACAATACAGTGGCGTGAACTGTCCATGCAGTCCCGTGCGCGCTGTGCTGGGCCCAAATATCCTCTTAAAAAGCGAGAACCTTTTTCACGCCGCGAGTTCCCCCTTAGGACATGTCACGCCCTCTTGCGGCAATCGAAAACGGTCTCTCTCAGAGCCTGTTCGGTTTCTCTTTAGCGGGCGCACGCCAGGCCGCATCCTTTTGCCGTGCTGAACACGGCGTTTATCGTGATCTGTTGCCTTTCTGTGTGGCGGGTTCCATAGACGCTGCTCTACGGGCAGACTGCTTTTTCGAGCCGTTATCTATGAAATGTCTACTTCAAAACGTAGCGAGTATGTCCATCATAAATTTAAGAGCGCAAGCCAGCCACACGCCCACACACACCGTTATACATGAGAAAAATCCACGCATATCCACGGAGTGAATGATGATGACTGGGCGAAGCTCAGGGAGTTCATCGGTAAAAACCGCGAATCTTCCGTGTGTTCTTGCCCAGTACATCATCAAAGACGTGACACTGTGTGTCGCCATCTAGCACTCTCCTATCACACTAGAGCACGCAGCGAGCGCCTCCGCGCCATCTATTGATCAATTCCCGTACTAGCTAAGCAGCACCGCAGCGCTCGAACAGACACAGACGGACGGACGGACGGACGGACAGACTCCCATGCTACGCGTTCCTATACATCTGAATGAAGCGAGCACCGCGGCACGCCATCTACTGGGCACTTCATAAAACTAGACGTGGCTACCTACTACTACTACTACTACATACTACAGAGGAGGGACAGACCCACACCCTAAGGAGACTCGCCCCTAAAAAAATCTAATAGACACCACTCAGCTGTTCGCGCTCTTGAATCTATGATGTCTAGCTCAACAAGTTCTACTCAGTATGTCCTGTATGGGCAAGCCGCGTGCCCATGCCAGACACATGGCTGCGATTGACACGACTTACGTAAGAGTGAAGATTTTACGAGCACGACTTCATTCAGTGCGGCCCAGTCACGCGACTGAATGCGCGCTCATGATGCGCATGACTGGGTTTTAAATGTGTGCTCGGTCCCCGCTAACAGCGGTGAGTTTTTTCGTCCACTTTAATCGCTTTCCGCTGACATCGCAAGTGCTACACTGCGGTTAAATGTACTGAAACAGGGCGTTTAGTCAAGGGTCTTGCTTGGCAAGATCGGCAGAAAACAGTCGCGACTGAAGCCTTGGCAATCGCGGAGGCAGCACGCGCGTTGAGCTCTCTGAACGTCTTCTTCCTCCGCAAGTGGCGCACCCTGTCTCTCTGACTAGCGTTGCTATTCTTCACTACATTCACTTCCCCTCCGGAAAAGAGCCATCCTGGCGACCTATGGGCAGGAAACGACAGCAGGATCGTAGTAAGGCTTTAGCCGGTCTATATGCACATTCTCACATCCACGGAGTCGTAGATCAGACGATGGCGCAAGCGGCTCAATGATGTAATTGACGGGCGAAGTTTGTTTAACCACGCGGTAAGGGCCGTGGTACTTCGAAGTAAGTTTCGTCGACTGGCCAGGACCGACAGATGGAACCCAGAGCCAAACAAGTGATTCTGGAACGTAAGATCTTGGTGCCTCTGAGCTGTCGCGATGTTGTTTCTGGCGCTGCTGATCGGCAGTGGTGAGGACGCGGGCAATCTGGCGACACTCTTCCGCGTGTCTTGCAGCTTGAGAAACCGTCGTCGACTCAGTTACGTCAGGGTGCTATGGAAGGATGGTGTCGAGCGTGCAAGAGGGTTCGCGACCGTAAAGTAGGAAGTAGGGAGTGAACCCAGTGGTGGTCTGCATTGCAGTATTATGCGCGTACGTAACAAAGGGGAGAATGCTGTCCCAGTTCGAGTGATCAGAGGCAATGTATATGGACAGCATATCACCCAAACTACGGTTAAATCGTTCGGTTAAGTCATTCGTTTGGGGATGGTAGGCAGTGGTGGTCCGGTGAACGACGGCGCATTCTTTGAGGAGCGATTCTACCGCGTCCGACAAAAATACGCGGCCCCGATCGCTCAGGAGCTCACGTGGGGCCCCATGACGTAAGATTATGTGGCGTAAAATGAAAGAACCGACGTCACTTGCCGATGCGGAGGGCAATGCTGAAGTCTCAGCGTAGCGCGTGAGGTGATCAATGGCAACGATGATCCAGCGGTTGCCAGCAGGAGTGATAGGAAGAGGGCCATACAGATCAATACCGACCCTGTCAAAGGGTCTTTGTGGACACGGTATGGGCTGCAGTGGAGCGGGGACGCGAGAAGGGGGATGCTTCCGCCGTTGGCAAGCAAGGCACGAACGCACATAGCGGCGGACGAAGCGATACATGCCACGCCAGTAGTAACGGTGACGAAGGCGGGTGTAAGTTTTCAACACTCCAGCATGTGCACAATGAGGGTCGGCGTGAAAGGAGGCGCAGATATCTGAGCGAAGATGGCGGGGTATAACCAGTAGCCACTGGCGGCCCTCGGAAAGATAGTTTCGCCGGTATAGCAAGCCATCCCGGAGAGCGAAGTGGTGCAGTTGACGACGCATTTCCCGAGTGATCGTTTCGGGACGTAGGCCTGCTCAACAAGTCCATAAGAGAAGCCAGCCAGGGGTCCTTCCGTTGCTCCAGGAGCATGTTGTCGACGGAGAGTGATGACGCGTCGGATGTGGGTAACGTCTGGGACATGGTGGGAGATGGTAGCGGTGACCGGGACAGAGCGTCGGCATCAGAATGTTTCCGTCCAGATCGATAGACGACTTGGATGTCGTACTCTTGGAGGCGTAACGCCCAGCGCGCGAGACGGCCGGATGGATCTTTCAGTGAAGAAAGCCAACACAACGCATGGTGGTCCGTCACCACAGTGAATGGCCGGCCGTAAAGATAAGGTCGAAACTTTCCTATGGCCCATATGATGGCTAGGCACTCTTTCTCTGTAACTGAATAGTTGGCTTCGGCTTTGGTGAGCGCTCGGCTTGCGTAGGAAACGACGTACTCGTCAAATCCAGGTTGACGTTGGGCAAGCACAGCTCCAAGACCGACACCACTAGCGTCCGTATGAATTTCAGTCGGGGCGCGTGGGTCAAAATGTCTCAATATCGGAGGTGACGTAAGAAGGCGGCGGAGTGTGGCGAAGGCTTCGTCGCATGCTGGTGACCATGACGAAAGATCGTGGTTATCGCGCAGGAGGTCCGTCAAAGGCGCTATGATGGAGGCAAAGTTGCGGATGAAACGACGAAAATAAGACGAAAGGCCTATGAAACTGCGAAGTTCCTTCGGCGTCCGTGGTTTAGGGAATTCGGCAACGGCCCGAAGTTTCGTCGGATCCGGAAGAATGCCATCGCGGGAGACCACATAGCCCAGGATAAGAAGCTGTCGGGCACCAAAGCGACATTTCTTGAGATTGAGCTGTAGACCCGCGGAGCTGAGGCACGTGAGCACTGTTGCGAGGCGTCGAAGATACGTTGAGAAGTCACGGGAAAATACGACGATATCGTCGAGGTAGCACAGGCACGTCTGCCATTTAAGGCCACGGAGGATCTTATCTATCATGCGCTCGAAAGTGGCAGGTGCGTTGCAGAGGCCGAATGGCATAACGGTGAATTCGTATAAGCCATCAGGAGTGATAAACGCAGTTTCGGCGCGATCAGCCTCAGCCATCGGTACCTGCCAGTAACCTGAGCGCAGATCTAAGGACGAGAACTCTGCGCCTTGCAAGCAGTCGAGGGCGTCGTCTATCCGAGGTAAAGGGTAGACATCCTTGCGCGTGATCTTGTTCAACCTGCGGTAGTCGACGCAAAACCGTATCGAGCCATCTTTCTTTTTTACGAGAACAACTGGTGAAGCCCACGGGCTGTTCGATGGCTCGACAACACCGCGGTTAATCATGTCATCAACTTGTTCAGCGATGATGCGGCGCTCAGATGCTGACACACGGTATGGACGCTGACGTATAGGAGCGTGTAGACCAGTGTCGATGCTGTGAGCTACGGTCGTATTGCGGCCCAGGGATGGTTGGTGGTGATCGAAACTGGTGCTGAAGCCCTCAAGAAGGGAGATTATCTCGGCACGCTGCTGAGCCGTGAGGTTGTCGTCGATGCACCGAGAAAGTGCCTCAGTAAATGATGACATGGATGTTGAAGCAGAACTGTCAATGGCGTCAATCGTGAAGCAATTCGGCTTGTCATGAACAACGCATGTTGAGGACGGATCACATTCGTCAATGCTGCCAATGCACTCCCCCCGCAGTAAATTCGAAGGGCAGGGAAATGGATTTGAAACGTAGATTGCGCTGGAGTTGCCTTGAATTGTGAGTATGGCGAAAGGAATCAGGAAGCACTTGCGGCGAATGGCGCTTTCCGAAGGTATAAAGAGAACAGTTGAACTAGTGGACACGTCACAGGAAAGCGGTACCGAAACAGAGGAGAGAGGAGGTATCGCGGTGTCGGCGGCAACGAACACTTTCGTAGGCAATGACGATGAGTCGCCTGAAGCAGAGTCGCACAACGGCGACAGCTCGACTTCTGCGCGAGCACAGTCGATGACGGCATGATGAGTGCGGAGGAAGTCCCAACCCAGTATGAGATCATGTGAACACTTCGGTAGCACTACAAACTCCACGGTATATAGAACGTCTTCAATAACAACCCGTGCTGTACACGCTCCAAAAGGCCGTATGTGTTGCGCACTCGCAGTGCTTAATACGAAGTCGCTAAGAGGCGTCGTCACTTTTCGGAGCTTGCGGCAAAGATTCTCAGTCATTACAGACACTGCGGCTCCCGTGTCAACAAGTGCGCGAACGGGCAGACCTTCAACAGAAACAGCAACAACATTACAAGGCGAAAAACAAGGTCTTGAAAAGTTCGTAAGCTTCGCAGTTCTTGCCTCCGGAACTGCGGCTGCTAGTTTTCCTCAGGCACAGGCTGAGGGCGTCGAAGCAGTGGAGAAAGAGAACGGCGTCGCGGTGATGGCGATCGGCGTGCGTGGAAATTCCGACGCGTTGAGGAGTACGGGTCTCCGCTGGGAGGTGGGCCAGATGATGCCGCCTGAGGTCTCGGTGCGAAATTGTAGGTATTTGGTCGCCCGTCTTCCCGTGGCAAAAACTCACGTCGTTGGCAAAATCGCGCTACGTGACCCGGGAAACCACACGCGTAGCAGATGGGGCGGTTGTCGTGGGTGCGCCATGGGTTTTGAAGACGTGGTGACCGTCGGTAGAACGGCTGGCTTGGTTGCTGCGCAAGTGGAGGCGATGACACAAAGGTGGGCGCGGGCACGTAGGTGTTCGCGACGGGGAAACGTCGAGGTGTCACCAGCGCTTCGGCGTAGGTAAGCGGAGCAGTCACAGGCAACGCAGAAACGGCTGCGGGAAGCGCTTCGGCAACTTGCTGCTGGACGACACGCTGTATTGGTGGCGGCAGCGTCGATGGAGCAGGTTCAGTGCATGGCATCAGCGACAGCTGGCGCGCAACTTCCTCTCGTACAAACTGTTTGAGCTCTAACATTAATGCAGAGCGGTCTTCCGCAAGACCAGCGGTCATCAGTGCCGAGACTGTTGGAGCAGGTGATGAACCGGCTCGACGAGTAGATTGACGCTGTTTCCAGAGCTCGTCATAGCTCTGACACAATTGAATGACGCCCGCGACTGTCTGCGGGTTCTTTGCGATGAGCATCTGGAACGCATCATCAGTAATACCTTTTCAGATGTGTTTTATCTTTTCTGCTTCTGACATGGACGGGTTCACGCGCCTGCAAAGGTTGAGCACATCTTCGATGTAGCAGGTGTAATTCTCACCACTTTGCTGAGCCCGACCTCGCAAGCTCTGTTCGGCGCGTAGCTTGCGAAGTTCCGGCCGACCGAAAAGTTCCACGAATGCCGTTCTGAAGGCAGACCAGGTGTTGAGGTCAGACTCGTGGTTATGAAACCACAGACTGGCTACTTCGGTCAAATAAAATATGACGTTAGTGAGCTTGTGGATATCGTCCCATTTGTTGACCTTGCTCACCCGATCGTATTCCTCGAGCCAGTCTTCCGCGTCCTTGTCATCGGCGCCACTGAAGAAAGGAGGGTCGCGTTGCCGAAGGGAGCCGGCACAGAGAATAGTTGGTGTTGTTGGCCTCGTGGGAGAAGGCTGCTGCTCGTCGTCCGATGCCATGGTAGTGACTGGAGGAGGTAACGTACGGCTTCGTAGTTCCAGGGTTTCGATACCCGGCACCTTCCACCAATTGAAACAGGGCGTTTAGTCAAGGGTCTTGCTTGGCAAGATCGGCAGAAAACAGTCGCGACTGAAGCCTTGGCAATCGCGGAGGCAGCACGCGCGTTGAGCTCTCTGAACGTCTTCTTCCTCCGCAAGTAGCGCACCCTGTCTCTCTGACTAGCGTTGCTATTCTTCACTACAGTACAGTCTGTTTCACACTTAGGGGAAATCTCGGAGCGCGTGGCATCGCGATGCGGCCATGATGCGGCGAGCGCTGGAGTCGGCCAGCAGCGGCTGCTCGCGCAGGCGCAGACGCGCGATGCGTGCAGCTTTGAACCGCGTCGTCTGCTACGACAGCGCGTGCTGGCTGTATTGTCGGGAAGAGTGCTACTGTGTGCGGCATCGCGCTGATTTCATCGTTAACGTGAGAAGTCAGCCGATATTCTTCACTAAAAGTTGTGCGGCGCGTAACTTTCGGGCCTGCGTTGGCAAGAAAGGAGTTCTGCGAACCCAATTTGACAACACACTTGCTCTGTGTTGCCGGAGGGCCGGGGTATTGAGCGGTTGCACGTATGCTTCGTCACCGCGTCTGCTACCGTAGTGCGCAGCGACAATAAACGCTGCGCCAGTTTTACTCAAAGCATTTTTGAATCCCGTATCTAGAGATAGCCGGGTGGTTTTAGCCTCGCCAATGGACGAAGGAATGCGGTGCTGTCGCATTTTGTCTTTTAAATATCTTTTTATGCTTTTTATTCCACGCAGTCTAAAGATCGCCGAATCACCAATAAGCCCAACATCGTCAACGAGTGGGCCACGCTTCGACGGGACACATTGCTCACTCAGTCCCTTTACGCCTTGCTTCCTTCGGTTAAGAATGAGCGCTCTCATGGCCGCTGCTGGGGGCATGACCCGACATGAATAAGTGAAGTTGAAGTGCGACGCGTGCATTTCGCGCCAACGGAGAGCGCCTGTCTCGTGCACTGAAATGTTGTAGAGGAGAGCTGCTTCCCTCTCAATTTCGTCTCCTAAATCGTTACTTTATTCCGATCCATTTGTCTAATCGTGATCGACCCTCATAATTATTACTGTGGAATGCTTTCTTTTCATTTCCCGTCAAGAAAAGATCGAGCACGACGTGCACACATTGTAGCGTTTATTATCGCTGCGCATTACGGTAGCAGACGCGGTGACGAAGCATACGTGCACCCGCTCAATACCCCGGCCCTCCGGCAACACAGAGCAAGCGTGTTGTCAAATTGGGTTTGCAGAGCTCCTTTTTTGCCAACGCAGGCCCGAAAGTAAGGCGCCGCACAACCTTTAGTAAAGAATATCGGCTGACTTCTCACGTTAACGATGAAATCAGCGCGATGCCGCACACAGTAGCACTCTTCCCGACAATACAGCCAGCACGCGCTGTCGTAGCAGACGACGCGGTTCAAAGCTGCACGCATCGCGCGTCTGCGCCTGCGCGAGCAGCCGCTGCTGGCCGACTCCAGCGCTCGCCGCATCATGGCCGCATCGCGATGCCACGCGCTCCGAGATTTCCCCTAAGTGTGAAACAGACTGCACATATACTTTCTCCTATGTTTTCCATGGCCCCGTTGTCTATTGGTCTACCATAAATTTTAATAGTTTCAAGTGAGAGAGAAAGTTAGTGTGACGATTCCTTAGTTGGGCACCACTAGACAAACGGAGGGCGTATCGCAGATTGAAACATTTTCATAACAAATTTCATAACACTCCAACCTGCGCAGCATATAGGACCTCATGCACACACATATCTGAAAAACGAAGCACTAACCATAGCACTAACGAGTATTTGACGCTTACAGTTAACTTTGACACAGGCTTACGGATGTAATATATGGATGCGCACCTTTATACCCCTCAAGTCAACGAAACGGCTGCCAGCTATGCATTCTTCATGCGATCGCAAAAAGCCGGTGAGACTGTTCAGAATTTCATTGCTGAAATTAGACGGCTGGCGGGGAAGTGCAATTTCGGGACATCGTTGGAACGAATGCTAAGAGACCGAATGGTGTGTGGCGTGTGCGATGAAGACGTTAGGTGACATTTATTGACGCAAAGGAAACTCACGCTAGAACAGGCAGAGTGCTTTGCGATTTCGGCACAAGAAGCCGCTGATAACGCCCGAATGATGCACTCTACAGAGCAAGGCGCCGTAAATTTTGCACGCCAACGGAGTCGGACTGGAAAGTTTCGGCCACAGCCGGATACACGTGGATGATGTGAACGGTGTGGTAGCGAAAAACACACCGAATATGAATGTACACACCCGCGCACGGTGTGCCACAGGTGAGGAAAACGAGGCCATCTCAGCCGTATGTGCCAGTCAGCCAGGTCTAGTCGCCGACAGCAGTTTCAACATGCGGATGTACGGCGGCAAGGGGCGCACGCAATGACAGCTGAGCAATGCGCAACCTCGGATGATAGTGAAGCCTTGCACACTATTGAGGCCGTCCTTCACCACGAGGCAAGTATCCGCAAGGTTAAACCGATTTACAGAGTTGTCAGCTGGGATCCTCTAACAATGCTGGTGGACACCGGATCACCTGTAAGCATCATTTCAGCGGCGGTGTTTCGGAAGTATGAAATGAAGTGGCCGCCATTGCAAAAAACGCAGCTCCTGCCTATTGGGTGAACTCCCCGTGCTTGGACGGCCAGATGCGATGGATATTCAAGGCACGGTCATAGTGGTCGAAAGCTCGGGACCGTCGTTATGTGGCAGAGACACGATACAGGCTTTTAACGAAATCGGGGTTTCCATGCTGACAAACGTCGTCGCAAGCGTGCAACCGATCAAGTGCAACGTGGCCAACACAGAACTAGAGACCCTACTTAGCGAATATGCTGACGTCTTTGCTCGAGGTCTGGGACTTTGCAAGAGACCACCGGTAACATTTCAGCTGAAGGAAAATGTTCTTCCGCGGTTTTTCAAGGCCCGGACTGTCCCCTACGCTTTGAGAGACAAGATGACGGAAGCGCTGGATGAGCTAGTAGCCCAAGACGTCCTTACGCCAGTGAAAACCGCCGCGTGGGCAACGACAGTCGTACCCGTTCTAAAGAAGGATGGGTCGCTCAGAATATGCGGAGACTTTCGGATGGCTGTCAACGCGGCCACTGCGATGGAGCAGTACCCGTTGCCGAGTGGATGACATTTTTGCGAAGCTGAACGGCGGGGAAGTTTTCACGACGTTGGACCTGCGCCAGGCCTACAACCAGTTACCGTTGGATGAGAACGCCCAGAAGATAGCAGTTCTGAACACTCAGAAGGGTCTTTTCTGTTTTAAACGGCTGCCTTTTGGCATAAGTTCCGCACCGGCCATATTTCAGAGACGAATGGACGCGCTTCTGAGCGATATCCCAGGAGTACAGGTGTATCTCGACGATATTATCGTCGTAGAAAAGCGAAATGACCTGTCACGGCTGCGGAAAGTCCTTCAGAGATTGCGAGAATATGGTCTTCGGCTGCACAAGGAGAAATGCAAGTTTCGGCAAGACGAGGTCACGTTTCTTGGTCATCGTATCGACGCTAACGGACTGCGACCGAAAGACGAGAACATCAAGGCCGTCCGCGAAGCGCCGGAGCCCACATCGGTGAGTGAGATGAAAGCATTTTTAGGTCTTGTCAACTACTACGGCAAATTCTTGCCGAAGCTGGCGACCTTGTTGGCTCCGCTATACGCCCTTCTTGCCAAAGGTGCCAGGTGGCAGTGGAAGCAAGAACACAAAGAATGCTTTCGGAAAGTCAAGAAGGCAATAGAAGCCTCCAAGCTGTTGGCCCATTTTGACCCTGATAAGCCGTTGAGGCTGGAGTGTGACGCGTCACCAGTAGGTATCGGAGCCGTTTTGTCCCACCGGATCAATGGTGTTGATTACCCAATTGGATTCCGCTCCAGGAAACTTACAAGGGCAGAATGTAATTACTCGCAGTTGTAAAAAGAGGCTCTAGCACTGGTGTTCGGGGTTGCACGGTTCAAAGACTACTTGTACGGACATGAATTCGTCCTGGTGACAGACCACAAACCTCTCACTGGTTTATTAAATCCAAAAAAAGCGATACCACCGATGGCAGCCGCCCGGATTCAGCGTTGGGCCTTGTTTCTGGCTAACTACACCTATACGGTGCAATATCGTAAAGGCAGTGAGCATTCAAATGCAGATGCCCTCAGCCGGTTGCCACTGGCGGGTACAGAGCCACGAGAGAGTTATTCCGACGAACGGGAGTACGTTTTGTTTGCCCAAGCGATGAAGGAAACGGCGATATGCGCCAGAGAGGTGAAACAAATGACCGATCGAGACACTACTCTTCAACAGGTGAAACAATGGATTTTAGAAGGATGGCCGCGGTTTCGACCCCAGGATCACGAGCAGTACCGGCCGTACTTCAACAGGAGCACGGAACTCACCGTAAGTGACAATTTGGTATACTGGGGACATCGCATTGTTATGCCGTTTGCGGCCAGAAGACGCGCAATAAACCTACTGCATGAAACTCATCCGGGTATGGTTTCCATGAAGAGTATCGCCAGAACGCTATTTTGGTACCCAGGACTAGACTCGGACATTGAGCGACTGGTCAGCTCGTGCTATGTTTGTGCACAGGCTTCCGCGATGCCACCTGCCCAGGTACCTGCGACATGGCCAGCGACCGGGGAGCGCTGGAGCCGGCTGCACGCCGATTTTGCAGGTCCGGTGGACGGACACATGGTCTTGGTCATCGTAGACTCGGAAACCAAATGGATCGAAGCGGTGCCAATGAAGATTGCTACGTCGGAAACCACGGCCAAAGCTCTGCGGTCAATATTTGCACGGTTTGGGCTTCCAAAAACGTTTGTGTCCGACAATGGACCACAATTTGTGAGCGCGCTTTTTCGCGAATTCTTGGCACGTAATAAGGTACAGCAACTGACAACGGCACCCTATCACCCGCAATCTAATGGGTTGGCCGAGAGAGCGGTGCGCACGCACAAAGAAGGGCTCAAGAAAAATCCGGGGGAGGACCTGATAACACGGCTGGATCGATTTTTGTGCAGGTACCGCCGAACACCCGGAGAGGATGGCAAGTCGCCGGCGGAACGTTTGCTGGTTTACCAGATTAGGACGAAGATAGACGCTATCAAGCCCAAAGAAAAGTATGCTGATGGTTTGCCAGCAGCAGCTACGAGGAAATTTAATGCAGGTGACCCTGTGTGGATGCGCAGTTTTGGAAGAAGCCGAAGGTGGATTCCAGGAGTGGTGCAAGACCAGGAAGGGTCCAGGATGGTCACCGTAGATTGTGCTCAAGGACGACACCGACGACATCTAGACCAGCTGAGACGTCGAGCTGAATCAACGGACAGTAGTGACCTTAACCAGACAAGCAAGCAAGAGTTATCCGAGGATACTGGGGAACGGGTCCAAGGCAGCCCGGAAGAAACAGTGGCAGAATCAGCAACCCCACCTCTCTTGCGAAGATCAACCCGGCCACGGAAACCACCTGAACGTTATGGCTTTTAAAGGGGGAGAAATGGTGTGTCAGCCGCATGCAGGCTTATCAGTGCACGTCACTGCAACGTCACGTGCGCTTACTATAAAAACAAGCTGCTCAATAAACCTTCGTTCTTGTTGCGTTATCTGGTTCCCTGGTTGCATCTCGGTAGCGACATAACACTTTTCTACTGTCCTCCACTTAATAGAATACACGGAAAACAAGCAGTCGTCCTTGAAAGGGTGACTTACACGTTATTTCACATTTCAGCCTTCTTAAACCAGTTTGCACGCTGAGAACACTGACGCACGAAGTCGCCACCACCTGCTCAGATACCGAGCTGTTTTTTTTTTTTTTTTGGTTTGGGAAAACACGCCACAATGTTTCAACACCGCCTTGTCTACGCACTCCGCCGTGTGCTTGGTCGTCAGCTGCTTTTTCCTTTAGGCTTATTCCACGCCAAACGTCCCAAACATTGCGCTCGATCCTCTCCAGTTGTATTGTAAAAAGTTGTGGACGTTCATATCAGTGCCCTATTTGCCCTCGGAAAATATTTTCTGGCAATTTTTTTTGTCTATTACACTGATTTGAATTTTGTCGTAGTGGGTGAAACCTAGCTTTCGAAAATATACTCTAAAATATACAATACTTCACGGAACATCTTAAATATCTGCTATTTGCTTGAAAAGGAATGGCACTATTTTATTCTCACCCGTTGACGACCACTACTATGTCTCACGATATGCTTTGTGCTGAAGCAATGCTGCAATTCTGCGCCCATTGTGATTATTTTTTTAAAAAAATCTACAAATGCTACAGACACAATAGGACTATATCGAATGGTTGGATAGTTGTCTGTAAGCGTGTCAAAAAAGTGTTGAAGTCGATGACCGAGTAGTTTCGAAGTGGAACGGGCGCAAACATTGAAAAATGTTTGAACCCCCCCCCCCCCCCCACCCCATCCCCATGTTCAGGCACATGTAAAGTGTTGATGCATTTCAAGTAAAAATGCACGCTTGGTCTCATTTGGAAGAGTACGCAAAGCATATTTATTTGTGAAAGTCTAGTCGGAGTGATTTTTGCTTTAGGGGAGAAACAAAAATTCACGTTGCGCGTTCGCGGCGTGCCTGGGCGCGGGCCCGTAAGTCTGCTTCACTGCGTCGCAACACTTGCTTGGGGCAACGGAAATATGCGGCGCCCGCGCGGCTGGCAAGATCGTGTGGTGCTGTGAGTTCTCACGTTACTGAAAACTTGCAAACAGTGTTTTTGCTTAATTTGCGAGAACTTTACGAGGGATGGAAGATACAATATCAAATGCGGATTCATTCACGTTTTGGCCAGGGGGAGTGGCACCCACACCGTTTGCGCGTGCATGGCACACAAGAACTTCAAGCTGATGCTCAATGCCGCGGGCTTCATGCAAACAAGAGAATAATTGTTATCCACAATTGTATGCGAGACAGAAAATGAAGACCGCACGCGCAGCTGCTGTCTTGTGTGCCCAAGCAGCGACGCCCTCAGAAGCATGCTGGACAAAGCATCATCTCTCGATACCGATAAGATAGACTACCTTCATGTCCAGTAATGGATCAGTGGTGTCCGCTGCAGGCTCGAAACAATTATCTTAACTCCAGCCGAATTTTCTGAGACGTTTGTAGACATGCTACGAGAGCTAAAGGTGCACCACTTCGTGAGTCAAGCAGGAAGCAAAATATTTGAGAGAGCTGAAGGGCGACGAGTTGATCCTTATTTTGGTCTTGGCAGAGAATTATAGTTTCCTTGTGGAAGTTGCTCCCCAATCATACCATTGGGTAAACACGTAAGCCACGTTACATGCATTCGTCGCATACCATCGATGCAAGGAAACTGACTCCGAAATCATTTGTTGTGATTTTGTCTCGAACACACTACAGCTGCAGTGGCCACATTTCAAGATGAAGTACTCAGGGTCCTAAAGCATGAAATTCCTGATGTCAAAAAAGTTCACTACTTTTCTGATGGTGCATCGTCGCAGTGCGAAAACAAGAAACATTTTGTCAACTTGTGCTACCATGAAAAAGGCTTTAGCTGCGAAGTGGAACTTTTTCACAACCTCTCATGGTAAGAGTGCTTGCAATGGCACCGTAAAGCGGCTGGCAGCCAGGGCAAATGTTCAGAGACCCTACAAGGAACATATCCTTACACCCCATGAGCTTTTTACCTGATCAGAAAAATACCAGAGGTATATTTGTGCTCTGGGTGCCAGAGAGAAGGGTTGAAGAAAAGAAAGTTGAGCTCTTAGCAAGGTTTGAGTCCGCAATCTCCCCCAAAGGTACGCGCACGTTTCACCAGTTTCGTGCCATCATCACTGAGCACTGGGGTCTCAGCATGTTACATCGCTTAACGCGCACTGCGCTTTAGCGCAAGCGAGGTAGACACCGGCTGACAAGCTGGTAGGAATGGGCGTTTATTTTCCGTGTACGTTCCAATATAAAGACAAGTTAAGGAAAGAGAGAAGTGGAAGAAAGGTAAGGGAAACATCAGATAGAAGCGTTGGCTTCAGCTGGACCAAAAGGTGATAAGCGTGACACTTCAATTACAACATTTCTCCACCATTAATAATGGAGACGCTGCACAGGTTTTCGCTGTCGTGTTGAGCGTCGGAGTTCTCTGGTCACTGTAGGCTCAACGGTCTTTGCCTGGTCTTGGGATGATGCCTGCAACTGGTGTGGTGACTCACGGAGTTCCGTCTTTACGTTTGGCCCGGATCCGGGAGTTTCTTGCGTAGTTATCGTGATAGGCATGCTTTCGCCTTCCCTGTCACCTTGGGGTTTAGTGGAATCCGTTCTTGTGTGAACTTGATCCACGTGTCTCCGGACAAGGCCCTCTGGTGTCTCTACAGTCACCATCCTCGCTCCCTCGGCCGACTTCACCGTACCAGTCTTCCACTTTTCACCCTTGCCGAAGTTGCGGACGTAAACATTCGTGTCCGGTGCCACGGTCCATTCATCCGATCCACGCGAACTTCCTGCAACCAAGGGCGGAAAACACGTGTCCAGACGAGACCGAATTTGATAACCCAGAAGAAGCTCCGAAGGTGACTTGCCCGAGTAGTCGGCAAAGGCAATCTTCTAGTCGGCCCTGGTTAATCTTCTTCAGTCCCTCTTTCACAGTTGTAACGGCTCTCTCTGCCAGGCCATTTGACTGTGGGTGAAACGCGGCCGTGCGCAGGTGAGTTATGTTGTTTTTCTTCATGAAATCGGCAAACTCTTGACTAGTGAACTGCGTTCCATTATCTGAAACAAGGGTGCGAGGAATGCCGAACCTGCTGAAGATGCTGCGCAGGCAAGTGATAGTTGAAGATGTGGTCGCCTGCTTCAATGGTACGGCCTCGATCCACTTGCTGTGCGAATCTACAAGAACAAGAATCATGTTTCCACTGATTGGCCCCGCGAAATCTACATGTACTCTCGACCAGTTTTTCTGGCATGTCGGCCAGCTGATTGGCGGGGCAGATGCCGGCATTGGCCGATTCTGAACGGAGCTTGTACACCTAGCTGACATTTGTTCGATGTCATGGTCCATCCCAGGCCACCAGAAAGCTGACCGAGCGATTGCCTTCATCGCCGATGATCCTTGATGCGTTTCGTGCAACATGTGCAACATTCTATGCTGCGCGTTGTCAGGGATGACAACGCTACGCCCCCAATAGAGCAAATGGTGTGCCAGCGAAAGCTCTAGTCTGCGGTCGAAAAAGGGATGCAACCTTCGTTCTAGTGCTTTGGCGCTTGTAGGCCATCCACTCCTTGTGTACTGCACAACCTTGGCAAGTACGGGGTCCCTGGCGGTCAGCGCCTGCAGTTCTGCGGAGACCGCGCCCTCCTGGACGCATGCGAGGGCCAAAACAGTCAGGTGGCTCGCCGTCCGTGGAAGGCTCCGAAGTCTGTTGTGGTAATCTACTGAGAGCGTCCGCGTTCAGGAGCTGCTTGCCTGGGGAATACTGCAGCTTGTAGCGAAATCCTCCTAAATACAGCGCCCAACGTTGTATACGAGCAGCAGCGAGCGGTGGGGTTCGCCGATCTGATCTCAGCAGGCCCAGGAGCCGCTGATGGTCTGTGACGAGGATGAACTCTTTGCCTAGAAGATAATCACGAAACTTCATTACTCCAAACACCGGAGTTAACGCCTCTCGTTCAAGCTGTGAATAATTTTGCTCTGCTTTCGACAATGTCCTCGAACGGAACCCGATGGGCTCGTTCTTGTTCCCTTTCGTGTGAAAAAGCACTGCGCCGATGCCTCTTTGCGATGCGTCGCACTCTAGTTTCAGCGGCTGTGACGGGTCAAAGTGCACTAACACCCCTGCTTGCAGCAAAAACCGTTTTGCTTTGACGAACGCGGTGTGTTGTTCTTCTGCCCAGCGCCAACGGCTGTTTTTTTCCAATAGGCGATACAATGGAACGAGCACAGACGATATGTTCGGCAAAAACTTTGAATAGAAACTAATCATGCCAAGAAACGAACGCAGCTCCGCCACATTTTCCGGGCTGGGAGCTTCTGCGATTGCTTCGACGTTTTTTTCAATCGGGTGCAGCCCATGCCGATCGATTCGATGGCCAAGATAGGTAACGGACGCCTGCCGAAATTTGCACTTGTCAAGGCGTGTTTCACACCACTTTCGCGGAAACGCTGCAGAACGGTCTTTAGTACGTCGTCCTTTCCTGCTTTTTCGGACACCAAGACATCGTCCAGATAAGCTTGCGCGCCTGATAGACCTTGCAAAACAGTTTCCATCCTACGTTGGAAAATGGCTGGCGCAGAAGCAATGCCGAAAGGTAATCTGTTATAACAGAAAAGACCTTTGTGTGTATTAATCACGCAAAGCTGGCGTGATTCATCATCAAGGGGAACTTGGTTATATGCATCCCGTAAGTCCGGCGTACTGAAATGCTTGCCGCCCTTTAAGGACGCGAACATGTCATTGATTACTAGTAATGGATACTGTTCCAGCTCACAGGCCGTATTTAAGGTGACCTTAAAGTCGCCACAAATCCTTACGGTGCCGTTCTTAAGCACCGGTACAATGGGCGTAGCCCATTCGGAATGCGGCACCCGTGACAAAACGCCCAGTGCCACTAGCCTATCAAGCTCTTCAGATACCTTGTCGCGTAGCGCGAAAGGAATAGAACGGGCCTTACAGAACTTGGGCGTGGCTCCCTCCTTTAGTTGTAGGTGCGCCGCAGGTCCTTTCATGAGGCCTAGTCCTGGGCTGAAGACGTCTGGAAACTCAGAGATCACATCGGACAGGACCTGCGTGGTGGGAGACGACTGCGCCGACGGCGGCTCAGTTGAAAGGCTGAGAACCGGGGAGCCTGCATCACTCAGAAGGTAAATTAGGTCGCGGCCGCATAAACTTGGACCGGGACAATCTAGGACCACCAAGGGACATTCTACCGTTGCACCGTCGTACGATACCGGCAACAGTACCTCTCCCACAACTGGCAACTTTCCCAAATAGCATGACAGCTTTGTTCGTGATGGCTTCAGCGGAGGCCAAACGTTCTTGTGCTGCTCAAAAAGCTGACGGGACACGACGCAAACCGGCGAACCCGTGTCAATAAACATTGATACGTCAACGCCTCCCCACAAGAAGTTCCGTCGTATTGGGGGCTTAACAGTTTCCCCTCGTGCCGATCGTAGCGTCCAGATGTGCAAACTGTCGTCTACGCCTTTATCTGTCTCCTCTTCGTTAACAGCCATAACTCTGCCGCGTATTTCCGAGGGTGCTTGTCGAGCTCGAGACCTTGCGATTTCCTCATTCTGGCATTTTCGAGCTAGGTGACCGCGTCCACCGCAGCGATAACAATGTGCGTCCTTCCAACGGCAGGCATTACTGTTGTGCCTGGTACAGCCGCAACGCCCACATTCGGCGCGTACATCTTTGCTCGTGGACGACTGCGCTTTGATTTTTAGCACCACTGATGCTTCTCCAGCTATCTTACGGGCGTCATTATCTGCAGCCTCAGCGGAGAGTGCCATTGTTTCAGCGTCCTCTAAAGTTAGATCTTTCTTTGTCAGCATCTGCTTTTGCACTGCACTCGATCTGATTCCGCACACTATTCTATCTCGTAGCATACGGTCGAGCATGGTACCAAAATCACAGTTTTCCGCAATTCGACGGATCTCAGTAATGAATTCTTGAACAGACTCACAGTCCAGCTGGCAGCGGTTGAAAAAGCGGAAACTTTCTGTAATCTCATGGCGCTTCGGATCAAAGAACTCGTCCAGGGCTTTCACGACTTCGTCGTACTTCAAAGAGTTAGGCTTCTTGGGCGCTACTCTTCCTGCTAATATCTGGACTGTGCGAGTACTTAAGGCTGCCACCAACAGTGCTCGTTTCTCGGCCGACTCCGTCACCCCCGCTGCTTCAAAGTATGCTTCTGCCTTGATAACATACGCCTTCCAGTTGTCCTTCTCGTCGTCGAAGTCGGGCAGCTGCTGGTGAGCCATCGTCGGTTCGTCGCCCCGTGCGGTCGCGTAGCTGCCTTCCTGCTTGAACCCAAAGGTTTCCTTTCCGTTTCTCGTCGCCACTGTTACATCGCTTAACGCGCACTGCGCTTTAGCGCAAGTGAGGTAGACACCGGCTTACAAGCTGGTAGGAATGGGCGTTTATTTTCCGTGTACGTTCCAATATAAAGACAAGTTAAGGAAAGAGAGAAGTGGAAGAAAGGTAAGGGAAACATCAGATAGAAGCGTTGGCTTCAGCTGGACCAAAAAGTGATAAGCGTGACACTTCAATTACAACACAGCAACACAGGGCTCACCTCAAGGCTCACCTCCTACTCAGCAACACAGGCATTTCAAGTGGCGAAGACCGGCAACGGAAGTAAGAACTGCAACCTCCGCAGAGATTGAAAACCGGGCACACAACCCAAGTTCTGCGTCTGTCGTACGTGCGCATATAGTGAGGTAGCAATGAAATAGTGCTTAGCTCTGACTACTAACTTTAGTGCAGTTCAGAATTCAGAATTCAGAGTTATTTTATTTCACGTCAAGGAAGAAGAAAATACATGGTAAGTATATACGAAGGAGGTCCCGTAGTTACAAACTGAAATGGGACCTCCTGTGCGTGATAACGTGGTGAATAATACAATTAAAATGGCAATATGTGGCAATATGCGGACTTAATAATGGTGATAGTTGATATGATACAAGCAAGAAACTAACCTGAAAACAGCGTTATCAAAAAGCATGGAACAAGTGAAGGAATGTGCCTTAGTCAATGACAGTAACAAAACGGGATACGACAGTAATGTAGCATACGAGATAATTCAAATAAACAAAGTACAATGGGCAAATAAGGTAAATCATTGAAAAGAGATTCAAAGATGCGAGAGGACAGTAGGGTAGGGAAAAGAGTAACGAAAGAGAAAAAATGTGGATAAAAGCAACACCTAGAGCAGTAGATAACCGGAATAAGACAAATTTAGCAGAAGGCGCTGGAGTTCGAATCGGAACTTATGAGCATTTAGTAGTTTTAAACGAGATGGCAGTGCATTCCAAAAAGCAAGTGCTGAAAAAATGTAATGACTGCTTGCCGTGGTTGGTGAGAACTATCGGTAGAATAAAATTATTGTTTCTAGCAAATCTAGTATTATTGGTGTTCACCAACGATGCCTTCGGTATTATGAATACGGGAAGATTATTGTGCAGTGGCCTATAAACGGTAATGGCGAGATTATATTTATTAAGATCCAACACACTTAAAATATTATGAGAATGCAATAACTGATTAGCGTTAACACATCTAGATGACAGCGTTATTAGACGAATGGCTCGGTTTTGAATGGCCTGCAATGATGTCAGGTGACTGTTGTACGTATTATTCCATGCTTCGACGTTGTAGTTAAGATGAGAATGAACGAAAGCGTAATAAAGAGATATGAGAGTAGAAAAGGAGAAATGCAGTCGAGCTTTGACAAGAACACGTATACCATAAGCCATTTTCTTTTTTACATTAGACACATGAGGATGAATTTTAAGATGGCAATCAAGTTCCACTCCTAAAAACGTACAATGATCAACTGGAGAGATAATGTGATTGTTAATAGAAATGACTGGATAAAAGTCAGAGGAACGTTGATGCGAGGTAAATATGACGAAATTACTCTTACTATGGTTAATTTGCAGCTTGTCAAGTTCACACCACGTGCAGATTTTCAAAAGATCTTCATTTAGTTTACTAAGAAGCGTAGACATGCAGCGGTTAGATATTGTCGTGTCATCTGCATAAAGAATACACTTAGACGAGAAGAGGCAAGTCATTGATATAAATTAAAAAGAGTAGGGGACCTAATGTGGACCCCTGGGGTATACACCTATGTTAGTAGTGGCTCCTTTTAGAATTCGATCCAGCTATATCGACGATTTGTTTTCTATCCTGTAAATAACTCCGGAGCAAAGGCGGACCGGTTATTCCAATAGCCTCGAGTTTAGCAGACAGAATGGGGTGATTAATAGTATCGAAGGCCTTAGACAGGTCTACAAATATGGATGCTGCAAATTCACCTTGATCAATCGCCTTTTTCAGGTAATTGGTAAGTGATATAAGAGCCAGATTTGTTGAAAAGCCGGAGCGAAAACCAAACTGAGAGGGGGAAAGAATATTAAGTTTATTTAAATATTTTGTAGTGCGCTTTTCGATTATTTTTTCGACAATTTTACCTAAAAATGGGAGAATTAAAATGGGTCTATAATTGTGCAGTAGAGCACGATCACCTTCTTCGAAAACAGGTACGACGCGACCACGTTTCAGTTGACGAGGAAAAACACAACATTTAAAAACGAGATTAATGATAGAAGAATGACCTATGAACTCTGCAATCATTTTAATATGGTGAGCCTTAATAATATTAAACCTTCTGCTACACTGTCTGCAAGTTTTCAGCAACGTGAAAACTGCCAGCAGCACACGATCTTGCCACCCGCGCCGCATATTTCCGAGGAACGACGCAGTGAAGCGGATTTACGCCGCGAACGCGCAACCTAAATTTTCTGTTTCTCGCCTAAAACAAAAATCACTGCAATTAAACTTTCACAACAAAAAATCTCAGTCCGCTCTTCCGAATGAGACCAAGCGTGCATTTTACTTGAACCGCATCACCAATTTACATGTGCCTGAACATGGGGCATTTCATACATTTTTCAATGTTTGCGCCCGTTCCACTTCGAAACTACTCGGTGATCGACTTTTTTAACAAGCTTACTCTCAACTATTCAGCCATATGATATAGTACTATTGTGCCTGTAAAATTTGCGGATTTTTCAAAAAATAATCAAGATGGGCGCCTAATTGCGGCATTGCTTCAGCACAAAGCATATCGTGAGACATAGTAGTGGTCGTCAATGGGTGATAATAAAATAGTGCCATTCCTTTTCAAGCAAATAGACGATATTTAAGGTGTTACGTGAGGTATTGTATATTTTAGAGTATTTTTTCGCAAGCTAGGTTCCATCCACTAAGACAAAATTTAAATCGCTGTAATAGACAAAATTTGCAGAAACTACTTTCCGAGGGCAAATAGTGCACTGATATGAACGTCCAAAATTTTTTACAACTGGAGAGGATCGAGTGCAATGTTTGGTACGTTTGGCGTGGAATCACCCTTTGACAAGGTGACAGCCACAGGCTTCACTATACGTGGGCCCCTTCCATTCCAAAAGCATTAAATACTATACACCCGGCGATATTTTTACAAAACACGATTATGTTTCGCTGTGCCTGGACCATGTAAATAACATAAGAGCGAAGCATTGAAACGGTCTTCTTCTTTTTTTTTTCAGGTCCTGTGGAATAAGCTTCCGTTTGATGTCGCAGTAATTAAGTGGCTTTTCCAGATTCAGTACAGGCACTCCAGTAGCTATTTGCTTGTGCTAGCCTGCTGTGAATTTATGTTGCATGTATCGCCGATGTGTTGCCACCAGTGTTATGCAGTGCTCCCTTATGTAATGCCCACAACCGCTGTGGGTACTGCGACATATAAATAGATATGGTTTCACTGTGGCGACAGTCTGACGCTCGAGCGACGTCGAATAAGGAGTAGTCTAACTCGGAGGAAAAATATTTAACCAGTTTGACTTGGTGACATGGACCTAACCCATGTCAGGTCTGCTAATTCCAGTTAACGTTCACTTACGGCATCTATGTAAAGACACCGGTGGAAGGAAAGCGGCAAGAAAAAAAAAAAAACCAAATGGAAGATGATAGCCTTAAAGCTGTCTGGCTGCTCTTGGGGAAATTAATAAGAAGGTAATAACAAAAGCTCAGCGCATGCAGGCCTCTTCATAGCGACTGAAGGGCTCACCTCTCGTCGCATTCACAGTGACTGAGTGTGTGCAGCCGGTAGTTGAACAGGTGGAACCTCCTCTGGAACGCCTCAATGGTGAAAGGGCAGTGGTCGTGCTCGCGGCAGCAGCGGTCCGCCCGCGAATTGTGGCCCAGCTCGTTTATCTTGCGCGCCGAAGTGCCCGAGCCGCACCAATTTGTGCCGGGATACAGGAAGAGGTCCCTCCTGGAGCGTCGTCTCCTGGTGCATGCGCGCCTGAGCCGATGCCATTCGAGAGAGCGCAGACGATGCAGGTGTACGCCGTTGCACGAATCGGTTGCATTGGCCGCCCTGCAGTGCAAGTGAGCGCCGACCTCATCGAAGAAGCGACGCAGAGCCTGCGCGTCACGCTGCAGCTCGCACTTGGCGACGCGGCCGTCCCAGAGCACAGCCCGGAGGAGGCGGCGGCCGTCGGACGCTTGCCGCAGCAGCACGGGCTCAGCGCCGGCAGGCCACCGGCTGTCCAGAACAGTCACGGAGTGCACGGCCGCCGCTAGAGCGGCGAGCAGCAGCAGCCGCCTCATGGAACTGCGGGGTCCCAAGCACGCATGACGGAGGGCGCAGCCGATCCCATTTATCCCCGCGGAGGAGGGAAGCGCATCCCTCTCTCAGGCTGCTCCCTCAGCTTCCGATCCCCAAAGTGCGCGTCGGCACGCTCTCACGCGGCATTAACAGTTCTTTGGCGGTCAAGTGACCATTTTTACAGCAGGTGCGCTTTTATGACTTCGGCATTCTCATGCATGCCCAACTAGTCAGTGTTCCCTTGGCAGCAAAGTTGCGGGCTAGCTAATCTCAAATCTCGTACGCTTTCGAGCGTACTGAGTAATTTTTAGTCATCTTGAATTCTTCCAATTACCTCCTGGACCATGCATGTCAGCAGCCATGACCAGTGGGGCTATTGCTTGAAAGTGCAACGTCTATTACTCGCCCACATTAACCAACCAATATTAAAATCAATCAAGTCGGTTTTCCCACTGTTAACTGGCAACATAAGCCACTCATTGCAAACGCCTTCGTTTGGTACACCTGAGTGACGTTCTCTACATGATTCGTCTCATTTATTTATTTATTTAGGAATATTTCACAGCAGCCACATAACAGCATCACGAGAGGTGAACTGGACATTATTTTAGGGAAACAAAAATAGACAGGGTACATTTTAAAAAGTCGCAGTCTCGCCAGAAGGCGAAGAAAGAAATGGGATAGGAATGCATGATGTTATATACGACGTAAGACTAGCAGCTTTAGGGGCAATCTGAATTGTAGTGACCGTGGGATTATTAAGTAAGCATGCAGGTGCTAAAAGTGCCATTTAAGGGTCGAACGGCAGACAAAATGGCCCAGCAGAGCTAAGTCATATTGTTTTGATGCCTTCTGGCACGGGCTTCACAACACCCGACCACGTTAATCAGCACCCCACCACGGTGGCCTAGTGGCTACGGTACTCGGCTGCTGATCCGAGGGTCACGGGATCGAATCCCGGCGGCTGCATTTCGATGGAGGCGAAATGTTGAGGCCCGTGTGCTGTGCGATGTCAGCGCACGTTAAAGAACCCCAGGTGGTCGAAATTTCCGGAGCCCTCCACTACCGACTCTCTCATAATCAGAACTGGTTTTGGGACCCCACCAAACAACAACGTTAATCAGCGCGCACATTGCACCATCCAGAAACTCGGCCCAGCACAGTGGCATCAAGTGATCGCGCTTCTTCCTCGTAGACGCATTGGCGTGAGCTCTTATGTGGCGAGAGCATTGTATATATGCTTGGACGGAGCACATGACCGCTGCCACGCAGTACTTCAGCGTGTCAGGACAGCGGCGTCGACCAATGGGGTGCCTGACTCAACCCAGTAGTGTAGGCAAGCTCGCCTCGCATCCCCAGGATTTCGAGACATGCACATGTCGCGCCATCTCTCCGCGGCGGCCGTGCGCCCCCTCCGTGACTGAATGGGAAGCGCACGAAAAAAAAAAAATCATATCTCACGAACGAGACACGATATTAAAAACGACTCACGGTTTAAGATACTGGGGAACCACTAGAACACTTAAGGTGCCATTTCAATAACGTGCTGCAAAGTACCTTCCTTCCCAGGCCATTCGAAGATTTTACCACTCAGCCTATGAGAGCGCCCTCAATTTAGGCCCACTTTGACTATTTTAAACACCGATTGCAAAGCTTAGAAAAGAGATTTCAAAAGCGACTCCTGGTTTTACATATTCCGATGAGTGCTCTTTCGATTGATATACTACGTTATTGTGTAGCTAAAGGCATGTAGCTTCCTCGGTCGTTTTTGTCGGCCTTATAGACCCTTTTCATATATATAAAGCTGGCTTTCCTGCAGTACATTATGCATGGCAGAGAAGCCAGCTAACACATTGTAAACAGCGTGTTGCATTGTTTGCTTACGCTCTGAGGAGGAAAACCGTGCAACTAGGACGTCGTCGCTGCTTCAAGGACGACAGGTACCGCCCTTAGTTGGGCGAATATGCAGTGCAGGGAAGCGCACTTGCGGATTACGAAAAGGGCCTATATGTTGTTCCCAAAGCCCACATCTCCTCTTACATTGCATCGGGGTGTCAGAACTGCTCGCCGCGCCAAGTTTTTCAATGCATGTAGTACTTTGTCTCGCGTTTGCTTTGTCGCGTATCACCCGGGTCAAAAAATCACGAGGTTTAAACTGCGGTTCGTACACCAGATAGAGGACTAAGGATTGCTGCAGTGAAAATAGAATGGGTCGTGAGTAATATCAATCGGAAACACCGTATTGTGCAAGAATATTTTAAATGCGAAGCATTTCTTAGCGAACTTCGGCGATTTTGAGAGTCTATCTATCTAGACGCCTACGACTTTGTGCTCTCCGGACCGTATCGTTGATGGGATTTATATCGAAATTGGTATGGCATAACATGACTATATGACGATAATAAATGACTGGTAATATCATGAAAATCATGACTCACTTGTCGTTAACAACATTGTTTACATGCCATGGGCGTGGTGCTTTAGCGGCCGTTTCGTTTACTTGATATATACCAAAAATTGGTGTGACGAGACGTTTGCGTACGACTAGCATTTTTGCCGGTGTTAACATGACAATCATGGCATCCGTGTCGTGTGCAACATGATTTACGTGCCCTACTCATGGTGCGCTCATGACAATGTCACTAGCTTGATATACACCCAAATTGCTATTGTACAACGTGACTGTATGACGAACATAAATGGCAGGTGGCAACATGAAAATCATGACATCCATGATATGTCAGCATGACATTCATACCACACTGATGATGCGCTTGCGGCCAGTTCGCTAGCTTGATATTCATTCAATTTAATATTGCGTGATGTGTCTGTATGACGAACCTAAATAACAGATGGTAGAATGCAAATCACGATATCCATGTCATGTACATGATTTACGTGCCATGCTCATAGCGCGCTCACGGCCATTCCACTTGCCTGATATACACCAAATTTGGTATTACCTGACCTGACTGTATGATGAACATAAATGGCAAGTGTTAATATGAAAATCATGATATGTCATCAGCATGACCTGCATGCCACACTCATGGTGCGCTTGCGGCCAGTTCTCTAACTTGACATACACCAAAATTCCTATTGCGCAACGTGAATGTATTGACACGTGCGGTTGTTTTGTTGGAGTGGAAAGCCGTTATCACTTCCCAGTGACACGCGCGCTCATTTCGATTGTTCGCGGGGAGCGCTGTTATCACTTTCTGTTACGAGCAACGCAGGCCGCGTTTATCTTGCATGCCACTACTGGAACCGTGCCGACCATTCTTGTAACTCTGCATGCTTGACGCGCACATTTCAGTGACTTCTGGAAGCGAGAACGCGTTATGAAAAAGCTGGCGCATTGCGCCGCTAGCCAGTCTTTCCGTCGACTGCCGCTGTTGCTGTGAATTGGCCTTGTTTTGCTGGGCACAAGTTCGCCGACATCACCTTGAGTCCTGCGTGCTTCGTCTCGAGTGCTGCGTGTGTCACAACCACGTGACAGTATGACGAACATAAATGGCTGGTGGCAACATGAAAATCATGACATTCATGACATGTCAGGTTCCTAATATTTTCACAGAGCGCTAATTTAATTTCGAAGTGCTGTTTGCGTGGTAGTTATACTAGGCGAGTATACCTGGAGAAGCAACGAAACAAATGGACATGGTCAGTTGAGAGATATGAAGTGTTGGAATAAACCCATATAGCAATGACTTTATATATATATATATATTCGGAAATTTTGGCCGGCACTGAAAGTAAAAGCAATGCATAGATCGAGTTCTGTACTAGAACTGCACGCTTGGCTACTTCGCATAACTTGTGCAACTTTCCCAATAGCAGCCAACCTGCGGGAAGAAATGACAATTTTAGTACAAAAACAACCGCTTCCGTGTGCCTTATTGGAGGGCGTCTTCAAAAAGCTGAGCTAGTTTTCGGGTGTCGACTCTGGGCCTATACAAATCGGTTGTGTTTCGCCGAAAAAACTACCCTTACACATTTACACAAAAATCTCTGATGACTATGCGCGTGCACATGGCTGGGGGGCTGTTCCACGCGACTGCAGTGACGAACTCTCTCGGGAAGTTACTGCGCAAACGCACTCTTTTTTTAGAGGGAGCGTGGCTCAGCGCATAACCGCTCTATTGTAAAGAGCTGCCAGGAGAGGGACACCTCGTTTCTGGACAGTTGCACGAAAGGCTCTCTGGGCCGTGCTTTTTCTTTTTTTTGTGTGTGTGTGGGGGGGGGGGGGGGACGACTGAGCGAGGATCGCGGTAGGGGAGAGAGCTGATGTTGAAGGACAGGGAGAAAAAGTCCCCGCTGAATGCCTCATTTCTCCGAACCGCGACAGCAAGCGCCGGCACAAGTTTGGTAGCTTCGCCTGCGAAACGTTGTCCAGCGAAACGCTGGCGCAAGGTCAATGCATCGTAAAAGCCGGCAAAACGAGACGGAGCACGACACAGGACTGGTTATGGGCTAACAACTGTCGTGTTTGTTAAACACAAGAGAAAAACAAATGCAAAGAGTTTCGCTGCGCGCGCACCCTCAACGGGTACAGATATTTGTCACATTTTTTGAGGAGGCTGGTTTCCCGATCATGGACATAGGTGGATTAGGCAGAAACGCAAATATCATGTGTCTTTCTTAAAAGCTTCACGTGCTATGTGATGGGAGAGGAAAAATGGGCGCCGCGTTCGCGTATTGTCCGAGCGCGTGGTCAATGTACTTAAACGGCTTTGTAAATCTACTCGGTAACGAAGAACATGGTGGCGGACGCCGGTTGCGTGTGCGAGAGGGTCGACAAAGGAGGCAGTGGACGTAGGTAAAAAGGACAAATCTGGGGACCTAATTAAGCCTCCACGCGTCCACTTGGAAACAATTTGTCCTTTCTTCACGGCAACAGCCCAAATTTAGGCAGAACTGATTTTAAATGGGCAGGTTATGGTTATTCCCGCAGCTTTGAAGGCCGCCTGCCTACCGCCTGATCAGTGGCAGGCATGGGCTGACTGGGATGAAGCCCCCCTCCCCCGAAATTTTTCCAGCCGGCGCCCCATCTATGCTGGCCCATCACATATACGAACAAAGGTCTGGGAAGGTGCGGGCATTCGCGTCTCTGTGGTGGGCTTAAAAACAAAGAAACTCACAAAGGAAGTTGACTTGTCACTCTATGGTGGGGAAAGTTGTGGTTTGTCTGCAGGAAATGGTGGTGGCAAACTAATAATAAAGCTTTATTTCTTCTGCAACATTACAGAAAGAGCAAAAGGCACCGAGGCCTGACAGAGGCTCCTGCTCCGTACGCGACCTTGGCCGCAGCGAACAGTACAATAAAGACATCTGGTACATTACCATATTACAATATAACAACAGCAAATGACACGAAGTAATAACATATATGTAAAAGTTGAACACAATTGTCCGAGTCAGTTATACATCACTAACATCAGTAGCATTCCAGTAAAGCATACTTTGAGAAAATTAGAGGAATTAGAAGGAAGTTAACTATATTCAATTTTGTTTTCAATTAACAGTGATTTAAACAAACTCTTAGTAAGTGTATTGAAATCAGTAAATTCTGGACGATTGAGCAATGCCGGGATTTGATAACTAATGTGCTGTCTGCCATAATGGGTTCTTGTCCGTGTGGTTCGAATAAGTGTCTTACGAAGCGGATAATGAGCTTGCGCTTGTGGCTCGATGGGCAGTTTACTAGCTTTTATGTGTTGCAATAATTTATAATAATAAATCTGAGAGGCCTTCAATAGGTCATATCGCAAAAACAAAGGTTCTGAACTCAAATGTTGCGGCTTCCTGTGGTAATTTTCGAAAAATCTGAGCACCCTTTTTTGTAAGATAATAAGTTTCCTATAATTCTGCGTATAGGTAGTGCCCCATACTAGTATACAGTACGAGAGCCTAGAGTAAAATAACGAATAATATAGCACCTTTTTTAACCACATGGGTACAATATCGCGTATCTTAAAGAAACAACCAGTAATTTTGCTCTGATCAGCCGTAAGGTCATGGAACATGAGTAAATTCCATGACATATCCTCTCTAAACCATACACCTGAAAATTTGAGTGTTCGCACCTGTTCCAGTTCAGCCCCCCGAAACTTCAATGTAGTTTTACAATTACGTGGTGTATTAATTGGCGCAAATATTATATACTTACTTTTGTTCACATTCAACTGCAACTTATTTATGTGCAACCAATTTGATAGATGATCTAAATAAGTATTAACTGTACTTTGCAACACGGTCAATGAATTGTCGGCAAAGAACACATTAGTATCGTCGGCATACATTATTAGTTGTTGGCAAAATGGAATGAGAGCGAGATCATTAATATAAAGATTAAACAATAGCGGACCCAATATAGACCCTTGAGGAACACCGTTTACAATTTTTAATTGCTGTGATTTTACATTATTGATTGTAACATATTAGTACCTATTTGTTAGGTAACTTTGCACCAATTTTAGTGCAACACCACGAATACCGTAATCATGGAGCTTATCTAAAAGTACGTCATGATTCACCGAATCAAAAGCTTTCCTCAAGTCTATAAATAGGCCTATAGTATACAACCTTTGTTCAAAATTGTCTATAATTTCATGTTTAGCTTTTAGTAGCGCTTTCTCACACGATCTTCCTTTTCGAAATCCATGCTGTGCCTCGCACAAAATATTGTACTTTGTTATGAAGCATTCAATGCGGACGTTCATTATTGTTTCAAAAACTTTAGATAATGCAGGTAACACGGAAATTGGCCGATAATTGTTGGTACCTTTTATGTGTTCCTCCTTTATGAATTGGGCATACTCGAGCTATTTTAAGCATATCAGGAAATATACCGTACTCAAACATTGGGTTAACAACATGGGCAATGGGAACAGAAATTGTGTCTGCAATGTGTTTGACTGGAAGTGAAAGTATATCGTCGTTACCTGAAGCACAATCATTTTTAAGCTTCCCAATTATTTTTTCAACTTCATGCGCTGTTGTAGGGGAAGAAACCAAAGAGTTTAGAAGGCTCTTTCTTTCCAGCTTAACAGTGTTCGACAGGCCAACTGGTAACGCATATTCACCACTGCGTATAAACTGAGCATTTAGTGGTTCAGTAGCTTTTGATCGCTTAGAGTGCCCTGAGCCGATGTTACCTGTACGGTATTACTTGTATTTTTTCTATCAGTAATATCATTTACAGCCTGCCAGACTTTTCTTGAGTTGTCTGATATCCTGGAAAACAAATTTTCGTAGTACTGTAGCTTAGCACGTTTTAAATCAGTATTAAGCTTATTACGATAACTTTTAAACTCGGACAGTTTAGCCAGATCTCGGCTTTTGACAAAAGAGTGGTATAATTTGTTTTTAATTTTTATTCGGTTCAAGAGCATTACAGTAACCCATGGTTTTCTGTTTCTTTTTTATGTTTCCTACTGTATTTAAGAGGAAAAGCCCGATCATAACAATGTTTGAGCTTGTCATCTGTCATCTATCGGCAAAGAGTGCTGCGATAAGAGCCTGAAAGGGTAGCTTGAAGTCTTTGCAGCACAGCGCAGCGGCATGCAGACGCATTGTGTTGACGATTAGCTCTGTGCGGTGACGGAAGGGTACGGCAGGTATGGGCACCCGGAAACACGCGTGGTTTTTCTGCGGGTGAAACGTTCGCAGAGCCCCTACATGGGTGGCCCAATACAGCTTAGTTTTCGTTAGCGTTAGAGAGCTCGTTTCGCAGAAATACCGCCGTCGGTGTCGGCGAAAAATCGTGAGCGAAAAACCGTGAGCGAAAAATCGAGAAAGATGCAAATGAAATAAACAATACAAACCTGCGGTCCCATTGAGGATCGAACCCGGGCCGCTTGCGTGGCAAGCAGGTGCCCTACCACAAAGCCACGATGTCACTTCGGACTTCCTCGGAAAAAAACACCACATAAATGTCAGGTAGTGGAAGGAGTCTCCTTAACGCATTTTGTTCGGCAGGTGTCACAACGAAAATGAACCCATTCGGCGATTTGTAGGAGGAATAAAGTTTATTGAGCATATCAAGCAAACAGCAAACGTTACATAATGTGCTGCCATCTGTGAGACATTGTGAAAAACATGTCTCGACTACCATGGCTTCCGAGACGGCGGGCGCGCCCGCCATCTCGGAGGCCATGCGACTACAGCAGAGCCTATATGGTTCCGCCGTTCTACGACAGGGAACATATTGCCACATGGCGTCTTTTTATTTAAAGCGACAGACGCGCGCTCTTAGCATTTCTATCTTCGGCTTGCGTCTATGCATGCGTAACATTAGGCATATGGTATGAACGCGCGTCAATGATGCTGTCCTTTTCCTCAACTGATTTGTACTTACATGATACCTTATATCCTCTGACTATACAGTGGCTGTGTAATGTGACTAAAATGACCTGTATGGATTATATGGGAATTCTCTGATAATGTTTGAATAGTCCCATGCTATTGCTCACAAGAGGTCATACGACGCCTTATGAATTTCAGCAAGCTAGGAAATTAATTTGAAATCATTTCATTTCTTCAATACAATATGCAGCGTTGTAAACATAACAGCCGGAAGAACTGCAGTCGCCGAGACTATTGATCGATGAATCAGTGCTTGAGAAAATCCATGAGCGGCCAATGGGAAAATAAAATGAGAAGGAATCTCCTTATACCGATACCTTTTTCGGCTACAGTATCTGGTCGAACAAATCGAACAGAGAAGGTTACACCACATATCAAGCAAAAGTGCAAGTGAGTTCCATGAAGAAAAAGAGCGCAAGAGAACGAGGACAACAACAACAAAAAAACACACGTACAAAGGACAGGCATTTTAAGCATGCAAAACAAACTTGCCCATATCGAGCCTCTGCTCATTCAATAGATTTATCAGGACGCTTCATTTTGAAGAAACTAGTGTTTAGATGCATGAAATATGAAAATTTCGCGGAATTCTTAATTCAGTTCCAAGTTAAAGCACCGAGAAAGTCCTGCAATTATTCGCCGTTGGAATAGTTACAATTCGGGGTTGTATACACTTATTCGCTTGCCTAGTGCGCGGGATCAGGGACGAAAATGTGGCATAACTCACTGAACGGGAGATTACTTCCCTGAAGGGCAGAACTAAACGCACTATTCTTGGACCTCGTTTAGTAAGGGAGCCAAATAAGTTATTTACATCAGCCCCCATGTTTTTCAACAGCGCCCTAAGTGACAGCGAAATAACGAAAAAAGAAACGTACAAAGCCGGATGAACGTCATAGGGAAAATATTGCCAGGCGTATAGGTGAACGTCTGAGAACCATAAGAAAGCTTTCTTTTAAAAACCTTTTTTAACCTTGGTGTGTTTAAATCGACCGCTAGGCATGTAATGTTGTCAACTCAGTGTAGCAAACGATCGTGTAACGTTAAAACATATGACGTTTCAGTTTGCAAAAGCCAGTGAGGCTAGTAGTAGTTGATAATCTAGTATTTGTCGATGCTGGATAAAGTGAGTACATTTGAAAACTTGGTAAGTTGAAAGCTTATGACGAACGTAATTGATACAGGAAATATTGGACCTCCTTGTGCCACTGTGATGCCCCGGGGGGCCTCGGCTGGGCGAGACACCGCGGGTAGAGGGAATTTGTGGCCTTCTGCAACGGCGGCCGCTGCGGTCAGAGAATCGCTGGCGCTTTCGTTACCCGCGAGTTTAGCGGAAACTGCACTTTGACAGCAGAGCTGACGTTTGCGCGGCGGCATCAGATGAGAGTGTGCATTAGGCAGCGACGTTGAAGACGACAGAATGCCGACGCCAAAGCGAACCCAGCGCGCTCATAAGTGCTTGAACAACGCCAATGGAGCGTGCCCATTATGTTTCGATCACCGTGCAATGGAGTAAGCAGAAGTGCTTGTCGGACCCGCACATCTGACCGGCCGCTGAGGAGCGACTGCCGACAGGCGCGTCTTTTCACCGGCCAGCGTGAGGGAGCCTAGACGATGCCAAATTGCTTGCACCTGGAGTATTTCAGAATGGTAACTAACGCTCGTTACGGTAAACTGTACACAAGTGTTAGGCTGTCTGACGTCCTGTCCGAATGTCGAGTTTTGTGTATGTTCATATTTTGCTTTCTATATTTTTAGAGAGGAGCTCTTACTGCGTTACACTGTGGAGGCGATGTCCCAAATAACAGTCGCCCGGCGGGTTGGACTGGTGCGTTTTCTACCGGCGACGATGCCGTAGACAACCATTGGATAGATGCCCTGGTGAGGCGGGGCTGTCAAGGAGAAAAGCTGAACTCGGGACAGAGGACAGGGCGGAATTTTTGGTGATTCGAGAGACTCGAAGAGAGGCAGTGACCTTCCGTAATGTGAAGAAGTGAGCTTCGTTTGCGATCCCTCGTGCGCGCCTTTCTGTTCGGCTCTCCAAGCTCGGAGAGACTATGCAGTCTTTGCAAGAGCATGATGCGAGCAGCAATGGTCATGGAGAATCCGTGAGCTACGCCGACTTCGAGGTCGACATCCGAGTTTCTAACAAAGCACCAGTCCACAGGCCGGCGACGAGACCTAGGCGCCGATGGAGCCCATCCATATCAGCGTTGTTTTTGTTGGTAGCAGCAAGCGTACTTAAGACATTGCTCCATAAGTTTATCAGCTGCTTTACCAATTGTATCGGCCATTCACTGACGAATTTGTTTGCCCTTTTAAGTCCTGTGCTGCACTATGCGTTTACGTTGCTCTTGGTTTGCTTTGCATCATTACGTTGGCTACTAATTGTTAATTTATTCTTTGATCATGTTCACATGTTAAATTCCATGTTTTGTTGACTTAATTAGGCCTGTTGCCTCTTTTCTTCCTGGCCCCAGCACGATTCTGGTTTGGTTAAATGGTTGTTGAGGTGTGGGGCAGAATGGGTGAGCGAGTGAAGCATTTCGAACGGAATGCGTAGTTGTGCTACTAGTGAAGTGTTGCGGCGTAGAACCGCCTCACCCTTTGCGCAAAGTAGGGACATCTCAACATTCCGGAGTTCACTTCAGTGAGTTCCAAATCAGATTTATCCATCCTTGCATTCCGCATGCCTCGAGTGCAGACAAAACCGCGTTTCGGGAGGCCTACCATGTTAATCAGCACGGCATTCTTCTGTAACGCAATAGGCTTAATTCTTTGAAAAGGAAGTGGTAATATGTTCAGGACAGATAGATCTGGAGCGGCTTAGAATGACAATCGCAGGTGAATCTCTGTTCTTCCTGCAAATGTATTGAGAATTTGGTGAAAGAAGCGCCTGTATAATGTAGCGAACGAGTAATTTTGGGTGAGGAAACCATAATTACGAAATGTATACTAAAAAAATTACAGCATATCCACGGAGTGAATGATGATGAGTGGGCGAAGCTCGGGATGTTCATCGTAGATCGTGCCGAGTTCCGGATTAATTTAGTTAACGCGCACGCTACGAATCCTCAGGGTTCAACTATGCACAAGTGAAATTTCCCACCGGCACTTCATTGCAAGTCAAGATCCAGTGCCTATATATATATATATATATATATATATATATATATATATATATATATATATGGGTGGCCGGTGAACGCTTCTCCAACGCGAGCAGTCGGTATTTCTCAATCAAGAAACTCGCTAGGAGACGCTGCCTGCGCCAACGTTGTCTCTCGCGGGTGAGAGCGCGTTCTCCTTCTTTGGGAGCTGGCTACAGCTTTCCTCTAAGAAAGAGCGTTTCCATCGCCAACGCGCGGCTTTCGCTCTCTCTCTGTCTCTCTCTCTCACAAGAAAGCAGAGGCACGCGCCGGGAGGCACGGGCCGAGGCGAACGCCGAGGGCGAGCGCGTGCCTCCCAGCACGCGGGTTACTCCTGACGCCTGACGACTGACGCCTGACAAGGTTAGACTAAGAGGAGCTTCGCCCCTAAAAATTACAGCATATCCACGGAGTGAATGATGGTGAGTGGGCGAAGCTCGGGAGGTTCATCGTAGATCGTGCCGAGTTCTGGATTAATTTAGTTAACGCGCACGCTACGAATCCTCATGGTTCAACTATGCACAAGTGAAATCTCCCACCGGCATTTCATTGCAAGTCAAGATCCAATGCCTATATATATACATATATATGGGTTGCCGGTGAACGCTTCTCCAACGCGAGCAGTCGGTATTTCTCAATCAAGAAACTCGCTAGGAGACGCTGCCTGCGCCAACGTTGTCTCTCGCGGGTGAAGGAGCGTTCTCCTTCTTTGCGACCTGGTACAGCTTTCCTCTAAGAAAGAGCGCTTCCATAGCCAACGCGTGCCTTTCGCTCTCTCTCTGTCTCTCTCTCTCACACACAAGACAGCAGAGGCACGCGCCGGGAGAGAGAGAGAGAGAGAGAGAGGCACGCGCCGGGAGGCATATGCGCCGAGGCGAACGCCGAGGGCGAGCGCGTGCCGGGAGGCACGCGGGTTACGCCTGACGACTGACGCCTGACGCGTGACAAGGTTAGACTAAGAGGAGCTTCGCCACTAAAATGTCGTCCTGCATGTCTACTAGCATCTTCAGTAGGAGAGAGTCTTCCGGAGTTTATCAGAACAACGGCACGATCAATTCATAAAGGGTTTCAAAAAACGTGTTATAGCGTCATTTCCAGCTTACCATGACGAAGGACGAGATTGCGAAGAATAAAAGTCGCAATGCCCTTTGCTGTAGACGACGGAAAGGTGGCAGTTTCCGCATATCTTGTGAGGTGATCGACGGCAACCATTATCCAACGGTTACCGTCTACTGTGGCGGGTAAATGACCGTAGATGTCGACGCCGACGCGATCGAAAGGCCGGGCGGGGCACGGCAGGGGTAATAAGGTGCCAGCGGCGCACTGAGGCGGCGTCTTTCGTCTCTGGCAAGTGGAACAGGACCGAACACACTGTCGAACCAAGCGGTACATGCCACGCCAGCCGTACCGAAGGCTAATCCGAGAATACGTCTTCAGAAAACCTGCGTGGCCACATTGTGGGTCGTCGTGAAAAGTAGAGCAGATTTCGGAGCGCAGGGAAAGACAAGGAGCCACTGACGACCGCCGGGGCTGCAATTCCGGCGGTACAGCACGTCGTCCCGAATAGTTCCTGGCTTGCCGACGTAACGTCCGAGAAAGGGGAGCAGGGGTCGGACCAGATAGGAAGTCTAGGATGGAAGCAATCCACGAATCCTTGCGCTGTTCGGAAGGCATGTCGGAGATGGGCTGCGGTATGGCGTCGGTGGGGCCTGCTGTGACAGGAGGTAGGGGTGAGCGGGAGAGGGCGTCCGAATGTTTCCGACCGGAGTGATACACGACTATGTCATATTCTTGAAGGCGCATGGCCCATCGGGCGAGGCGACCACTTGGATCTTTGAGGGACGACAACCAGCACAGGGCGTGGTGGTCCGTTACTACGTCAAATGGATGTATGGTCGAAATTTGTCGATAGCCCAAAATGATGGGGAGACATTCCTTTTCCGTGACCGAATAGTTGCCTTCTGCTTTGCTAAGAGTTCGGCTTGCATAGGCAACGACGTATTCTTCAAAGCCATCTTTTTGTTGAGCAAGGACAGCACCTAGGCCTACACCACTGGCGTCGGTGTGGATCTCAGTAGGTGCAGAGGGGTCCAAGTGTCGCAGAATAGGAGGCGATGTTAGCAGACGGCGCAGTTCGTCGAAAGCCTTGTCACAAGCAGGAGACCATGCTGAAAGGTCATGACTCCCAGCGAGGAGCTTGGTCAAAGGGGCGATAATTAGCGAAATTGCGCACAAAGCGTCGGAAATAAGAGCACAGACCGATGAAGCTGCGGCGCTCTTTCATGGTACTAGCTTTGGGGAACGCTGAAACGGCTGAAAGTTTGGCAGGGTCGGGAAGAGTACTGTCCTTCGAAACAGCGTGCCCTAGAATGGCAAGCTTTCGATGCGAAGTGGCACTTCTTCAAGTTCAATTGAAGCCCCGCGGCAGTGCGACACGTCAGGACTTGATCAAGTCGTATTAGATGGGACGCGAAATCGGTGGAAAAGACCACAATGTCGCCTAAATAACAGACAAACATTCCACTCGAGGCCTCGAAGGATAGTGTCCATCATGCGCTCGAAAGTAGCAGGCGCGTTGCAAAGGCCGAAAGGCATGACTTTAAACTCGTAAAGGCCGTCGGGCATGACAAAAGCCGTTTTTTCGCGATCGGCCTCCACCATTGGTACCTGCCTGTATCCGGAGCGCAAATCTAAGGAGGAAAAGAATTCTGCTGCCTGCAGGCAGTCGAGGGCATCGTCGATGCGGGGCAATGGGTAGACATCCTTGCGCGTTATTCGGTTCAGACGACGGTAATCCACGCAGAACCTGATTGAGCCTTCCTTTTTCTTCCCCAGCACAACTGGAGAGGCCCAAGGACTGCTGGATGGCTGGATTATTCCGCGGTTCAGCATATCATCCACCTGTTGATCAATGACACGGCGTTCTGCGGTCGACACACGGTATGGACGTTGGCGCAGCGGTGCTTGTTCACCGGTATCGATGCGGTGAACAACTGTTAACGTTCGACCCAGAGATGGTTGGTTGTAGTCGAATGAGGATCGGAAACGTTGTAGAAGGCCGGCGATCTCTTTGTGCTGCAGAGGTGTGAGTTCGGGATCAATAGCGCTGAAGAATATGTCACCAGATGCTTCAGCGTCAGGGCTAGGTGCGACAGCACAAATGGTCAGTGGTGTCCTGTCGCCAAGCACTGCATTCTCGAAGAAGCAGTCAAATGTCTCGAAGCTCCCCAGACACTCGCCGCGCAGCAGAAGTAACGGACATGCAGAGACATTGCACGCATAGATTGCCGAAGAACCAGTGCAGAAGGTAATTACAGCAAACGGGCGGAGAAATTTTCGGCGACTAGCAGAAGCTGCAGATGGTGAAAAGAGAACAGAGAGTCAGTGACAGCAGGCGAAAATACCGGCCCGAGAACGGCAGACAAGGGCGCAATGTGGACGTCGGCTGTGGCAAACACTTGGGGGCACTGTGGTCGTCCAGCTCAGGGCTCGGCGTCGACAATATAAGTTCGGCACGAGAGCAATCTACGAGGGCTTGATGCGCGGAGAGAAAATCCCATCCTAGGATGACGTCGTAGGAGGCGCGTGGAAGGACGATAAATTTAACGGCATACATGTCATTTTGAATAATTACACGGGCTGTGCACTGGGCGACAGGCTTGATGTGATGCGAGGTCGCTGTTCGCAGAGAAAGGTCGGAAATCGGCGTGGTCACTTTTCTCAAATCGCGGCAAAGTTTTTTACTCATTACAGAAACAACGGCTCCTGTATCGACAAGCGCACGCACGGCAACACCTTCTACTAACACATCAATTTCGTTGGGCGGGTAAAAATGAGGTCTTGGACAGTTCGACGAAGTCGCAGCTCTTGCCTCTGGAACTGCGGCTGTCAGTTTTCCTCTCGAGCGGGGCTAGGGCGACGAAGCATCGGCGAGATGGATCGACGACGTGGAGAAGACGAGCGGTATGATTCAAGACGGCGGCGTGTAGAAGGAGGGTCGGCGACTGGAGCAGGAGCTCGTTGGGAATGGTGAGCAGGGTAGGTTGAAGGAGCCATACTGTCTTGATAACGGAAGCGCCGACGATTGCAGTATCGAGCTACATGTCCTGCAAAGCCACACGTGAAACATATAGGGAGGTTATCGCTGGTGCGCCATGGGCTAGGCCTCGTTGGTCCGGGGGGCGGAGAGGAATATGGCACCGTGCGTGAGGGTGGCGGCGACGTGTACAAGGTACCCGTGGTCTGGTAGGCGCCAGGGACAGGCAGGGCTTGTCTGGCGACAACCGAAGCATAGGTCAGAGGTGTAGCAACAGGCAGAGGCGCAGGGGCAGGCGGTAGTGCCTGGGCGACCTGCGTGTCAATGTCATGGCGAAGAGGCGGATCCAAAGGCGAAGTACCCGGCTCAGGTGTGTGGGCGACAAGCGACAGCTGGCGTGCAACTTCTTCACGAATGAACTGCTTGATGTGGGGCAGTAGAGCGGTGTGATCAGCAGCGACGTCATTGGCTAGGGTGGAAATTTCTGCTTGATCTTGAACAGCTCTGCGCGTTGAGGCACGCTGCTTTCGCAGCTCGTCGTATGACTAACAGAGCTGTATCACGTGGGCTACCGTCTGTGGGTTCCTTGCGACGAACATTTGAAATCCATCGTCGTCGACTCCTTTCATTATGTACTTTATTTTTTCTGCTTCTGCGAAAGATGGGTCGACGTGCTTCCACAGGGAGCGAACATCTTCGATGCAGCTCGTAAACGTCTCGTCTCTGCGTTGGACTCGACTACGCAAGCGCTGTTCCGCGCGAAGTCGACGCACTGAGGGACGACCGAATACCTCTGCGACGGCTGTCGTGAAGGTCGACCAGTCCATTATTTCGTTCTCGTGGTTTTTATACCAGAGAGCAGCTACATCAGTGATGTAAAAGGGGACGTTTCTGAGTTTGGCGCGGCCGTCCCATTTGTTACAGCTCACCCGTTCGTATTCGGCAATCCAATCCTCGACGTCCTGATCGTCGGCGCCGCTGAATACAGGCGGATCACGTTGTCGTGTCGCGCCAGCACATAAGATCGTCGTTGGTACAGGAGCCGCTTGGGATGGAGCTGGGTCAACAATGGTAGCGTCCGCCTGCGAAGTTCCAGGATGAACGATGAGCACTACCCCGCACCTCCACCACTTATAATGTGGATGTTGGTGTCTTCGAGCAGGCCGCGACGTTGCCTTACAGACTGCTAGCACGAAGGTAGATCGCTGGATCTGGGTCCAGGCGAGCGCGCGCAAGAGCGTGGGTACCCTTACCAAAATGCCATATATGGACTGATATGAAAAATCCATATACGGTTATATAAAAATTGGGCAGATATGGCCATATATGGCATATACGACCCTTATATGGCCATATCTGCCCAATTTTGAATATATCCGTATATGGCGCCTTATACGGCCATATCTGTCCAATTTTTTATATATCCATATATGACGCCCTATATGGCCATATCTTCCCAATTTTTACTATATCCGTATATGGGCCCTTATATGGCCATATCTGCGCAATTTGTAATATATCCATATATGGCGCCTTATATGGCCATATCTGCTTGACACTGTAGGCCATGTGTGAGAGCTGAATACATATATAAACAAAAACAGAACACAAATGCTAGATGGACCTTTCACGTGTGTATTTTATTTTCCAACTATTTTTTTTCATTCTTCGGAGTTGTCTTTTGTCTTTTTGCTTCTCAAGTCGCTGAGCTTTGCGCCCAGGGATAATATTAAAATTAAGTTTTCCACTGCACTCGAACTGGCACCTCGTAGGGAAGTCTTTTGTGCGAGCTGTAAATGGCAAAACACAATTGGAGCATGAAAGTAATGCTTACATTATCAGGGCCGATAAATAGCTCCAAAATATGTGCAGCTGATGACGCAATGACACAATATTTCATATGTATACATGCATGCATTCACTTAGGCGCCAAGAACAACAATCATAAAACATCGGAACACGCCCGTATCGTTAAACCATCCTGCATGACCGTGGATGACTACGCAATGTGCTGGTCGGTATGCAGAGCACCTTACAAGCAGTTGCTCAATTATTATTTCAGTTTACTTCCTTGCACTTTGAGGCGAAGGGAAGGGAGATGCTTGTCCCTGTTTTGTCAAAAACAATTCATGGCACTTAAGCTACAGCTGTGACGCAGGAAAAAAAAACCAATGTTTTTCTCAACGACGTGATTAGCTTGTTAATCACGTGAGGCCGGTTCTCCGAAATGGCATCAAATGTATGCACATAAAGCACTGTCATTGATAGCTGAACCAGCAAACATGTTTATACATTATTGCAATAAAGCAACTGACCTTTGATGTGTAGGGACGACTGAGTGTATTGTAACCTCTCCGAAATAGCGTGTGGAGTGCTCTGTTTGGTAAATAACTAAAATAAATGCAGATAATATCTAAAATGCGGCCACGCCATTTTTATGCTCAATATGGCACTTCCAGCTGCTTCTGAAGCAGCATGCATTTCCAGCCTCACGGCTTCACTGGCGCCAGATTCCGTGAATAAGCTACAATAACGAGAATTTCACTAGTGAAAGGGCGGGGGAAGGGCACCGGTAAAACGAACAGAATTTCAACAGCAACTTGTCTAAGGCATTCGTAAGGAAAAATCAGAAAACGATAGCGTGTCTAAGCACGGTACATCTGTTGGGTGACCTTCGATCTCGCCAGAAGAAGAAAATACTGCATTTGGCGTCTTTTTACAACGCCGCTATAGAGTCGGAAGCAGAAGCAATGGCTAAGGCGCAACTTAAAATATAGAAAAGAAACACGCTAGCTTTTCGACATTAGCCGTTTATCCGATATCCGATGGCGAAAACAAAGCGCTTAGCAGCTATAAAATTGTCCAATTCACGTGCTTCTGAACTGACACACCGTATTAGAATTTTAGTAACAAGCATCAAAGCTTACCTTGTAGCAATCAGCCTGGCATGAAAGAAGCCTTTGTACTGCCACCAAACTTGCACTTGTGGCCCCACTTCGTTAGGAATGTGCTCTTCCGTCACTCCCGACGCAGGTCATTTTAGAACATCGAAGGTTGTCCACTTATTTGCGACACGATCGAAACATGCCACTCACTGCACTCAGTAGCACAGCACCACCTTTTTCGGAAAGCACAGCCATGCAGCCCACACACAACAAAACCTTCGTGGAGAAAATGGCTCCAGTTGTGACGGTTACGCAAATGTAGTCCGTAAGAAAAAGAGAGAGGTGTATCGTTCCGAGAGGAAACGGCAAACGTAAAGCAGAAACTCGCATATTTCGATTGTTTCCCCGAAAATACGAGCGCGTTTTGTCAAAATGATGAGAAATGTGTTATAATTTAAGGCTGCCAGTGAGACATGTGTATTTTCTTGCTTACTACAAGCAATGGACTACTTTTTGGACGCGAAAGTACACAGCGTAAACACGAGAGCTAGCTTTGGCAGCGCATCACCTGATGCATGAAATCTGTTCCACGTGCACGTGGAAAAAGCGAGGGGCCGTCTCCAAAGGTCCTGCGCACTGTTCCGAGAAAAAAAAGCGTGGCTCTTTGCGGAAGAAAAGAACCGGAGGGCGGGGGGGGGGGGGGGGTGGACAGAGGGGGGCTCTTTTTTGTCATTTATTTTTTGGCTCGTCTTTGGCATTCTTTTGAGCAATGGTGGGTCAGCTGTAGAAAGAGTAGAAGCGATAGCCCTCTTTCGCGCCGCACTCGGACAAGACGAGGTAAAGAAAATAAAAATAAAAGTAAAGAACGTTGCTGACACATTCCAACAATCATTCGTTTAGCTATAACTTACAGTAGAACATGCAATCTAGGCGCTTATTGCGGTAAACCTGGCACAAGTTTTGCATTAATGCACCACTACAATCGCACGTATATACAATTGCTTTTGGCTTTTGCACCTGCAACATCGACGAAACAATAATAGTTCAGCTTGATACATCGTTTTAATGCGGATAATAATTAGTTCGCGCTGTAGGTAAATCGCGTATTAAATGAAATTACGATGCCATGAGAAAGCAGAACTCACCGCCAACCCTCCCTTACTCTAATTACTAATTGCTGGATGGGACGAGATATATGGTTCCATCGATTATCTGTGTGTATATAAATAACATTACAGGGTATTTATTGTTGCGCTTCGCGTGATATATTATCAGTCACCAGGACGCGAGAAAATTATATATATATATATATATATATATATATATATTGTGAGGAACTGCTCCTTAATTGGATGTCGACACATAAATAATATAATACACCTATGTATATGACTGTTAATTGCATTATGTGACTTTTGATGCATACTCCTTATATCGAGTATATAAAGCCATATACGGGCCACGGACGCCGTATATGGAAGTATCCTGCTACCGTATATGTCATATAAGGCGCAATATAAAGCCATATATGGCAGTATATAGCTGCCTTTTATGGCATATAAAACGCCATATACGTTTATATCTGGCTGTATATGACCTTATATTGAACCTTATATGGCAGTATATAGCCTGATATAAGCGCTTATATGTCCATATCTGGCCATATATAAAACATATCTGGCCCATATATGATATTTCCGTAAGGGTAACAACCACCGATCGTCGTCGTCTTCTGCATCCAGGCGTTTGGGCGCAGGCCATACATCTTCAGTACTATATATATATATATATATATATATATATATATAATACCTACAGCGCCCACGTGGGCCATTAGTGTAGGGGGAGATAATTACAAGATAATATACAAAAAAGTCATACATTTCAGAAAAATGCAGAATGGCGGCAAATCATTAACACTGCGGTGTACATAAAAAAAATACCGCTACATAATAAAGCAACGAAGGGTGACATGTAATTGACATTGACATGTGTGAAAATAAAACACCAAAATATGTGTATATACATATAATAAATACAAGTACGCAATTATATACACATATACACACACACAGATATACACAGGCACAGATCGAGAAAAAAACCCAAGCGTAGACCGCTACAAGGAACAAATGAAAGTATAACAATGCTCTGATAAAATGTGACTCTGAAGCGCAGTGGCGAATGTTTCCCCAGACGCGGCTACAATTTCTTCAGGTAGTTTGTTCCATTCACGAATTGATCGCGGAAAGATAAATGTTTAGAAAGGTTAATTCTGGCAGCGAACTCGCGCACTTTTAGTGGGTGGTCAGTGCGAGCAGATATGTACGTAGGCTTCAGTATGTAGTTTTCTTTGTGAAGACTGGTTAAACCATGGAAAATTTTGTAAAACAGACACATACGTAAGAATTTGCGTCTCTCTTCAAGAAGAAGCCATCCTAAAGTACTCCTGATTTCAAAAGATCTTTTAGAAAAGTCATAATTACCTGTGACGAAATGGGCCGCTCTCAGCTGCACACGCTCTACACCTTGCGACAACTTTCAGTGGCAGCACAGCCAAGGCTACGGAGCCGAAGCACGCTTGTCTTACTGCGCCACAGCATGTAGTCCCCCAACGAAAACGTTTGTATATGTTCTTGGTAACTAAGATTTTGCCATTCACCACTTACATTTTTCTCTGATTTACTTAATTAGTGAATAAAAACGTTGTTCAGTAGAAAAAAATTTCGTTTCATGCTCTCTTAGGTTTTGTGTGTGTTTTTTTTTTGGCTTCTGTTGCTTTTTTACCTCACCGCATTCCTCACCATCAAAGATGGCGTCCTCCGGTTGCAGCTCGTCAACGTCGCTTGCGTAGGAAACACCGCCACGTGCCGCGAGTCCACCCGCTTCGCAGTGAAACCAAAATCTGTCCGTACAGGCCAAGAAGGTGGTGCACAACATTTACGCGCAAGTAAGGAAAAGCGACCCGCGCTGGTGAAATCGAAACACCCGTCGAAACGGTCGGACTACTTGGCGCAGTAACACATGTGCATAGGCTCCGCCCACGTAGCCTTGGCCGTGCTGCCACAGAAAGTTGTCGCCGGGTATAGACCTTTCCAATAGAGCGCTCCTGGGCGCCGCCATGAAAAGCCGCTAGCGACGTCTAGCGGCGGCGCCATCTTGGACTGTTAGCTCGCCGGGCTCTCCGTGCGGGCGCGTGCATTCGTTGCGTGTGTTTCAGCAAGATCTTGCTTTCGCTCTTTGTAAACATCGCGGAATCTTTAGGTAGGTTCACTTGTGAGTGGGTAGGATCTGACTGATTAGCGGGACAGTTGCCATCGGAGTTGTTTTGCGTGTTAATGCGCGGGAAAAGGCGGGATCAGCGGGGCCGGTTGGTAGCAGTAAAACTGGGAAACCGGGAACCGTGTCGCCTCTTTTTAGTTTGAGTTACTGTTGTAGGATGACTCGCCTCATAATAGGAATACTGTTGCTTTTGCTAACAATAGTTCCACTCATTAAGGCGAGAGCATTAATGTATCAATGAGAGTAACCTCAATGTTTCAGTCAGTGTCCTTAAAAGAGGGTGGTTCCAATATTATGGAAAGTTATATCAGAAGAAACGATGCCTTGAGAAATAAATGACTAATCACGTAACACCATATATCAACCAAATCCTTCATTTAACGTGGACATGACTCAGGCATAATCAGGATAACAGCAAGGCTTTAAGTCATGTTCATGACTAACTATGAAAGTGAGCGTGTCCAGAAAACAATGATTAAAGATCCCTAACTAATGTTTATAAGTCACACAAGTTATGTAAGTGGTTGCCATAATGACAGTGTACTGTGATAATTACGAAATCGCAATTAAACAAGGACCTGAGTTTGCAAAGCATGTAATTAATGACACATAATAGAAGGAAAAGCTTGAAACTGTAAGAAGCAGGTCGAGATGTGTGTCAAACGAAAGGTGCATCTCGAAGGACGTGATATTGGTCATAGCCGCGTTCATGACATGATATGATGTTCTGATGATGTCATGCTATGACATGAGCATGACTCTGGCAACATGTACTATTGGAAGGGGATCGATACGGGTGTAAAACAAAAGGTGCATGTCGAAGAATGTAATATTGGTCGTAGTTACGTTCATGACATGACATGATGTGCTCAGGTCATGCCATGACATGAGCATTACTCTGCAAACATAAGACCACTGGAAGGGGATCGATATGGGTGCCAAAAAAAAGGTGCATGTCGAAGAATGCAATATTGGTCATAATCACTTTCATGACATGACATGATGTGCTTATGTCATGAGCATGACTCTGCGAAAACAAATATAACGGAAGGAGGTAAAGATGGGTGTCAAACGAAAGATATAGATCGAGAGACGCGAGTTAGTCACGTTCATGACATGAAATACATGATATGACATGAGGATGCCGAAGAAAAAATTAACGGAAAGGGGCCAAGATCGGTGCCAAACGAAAGATATAGATCGAGAGCGGCGATACGAGTTAGTCATGATTATGACATGAAATACGTGATATGACATGAGCATGACAGAGCGAAAGTTAACGGAAGGGGTTGAAGATGGGTGTCAAAGAAAAAGTAAAGCTCGAGGAATGTGATATGATATAACCATATTCATGACATCACTTACATGATGACTAGGGCATTGACTAGGGTTCAGGGGATTTTGGCCACATCAGCGTTAGACCGCGTGGGAACATGAGCGATGCGGCGTTTTGGCACGAGTACGTCAGTGAGTGCGCAGCCGCACTCCTCCTGCGCAACGTTGTGCTTGCTCCACAGATGTTTACGTGCAGCATTTCTGTTCTTCTGGTTGTAGGTGCAACCGTAAACAATGCAGTGATGCCATGTCGATAGGCTGTTGTTAAAGGACATTTTAAATCGCTCTAGTGAGCAAAAGACAGCGCGCGCACCGTGCAAGCACGGCAATACGTATGGGCGGCTCGGCGCAACAAAGAGCCCAACGAAGGGGGGTGTGGCGCGGAGAGCTCTCTCCGCGCGCTAGGAGACGACAAAAACAGGTTCCGGCTCGCCGGTGCGAGAGTGCCGATGGAAAGGTCTATAGACCTATTCCATGTTGGTAAACAGTGGTAGGCACCGGCGATATAACCGGGGCTTGTGTCGACGTCGTGGCGCGGGGGCCCCGCCCACCGCTTGCCGCGGCCCTGCACGGTCGCGCCACCGCCGCCGGCGAAGCGTGTGCGAAAGCTGCCTCCGAGCACGGAGCGTCGGAGCGCCACGGCGTGTTTACAACAGTTTGCGAGGGGCAGCCGCGTGAGATAAGTTGCGTTAGCTCTGTAGGAAGCGCTCAATGAAAGTAGGAAAGAATGTGCCGACACCCAGCTATGGCAAGATGTGAGAAACTGATTGAAAGGATAAGCACCTTGCCACATGATGCGAATGATCGCAAGCTATCATGTCGGCATCGCTTCATGCGTATGCTTTAATTCGGTAACTAGCGCAAGGATGAACCACTTGCAACAGTGAGACTTGTTTAAATACGACATGAAGATGCCTCAGCTAAAATACTGTTTGGGACTAAAGCCTCTAATCCCTACACGAAATCCTTGCGCAAAAACAAATGTAACGGAACAGGTACTCAAGCATGCAATATTGGTGACGCTATAAAATATGTAAATACGGCTTTGATAACGCACACACACGAAAAAAAAGCAATAACGTGCCAAGGACAAGGCTCTCAAATAACCGCCAGCAAGGCGCATAAGCGCGGCTTGCGGCTCTGCCCATTCGCTCAGTTCCGATCGTGAAGGCGTGAAGTCCTGTAACGACGCGGCAAATTCCAAGCGTGTAGTTCATTCGAGCAGTCCGACAATCGAAAAAAAAAATTTAAAGCGCTTCATAACCACTACAGCATTGCCAAAGACACTTCTTGTGTGTATGCCATCACAGCCGCAAGCAATTTGCAAAAGCGTCGCTGTAATCGGCCTTTCTCTCACGGCTACGTGAATTAACCTCTTATATATTTGTTTCATTTGAGTGAATGAAATTCGTATGACGTATGTATAGCTTTCCCCACTTCAATAATATACGGCGACCGCGATTACTTCCACACATCGAGCTAAGCTAACGTCGTACGCGCTTTGCAGTAAGCATGATCGCTCTGTGTCCGCACTTTGTTTATGCCAAGAAACTTGGTGTCGAGCATTACACTTGACAAACATGTGACAATGCCATTTCTCTCAAATGAAACAAGCCGCACTAACGCTAAATAATTACACATATGCTTAGTCGTGACGAAAATGTTTGGCGCATAACCGATGTTAAACAGCCGGCATTACAGGTTCGTCCCTTTCCTTACGACAGACATAAGCAGAAAACTAATAAAAACCTATCGCACATATCTTGTGTGTTGCTGAGCAACCAACCCACGACTCAGGTCATCGGTGAACACTTTTTTCTTCATTTCACGGCGGTGAGCAGCGGCCGCACGAGCGAAAACGCAGCGGCTGCTACGGTAGGCGCGCCGGCGGATGCCTACCATGCGAAACCAAAACTCCCGACGACAGCGCCACCGCATCTTCGTGACGTAGGCCCGGTGGAATAGGTCTATAGAGCGTCGATGTGCACCTTAGTGAAAGGGTCCCACGCGTACTCCAAAAGGGGGCGTACATTCGACATGCACAGTGTTTCTTTCAGGCTGGCCGGGGCGTGTTTAAAGTTACGCCTCAAGAAGTTTAATGTGTTGCTGGCCTTTCTTACAATGAATCAGTGTGCGCATTCCAAGTAAGATTGCTGGAAAAAATGATTCCTAAGTACTTATATTCTGTCACAAGGGACAGCTGTGTTGTGTTCATGACATATCTGTGTTGTATAGCTGTGTGTAGAGCTGTGTTGTATTCATGACGTAATGACGAAACGATGACGTAATAAATTGTCGTTCTCTAAGAGGCGCATCGGCAATTCTGTTATATATATATATATATATATATATATATATATATAAATTCAATATTCCCCATCAGAAGAATCGGACCTTACATGTCCTCTCCCTAAAATATGCATCCTGTCATCGCGAGCATAGAAGGCAACGCCGAGCTGAAGCCCTTCAGAAACAGAATTCGACAATCCCTAAGCATATTCTTATGAGATGGGAACGCGAAAGCGTTTCTTTTGGCCAGATTGTTGTTGCGGAGGGGTGCTGCATGTTGCCGAGTTGTGTTATAAAGAAAGAGGCAATGTGGAAGGCCATCGAAGTGGTGTCTCACATGTCCTCTTCTATTTCATCGTCCAGGCAGTTCTCGGGCATATCGAAGTAGTACGACCGCCCCAACGTTGTGGGTGGTGTCATTAGGCAGTCACACCTCTTATCGTTGCGGTGACGGCGTACTTGGGCCGGGGTACATAGACATGGCCCTATGATGGTGAAGACATACGTCGCATCTCGCACAATGTATGCGTCGTTGGTGAATGCGAGATCGATGCACGTACTACACACCACGCCGTCGTGATGGCCTCAGGGGGCGTCCGGTGGGTCACATATTTTCCGGGCACGGCTTTTGCGGGCGCTTCTTGCGGACGGCAGCTGGGCGCGCGCTACCGCTAGCCTAGCCTAGAAACGCTTTGGCAGCTGGGCGCTCGCTTTGGCCAACCCAGCGCAGAAACGCGGTGACGCGGCCGCACGCCGCTGCAGGTATCTGCAGCGGGGCGCTAGCGGAGACGAGCGCGCGCCGACTGCTGCTGCGGCGAGTGTTGGCGCCGGCGTCACTTCCGGTGGGAAAGGTCGTGTGCTTTCCCAGCACGACTTTTGCGGACGCCAGCTGGGCTCGCGCTATCGCCAACCTAGCCAACAAACGCTTTCGCGTTAGAAGTTCATGTGCAAGGAGGTGGTTATGCCGTAGTGTATTCATGCGGAAAGAAATTCGCCATATCATTTATTGACTCCACTGGCAGTGTTGCGACCGCAGCATCTATTCGAGCCGCCACAATTCGCTTTTCATCTTCTCAAAAACTGCCACTTCGGAGCGGGAAGAACTGCAGGGCAGCTCTAGCGATTCTGTCCCGTGAGCCGCCATCCCAACTTGTTAACTATATCGCTCACGCAGGCGTCATCGGTAATTAAGCGACCCACGCGAGTGATCGAGCTTCTACGATCCGAGCACAGGCTACACTAGTGGAGGGTTCAGAAGCCAATAATTTTCCCCAGCCTTTATATCCATACAAAGGTTGTTTACATAGCACGACATGAGCGGTCATTACCTCCTATAGGTCACCAAACCCTCCCACGTGTTTCCTCCCGCATGTGCGAAGCTCTACGGCGTAAACTACGGAAACTCGCTCATACCTTTCCCCTGCCTTACGCCACGAAATTTAGCTGGAAAAGTGCCCTCAGCCTGCAAGTTTTGTTCTCTCAACGGAGTGTACTTAAACCGCACTATGTGGCACCGCTAGAACCACGTGGACACGAGGTTCCTGCGACGTTCAGCTACAATTCAAGAGGCCATGAAGGAGCACTTTGCCTTCTTCCATCGGCCCTTTGCCCTTAAGAACAGTTATTATTTTTTCATTTTTGTTACGACAAGGGGCTTCCCCGTTCGCGCTTTGCTCTTGTGGGCAGCTGTTCAAGTCGCGTTGTTTTCGCTCACTTTGAAGTATCAACCTTGAAGAGGCTGCCACCAGCGATAACAGTATTTGTTTTCTCGTTATTAATAAGCTGTGCAGGTGTCTCCCTCGGACCATTCGGTTTCGCGAGTGGAGGCTGAGGGCCCCCGCAAAACGCTGCACAAAGCGACCGAAATATTCTCTCCCCTTTTCGGTTGTGGCGTCGGAATGATGCCTAAGAGTACGTGCAAGGGGGAACTAGGGAAATGTGCGGTTGAACAAAAGAGCACTGCGCTACGCCGCGCTAACAATAAGGGAGCGCGTGAGAGAAGAGAGACGGTAGCATCGGCAAATAATACGCGGGATAAAGCCGGATCTCTCTACCACGTAGCCGACTCAGCTTGTTAGGGGGGATCAGCTGACGACGCGGACTATCCGTTGCACCCCACCGTCGCTGAGTGATGGCCGGGCCAGGGCTTTTCTGGCGTCAAGATGCGACGCTGATCCCGCCGAGCTTTGCCTGAGGGAAATTATTTCGGGGGATCAAATGCGCGGTCAGTCCGTCGATGCTAAATACTCGTTAGATCTTTTCTCTTTACTCGACACTCTGTTATTCCTGCTTAATCTGTAAAAGGGGTTGTATACTGGCGATCCAACATCGCTTCCGCTCTCTATTACAACCTCTGTTCTCAGGTAAGATGGGATACTCCCATCTGCGCGAGGGCACGAGCAAGCGAAGGGCTTGGTCTCTCTCTACTGGATCAAGGCAGCGTACATTGGACAGAATTTTTTTTTTCTACTTTGTGAGAGGAATGAGAAGATCGATCGTTTCCTACATTGACGGAAGCGAGCGTGCTCGTACACATAAAAATAGAGCACTATTTTTAATTTGGCACTGACACTCCTGGAAAATGATCGGTGGCTGTGCCCTTACTAATGGGTGTCAAGGGATAAATGACAGAAAAGAAACATGACAAATGCACGCACGTTGCATTATCATGCATAAAAACAAACAAGCGATTACTTGCAACTGTATTTCATAAAGACAAACAAGTCATTACTTGCAACTGTATTTTGCACACGCCTGGCGGTGAAGAACAATTTTCTTCTCAAATTAAACAACCCTGATTTTCTAGCGCGCTCCCGATTATAGGATAAAGGAGGAATAACATTATTTATTTATTTATTTATTTATTTATTTATTTACAAATACTGCAATCCCGTTACGGGATTTTCGCAGGATGGGGATACAAATTTATAATAGCACTCGCAGGGCAAAAAAAAAACAATAATACAAAAAATATAACAAATAAGTACTGGTACAAAGACAATACATGAAATAAATATACACCTTAAGTGTAACTGGAACAACTCGTCACTTGCAAGTGCAACAGTAACAAAATACATAAGTTACACAATGCTAGTTACGCAATATGAGACATAAACATATTGAGGGATGGCTGCAACACCGCATCGTTGGACAGTTGATTCCATTCAGTTACGACTCTGGGAAAAAATGAGTATTTAAAGCAGTTATTGCGACTAGTGAAGGGGGTAATTGTTAGTGCATGCCGTTGCCTTGTAGCATAACCTGTTGAAAAGGAAAAAAGTTCGGAAATATCTACGCTGTAGTGTCCCTTGATTAGTTGGAAGAAAAATTTTAGTCTGAGAACGCGATTCCTTTGTGTCAAAGTTGGAAGACGTCCGCCCAAAACTGTTATATATAACCGCCCGCTTTTGAATACCTTCAATTTTATCAATGTCTTTTTTAGTGAAAGGGTACCAGATTACAGAAGCGTAATCTAATACAGGCTGCACAATCGCGTTAAATGCAAGTAGACGAACCTCTGGAGTTGTTAGCCTCAGAGCCCGCCTGAGGAAGAAAAGCTTTTGATTGGCAGAATTACACACACTATTGATGTGTTTGGTCCATCTGAGATCATTGGAAATCCAAATGCCAAGATATTTTATGTGTTCGACCTCAGCGAGCAATACATTACGCGCCGAGTACTGGAAGTGCAGATTGCTGCGCTTGCGCGAAATTTTCATAAAAACTGTTTTGTCCAAGTTGATAGTCATCTGCCAATCGTTACACCATTTTACAATTTTTTCAAACGCTTCATTTAGTCGTAGCTGGTCACTGACGCTATCTATTTCCGAATAAATTACACAATCATCCGCATACAGTTTAATTTTCACGGGAATGTCGTTGCCAATATCATTAATGAAGAGAAGAAACAAAAGTGGTCCGAGTACAGAACCCTGTGGAACGCCAGAGTCAACAGGAAGCCTCTTAGAGGCACGGTTTTTAAACGAAACATATTGCTGTCGGTTTGTGAGATACGCAGAAATCCAAGTAACAATTTTGGCATTACCCAGAGTGACATCAAGTTTGTGGAGTAGCTTTTTGTGGGAAACCTTGTCAAAGGCTTTAGCGAAGTCCATGAAAATTGCATCGACCTGTTTACCTGAATTTATCGCCTTAGCGAAATCGTGTACTGTGGTTACTAATTGAGTGCACGTGGAAAATCCTTTTCTGAAGCCATGCTGATTGCATGATAATATCTTATTTTTTGAAAGGAACTCAGCAATGTGGTTATGTATTATGTGCTCCAGAAGCTTGCATGACGTTGAGATCAGGGAGATAGGACGGTAGTTCAAGATGTGCTGCTTATTACCATTTTTGAAAATAGGTTTCACTGCCGCCGTTCTCCAGTCGATCGGTATCTCGCCCTCAGTTAGTGATTTAGAAAACAGTACACGCAGATATTTAGAGACCCATGGCGCGTATCGCTTTAAGAATTCATTTGGCAAACCGTCAGGACCGGGTGATTTCTTAATATCGAGGTTAAGAAGCATATTAAGTATTCCATTCTCATTAATGGTAACGTCAGACAAAGGGGGGTATGAAGCATGAAAGTATGGCATTGAACCATTGTCATGCGTAAACACAGACCTAAAGTGTAAGTTAAATGCTTCCGCTATTACTGCGTTATCGTCACTCAAAACACCATTCACCATGAAAGTATCATTAATTTGTTTACTGGGAGAAATCAACCTCCAGAACTTTTCGGGGGATGTTGAAATAAATTTTGGAAGTTTTTCACCAAAGTAATTTTGCTTGTCTGAAGAAACTTTGGTTTTTAGCTCGGAAGAGAGCTCGGAAATTTTAGTAAGCAAAGCGTTCAAATCTCTTGCAGTACCTCTTTTCGTCTTTAGGCGTTTAAGTCGTCTTTTTAATTGCAATGTGTCACGAGAAATCCAAGGAGATTTGCCTTTCCCTTTCTTTAACAAGCAAGGAACAAAGCGCTGTATGCAATCATTTACAAGATCTTTAAATTGATTCCAAAGAGTATGTATGTCTGCGCTACTGCCCTGAAACGAGTCAAAGCTAAAAGAAAGCATGTCTAATATGGCGACATCGTCTGCGCGGGAGAAGTTCGGCACGGAAGTGACATCAACGGACTTGGCCATAGAGACGCCGGAAAGGGTTAACAATACAGCGGAATGATCAGAAATTCCAGGCAGTACTTCGCACTTTGCTTGTCCCGTAATTGAACCACTTAAGAAAAACAGATCAAGGATGGAGCAGCAATTACCTTGTATTCTTGTGAATTCTTCAACTACTTGCCGCAGATCAAAAGAAAAGATCATATCGAATAACCGTTCCCGCAGCTTGTCATTAGAAGCATTTAGTGTGAAGGTTGGCCAATCCACGTGGGGCATATTGAAGTCTCCGCCAAGAATTAGTCGATCACCAGGCTTCACATGATCAATCAGGTAACTTTGCAAAAGAGCAAAGAAATCAGGAGAAGAATTCGGTGGTCGGTAAAGTGCCCCCAGTACATATCTAATTGAGCCATGATAAGCTTTACAAAATATACCCTCAATGTTCGCTATATCTGGCATTCTCAGAATTTTAAAACGCTCCTTGAACAGTAAAGCCACACCCCCGCCTTTGCTCCCTCGATCTTTCCTGTGCACGTTGTACCCACGAGGAACGAATTCATTATCTTTTATATAATCATTTAACCATGTTTCTGTGAGAATGACTATGTCAGGGCTATGGGTCAACAATATTCCCTCCAGTTCAGTGACTTTGTTAACAACGCTCCGGCAGTTCACATTAAGTATATTAAACACCTGAGGCTTTGGTACGCAACGTCATTTTTCATTTTTCTTTAGCTGGACACGTGCACCTTTCGTTTCATCCCAGCCAAATGTAACGCCGTCTACGCTCAGTCTATTGTGCACAAGTTTTACTTTTGAGCCATTGTTTCTTTCTAGAGCGCTACTGTTCCAAAGCTTCTTTCGAGTCTCACGAACTCTACGTGAGAAATCTTCGGATACTGAAACAGCTGTACCTTTCAGCTTGAATGAAGCCTTCAAAATTGACATTTTTTCGCGAAAGTCAAGGAACTTAAGGATGACTGGTCTGGCATGGTTAGCATTCTTTTTCCCAATTCTATGGCATCTTTCTATGTTTGTCACAGAAACACCCAATCTGCTGTGAAACAAATCTTTTACTTTATTTTCAAGATCCTGAGAAGTTTCGTTGCTTGGTTCATCAAGACCGTAAATCATCAAGTTATTTCTTCTACTACGATTTTCTAGGTCATCTAGTTTGTCAACAATGGAGGCTAGATCTGTTTTAACCGTAGATATTGTAGTCTCCATATCCTGGACCCGCTTAGTAACTACACTTAGGTTACTCAGTTGGCGCTCTAGACCATCAACACGATCAGTTAATGAACTGACTTGCTTGCCAATCTCTTTCTGAGATGCCTGTGCATCTTGAATAGCTGCTTTTAAAGAATTTTGACCGGCAAGAAGTTCCATCAGTATTTCCTTCTCGGAAGGGCCTGGGTTGGACTCAACGTCGCCACAAAGCAAGAGATTTACAGGAATATACTTGAGTCGAGCCACAAGGCATTCAAGACACAGTGGGCAAGGCAGCAGCAATAAGAACCGATTATCGTTACGATAACAGGCCGTCGGCAAGTATCTACTGACCTGGAATACGTAGAAAAAGGGGTTCCTGAGCATGTTGCCCGTTTCGCTGCTGCATTGCCCACTGAGGTAGCATGGTGTTGGCTTCACTTTTAAGTCCTTCTGTAGGGTCACGTGAGCCGACGTCATCCAAGGCTGATCCCATGCGTACGCTGCGATCCGAGGGCTCCATATCTTGTCGACGCGGTACGTGTCACCAGGATCCGATAATGGGATGTGATGCCGTCCGATGTCGTGTTTCCACGAGGCAGATGCTGAGCCGCTGCTCAAAAAAGACTCGCCCCTTGTCAGCAGAGCCGCAACCTGGAATACGTAGAAAAAGGGGTTCCTGAGCATGTTGCCCGTTTCGCTGCTGCATTGCCCACTGAGGTAGCATGGTGTTGGCTTCACTTTTAAGTCCTTCTGTAGGGTCACGTGAGCCGACGTCATCCAAGGCTGATCCCATGCGTACGCTGCGATCCGAGGGCTCCATATCTTGTCGACGCGGTACGTGTCACCAGGATCCGATAATGGGATGTGATGCCGTCCGATGTCGTGTTTCCACGAGGCAGATGCTGAGCCGCTGTTCAAAAAAGACTCGCCCCTTGTCAGCAGAGCCGCAACCTGGAATACGTAGAAAAAGGGGTTCCTGAGCATGTTGCCCGTTTCGCTGCTGCATTGCCCACTGAGGTAGCATGGTGTTGGCTTCACTTTTAAGTCCTTCTGTAGGGTCACGTGAGCCGACGTCATCCAAGGCTGATCCCATGCGTACGCTGCGATCCGAGGGCTCCATATCTTGTCGACGCGGTACGTGTCACCAGGATCCGATAATGGGATGTGATGCCGTCCGATGTCGTGTTTCCACGAGGCAGATGCTGAGCCGCTGTTCAAAAAAGACTCGCCCCTTGTCAGCAGAGCCGCAACCTGGAATACGTAGAAAAAGGGGTTCCTGAGCATGTTGCCCGTTTCGCTGCTGCATTGCCCACTGTGTACATCCTATGTACAGTGCTCACGGATTGAAATGGGACATGTAAACACTGAGTTAAATCAACTAAAATGTGCTATTGCGCGTTGTATAACCGCGTCGTGCAGCTGCGAATTTGGACAGTGAAGGCAGTGTTCTTTCTCGTGCAAGTATACGAACAAATTGTATGTCGGTGCTACACGAATTGTAGATTGTGGAAGCAAGAGTACCTCCATTGCTTAGCCCCAACTTTTCCCATTTCAATCCGTGAGTACTGTACATCAAGGGATTCCTTTAGTACAACAGTGGCGTGTACCCGATTTCCCGAAAGGGCTGGCGATGATAGCATATGGGACATGAAGGAATCGTAAACTACATTGTGGCTTTGTTATACTACCTCCGTGGCGTGTACCCGATTTCCCGAAAGCGCTGGCGATGATAGCATATAGGACATGAAGGAATCGTAAACTACATTGCGGCTTTGCTATACTACCTTCGTGGCGTGTACCCGAATTCCCGAAAGCGCTGGCCATGATAGCATATAGGACATGAAGGAATCGTAAACTACATTGTGGCTTTGCTATACTACCTCCGTGGCATGTACCCGATTTCCCGAAAGCACTGCTGATGATAGCATATAGGACATGAAGGAATCGTAAACTACATTGTCGCTTTGTTATACTACCTCCGTGGCGTGTACCCGAATTCCCGAAAGCGCTGGCGATGATAGCATATAGGACATGAAGGAATCGTAAACTACATTGCGGCTTTGCTATACTACCTCCGTGGCATGTACCCGATTTCCCGAAAGCACTGCTGATGATAGCATATAGGACATGAAGGAATCGTAAACTACATTGTCGCTTTGTTATACTACCTTCCGTGGCGTGTACCCGAATTCCCGAAAGCGCTGGCGATGATAGCATATAGGACATGAAGGAATCGTAAACTACTTGCGGCTTTGTTATACTACCTCCGTGGCGTGTACCCGATTTCCCGAAAGCGCTGCTGATGATAGCATATAGGACATGAAGGAATCGTAAACTACATTGCTGGCTTTGCTATACTACCTCCGTGGCATGTACCCGATTTCCCGAAAGCACTGGCTGATGATAGCATATAGGACATGAAGAATCGTAAACTACTTGCGGCTTTGTATACTACCTCCGTGGCATGTACCCGATTTCCCGAAAGCATGCTGATGATAGCATATAGGACTGAAGGATCGTAACTACATTGTGCTTTTTACCTGTGGCGTACCCATTCCGAAGCGCTGGCGATATAGCAATACATGAAGGAATCGTAAACGACATTGCGTCTTTGGGCTATACACCTCCGTGGCGCGTGCCCGATCTCCCGAAAGCGCTGCTGATGATAGCATATAGGACCTGAAGAAATCGTGAATTACATTGTGGCTTTGTTGTACCTCAGAGCCGCATACCCGATTTGCAGGACGTTCTGGCTACGATACGTTAAAGGATTAAAAGGAATCATAAATTACGTTTGTGCTTGTTTTAGTGGCTCTGGGGCATGTATCCGGTTTTTCTAGAAGGATCGCGATGATACGATAAATGTTTAATGACATCGTAATGTTTATCGACGCTTTCCTTTAGTGCCACAGTGGCGCGTGCCCGGTTTCCCGAAAGCGCTGGCGATGATAGCATATAGGACATGAAGGAATCGTAAACTACATTGTGGCTTTGTTGTACCTCAGAGCCGCATATCCGATTTGCAGGACGTTCTGGCTACGATACGTTAAAGGATTCGAAGGAATCGTAAATTACGTTTGTGCTTGTTTTTAGTGGCTCTGAGGCGTGTACGCGGTTTTTCTAGAAGGCTCGCAATGATAGGATAAAGGTCTAATGACATCGTAATGTATATCGAGGCTTTCCTTTAGTGCCACAGTGGCGCGTGCCCGATCTCCCGAAAGCGCTGCTGATGATAGCATATAGGACCTGAAGAAATCGTGAATTACATTGTGGCTTTGTTGTACCTCAGAGCCGCATACCCGATTTGCAGGACGTTCTGGCTACGATACGTTAAAGGATTAAAAGGAATCATAAATTACGTTTGTGCTTGTTTTTAGTGGCTCTGGGGCATGTATCCGGTTTTTCTAGAAGGATCGCGATGATACGATAAATGTTTAATGACATCGTAATGTTTATCGACGCTTTCCTTTAGTGCCACAGTGGCGCGTGCCCGGTTTCCCGAAAGCGCTGCTGATGATAGCATATAGGACCTGAAGAAATCGTAAATTACATTGTGGCTTTGTTGTACCTCGCAGCCGCATACCCGATTTGCAGGATGTTCTGGCTACGATACGTTAAAGGATTCGAAGGAATCGTAAATTACGTTTGTGCTTGTTTTTAGTGGCTCTGAGGCGTGTACGCGGTTTTTCTAGAAGGCTCGCGATGATAGGATATAGGTCTAATGACATCGTAATGAATATCGAGGTTTTCCTTTACTGCCACAGTGGCGCGTGCCCGATTTCCCGAAAAGCGCTGCTGATGATAGCATACAGGACCTGAAGAAATCGTAAATTACATTGTGGCTTTGTTGTACCTCAGAGCCGCAGACCCGATTTGCAGGACGTTCTGGCTACGATACGTTAAAGGATTAGAAGGAATCATAAATTACGTTTGTGCTTGTTTTTAGTGGCTCTGAGGCGTGTATCCGGTTTTTCTAGAAGGCTCGCGATGATACGATAAATGTCTAATGACATCGTAATGTTTATCGAGGCTTTCGTTTAGTGCCACATTGGCGCGTGCACGATTTCCCGAAAGCGCTGCTGATGATAGCATACAGGACCTGAAGAAATCGTAAATTACATTGTGGCTTTGTTGTACCTCAGAGGTGCTATTGTAGCGAAACGTCGGGGCCGTTCATGTTAAACGCATCGGAAGGTCAGAAAGACGAAGAGGCGTGGGAGCCACTCCGCGCAGGCAAGGGAGAGCACTCATTGGGGGGTTTATTTAGCTAAGACATCTTGAAGTTGTAAAACACACAGGGCAAAAATTATACAACAGAGAAAATGGTATCATACCCCGTCGGCCTGCCGGACTGTCCCCCGGTGGTGACGAGCGTCATGGTCCCCGAGTCCGCTCCCCAAAAAAGGCCAGTGTCGCCGCTTAAATAGCACTTTTTCAGCATCCACGGCGACGCGGACGGCTCGAACCACCACCGCCTCCCACCAATAGGAAACCGGCTTACACGGACAAGTCAGGCAGGTCGACGGTAACGATGTTATACAGCTTCTACGATCGCGTGCATCCGGCCTCGCCACAAAACCAACACAAACAACGCTTTCCAGAAACTGGCCGCGGCGCGCAGACATGCCCCTCATCCTCGACATCCCGTCTCCCGGAATGCTCCCTGCGGTGTGCGGGCTCGTTTACTAGAGCACCCTTGTACAAAAGCAGCCGGAAAAGAAGAAAATAACAAGAAAACATTCTACGCGACGCGGTCCTCGCGACACCTCCCCCCTACGAAAAAGAGTGACCCGCTCGTTTTACTTGCAAGACACGAAAAGAAGTACAAAAAGCAATTATACATACAACAATTATGTGAAGTGCTCTTTTCAGAAAAGGTTATACATCTCTCTAAAGGGTGAATAACTTAAAACAACAAATGGAAAATCGCGAGACTCAAAAATCACTAAAGTTCACTCGCTGGCACTGTAATACAAGTCAGTATCAGTATCGTAAGCAGCGACATTTCGTTGTCCGTTGTTGCCGTTTGACAATGTCTTCCAATCGCTGTAAAGTTCAGTTTCAGAGTCAGAGCTCTCGCGCTGCTGCACTACATCACTGGTCCCTGGCTCGCGCACACCATGATGCAAACGAAGTTCTCGGTCCGCTCGCGAACCACACTCGCGCACATCACCATTAACGTCGCACTCGCGCACAACACTGGGGTGTAATTCATGGACATCACTCCCGGCACCGCGCTCGCGCACTTCACTTTGATGGAATTCGCGGTCATCACTGCACTCGCGCACATCACCACTTGGATCTCGCACCTCGTGATCGGCACCGGACTCATCGTCTGCGTCGTCGGCATCGGAACATGATCGAACGTGGCAGGGCTTTAATCGCGCAACATTCACAACGTCACGTTTTTTTCCAGTTTGGTCTACCACCTCCCAGTCATTTTCGGCTACCCGGCGCACTAGACGGAATGGTCCGTTGTATCTGTGAAGAAGCTTCGTTGTCTTTCCTTTTGCTCGCGAGGGAGTCCATACGTACACCAAGTCCCCCTGACGATAAACAGCACTGCGTCGTTTAGCATCGTAGCTGCGCTTGTTCTTTTCTTGCTGGTGCCTTTCCCGTTCATTCACTAATTTTCGAGCCTGCCGCAGCCGGTGAGCCACTTTCATCGCATCCAGGGTGTAGTCGAATCCACGTTGTGCGCCCGACCCGACATCTACCGGCAGCGTGGGCTCGTGCCCGTGAAGAAGAAAGAAGGGAGTGAATCCGGTCGTCTCGTAGGTGGAAGAATTGTACGCAAAAAGAACGTACGGCAGAAATTCATCCCAGTCGCGGTGGTGCGAGGAGACGTACATGCTGAGCATGTCAGCCAACGTGCGGTTAAAACGCTCGCACAGCCCGTTGGCCTGTGGGTGGTATGCTGTTGTGGTGGCATGTTCGCTACCCACGAGCCGGAATATTTCCTCGGTCAAGTTGGCAACAAAATGCTGTCCTCGATCGCTTATCACTCTCTCCGGGGCACCATGACGCAGGACGATTTGCTCGACGAAAGCCCTTGCCGCCTCTGCGGCCGTGGCTACCGGACACGCGACAGCTTCGACCCATTTTGTATGGTAGTCGGTAATCACGACGATATAGCGGTTTCCTGCTTTGGATTTGGTGAAAGGTCCAAGAAAGTCCATGCCCACTTGTTGAAACGGTCGACCCACAGGTGGGATTGGTTGGAGGTAACCGGCCGGCTTCCCTGGCGGTTGCTTTCGCGTCTGGCAGTCAGGGCAGGAGAGAACGTACTTGCTGACGTATGAGAACATCTTCGGCCAGAAATATCGGCAACGCACCCTCTCCCATGTACGCTTGACACCCAAGTGGCCTGCCGTGCAGTCGTCATGGCAGTGCCTTAATATCTCAGACCTCAAGCACTTGGGGACAACGAGGGCCGCGCGATCCTCCTCAAAGCCTTTCGCCCTCCGATACAGTACACCGTCGATCAACCGAAGACTCCGTGCCGTTCTTTTGGTCTTCCTGACAACGGGAGCACTCGGGTGCTCGAGGTGCTGTACAATGTCCCTAATCCATGGTTCTGCCCTCTGCTTCTTTCCAACATCCACCTGATCCAAAACCAGCAACGGTAAGGGGTTTTCTTCGCTTACTGGTGCGGGATCGTGAGGAAGGCGGGAAAGCGTGTCGGCATTTCCATTCTTGAGGCCAGGGCGGTGTCGCAACGTTATGTCGAACTCCTGAAGTAACAACGACCATCGCATAAGGCGACCGTTCGGATTTCTCACTCTCATAAGCCAAGCTAGGCTAGCTTGGTCAGTCACGACCGTGAAATTAGCGCCAAAGAGGTATGGCCGAAACTGTCCGCAGGCGTACACGACTGCGAGGCATTCCTTTTCAGTTGTGCTGTAGTTCATCTCAGCCTTGTTGAGGTGGCGGCTCGCATAGGCAATGACTCTTTCTTGACCTTCAGTTTTCTGGACCAACACGGCGCCAATGCCGTAATCGCAGGCATCGGTGTGCACCTCTATCGGCTTTCCCGGCTCAAACTGACCTAGAACTGGGGCTGTGATCAGCTTTTCTTTGAGGGACTGCATCGCCGCTTCGCAGGCTGCATCCCACACGAAAGGAACATCCTTTTTAGTTAAGTTGGTTAGAGGCCGGGAAATGTGAGAGAAGTCTTTGATGAATCGCCGATAGTAGTTACAGATTCCGAGAAAACTCTGTACACCTTTTTTGTTTCGCGGCTGGGAGAATCTCTCGATCGCTGCTACTTTGTCTGGGTCTGGCCGGATGCTTTCACCTGTGAGAATGTGTCCTAAATATTTTATTTCCTGGCGGGCGAAGCTGCATTTCTCGGGCTTCAGTCGCAAATTTGCCGCGTCCAAAGCCGAAAACACACTTTCCAAATCTTGCAAATGGGTTGCCATGGTCTTGGAGAAAATTACGATGTCGTCCAAGTAGGCCAAACAAACCCTCCAGAGGAGACCGCTGAGGACTTTGTTAATCATTCTCTGGAATGTGGCGGGGGCGTTGCACAGGCCAAAAGGGACAACGCTGAATTCGTACAGGCCGGGTCCACAGGCAAACGCGGTCTTTGGCTTATCTTTCTCTTTGATGCCCACTTGCCAGTTGCCTGATGTTAGATCGAGTGTGGTGAAATATTTTGACCCCTGAAGCACGTCGAGAATGTCATCAATTCGCGGCAGTGGGTGCACATCTTTCTTAGTTACTTCATTGACTCTTCGGAAATCGACGCAGAAACGCCAAGTCCCATTTGGCTTTTTAACGAGGACGACGGGTGATGACCAAGGACTGTGAGATTCTCTAATTATCCCATCGCGCAGCATCTCTTCGACCTGTTGCTCAATCTCTTGCCTTTCACACGGGGAATGGCGATATGGGTGCTGATGAACTGGTCGAGAATCACCTGTGTCGATCACGTGTTCAGCGACGTGAGTTTGCCGGATGGGGTTATCGTTGCTTGTAAATAGATGACGGTATTTCTCAATGAGCGACAGCAGCTCATCCCGTTCAGATTGCTGCAGGTTATCCCCAGTCTGTATGTCAAGCTCATGAGGCACTCGATCGTTTTCGGGAGCCGCTATTGCCAACTGTGCGTCGTGAATAGATGAAGCCCATCCAAGCTTTGTTCCGCTGAGCAGATTCATTGGCGACATGGTGGGATTAGCAACACGAAGCAGGCCTCTCCCATGCTCGATCCTCGTCACTGTGCGCGCAACTTGGAGTCCACTTCTCAGCGTGCTGTTCGGCTCGACGAGGTGTACTCCGTCCCTTGCAACTTTTACTTCAATGGCGACCTCTGTGCGAGGTTCAATGCGAATGTGCTCGTGACACCGCACTGTAAGCACATCATTGTGTTCGGGGGCACTTGAGTCTACCCGTAGTCGAAAAACCTCGCCATTGAGTTGGAGCTCTTTCTTGTCAAAATCAATAAGAAGTCGCACTGTTCGACAAAAAGGGAGACCTACCCCGCACCTCCACCACTTTGTAGCGAAACGTCGGGGCCGTTCATGTTAGACGCATCGGAAGGTCAGAAAGACGAAGAGGCGTGGGAGCCACTCCGCGCAGGCAAGGGATGAGGAGTCGACACGGTGAATTGGGAGAGCACTCATTGGGGGGTTTATTTAGCTAAGACATCTTGAAGTTGTAAAACACACAGGGCAAAAATTATACAACAGAGAAAATGGTATCATACCCCGTCGGCCTGCCGGACTGTCCCCCGGTGGTGACGAGCGTCATGGTCCCCGAGTCCGCTCTCTCAAAAAAGGCCAGTGTCGCCGCTTAAATAACACTTTTCCAGCATCCACGGCGACGCGGACGGCTCGAACCACCACCGCCTCCCACCAATAGGAAACCGGCTTACACGGACAAGTCAGGCAGGTCGACGGTAACGATGTTATACGAGCTTCTACGATCGCGTGCATCCGGCCTCGCCACAAAACCAAACACAAACAAGGCTTTCCAGAAACTGGCCGCGGCGCGCACACATGCCCCTCATCCTCGACGTCCCGTCTCCCGGAATTCTCCCTGCGGTGTGCGGGCTCGTTTACTAGAGCACCCTTGTACAAAAGCAGGCGGAAAAGAAGAAAATAACAAGAAAACATTCTACGCGACGCGGTCCTCGCGACACTATTATGATCGTGCCGCAGACACCTGTTGTTGGGATCGCCTTCCGCTGCCACCAGTCGCCCGCTTCGGGGACGACAATGTGCCAGTGAGGACCGAGAGGCGAGAGAAAACGGTTAATATTGGAGTTTATTCCTATATATACAGGGAGGTTGCTTCCACAACACTCCACTCATCAGAGGGTTCTCTCTCAGAGTTCTTAGGGCGCTCCTCTTCCCTGGTCCCGCGCCTTTTTGTCTCCCGGGCTCTTCTCGCATTGGCTCCTGGGCGAGGAAGGAGGGAGAGAATGGAGCGTGTGTTGCACGAACGTCCTTGACCCGCCCATGGCTGCAGTCACCGCAGGACCCGAGGGATGATGTCGAAGCCGTCACGTGGCCACCACCAACGTTATCACTCGTGCGCGCGCGGAGACATCACCACCCGGTAAAAGTTTGTGTGGTCCGATAAGGTAGGCCCACAACCACTTCAAGATGTGCCGCACGGCGGGGGTCTCCTCTTCGGCCTCAAGGCCAAACGTACAGGTTCGGTCTCGAACAAAGGACCACCCCCTTAGGCTCTGGAACGGGCGTTCTTCCCGACACCACCGCGGCGCCTCGCCTGAACGCAGATCTGCGCTGACACGGGACTCAGGCCAAACGAGTCGGCGACTTTCATCTTCGGGCTCGTTCCGCACGCCAAACGTAACAGTGCATACCCGATTTGCAGGAAGTTCTGGCTACGATACGTTAAAGGATTCGAAGGTATCGTAAATTACGTTTGTGCTTGTTTTTAGTGGCTCTGGGGCATGTATCCGGTTTTTCTAGAAGGCTTGCAATGATAGGATAAAGGTCTAATGACATCGTAATGTATATCGAGGATTCCTTTAGTGCCACAGTGGCGCGTGCCCGATTTCCCGAAAGCGCTGCTGATAATAGCATAGAGGACCTGAAGAAATCGTAAATTACCTTGTGGCTTTGTTGTACCTCAGAGCCGCATACCCGATTTGCAGGACGTTCTGGCTACGATACGTTAAAGGATTCGAAGGAATCATAAATTACGTTTGTGCTTGCTTTTACTGGCTCTGAGGCGTGTACGAGGTTTTCCTAGAAGGTTCGCCAATGATGGGATAAAGGTCTAATGACATCGTAATGTTATCGAGGCTTTCGTTTAGTGCCACAGTGGGGCGTGCCCGGTTTCCCGAAAGCGCTGCTGATGATAGCATATAGGACCTGAAGAAATCGTAAATTACATTGTGGCTTTGTTGTACCTCAGAGCCGCATACCCGATTTGCAGGACGTTCTGGCTACGGTACGTTAAAGCATTCGAAGGAATCGTAAATTACGTTTGTGCTTGTTTTTAGTGGCTCTGAGGCGTGTACGCGGTTTTTCTAGAAGGCTCGCAATGATAGGATAAAGGTCTAATGACATCGTAATGTTTATCGAGCGCTTTCCTTTAGTGCCACAGTGGCGCGTGCCCGGTTTCCCGAAAGCGCAGCTGATGATAGCATATAGGACCTGAAGAAATCGTAAATTACATTGTGGCTTTGTTGTACCTCAGAGCCGCATACCCGATTTGCAGGACGTTCTGGCTACGGTGCGTTAAAGCGATTCGAAGGAATCGTAAATTACGTTTGTGCTTGTTTTTATAGGGCTCTGAGGCGTGTACGCGGTTTTTCTAGAAGGCTCACGATGATAGGATAAAGGTCTAATGTCATCGTAAAGTTTATCGACGCTTTCCTTTAGTGCCACAGTGGCGCGTGCCCGGTTTCCCGAAAGCGCTGCTGATGATAGCATATAGGACCTGAAGAAATCGTAAATTACATTGTGGCTTTGTTGTACCTCAGAGCCGCATACCCTATTTGCAGGACGTTCTGGCTACGATACGTTAAAGAATTCGAAGGAATCGTAAATTACGTTTGTGCGTGTTTTTAGTGGCTCTGAGGCGTGTACGCGGTTTTTCTAGAAGGCTCGCGATGACAGGATAAAGGTCTAATGACATCGTAATGTTTATCGACGCTTTCCTTTAGTGCCACAGTGGCGCGTGCCCGGTTTCCCGAAAGCGCAGCTGATGATAGCATATAGGACCTGAAGAAATCGTAAATTACATTGTGGCTTTGTTGTACCTCCGAGCCGCATACCCGATTTGCAGGACGTTCTGGCTACGATACGTTAATGGATTAGAAGGAATCGTAAATTACGTTTGTGCTTGTTTTTAGTGGCTCTGAGGCGTGTACGCGGTTTTTCTAGAAGGCTCGCGATGATAGGATAAAGGTCTAATGACATCGTAATGTTTATCGACGCTTTCCTTTAGTGCCACAGTGGCGCGTGCCCGATTTCCCGAAAGCGCAGCTGATGATAGCATATAGGACCTGAAGAAATCGTAAATTACATTGTGGCTTTGTTGTACCTCAGAGCCGCATACCCGACGTTCTGGCTACGGTACGTTAAAGCATTCGAAGGAATCGTAAATACGTTTGTGCTTGTTTTTAGTGGCTCTGAGGCGTGTACGCGGTTTTTCTAGAAGGCTCGCGATGATAGGATAAAGGTCTAATGACATCGTAATGTTTATCGACGCTTTCCTTTAGTGCCACAGTGGCGCGTGCCCGGTTTCCCGAAAGCGCAGCTGATGATAGCATATAGGACCTGAAGAAATCGTAAATTACATTGTGGCTTTGTTGTACCTCAGAGCCGCATACCCGATTTGCAGGACGTTCTGGCTACGGTACGTTAAAGCATTCGAAGGAATCGTAAATTACGTTTGTGCTTGTTTTTAGTGACTCTGAGGCGTGTACGCGGTTTTTCTAGAAGGCTCGCGATGATAGGATAAAGGTCTAATGACATCGTAATGTTTATCGACGCTTTCCTTTAGTGCCACAGTGGCGCGTGCCCGGTTTCCCGAAAGCGCAGCTGATGATAGCATATAGGACCTGAAGAAATCGTAAATTACATTGTGGCTTTGTTGTACCTCAGAGCCGCATACCCGATTTGCAGGACGTTCTGGCTACGGTACGTTAAAGCATTCGAAGGAATCGTAAATTACGTTTGTGCTTGTTTTTAGTGGCTCTGAGGCGTGTACGCGGTTTTTCTAGAAGGCTCGCGATGATAGGATAAAGGTCTAATGACATCGTAATGTTTATCGACGCTTTCCTTTAGTGCCACAGTGGCGCGTGCCCGATTTCCCGAAAGCGCAGCTGATGATAGCATATAGGACCTGAAGAAATCGTAAATTACATTGTGGCTTTGTTGTACCTCAGAGCCGCATACCCGATTTGCAGGACGTTCTGGCTACGGTGCGTTAAAGCGTTCGAAGGAATCGTAAATTACGTTTGTGCTTGTTTTTAGTGGCTCTGAGGCGTGTACGCGGTTTTTCTAGAAGGCTCGCGATGATAGGATAAAGGTCTAATGACATCGTAATGTTTATCGACGCTTTCCTTTAGTGCCACAGTGGCGCGTGCCCGGTTTCCCGAAAGCGCAGCTGATGATAGCATATAGGACCTGAAGAAATCGTAAATTACATTGTGGCTTTGTTGTACCTCAGAGCCGCATACCCGATTTGCAGGACGTTCTGGCTACGGTGCGTTAAAGCGTTCGAAGGAATCGTAAATTACGTTTGTGCTTGTTTTTAGTGGCTCTGAGGCGTGTACGCGGTTTTTCTAGAAGGCTCGCGATGATATGATAAAGGTCTAATGACATCGTAATGTTTATCGACGCTTTCCTTTAGTGCCACAGTGGCGCGTGCCCGGTTTCCCGAAAGCGCAGCTGATGATAGCATATAGGACCTGAAGAAATCGTAAATTACATTGTGGCTTTGTTGTACCTCAGAGCCGCATACCCGATTTGCAGGACGTTCTGGCTACGATACGTTAATGGATTAGAAGGAATCGTAAATTACGTTTGTGCTTGTTTTTAGTGACTCTGAGGCGTGTACGCGGTTTTTCTAGAAGGCTCGCAATGATAGGATAAAGGTCTAATGACATCGTAATGTATATCGAGGCTTTCCTTTAGTGCCACAGTGGCGCGTGCCCGATTTCCCGAAAGCGCTGCTGATGATAGCATATAGGACCTGAAGAAATCGTAAATTGCATTGTGGCTTTGTTGTAGCTCAGAGCCGCATACCCGATTTGCAGGACATTCTGGCGACGATACGTTAAAGGATTCGAAGGAATCGTAAATCACGTTTGTGCTTGTTTTTAGTGGCTCTGAGGCGTGTATCCGGTTTTTCTAGAAGGCTCGCAATGATAGGATAAAGGTCTAATGACATCGTAATGTATATCGAGGCTTTCCTCTAGTGCCAGAGCGGCGCGTGCCCGATTTCCCGAAAGCGCTGCTGATGACAGCATATAGGCCCTGAAGAAATCGTAAATTACATTGTGGCTTTGTTGTGCCTCAGAGTCGCATACCCGATTTGCAGGACGTTCTGGCTACGATACGTTAAAGGATTAGAAAGAATCATAAATTACGTTTGTGCTTAAGTTTAGTGGCTATGAGGCGTGTGTCCGATTTTTCTAGAAGGCTCCCAATGATAGGATAAAAGTCTAATGACATCGTAATGTATATCGAGGCTTTCCTTTAGTGCCACAGGGGCGCGTGCCCGATTTCCCGAAAGCGCTGCTGATGATAGCATATAGGACCTGAAGAAATCGTAAATTACATTGTGGCTTTGTTGTACCTCAGAGCCGCATACCCGATTTGCAGGACGTTCTGGCTACGGTGCGTTAAAGCGTTCGAAGGAATCGTAAATTACGTTTGTGCTTGTTTTTAGTGGCTCTGAGGCGTGTACCGGGTTTTTCTAGAAGGCTCGCGATGATATGATAAAGGTCTAATGACATCGTAATGTATATCGAGGCTTTCCTTTAGTGCCACAGTGGCGCGTTCCCGGTTTGCGGAAAGCGCTGGCGATGATACTATATAGGACGTAAAGGAATCTTGAATCGCAGGAAGGATTTCTTTTTGTAGCCTTGCGTCGTCTACCCGAATTGCGGAGTTTTCAGGCCATGACAGGCATTTTGGTCGAGCTAGGGCAGCTTTGGTAATAAGCGTTTAAAAGTATAACCATCTGTTTAGGTAATAATAAAGAAAGGCGACTGCGTCCTCGGCAGTGTCCGTATACCTGGTTCTCGAAGAGGAAAATAAAACTGGCTTGTCACATGACGCAAGTGAAATGTTCGGCAAGTGGCACTTTATTTGTAGAACGGTGCACTTCATGAATAACGCTCAATGCAACTTCAACTGCTTCGGGTTTATTTTCAGTATTTATAGGTACTACACATAAGCGTGTACATGCGTTGTCGTGTTTTTGATGTGAACGGAATCAAGCACGCAAGTAGTAATTGTTTCTTGAAGCTTTCAAAGCATATACGTTCGTACTGAAGTGTCAGTTGCAGCTTGGGAATGGCTTCCTGCATGTATTGCATTTGGCTTATTAAAGAAACACAGATAGGTAACTGTAAAGCTGAATATTAGTTTCTCTGCCGTCTCGATAGTTTAGTGGTTCTTGAAACAAGCGGTAAAGAAACAAGCGCAAGAACACTCCTATGAGATAAAGGACCACGACACTGCCTCGTGCAATAACACCTCACTAGGTATGAACGGTTTTCTTCCATGATTTTTAGGAGCATTCCGTGAACTACACCAGTGAATGGCACAGAGCGAATCTGATCGAGGAAGGTCTGCCTTCGCAATGTTCTTGCGCGGTACACAAAGCGTAATGTGCGCGTTAGAGAGCTAACAATCACACCCCATCTAAGCCCTTTGATACACGCATTTTTGACGGTAATACTGACTATTTACGTTAAATGTCAGTAAAGAATGCAGACCGTCTTGCAGAGATAACGGCCACGAAAAAATAAACGACGAAAATTAAGCGCGTATGATGCCGTGACGCCATGGATCGCACTCACGGTTCTGCCAGTGGCCCTGTTACACCCGGAGAATATGAACTCTTTCCGGGAAGAGGGAGCGCGTTCCCGGCAGCGCACTTCCAGAGACGCTCGTTCTGATAAAGCGCGTGCATGGAGAAACAAACCAGGGCCCTGCCATGTAGCAGTGGCCTCCGATCGAGCCAAAAACACGATATAATTATGAAGCACGCCGTAGTGGAAAATCTGACCACATGGAGATCTTCAAAATAACGTGCCCGGATAAGGCACGGACTCTTTTCGCCTCCACCGCCTGCGTCTTTCTACCGCAACGCACTAAACTAGCCACAATCTCCCCACACTCTTTCGATGCGTGACATGCAAAACTGAGCTGGGGAAACGCCAGTACTAGTATTTTCAACGCCCACAAGGAGTTTCGCGTTGACGACAGTTTTATTTCATTCAGTACGTACACAAGTCATTCGTCCTCATGAATGTAGTGCCTACCATGTACTGCACTTGAAGTGGGGCGTCATAATATCTCCTAACTGGCAGTCGAATGTCTTGCCGAACTTTTCAAAGTCCATCAGGATGTGGTTCACCCTGTAATTGAAGAGCTCGTATATTAACATGCTTCAGGCCCTAGCGTAAGGGCCGCTTAGGCAGCAGAGAAAACAAAAGGATACAAGATAATACAGAAGCAGCTGCGCGGTAAGATTGAAAGAGAGAACAACTCAACAAATATATCTAAGACAGAGCGCAGCGTGGGAAGAAACTTAGGAACAAAAACAGAACAGTACACGCACCCTGTCATTAACTTTAAAACAAGCGGTGTGAAAATATACGAACGTTTCGAATGTTCGTGGGGTGTTGCTTGATTAATATTCGACTTGTCTCGAATATATTGTAAAGATGAATATACGGGCCAGTTATCTATCCGCAAAATGAATGACCCTCTGCTTGGTGCCAAGACTAGCAAGCACCGCCTGTGCCCGGAGCCATCTGTGCATAAAAGAAACAAGATCACCGTTGACCCGAGCTGCAGCATGTTCAAACTCGCTCGCTGCACGTGGCCATTACGCGTATGTGCGGTACATGTGCGGTACATGTAAAGGGGTATAAAAGGGCAGAGAGGATGCGCCTTCGCTCTAGTGCACTGCTGTACGCTTGTCTGTAGTGTTCTCTTGAGCGCCTCCCTCACCTATAGCGATGTATTAAACGTTTCCTATTTTAAATGCCGAGCATTTCTTAGTCGCACGATGTCGCGCTTCGGCGCCGGCGGCGCCGTCGACACCCCCACTGCACATGCTCGGCTCGTCTCGTGCCGGCCCACCGGGCGTTCAGCAAGTCGAGCATGCGCAGTGGGGGTGCAGACCTCTCCCCGTACTCCTCTCCCTCAAACGCGGGTGGTGTGTATATAAGCGACGGAGCGCGCGTTCGGAATTCAGTCAAGGACGTCTTTACTTGGCTTTCGCTTGGCTTGACTCTTTGCTTGACTCGAGTAGGTGCGATGGAACGAGACGCTTCTCCTTCATTCAATAAATAAGAATAATAAAGACGAAATAACAATTAAGCATTCCCAAATCATGCCCAATTACACAACATTCACGCAATACCCCCACCACTCTGCGACGCATTTACTCGAGTTTCCCCCGTGGGAAGATAAGGGCGGCATTTTTAGATGCGAAGCAGCTCTTTCACTAGCCTGTGTAACGCTGTCCCTCCGTCCGTACGAACGCGCCGCAACGCGCTCCCCTCGCCGCAGGTGTAGGAGCGGTGCCAAGTAGGTCACGCCGCAGCTGCGCGTTGACGTCACGCTCCCCTCGCAGTGCGCGCTGACGTCACTGTCTCCCTCGCCTGCCGCGCGCTCGCCGCAGCGCCCGCAGCTGCCGCCTGACGGAAACCTGATGATTGATTGTGATTGTGGTTCGTTTCGGAAAGGACGCTAATTTCTGCAGCCCGCGTAGGGAGCACGGCTAAGCGTCCGTGGGGGTTGGGGAAAGGGAGTGAAAGAGTTAGAGAGGAGAGAAAGGCCGTAGTGGAGGGCTCCGGAAATTTAGACCACCTGGGGTTCTTTAACGTGCACTGACAACTCACAGCACACGGGCCTCTGGCATGCGCCTAACGTACGTGTCACCTCTCTCTCGCTCTACCCTCTCCACTGCTCGCAATCTTCGATGACCCCTTCACCAGCTCTCAAGGAACGAGAACGCGTCCTCGCCCGCGAGAGACAACGCTGACGCAAGCAGCGTTTGCTAGCATCAAACCGATGCAAACGCGACACCTAGTCAAACCGATGCAAACGCGTTGTCCACCCCCCCGTGCTGCTTCGCATCGCCTCATGGTCCCCTTTAGCGGGAGATGGAGTAATTTTTTTTCTTTATATCGCCTTGTCTCCCCTGCTGGCCCTCTTCGATGATCAACCTGGTTCCAGATTGCTGAAGGTTCGGAACGCCACGCTACCTTAACAAACTGGTGGCAAAGGTCGATCTGAACCTCGCCTGCCACGTCGCAACTGTGTCAGCGCCTGCGAAGGTGTACGCGGATACTTGACTGTATGGTGGTGAGTTACTGAGTTATGCCAGGCTTTTGTTAAAGGGTTAGGATATAGCTGGTAGTTCGAGGTATTCTTGCCCCTTTGTTGGGTTGTCGCAAAATTGTTTGTACAGAAGTCCTTGCGTAAACTGGACTTGCTTGCGAAGGAGTTGCGCCCGGACGTGACTGACGCATTGTGCAAATGCGAGGTGATAGAGGCTATTCTTGCTGTAGAGGCTGAGGATGATGAGCTAGCCGAATGCCTCGAGATAATTCGGGAGATGGAGACGGCAAAACGACAGGCAAAAGAGAAGGAAGAGCAGGAACGGAGACGTAAAGAAGAACGCGAGCTCGAGGAACTGGGACGTAAAGAGGAGCGTGCAGAACGGGAACACGCACGCGTACTCGAACTGAGGTGTCTAGAGATTGAGATGGAGCAGCGGACAGAAGAAGCGACGGAAATCATTAAAGGTAACTGAGCTAGTGCAGCCTGACAAGCTGGGAAATTCGTTTGTTCTAGGTGAATTTCGAGCGGCCGTGCGAGAACGAATTCTCCCGCAGCTGCGTACACTGTTGCCTGCCGAAGTAGCTGGCATAATTGCTCGCTGAAAGAGAGAGGAAGCTGACGATTACGAGAAAGTCGAGGGCAGCTTGCTGAGGAAGTATATAGGCTCCCCGCGAAGCATTTCGGCGGAAGTTCAGCGAAATGAAAAAAAAGTGAGAAACGAGTCATATGCTGAGTTTTCTCATAAGCTCATGTCGAACATGGAGGAATGGCTCAGCGACGAAGAGGCCGATAATGATTACACGAAGCTTGTTCATTGTTTCGCATTTTAGCAGTTCTATACCAGGTTACCTGATAACGTAAGATACTAGGTGCTAGATAGGCTATCGGTTCTTATGCACGTACATCGAGCTTACTTCTTTCCGAGCCAGTACAGCCAAAGGCTTATCGAGAGTCCCCGTGGCAACGTGAGGTCACGGAAGCGGAGGTGAAAAAATGCCGCCCGCATCTTCCCACGGGGGGAACTCGAGTAAATGCGTCGCAGAGTGGTGGGGGTATCGCGTGAATGTTGCGTAATTGGGTATGGTTTGGGAATGCTAAATTGTTATTTCGTATTTATTATTCTTATTTATTGAATGAAGGAGAAGCGAAGGCAAGGAGTGTAAAGTTAAAGTGTGTCTTTATTGCTTGGTGCCGTCGTTGTATAGGACGGCGCCAAGGTGGGCGCTTGCGTCCACGAGCAGCGTCCGGAGCGGGTCTCGTTGACGACGTTTGCGCGCCGCTTCTCGCTCACGTAGCTGGGGTCTTAAAGCTCGCTGCTCACGTTTCGCCGCTGCTTCTCGTGCACGTTCGGAATCCGCAGCTCGGCGTTGCCGTTTCGCAGAAGCGTCGCGCTACCCGAGTGATGGATTGAATTCCGAACGCGCGCTCCGCCACTTATATACACACCGCCCGCGTTCGAGGGAGAGCTGTACGGGGGAGAGGTCTGCGAAGACGCTCTTGACTGAATTGCGAACGCGCGCTCCGCCGCTTATATACACACCGCCCGCGTTCGAGGGAGATGAGTACGGGGGAGAGGTCCGCACCCCCACTGCGCATGCTCGGCTTGCTGAACGCACGGTGCACCAGCACGAGACGAGCCGAGCACGCGCAGTGGGGGTGTGGACGGCGCCGCCGACGCCGAAGCGCGACATCCTGCGACTAAGAAATGCTCCTCATTTAAAAGATGTTCTCTCTTGGTGTGCTCGAAAGCGCTTACACCTCACCATTGATCTTAGTTGAAGTGACGAGCAAGGATCCTTGAGCAGATTACCGCTAGGTAAAAGCAATTTCCATGTTCAGAATTATCCGATCCCAAACATTGAAGAGCCCATCGAGATAGTCATTTCCACCCAGGATCTACTTCGAGGCTACTGCCAGGTTCCCTTCACACATGGGGCTAGCAAGTATGCCGCTTTCATATCACGTTTAGGAACTTTCCGACCTAAGGCCCTAAGCTTCGCTTTGAAAAATGAACTATACTGCTTTTCGAGCTTCATAGACGAACAGTTCGCTAGATGACGTAGCGATATATTCCGCATCCTCGTCAGGCCATATGTTGCACTTGAGAGCAGTGTTGGCCCGCTTGCGTGAAGCAGGCTTGACCGTTAAGGCACCGAATTTGCGAAATGGCTAAAACAGAAGTGATCTACATCGGTCGCGTAGTTGGACAGGCCCTGCCGCAGATCCTCTGCGCTAAAGGCGGCTGCGATGCGAGGCGGTAAATGCAGGAGAAAGATCCTGATCAGGTCACGTGGGCGTAAAGCCACGTGATCACACCGATCGCTCATCTAGGTACTTCTTCGCCTATAGATACAGGGAGTGCGTCTAGGCACTGCTTAGGCCGTCTAAGCGGTCTAGGTACAACAGCCTCGCTAGCGTGGCGCATGAACGCATAAAGGGCTGGACACATGCTCCGATTTTCCATGCGATCCGACGTCGCACGGTTCGGCGTCCGGCATCCGACGCTTCACCACACACAGGGCGACGAGCGATCAGCGAGTAGGCACCGCCCACATCCGGCGCGTTCGCATACACGCTCGTAAAACATCGCATCCCTGTCGCTAAGTGCAAAATAAATCTTTGTACAGCCTTACTTGGTTGCATAACAGCACCGAAAAACATTGCCGATAAAACTATGCCTTCGCGAGCGACAAACATAACACGACAGCCCACCGTCAGCGACGACTCCGAGGGTAGGCCTCACTTCTTTCTCCGTGGTAGGCCTAGCTGCCGACGACGTAGCCGTCGTTGTTCGCAGTCAACCGCCAGCTCGCCACGAAGCGCTATAGTTTTTGCTAACACAGTTAACATTTGTACTCATACGTCGTATGTCAACGCATACGATTTGTTTTCTCGAAATAGATGCGAAGCGCAGTGGTAAAAACGAAGCGAGCCGCTTCGGTGAAACAGCCCCTGCCGATGTTTGTTTACGTTCGCGCCGCGGCCGCTTCCGATCTCTCGAGTGCTTTGGAAATGGGCGCTGCTTTGAAGATTGGTTCACTTTAGGCGTAACATTACTCAATGAGAATTAATTTCATGTCACAAACAAATCATAAGCAATATTTTCGACGCGATTCCATCGACACCGGCAAAATGCCTCGGTCGCCTCGGCGGGTCAAGACGAGAGATCAGCGCGTAAGCTCCGCCCTCACGAAGCGCGTCCGCGTACACGCTCGTAAGACATCGTATCCTCATCAGTAAGTACAAAATAAACATTTTTTACACCCTGGCTTGGTCATACAACACAGAAAAACACTGCCGATGCCTTCGCGAGGGACTAGCACATCACAACACCCCACCGCCAGTCACGACTACGAGGGTAGGCCTAGCTGCCGACCCTCGGAGTAGTAGTCGTTCGCTGTCAACTGCGAGCTCGTCACAACGTCCTCATTTTTACCTACACGATTAACATTTCCACTCATATGTCATGCGTTAACAAGTGCGATTAGTTTCAGACGGTTGGACAGTCGTCCATCGCGACTGTCCAACTGTCCGACAAGACATTCGAGCTTAGCGCTTGCAGGAGGACGGGAACACTCGTCTTCAGGCGTTGGGCAGGCACTATGGGAAAACCTCAGTTTCATAGGGAATAGATTCAGCTCTGGATTTCCCTCTTAGTTGACGCTGCGTCGTCCCTAGAATTCCCCAAGAAGCGATGCTGTGCGGAGCGCTGACGTCTACATCGAACTAGCCAATGAGAGAGAGGATCACCCTCCTGGATTTACCGCTTCGCGGCTGCGATTCCCCGCTGCCACGCACAAAGACTGATATTCGGTCTTTCATAGGGGTCCCAGGCTACCATCAGAGATACATTCCAAGATACTCCGAACTAGCTAGTGCTCTGACTGACGCTCTTGGAAAAACAGAGCCCCAAAGGACCCTCCCGTGATGAAAAAAAGCCTTGAAAAGCGCGCTGACGAGGCAGCCAGTACTGAGATCGCCCGCTAAACAAGGGAATTCGTGGTTCAGTGCGACGCGAGTGAGTAGGTCATATGCGTCGTACTATGCCGGACGGGAGAAGAAGAGCACCCAGTCCCGTACGTCTCGGCGTGTCAGCTGTTACGTTGCGGCTAGGCGCGGCCCGACGTGCGGTTGCACTTCTAGACCTGGCATGCTGCCACCGAACTCTTCTGAAACCTAGTTGGGTGATCCTGTAACTTGATTTTCCAACTTGAGACGTTAGCGACAAAATACTTCTCAAGGCCCCGAACGCGTCCGCAGGGACCTACACATCCACGCGGGCACAGACGCAGGATGCCGGGGTGTCCGCAATAGCGCTTGTAAAACGGTAATAAAGTCTGACAGACCTTGAAATGAGGTATCCACAGAATCCTTGCGGCTTCAGGGAACTGTTGAGCACAATATTAGAAGCGGACCTGATAAAAAAATTACACCATCTCTCACTAAAAGGGACCATGAGGCGATGCGAAGAAGCAGGGCACCGCATTTGCATGGGTTTGACTATACACGGCGACAGCTTTTCTTGACATTGGTGCGAAGGCTACGGAGGCGGGGCCTCCGCACATTTGTGTTACTACGCAAGTAGTCCGGCAGCTTGCAACCGATTTCAGTTCCAGTTTCGGTTTTCGCTTGCTCGCAGCGCTAGTGTGTTTAGCAAAATGTATGCATGCAAAATGGGAACGTCAGAGTTAAACTTTGATGAGAGTGCATACATGCAGCTAGTTACTGTGCTGTATATATACTGGTACATATAAAAGTTTCCGCTGTTCAGAACGTTTTCCCAGCATTATTCAGCCTTTATAACAGTGAAGTTTAGGTTCCGTGTTCAGCCCATTATATACGGGTACGCGCCACACGTGATCGAATGTTAACGTTTACAGTATTGAGCCCTGGTACAGGCGAAATGGAAGGCCGGTTGCGGCACGATCCTGCCACGGGCCTGTCTTGTTTCAGTTTTGCTGTATTCGGTTTACGCCCACAGACTGTCAGCAATGATCGGCGCAGACTGCGCGTCAGTGTTCGAGAAGCCTCACAATTGTTGTAGATCGTTGTTAAGATCGCGCGCAAGACGCGAACAGTCAAGCTTATTTCAGAGCTTGCGCGGCCACCAGTGATAAGGCTGGAAAGTTCGATGCGTGATGTATAAAAGACGGCGCGTCCCAACGATGAGCAGGTTTTCCACGGCCGATGCTGTACTCGCCGCTATCAGCGCCTGTGTGCATTGCTGTAATCCGACTTTCCGTTTACCGGCCGACTGCTGCCTTCGTCAACGTCATGACCCCGTGAAAATATAATAGCTATGCAAACCATGCAAGATGACGAACGTCTCCAAGCACACACCGCAGCAAAAATACGCAAATACCATGATACCACTGAATTGGAAGATTTTCAGAGAGCTTACGCTTAATTGAATAGAGACTGATACAGATTTTTTTATCGAGTTTCGCTCGTCAAGCACCTTCATGTAGTGTGACGGCCACCGTTGTTTTTTGCCATCCCTGTGCATGCAGTATGTAACAGGTATTGTCTATAATACGAATTGTTATTGGTAGAAAAAAATAAAGTATGCATAAAAGCAGTTCATATCTTTTATTGTATCACAGCCATACGGGAAAATTCTCGAGGCCCGTGTATTTAGATTTAGGGGCACGTTAAAGAACCCCAGGTGGTCAAAATTTCCGGAGCCCTGCACTGCGGCGTCTCTCATAATCATATCGTGGTTTCCGTACGTTAAACACCATGAATTATTATTAACATAACATTTTGCACTTGTGGCACAGAACGTGATAGCCGTAACCTTTTGCTTGCACTCCATGTCGACATAACATTTGGCACTTGTGACCAGAACATGATAACCATAACTCGTTGCTGGAACTCTGTCAACATAGCATTTTTGCACTTGTGGCACTGAAGGTGATGCCCATAACTTTTTTTCTGGCACTCCATGTCGACATAACATTTTGTACTTGTGACCAGAACATGATAACCATAACTCGTTGCTGGAACTCTATGTTAACATAACATTTTCGCACTTGTGGAACAGAATGTGATAACCATAACTCGTTGCTGGCATTGCTTGCCATAAGAACCATTTATAATAAACAAATCAAAATAGGTAAGAGCAGGAACACATTGATAACGAAGAATGAGATGGTAGAATACATTAGGAAATGAGTAAATGAAAAACAAAACAATGACAAGAAGCAGTATCACACTTTCAGGTCCCATTGAGACAGCAATGAAACAAGGCATCAAGCACTACCGGCATGAGATCACACAGAAAAATGAACACAATTTTGAACACTTCAATCCTCAACTAAGAAATGTGGTTTTCGCTGATGCAGCGTGTAATGTAAAAGTCCATGGCTGTGATACATCATCACATCAGAGCCGCTGTGACAGTACAGCGCACAGTACACGGCCACTGACACAAAAAGCACAGGTTTGAGCCTGTCGCATGTCGATGGATCCGAAATGCCAGACGCCCGTGTACTTATCTTTCGGTGCATGTTAAACAACACCGGGTGGTCACAAATTGTGCAACCCTCTAGCACGGCATGTCACATAACCACATTGTTGTTTTGGCACACAATATCCCAACAATTATTATCACACCACGGCAATGTAATCAGAACATACACGAAGTGCAACGAAACATAGAGAAATCAGCAGATTAAATTAAAGTGAAGTCAATAAGCAATAAAAAGTATCTAAATAGCAGTGACTGATGGACCTCTAAAGCAATATCACAGTTTCTGGTTAGGCACGCGTGCAATCTTTTGGTTGAAGCTTTGAAAAAGCGCACATGGAGATGCTCATGGCAGTTCATCAATTCCGCTCATGTCAGAGCTGCACGACTCATCAGAAGTACTCGAATCTGTGCCCAAAGAAATTATGAGACTTTCTGTTTGGCTGTCTATAATGCCATCCCGCTCCCATGTCTCATCCTCAAGCTTTACCACGTGATTGCAGTCTCGGAACCAGTTCTGCGGGGTCACACCCGCGATTCCTTCCAGCAACAGCTTCTCGACTGAATCGATCTTGAAGTCAGTGTTCTTTGAAGCAACATAGCCTTTGACCTGGCTCCACACGAGCTCTATTGGATTGAGCTCACAGTGGTAAGGAGCCAAGCGCACAACGTCATGACCGGCAGCGCTGGCAAGTGTGTCAATCTGGTAAGCAAGGAACATGTGCTTATTCTGCTTAACGAGCTGCAGCAGTTCGCTCTTCAGATAGTCATCCGAAAAAGGGATACTTTTCGATTTCAACCAGCACTGGATGTCGGCTTTTCTTGATGATGAACTTGGCACCTTTTCAACTTAATCACTGTGATATGATGCATTATCCATCACAATCACACTGCGTGGCTTGATGTTCGGTAGCAACTGTTGAGCAAATCATTTTTGAAAACGCGCAGCATCCATTTCTGCGTGGTAATCACTAGCGCCCTTCTTGGCACGAAAAACAAGGGCGGCTCCATCAAGAAAGCCTTCCGCACTGCCAGCATGCAAAACAATCAGGCGTCCTCCTTTACCGCTCGGTGCACGGAGACCTGTTGAGAGGTCTTGACGGAATGCGTCTTGCCGGGACATCACTTTGGTGTCTGTCCATACGGTCTCCTCAGTGTGGCCAGCGTTTACCCAGGTCTCATCAAGGTAGTATATGGTCCTGTAAAAGAAAAGAAATCAGTCGTATAGTTAAGAGCGTACTTTAACTGGCAACAGCCCATTAATAAACCAGCGGCCTTGATTCAAAGTCATGCCTCTGTTACAGCGCGAAGGATCCACTGACAAAACCCATGTGAATACATATAAGAAAGATGAGCTGGCGAAACTTCCCCTGAGAAAGACTGAATGTTTACAAAACATGTTTCAGGCTGCTCATAAAAGGCATCCCCAATCATGTGCACAGCATATTCGCCGAATAAGCTATTCTTTCCTTCATTCAGATTCCTTGCTCCTCCTACGCGGAAAAGCAGTAAATCTTCCCAAACAATGCGACGGGAAATTCTGCAATAGCGAAACGAGCAGTTACATCTTCGGCGCAGATCATCGCATCCTCGGTTGATACTATTATCCACCGTACAAGCACGAACAGCTACCTTATTTTACTGGGAAATTTTGCTGCGACTTAAGTTAGGCTTGTGTACGGTTTTCGATCACTCGCGTCAACAGCACACGTTTGGCGATCACTGATGCAAAGCATACCTCTCGTTTTCGCTCACCATTAGGTACACAAGCATGCTGACCATTCGCGTCTACACTTTTACCAACAAGCACGAGCAAAGAAAGTTTGCAGTAATTAAAAGAGAGTTACAACTTACCGCTGCTGCCTCCGCATTTCTCGGATTGTACGGAGGTACTTTCGACGCCAAGCAACGATGTCGTCTCGTTCGAGCAATGTGGAATTCCTTTTTATCTTTCGGAAGAGGAACCCCAAGTCGTTCAGCATTCGTTGCATCGTGCGAGTGCTGATCGTCGGCATGTCCATGTCAGTGTCGCTGATGACGTCGTTGCGTAGCTTCTCGGCCGTAGGCATTTCATTGCGCATGAAGTAGCCGTGCACTTTGCGCCGCAATGCTGCCAACGCAAACGTGTCGTAGCGCAGCAGCCTCGTCTTGGCGGTCATGCGCTTCCCAGCTTCGCCCGAGACCGAGATATCCAGTTTCTTACGCTTTGGAGAGGAAAGTGGGGCCCGCAGAGCTTCAGCCTTGATTCGTGTTACCGTTCGCATACTCACTCCGGTGAGTTCGGCGATAGTCCCGCACACAGAATTCGTCGACAGCTCGGGCTCACGGCGCCTTACTCCAGCGTAGACGTTGCAGATAACCTGCTTCGTTTGCTTGGAGACCCACGTCTTGTCACACTTAGCGTATAGCCTCCTCGGAGAACTAAAAGGAGAGTTCGCGGCCGCGCACGGTGCCGCCGGCACCGGGGACGCTATGTTTACTGCAAGAGCAAGCAGCAGACGCAGCAGGCGTGCGGAAAACGTGGTGCCGTCCAAGAAATAAAAAAGGAAAAAAAAAACTAGGGCGCACGATAACTTATTTTCCATGAACAGCTTCCCATACTTGTTCTATCCTTATAATGAAGAACGTTTTATTTATTCGGGGCAAGTAGCCATTAGAATCAGAAAATAAAATAGGTACTATTTCCTGGCGCGCGCGCATGCAGGCGATTCGGCTCTGTAGCTTCCACAGTGCTGTCAAGGAAAGCTGTCGCCGAGTATAGGTGTTGCGTTTGTATCGGTTTGACGCTAGCAGACGCTGCCTACGTCAGCGTTATCTCTCGCGGTCGAGGGCGCGGGCTCGTTCATTGCGAGCTGGTAAAGCGTTAATCGAAGAAAGAGCGTTTCCATAGTCAAGGCGCGCCGTTCGGAGAGGAGGGGGAGGAAGATGCGCAGTGCGAGTGTGGACGCCACACGGCGAATGGATGGAGGGAGGGAGCGACATAGCCCCGACCATAAGCCGCTTCGCATCTAAACCGCTGCGAAAGCATTGAAGAAGGTCTTCTTGCCCGGAACTCGAGCAGCGCCCTCTGTTCGGTTAAGGAAAGGACTCTAATTTCTGCAGCCCATGTCGCGAGCACGGTTAAGCGTGCGTGGTGTAGGGGAAAGCCAGTGAGAGAGATAGAAAGGAAATCAGTAGTGGAGGGCTCCGGAAGTTTTGTCCTCCTGGGGTTCTTTAAACGTGCACTAACAACGCATGGGCCTCCATCGAATAGGTGACCGCCGCGGCGGCGATCGAACCTGCGTTTTTTAGATGCGAAGGAGCTTGTAGCACTCTGAGAACGTGGTTCCGAAAACACAGCGCGGTTTAATAATGCATCTCCGCCATCGTTCCAACTCCCTCTTCTTCTTTCCTTAGCAGAAGCTCCCCTACTAGTTCATGTCCCAAGTGTTGTGCCAGAAGAAGAAAAAAATTACGCCACAGATGCCCCCCCCCCCCCCCCCTGCAGACAAATGGCCGTGGGCACTTGAGAGAAAAACAATCAAACGGAGCTTGGCAGAATGGGTGCCAGCTTGATCCTTTCAATGCTGACTGTGTCTTCATGCCCATTGCACAGGATTGTAAAGTGATGTTCAGAACGCTTGATGACTGCGAAAGGACCATCATAGCGAGGCTGAAGAGCACGGCGGGACGTATCAACACGAACAAAAACGTGTGAAGATGTCGGCAGAAAAACGTCGTTCTTAGTGTGAGCTGAAGTTGGTGATGGGCGCAAGTATTGCATGAAGATCCGCAGATGCTGGACGAAAGAAGATGGATCCGAAACACCTTGTATAGTAACGGGGCTAACAAGGTCTCCAGGCAAACGAAGTGTGCAGCCATAAACCATCTCGGCGACAGAGCAGGCAAGTTCTGGCCGAAGTGTTGAATGAAGACCGAGAAGCACGATGGGGAGGCGTGATACCCAATCTTCGGCGTGAGGCTGCGAGGCGAGTGCTGCTTTTAAATGACGATGGAGTCTCTCGACAATGCCATTTGATGCTGGAGATACGCAGTTGTGCGAATGCGTGCACAGCGCAGTAGAGATGTGACAGAAGTGAAAAACGCTGACTCAAACTGTCGGCCTCGATCAGGTACGAGCAACTGTTTCTGCCGTGATGTCAGGCATTGGAGCTGCTTCAGGCCACCTAGTGTACCTGTCAATACACGTAAACAAATGCGTATATCCCCGGCATGGAGGTAAAGGCCCGACAATGTCCAAATGAATGTTGTCGAAACGCGTATCAGAGAGAGGGAATTTGCCACATGGCGGCTTGGTGTGTCCTTGTACCTTGACACGCTGTGCAAGTGCGAACCCAGTCACGAATGTTAGCGCGCACGTGAGGCCAGACATAGCGTTCAGTGACCAGGTGTTGCGAGGCTCTTACGCCTGGGTGACAGATGGAGTGGAGGGTGTCGAAAACAGTACGCCGCAGATGTGAAGGAACATAGATACCAGTGCAGTTGTGTGAAACATCGCACCAGAGCGCAAGGTCGTCTTCGGGAAAGTTGACTTGTTGCAGTCGGAGGGAAGTAGAGGATGGGAGTCGGGGAAGCTCATCGTCTAACGTCTGTGCCTCCGCGAGCGAAGCCAATGAAAGGTCGGTGGTGCCTGTCGTGGCATTGATGGTAATGTGAATGAGAGCGACCGCTGCACTGTTAAAGCTGCCTTTTACACAACGTATGTCTGTTGTGTATTCGGCAATGACAGCAAGGTGTCGAAGTGCTCTGGGTGTGTGCGAGGCACTGCAGGAACGTAAAGCCGAAACAAGTCGCTTGTGGTCGGTGAGAATGGCAAATTTTCGCCCTTCAAGGAAGTACCTGAAATGCCGCATCGCAAGGTAGGCCGCGAGGAGCTCCCGCCCGAAAGTACTGTATTGGCGCTCAGTGTCGCATAACTTGCGGGAAAATAAGGAAATTGGAGCCCATGCATCATTGATCCATTGATGAAGAGCGGCTCCAACTGCTTGTGAAAAAGCGTCCACCATGAGGCTATAGTGGGAGCAGTTGGTGAAGGGTGGTGCAGGAGGGTGACCTGTGCGAGTTTGGTCTTAACAGCGGCAAAAGCTTGATCCGCGACCGTGTCCCAGGGAAGTGCGGCTGACTCGGCTTTCGAAGTCGAGAGTAGTGCCTGCAGAGGCTGCAGCAGTGTAGAGCATGTAGGGATGAAACGGCGATAAAAATTGACGATCCGAGAAAACGTCGCAGACTACGTATGGACGTGGGAGGCGGGTAGTCGAAGATAGCTTGAACCTTGTCAGGTAGAGGGGTGATGCCATCTTTAGTGATCTGATGTCCGAGAAATGCTATTGCCCAGACTCCAAGCTGACACTTTTCTGCATTGATGACAAGGTCATAATCACGCAGTCGAGTGAAAAGCTCACGTAGATGTGCCTTGCGCGTTTCAGCGTCCTTGCTGGCAACGAGAAGATCGTCTATAAAGGCGAAACAAAACGGCAAGCCTCTCGTGACTTTGTCTATAAAACGCTGAAATGTCTGAGCTGCATTTCTCAACCCGAAAAGCATTCGTAAATACTCATAAAGACCAAATGGGGTAATTATTGCAGTTTTTGGAATGTCAGAAGGCTCAACGGGGATCTCGTGATAAGCTTTTACGAGATCAATCCTCGGGTACGTACACTGTTGTGCCGTTTAAAAATGCAGTGCAGTCCTGAATATTGGGTAACGGGTATCGATCTGGAACGGTGACTGCATTGAGAGCCCGATAATCACCACAGGGCCGCCAGTCATTGTTCTTCTTGAGAACCATGTGTAGCGCCGACGACCACGAGCTTGATGACGAACGAATGATCTGCAGCTGTAAGATATGTTCGAACTCGTTGCGAGCAATTCGAAGTTTGTCAGGGTCCAGTCGTCGAGGGCGGCAGTGAACAGGTGGGCCTGTGGTAACGATGCAGTGGGTTACAGTGTGCTTGGGGGTTTTATCCATTGGAGACTGCGTTGTAATCTCCGGAAACTCGTTGAGCAGAGCTGTACATGGTGATCCTAGGCATTTTCACGAAAGTGGGGTTTGGGACCGTAGCGCGTGACAGAAAACCAGTGACCGATAAACCGGTATAGCTATCCGCCAGGCGACAGCGGTTCATATCCACGAGCAGATGAAAAATGCCTTAAGAAATCGGCGCCTAAAATTGCGTAGCGTACGTCTGCTATCCAAAACAACCACTGTAGTTTTTACTTGAGACCGAGATCAAGGGTCAGAAACTTCTGTCCGTATGTTGCAATGACAGAAGAATTGATCGCTTGTAAAGGAGTTGTCTCGCGGAGACGCCGGTCAATTTTGGACGCTGGAATTATGCCCATTTCTGCTCCCGTGTCCACCAGCAAGCGAAGACCTGTGGTTTTGTCGGTGATGTGGAAGAGGCGGCTTGATGAGTGGCCTTGATCGCCCGCCGCTGTTATTGACGATCGGCTTGGGCGTTTCCCATGCGCCATGAGCAGGGTGGCACACATCTGCGAGCCGCGGCATGAAAACGGCGGTGATAGTAGCATGTGTTCTCCGATGAAAAGCGGTGCTCGGGCTGGTTGAGGGCCAGTTGCTGGGCAGGCGACGTGAGCGGTAGTCGTTGCGGACGAGGGTGGTCTTTTAAGTCGCGAATGCTCAGCAGACGCAAGTTGGCGACTTCGGCTGCCAGATCTTTTACCGTATCTCGAAGGGAATCTGCTTCGGAAATCGGATATGTATGGGCATCGTTTATGACTGCCGGAGCAACGTCCATCATGTCATCGGCCATTTCTGCTATCTCTGACAGAATCTTGTCTTGAGCGGGGACGAGAGCCATTCGCACGTTAGAGGGAAGACGCTGTAAAAACAACTCACGAAGCATGGAAGTTTCCGAGCAATCCGGCTCGTCCCCAAGCAGGTGTTGCAGGTGACGTAGAAACTGTGTGGGACGGCGGTCCCCGAGCTCCTCGTTGCACAGAAGTTGCTGGATGCGCCGATGCTCAGGGGGAACGAGTCGGTGAAGGGGAGCTCGTTTGACTGTCGTATATGGAGCCAGGCGGGCCCACGAGGATGTCGCGTATTTCGGCCATTGCCTGTAGCGGAAACGCTTCGACTCATGCTTGGAACTTGTGACGTGATGCGATGAATGCGGAACTTGTTCTCGACTTGGGAGGGATCGGTAAGCCACAGCATTTGTAGCTTTATGTACCTCCGACAACACCCGAAAAGGGTACATGGCCGGGCGCAGTGACAGCGGTGCCAGGGCTGAGGTCGTCGAGATTCTCGCGCTGCTCCATGGAAGGTCGCGTTCGTAGTCCGGGTCACCAGTAAATGTAGCACTCTGAAACGCGGTTCCGAAAACACAGCGCGGTTTATTAATGCATCTCCGCCATCGTTCCAACTGCCTCTTCTTCTTTGCTTAGCAGAATCTCCACTACCAGTTCATGTCCCAAGTGTTGTGGCAGAAGAAGAAGAAAAGTACGCCACAACAGCTTTTTAGGGGCAAAGCTCCTTATGGCGTCACCCGTTCGTCTCCGTTGTCGTTTTTTGTAACCACCGCTCGTTGAGTCTACAATCCGGCCATAGATGGCGCTACTTGTACTATATAACGAATGCATATACGCTGAGAAATGCAAAATCGCCCCACACTAGAGGGCGTTTTGTAGCAAAAGATAACAATAAAAGGTGAGTTTTATGAACACAGGATTTACGTCACACGTAGGGAAGAAGAGAGAGACGATCGCGCCACTGCGATCGCGTGTTCTTCGGCGGCGTTTTGGCGCGCGCGCCAACAGAGGCCAGTGATGTTCCGTGCAGGGAATTTTCCCTTTTTCAGGGAATTTTCGACCGTCATTTTGGACGAATGGGAAAACGGGAATCTTCACAATATTGCAGGGAATTTTGGAGGTGAAGACATATCCTTATAATGTTCGAAACACTTCTGTTACGGGGCACTTTCGGCTTCCGCAATCGTTCCCGGCGCATCTATCACGCAAAATCATAGCCTTTAAGATTCGCTCCTGTTTCACGAAGTGTCTTTTTGTTTCCTTCTGGCGGTAGGCTCGAAATCCACATATGCGCTCTGTATTTATAGCACATGAGCTCCGAGATTGTAGATCGCCATCGTAGCACACCCTAGTGGAAGCCATTATTTGTTCACCAAAAGTTGGTAACTATGTGTGCAACAAGCCAGAAGCTTTCAGTAGCAAAAACAATAATAATAGCACACTTTTCATTTTATGCAGCTGCCGTGTGTACACAAACGGGTATGTACGGCATTTCTTCTGCATCGCATACCCCTTAAAGACAGCTCGAAGGCAGCTTCTGCGTAATCTCGGAGGCAATGCTTTGAGTTGCGCAGGAGCACAAGCGCGAAAAGAGAGAACGACAGCGAGAGCCGGAATCACGTCAAATACGCATATATATGTATATACAGGGAAATATGCTGGGATTTTTAGCGATGCATGCAGGGAAAAATGCCTGAAATCAGGAATTTTCATGTCTCGGAAAGGGAATTCTTCGGCGCAGGACGGAACATCACTGACAGAGGCTCGTCGACGGAGGTTGGACAAGGCCGCCGAGCGGCGTGCGCGCAGGACGGCGGCGGCTCGCGCTCGAAGAAGCGACCCCGCCGTGCGGGCGCGGGAGGCCGAAGCTAGCCGTGATTCTGCGCGGCGGCGCCGCGAGGACCCTGCAGTACGAGCGCGGGAGGCCGAAGCTAGCCGTGATTCTGCGCGGCGGCGCCGCGAGGACCCTGCAGTACGAGCGCTCACGTTACTCACGAGTTTCATTGAGGTGTGTGGCGAGGTATCTTTAATACATAAGAGCTTCGCCCACTCTCCATCATTCACCCCGTGGATATGCTGTCATTTTTTTTACTTCGTCAGCGGTTATACGTGGATTTTCAGTGTCTTCCTCTGATTCTATTTCTATTAAGGTTGTATGGTCTGTCTGAGAGCTGTACAGTTCAGAGTAGAAATCTTCTGCTACCTTTACTATTTCGTTGAAACTGTTGATAACGTTACCTTGTTTATCCTTTAGTGCATGCATTTTGTTTTGTCGTAAGTGCACTTTCTTATTGACCGACTTAATGCTGGTGCCTTTCTGTACTGCTTTCTCTGCTTCTCTCATGTTAAAGTTTCTTACATTTTTTTGCCTGGCTTTGCTGATCAATTTTGATAGTTCTGCGAATTCTATATTATCCTTTGACGAAGTTACTGTCATTTGTGTAGCGTTTTTTTTAAGTGCTTGGTAGACTGGGACAACTTACTTGTTGCTTGCTAGTTGGTTTACACCCGACTTCTATCGCTGTTTCAAGGATGGTTTTCGTTATGGTTTTGTTTATTTCTTCTAAACATTCATCGCTTTGGCCTAAGGCCTCGTACTTATTGCTTAGGGCGACTTTGAATTGTGCGCTCTTGTAAATAATTTTGTTCTTGTTTTCTTTAGGTTAAGTACAATGTTCGCCCTCACTAATCTGTGATCACTAAATTTTATCTTTCCGTGGAAGAGTATGTCTTTACTATTTCGTAGAAGAGCGGCCGTCGACATGCTGACGCGGATTGCCTTTCTAGGATGTCATTACGTACGACTGATTGTGACGCTGACAACTTTGACCAGGTTATCGCCGCCCTGTTCGCTTTGTGATGGGATTTTAAGAGACAAAAAAAAAGAGAGGAACGTCTGACGGCGGCAACAGTTTCGACACTCGGCTGCGTATTATCCCCAAACGAATGGCCTCACTGAGCGTACTAAGTGAACAGTGAATAATAGGTTATCAATACATGTTGCTTCAGACCATAGAGTTTCCTGCTAAAATACTAGAGGGAAAACTGGCGCGGCGATCGTGAAGCTGCCATGGGAATGATGGGTATGACAGGGATTTGTCTAGTCTTCGTGCCTGCGGCTTCAAACGTTTTGGTTGATTTGTTTATTCCTGTTTTTTAACTTCAGTGACGCGAGTGACGTTACTACACTTTTTCAGTACGCGACGAAGGCAGCGGCTGTAGTACACGCTTTACTGGCTTTACTGCTAGAGATCATCAGACTGTCGCATTTACCAAAGTCGTTTGCAGTGCTGAGGTGCCATGCAGTGTTTGGTTGTTGTGTTTGTTGAAGGATGGCTGCACATATTATTTGCAGCGGTATTTTATCCAACTTTAGAAATATTCGCGCTGCGTCTTGCGGACCTTATCGATGCTTTCTGCTGTTTTTCTTTCTTTTCTTTTGTATCAGATGCGATAGAATCGGTAACCGTAAGGTCGCTTCAACGGCTGACACACATTCCTCGTCATAAGGCTGTTTGTATATCTTGTACTACGGCATTTCAATTCCGCTGTCTGATCAATTCATCGCCGACCGAACACGCCAAGCAGGCGCACAGTTATCGCGCGTAGTGGACGCCCAGTGGACGATAGGCAGACGCGCCTGCGGACGACGCTTAAAAAGTCAGCTCAGATGAAAGCTCAGGCGCAGTTTCCGATGGAGTTTAACAGCACGGTTGTTTATTTAACATCGCGTTTTTTTTTGTTTGTTTGTTTGTTCTTTTTTCACAACACCAACCACCAAGCGATGGGCGATACTGCGCTCCTTCTACGGCCTCGCGTAGCGGCTTGACCCATGCATATAGTTTATAAAAATACAGTGGAGCACTTGACCTGCACTAAGAGAAGCGAGCGAAAGCCCGTTTGTTATATTTAGAAGACACATCTACCTTTTACACACTTGAATATGTCAGCACGTCGCTTACAGGAGCAAAAATCTCTATTGAAGTTCGAACACAACTACATCTGGAACTTAAAGCTGTATGGACTCTGCTAAATCTGGGCACATGTAGAGGAGCCAACATTGTCATATCGCACAATATTGCTCAATTTCTGAGCGTTCCGTATTTTTCTAATCGCGAAAAAGCAACTAGTACCTGCGCACGTACATAGTTATTCTAAAGTCTTCCGTTTTAGTGCAGTTCGTAAATGACCTTTTTTTTTAGGGGCGAAGCTCCTCTTAGTCTAACCTTGTCACGCGTCAAGGCGTCATTCGTCAGTCGTCAGGCGTAACCCGCGTGCCTCTCTCTCTCTCTCTCACCCGGCGCTGCCTCCCGGCGCGTGCCTCTGCTGTCTTGTGTGAGAGAGAGGGAGCGATAGGCACGCGTTGGCTATGGAAACGCTGTTTCTTAGAGGAACGCTGTACCAGCTCGCAAAGAAGGAGAACGCGCCCTCACCCGCGAGAGACAATGTTGGCGCAGGCAGCGTCTCCTAGCGAGTTTCTTGATTAAGAAATACCGACTGCTCGCGTTGGAGAAGCGTTCACCGGCAACCCATATATATGTATATATATAGGCACTGGATCTTGCAATGAAATGCAGGTGGGAGATTTCAGTTGTGCATAGTTGAACCATGAGGATTCGTAGCGTGCGCGTTAACTAAATTAATCCAGAACTCGGCACGATCTACGATGAACCTCCCGAGCTTCGCCCACTCACCATCATTCACTCCGTGGATATGCTGTAATTTTTTTTTTTTTTGAAGTCGCAGAGCCATATGAAGCTAGAAGAACGAAGACTAGGCAAATCCATGTCATACCCATCATTCCCGTGCCGGCTCAACTGCCTTGTTTGAAACTTCCATAGACACTAGCGCCAGTTCTCCCTCTAGTATTTGAGTAGGAAACTCTATGCTTCAGACCACGAAAACTGGGATGAAGTATTGCCGTTCGTGACGTAAGCTTTCAACGCTGCGAAACACGAGACGACAGGCTACAGCTCTTTTTACCTTCCCTCCGCTCAGCCACCTCGTCACATGCTGTACACCATGATTTCTTTTTTGTGATAAATGATGATTCGTCCGTGGCGGAAACATTATGTCGTGCGCAGGAGCCCACTTGCTCGTTTGCATCTTTACGCTTTGAAGACCCGCTTAGGCCTCCGTGTGGCAACATTGCATGTGTTCCTGGTTACAGTTACGTCACGTTTCTTCGAGAGATTGCTCATGTCGAACCCCGATCAAGAAAAAAAAGCATTGTCGAAAAAATACCGAACCATATGGGTAGATCGACACCTCGAATATTCTCTTCTACAATTTTTCTTTTTCCAAGGAAAGAATATAGATACTTCCTTACATCACTAGCGACCTTCCAATACCATGGCATACCTGTGCATCTAAGAAATCCTAAAGAATGGTTTGAAGTGTGCTTTCGCGCCGAATATAGATTACAATCTATTAAACACAATTTGCCCAAAAGTTTAAATAATCATCTTCACCCTACTAAATTATCTCGCAAGGGATTGAATATGCATTTCGTTAACCTAGCAAACATACATACAAACACACACACACACACACACACACACACACACACACACACATATATATATATATATATATATATATATATATATATATATATATATATATATATATATATATATATAATGTACATAAAAATGACCATCTCTGAACACCATTACAAGAATCTCTGTTCAATCTTACACATACTGACATAAAGAATGTCTCTTTGTCAAATTTGCTTTAGTTTAGCTTATGTTTAGTAAAATTCATGTTTTACTTTTGGTTTAGTAAATTCATGTTGTACATTTGTACCAAAAATATCACTGTTATCGCGTTGCGATGCACAACGTCTCCGGGGTCAAGTGAAGCTGGTGACGGCAGGCCCTGGAAGACCGTTCCTAGGATGTACTAGAAGAATGAAGTTGAACTTCACCCCTTCTGTAGTCTACACCTAGCACCAGTGTCAAAATTCTGAAACTGACTCCTCGGCTAATGATGTGCGACTACCACGGCCGCATACAACGCAACACTGCGATCTTTACAGAGCAGCAGTGGTGCTTGCTATTGTAGGCGCCTGGTCAGAGCAAATTCACTTGTAGGGAACCCTTACCTGAGTTCAGGTGGCGGTTCATTGGCATCATCGATGTAGTACGATTCGTAAAAGCGACGCCGAGCATGGCACCAGCTCTGACAAAAAGAGAGATTGTCAAATGCATAAGGTTACTTACTACCTTCTGGTGTCGGATATGCAATCAGAACAAAATGTCTACGAACTTGCGGCACAAAGCACAAACCCCAAGCACATACCTACACACGTACAGGAATTGTACCGCTGCCAAAGCGCATAAAACTCCTACAGATCACGCGCATTCTGGGAATAGGTGTCATGGGTCAGCGAGGAAATTTCCTGTGGCGAATTCTTTGCCATTCAGCGAAGTGTTACGAATAAGAAATGTGCACACCCCATGAGTATGCGCAGGAACACCGGCAGCACCATGTTAACTGAACGGTAGGAGCCAATCTTGGCACTCACGTTATGTGTACACGGCACAGCCGTCTGTTTGTCGAAGAAAAATTAACACTGCGTCTAGCTGAAGTTCGCGTCACAAGCGTCGTTTGTAGGAGGGTCATTCCACGCCAAACGTCCCAGACATTGCGCTCGACCCTCTCCAATTCTATTGTAAAAAATTGTGGACGTTCATATCAGTGCACTATTTGTCCTCGGCAAGTATTTCTTGCGAAAAAAAATTTTTTTTGTCATTTACAGTGATTTGAACTCTGCCGTTGTGGGTGAAACCTAGGTTGCGAAAAAATACTCTGAAAGATACAATACTTCACGGAACACCTTAAATACCTGCTGTTTGCTTGAAAAGCAATGGTACTATCTTATTATCACCCATTGACGACCCCTCCTATGTCTCACGATGTGCTTTGTGGTGAAGCAATTCTGCAATTCTGCGCCCAATTTGATTATTTTTTAAAAATTTTACGAATATTACAAACTCAATAGGACTGTATCACATGGCTGGATAGTTGGTGGTAAGCGTGTTAAAAAAGTATTGAAGTCGACGACCGAGTAGTTTCGAAGTGGGAGGGGCGCAAACATTGCAAAATGCTTGAAATGCCCCATGTTCAGGCACATGTAGAGTGGTGATGCGGTCCAAGTAAAAATGCACGCTTGGTGTCATTTGGAAGAGTAAACAAATGAGACTTATTTATGAAAGTTTAATCGGAGTGATATTTGTTTTAGGCGAGAAACAAAATTTTATGTTGAGCATTCGCGGCGTGCCTGGGCGCGGGCCCGTAAGTCCGCTTCACTGCCTCGCCACACTTGCTTGGGGCAACGGAAATATGCGGCGCCCACGTGGGCGGCAAGATCGTGTGCTGCTGTGAGTTTTCACGTTGCTGAAAACTTGCAGACAGTGTACACGGCTGGCAGAACGTTTCGGAAGGGCACTATATAAAGGCTGCCGATTAGTAGTCGGAGCTGAGCACTATTTCATTGCCACGGCACTACATGCGCACGTACGAGAGACGCAGCACTTGGGTTGTGTGCCCGGTTTTCGATCTCTGCCGAGGTTGTAGTTCTTACTTCCGTTGCCGACGTGTGGTTCTCGCCACTTGAAATGCCTGTGTTGCTGAGTAGGAGGTGAGCCCGGCTTTAAGAGTGGTCAGTGATGGTGGCACGAAACGGTGAAACGTGCGCGTACCTTTGAGGGAGATTGTAGATTCAAACCTTGCTGAGAGCTCAACTTTCTTTTTTCCAACCCTAATCTCTGGCAATCGGAGCACAAATATACCTTTGATATTTTCTTCTCACCAGGTAAAAAGCTCATGGGGTGTAAGGATATGTCCCTTGTAGGCTCCCTGAACACTTGCCCTGGCTGCCAGCCGCTTCACGGTGCCGCCAACCCCATTGCAAGCGCTCTTACCATGAGAAGTTCCGAAAAAGTTCCACTCCGCAGCTAAACTAAAGTCTTTTTCATGCTAGCACAAGTTTACAAAATTTTTCTTGTTTTTGTACTGCGGCGATGCACCGTCGGAAACTTTTTTGACATCAGGAAGTTCATGTTTTAGGATTTTGAGTACTGCATCTTAAAATGTAGTCACTGCAGCTGTAGTGTGTTCCGAGACAGTCCGGAAATCTTTGCCCGAAGGGAGCCAGTTGTAATGTGGCTTGCGTGTTTACCCAGTGGGGAGCATCTTGCACAAGGAAATTTTAATTATATGCGAAGTGCAAAATATGAATCAACTCGTCGCCCTTGAGGTTCGTTTTCAGCTCTCTTAAAGGTGCAACTTTGGCTCTTGTAGCATGTCTACAAACTTTTCAGAAAATTTGGCTGGAGTTAAGATAATTGTTTCGAGCCTGCAGCGGACACCACTGATCCATTACTGGACATGAAGGTAGTCTATCTTATCGGTATCGAGAGATGATGCTTTGTCCAGCATGCTTCTGAGGGCGTCGCTGCTTGGGCACACAAGACAGCAGCTGCGCGTGCGGTCTTCATTTTCTGTCTCGCATACAATTGTGGATAACAGGCACGTAGCCATTATTTTTTTTCGGGGTGGGCCCAAAAGCTTCATCATCACCATCATCACAATTTATTCACTCTTAAAGGCCCTTCTCAGAGTATTACATAAAGGGGGGACAAAAGCACCAATAACAGCATGGTCATTATTATACAATGCTTCAAAAAACTTGCTCGGGAATATAGAAGGCGCTTAATGATAAGACGAGAAAGAGAACAGAGTGGAATGCAGCCCCAGAAGCGAGTTCATCCAAGATGGAAAGCAAGCTTTTTGACTCTGTAGTAAAGCTAGTGCGTGTGCACGAGAAAGAATACTTTGTAACCAAGTAATCTGGACGAAGAAGGGCCATACAGAGCCAGTGACGGAACGAGGGCGAGAAAAAAAAAAAAAAGCAATGCGAAGGAATCAGGCGCTCACTTTCGGATTTTCAGGAAATAAAAAAAATATTCGTTGGACGCTTTCTCTACGGAATTTCTCCACTTTGTCTCAACTACAGGCCTTCGAGAAAAACGTGAGCCACTTTATGACTGCAATACCTAAAAGAAAAAAAAACAGACATATTCGCGAAAACAACTTTATTGAACCATAAAGAGCCAAAACACGGATGCTTTCAAGACACAAAAGATGCAGAAAGCTAAAAGTCGTTTTAGGAAGCAATATTAAAGAATGACATTGCGAGTGGTTTTACATTATAGCAAAAGCCAATGCAAAAGAAAAGAAAACGAGCAAGCAGCTTGGCCGAAAAGAGTGGTTCACGCTGCAATTTTCATGCGTCGCGGTTTCTCTATAAACACAGTGATAATTTCGTCGACACTGACTTGCATCCGGTGAATGGACATAAGAGCCAGGACATTAAGCCGCTCTTCAGCCGTTCGGTGCCTCAAATATGTTTTTACTCTTTTCATTGTCGAGAAGCTGCGTTCTGCAGCAGCTGTACTCACTGGGATTGTCGCCAATATCTTGAGTGTGTGAACGTTCGGCGAGAGGGCTTTGTCGCATTCAGTTAAAGCGTCTGTCGCAGAGCGGGGAGGTTCCTCCTCTTGCATGGCTTGCCATTTAGTTTTCCAGATTTCCCATCCATCTCTTAGCGTAACGATATGTGCTGTTGTCATATCACTGACGTAAAAATCGAAGGGCGGCTGACCAGATTCAAATTTGCCCTTGCAGGCGTGCTCTGGCAACACGAATTGCAAACTTTGCAGCGTTTTCCGATGGTTTGCAAAGCGCCGTTTGGAGGGAAGCTTTCAGGTCATCTATCTATGGAATGAACGTGGCTCGCCTGTAGTACCCTTCCGCAGAACTACAAGCGCAGTTTACCCTGTTTGTTTACCTTGTTTACTCCTTCCGCCACGCGGGCACCTGCCCCCACGACACAGGTGGCGGAAAAAGGGTGGTGGGGTTCGCAAAGGTGCCAGGGGGATTGAACGGGTTAATGGGTTGTCGAATCCGTAGAATTCCATACAGAAGCCCCCTTTTCCAAGCCTTCGGTTAGCTTCCGCCGTCCGTTCGTGGAAAAATTCTGCGTCTGCGGCAAAGCCAAGCCGTGCACATGCGTTCTCCCACGCCGCGCAGCTGTCAGTTAAAGAAAGCACCTGAATGTTCCCTAAGTTGCCGCCACTACGCGACTGTATAAATGATGCCCGCATTATACCGCCTGCTTGCTCTGCAGCAACAAAGACACCACTCCTCTGATTAAGAAAGACAATTCCCCAGGGAATCCACCGTTGGAGTCAACGCTATCCTTTTCTGCATGTCCTGTCATTATTTGCACAGTTCTTTGAAGCAATCCAACTACCGAGCGCCCTAACCGTAGATGAGAATCCTCGTTTGGGGCAATATAGACATGGTCACTTTTGCTCCAAAAAACCCGACACAACCAACGAACCACCTTCCTAAACATAACTGATGCGACGAAGAAAAGTCACACGAAGTAAGGGCAGATAACGTGTTTTCTCTGGTTTCAAAGCCGTATGGCAACATTTTGTTCGTTCTGGTAATTTCGTTTCCAACAAGCTTGTCGTACATATATTGAAATGTCTGCGTTGCGAAGTTTTCTGCCTTTTTCCGCAGTCACAAAGCAGTAACTGTTTCCGATAATTGGTTTCAGTTGACCGTTGTGTCAGGAAGATTGATACGGTGGTCGCTATCTTGGGAATGTTTGGCTTGCGATCTGTTGCAAAATTGCAGGGGCCATTCTTGTGCTGTCGAAATGTTTCTTTGAGGTTTTTCGTTTCGCCGATGTAGCTCGCATCACATATTTGTATACAGTGGCTTAGGCTCTCTCTTTCGGTGAATGGCCTTCGGCAATATGTAGAGAACATGCGCTCGTGGGCTTGTGAGTCAATCGGATGCCTTCTTTTCTGAGAATACGGGCGATAGTTTCGCTAACGCCTCGGACATATGGGAGAGTGTGGTGTTTCTGTTGTGGTGTTGATTCAGGAGCCGGAGGACGCTGCATTCTCGGCAAGCATTGCCGTGCTTTCGGAATTGAAGTGCTTTCGGAATAAAGGCTCTTGTGTAGCTGTTCTTAGTGAGTTCCTTGAGTATCGTTTGTTTTTCATTTGTTTAAATGCGCACGGCGCTACTTGTACTTGTGCCTATGTACCCCTGCATTGATGCCTGACTTGACGAATTTCGGGGGGGCCCGGGCCCCCCTGGGCCCCCCCTTGCCTACGTGCCTGGTGGATAACAATACTACTGTTGCAGGCACTTTTATTTTATAACATATTTTAAACGAACCAGCTCTCGTTTTCCCTGACACTTCGTCGGCGCACTGCGGGAGGCCGAAGAATGCGTGCCCAAACAAAGAAAAATCACAGCAGCACACGATCTTGCTACCCGCGTGTGCGCCGCATATTTCCGTTGCCCCAAGCAAGTGTGGCGAGGCAGTGAAGCGGACTTACGGGCCCGCGCCCAGGCACGCCGCGAATGCTCAACATAAAATTTTGTTTCTCGCCTAAAACAAATATCACTCCGATTAAACTTTCATAAATAAGTCTCATTTGTTTACTCTTCCAAATGACAGCAAGCGTGCATTTTTACTTGGACCGCATCACCACTCTACATATGCCTGAACATGGGGCATTTCACGCATTTTGCAATGTTTGCGCCCCTCCCACTTCGAAACTACTCGGTCGTCGACTTCAATACTTTTTTAACACGCTTACCACCAACTATCCAGCCATGTGATACAGTCCTATTGAGTTTGTAATATTCGTAAAATTTTTAAAAAATAATCAAATGGGCGCAGAATTGCAGAATTGCTTCACCACAAAGCACATCGTGAGACATAGGAGGGGTCGTCAATGGGTGATAATAAGATAGTGCCATTCCTTTTCAAGCAAACAGCAGGTATTTAAGGTGTTCCGTGAAGTATTGTATTTTTTAGAGTATTTTTTCGCAACCTAGGTTTCACCCACAACGGCAAAGTTCAAATCACTGTAAAAGACAAAAAAAAATTTTGTTCGCTAGAAATACTTGCCGAGGACAAATAGTGCACTGATATGAACGTCCACAATTTTTTACAATAGATTTGGAGAGGGTCGAGCGCAATGTCTGGGACGTTTGGCGTGGAATGACCCAGGAGCATTCCTGCGGGATCTTGCAAGCTTGAACAAAAGCATGTCCAGTGATAGAAGACTATATCTATTGCTTATTACATTGCTATGATAGAGCTTAGCACACATTAGAAGCGTGAAAGAAGTGACGAAGCGCGTGGTACGACGTAACGTCGGAACAGCGCACAGACGCCTGTTTTGTCGAAGGCTACGATGAGCTCATGTTAAGAAGTTTGAAGTATTCCAAAGCAAAGCGGGACATTCTTAGTGAACTCAAATGTTGTTTATTACATTGAAATCTTAACACACACACTAGAAGCACCATCAGCGCAATTGAATAGATTTATTTACGATATGTAGGACGAGCTGCCGTAGCCCGTGCTTGGCCCGGGTTCCATTCCTAAACCCTAAGCCACGTTCGTCTGTGTATTTGTGCTTATTCGGCCATACATTCCAAACGCAAGCTGTGACAAACGAGAGACGTCTCCTGTTGTGTGTTTGAATGCTATATGACTATTTTAGGTCGTCCTTGCTTGACAGAGTCAATATATATATATATATATATATATATATATATATATATATATATATATATATATATATATATATATATATATATATATATATATATCATCAGCCTGTCTACGCCCACTGCAGGGCAAAGGCCTCTCCCATGGATCTCCAATTATCCCTGTCCTGTGCTAACTGGGCCCAATTTATCCCCGCAAACTTCCTGATCTCATCTCCCCACCTAACTTTCTGCCGCTTCCTGCTACACTTGCCTTCTCTAGGAATCTACTCCGTTATCCTCAATGACCAACGGTTAGTCTCCGCATTACATGGCCCGCCCAGGCCCATTTCTTCTTCTTAATTTCTATTAGTATGTCCTTAACACGCGTTTGTTCCCTAACCCACACCGCTCTCTTCTTGTCCCTTAAGGCTACACCTACCATTTTCCGCTTCAATAGCTCGCTGCGTCGTCCTCAATTTAAGCTGAACCTCCAAGTTTGCAAGTTAACCTGCAAATATATATATATATATATATATATATATATATATATATATATATATATATCAGAAAAAGTTCTTCCTGGCTATCGGGATAAATATACTATCAAAAGACACAGTGACATACAGGATTTATTCTGACGTTTCGGCTGGAGGCCAGCCTTTGTCAAAGATGAAAGTTTCTCATGGGCGCATCGTCTTTAAGTACACTTCACGAACACGCATAATGGGGGGGGGGGGGGGTGGAATGGAGCGAGCTCAAAAAAAAATAAAATAAAATAAAAGAAAAGAAGGGGGGGGGGGGGTTTGGGATACAGATGTGTGTCCAGGAAGCAAAGGCCAGTCCAAGATGACGTCTGCGTCCGCACGGCGCCTCGATAATAAAGAACGGGTGCTGAGTCCTGGTGCTGCGACTCCCGCAGTGCAGCGCGGAACCGCTGAAGACACCGACCATCCCACCAGTGACAGGGGCTCCGGGGCCAGAATCAGGAGCAATTCCAAAGGAACCACGCTACAACTTGAGAAGGACCTTTTCAGCCGTCGTGCAGAACCCCACTAAGTGACTGGACGAAATCCCAACAGGTGACCTTTGTGTTGACAACTTGCCTGCAGTGTCGCGGAATTTTTTGAAGGCTAGAAAAATAGTTGATAAGCGAATCAGATACCAATGCCATGTTAATGTACTACAGTTGTATGTTAAATGTGATGTTGTACCGAAAGGGTTACGCATTTGCGTCAAACCAGCGACCACAGCGACATGCAGCCAGAGCTTAAGGCTAAGTGGGCACAGTGCGTTCGTGAAGCGTCCATGCGGCTTTTGAACATAGTTATTGAGCACGATAGCTCCCAACTTGAACACCTGAGTGGCGAAGAACGGAAATTTGTTTCCCAGGGATACTTGACGGCCTCTGAAATGAGGCTTTTAGAAGAGTTCGTAGAAAAGAAACGGCGCGAAATAATATTAACAAAACAAAAAAAGCTACTTGGGGGCGGAATAACACATCCTCTTGATGAAATTGAATCCCCTAAATTTCAATCTTATCGGAACCACAAACATATCCCTGACCAAACAGCGCCAGAACTCCAAGCTTCCACTATAGTAAATATTTCCGACATCGCATTGACAGACGATGAGCGTCAGGTGTTGTCAAAAGGCTTGAGTTTTTGTCCGGCAACCGGCAGATTAGACGAGTTTCAAGTTTTCAAAGATCTGGAGAACTTTTCTCGCACGTTAAGGTTAACAGAATACTACCATGGAAAAACACAGGACGCAAGCAAGGACACCTGGCCAGCATCACAACGACATTGGACTCCTCCTTCACAACGAGACAAAGTCTTGCATATTTATATTAAGGCTGTACAACGCGACATTCTCGCTGCATACAGGAATCGAATTCCGCACCAAAATAACCTTTCACATAATGAGGCAGTAGCGTTACGGGGTTTCAGCCAATGCTCGGACATAATAATCAAGCCAGCAGACAAAGGCGGCGCCATTGTTATAATGAACAAACGTGACTACATCGCAGAGGCTGAAAGGCAACTAAGCGACACTTCATTCCATAAGCGAACTGATAATGATCAGACAACATGCTTCGAAAACAAAGTACGACAGATATTGATCACTCTCGTCAAAGACAATAAGATTACCGATAAAATTCCAGCGTCACTCCAAGCTTTAAGTCCGCTGCCGGGAAGATTTTACATGCTACCCAAAATACACAAACCAGGCAACCCAGGAAGACCCATAATTTCCGGTATTGGCACAGTAACGGAACCAATATCCGGTTTCATCGATAACCTAATCATAGACATTCCACCAACATTACCCTCCTACGTGAAGGACACGACTCATTTTCTAGCTGATATTATGGATCTCGTCATACCAAAAGACAGTCTGTTAGTTACTCCGGACGTCGCCTCTCTATACACAAATATTCCGCAATCAGACGGCATCAAATATGTCACTCAGGCCTACGAAAATTCATTCCCAAATAGTCCAGTTGATGGTGAAACTCTCGGAATACTTCTCAAACTAGTCATAGAAATGAACAACTTCGAATGAAACAACACGCACTATGTCCAAACTAATGGTACATCGATGGGAACAAAAATAGGACCCAACTATGCCAATATCTTCATGGGCACATTAGAATCTAGATCTATCGCGCCGAACGACAGTTGTATCCCCCACCCCACCGTTCTCTGATACCACCAAATATTATGGCGCCGCCTCCAGACCCGCACCCTTCCCTCCCCCTATCTCCTGTCCCGCATCCACCCTGGGGCCCCGCCATGTACACAGTGCACCCACCCCCACATTCTCCTCGAATGCCCGGCGGACCCTCCCCCGCGGGGCCCGGAGCTTCTGACCACATGGGAGACCCTGGTGACGGACCCGGTTAGGCAGAAGATCGCCACCTGCCCACGTCATGGAGCTTCACGAACTCATGAACGTGTAGTGCAGTGGGGTCGTGCGGGGACCCGAAGATCCCTTGGTCAATACAGTTCTCTCTCTCTCTCTCTAAATTTTCAAGTAGCGCCCCGTTCCGCCCCTTTTTTTATCGAAGGTTCATCGACGATATTTTTCTCATTTGGTGCCACGGCGAAGAAAAACTCATCACCGCCTTCAACAACACGCACAAAAACATTTCCTTCTCGCACACGTATTCGGCACTGACCATAAACTTCCTCGACGTTTCCGTAAGAATATCGGACAGTAGGCTTGTTACATCAGTCTAAAGAAAACCAACTGACCAACACCATTACCTCCATTTTAAAAGCAGCCACGTTAAGCACTGTAAGCTCGGCATACCATACAGTCAGTCCCTTCGGTTCAAGCGGATATGTTCTGACGCGGCGGATTTTGCCTCCAACTGTGAACAACTAAGCAAGGACCTCACTCGTCAACAATACCCGCCGTCTGTCATCAATGATGCCATCAAGAAATCTAGCAAGCAGGACCGCCGTTACTTAATAAGCAAACCAAAATCTGATTCCGTAAACACCACTCCAAATCTCATTCTAACGTATTCAGCCTCATCCCCTAACATAAACAGTATCCTTAAAAAGCACCACAACATCCTTCTCGAAAGCGACAAGTTGAAAAGCGTCTTCCCTGAACCTCCACGTGTTCTCTACAGACGGGCGCGAAATATCAGAGACATTGTAACGTCATCTAAGGTGAACATTCCTAAATTCACAGGCAGCGGCCCCTGCAACAAACCTAGGTGCAAGCTATGCCCGATGATGAATAGAACCTCCACAGTAAACAGCACTGCATCGCCATTCTTTTACCAAATAAGAGGAAATTTTGACTGCGACAGCTCAAAGATTGTCTACCTTCTTGAATGCACCGTGTGCAACGCCCAATACATTGGCCAAACGGAGACTCCTTTCAGGATAAGAATAAACAACCACAGGGCACACATAAAGACCCTGCCCCACCTTCCTCTCTCCAAGCACGTAAATGATCTTAGTCATCCCTTCCATACATTCACAGCTGTGGTGCTCCAATCTGATGTCAAAACGCATTATGACCGGGAGGTTCGCGAATCTTACTTACCTTATTCACAAATTCAATACTGTGTCTGGTGGCATCAACGAAAGTACCGGCCGACTATCTTGCTTGCCCTGTCAGGCAACTAAACCAATTAACGAAGCAAGCGACTAAGTGTCTTTAATATTTTATATTCCTTCTTATCATTATTGTTGTTGTTGTTTCTTTAGGGCTCCACATGCAAATCTATGTGCATTATGAACTCCCTGAAGTCTTATATTTCCTCCCTTTTTTGCTTTCTCTCTTTTTTTTTTCTGGTGCACATTCATGGCGCTCCTCTTGAGATGCAGAAATGATGGTCGATTTCATTCTGTACGCTTTGCTAATTTTTTTGTATGTGTCCCGATTCTTTCTCATTGCATTTATTTTCGTTTGTTACCTCGCGATATTTGGTTCCCCATCATGTTTATTGCTGTCTTTCTCTTATTGTTGTCTGATATGTTTTTTCCAGTTCAGACTGCACGCGCACAAGGTGCAAATATGTCTTGTGTGCCCTCGGCGCTCACTCGGGCAATGTCTCCTGTTGGGATGCGGAACTGATTGTCGATGTCCACCTGTTTTATTTTATTTGATTCCTATTGTTAACGTCTTGTTTGCTCTGATTTCATTTATTTTCATGTATTATCTTAGGATATTTAATTCCCCATGATGTTTCTTGTTGTCTTTCTCTAATTTTTATCTGGTATATTTCACTCAGATCGCGCTGCGCGCGCAAGGTGCAGATATGTATTGTGTCCCCGTGGCTGAACATCGCGCACTTTCGCTAGAGAACGGGTTCCACGGAGTATGACTCGTCAAACTAAACGACTCTTCTTACTGTGTGATGTTTTCTCTTCCTTTATTCTTTTTGATTTTTTATTTTTCTCTCTTTTTGTGTGTGTGTGTGTGTGTGTGTGTGTAAATGCCTTTAGCGAACCAAGCCATTCAAGGTTGTTCGCGGATGCGCTACGTTTTCTTTATCTATCCTCCATTTCCCGTGAAACACGGCGCGGGGGCGATCCTTTGAACTATACTAGTACCGACCGCGCACAGAACAACCTGTCTTTCCCCCGTTCCCCCGCCCCTCCTCTCTGTACTCCCCACAGAAGAACGACATTTGGCTTCAGCGGTTCCGCGCTGCACTGCGGGAGTCGCAGCACCAGGACTCAGCACCCGTTCTTTATTATGGAGGCGCCGTGCGGACACAGACGTCATCTTGGACTGGCCTTTGCTTCCTGGACACACATCTGTATCCAACCACCCCCCCCCCCTTCTTTTATTTTATTTTATCTTATTTTTTGTCAGCTCCCCCCTTTCCACCCCCCATTATGCATGTTCGTGAAGTGTACTTAAAGGCCATGCGCCCATGAGAAACTTTCATCTTTGAAAAAGGCTGGCCTCCAGCCGAAACGTCAGAATAAATCCTATGTTTGTCACTGTGTCTTTCTGATTGTATATATATATAAACTTGAACCATCAAACATTGGCGCATAGAAAAGCATAGGGGACATTATTCAATTTCCTAATTGTGATATCATAACGGCAATGAACAAGGTACGCACCCAATATACGATTGTTATGGGGGACTTCAACGCGAAAATAGGAAAGAAACTAAAAGGAGAACGTGCCGTCGGTAATTACGGAGAAGGAGATAGGAATAGCAGAGGGGACATGCTAGTAGAATTCGTCGAAAGAAACCGCCTCCGTGTAATGAATACTTTCTTCAAGAAACGTAAGAACAGGAAATGGACGTGGAAAGGACCCAACGGAGAAACGAAAAACGAAATAGATTTCATAATGTGCACTGATCTAGGTATAGTACAAGACACAGAAGTGGTTAATAAGGTTAGAATTAGTGACCACAGACTAATAAGGGCGAAGATATCCCTCAATCTAAAGCGAACAAGGACAAAGTTAATCACACGGAAACAGGCCAACCACGATAGCGTCAGGGCGAAAAGAGAAGAATTTAGAATTGCACTTAAGAACAAGTATGAGGCTCTAGGACAGGAAGATAATGAGGATATAGAGAAGATGAACGAAGACATTACTAATCTGATCACCGAAACAGCAATCGAAGTAGGGGGCAAAGCACCAAGACATGTTGTGAGTAAACTCTGGGAGTCTACTAAAAATCTAATCAAGCAACGCCAACAGATGAGAATAACTAACTCAAGAGAGAAGATAGAATACGCCGAGCTATCTAAGCTCATCAGTAAAAGTAGAGTCAGGGACGTACGTAACCATAACGTGAAAGAAATAGAAGCAGCCGTCAGAAAAGGAGCCAGCATCAAAACAACCAAAAGGAAGCTTTGTGCGGGATAGAACATAATGCATGCAGTGAAAGATAAGCAGGGCAACATCGTTACGAACTTCAGTGGCATAACCAAAGTGGCCGAGGATTTCTATTCCGAACTATACAGCTCAAATACGAGTCTCCCAACCATGAGTGTATTAAATCCCGAGCAGGACTACGAAATCCCATGCGTTACTGCGGACGAAGTTAGGAAAGCAATACAGGGCATGTCCCGCGGAAAAGCGGCTGGAGATGACGGCATAACCGCCGACTTGATCAAAGATGGCGGAGACTTCCTAACTGGAAAGCTCGCGACACTATACACTCAATGCCTCAAAACTTCAAATGTACCCGAAAGCTGGAAAAACGCAAATATTCTATTATTACATAAGAAGGGAGATGTAAAGGACTTGAGGAACTACAGGCCGATCAGTCTACTCTCAGCACTTTACAAAATATTCACAAAGGTTATCTCAAACAGAGTAAGGGCCACACTTGAATTTAATCAACCAAGAGAGCAAGCAGGGTTCAGAAAAGGATACTCTACCATGGACCACCTGCATGTGGTCAATCAAGTAATCGAGAAATCCGCTGAATACAACAAACCCCTCTACATATTTTCATAGATTACGAAAAGGCTTTCGACTCGGTAGAGATACCAGCAGTTCTGGAGGCACTACGTCGTCAAGGAATATGTGATAGTTATATAAACACAATAGCCAACATCTATAAAGATTCTACAGCCACCCTGCTCCTCCATAAGAAAAGCAGAAAAATCCCAATACAGAAAGGTGTCAGACATGGAGATACAATTTCTCCCATGCTATTTACTGCATGTTTGGAAGAAATCTTCAAAAGGTTAGACTGGGAAGAGACAGGGCTCAGGATTAACGGCGAATTTCTGAGTAACCTGCGATTTGCAGATGACATAGTACTCTTTAGCAATGATGGCGACGAACTGAAAAAGATGATTGAAGACTTAAGCCGAGAAAGTGCTAAGGTAGGATTAAGGATGAACATGCAGAAAACAAAGATAATGCTAAGTGGCACGGCGAAAAAACGTCTATTCAAGGTCGAAACCCATACATTAGAAGTCGTAGAAGAATATCTGTACCTAGGACAGCTACTTACTGGAGAACCCACCCATTTAAAAGAAATCCACTGTAGAATAAACATGGGATGGCGCGCATACGGGAGACATTCACAACTCATGAACGGAAACCTACCCCTATCACTCAAACGGAAACTATATAACTACTGCATCCTGCCAGTACTGACTTACGGATCAGAAACCTGGTGAATTACAAAGAAGCTAGAGAGGAAGTTAAGAACCGCGCAGCGGGCGATGGAACGGAAAATGATAGGCGTTACACTAAGGGATAGGAAGACAGCCGAGTGGGTGAGGGAACAAACGGGGGTCGCCGACATAATGAACGATATTAAGAAGAAAAAATGGACATGGGCAGGCCACGTGATGAGAAGGCTAGATAACCAATGGACAGTTAGAACGACGGAATGGATACCAAGAGAGGATAAGCGCAGCCGTGGGCGGCAGAGAGTAAGATGGGGGGACGAAATCAAGAAATTCGGAGGCATCAAATGGAATCAGCTCGCGCAGGACAGGCAAGGATGGCGAGGATTGGGAGAGGCCTTCGTCCTGCAGTGGACATAAAATTGGCCGCTGCTGCTGATGATGATGATGACTTTTCCGGACGAAAAGACGAACCTGCCTTTGGTGGAAACCGAACCCATTACGGATGCGATGCTCTACCGGTGAGCTACGAAGGCAGTCGTCCCTCCGTGCACTTTATTGGGTACTTATGTATATGTAATCCTGGGACCGTTTGTTGGTTCATTAAGTTGTTTCTAACAAATAAACGAGCCCTTGAACCCTTCCCTTTTGTTATTGGATAGCTTGGGCATCGTTGCGGCAGACTTGGTGCCCATAGGTAGCATACGAGGGCTTATTGGGCAGTAGCCATCTCGGCATAAGATCACGTTCTGCGCCTCCCGGCAATAATTGTGTTCCACACTCGCCAGCATCGCCACCACACTCGCCGCTCCCAGGATTACATCAGGAAGTCAGGACATACACTCTCCCCCTTCGTGGGCATTTCGTGAAAATGCCCGAATAAGTGAAAATGAAGTGAAATGAAATGTAATGAAAAATTTCACAGCATATCCACGGAGTGAATGATGATGAGTCGGCGAAGCTCTGCAGGTTCATCGTAGATCGTGCCGAGTTGCGGATTAATTTACTTAACGCGCACGCTACGAATCCTCATGGTTCAACTACGCACAAGTGAAATCTCCCATCGGCACTTCATTGCAAGATCCAGTGCCTATATATATATATATATATGGGTGGCTGGTGAACGGTTCTCGAGCGCGAGCAGTGGGTATTTTTCAATCAAGAAACTCGCTAGAAGACGCTGCCTGCGTCAAGCTTGTTTCTCGCGGGTGAAGGCGCGTTCTCCTCCTTTGCGAGCTGGTAGCGCGTTCATCGAAGAAAGAGCGTTTGATTGATTGATTGATTGATTGTGGTTCGGTTAGGAAAGGACGCTAATTTCTGCAGCCCATGTAGGGAGCACGGCTAAGCGTCCGTAGGGGTAGGGGAAAGGGAGTGAAAGAGATAGAGAGGAGAGAAAGGCCGTAGTGGAGGGCTCCGGAAATTTAGACCACCTGGGGTTCTTTAACGTGCACTAACAACGCACAGTACACGGGCCTCTGGCATTTTCGCCTCCATCGAAAATGCGACCGCCGCGGCCGGGATCGAACCCGCGTATTTTGGGTGGCAGCCGAGTACCGTAACCACTACACCACCGCGGCGTCAACGCGCGCCTTTCGGTCTCTCTGTCTCTCTCTCTCTCTCACAAGACAGCAGATGGAAGATTGAGCAGATGGCGCCCTCGGCACGCGCCGAGGGCGCGCCTCCCACACGCGCCCTCCTAGTAGCGCGTTCCTAGTAGGTAAAGCGCTACTACAACGGACGGACAGACCCAAATCTTAAGGAGCTTCGCCCCTAATAAATACCCAATAAAGTGGACAGGCGGGGAGGGTGACGACCACATTCGTAGCTCAGCAGTAGAGCATCGGACACGTTATCCGAAGGTCGTGGGTTCGGCTTCCACTGAAGGTAGGTTCGTCTTTTAGTCCACTTTAATTCCTTTACACTTACAGCAATGGCTTCAATGTTTGTTGGTTGATTAAATTGTTTCTAACAAATAAAAGAGCCCTTGACCCCTTCCATGTTGTTATATATATATATATATATATATATATATATATATATATACCATCAGAAAGTCACAGTGACAAACAGGATTTATTCTGACGTTTCGGCTGGAGGCCAGCCTTTTTCAAAGATCAGTTTTGAAAAAGGCTGGCCACCAGCCGAAACATCAGAATAACTCGTATGCTTGTCACTGTGACTTTCTGATAGTATATTTATCCCGATAGCCAGGAGGAACTTTTCTCATACATATATATATATATATATATATATATATATATATATATATATATATATATATATATATATATTGACGCATGTGCAGTTAAATAGAAGACGATGACGGTAAGAACACTAAGGGAATTTATGTAGTTGGACAGCTAGACGACTTAGAAGATGACGACGTGCATTGTTCTTGGGTTGAACAAGCTCTTGTGCTGTCCTGTTAAAATTGGTGTTTTCTTCTATTCGCGTTGTACCGCGACACTGGTGAAGGTGCTGAGTACGGCAAAGCTGCCTGATGCTCCAGACTTCTGGTAGCCGTTCTTCAAGCACTGCCCTACTGTCGCCCGTTACCACCCCCGTAGATCGTTCTAGCCTTCGCCAGCTAGGCCTTGCTCCGGAACTCTCCCCTCAGCTCCCCTCAGCAGGAGTCCTCTTACAGGCGCCACCCTCCTCTACCCATGGCCTGTGCCAGCACGCCACCGAGTCAGGAAGAGAGCCGTTCTGACCTGCAACAAGTAACGTCCCTTCAGCCGCTGGTGCCTGATCGCTTTCACGGTGGCACCTTTGAAGACGTTGAATACTGGCTTCACCAGCGCGTTGCCAGGATTAACCAGTGGAACGCTTAGGACAACCTCTCCCCCGTATACTTTGCCCTTGGCGATAGTGCACGCACGTGGTATGAAAACCGCGAAGCTGCGACTTCCGACAGCAGATCACGGACACGTTCGCTGTTGACGACAGACGAAAACGACCGCAGCAGCTAATTGAGCTGCGGGTTCAAAAACCCCAACGAAAGTCTCGCCGTGTTCGCCGAAGACATGGCTCGTCTCCTTCGTAGAGCTGGCTCGAGCATTGGGGATGACAAAAAGTTGCGCTACTTCATGCGTGGAGTGAAGGGCCTCTCCGAGCCATGAAGGGCCTCTCCGAATATTGCCATGAAGGGCCTCTCCGAGCGACTCGCCACAGTTCACGGGATGAACCATGCTGTCTACGCGGACTATATCACCGTGTGGGGCACGGGAGGGTGCGATGCCGAGACAGAGCAGGCAATTCAACAGGCACTCAATGTCACGGAGAGAGCTTTCTAGTCGGTTCGGGATTGAGCCTGTCGCCTGCCAAGCCCCAGTTGATACTGTACCGACCCACCCGACTAGGCATGAGGAACCTCACTCCTTTAGAGCAGATTCCAATATCTCTATACACACGGGACGGGCAGGGAATCCCCAGGGTAGATGGCATTAGGGTGCTCGGACTGTTGCTGGAATCGAAGGGTGGCAACTCGCAGATTACAGCTCGCATCACTTCCAAGACAGAGAACATGCTTAGGCTCGTACTCAGGGTTTTGAACCGCAGGCGTGGGCTGAGCGAGAGAAATCTCCTTCGGCTCTACCATGCGTTTCTCATGAGCCACATTAAAAAAAATTGGCAGATCCCACGTGCAGTGGGAATCAAGGAAATGCGAAGCACGCATAAGGAACGTAAAATGGATTTGCACTACTGTCTCGCTATACCGAGTTTGGTAGATATGAAGTTAACGAAACGGCCACAAGAGCACCAAGACTGTGGCATGTAAACCATGCCGTTTGTACACGCATGTCATGATTCTAAGTTTATGACCTGTCATTTACGTTCGTCATGCAGTCGTGTTGTGCCATAGCAATATTAGTATACATCCCTTTAAGGAAACGAGTGGCATGTAGATCATGCGCTAATGACGTGCATGTCCCGATTTTCATGTAATGACCTGTCATTTAAGTTCGTCAGGCAGTCATGTTGTGCCATACCAATTTTCGCATACATCCCATTAGCGAAACGGCCAGGAGAGCACTAAGACCGTGGCATGTAAATCATGCCGCACATGACATGCATGTCATGATTTTCATGTTATGACCTGTAATTTACGTTCATGATGCAGTAATCTTGTGGCATGCCAATTTTCGTATACATCCCGTTAACGAAACGCGTGGCATGTAAATCATGTCGCCCATGACATGCATATTATGATTTTCATGTTGTGACCTGTCAGTCATTTTCGCATTCAGTCATGTCGTGGCATACCAATTTTTGTATACATCCCATTAACGAAACGGCCAGGAGAGCATCAAGACCGTCGCATGTAAACCATGTCACTCATGACATGCATGTCATGATTTTCGTGTTATGACCTGTCATTTATGTTTGTGATGCAGTCATGTTGTGGCATGCCAATTTGCGTATACGTCCCATTAACGAAATGCGTGGCATGCTAATCATGTCATTCATGACATGCATGTCATGATTTTCATGTTATGACCTGTCATTTACGTTAGCCACGCAGTCATATTGTGGCATACCAATTTTTGTATACATCCCATTAACGAGACGACCAGGAGAGCACCAAGACTGTGACACGTAAATCATGCCGCTCATGACACGCATGTCATGATTTTCATGTTATGACCTGCCATTTATGTTCGTCAGGCAGTCATGTTGTGCCATACCAATTTTCGCACACATCCCATTAGCGAACCGGCCAGGAGAGCGCAAAATCGTAGGCGGATAGATAGATAGATAGATAGATAGATAGATAGATAGATAGATAGATAGATAGATAGATAGATAGATAGATAGATACGCTCAAACTCGCCGAAGTTCGCTAAGAAATGCTTCGCATTTAATACGTCGCTTCGGCGCTCCACTGGACCAAAAGAGAAGAGGGAAAAATCGACGCATTAATGTGCACGAGTTTAAAGCGAGTTCTAGGCTTGCCTATCAGCACCAGCACCACAAAGATTACACAACTGGGCATGCATAACTCCTTCTCGGAAGTGATCGAGGCACATAAAATGGCTCAGGTAGTGTGCCTATCGTCCTCGTGAGCCTGTAGACGTATCCTGGAGTCCATTGGCTGCGGTCTCACGGAGATTCGCGAACGTAAAGTCACTCTACCGTCTTCTATTAGAGGTACATTTGCCGTTGATCCACTTCCCATGAATGTCCACACGCAGTACAATGTAGGACGCCGCATAGCTCTGGCCCGTTCCTTACTGAAGTCACTTGCCGACAGCCCGGACCTCGCTACGTTTGTCGATACAACACAGTACGGGCATTCTGATAGCTTTGTAGTGGTCTCAGTCGACCATAGTGGCAAGCTCCTATGTGTTGCGTTGGTTAAAAAAAAAATTACAGCATATCCACGGAGTGAATGATGATGAGTGGGCGAAGCTCGGGAGGTTCATCGTAGATTGTGCCGAGTTCCGGATTAATTTAGTTAACGCGCACGCTACGAATCCTGATGGTTCAACTATGGACAAGTGAAATCTCCCACAGGCACTTCATTGCAAGTCAAGATCCAGTGCATATATATATATATATATATATATATATATATATATATATATATATATATATATATATATATATATATATATATATATATGCATGCGTTGCCGGTGAACGCTTCTCCAACGCGAGCAGTCGGTATTTCTCAATCAAGAAACTCGCTAGTAGGCGCTGCCTGCGCCAACGTTGTCCCCTCGCCTGGAGCGTGGGACGCCGTACTCCGCGACTCAAGCCTGGCGAAACAACTACTAGCCATCAGACGCGCAGAGGAGGTGGCGGCGAGGCACCGCCTGACCGCTATACCTCCGTGATTTTTTTTACTGAATAAAGTTGTTCTCTCTCTCTCTCGGGTGAGGGCGCGTTCTCATTCTTTGCGAGCTGGTACAGCGTTCCTCTAAGAAAGAGCGTTTCCATAGCCAATGCGCGCCTTTCGCTCTCTCTCTCTCACAAGACAGCAGAGGCACGCGCCGGGAGAGAGAGAGGCACGCGCCGAGGCGAACGCCGAGGGCGAGCGCGTGCCGGGAGGCACGCGGGTTACGCCTGACGACTGACGCCTGACGCGTGACAAGGTTAGACTAAGAGGAGCTTCGCCCCTAAAAGGTTCCGGCAACGGTTGCTGAGCAAATCGCCATTTGTGTAGCAATGAAGGACCCATCGCGTCCAAATGTATTCACGGACTCGCGGTCCGCTGCCAGAGCTTTCGTCTCGGGCTCGATCTCGAGGGAGGCAGCAGCTATCCCCGGCAGCGAGAGGACTGCCGAGTTTCACACCATAACATGGTTCCCGGCCCAGATGGGGGCCAACGTACACCCCGATGTTCCCAACGCCAATGAGTTTGCCCGTGGTCGTGCGCGAGGTTTCACTCACCGCGGCGGTCCGGGCGATTTTGTGGGCGTGAACGCCGGAAGGTACAGGGACCCGCTCCTCACTTTTCACAAGATCTTGACTCATTATCATCTCTCTCAGAGGGTCTTTTCACTTCCTCACCCTAAACTCACTCGACCGCAGTCGTCGGCCTCAGGACGCTCCAAACGCGGTCTTTCCCTTCGAGAGGCAGGTTTAGTAACTTCTCGCCCAACATTGAACCGCATTGTCCGAACTGCGGAGAGGCTTACTGCTCACTAGCTCACATGCTCTGGCAATTTCCTGCGTCACGTGACACAGAGTTGAGCAAAGAAGAGGACTGGGAGGAAGCCCTGAGAAGCGGCGACGTTCCGATTCAACTTCGGGATGTCCGAGAGCCTGTGAGAGGGCGGAGGGCCACGGTCTTCCCGTCGCTGCGTGGGAGCGGCCCGGAACTGCTACAGGATCCCCCTAGAAGGGGACGTCCAACCGCAGTTTCTCGAGACCTAAATGAAGCTCTGTGCCTGTCTGCCTGATGTATTCTTCTGTTCGCGTAACACGGAAGGAGCTTCTCGGAGAGCCCCACTCGGCGGCGAGGGGACAAGAGTAGCACGAGAGAGCCCGTCGCCAAGTATGCGCCCTGGTGGCGGCGATTGTAAACGCGCTTATGGTGTTCCTGGGATGCCAAGAGACGAGTACGGGCCAGTTGACGTGCATGGTCAGCACGGGCGATGGCGTCGCGGGCATATTTGCTGCGGAAATAACGCACAAAGGGAAGCGAAGCGCGTAATTGTAAAACAAGGTCGCGGCCGAACAACAGGTAAAAGGGAGAGCATGCAGCAGTGTCGTGTCGGGACGAGTTGTAAGCGAATCTGACGTACGTAGCGCGGTGTCCCAGTCGCAGTGGTCGGGTGAGACGTACTTTGACAGCATGTCGGTGATGGTCCGATTTAGTCGCTCAGTAAGGCCGTTGGTCTGCAGAAGCACTGCACCTAGACTTCTACTTGAAGCACTTGCACTGCACCAACACTGGCCTGCAGAAGAACTGCACCTAGACTTGTACTTGAAGCATCCGTGCGGAGCGCGAAAGGCTGAGCGAGGTCTGGAGCTTGAAGAATGGGGCTTGCAGCGAGCTTGTCTTTTAGCTCGGCGAATGCTTTTAGATGCGGAGCATCTCTTGCTCGCGGGTATGTCACGCGTCCGGCGTCCGCACTCACACTACGCATGCGCGACTCCCCTCTCCCTTCCCTCTCACCAACAGCTGCTGCAATAAATAAGGCGGGTAGAGAGCGCGCGCGCCCGGCGTCCGTCCGCACTCACACTACGCATGCGCGACTCCCCTCTCCCTTCTCTCTCTCCAAGAGCTGCTGCAATAAATAAAGCGGGTAGAGAGCACACGCGCGCTTCGCTTCAGTAGTATCTCGTCCTTCTCCGATGAAAGAAGTTGGTGGTGTTGTGTGATGGAATCAACAGTTCCGTCAGCGAGTGGGTTGACGCATGTACGCATCAGCATCAACCCACACTCTGACAACGGTCACGCGATGCGTGGTAACGATCCATGTTAACAACGTAATAACAAGCAAGGTTCACCGCAAAGGTGACATCGAAAACACTGCAACCCTGTAAACATCGCCGTTAAATGCACTGTTGAAACTCCCAGCGATGCTCCACACCACCCCATGGTCCCTTTCGGGGAGATGGTCTAATTTTTTTTCTTGCGTCGGTCTCCACGATACGATAGTCAGGGGCCTAGTGATCTCCGAGTAGTTGGAATGAACTTCCTGTAATATACCGTTGGGCGCTTAGCGGCTAGGATCTTGTCCAGCGTTTTAACACTGGTTCTACCTTCGCCTTTCCAATGCGATGTCCGAGGAATGTAACAGTGCGTTCTGCGATCTCACAGTTGCTTGGTTTGTTTGTGAGCTTTGCAGTGTGGATTCTCTCGAAGACAAGTCGTAAGGCTTCCATGTGTTCTTTTCATGTGGCAGTAGCTGATGACCAAATGATCAAAGTAATGATGTACGTTCGGTAAATCGCCTAGAACTCTTCTCACAAGGCATGCAAATATTGCTAGGGCCACCTTAATCCCAAAGGGCATGTATTTTAAATGGCACAGCCCTGACACGCTTAAAAATGCCGTCTTTTCACGACTATCTGAAGCCATTGGAACTTGCCAATAGCCCTTCGTAAAATCGACCTTCGAGAATAATTTGTCTTCCGCAAGGGCTTGAGCAACATCAATTCTCGCGATCGGCTCACTTTCGAAAACCAAGGTCTTGTTGACCTCTCGAAAATCAATTCACAATCGTTGTCGGGCAATAGGTGCATGGCTTGACGGCAATAGGTGCATGGTATGGCGACTTGGATGCCTGGATTACGCCCAGTCGAAGCATGTCCTGTACCTGATTTTCCACGTTCTCCCGCAGAGCAAGGGGATTCGGGAACTGTGGCACGTGAACTGCTTTCTCGGTGGCTAATTGAAGAGGGCATTCTACAAGTGGCGTTTGGACTGGCAGATCTGAAAATATGTCTGCAAACTTTCTGCACAAGTGCCGAACTTGTTCAAGTTGTTCTGTGTGTAACTTAGGGGATATCTTAACGTCTGACGCCGTCTGCGTCTGGCGTTGACTCACAGATGGGATGTGATCCTCAGGATTGGCATCCTCATTGTCCCCCACTTCTTTAACTTCTGTACTTGCAGTAGTGACTGCAGCTGCGTGATGAGTACGCGTTATTTCTCGTTCCTCATACTTTTTCAGCATATTATTGTGAAAGACTTTTGTGCTCTGCCCTAAGTCAATTTCATAATCAACATATTGCTACAGAGCCGGTCAAGGTATGAGCCGGGGACAGAGGAGAAGGAAGACGACCTTAGCTGGTGTGCAGCGGGTCGACGCCATCATCGCTTGATCATCGCCAACCTTGCGCGGTAAATGATGATGATGAAATTCATTTATTAAGGAAGGGAGGACCGAAGGTCACTGGTGGGGAGAGAGGGTAGTGGGGAGGGGGTAGGCAAACACTAAATCATGCGCGCTAGGCCGCTAGAAACTCCAAAGTGGGCCAGTGTAACGAGACGATCAGGGTGTTCAAGTATATCCTTTTGTAGAGCATTCAGATCTGTGTGTAAAAATATATCGCTGTTTTTTCGATGAGGGCGAAAAGCAGGGCAGTGGAGATGCGCGGTAAATAAACATCGTCCGCTGTTCAATCGTAACGGTTTTGTGGTGGAGGTGCGGGGTACGACAACTACGAAGACCGAGCTGCTTGGGCCAATCTTGCGACGAAGCCGACACCTCGCTCGAGTGCCCCCACTGGAGATCCCAATGTCTCACACCGGGAACGAACAGCCGTCTCTGCCCTCTCCGGTGAGGTCAGCCGGCGTCCGCATGCACCTTATGGAGCCACGTACTTTCTCAGGAATGTTAGGCGAGGACGTTGACGAATGGCTCACTCACTACAAGCGTGTGAGCAGATGCAACGGCTGGAACTCCGAAGCTCAGCTAGAGGACGTTGTTCTCTTTCTAACGGACACAGCACTTGCGTGGTACGAGAACCACGAGGATACGCTAACCACATGGGACCACTTCGTTTCTGGCGTCACGGAGTGCTTTGGAGATTCAACAGCGAAACGGAAGCGGGCGGAGCAGACATTGTTTCAGCGTGCGCAAGTCCCAGGTGAGACGTGCACGACCTACATAGAGGCAGTCCTGGGGCTTTGTAAGTCCGTTGATCCTCGAATGTCCGAAGAGGACGAAGTTGGACACCTTCTCAAAGGCATTTCCGAGGACGTGTACAACTACCTGATTGGGAAGGAAAGCCTCGGTAGCTCATCTCACCAAGCATTGCCGCGCGTTCGAGACCTTGAAGCCGCGCCGTATTACGCCAAAGTTCGGGAGGTTGGCGAACGTCGCAACCGTTGGAAGCATTGACGACAGCCACAGCATCAAGCAAGACCTCGCAGCAGCCATAAGGAAGATTGTTCGCGAAGAACTGGAACGGCACGTCAAGGCGACGGATGTTGAACAGCTTTGTCGTGCTCCTGCTTCCAACCACTTTCGTGAACCTGCGTCTGTCGTATCTGCATTGTCTGCCATGCCAGGCGCAGTAGACTATCAAGCCGACGTTCCTTCCCAGATGGAACCGACGTGCCGACGTTCCTTCCCCGACGAAACGGCGCATAACCAACGCCTTCGTGCGGCTGCCACCACTCACCGTCATTCGGGAGGGTGCGTTTACTATGCCCAGAATCCCAGGGGTGACCATGCAGCTTACGACGTCGGTCGCGCGTCGCCTGTGTGCTACAACTGCGGCACCGTGGGACACATATCTCGGTTTTGTCACCGGCGTCGACAGGCGAGACCGATTCCACAAGTCACTACTTGGCATTAATTTGACCGTGACAACTACAACCACTGGCTAAGGGATTCTGCTGCCACAAGTGCCACAGGAGGCCCACCGCCACATATGACCAATACGTTCCGTCATTACAAGAGGAGGAGTGAATCGCCAGCTTCAGAGCGCAGCCTGACACCGCCAACCAGTCGCCAACGCCGTTCACCATCACCACGGCGACGCTCTACGTCACCGCCGCCTTCTGGAAACTAGCCGGCGCGACCGACGAAGGTAACGTCGCCGAACAGTCTACGCCTGTGCCTAATATTCCTCCACCTCTGATAATGGTAAAGAACAAAGTGCGTGTGTTAATTGACAGTGTTCCTGCAACTGCGTTGATAAACACTGGGGCTACCGTTTCTGTAATGAGTACGACTTTTAAAGCGAAACTGGGCCGGAAGGTAATGTTCCCGTGGAATGATGGTGTGATATTTCGTGATGACAGTGGTGACTGCATTGTTCCCCTCGGCTTCTGCTTTGCCAATGTCTTCTTCGGTGGGGAATATTTTAAAACAGAATTTTTGATCCTGCCGCGCTGCACCATGACGTCATCCTAGGGATTGACTTCCTTCAGGGTTGTGGTGCTTCGGTCAACTGTGGTACAGGTGAAATTACCCTCAACAGCGCACTCCTCGCAAAACTCCCAGATGCACATTTGAGGGACGAGAACTTCTTTGTTGTTTCAGACGACTTGCTACTAGCGCCTTGGTCGCTGTCACGTGTGCGTGTCAAAACCACTGCTGCCGACCTGTCATCATTTGACGCACAAGTTCAACCACTCGCTTCAAACTGTGCTAAGAAAGACGTACTTGTGCCACGATCTGTCGTGACAGTAGTGAATGGCGCCGCGAATTTGTGGGCATTCAACTGTTCATCCGCTCCTGCTGTACTCCCGCGTGGTATGAAACTTGCAGAATTTGACGAAATCAGTTACAGTGCCATGATGGCCTTAAATGAGGAGGCACAGCCTGCCACAATTAGCCCCTGCCGAAACACTTCTGAACAGCAGGTTCTACAAATGATAAGCAAGTCGCTGCCCTCAAATGAGCGCCAAGTTCTCGCTCAAGTTCTCATGGCGCATCTTTCTGCTTTCGATTTTTACACAAGATGGCAAACAGGCGTCAATACCGCGCTGTCCTGCTTCCCACAGAATTGAGACTGGTTGTGCACGTCCCATTTGACAAAAGCCTTACCGCGTCTCCTCGGCAGAAAGAACACTTATCGCCCAACAAGTAACAGACATGCTAGAGAAAGGTGTCGTTCAAGAATCTTCTAGTCCACGGGCAGCACCAGTCGTCCTAGTTAGAAGGATGGATCTTGGCGGTTCTGCGTCGATTACAGAAAACTGAACGCAACCACCAAAAAAGATGTGTACCCACTTCCTAGAATTGACGACGTCATTGACTGCCTGCATTCGGCGGCATATTTTTCATCGCTGGACCTGCGGTCGGGTTATTGGCAGATACCCATTCACCCAGCCGATAAGGAGAAAACAGCCTTTGTAAGACCAGACGGTCTTTATGAATTTAACGTTATGCCGTTCGGTCTTTGCAACGCACCAGCAACATTCGAACGATTTATGGACACGATTCTACGAGGACGTAAATGGGAAATTTGTTTGTGCTATCTCGATTATGTGATTTTTGGCAGCACTCTGAATGAGCACAACAGACGTCTGAGTATTTTCCTTGATTGCGTCGAGAAGGCCGGTTTGGTACTAAATTCCAAAAAATGTCGCTTTGGCGAGACCGAAACGTTGGTACTTGGACATCTGGTCGATAAGAACAGTGTGAGGCCTGACCCACGCAAGATCGAGGCAGTTAGCTCTTTTCCGACCCATCACGTCGACGCGCTTCGTGCTTTGCTCATCTCTTACCAGGACATTTTTTATCTTAATGATGGACCACTGGCTCAAACAGCTGTTGTCAAGCATCGAGTACACACCGGCGATGCTCAGCCCATCCACCGACGGCCCTATCGCTTCTCGTCTGCTGAGCGCCAAGTCATAAAGGAGGAAGTTGACAAGATGCTTGCCCGTGACATCATCGAACATTCTTCATGCCCTTGGGCATCTCCTGTCGTGATGGTCAAAAAGAAGTACAACAGCTGGCGATTCTGTGTTGACTACAGGAATCTTAACCGCGTAACCAAGAAGGACGTGTACCCTTTGCCACGGATAGATGACGCCCTTGACTGTCTCAGTGATGCCAAATATTTTTCTTCAATCGACCTTTGTTCCGGGTACTGGCAGATTGCAGTTGACGAAATGGATCGTGAAAAGACAGCGTTCATCACGCCTGATGGACTCTACCAGTTTAAAGTCATGCCATTCGGACTATGCAATGCTCCCGTTACATTCGAACGAATGATGGACGCCCTTCTTCACGGCTTAAAATGGTCAATCTGCTTGTGCTACCTCGATGACGTGATCGTCTTTTCACAGACGTTTGCCACACACCTCGAGCGTCTCTCAACAGTTCTTTCAGTGTTCCGGAAGGCAGGGCTTCTGCTCAATTCGAAGAAATGTCCCTTCGGCCACAGCCAGCTTACTGTGCTCGGACACCTTGTCGATTCGTCGGGTGTTCGGCGCGATCCGGAAAAAGTTCGAGCAGTCAAGGACTTCCCTGTGCCCACCTGCACAAACGATGTTCGAAGCTTCGTGGGCCTTTGCTCTTACTTTCGCAGATTCGTGCGCAATTTCGCTCACATAGCGCGCCCTCTCACGGAACTTCTGAAGAAATACGTCACCTTTGTCTGGGGTCCCGAACAATCTAGCGCATTCGCTGAGCTCACGATGTGTCTCACTTATCCACCAGTTCTTGGCCACTTTGACATGCCGGCTCCAACAGAGGTACGCACCGAAGCAAGCGGCCACAGCATCGGTGCAGTTCTGGCGTAACGACAACATGGATGCGACCGTGTCATAGCGTACGCTAGCCGCCTTCTGTTCCCGGCTGAACGCAATTATTCCATCACAGAACACGAATGCCTGGCCCTCGTTTGGGCAGTGAGTAAACTTCGCCCTTACCTTTATGGACGGCCTTTCACGGTATTCACCGATCATCACGCCTTATGCTGGCTTTCGTCCTTAAAAGATCCAGCTGGACGGCTCGGTCGGTGGGCTCTACGGCTGCAGGAATACTCGTACACAGTAGCGTATAAGACGGGTCGACTTCATGGAGATGCTGATTGCTTTTCACGCCATCCGGTAGACCCCCCAGACATCCCTGAGACCGGCGAGTCAACTTGTGTGCTAGCTCTTACCACGTTTAGCAACATCGCCGATGAGCAAAGCCGTGACCCTTACCTCAAGGACGTCACTACCAAACTCACAGGCCCGACCACTCCAACCCGTTTGCGTATGTTTGCACTATAAGATGGCGTCTTATACCGTTATAACATGCAGCCTGACGGCCCTGAACTGCTTGCTACTGGTCATCCCTGGACAAATGCGTCAGGCTCTCCTCGCTCAGATGCACGATGTTCCTACCGCGGGTATTCTGGCTTCTGGCCCAGTATTTACCGTTCCGTTTGCCGTTACGTCGCCTCGTGTAGATCTTGTCAGCTCCGCAAAAAACCAACCGCCCGTCCTGCTGGCCGCCTCCAGCCCATTGACATACCACCGGAACCATTTTTCAGGGTTATACTTGACCTCCTTGTCCCATTCCCTTTATCGCTCAATGGTAACAAATGGATAGCGGTTGCGACGGATTATACCACCCGGTACGCGATCACACGGACTCTCCCTACCAATTGCGCAATTGACGCCGCAGACTTCCTTCTAGAAGATGTACTTGAGCACGGCGCACCTCGACAACTGCTCACCAACCACGGCCGCTCCTTTCTATCACAGGTTCTGCAAGGCATCTTGCACTCCTGCGCTACGAAACACAAGTTCACAATGGCATATCATCCTCAGACAAATGGACTCACAGAGCGGCTCAATAGAACTATAACAGAAATGCTCGCTTTCTTCTCCGTAACAATATCTTTGTTTTCTTTTGTGTGTGTGTTTTGTTGGGCTGCTTCGCGTGATGTGGCAAGAATTTCCATAAGAAGGTCTAGTGAAGTGCAAATAAACCTAGCTGTAAGTCGGCGCTCGTCTGTGCGATTCACGTGTCTCCTGTCTTCGTCTTGGTCGCGTTGCAATTTTATGAAGATACGCCAGTACAGTCGCCGTTGTCCCCAGGAAAACTGCTAACCAACTGAACAAGCTGATAAACGCGCTTCTTTGGAAACCCCTCCCGTAAAAAGGAACTTGTCGCAACTCCCCGAGTGTAACGGAGGCCTCGGCCTCCCGCACGTTTCCTCAAAATGGCTAGCCTTGAAAACGGCCCGGCACCTCCGCCAAGCAACCGACTGCATCGGGTCTCCTGCTATACTGGTGCAGTACCAGCACCGCATCTGGGACTGAAGGCGGAATCCCCCCTCTCCCTTTTACAAGGCGGTATGCAACACCAAGAGAATGCTCGACAAGGAAGCTCCTTCCTGCGATATCGATAAAGACCCGCCGGCACGCACACTGGAAGTGTCGACACTCAACCAGCTATCAGCGGAGGAAAAACGGACAATTGACGACCTGAAGCTCGGAAAAATGAGGCAGAGAAGGAGCCACTCGCGGGAGGTTCACGACTTCGAGTGGAAGAGGAAGTGAAGGGTTCTGCCAACGAAGCAACGCCGGCACCACCTAGGCATCGTTCCGAATGCCCGCTGCCCGAATTGCAGCTCAGAAGAATCGTTACCGCACGTGCTCTTCGAGTGCGGCGCGGCAAAACCTGTTTGGCGCCTTGTGGCAAGGAACTTCGGCATTCGCGCACCGCCGGCACACAGCCGCAACAAAAGCGCGTTCGCCAAATTGGTAGTCACTTGCACTCTGTTCGTTATTTGGAGAGGGAGATGCCTTGCTGCGGCAAGGAACGCCCCGGTAAGGGCAACGCATCCAGCCGTCAAAAAGATCAGGCGCTCCTGTGGAGCCACCTGTCAAAGGAGCTCGAAGTAGGTGGGGAGGAAAAGTTCCTCCGCCGCTGGCACACCAGCTTTTTCTTTATTCGGTATTGCCAGTTAGCCTACCCCATTACCCCGTAATAACGCTTCGCTTCCTGGTATCCTCCCCCTCCCCCCCCCCCATTTTTTCCCCCCGATATGTAGTGTAGGAGATGTTAACACAACCTTTTCTTTCATGATTGTATATTTGGTCGTATGTACCACACGTCACGGGGTAGAATTGTGTAACGCCATGAATTGGACTTTGTATGTATTATCTTCACATGGTGCTTGTTCTGATCTTGTGTTCTGTATATTATACCAAGTGTGTTACGATTTATTCAGGTTGGATGATGTATATATAAGATTGTCTGTTACAGTGCAAACCAGTGATTTGTCATGAGTTGAATAAACTTCCCTTTGACCGAAATTTCTGCGTTCAAGTATCCCAAGAAAGACCATCATCTTTAAAAAACCTTGCCGTCCCATTATAGGCGAACATGTACGACGATTGGCGGCAATTCGACTTCGCTCGCTCGCTTCACGCGCGTACTGTCGACTACGGCAACTGAACGGCGAGAGCAAACGATCGACGGGCGAGCGGCCATATTGCATGTTTTTGTACGTAACGTCATTACAACTTGCCATACTGCTGAGTGAGGTCACGAAAATTTGTACTGTAGCCTGACGCTGTTGACAGTGTCAGTAGATGCGACACGCAAAAATTGACATTGTAACAAATCAAAATATCGGAATTTCCGGAACACTTGTTCAGAGCTGTCTCTGCATACAGGAGATTTGTATGGTGGAGTAAACTCAGCTTCGAAAATTGGTGTCAGTACTCCTTTAATAAAAGCGCGAAAGGTCTTTCCGTGCGATTACCTTGGCGAAGTAGAGGAAGAAGAGCTGGTTCTGAGAGAAGCGCACCCGCGGCAGAGAGCTCAACTCGGACTCGCCTTCGTAGCGCGCCATGAACGTGCGGTACGCCTGCGATTGATCAAGTCAAGCTCCACATATCTTCCAGGCTTTTAAGCAAACAAGCGAAAAGCTTGTCTCTAGTTTTGATGACGCACTTTCGGAAGAACTGCGGCACCCAGTGCGCGCGCACGTTCGAGTGAAACTTTCCCCTTACTACATTTTCCAAGACCTTTGTTTGTTTCAATTATTTTTGATTGTCATAATTAAGCGGCGCCCCAATCCTCGCGAAGCTCTGTGCTCAGACACACGGTTTTTGTGCGGCATAGTCTTCACGGCAGTCACAGGGCGCCACCAAGTACGCGTGCCGCACGTACTTAGCGTCTCGATACAGCAAGCTGCGGATACGGCCGAAGAAAAAATACAAGAGAAAATGCACAATTTGACGAGTCGTGAGTTCTTTTTTTTTTCGTGCTCTCGCCACCCGTGGCTTTGGACGTGGTTTGTCAAACACTCGCAACAATTTCAAATCGCAGCATTGCTAACAAAGCCGGGTGAGACACTCGCGATATTTGGTTGCACGCACATCGCGACCGACCATCGTCGACTTCCGTCTTTGCTATACGTGGTCCTTGAAGCGCGCGCACGTACTCGCGCCCGTTGCCCCGACGTGACTCTTGTCGCACGCGCTGGTTGGCAATAAGCCGGTACGAGCTCAGACGTACTTTCCAAAAACGTGGCCATCTCTTTAAAGCCACAAGAAGCGCTACATATCGAAATGATCGCGTATTCTAAGCGCAAAGAGTGCACTCAGCGTCAACACTCTCATGACGCCGGCATCTGTCCTTCGGCTGATGCTCCAAGTGTAATTGTACCGAACTAGAGGCCAAATATGCCCAAGCCAAAGTGAGCAGAGCTACACCTAAAACTAGAGTTCTTCCGTCTGCACAACACCACAATACGAATGAGTACCGACCTTGAAAGCTGCTGGCAGAGCGGTCGAACCGATCACGAGCTCCCGGCTGAGCATCTGAGACAGCGCCAAGCTGGTGGCACGCACCTGCATCGCGATTCATCCATACCTGTTACGCTAAAACACAATAGTCGAATTGTGCAAATAACGATATTAAAGACCTTTTAACAATGTCGAACCTTACTAGACATTCTTTAAGCATTGTCCAGATACAAAAGTGACGGAGGAACACTTGAAACGTAATGAAAGTTACACTTCCCCACCGATGGTCAAACCACGGGAGAAGAGAAGAAAGAAGACGGACCCCAGAAGAAGAAACACAAGAACTCGGAATGCAATATTTATTTAATCAGTAAATTTACTAATCTACTGACATGAATCCGCAGCTGCGGCTGGCTGATAGTACACTCTTCCCCCTTTTTTTCTTTCTTCGCCCAACTTTTCATTTTTGAATTCCCGTTATAGTTAGTTGTGCGGGAGGATCGAGCCTTTCCTTTTTCAAATACGTTATACTGTCTCATTTATTCATTTTGTTATAGACGTGACTCTGAAGCAGACGCTTACAGACAGACAGACAGACAGACAGACAGACAGACAGACAGACAGACAGACAGACAGAGGAACTTTATTGTGTCCTGGGACGAAGGTTCCTAAGAAACCATCGCCCGCGGAGGGGCCGGGAACCAGAGATTCCCGATCGCTTCACAGGCTTCCTGGACCGCCCGGAGTTGATTCGCAAGGTTGGGACTTGCGATTCAGTGTAAGAATTCCGCCTCGTTGACATGATGCTCTCTTCTGGAAACGCGCAAGCGGGGCCACCGCCACATCAAATGAGAAAAAGTTGCTAGCTGATCGCACTCTGAACACTTTGGCGAAATGTCCGTATACACGGCCATAGTGGCCGACGACGGGAACGATCGAGTCTGGAGGAGTCGGAGGGCGATCTCCTGTCTTCGAGTTAGCTCTCTGTGCAGATCTGGAAAGGATTTCCTGCCTAGTCTATAGAGAATAGTTACCTCGTGAAAGGTAGTCAACGGGTCCCCGTCGGCACCATCGCCACTCCCCTCCCCCGCTCGTTTGCCCGGGGCGGAGAATAAGTCCTCGCGCCCGAGCGTGAGCCTTTTCGTTGGGGTTGGCGATGTCGTCGACGGAGGCGCCCATATGGGCGGGAAACCACGTCAACTCATGAGGGAATACTGTAGATTTAGTTAAAATACTACGAGCAGCCAAAGAGATTTGATTGGCGTCAAACGACCTGACGGCTGTCATGAAATCGGAAAAGATGGGGGATGGATCTTTAGTTGTTAGCGCCAGAGAGATGGCGACCTGTTCGGCGACTCCGATGGACCTGGTCCTTACCGAGGCGGCACTCACGGTGCGGCCGCTCATGTCTACCACAGCTGCCACGAAGCTATTCTGACCCGAGCGAGATGCGTCAACGAAAAGCGCGTTTTCTCTTCTGTGGAGCTGAGAGAGGAAGGCTTTAGCCCGCGCTCTCCTTCTACCCTGGTTATATACCGGATGCATATTTCGGGGAAGTGGATGAACCATGATCATCGACCTTACAGTGTCTGGAAGTGGAACTGCTCTCTCCTTAGTCAGGGGAGAGGTGATGCCTACTCTGGCTAAAATGGCTTTGCCCGCTCCAGTGCACGAAAGCCTGGAAATCTGGGCAATGCGCTGCGCCTCTATTAGTTCGTCGAGTGTATTGTGTACACCAAAAGCCTCGAGTCTTGTGGTACTCGTTCTAGAAGAGAGCCCTAAAACCTTTTTGACAGTCTGTCTAATAAGGACTGTTAGTTTGGCCTTTTCGGCAGCGCTCCAGGCGTGCATGGAGGCGACGTAATTGACATGACTTAAAAGAAATGCATGGTAGAGGCGGAGGAGGTCGTCTTCCTTGATGCCTCCTCTTCTGCGCGAGATCCTTTGAATAAGCCGAACGGTGGCAGCGGTGTGCAGCTTTAGCTTGTGTATCGTAGCTGCATTCCTGCCGTTCTCCGAGATAAGCATGCCTAACACGCGTAGGGTGCCTTTGCGGGGGATTTCTGCGCCGTTCTTAGTGAACAAGTGTATGTCGATCTCTGCGGTTGGTACCCACCCTTGGGGTCGTCGCCCCATGCGGATGGGTCGGTAGACCAGGAGCCCGGACTTGCTGTCAGATAGTACGAGTTTCATACGAGAAAGGCGTTTCTCTACCGTACGTACGGCTTCTTGGGCGTAGTCTCGGTGTCACCCACCGAGCCTCCCCGGGACCAAATGTTGACATCATCGGCACAGATGGCGGAGTCGATGTCGCTGTTTTTATCTAGCTCTCTAGTGAGAGCCGCCATACCAATGTTAAAGAGAAGGGGCGAAGTCACTGCCCCTCGCGGGGTGCCCGTGTTGCCTAGATGGAACTTGGCTGATTCCATGTCTCCTAACCTGATGGTAGTGGTTCTGTCTGACAGGAACTGCCTAACGAAGTCAAAGAAACGCCTACGAGACCAAGCTCAGAAATGGCTTCGAGTATGTGATCGTGAAGTATGGTATGGAACGCCTTTTTGAGATCCAGAGCCAAAATGACTCTGGCATCCCTGGTAGAGGCATCGATTGCCTGCGATTTGATGAGAAGCATTGCGTCTTGTGTTGATAATTGCGGGCGAAAGCCCAACATATTGGGTGGGAAGAGTTCGTTGCGCTCTATGTGCTTAGAGACCCTATCGCTTATGACATGTTCGAAAATTTTGCCGACACACGATGTGAGTGAAATTGGTATAAGATTTTCTGTCGTGCATTTCTTACAGGGTTTAGGTATCAGTATGACGGTGGCCTGTTTCCACTCTTGTGGATGCGAGCCCTCTTCCACTGTTTCTTGAATAAATCGGTCAGGAAAGTGACCAATTCGTCGTCGAGGTTCCTAAGCATACGGTTCGTGACACGGTCAGCGCCCGGAGCCGAGGCGCTATTGAGTTTGTGTAGCGCAGACCTTACTTCCCATTCCGCAATGGCTCCGTCCAGCTCATCGGAATCGCTTCCGGTGTAGCCGGGAGGCGGCGTGGACGAGGTGGTGTCCAGTGGGAGATGAATTCTGGCGAGATCTGTCATGATAGAATCCTTGCTACGAAGAGTGAGTGCTCGGTGAACAAGTATCTCTATTGCCGATCTCTGGGCGGCGCAAGTGCCGGTGGGTTTCAGGTGTTTGAGCAAGTTCCACTTGCCGCCCACCCTCATCTGCCCGTCGACTTTGTCGCACATTTCGACCCAGTGTTTCTGTTCTGACACTTTAGAGTACGAGGAAATTACTGCATTGATCATGACGATGCGTTTCCTTAGTGACGTGTTAAGTTTGTTCTTCAGCCACCGTTCTCTGAGAGCCTTTTTAGCTTCAAAAAGGTGCGCTAAGTGGCTGTCCATGGTTGGAAAGTCATCATCCGTCTCTATCTCCTTAGTGGAGGCAGAGGCAATGGAGAAGAGGGTTTCTATCCAGTCTTCAAAGTCGTTAGGAGGGCCTTTGTCCCTACTGTTGGATCTGAAGAGATCCCAATCAATGATGCTTTGAATTCTGGTGGTTTTTCATTGAGCATGCAGTGTCATTTCTATGATGAAATGATCAGATCCCAGATCTTCTCCCATGTTGCGCCATGAGGACCTGCCACCATAGGCGACTAGAGAGAGATCTGGGGTCGAGGGTTTCGTTACCGAGTTGCCTAAACGAATGGGGAAACTGCAGTCCGTTAGTAACAAGAGATTGAAGTCCTGTATTGCTTTGCATATGGAAGCCCCTTTGGGTGAGTCTCTAACGTAGCCCCATGTGGAGTGAGGCGCGTTAAAGTCGCCGGCTACTATGAGTGGTATGCCGGCGTCGGTAGCCATCCTCACTGCTTTACCGATAAGACCATAGAAGCGCTCGTTTCGTCGCCTTGGTGAAATGTATACGTTGAGGATGAGCAGTCCCCTGCGCATGTTCCTTCCCGGTAAGATTTCAATAGACATATTCAGCATGAGAGCGCTTATCTATATCTCCGTGGTCAATGGCTGTGAAGCCTCTTTTGACTAGAGTAACGACGCCTCTGCGACCGTTCTTTACGCGTTCAAAGGACTCGTAGCCACTACACGTGGTACCAGGCGTGATCGTTTCTTGTAATAAAATTACCCGTGGCTTTGATTCACACCATAGAATAATTGAGCTAACACCGCCTTTTTGTTCTTGAATCCGCAGCAGTTCCACTGCCAGACATGAAAGTTGATGTTGGATTGCGTAGCCATGATTAGTATTTGGTTTTAGGACAAGACTGAGCCTTCGGATCGCTTGGAGTGCACGGTATCTGCTTTTGCGCTAGCTCCGCCACGATTGTGGGGTCGGATATCAGCTGCGATAATTGTGTCGGAAACGGCGCAGGCTCCGGAACACCCATCTTACATTCAAGATCCCTTAAGCGACAATCAAGAAACCGATTCTGTACATGTGCCTTAACAATTACAATGTCTTTGGTGAGTTCTTGAAGCGTCGAAGAGATGTACTTCAAGGATTCTTTGATTTGGTTAAGGCTGTTCGTTACGTCTACCTCGGGAACGTCACCTACAGCTCGGCGCTTGCGACCGTTGGCGCCATTTTGGTCACCGTCGTGACTTGACAGTGAGACGGCGTTTTTGAGTGACGCTAGCTCCTTTTTGACCTGCGCTAACTCTGAGCTAAGTTTCGCGTTCTCGTTTCTGACTTTCTCAAGCTCCTCCGGCTCCTCAGCGGTGCCGGTGGCCCCGCTTACCTGCGTAGAGGGTCCAGCTTGTGTTCTATAAGGTTCCGGATTCTTGTCCTTGGAGGCCCACTTCGAGTTGACGGGAAGCACGGGACCACCTCCCATGGTGAAGGGCTGCAGCCAGGCGCCCGAAGACAGCCCAGTCATCTCCGCCCCGTGCGTCGGGAAATCTCGCAGGTCCATGTCGAAAGCACGTTCCATCTTCGCTCCTTTCGCCTCTGTCGAATGACAAAGGGGATCTGGTACTTCTGTTTGCAGGCTATGTCTCCGGTAGGGTGGCCCTTGCCGCAGAGTTTGCATCTAATTTGGCACGAATGGCCTTGTTTCGGGTCCTTAGCCACACAGTAGCGGCACACGTTGACCATTGGAGTAGGGCAGACGTCCGCACGATGACCAACACGGGTGCATTTGCTGCACACCTCCATCTGTTTCTTGTAAAGGTAGCACCGGACTATTGCCTGGCCGACTCTAATGTAGCTCGGGACATCTTCTCCGTCAAAGAGAACAACGACGGAGCCGGTGTCCTTGATACGCTTGACCCCACGAACCGAGGGGTTTCCTTGGTGTATGATGAGCCTTTCGAGCTCGGCATCGCCGATGTCACGCTCGACATTGCGGTCACTCCCTTGACATAGTTCCCTCCGGCAGCGGCGTACACCGCCAGTTCGTGCTCTGCCGTTGACGCGAATGTTCTTGAGAGCCAAGATCTTGCGAGCGTTGTCTTCTTTTTCGGTGCACATCACAAAGATGTTTTGCACGATGTTGGGACAGACCAAGTCGCTCGAGGCTTGCATGGCGGTAATTCCGGCCGCCGTGAAGATTGCTGCGGAGATGCCATAGCAGCTGGTTCTGCGCAAGTCCAGACCGTCTCGAGGTCTAACGATAATCTTCTGATGTGTAGAAGGTAGCTCTGGCATACGCGAAGCCGCGATCACTGTCTTCTTCAAGGCAACCGCCCGGCGTCTCCAACCTGGACCAACCTGGACGCAATCGTGGGAGCTTGGAGGAGCGTTGCGTATGCCTCGTTCCATTTCTTGCTTCTTCTTGGCCGATTTTGATTGAATAACATGCCATTCGGTTTCCTCCATTGCTTGAATTTCGTCGTCTTCGCCCATCTCGGCGCAGTTGGCGTCCGGCTTCGATAAAAGTGGCGCCGAAGCGCTCCCTGCCATGTCAAGCTTAGCCGTGCCGACGCCGTTCGGAGTGGCGGGCGTTCTTGCAGCTAGGGTTAACTAGGCTTCTGTAGCATAAAGGAAAAAGTGCCGAAAAGTCACCAAAACTCACTCAGAGACGAAAAACTGCACTTCCTCGTGATCGGGAGGACGAGACGCACACGATGACATCAAAATCCGGGCGAAATTTGGCACATAAGGGAACGCAGAGACGCAAGACGCCGGAGCGACGCGGAGGCATGTCCGCACAGCTCCGAGCTGCTTTGCCGAATCCAGGCAGACGCTTAGCAGCAGAAAGTTTATTGCGCGTCTCATTATATACTGGCACACAGGTGACGTCATTCGCACGTGGCTCACTTGCGCCTCGTCACACAGAGAGCGGCGTCTGATGCCGCGTCCTAACATTCCTCCCTTTTACAGCGAAAGCTCTTTATGGCTAGGAGAAACGAAAAGCCGCTCGTCCGTGGACCGCGCGCCGTCTCCATTGGCTGCGCCTTCCAGTGACGTCGTTCTCTGCGCCGTACCAAAGCGCGCGTGCCATTAGCTGGCCCGTGAGTGACGTCGTCCATCCCGTCGCAGCCGAGGCGCCGAGCCGACACGCCGAGCACGCGCGCATCAGCTTCGACTGAGAGCTTCCACATGGGTAAGCCACGGATGTTAGCTCGCGATGTGAAACGCTTGCAACGACGGCGCGCCGAAGAAGCAGCGTTGCGGGCAGAACAGCGTCGACGTGATGATTGCGGGAGCGCGTTCGCGGGGCGAACGCCCGCTTTCAGCGAGAGTTTCTCCAGCGGCACTTTGGCTTCGGCTGCGACGTCTGTGTCGGGTTGAACCCACTGCTAAACACCGGCGCCGCACATTTCAGGTTCGCTGGTTGACAATTTGTACGGAGTGCTTGGGCGGTGATTTTTTTTAAGTTAAAATATATTACATTGTCTCTAAACCGTAGAGTCAAAGCGAATGACTTGTCTACAAGTTCGAGTAGACCTTCTCAGCTGCGGTTCCTCGGGTGTGTGGAGAGGACTTGGGCTAGAGACGCCGGGCTCCACGTCGACAGGCGCTCGTACCGGAGGAAGCCGGAAGTGGTCATCAGGTTCTGAAGGCTTCTGTTGTCGATGCGCGCCTCAGTCGGTTGCGATGTCTGTGGTGCACGTCGCCATTGATCATCCGAACCATGTAGGAAACAGGACCCTTCACTTTTATAACTTCAGCCCTCTTCCATCGAGGTCCTGCAGCGAAGTTTCGGGCATAGACCGAACCCGCACTCTGAATCCTTTCACGACCAAGTCAGAGGCAGTGTGCTGACGGACTGGGTGCAGCTTGCTAACACGGAGCGTAATTTTCTGCCCATCATAATCTCCGCCGGGCTCTTTCCAGTCACTGAATGGGGGGTGGTATGTTGCTTGAATAAGAAGCGGGATATCTTGCACCAGGTTCATTTGAAAAAAAAATGAAGCATTACACTTCCACTTCCAAATCCCAGGCATGAAACATATGTGTCTGTGATACATATGTTTTCTCGACGTAGAATCGTAGTTCCGGCCCCTTTTTTGACTAAAACCACGGGAGAGGCCCACGGACTCTTCTGCGGCCGAATGATGTCGTCGCATAGCATTTCGTCAACTTGTTGCTTGATGGCCTCGCGTTCCTGCCCCAAAACTTGATATGGGCTCTGGCAGAGTGCACATTTGGCAAAAGGGCCAGAATCTGTCGAATTTTCGAGGAAGACGAGAAGCATTGGAGGAACTGGGCACTGAGCTGTTCCTTAGGCTTGCGAGTGTGAGTCACATTGAAAGCTGGTCGAAAAACTCTTATTGTCGAAAGTGGTGCGGTAGCATTCATGAGTGCGGAATGATTTTTCGTGTCCGCAAGGTCGTCGATGTAAGCGACGATCGCACCTCTGTTAGGGTGCCTATGTTCGTTGCTCAAGTTTTTGAGCATCACCCTCGCTTTCCCGTGACGCAGTTTGGCTACGCGTCTTGCGACGAAGTCTGGTCGCCATCGGTGACGCCTTCGAGACTTCTAGTTTGTTTGGTGCCGAAGAAAATGACAACGCTTGAGCAAGCCGGAACATTGACTTGCTCTTCAAACACACTCAATGCTGTTCTTATCCGGCGGTGCCACACTGACGGCTGAGAGGGTTACCGACGGCGATCTTAAGTTGACGTTAAAAACATACTATAGCAGAACAAAAACAAGGACATAGAAAGAAGCACACAGGAAGAAGCACACAGGTCGTGTGAGATCGTCCTGTGTGCTTCTTTCTATGTCCTTGTTTTTGTTCCGCTATAGTATGTTTTTAAGTCAAGACCAACTAGCCCAAATTTTAGCGTTAACTGTAACACTTTCTATGTCCTTATTTTTGTTCCGCTATAGTATGTTTTTAAGTCAAGACCAACTAGCCCAAATTTCAGCGTTAAGTTGACGATTGCGCCGTTTTGATGTAAGAAATCCATGCCAAGAATGCCGTCCCTCCGACAATGCTGCAGGTCACAAATCTTTCCTGATAATTCTGGCCGTCATTCGTGACTCCCGCCGTGTAGACCACAGTCGGCGTTACTAGGTGGCCTCCTGCTGTCCGAATATCAGGTCCTTCCCAAAGAAACTTCACCTTCCTCAACTTGTCAGCGAAGGGGCCACTGATAATAATAATAATAATAATAATAATAATAATAATAATAATAATAATAATAATAATAACAATAATAATAATAATAATAATGCCTTTTATTTCTTCAAGTAAAGCAGTAAATATGAAGCAGTCGGCTCCGGTGTCGATTGGAGTTGGGACAGTATGCATAGATAGTCACGTTGCGGTCGGTGGTTCGCCGTATGGCGTCGCCGCGAGGTCGGGGCGTCGTGTCAGATGGCCTCCTTTCCGCGACGAAATGAAGTCCCAGGGCGGCCGGCGTGGTAGAATTACGTCGGGGTGATCCACGAGTCGGCGTCGTCGTCGGCGGTGGAGGGTACTCGGCATTCCGTCGCACAGCAAGCACATGTCCTTCTCTTGCTGCTTTTAGTTTCTCGTATGAGCGCTAGGAGATCAGCTCCGGCTTGGACCGGTGTACTGTCGCGATGTGGTGAGTTGTAGCGGCCGGCGACTGTTAGCAGTTGGCCATCGCGATTGCCATTGTACAGCAAGGTAGGGCGCGACGTCGCGTGGTCGTTGACCTGGTTGCGTAGGTGGCGCGTTCACGGCGCAGCCTCGTGGAATTGGGAATAGCGGTAGGCATAGCCGGTTTCTCCACAGTGATAGTACAGCGGGCGACTGGAGGCAGCACGCCACACGTCTTCGTCGGGAAGTAGCGCCGGCCGACAAGCGGGCGCGGTGGCTGTGGTGGCGGCTGGCCACGCAATTCGAGCAAGGGTGGCATGATGGCGCGGGCGCGGCGTGGCAACAGCTCTGCAGGCGGCAGCGGCGTAGCTCATCGGCTCCCGCTGAGTTGCGACGGCTAACAAAGTCGTAAGGCCTGTTGGATCTTATCATGGCCGATACCTGCTATGGAACGCACTTCAGGCTGTGAAAGGACGTAGCTCTCCGCACATGACTGTTGGCTGCACTTATGGGCTCTCGCAGGTCGTGGGATCACAGTGCTTGGACTTGGGCGTACTGTGGAGCTGAACGGCGATTGCACTGACGATTGCGCCTGTCGAGCGTCTTCCTCCACCGTCGCCACTGTCACCAATCCCGACCTATGAGACACCGAAGACAATCGCTGAGAAAGATTTCAAGTACCGACGTATCAGTTCCCCTAAAGTAACCCGACTAAAGCTTTCACAATTAGTTTTTAGTTCCCTTTTGTGCACTAGCGAGGAGTCAGTAGAGGTTCAAAGACCGAGTCACAGCCAGGAAGTGTGAAAACAAACCAAATATATTCTCAATGAAAGGGAATTTACACAAACATGCACATACACCGCTCTTCACAATGGAATAAGTAAAGATTAGTTACAAAAATAACACGAAACCAACTTTCTAACATTAAACACACAGGTCCATGGATTGCAATAAGAGAATGAAACACGGAGTCCTATTTACCAGGGCAACTCCTATCGTCCTGACATCACATGGCTTGCATGCTGTTGAAGTACAGTCTTCATGCTTAAAGGGTACGGGCCCAAAAGTTGGCTGGTGCTTTTTTTTGCGTCACAACAAAAGTTGAACTGTTGGGAATGATGAATACAAGCTCCTTTTAAAAACCAAACGAGAAATGTCTTTTTCTTGCGATTTTCAATTGCACCTTGCCTCCTAGCGGCCGCCGGCAGAAGCTGCATTTTGACGTCCTCACACCCGCACGCGCGGCCGAGGTCGGCCGCAGTGGTCGCACTCTTTCGAGTAGTGGTGTTCGTGCGCTTGTTTATCCCTGTCGGCGTATTTTGCACGTGGTCCGTCTGGCACATTGTCCCCGTCATTTGCGTCGACCGCTTCGTCGACGACGATCACGTGACAAGCCCGGCTGTGCTCGGCATGCCGCTCACCTGTGTTCGCCACCTTTTGTTGCTCTTTGCAACAGACCCTCTCTCTCTCTCTGTAGGCATGTCATCGCAGCGGTTACCGCAGTAGCACCTGTTGAAAGAAGATAAACTACCCTTTCATTGGCTGAGCAAGAACACATATTCTCGGGTTGTGACAGAGATTATTCACACTGCGAGTGCATGCTTTTGTCACAAAATAAAACTGTCACATTGTGTACACTTTCGCTGCGTCTGACATCGAATGAAAGCATATCAGAGCTATTTTAATTGATTACATATAATAAAATATAAAAAAAACAACCTGTGAATGAACCCCACGCTATAGCATGCATGGGTAGTGGTCTAAATCGAGCAGCGCATTTATCTACATTGTCGTTTCACTCGCTGCTTTTCAACTTGAAGCAAAATAATGAGAGGCTTTCATAGGTCTCTCCATGATCATGCGTCGGGTTTCATGAACTGACTGTTCGCGTAGCATTTTCCTAGTAAATGTCACAGCCAGTCTTTGTCCATGGCCACAGATTCCATGTAGCTAATTGATATGGTCGACGTGTCACTAGGGCGCCTACCCATATAATAATAATAATAATAATAATAATAATAATAATAATAATAATAAGTAATTCCACAAAGCTACCAATCAGGAATTCATCCAGTAAATGGCTTCTAATTGCGTCGATGTGACAATAGCCGTATACACAGGGCTATGAAACGGCTGCGAACTTCCACACATGCCTTGCGTCGTCGTGCAAGAACGGACTGCACAGCGGTCGAAAGCCGACCGCGTAGATAAACACAAAGCGACGAGCTACGACGCTACGTACGATTCAACCGTAAGAGCTCTCTCTGCCTCAACGTAACTCAAGAAACTGGGCCTTTTACGTCCTACGTAACATCACTTTACGAGTGTGCCAGAATACATCTGCATCGTCATCTCCACGTGTGTACAACGCTACCACTGCGAATGTTTCAACCTAACAGCCCTATGAATACCTGATAAAGTGTTCATTCTCGTTCGCACTGCCGTGTGTTACATGGCGTCAGAAGTGGGCGACGGTTTAACACCGCCGGTCGTGTCGACAGTGTAGATCGGTAGACCAAAAACGCCGCCACAGCTTCGCATCCGCCGCCACAGCTTCGCATCCGCCGCCACAGCTTCGCAAGTATGGAGTCGTCAATAATTCCACCACCGAAACCCCTCGACACCACAGGAGAAGCCTCTCTCAGCTGGACTATATGGAAGGCAGAGTTCGACATGTATGAGAAGGCAACGAAGCTGACAGAGCAAGCAAAGGAGGTTCAGGCTGCAATTTTCCTGATCGCACTCGGTGAAGAAGCAAGGAGACTATTCTACACTTTCACGTTTGAAAATGACGACGACACACATGATATCAAGATCCTCGCCCAAAAATTGCAAGCACACTTCAAGCCAACAACGAACCTGACATTCAACGAATTCCGCTTTGGCTCTAGGAATCAACAAGATGGTGAGTCTTTCAATGATTGGCTTACAGAGCTACGGACACTGGCACAACAGTGCAAATTTGGCCAGCTTGAAGACAGAATGTTGCAAAGTAGAATTACCCTTGGAATCAATGACAAACTGCTTCAGCAGCAGAATTTTGACTTGGGCTAGTTGGTTCATGCTCTTAAAATTGCAGCGCGACCAAGACGAAGACAGGAGACACATGAATCACACGGACGAGCGCCAGCAGAGACTCGTGTTGGAAAAATTCGTCTTACTGCAAAACTGTCAAAATCTGCCGTGCAAGCGAACAAGGCAAATAACTTTTCAATGATACACAGGGCGTGTGCTGTAGCCGAATTGACGAAGTGAAATCAAAAGCGAACTCTTTCTTTAGATGTGGTTTCAATAACCACAAAGGTGGAAACTTTCCTGTGCTAGGCAAGGAATGGCACAAAAGCGGAGGCCGCAACAATTTCGCACGCAGATGTCAAAGGCCGCAGTCACAACACAATGAAGGACCAAGCGTACAAGAAGTTTAGGTATCATAAGGTGAACTGTTCTTTCAGACACTTGAAGTCAATACCGTAGATCGAGTTGATCGTTGGTCTACGGGGGTTATCATCGCAAGAATGTACAGCAGTGCAGGTTTTGGCAGAAATACCATGCATCGCAAAAACTTCCATGCATGCTTGTGTCACTGCTTGCGCTGTTGTGCGGTGAAGCTTGCGGATCTCGAAAAAAAAACGAGCGAAAATCTACTATAACCAAGTACTCATGGCCCCATACGATAACAATTCTATACCTACGGATTGCCAAGGTAGGCTGGGCACCGGATGACTGAGCATTGGCAGCCTTGAATTTCTCTTCTTGTATTTTTGGCATACAGCGCAAGAGTTTCCAGGTGTTCGAAAGTCACAATTCGCGTTAGGCCAGAACATCACCTGTCGTGCCCTTGCCTCCATTTTCTTTTCTCCTCCGTGCGCTGCGTGCAGTAAGCGGAGGACTTCCAGTCGCTTTGCTGGCGGGATGACTAGCTTGTTGCTCCGAAGCAGCAGGCCGTCCTATGGACCTCCATTCAGCAGTGAAAATATCAGGTCTTTCACGTTTCATTTACACGTCAACCACGCCACATCTAGCCCCCGCTATCCACGTGGAAATGGCATGGCAGAGCGTGCTGTTCAAGAGGCAGAAAAGTTGCTCAAAAATGCTCATTTGGAACGTTTGAATTTCGCAGCGCCATGCTGGAATGGAGAAATTCGCCGAGAGACGACTGCCAGCAGTTACCAGCCGAAAGGTTAATGGGCCGGCGCACCAGGACGAGTCCTCCAGTATGGGACTGCAACATCGAGCCAAAGACCATTCTTAGTGAAACCGTTCAAAGACGTTTAGTAGATATCAGCAACACACAACAATACGACAAGTCTGCTATACGTCTGCCAGATCTTCAGAGAGGGTCTAAAGTGTCAGTCTACGGCACCTTGCAGAGAACCTGGGCTCCAGCAACTGTTGTTAGCACGGCAGGCGCGCCGCGATCGTAAAATACAGATGCTGGCAGCGGGCAACCTACGTCGCACAGGAGAACATCTACGAGCTGCGAAAGAACTGCAGGAACTACCTTCCTAAACGCAACTGCCATACGAGACTTGGACTGACCAGCCTACTCCTAAAAACGAGCTTCGGAGAAGCACGCGCCTGCGAAGGCCACCACAACGGTTTCCCCTGCCAGAGCGACGTACTTAACGTTTTTTCCCCTTCTTTTTATTGTTTATCTCTTTATTTTGTTATTGTTGAAAGGAAGATGTAGCAGAATGCATATACATCGTCATCTGTACGTGTGTACAAGGCTACTACTGCGCATGTTTCAGCCCAACAACAACACTATAAATACCTGAGCTGTTTACAATAAAGCATTCATTCTCGTTCGCACCTGCCGTGTGTTACAACGAGCTGCTACCACTGCACGTTAAGTTTGTTAGAGAAAAAGCTTACCATGTTGCTAGACCGGGTTGCCTGATCGGTAGGTCCACGGCCACCTGCTTGACACGAAAGGTTGCTACTTTGGAGTGGTCCTCTTCCTCAGAACTGTACTCATCCCTGGTAGAGGAACCAAAATTCGACTCCGTGCTCGTAATGGCGGCGTCCGCGCCTCGAACGACCGCGGCCGGCGGGCTGGGTACCCGACGAGGATGCCGTGACGTCACGCCTTCCAATCCTCGCGGGTCGGGCGGCGTGGCGCGTGCTCACAAAAACGCCAAACATAAAGCCATCCACTGAAAAATGAGCGAAGTGGCTACTTCTTTTCAGAGTAGTCTCACACTGAGGATTTATTTTCAGCATTTTCGTAGAATTTTCAGATTTTGTGTCCGTATTCCTTTAAGCCTATGACTTTTTTTCTTACCACCATAATATTTCATCACTGCCTTGCTGCCAACAAGTCCTTGGCTCCAGTTGTAGCCAATGTAGTTATAGGTAACCTAACGGAAGATTTTCTTGTGCATGCTGTGCCGTTCGATTCGCTGCTGCTGTTGCGTGATTTAGGAACTATATATGCATAAATTATTTACAGTATATATACAGATACAGTTAATCTAGCCAAGATGGCTGACCAGCAATAACACACAGCAGCCAGCTGCTCATGATCTTTTTGTAGCGTTAGCTACACTGGCCGAGCTGGAGCAGTCTCGCGTGCGCGTGCGAGAGCCGTGCTGCACATGCGCGAGAAGAAGTGATGTCGCACAGCTGGCGCACAGGAGCCGCCGCGCGCGCCTCGCCGGTCTGCGCATTCCAGTGTGACGTCATAGCCGCGGCGGACGCACTGGCGCCGGCTCACGCGCAGCTGTGCGCCGCCGTTGTCCAGTCGCCGTCGAACACTGCGCCGGAGCCGCTTGATAGCGCCTCTCAATTTGCGCGCATGCGGAGACGTATCAGTGGGGGTATACATACAGCGAGGAGGACGAGGAGACATAGAGGTTAGCCAGTTGTCAGACCGGCTGGCTCGCGTTTGCCAGGGTGGTATAGCCACGGAGAAGGAGAGAGCTGTCTTTGCGGCAATAGAGAAGCAACCTGACGTTGAGCAAAAATAGATATACATGTGTCATACAATGCGTATACAGCGTGTGCGTGTCATTGAAGCAGCAGTAAGCATGATAATGAAGCTAATGCTAGACAACCAGGAAAGCTAAGATAATCAGCGGAACGTTAGCTAACGCTACAGATATCCTGGCATAGCCGAGATAAGTCACTGCAAATTGTTTGCAGTTGGGGTGAAAATGAGAAGATCCGTTACGACATTGACGGAAGTGAGCATGCTTGTACCCGGTAAAAAAGCGAATAACAATTTTTCTTTGCTCTACGCAACAAGACCCCCAGGCGCTGAAGCGCCGTCTCGGCGTGCAATTTTCCTGGCGAACGACTGAGTGACGTATGGCTTGAGCCGCGAAACGTGCGCCGCAGGCATCGGACCTGCGGGCGCATGAAATTGTAAGGGGGCAATCTCGTGATTAACCTGGTCGACATGCCGTAGGATTTCATAAATCCCTTTGTAGCGGGACAGAAGTTTCTCGGAGAGGCCCACACGACGACGTGGTGGCCAAAGGAGGACCCAAGTAATTGGTCTGAATTTAACATAGTGGTGTCTGGGATCGTATCATTCTTTTTGTAGGTCCTGCGACGTCAATAAATGATAATGGGCGACTTGTCGAGCCAGGGGTGCGCGATCGATGACGTCACGATCGTACTCGTTTGGAGCGCGTGGCACTGAAGGTAGGATGGTGTCGAAGTGCAATTTGGTGTCCCGACAATAGAAATGATAAAAATGTGAATAGCATGCAGTGTCGTGTCGGGGCGAGTTGTAAACGAATACCACAAAGGCCAGCGTGGTGCCCCAGTAGCGGCGATCGCTGGAAAGGTACATCGTCTCTTTGAGTGTGTGGTTGAGACGATCAATAAGACCGCTTGTTTGTGGGTGGAAGGCGGGGGACAGCTCATGCTGTTTCACAAGACTGGGGAAGTCGTCGGGAACTCGAGACAAGAACGAACGGCTGCGGTCTCTGAGTAACTGTCGAGGCGCACCATGGTGGAGTATGACGTCGCGGGAAAGAAAATCCGCGACGTCAGTGGCGCAGCGAGTCGACAAAACCGTGGTTATTGCGTAGCGTGTGACGTAATAGGTAATGGCAGCAATCCACTTATTTCCTCGACTCGTCATCGGAAAAGGGCCACGCAGGTCAAGGCCTACGCGATAGAATCGTCCTAATCAGATGGAGTTATCCTACAGGTGGCAGGGGAGACATCTACCAGGCACAGGCCGCAAGTTACGACATGATGGCGCATAGAGCGGTAGAGGCCCGGTCAGAAGAACCGACGTCGCATGCGGTTGTAGGCACGCAAAACTCCAAGGAGTTCTGCTGTTGGCGCATCGTGAAGTTCTAGAACGACGGAGCGTAGATGACAAGTACAAGGAGAAATTAGGGACCCTCAGGGCTGATACTGCAGCGCAAAATAATGCCGTCGTGCAGCACAAACATTCGAAACGCGGCATGGTTGCGGCCAAATTGCATTCTGTCGATGACAAGTCGCAAGGATTCGTAGCGTTGTTGTTCAGTGCTCATGCAGCGCATGTCGTAAATGCCATAACGGAAGTCTGCGGAACATCCGCAACAGGGTAAGGGGGATCCACGGTGTGACAAGAGAGACAGTCGGCACCTTTTCGCAAACGTCCAGACTTGTAGATGAGAAAGAAAAATTCCTAGAGCCGCGAAGGCCAACGACCAATCCGTCCTCGGGTCATTTTGGGAAGATAGCCAGAAGAAGGCATGGTGGTCCGTCACGGCTGAGAGCCGGCGGCCATACAAATACGGCCGGAACATGGAAAGGTGCTAATGTGGCTAATTGGCTGCTGGGTCTCGCAGTCATTTTTGTTAGCACAGATGAACACACATGGACCCAACGAGACACACAGTTGGACTGGACGGAAACTAGATATTGACTGAGTTGATCTCTCGCGCCCGTCCGGCCTAATTGCGTCTCTTTGTGTACGTGCGTGTTCATCTATGCTAACAAAAATGACTGCGGAACATGGTGGCGGCGCAAACTAAAGCCAAGCACTCTCTTTCGGTGATAAAACCATTTCTGTCAGAAGGTGACAGCAGGCAGCTGGCGTAAGCTATCACGCACTCTTTGCTGTGCTGCTGTTGGCGAGGACAGCGCAGGTGCTGTGACTGCTTGCGTCATTGTGGACGTCGGACGTAATAAATCAAAGTGGCAAATATAGGAGGAGTATACAAGAATTCGATGAGGGCGTTGAATGCGCGAGCCTGCTCCGAGCCCTCCAAGAGAATGGTGTGCTCTTTTGATCTGTCAAAGGCTCAGCAACGTTGGCGAAGTTCTTGACGAAACGGCTAAAGAACATAGGCCGAGAAAGCTCCACACGTCCGAAACCAAACGTGGTACACGGAAGCTGCGAACGTCGCGAACCTTTCCGGGATCTGTTTGTACACCGAATGCGTCAACAAGATGATCCAGTACAGCAATCTCACGACGCCCAAATTGACATTTCATGAAGTTTATTTGGAGGCCGGCTTGCGTCAGGTTGTAGGAATTACGGTAAGGCGGGTAAAGTAGATGTTAAATATGGAAGAAAGTCAAAACATCGTCAGGGTAACAGAGACAGGTGTCCATTTGTAGCTTCGCAGAAGAGTCCATCACGCACTCAAATGTCGCAGGAGCATTGCACAGGCCAAATGACATTACTTTGGAATGGTATAAACCATCAGGCTTTATGAACGCATACTTTTCGCGATTCATTTTGTCGACAGACATTTGCCAGTAGCCGGACCGAAAATAAATCGGCAAGGGGTATTTGGCTCCGTGCTGAGTGTTTTGTCCACTTCTGATTGGATGACTGCACGTTCAGCATGCGATACTCGATAGGGACGCCGAATAATTCGATTCGCGTCTCGAGTGGACATACGCTGCTAACAGCCCCACCGGCCTGTGGCCAAAATCAAAGGTGTCACGGTACGACTCCAGGAGGATACGGATGCCTTGGCCTGCGCTGAAATGATGTCCGGTACAATCATTTTCGACATCTGATCGGTTGAAGAGCCAGAGCAGGAAGCCTCCATAAGAGCTCGAGCTGCACCGTCCGCTCTGTCGTTACCCGTTGCTTCGATGTGTGCCTGATATCATATAATGCTGCGCTCCTGGTCCAATGTTGCGCCTATTAGGTGGGTGACAAATGCACCTCGTCTACAGGCTCAGCCAACAGCAGCCAGCGAGATCCGATGCGTGCCGCAGCGGGCTGCATCCGTGTAGAGCGTGGCCGTTCCTTATACTGTTCGGCGACTTTTCTGACTGTGGCGTCGCCCTCGGTGGTACTCTGCGCTCATGTTTTTCGGTGGAGGAGGGATATGAATCTGTGCACGGACATGAGCAGAAAGGAACACAAGTTCCTCATCACTGTATTGCGGTTGTACAGGATGCCCTAGCCCACGTAGAACTTCCCTACGCGTGCTTGTGAGACAGACTTTCTCGCTGCGAGATTAGGACCGCGGCCAGAAGTTCCTCAAGAGTGTTGTAAGTTCCCAACGCTAGGAGCCGTTCCGTGGATGTTCCTCTTGGCAGACCAGGGGCAACCTCGTAAGCTGTCCAACTCAAAATATTCGCTGCTTCAACCTCAGCCTTACTGAGTCCTATGTAGCGGAGGTCGTACGTTAATCTGCCGATTACAAAGGCATTAATTTGTGCGGAGCATGTCCGTCTTTCCAAACCCTTTGCGATGGTAGATAATGCTGTGTACCATGCTGGCAATTTGCTTAACTGTCGTGCAAATAGTTTTAAGTGTACGATTCTGCGTGCCTATTAATTGCTTTGGAACCAGAGGTCAAGTATACGTGCCTTCTCTACTTGGCGTACGCGATGGTCGCATATTTTAAGGTTGAAGGTGTGTTCATTTCAGTAACCCCCTTCCGTGCACCCGAACGAGTTCCGACTTTCGGGGCAAGCACCTCATAACTCTCATCAAAGAGACGCCTTGTGGGCTGCTGCTTGTAATGTGTTTTTCTTGTAGCCGAGAAAGCCTCCGGCTGCCCATAGGATTATTGCTTTGTTGGCATATAGAGCATAGCCCAAGTCTGGAATAGACTCGAGCTGTCGGGCGAGGCGTGCAATACGAATATTGAAAAGTGAAGGCAATAAGTTGGCTCCTTGAGGCATTCCCCTATTCGGCATGCTAAAGGTCGAGGACCTAGCTTTTGCTATGCCAATCGTGGCAGTTCGATCAGTGATGGAACAACAGACATAGTTGTAGTCCGTTCCCCACAGTTGGTGGTGCTGAGTTCCTGCAGGATGAGCTCGTGACCCATAGTACCAAACGCGCTTTTCAGATCAAGAGCCAAGACGTTTTTCTACACCGGAGGGACCATCGCGTAGTACCTCATCCCGAAGCCGGAGGAAAACGTCCTGCCTTGAGAGATTGTGCCTGAACCCGTACATATGAGCAGGGAAAAGGCCTCGATCCTCGAGGTAGTGTACTATGCAGGTTTGAATAACTTTCTCGAACAGCTTGTCGAGGCGAGAAGTCAGAGAAATCGGGCGGAGGTTTTGTAAGATGGGTCTTTTTCCATGCTTGGGACGATTCAGGCCTCTTTCCTTCTTGCGGAATAATTCCAGGTTTCCAGACGTGCTCGTTAAAGTATGTATTATTATCCAGGCCACTATCATTAAGAGTTCGTGACATGGCGTTATTAATGCGATCGGGTCCCGGTGCTGTGTTGGTTTTGCAGTTTGTGCCGCAGCAAAAAGCTCACCTCCTGTGATCGGCGCATCCAGGTCTGCGTTTGCCAAGCTCTCGTATCCAATGGTGCATGGCGCACCTATTGCGTCACCTGCGTATTTCTTGCAGAAGATGTTCGGTAATTCGTCCTCCGTGCCGGTAAAATCGGAGATCAATTTCCAGATCGACCGGGACACCACACCTTTAGGATTTTGTCAATGATCTTTGCAAGGAAGCAGCGGCCAGGATCTGTAAGAAGCTCGCGCGGAGCCCCGTGTCGAAGGATGACGTCATTGAGCGGAAAATCTGCAACATCTGTAGCGCAGCTACTGGGCATTGCACGCGTGATGGCAAATCTAGTGACGTAGTCAGTTGCGACGGCAATCCACTTGTTAGGGGATGCCGATGTAGGAAATGGTCCGAGCGAGTCAAAGCGCACGCGGAAAAAAAGACTCCGGTGGAATATCGATAGGTTGAAGAAGGCCGGCTTGGGGAAGAGTAGGGCTTTTGCGGCGCTGACAACAATCGTCGGTAGCAACGTATCGGCGCACAGAACGATACAAGCCAGGCCAAAAGAACCGCTGTCGCAAGCGGTTGTAGGTGCCTGAAACGCCCAGGTGTCCAGCAGTCGGAGAATAACTAGCGAAAAAATTGCAGCATATCCACGGGGTGAATGATGATGAGTGGGCGAAGCTCCGGAGGGAATCATCGGTAAACCATGAATCTTCCGTGCAATTCGCCCAGTCGATCATCGTGTAAAGACGTCTCACGCAGCCCCTTACACGGGCCGGAACGCGCACCGCGTTTGCCGACGCCATCACATGACTGCTGAGAGAGTAAAAGGCGGAGTGGCCTCAGCATCTTACACCAGCTTCTTACACGGGTCGTAACGCGCTAGCGCAAACGCGTTAAAAACGCGCAGTCTTTCGTTAATATTGGGTGTTTACTGTCATCGTGGTGCATGTGTCCATGTGCGCTTCGTGGCGTAGTGGCTAGCGCCGCGCGTTCGGAAGCGAGGGGTCCCTGGTTCGATTCCGCGCTTCGGACACAACGTTCGGAATTTTTTTCTCTTCGTCCATGGTCCATGAAGCGCGATCCGACGCGTACGGAGACGATCCAGGAGAATGAGAGGAGCGCTCCCGGCGCAGCGCCGCGCAGCAGCTAATCGGAGAGCAGCGGCACCTCCAGCGCTCATATACAAGTACTGCCATCTAGCGGATATTCCAAGAACTAAACGAAAGGTGGCTACCCACAACTACATACATCGGGGACGCACGACCCATGCCTTAAGGGCCCCGCCACGGTGGTCTAGTGGCTAAGGTACTCGGCTGCTGATCCGAGGGTCGCGGGATCGAATCCCGGCCGCGGCGGCTGCATTTCGATGGAGGCGAAATGTTGAGGCCCGTGTGCTGTGCGATGTCAGTGCACGTTAAAGAACCCCAGGTGGTCGAAATTTCCGGAGCCCTCCACTACGGCGCCTCTCATAATCAGAACTGGTTTTGGGACGTGAAACCCCATAAAACAACAACAACATGCCTTAAGGAGCTTCGCCCCTAAAAATTGGCAGCGTATCTCCGTGCTTCGCTGCAAATGTCGTCGAAGGACGATAGTCTTCTACCGGCTGTACTACATGAGTCCCGGTTCATCTGCGGTTCGGCACGAGCTTCGGGCGTTTCCTGGGCACGCTTGAGACGACGGGCATCGGCACGCCGGCGCTTCTCCGCTGCAACCTGCTCGTCGGTCTTTTCCCTGCGTTGTCTGGGCATGTCATGTAGGGTGTGTTCTATGTCAACAAACGGCCATTTATGTTTTGCCTTGCCTCAGACAGCGCCCCGTCTTGATGAAATGGAGGCATTGATGAAATGGAGGCAGCGCCAGCGCTGCGTGAGATATGGACGCCATCTGGCCAGGATATCGGGAAACGCAAGAAGCTTGCGTAGTATGCAGAGCTAGTGGTAGGTGGCAGCACCGTGTCGTTTTACCGAAGCGTAGGAAACGTCCGCTCCTAACAAGCACCAGCGTCTTTAGAATTACGCATCTATGTATTTTCTACTAAATGAACACACCATCTAATGCTTACGTATTGGTGTTGTGCCTCAGATATGCGTAATATTTGCTTTTTGGTTGACTGTGTTCAGAAGTATGAACGTAGCTACCAGTTCAAGGTGGGTGGTCGTTGAGGAAGGGGTTAACCTTTCGCAGCAGGACAGACATACACACACACAGACAGACAGACCAAAATTTCTGCGTTGAAGTATCCCAAGAAAGACTATCGTCTTTAAAATTCCGGGCCGTCAGGTTTCATGTTGCGACAGTACAGAACTGCATCGCGTAAGAGGTACTGGTGGAGAGAAGGGTCGGAACGTCCTGAGGAGAGTTGCTGAATCGTTCGCTTGAGGGTTTCATCGCGACGCTGTTCCGTGCCGATGTTACGTGTCAGATATGGCCAGCAGATAAGTCATTTTCATGGTCAGCGCAGCTAACGGGATCCACCGGATTGCAGGAGAGACAATCGGCGTCCTGGTGCTGCCTGCCAGATTTATAGATTACCTCAAATGTATACTCTTGTAGCCTAAGAGCCCAGCGACTGAGGCGTCCCGTAGGGTGCTTTAGAGATGACAGCCAACAAGGAGCGTGGTGGTCGGTGATAACTGAGAATGCGCGTCCGTACAAACAGGGCGAAATTTTGCGACAGCCCAAACGAACGCTAGGCATTCACGCTCTGCAATTGAGTAGTTCCGCTCAGACGTGGAAAGAAGGCGGCTGGTGTATGGAACAATACGTGTTTGACGGCGCTGGTGTTGAGCGAGGACGGCGCCGATTCCATGCCCGCTGGCATCTGTGTGTACTCGCGGATGGGTCGAAATGAGCCAATATAGGTGGTGAAGTCAGCTTGTTGATCAGCATCGACAATGCAGCGGCTCGGTCGAGGCCCCACGCGAAAGGCACATCCTTCTTTAGCAAGTCGGTGAGGGGTCGGGCGATACTGACAAAATTGCGTATAAAACGTCGGAAGTACGAACGTATATCCGACAAAACTACGAACATGCTTAGCAGACGATGGGACGGGGAAGTTCTTGACAGTGGTAACCTTGCCAGGATCAGGTTGGACACCGGCAGCACTCACAAAATGACCAAGCATAGTAATGTGTTGTCTGCCGAAATTACACTTCTTGGAGTTAAGCTAGAGCTCCACTTGACGAAAATCTTTTAGAATGGTCTCCGATCGGGTAAGGTGACGTTCAAACTTTTGGGAAAACGCAGTGACGTCATCCAAGTAGCAGAGACAGATGGACCACTTGTAGCCGCGAAGGAAAGAGGAAAGAGTCCATCATACATTCGAACGTTGCTGGGGCGTTGTAGTTCAAAGGGCATGATTGATTTGTTGAGTTTAACGTCCCAAAACCAGTTCTGTTTATGAGAGACACCGTAGAGTGGTCTGCAAATTTCGACCACCTGGGGTTCTTTAACGTGCACTGACATCGCACAGTACACGGGCCTCAACATTTCGCCTCCATCAAAATGCAGCCGCCGCGGCTGGGATTCGATCCCGCGACATTCGGGTCAACAGCCGAGTGCAATAACCACTAGACCACCGTGGCGGGGCTCAAAGGGCATGACTTTGAACTGATAGAGGCTGTCCGGTGTGATAAAGGCAGTTTTTTCTAGGTGCAAGTAGTCAAAAGAAATCTGCCAATAACCCGAGCGCAGATCCATGGAAGAGAAGTATCGGGCAACGTGAAGACAGTCGAGAGCGCCATCGATGCGAGGCAGCGGATATACGCCTTTGTGTGTGATTTTGTTCAAGGCGCGATAGTCGACGCAAAATCTCCAGCTTCCAACCTTCTTTTTAACCAGGACGACAGGTTATGCCCACGGACTTGAAGAAGCCTCTATGACACCTTTGGAGAGCATGTTATCGGTTTCTTGTTGTATAACCTGGCGTTCTGAATAGGACACACAATATGGACTCCGTGAGATAGGATTAGCATCACCGGTATGTATTTTATGACTTATAAGCGGCGTTTGTCTTAGAGGGCGATCATTGAAGTCGAAGATGTCACTGTAGTTCGTTCAGACGTAGTGGAGTTCCGTAGCTTTTCAGGTCGGAAGATCAGGGGCAATCATCTTGTTTATTTTTTCGAGGGTGGCCTTGCTAGGCCTGTTGCGCGGGAAGAGCGAACGGGTGTCGGCCTCTAACGCCGTCATGTCGCATTCACCAAGTGAGGAGAGGTTAGCCACTGAGATGCCTTGCCGGAGAGCTTGGGTCGAGTGGCTGCAATTGAGAAGTGTGAGTTGCACGTGGTTGTCGACAACAGTCACGAGCGTGTGAGGCATATCAGTATTACAGGTCAACAGTACGTCAACTACCCGAGAGATTACGTAGTCGCCGTCAGGAACAGGTGATGCGGTCGTCAAGGCAACACAAGTGGCGACTTGCGGTGACAACCGAACATAATCAAGAGAGCATAAGCGGCGTAACGGCAACGCTAGAAGATCGGCAAGTTGAGGAAGCTCAAGTTGAAGGACGCCGCTTACACAGTCAATGAGGGCGGCATGGGTCAACAAGAAATCGAGTCCGAGAATAACGTCGTTAGGGCATTGTATGAGAAGAGTGAACAGAACAGATATGTGATGAACGGCGATGGTGATGCGAACTGTGCACATTCTTATGACGATAGGACTTCTCCCCTCAGAGACGCGATTAATACCACGAGAGGCGGGAGTAACTACTTTCTTAAGGCGCCGACGAAGTCGATCGCTCATCACCGAGATTTTGTGCTCGGCTATGGACGAGTGCGGGGACAGTTAGGCCATCAACGTCAATGTCAATCAGATTTCGTCGTGGTGGAAGTCGAAGATCCCTTAGTTTTCCTGTCGGAGGTGGAGCGGTGATGTCGGACGTCGTCGGGGAGGGGACGACGGGCGGCGTGCAGGCGCCCAGCGGGACTGATGACCGCGGGGCGTCGGGGAGCGGCTACTCGGCGCAGGGGTGGCATAGAGGGTGCACGGCTTAAAAGGCTGGGAGCGGCAGTAATCATTGCTCTATGGCTGGGTAGGTTGAAAACGGCGGTAGTTGTCGATGCAGCTAGGACTATCGTAGCGTGATCGTAACGGCGAAACCGAACGGTTGTTGCAGTAGCGTGCAACGTGACCTATACGGCGGCAGTCGAAACAAATTGGCCGATTATCTGCCGTCCACCATTCAGCCAGATTACGGGAGCGTGTATAGAACCGCTGTTCCTGGGGTAGCAAGCTTGGCTGTAGTGCTGTCCTTAGGCGAAATTCCGTCGCCGGAGAGTGGGCAGCAGTGAAAACGCCGAAGCCCAAGTTTCTAAGTTCCTCCCGTACTATGGACTGGACCAGGGACACTGGCGACACGTGAGAATCACCGTGACTGCTTTTGGGAATACCAGAAACCAAAGCTTCAATTTCCCGATGTACGATTCGTGCAAGTTCCGACGGCGGCGGATACTGCGGACAAGAGGCCAGGTCCGTCCTCACATGATGACATTGGGGCGGTGTTAGGTAACCGGGGGAATGACCACGCGATACGGCGGCTTTTGGCCTGTTCAAAACACCGGCATTCTTCAATGATTTCTTCGACGGTCGCACAATTTCGGCACAGCAGCAGGTTGAACGCATCATCCGCTGTACCCTCTAGCAAGTGACTAACCTTGTCCGACTCCGTCATGTCACCGTCGACTTTGCGGCAAAGAGCCAAGACGTCCTGGGTATAGGATATGTATGGTTCAGTGGACGTCTGAGCGCGGGTGCATAGCTCTTTCGTTGCGGCTGCCTTTGTCGTTGCGGCTTCCTGAACAAAGCACAAAGCTTTCCTTTGAGAGTGTCGAAACTTCCAATCACTTCTTCATGGTTCTCGAACCATACTTTTGCTGTCCCTTTGAGGTAAAGCAGCACGGTCGCCAGTATGAACGTCGGATCCCAGCGATTGATCTCACTGATGCACTCATAGTCGGTACTCCAATCGTCGACGTCAACTTAATCCGTACCGCAGAACGACTCTGGGTGTTTAGGATGCGTAAGGACGATCGTTGACGCTGTTGGGGCTGGCGCAGGCGTCGTACTGACCCGCGCAGGCGTGGTCGTGGCCAGGTCTGGCATGGTGAAGACTCAGACTCGACGACCGCTGCGGAGCTCCGTCGTACAGCGCTTCTGCTACCCCGCACCTCCACCATATTGCCACGGGGAATCACAGGTACGCGATAGAGCGAGAATGGCACGTTCAAATACTGAAATGCCATGGTTCAGGTAACACTTTATTCCGTGAAGCCAAGATGGCGCCGACGAAGAAGAAACACGAGACAATGACTGAGGATGGTTTTGTACATGTGATGAAGACGAAGTCCGAATCAGTGCCTCCACTAATTCCCCCGTGGACGGAAGTGGCCAACCTGGCCGCGAGTTAGACAGTGCAATGCAGATGAAAGGGTTCAAGGCGGGAACCATGCACGATTTCTGTTCCGCGGCAGCGTCGGTCAGTGGTAGCATGAACAGGTGTAACGCGGTAATTCACAGGCGAGGTCTGTTCGATAACTTTGTAGGGGCCAATATAACGAGACTCTAGCTTTTCACACTAACCAGGTGTGCGTGCGGGAGTCCACAATAGTACATCGTCACCCGGTCGGTAGACGACGACACGGTGAGCGGCATCGTAGCGACGTTTGCGGTCTTCTTGGCTAGCTTCGGTGTTCATCCGGGCGCGACGGCGGCATTGGGCAAGGCGAAACACAAACTCGTCGCAAATAAATGGTGAAGGGTTGACGGGGCCAGAGAAAAAAGAAACATCGAATGATGAGGTAGGGTGACGGCTGTATACCAAGAAAAACGGAGAGTATCCTGTAGTACATTGAACAGCAGTGTTGTATGAAAATGTGACAAATGGGAGAATGGCATCCCAGTTACGATGGTCAGGTTGGATATACATAGACAACATGTCGCACAGGGTGCGATGAAAGCACTCTGTTAGACCATTTGTTTGAGGGTGGTAGCTGGACGCTGTTTTATGTACGGTGTCGGAGGCTTGAAGAACTTTATGAAGTGTGCTTGAAATAAATGCCTTGCCTCGGTCACTCAAATGTACGCGAGAGGCCCCATGGCGCAGGTAAATGGCTTTTAAGGAGCTTGCTGCCTTCGAAGCCGTGGCTGGGGGGACTGCGGTTGCTTCAGTGTACCGGGTCAAATGGTCGACAGCAGTGATGATCCATCGGTTGCCGATAGTAGTAGTTGGGAGAGGTCCGAAAAAAAGTTACAGCATATCCACGGAGTGAATGATGATGAGTGGGGAAGCTCAGGAGGTTCATCGCAGATCGTGCCGAGTTCCGGATTAATTTAGTTAACGCGCACGCTACGAATCCTTATGGTTCAACTATGCACAAGTGAAATCTCCCACCGGCACTTCATTGCAAGTCAAGATCCAGTGCATATATATATATATATATATGGGTGGCCGGTTAACGGTTCTCCAATGCGAGCAGTCGGCATTTCTCATTCAAGAAACTCGCTAGGAGACGCTGCCTGCGCCAACGTTGTCTCTCGCGGGTGAGGGCGCGTTCTCCTTCTTTGCGAGCTGGTAGAGCGCTCATCTAAGAAAGAGCGCTTCCATAGTCAAAGCGCCTTTCGCTCTGTCTCTTTCTCTCTCTCTCTCTCTAACACACAAGACAGCAGATTGAAGAGAGAGGGAGAGAGAGGCACGCGCCAGGGCGAGCGCGTGCCTCCCGGCACACCGGTTACGCCTGACGCCTGACGCAGGCCAAGGTTTGACTAAGAGGAGCTTCGCCCCTAAAAGTCTATTCCAACGACGGAAAGCGGTTCTGCTGGACAAGGAAGTGGTTGGAGAGTTCCGACCGGAGCAGTAGTAGGCCGCTTGCGGTGTTGGCAAACCTCGCACGAGGCAATATATTTAGCGATGCTCGTGGAAAGACCTGGCCAGAAGACTCGGCTCCGTATACCTTCGTGGGTCTTGTGGTAACCCAAGTGGCCCGACGTAGGGTCGTCGTGTGAAGCCTGCAAAACTTCAGCGCGAAGAGACCGCGGTACAACTGAAACCCATCGGTGGCCCTCCGGGTCAAAAATATAGCGGTACAGTACGTCGTCTTCGAACTTGAATATTTTGAGCTGTTTTCGTAGCCTTGCATTTGGCGGGAATGAAACCCCTGTAAGCCGACTGATGATGCCATTGCAGTAAGAGTCGGCACGCTGGTGAGTAGAAAGCATTGAAGGGCGTTTGGTTGGAGTACCGGAAGAGATAGTACTAATCGATGATGCATCCTCAGCGCGGCCAATTTGATGAGGTGATGTGATGTGCTCCGTTGATGGCGGCAACGGGCAGCGTGAAAGAGCGTCGGCGTCTTGATGCTTTCTTCCAGTCTTGTAGATGACATCGAAGTCATAGGCTTGCAATCGGAGGATCCAACGGCCAAGGCGTCCAGACAAGTTTTCGAGTGTCAACAACCAGCACAGAGCACGATGGTTGTTCACAACAGTGAAATGTCGACCGTGGAGGTAAGGACGAAATTTTTGTATGGACCAGGACAACAGCCAAACACTCTTGTTCGGTTACGGAGTATTTCTTTTCCGCTGAAATCAAAACGCGGCTTGCATATGCAACAACCTTCTCGCAAGATTCGCGGTCGCGTTGCAGCAGTACGGCACCAATTCCTTGACCACTGACATCGGTGTGCAACAATGTGGGCGCCTTGTCGTCGAAGTGACGAAGAACGGGTGGCGAGGTGAGTGCGCGCTTGATTTCTTCGAACGAGGCTTCGCACTGATCGTTCCGATCGAAGGAAGAGGTACTAGACAGAAGTTTGTGGAGGGGCGAGGCAATTCTGGCTAAATTCCGGATGAAACGTCGAAAATATGACGCGAGACCAAGGAAGCTGCGGAGTTCTCTTGCACGAAGTGGGCGTGGGAAGTTCAGTACAGCAGAAATTTAGTCCGGGTCGGGTTGGATGCCGTCTTTGCTAACAATACACACAGGCTGCGGCTGTGACAGTATGGCTGCAAGAATCTCACGCGGGTCGTCTCTTCTTACTCTTCACCCAACCGATCGTTCATTTGACAGTCTCGGTTTGGTGCGCCTCGTAACAATATGTTCTGTCTGAATTTCCCACATCCCCGTAACAACATTGGCCGGAGGTGCGGGGTACGGCAACTAGAAACGGAGTTCCCCAGTGGACGTTACATCACCATGACCGACGGCGAGGTCGTTGTATTGGTGCAGATCCCGGAACTTTCTGCGGGACAGATGGTGCAGACGTCGAGGAGTGAGAGACAGTATATAAGCGTGTGAGTGGATTTAATAGGTGGTACCCCACGCTCATGCTCTTTTACCTGAGAGGCACCGCAAAAGTGTGGTACGAAAACCACGAAGAGGAACTAACCAGCTCACATCTATGCATAGCGAAGCTAATAGAGTTGTTCGCCGAACCAGCCGGCCATAAATTTCCGCAAAGAAAATGGCTTTGCGTGCTCAATCTCCCACAGTGCCGTACGTCTCCTACATGCAGGACGTGCTGGCTCTGTAGTAAACTCGATAACGACATGGCAGAAGCTGAGAAAGTCGGGCACGTGCTGAATCAAATTGTTATGACACCTTTAACCTCCGCATGCGCAAAAGTTGTTCAACAGTGGACGCTATCATCAGGGAGTGCCAACAATTCGAGCAACCAAAAGCCGACTCCTCCTGCAGTCATTCACCAACTCTGCTGCAACATCGATGTGCGAAGATCAGTGAATGCAGAAGTATCTTTCGGCATCCAAGGACGCGAATCGTTCGACGTGAACTGGGAGCGATGGCGCCCGCAGCTTTACGCTACCCCTCTTTCACTTCTACCTTGTACAAACCATGGTTCTCCAGGAGCTTGTAAACGTTGGCCTACATTCTCTTTTGTTCTGTCGCCAACCCTAGAGTCAATGAACATTTATCTACCGCGTTCGTTCCAACCCGACGCTTCTTTCTGCGCTATCGCAACCCGGCTTAATGGAGAAGTGCGGATGACCAGCCGACACGCTTTACATGTCACCACGTTGGTCATATCGCCCGCCACTGTCGCTACTCATGGCCCTCGACACCTCGCACGCCGGCTAACCTGAGTCACTTTAACGGAAATGTTCGTCATGTTTCGCCACACGCGAGTCCAACAGCACCGACCGCTCTGCCATCAACATGTGGTACAGTTACTCGCCATCACCGCATGGACACCAGTTTCGTTCACCACAAATACGTCGCCCAACTTCCCGTTCACCGCAGCCACGTCGACTCTCGTGCCCTGTGGCTTTCGGCGACACCCTTTAGGATAACTAAGAAATGCTTCCCTTGGAGGTAATGCTGAATTGGCGACTACTACAGCAAATCCTCCTTCCATGTCCACAAACAGAAGTGTAATTGATGTTAAAGTAGACGGCGTACCTGTCCGAGCACTAGTCTACAATGGAGCCCACGTATCTGTGATGAGTGCTAGGTTACGTAGACGTTTAAAGAATGTCCTCAGACCAGCGGCTGTACAAGTCCTTCGTGTAGCCTGCGGCGGTGTGCGGGTTGTTCTTGACATGCGTGCTGCGCATTTAAGTATAGCCGGCCTCCCTGCTTCTGTACTCTCTCCTCTAATCGACAACACAACTCCATTCATGACATTAAACTGGGGTTGGACTTCTTGAACAATTATGTGGCTCTCTTCGCATGCGTAAACAGCGTCCGCCCCCTTCCGTTAGAACTGCCTCAACTCGCCGGTGCTCCCGGAACTGCCCCACCACTCTTGTGCTCGCTTCAAGACGTGCGCCTGTCCCCGAGGCTGTGACCCGACGGTGAATATGTTTTTTTTTTTTGCCATCGTCGACGTGCATTCAACTGAAAATTTGCTGTTCGGCATACGGTAGTGACGATCGCCAATAAGAAAATATCAATCTTCCGCTTCTAAATTGTTGCTTGTGCCCTCAGGTGCTGCCGGGAGGCGTTTTCTTGGTCAGCATGTCTAATGCTTTCGAATTTGTAATTGAGACCCTGCACGCCGATAGAGCTTCATTAGTGCCTAGCAACTGTTCCTCGTCCAGACACCCGTCTGCAACCCCAGGCGACCCACACTCCCACAGATATCTTTGAATACCAGCGTCGACAACGACGGCGCTATTCAACGCCACACCCTCGGCTAAGTGTAAAGGAAGCGTACGAATAGCGCCTTCAGTAGACAAATACCTACCCACACCTGCGTTCAAAACAAGCCATCCACTCAAACGCATACGCCGCCACTTTCCCGTGGTGTGGAAGACAGCCAACTCTCGCGGACATCACGTGGGAATGCGAAATCACGCCATCTAAATACGCCTCATATTTCGGCGCGAAAATTCCGAACGGAGCAGTGCGAGTCCTAGCTTGCCAGCTAGGAAAAGGAGGCCCAAGAGACACTCCTCGAATAGGCATGGCGGGCTGCTGAGGCCAGTGGAATCTTGGACTAGAAGCGCCCACCCACCTGCTTCACCAACCAGCAATTTTTTAAGAAACGTTTGTCAGTTCAACTCGCTGGGATGACACGATGATATTTGGCTAATACCTTATTTTACCTCAAAGGAACAGCGAAATTGTTGTTTGAGAACAAAGACATCGGGAGCTGGGATGCATGCAAGAAAAAGATACATGCCCTGCTCACCATGTCTGCGGGCAGAAAGGCATCACCAAAGAAGGTGCTAGCATCTTGAGTGCAAACGTCGGCAGAGTAATACCTGACTTATATACACGACGTGCTCGCCCTTTGCTGCCAAGCTGACATTGGCGTGGAGGAGTCTGAGAAAGTGGGCCGTGTGTTACAGGACATGGCATATGACGCCTTCAATCTGCTATTCTGCAAGGACTGCGACGCCACTGATGCCATCATTTAGGAGTGCAAGCCTATTGAGGTCACCAAAAGTAGGCCATCAATTCGCTCGACTTACGAACACGGCAGCAACATGGCCTCGTGAAGACGTACCCGTGCCGTCGGCGCCACTCACTATAGAGCACGTGAAGAAAATTGTCCGATGTGAACTCGACGCTGTGCGCCCGTACTTGTGACCATAGCCAAGCTATCGTGCATAAGGAGCTCTCCAATGCTGTACTGGACAATATGTGTGCCGCTGTTTCTTACCGGTAGATGGGCCTACATGCTCGTCCTTCGCACGCCCACGGTATAAAGCCGCCGTTCTGTACTCGCAGTCCAGCCGAGTGGAAGACTGCTGATGATAGTCCCACATGCTTCCACTGCCGTCGCATTGGACACGTGGCCCGCCATTGTAACAGCCTGTGGTATTGGCACCAGGCCTACGGATGCAACCGTCGCTCCGATTTGTATCATGCCCAATTTCAGCCCTACCTCCACCATCCTCAGAACACCGGTGACGACGCTCCCTCTACGCCTTACCGTCGCTCACCATCGCCGCATGGTCACCAATCCCGTTCGCCATTGTCTCGTCGCCAGTCATCTCGTTCGCCCCGATTCCACCGCCCTACGTCGCCGATTGAACACGTCCCTCGGGAAAACTAGGCGATGCAGACCCCGGAGGTGATGCTGCATCAACGACTAGCCTGCCAAATCCTCTGACCACGCTGCAGAGCAGACGGAATTTAATAGACGTTAAAATGGATGTCGTACATGTTGTTGCTCTGCTCAAATATCAGTGATGAATTCCGAGCTTCGTCGTCGCCTTAACGCTAACCACAGTACCATTCATTCGTGCCCCTTGTGGCGGACCATTTCAGGTTCTAGGGACGCGCTCCGCTCGAATAATTGGTGCTGACTGGTCCACAAGCGTACTGCTTACCATGCTCGATTAGTGCTCTCATTGACTTATCCCGGTGTGGATGCTCTATCGACCCATAGTCTCCTTACTGACCGTGAAGCCGGCTTGCTTCTGCTTGACCTACCGTGCTACCATGACGTTCCTAATACACCCCAACCACGCCTGTGCTCAGTGAATTACGTCCGTCTACCTCCTCAAGCTCTTACGCATGTAGACTTGCGCTCTTTTTCTCCCATCCCCGATGGCAATTACGTCTCGACTATGATCGATGACATCTTATTGGCGAGGAACATCGCCCTTCCTGACACCCTTTTTAGAATCAGGGGTAATCGAACATCGCTACCCTTATCCAAATGCATCTGGTGCATGCAACTTATCCCGGGCGGTATGACCCTCGCAAACATCTCTCCTGTCGATGACTGCGCTATTTATACATTTGTTGCCGACGCTTCTGTGCCTTCTTCCTGTCAGAGTCTCGTCAACGGTCGTACCTCCTTCCGAAACAGACAGCCGATATGCGGCGCATATTGAAGTCCTACCGCGACATCTGTGACTTTGATGATCGTTCTCTGGGGCAGGCATCACTGGTCACTCATAAGATCAATACCGGAGACCCCAGCCCTATCCTACGACGTCCTTACCGCGTGTCTCACGCCGAGTGAGAATTCAGCATGAGGTCGACAAGATGCTCACCAAAGACGTCACTGGACCGTCGTGGAGCCCATTGGTCTCATAAATCGTCCCTCTCAAGAAGAAAATGGCAGCTGACACTTCTGCGTTGACTACCGCCACTTGAACAAAGTAACGGATCGACAACGTCCTCGGCCGTCTACACGGATCTGCCTACTTCTCTTCTATCGACCCATGGACAGGATGCTGCCTGATTTCCGTTGAACACCAAGACCGTGAAAAGACCGCATTTGTTAAGCCCCATGAACTTTAACAGTTTAAGGTACTTTAGTTTGCGCAATGCCACCGTCACATTTGAAAAGATGGTCCACTCCCTCCTTCGTGCATACAAATGGTCGACCGCCTGTGCTACCTTGATGCCATCTTGCTGTTGGCGACATTTTCAAGCCCTAGCTACCTGTCGGCTCTTCTCGAAGTTCTCAGGCAAGCAAGATTCAGCTCATCTCTGACAAGTACCGTTGTGGCCGCCGCGAGAACACTGTGCTTGGCCACCTCGTCATTGCCCAAGGCGTGCAGCCTGCCCTGACAAAGCTCCTGTTGTGAAATACTGCCACGTTCCACTAAAGACATACGAAGCTTTGTCGGCCTCTCCTGTTTTCGACGTTCCGTCAAGAATTTCGCCGGCATTGCCCATCCCCTTACGCAACTCCTGAGGAAGGAAACGTCCTTCTCTTGGGCCCTGCCCAAGCCAATGCGTTTCGCACGCTGAGAACTTCCCTTACGTCACCGCCCATCTTCGCCCATTTTGAGCCCTCGCTCCCAATGAACTTCGCAACAACGTCAGTAGACATGGAATCGGCGCTGCTCTCACCCAGTAGCAACAAGGACGAACCCGCGTTATCGCCTATGCTAGTCGCCTTCTTTCCGCTTCCTGGTTATAATTCTCTTTCACTGAGCGCGGGCGGCTCGCGCTAGTTTGGGCTGTCAGCAAGTTTCAAGCCTACTTGTTCGGCCGCACGTTTTTGGCCACCACAGACCACCATGCGTTTTGCTGGTTGTCCTCCCTCAAAGGTCCGACTGGTCGATTGGGTCGCTGGGCACTGAAGCTGCAAAAGTACAGCTTTAGCGTCACTTACAACTCTGGCCCACACCACCAGGATGCGGATTGCCTATTCCGTGGATTCTTTTTAACTTGTCAGCGCGCTATTCGGACGCCTGTGTCTTACCATTCTCTGCTTTAACTGGCATTCGCAGCGAACAGCTCAGCGATGCCAATCTGCGGTCCATTATCCACCATCCACGTTCTCCTTACCCTCGCCACTCTCTACGATTATTCGTGCTCCGTGATGGAATCCAGTACAGATGCAACACCAGCTCTGATGTCCGCAAGCTTCTATTCGTTATTCCTGACACACTCCAGTCGACCGTTCTTGAATAGCTTCATGGCGCCCCAACTGCTGGGCTTATTGGAGCAACTCGCACATACGATCGCGTGCGGCGTCGATTCTTTTGGAAAGGCATCCACCGTTCTGTACGCAGGTACGTTGCTATGTTGCACAAGCGTCCATCCACGTAGCCAGTCGGTTCTCCTCAGCCCATAGACATTCCAGCAGTCCCGCTTCGGCCTTGATCTCATAGGGCCATTCCCAACATCTCTCACCTGAGAACAAGTGGATAGCCGTCGCTACCGCCTACACGACGCGATACGCCATCAGCTGATCACAACCTAAAAGATGTGCCACTGACGTTGCGGAATTTCTCCTTTACGACGTTATTCTCCATCTCGGCGCTCCAAGCCCGCGCTGGGTTGATTGCGGAAACTACCTTATAGCGCACAGCACCCCTTTTTAGTAGCGCCATGCATATCATACGTCCACGTTCATGTGTATGATACAACTGATCGCATTACAGCGAAATCACTAAGAAAATTGGATATTTGAGACAAACGGTGTCCGGAGCCCAACGACCACCTAGCTGCATGAAAACGTTAAAGGGCAACTGAACAGGTTTCCAAAAAAAAAAATCGAGTTAACGGCAGCGATTGGTACTTTCGAACACCCTGAACATTCAAACACGAAATTCGCACCCACTCAACTACAACCGTGCAATTAGCCAAAAAAAAAAAAGAAATTCAAGCTGCTGCTGGCCGGCGCGCGGCGAGTCTGGCTAGCATCCATGATTGGTGGAGCCCTCTGTGTCGTCAGCGAAGGGTTCTCCGAGAAGCCGCCGCAACGCGATAGCTTGTTATCAGGTACTGCGACGCTGCGACTACTTCGAAGGCGATTTAGCGAGTTCAATCGCTGTTATGCATAACTCCGATCACTAAGAGGTGATTGGAGTAACACGATACGCGTTTGAATCATCAGCCCAACAAGAGACACCTAGGCACAGCACGAGCGCGAAGGTCAGCGCGGTGGCTGGAACGGAGCCTGCCGGGTCCCACGACCTAAATTCGACATTTAGCCGTGTTTATAAATATCGCCTGATACGCATTCGCAAGATTCTATGACGCTGTGCGGTGCTGTATAATCTTAGAAGTAAGATTTAGATAGTATTAGCATTATGCTTGTCGTCGTCGTGACCGTGGATACCGAAAAAAGTACTCATTTCGTGCAAAATGCATTCTACCGCTTGTTTTTTGCAAACAATGTGCACCGGCCGAAAGTGCATGTTATTGGTACAGTTCTAGCGTCGCATGGAGGCGACTGCACTTGCGGTATAGTTTAATTCATTGTAGATATTACCTCTGTCGTTGCATTCTGGCATGTGACGATGTCAAACAACGTGCACAATTATTGTTCTGTGCGAGGTTTCACCGAGTTGCGAGATGCGCTGCCTGCACAATGCAGTTTGCATTTAAGACGTTACTAAGAGAACAAATACTAAGTGCAGGGGTGCCAGAAAATTGCACGGTGCGCACCGAACTAAACCTTTCTCCTTTTTTGCAGTATAGCTGTGCTGTAAACCGCGCTGCTAGAAGCAGCGTTCAAAGGTCGTGGGGCGAGCTTACGGGAAAAAAAGCCTGTAGCTGCATGTCGACTTGCATGTATACGTGGTTTACCGTAGTTCCAGTTTGTGCTTGTTAGAACTCAGCTCCCGGTTGCTTTGAAGCAAGTAAAATTCCGCATATAGGTGCAGCTTATAAGGCTCCTGTTCATTTACGGTTTTCAAAAATCTGCTGCATTTCGCGGGGGAAGCGCCCTGCGCACACTAATTAGGCGCATAAGCACATAGGTATCCGAGTGCGGCCACATTGCAGACGAAATATTGAAGCTTACAAGTGTAGCAGCTTGGGCTAGTTTGTTTGCGTTCATGATGGCGAGTTTCACAGTGCACGAATATCGGAAAAAAACGCGACAGACAAGAAAGAGCGCTGACTTCCAACTGATCTTTATTTTGCAGAGTGGGAAGATATATTTACATACAAAGAAACAAAAAAAAAGAAAAAGCTGCTACACTTGTAAGCTACATTTTTAGTACGTCGGACATATGTCTCTACCCTTCCACAAGCCCTTCTCTTCTCGTCAGTCTAATCAGTGGCCTTCTCTTCTCGTCAGTCTAATCAGTGTAGGTGTTTGCCGCGCACGCTCTTTGGCATACTGCATCCGCTTGAAGATACTTCTTTCCGAAGTAATGGGGTTGTTTGGTGGCGTTATTCCCTCAGTAGGCCGTGGTTTAAGGGTATCCAAGATTCTCCGCTCTGAGTGGCTTCGCCAGGCTCGTCTCTACGGTCAAGCCCTGCACCTACACGCCCTAGGCAAGGAAAGTACAGCAGCTACAAAAATGAAGTCTTGTGAACTCTCGAGCCTCGTAGGGAGGAACGTCGAGTTCATCTCGCATCAGACGCTCAGTTACCTGCGTGCCATCACACCCCGGAAGTCTGCAGCCACCAGTGACCAAGTGCATATTCTCGGTGACGTTGTTCTTCCTCACAACGTTAAGCGCATCTTCGGACCCAAGTGGCACTTTCGAAGACGCCACACGAGCTCCTCACCCTGGTCAGGCAAGCCGCGCGTCGGGCCCCTGATTCTGAATGTGATAGATGTGTTGTTGAAGGCGGGAAGGTGCTTTCGAGATGTAAGCCTTCGAACGAAGTTGTCAATACTAAAACCACTGTTGCGTACCTAAAGGCACATTCTTTTTCGTTGCTTCCGGCTGACAAAGAAGGTGGCTTCGCTGTTCTTTCTCGTTCAATGTTTAACGCGAAGGCTGTTCATGCCGTGCAATCGGTTTTCAACCAGGATGACGAGACGTGCCTGGTTAAGCTTAAGAAGCGTGCGAAAAATCTTGCTGGCGCCTTAGGATTTCAAAAGCTTTCAAATGCGATAGAGAGTTTCAAAAACCTCAGTCTCGAGATGTTCTTCTCCGCCAAAACTCACAAAGTTGACTGCCCATTACGGGTCATTGTAACAGAAAGTGGGACCTGGCAAAAACCACTAGCGCTTTTCTTGCAAGAAAAGCTTAAGCAATTACCAAGTGACGACCCTTTCATGGTAAGGAACTCGGACGCTGTCATAGACATTCTCAAGCAATGTAACACGGGGCTCCAGGCACTGTCTATCGATATTAAGGACTTGTACTATTCATTGCCTCATGACAAGCTACTTCAATATGTAGAAGAAGGTATGGACACTTTCGGGTCATCAGCATTTCAAAAACGCACAGGAACCCACAATAGCAGCCTGCTAGAAGTGCTCATTTTTTATTTGAAGGCAGCCTTTGTGTCACGGAATGACAACAGCTACATTAAAAAAGTGAAGTATGTATTGGTTCCTGCTTGGCGCCCATTCTCAGCGACATCAATCTTGCTCATCATAATCGTCTCTTGTCAGAAAACCTTGACGATTATTTAGTGCTTGTTAAATGTGATAGTATCTTCCGGGAGGGCTTGCCGCCGCATTTTCTCACCCATCAATTTCCCATTGATAACAGCCTGTGATTTCTCGATTTTAACAGAGTCCTCCCATGTTTCCTGGATGTATGAGCCAAGAAGCGGAAAACCGCTTCTGCCATTCAGCTCGGACTATTCGCCAACCTTTCCCTTGCCAACGCCCTAAACAAGTCATTGCCCCATACTGTGCTACACAGTTTTGCTCCACATGTAGAGCGTCTGACAAGAGCCGGATATCCGGCACCCCTCTTTGTTTCGGTGGCAGAAAAGCTGCTGTCATTCAGCGAGGACACAAGCCTGAAAAGCGCAACGGTTCTGAAAAGAGCCGGCCAGTCGTTCTACCTTATGTGCACAGCATTTCGCACAGGTTAAAGAAGATTGGCCAGGCCACCAGTGTTCAGGTGCTTTTTTCTGCACCTGAAAAATTGCAGAGACTATGCAACCGAGTGAACGCACCTCGTTCAAACGCTGCCCCTTGCTCTGTTGCGCACAGGTCACGCTACATCTCCTGCGCAGTAGGCGTCTTCTACTCGATTCCACTGACGTGTGGAAAGGCTTATGTCGGCCGGCAGGTGCGTTAACGACCGCCTGCGCGAGCAAACGTGCACAATGTGGTGCAAGGGCACCTTGGCATTCATTGCCGGGACTGCGGCAGCAGGCCGCTCTTTGATCAGTGTGCGATAGTGGCAAGGCATTGGTCTCAGCTAACCCACGAGATAATGGAAGCGGAAATGATGCACAAGTTAGGCGACAACTGAGTAAGCACCCCATCCGTTGCACTATCACGGTTTGAGCGTGATACCTTCGTCCCATTACAACTCGACACACAAGGCACACCAAACCTCATACATTGAAAGCGATTTTCGCTAAAACTAAGGCATTTAAAAATAGCTTCTTTCCCAAAACTATAGAGGACTGGAATAGACTTCCAGACTCAGTCATTATGTCGCCACACTTCGTTCAGGCTCTGGAAGAGCATATTTCTTGTTAGATTAAATGTTTTCTTAAGTGCTGAATTTCTTTCATTTCACCATAGATGAGTGTTTTTACTTTTATACACCCATTGTTTTTTTGTTCTCAAGCCTATATTGTTCTGTACTATTTCTAGCAATTGCACCATTACATGTATTATGCCATCCTTGTATTTTTTATGCCTACTGCCCCTCCTGCTTGGGCCAATTGGCCTGCAGTATATTGAAATAAATAAATAAATAAATAAATAAATAAATAAATAAATAAATAAATAAATAACCTGGGCGGGCTGACGGGCAATCGCGAACACGTGTCTCATGTGATTTGACTGGCAGTACATTGATTAGGCTTGTTTTTTGTTTTTGTCTTTCTTCTTTTTTCGTTTCTTTGTATATATAAATATATCTTCCCACTCTGCAAAATAAAGATCAGTTGGAAATCAGCGCTCTTTCTTCTCTGTCGCATTTCTATGTTCGTGCGCTGTGAAACTCACCATCATCATTGAAGCTTTAATTGAGGCACCTTCCCCACTTGATGTACCTCTGTTGCATCCTGCATGCGGAAGAGCATCGGTAATGATAGAAGCTGGCAACGGAGGTATGATGGCGGCGTCACACGGCGTATTGCTAACCAGGATTAAGCCCGACAAAGATGGAACTTACAAACAGCGATTGCCTGTTTAATAGAGACAATCGTGAAAATTCGATCCGGATAGGTGTTGATCGCGATTACAAGTGCCCGTGCGACACCGGTATATTTAACCGAGAAAATGCAGTGAATACCAAGAACAAAAAGGGGAAACAAAAGAACGTGCATTTGTTTTCTACAATAGGCATAAGCTTCAATTAACATTCGGCATAGTAGATCATCCTTTCGTCTCTGTATGAACGCTGCTGCTAGCCCCGCCACGGTGGTCTAGTGGTTATGGCACTCGGCCGCTGATCCGAAGGTTGCGGGGTCGAATCCCGGCCGCGGCGGCTGCATTTCGATGGAGGCGAAATGTTGAGTCCCGTGTGCTGTGCGATGTTACTGCACGTTAAAGAACCCCAGGTGGTCGAAATTTCCGGAGCCCTCCACTACGGCGTCTCTCATAATCAGAGCTGGTTTTGGGACGTTAAACCCCACAAATCAATCAATCATCAATGAACGCTGCTTTTAGTCGAGGCGATTCATTCCTTTTGTGAGCGCAGATCAATTGTGTCACGCTCAGCCCTCGTCGAGCAGATTTTACAGGAATTCCCATCGCACACATCAGCGATAAACTCTCATGGTAATCACTGTCCCGAAAATGTTCCGAGCAGAGAACAGTGGATTTCGAAGCAATGAAATTACTCCGCTTCACCACAGTGAAGCTTGTTCTTTCTCCTGTGAGAACTTGTGAAAGACAACACCGTCTCGGTCACCAGTGCTTGTACAGCCGTAGGTGTAGTGAAGAATATCGACGCTATAATCAGACAGACAGGGTGCGCTACTCGCGGAGCAAGAAGACGTTTGGGCAGCCCAACGCGCGTTCTGCTTCCGCCATTGCCAAGGCTTAGGGGGCGATCTGAGATCGGCTGTTCGCTCAAGAACGCTTTCCGAACACTGACGTCAAAAAGTGGGTGGTCCGCGATAGCTTTGAGCAATGCTTTGAGAACGGGAGGAGCGTGGCCGGCGCGGCCAATGGGGAAGCGGCGCGCTCCTCGGATGATGACGTACTCCGTTTGTCGTCTGCTTCTGAAAGCCAAAATGTTTCTCCCGAGAAATTAAGAAAGCTGCTCCTTTTAAAAACGGCACTTTCTTCTTCTCAGACGTAAACACGCTCTTAAAGGGTCCCTGAAACGTTTTTTTGACATTGCGTCACTGATTAGGCAACACAATTGCGAAATCATTCACACCATAAATAAAGCGAAGCACAATGCGCTAAGGCAGCTATGGGCTTATTTCTGTCGCCTTCCTCCTTACCACTCCTGTTCCTCCTCAACTCGATCTGCTCCGGAGTGCGCGCTAGCGACGACAGCGCCTCCCGCGTCAGCCGCTCTGCCGAGCCTCCCGTAGTGACATAGCGCCCCGATATCCTCACTGAGGTCGCCCGCCTCGGCAGTGCTAGCCCTCTCTAATAGAGCGCCGGCGACTCGTGTGACGCCGCCAGATGCCGCGATGATACCGTTGGCTGAAACGAAGGAGTACGTTGTAGAAGCACGTTGTTCGCAGCTAGGTTTTGAAAATTACGCGCACGTCACTTGGGTCGGGGCCAATCAGCGACCTCCCATTCGATCGCTCGATGGCGGGGGCGTTTGAAAACGCTTTTTGGCGAGCCGCTGCGACCTTTTGCGATACGCGTGTTCAAAACCTTATTGTAAATTACACACTTTACGCACAGCGCTAAAATCTGTCCTGTAATGGTCCTAGTGACCCGCTCTACCGGATCACCATGTTTGCACAAAATCGTCAAAACCGTTTCAGGGTCCCTTTAAGCATCAATATTTTCTCTGCAGGTTCGCTAAGCGGTGTCGCGTTCGCGAAAAACAAGAAGCGTGCGCGTAAGTGGCGTCATATCTAAATTTCGTGTCGTCGTCTGCTGCTACCATGTCGTCGCACAAAAACGTGCACCTCGGCCCGCGTGTGCTCAGAGGCAGAGGGAGCTCCTTCTCGCATTTTTGGAGGTGCACCCCAACTGTGTAAAGGCCGACAAAGTCTTCACTACCGACAGCGCGCTGGAAACTTCCAGTAGCAAAGAACATCAACATTCGCAGCTCTTTTCTCTCCGTCGAAATTCCACGGGCTCTTTGGCACCCGATTTCCGATCGCCTGACCATTCCCTCGCCTGGAGCGTCGGACACCGTTCACCGCGACTCAAGCCTGGAGAAACAACTCCAGGCTATCAGACGAGCAGAGGAGGTGGCGGCGAGGATTTTTTTTTTTTCCCTAAAATAAAGTTGTTCTCTCTCTCGGGATCAAGTTCGGCGCACAGCCAACGTACTGTTCACTTCGACAGACGAAATTGACGCCGGAATTCACTTCCTGTCAAATCCCCAAATACATCGCGAACCTCCAGCTGCTCCGCGTCCTATTTCAGCGACGACAATGCGAGGACTCAGCCAACTCAGCGCCCAAGTGGACCGCCATTTCCCTCTGTGACGCAACATTGCGCAGCCGCAGCCGCCGTTTCAATCCAAGCGGAGCCGCTGCCGCGGCCGCTGTTCGCAAAGTGTTCGTAAACCATTCGCTGAGCGATCGGCCTCGGGCATCGTTCTCCGCATAGCGATTGGCCACCAGGGGGCCGCGCTGGACGGACGCGAGTATTTTCGTCTCCGAAAGTCACTGGCTTCCTCGTTTGACTCTCGGCCTTCGGGCCCTCAAAACGTATCGAACGTGGTCATGGATGACCTGGAGGCTTCGTCCAGTGTTCCATTGCCCGAAGAAATGGACTTACAAGATCCTGGGGACCTCGGGACATCACCAGATGCACTAACCCTAAAGACAACTGCAGCCGATGCCACGGCGGCTATTGCCACCCTGAGGACAGCACCGCTGCGTCCCGACGTGAATCCATTCGACGTCCTGGCTGATCCTGAGACGCCCAACGATGGGAAAGGCAAGTGTGACAATTTACTTGTCTCTAACGTACTCATTCTATACACGGCGACAGCTTTTCTTGACATTGGAGCGAAGGCTACGGAGGCGGGGCCTCCGCACATTTGTGTTACTACGCAAGTAGTCCGGCAGCTTGCAACCGATTTCAGTTCCAGTTTCGGTTTTCGCTTGCTCGCAGCGCTAGTGTGTTTAGCAAAATGTATGCATGCAAAATGGGAACGTCAGAGTTAAACTTTGATGAGAGTGCATACATGCAGCTAGTTACTGTGCTGTATATATACTGGTACATATAAAAGTTTCCGCTGTTCAGAACGTTTTCCCAGCATTATTCAGCCTTTATAACAGTGAAGTTTAGGTTCCGTGTTCAGCCCATTATATACGGGTACGCGCCACACGTGATCGAATGTTAACGTTTACAGTATTGAGCCCTGGTACAGGCGAAATGGAAGGCCGGTTGCGGCACGATCCTGCCACGGGCCTGTCTTGTTTCAGTTTTGCTGTATTCGGTTTACGCCCACAGACTGTCAGCAATGATCGGCGCAGACTGCGCGTCAGTGTTCGAGAAGCCTCACAATTGTTGTAGATCGTTGTTAAGATCGCGCGCAAGACGCGAACAGTCAAGCTTATTTCAGAGCTTGCGCGGCCACCAGTGATAAGGCTGGAAAGTTCGATGCGTGATGTAAAAAGACGGCGCGTCCCAACGATGAGCAGGTTTTCCACGGCCGATGCTGTACTCGCCGCTATCAGCGCCTGTGTGCATTGCTGTAATCCGACTTTCCGTTTACCGGCCGACTGCTGCCTTCGTCAACGTCATGACCCCGTGAAAATATAATAGCTATGCAAACCATGCAAGATGACGAACGTCTCCAAGCACACACCGCAGCAAAAATACGCAAATACCATGATACCACTGAATTGGAAGATTTTCAGAGAGCTTACGCTTAATTGAATAGAGACTGATACAGATTTTTTTATCGAGTTTCGCTCGTCAAGCACCTTCATGTAGTGTGACGGCCACCGTTGTTTTTTGCCATCCCTGTGCATGCAGTATGTAACAGGTATTGTCTATAATACGAATTGTTATTGGTAGAAAAAAATAAAGTATGCATAAAAGCAGTTCATATCTTTTATTGTATCACAGCCATACGGGAAAATTCTCGAGGCCCGTGTATTTAGATTTAGGGGCACGTTAAAGAACCCCAGGTGGTCAAAATTTCCGGAGCCCTGCACTGCGGCGTCTCTCATAATCATATCGTGGTTTCCGTACGTTAAACACCATGAATTATTATTAACATAACATTTTGCACTTGTGGCACAGAACGTGATAGCCGTAACCTTTTGCTTGCACTCCATGTCGACATAACATTTGGCACTTGTGACCAGAACATGATAACCATAACTCGTTGCTGGAACTCTGTCAACATAGCATTTTTGCACTTGTGGCACTGAAGGTGATGCCCACAACTTTTTTTCTGGCACTCCATGTCGACATAACATTTTGTACTTGTGACCAGAACATGATAACCATAACTCGTTGCTGGAACTCTATGTTAACATAACATTTTCGCACTTGTGGAACAGAATGTGATAACCATAACTCGTTGCTGGCATTGCTTGCCATAAGAACCATTTATAATAAACAAATCAAAATAGGTAAGAGCAGGAACACATTGATAACGAAGAATGAGATGGTAGAATACATTAGGAAATGAGTAAATGAAAAACAAAACAATGACAAGAAGCAGTATCACACTTTCAGGTCCCATTGAGACAGCAATGAAACAAGGCATCAAGCACTACCGGCATGAGATCACACAGAAAAATGAACACAATTTTGAACACTTCAATCCTCAACTAAGAAATGTGGTTTTCGCTGATGCAGCGTGTAATGTAAAAGTCCATGGCTGTGATACATCATCACATCAGAGCCGCTGTGACAGTACAGCGCACAGTACACGGCCACTGACACAAAAAGCACAGGTTTGAGCCTGTCGCATGTCGATGGATCCGAAATGCCAGACGCCCGTGTACTTATCTTTCGGTGCATGTTAAACAACACCGGGTGGTCACAAATTGTGCAACCCTCTAGCACGGCATGTCACATAACCACATTGTTGTTTTGGCACACAATATCCCAACAATTATTATCACACCACGGCAATGTAATCAGAACATACACGAAGTGCAACGAAACATAGAGAAATCAGCAGATTAAATTAAAGTGAAGTCAATAAGCAATAAAAAGTATCTAAATAGCAGTGACTGATGGACCTCTAAAGCAATATCACAGTTTCTGGTTAGGCACGCGTGCAATCTTTTGGTTGAAGCTTTGAAAAAGCGCACATGGAGATGCTCATGGCAGTTCATCAATTCCGCTCATGTCAGAGCTGCACGACTCATCAGAAGTACTCGAATCTGTGCCCAAAGAAATTATGAGACTTTCTGTTTGGCTGTCTATAATGCCATCCCGCTCCCATGTCTCATCCTCAAGCTTTACCACGTGATTGCAGTCTCGGAACCAGTTCTGCGGGGTCACACCCGCGATTCCTTCCAGCAACAGCTTCTCGACTGAATCGATCTTGAAGTCAGTGTTCTTTGAAGCAACATAGCCTTTGACCTGGCTCCACACGAGCTCTATTGGATTGAGCTCACAGTGGTAAGGAGCCAAGCGCACAACGTCATGACCGGCAGCGCTGGCAAGTGTGTCAATCTGGTAAGCAAGGAACATGTGCTTATTCTGCTTAACGAGCTGCAGCAGTTCGCTCTTCAGATAGTCATCCGAAAAAGGGATACTTTTCGATTTCAACCAGCACTGGATGTCGGCTTTTCTTGATGATGAACTTGGCACCTTTTCAACTTAATCACTGTGATATGATGCATTATCCATCACAATCACACTGCGTGGCTTGATGTTCGGTAGCAACTGTTGAACAAATCATTTTTGAAAACGCGCAGCATCCATTTCTGCGTGGTAATCACTAGCGCCCTTCTTGGCACGAAAAACAAGGGCGGCTCCATCAAGAAAGCCTTCCGCACTGCCAGCATGCAAAACAATCAGGCGTCCTCCTTTACCGCTCGGTGCACGGAGACCTGTTGAGAGGTCTTGACGGAATGCGTCTTGCCGGGACATCACTTTGGTGTCTGTCCATACGGTCTCCTCAGTGTGGCCAGCGTTTACCCAGGTCTCATCAAGGTAGTATATGGTCCTGTAAAAGAAAAGAAATCAGTCGTATAGTTAAGAGCGTACTTTAACTGGCAACAGCCCATTAATAAACCAGCGGCCTTGATTCAAAGTCATGCCTCTGTTACAGCGCGAAGGATCCACTGACAAAACCCATGTGAATACATATAAGAAAGATGAGCTGGCGAAACTTCCCCTGAGAAAGACTGAATGTTTACAAAACATGTTTCAGGCTGCTCATAAAAGGCATCCCCAATCACGTGCACAGCATATTCGCCGAATAAGCTATTCTTTCCTTCAAGCCATTCAGATTCCTTGCTCCTCCTACGCGGAAAAGCAGTAAATCTTCCCAAACAATGCGACGGGAAATTCTGCAATAGCGAAACGAGCAGTTACATCTTCGGCGCAGATCATCGCATCCTCGGTTGATACTATTATCCACCGTACAAGCACAAGCACGAACAGCTACCTTATTTTACTGGGAAATTTCGCTGCGACTTAAGTTAGGCTTGTGTACGGTTTTCGATCACTCGCGTCAACAGCACACGTTTGGCGATCACTGATGCAAAGCATACCTCTCGTTTTCGCTCACCATTAGGTACACAAGCATGCTGACCATTCGCGTCTACACTTTTACCAACAAGCACGAGCAAAGAAAGTTTGCAGTAATTAAAAGAGAGTTACAACTTACCGCTGCTGCCTCCGCATTTCTCGAATTGTACGGAGGTACTTTCGACGCTAAGCAACGATGTCGTCTCGTTCGAGCAATGTGGAATTCCTTTTTATCTTTCGGAAGAGGAACCCCAAGTCGTTCAGCATTCGTTGCATCGTGCGAGTGCTGATCGTCGGCATGTCCATGTCAGTGTCGGTGATGACGTCGTTGCGTAGCTTCTCGGCCGTAGGCATTTCATTGCGCATGAAGTAGCCGTGCACTTTGCGCCGCAATGCTGCCAACGCAAACGTGTCGTAGCGCAGCAGCCTCGTCTTGGCGGTCATGCGCTTCCCAGCTTCGCCCGAGACCGAGATATCCAGTTTCTTACGCTTTGGAGAGGAAAGTGGGGCCCGCAGAGCTTCAGCCTTGATTCGTGTTACCGTTCGCATACTCACTCCGGTGAGTTCGGCGATAGTCCCGCACACAGAATTCGTCGACAGCTCGGGCTCACGGCGCCTTACTCCAGCGTAGACGTTGCAGATAACCTGCTTCGTTTGCTTGGAGACCCACGTCTTGTCACACTTAGCGTATAGCCTCCTCGGAGAACTAAAAGGAGAGTTCGCGGCCGCGCACGGTGCCGCCGGCACCGGGGACGCTATGTTTACTGCAAGAGCAAGCAGCAGACGCAGCAGGCGTGCGGAAAACGTGGTGCCGTCCAAGAAATAAAAAAGGAAAAAAAAACTAGGGCGCACGATAACTTATTTTCCATGAACAGCTTCCCATACTTGTTCTATCCTTATAATGAAGAACGTTTTATTTATTCGGGGCAAGTAGCCATTAGAATCAGAAAATAAAATAGGTACTATTTCCTGGCGCGCGCGCATGCAGGCGATTCGGCTCTGTAGCTTCCACAGTGCTGTCAAGGAAAGCTGTCGCCGAGTATACCAACATCCAAGCATGGACAGAAACGTGCTCGGGGAACGCTGTCCGCGTCGGCTGCAACGGCAGCAGCTAAAACCAAGCCCACGTTCCGCCATAACGTCCCGCGTTGTGGTGGCAACGACCAAGCAGATTTTAACAAGTATGACTCAGACTCGGATGCTGCTCACGATAATGACAGCGATCAAGGAGGCTGGCAGAAAGTTTCTCATAAACGCCGCGGATCGAAGGAGAAACAGGCGAACGCGGGTGAGCAACGCCGCCCTTACTACGCACACACTGTGATACTAAAGCCCCAAGAGCCGTGCAGAATCATGGATGAAAACTTCATTGTGCTGAATGAAGCCATCTGGCATCATATTATCACCTCCCCTTCAACGCATAGAAGGGAAGAAAATCCGAATATTGTGATCCGATACTTGGACAAGAGCAATCAAATCGCGGTTGACACCGATGATCGTGAAACACGAGACGCCCTCCTGACTTTAATGCAGCTCCCAATAATTGGCGAGTCAACGCGATTTCAAGCCTACGAGGCATTACAGAGGGATCAAATCCGCGGTGTGATCCACAATGTAGGGGGAATGAATTCGGAACAGCTCATGATGAACCTGCACTGCCGAGCGTGCGAAATCATCAGCGCTCGCCCAATTGGTGCGAGAGGCACTGCTGTAGTCACCTTTAAAGGGACAAGGCTTCCGTACAAAATTGGGATTAAGTCTTTTACTATAAGAGTTTACCCTTTCAAGTCACAAGTGTATGCTTGTGAGACGTGCCACAAATTAGGGCACGGGAAACAGCAATGTCCCAACTTCAAGAACCCACGTTGTTCCGGGTGTGGCAGAAAACAACATGACAGCGATGAAGCCTGTCCAAACAAGGTACCAAAATGCCGTAACTGCGGTGGTCAGCACCTCGCAACTACGCGAGACTGCCCAGAACGCGTAAAAATCAACCAACAGCTTCGCACAAAGTTTACGAGCCGTCAGAAGCGCAGCCAGCAGCCTTTGAAATCAGAGCCGCATGTTCAGGAGCGCCCTCAAAAAGCAGCTACCTTAAAGCACAGTTTTTACACAGGACCCCGCAGTGCCCATCAACAGAAAATGCACCTGGGCATTTTGACCACGATAAACAAACCCTTGCTAATGTCGTCAAGACCTCTAGCAGTAATGCCGCGCTTGACGCGAAAGCGAGCTATGCCGAAATTGCAGAGCAGACTGCACCAACCGCACCCTTACCAAACAAGGGGACGCGTGTTCAAATTCCAGCTGCCGCAGTCGTCAATCCCACTCTAAATGTTGGTGCTACCAAACAGATGCACAATAACCAGCAGGCACCTCAATCGACGCTCGAGCCGCAGCCCGATTACGAAGCGCTCTTCTCCGCTCGTCTCATGCAATTGGAGCACAACATCATGGCGAAAGTGCAGACTATGATTGAGAGAGCTATTGAAACGTGCATTCGCACAGTCATGGAGAGGTTAACGCTCAATGGAGCGCTCTCTTTTCGAGGTGTCGCCACTACCTCGACAGTAAGCACACCTGCTTTACTGCCTGCTCCGACAGTACCGACGCAGTCTACTCATGTGCAGCATGGCTCAGCTCCTAAATTGCGGTAATGACCGAAGTCGCGGTCGGGATGACGGGGGAGACATCCCGACCGTGATTCAGTGGAATTGTCGCTCCATCAAAAAGAAAAAAGCAGACATTATCTTACGATGGGGGCTATCGCATATCATTAAAAAACCCGCCGTTCTCGCTTTGCAAGAGGTGAACTGTCCCATTACGCGCTTACCAGGTTATGACGGCTATGGCTTCTCCGAAGACACTGATACATCTGCATGTGCAGTGGTGTACGTGGATAGGAAACTCAACCACACGCAGCTTGACACTGAGCCTTGGTGTTCAGGAAATGCCAGCGTCACGGGATGTCGCATTCAGCTCACACCCGAAAAAACGATCCTGGTGTTTTCGGTGTATATGAATCCAGAAAGCGCACGAAAGAAGGCCAAACGTTGTGTTGCAGTTTTCAGCTACATTCAGCATTTCCAAAGGATCTACCCAAAGGACACAATTCTAGTCTGTGGAGATTTTAATGCACAACATGTGGCGTGGAACTATAAGAAGTGCAGCCCACGTGGTCGTCGTCTAATGGAAGATTTTGATCGTTACGGACTAACCCTCCTGAATCTACCGGAGGCCCATACTAGGCTCGGACAGGACGCAAGGCAAGCAGACACAACGCCCGACTTGACGTGGTCCTCGAAACCCAGAACATGCCACTCGAAGCTTCTTGAGGATCCTCTAGGCAGCGACCATCTTCCAATTGCCATCACAGTGAAGAACAATGGGGTGTCGTGCCGCAACTCATCCCACAAGCGAGAGTGCCTTATTACGCACTGGGATGAGTATCGCACGCAACTACAAGAAACCGCTCCAATTACCGACCTTGACTCTCTAACGAAGGCTATGAGGCATGCTAAGCACGTAGCAACAAAGACGCTGCGGGTAGCTGAAGATCACCCAGACCCTGACAGGCACGTCCTGCATTTATAGAACCGCAGGCTTCGTCTCTTGTCAAAATATCGCGCGAAGGGACGCCCGTAAACTCTACGAAGCCAATTGCTGTCAGTACAAAAAGAAATTGAGAAGTATACTAGCCAGCTAGCCTCTGAGCAGTGGATGGAAATGTGCGAGCAGATCAATGGGTCAACAAATTCAAGCAAAGCGTGGGGTATTTTGAGGTCCCTTCTGGGCCGGCGCAAGACATCCGACGGCGCCCCACGTGTTGCGCTAAAGGAAGGCATCACCAATGCAGAACTCGCTGAAAAAGCAGCAGACGTCTTTTTCCCACAGACGAATTGTGCCATGGACAGAACCTATGCGAGGGATGACGTTCCAAGAGAAGACGACGATTTAAACCAACCTTTCACGTTTACCGAATTCGAAGATGCCTTAAGCAGAATGAACACACGTGGTGCGCCAGAAGCTGATGGAATTACGGTAGCACACATAAAAAACCTCACAGCAAGATGTAAAATCGCACTTCTAGCGGAGATTAACCATATATGGAAAGATGGAAATCTTCCAGCGGATTGGCGCCATTCCATTGTCAAGCCTATTCCGAAACCGAACAAGTCGCCGAACTGTCTCAATAACTTGAGACCGGTTTCTCTCACGTCATGCTTATGCAAGTTTATGGAGAGCATGGTCAGCGCAAGATTAATATGGTGGTTAGAAAAAAATAGCCTTCTGCCGCACACACAATAGCGATTCAGACTTGGTCTTTCCACTCAAGATATTATGCTTCGCCTAAAGGAGAACGTGCTAGACACGTTGTCTTTATGCCCTCGCATCGTCGTTGGGATAGACGTCCGAAAGGCGTTCGACAGCCTTCCCCACTCTTCCATCATGCAAGCTGCACGCGAAATGGGCATCAGGGGTCACATGTACAACTTTATTGCCACTTTCCTAGAAGACAGAACGTTTCAGGTTCAAGTTGGCAACGAGCGCAGCTCTTATCGTCACAACCGGGTTGGCGTTCCGCAGGGAGCCGTAATCTCCCCCACATTATTCAATCTGGTTCTAGCTGCTCTTCCTCCAAGGCTGGAGAAAATTGAGGGTATTGAGCACGCTATTTATGCCGACGATGTGACACTATGGACTACAAAGGGCTCCCTCGGACAGCAAGAGGAGGCGCTGCAAAATGCGCTAAATACCGTCGATAACTTCACCAGAGGGATTGGCCTCACCTTAGCCCCAGAAAAAACCGAGTTTGTAGTCATCCATGGAGGCAGAAGGTCAAAGGCGAAAGACGACGAAAAGGCCAGCGTCAATCTCTCCATCGGTCGGGCACCAGTTCTCAGGAAGCGTGTCATCCGCATACTCGGAATGTTCTTGGACGAGCAGTGCATATCCACAACATGGTTCAATCAAACTGTAAAAACTACAAAACAGGTCACTCAAGTTCTGCGAAGGATCGCCAAACGCACGAGGGGCGTGAGAGAGAAAGAAATGAAGCACTTCGTGCAGGCATTCATACATTCTCGTATTATGTATGGCGCCTTCTATCACCCCATCACCCGAACACAGCTGCAGTCCCTAGAGCGTCTCAATAACGAGGCCAGGAGAGTCATCACAGGGTTGCCAAAGTACACGCTCCTCCCTGCATTGAAAAGCTGCTCTGCTTTGGGAGACATTGCTGACCTTATGTCTATGCACGAGGTGACGCAGGTCACAAGACTTCAGTCTACGCATGCAGGGAGAGCGACCTTGTCTAAAATCGGGCATGACGTATCTCATCTTCCTGTGCTACCGCACATATCTCCCCCTTGGGAGCACATACAAATTGCAGACCCCAAACCTCTGCCGATGAACATGGGAAACGAACATTCAGCAAGGAGGCAGGCCCACGCCCGAAGCCACGAGAAATACACGCAGGAGGTACGCAGTGGAAGCCACCCCCATAGCTCCTGTCAAATAGTGTATGTGGACGCATCCATCGGGCCACAAGAACAACCACCGATGTTCGCTACGGCATGGACCAACCTAGAGGCCACCGAAAGCGGGACCAAACTGCATGTAGCGCCTAACGTTGTTCATACATCTACGGCGGAACTATATGCTATTTTAGATTTTGCCAAACATGCTGATTCCACCATTCAGACCTTACCACGTGACAAGAAAATTCACTACAGAGTATTTACTGACTCCCAAGAGGCATTTCGCGCTTGCAAGCACACTCGCACTACCACTCCTGTTGTTCAACAATTGCGTTTCTACGTGCGTCGTCTGCGGGAACAAGGACATGATTTGCATTTGCATTGGATTCTGGGCCACACGGGTATACCAGGAAATGAACGGGCACATCGACTAGCGCGCGCAATGCTATTATCCGCGCAGTCGAAACCACCCGAACACATATTGCGCAGCGCACCAGAAGAAATTGAACAACACAGCGATTGGTACGATCCCATGGAAGCAATAGCCCAAGCAAAGTGCTACCGGCGAAGCTATCTTCTCGATGTATCTAACCCATTGGACATACCTCCACTTCCTTCAAGCGCTGATACCCGCCGGCAACAGGTACTGTTGCGGCAGGTACAGACGGGAACTCTCCTTACCCCTTCCTCGTGCAGCGTTTTCGCAGAGAACGAGACCTGGGCACCCCGAATATTGGCATCTGCGGCCACTGCAACACCCGAGCGGACCTGGCGCACCTTATCTGGGACTGCCCGCTGTATTCTGGAACCAGGCAACGGGTCATTGCTGCAATCCCACCGGAATGGCGCCCGACTTCATTCCAGGCCTGGGCACAACCCGGGCGCATCACCGGCGCCGCCGCCAACGAGCTATGGCGGTCGCTGCTCGAGTACCTGGACGATCCCAAGGCTCCAGCCGTTGGCACCAGGCTCCGTCTTGGGCGTGACAGCCAGAACGTTAACTCAAGAGACGCTCATTAGGACTGCATATTTTGTGCCCCTTTTTTTCTTTTTGTTTTCGTTTTTTTTTCTTTTTTATTTAATCCCGTCTCTCCCCCTACATTCACCGCAGCCCTCAAAGGGCATAAAATGTGAATAAAGACGTGTCAACAACAACTCCGCATAGCAGACGACACGCTCGGTTTGAAAATGATTGACAGGGAAATGACGTCAATTTGACGACACCGAAGTATCGGGGCCCCGGAAGGCTCGACGTTCCACAAGTCGCTACAGGTGGCGAAAAAAACCAACCGCGGCGCGTTCCATCAAGTTGCGAGCAGAGTGGAACTACTAACCTAACCCCATATTTTAGTTTGAAATTTTCCTGCTAGGGGCTCTCAATAAGGCCAAAAGGCGTAGGCACCAGAAACAAAGTGGCCATATTACATCTAAACAATGATGATGATAGTACATGCAGCACCATCTTTGGACCTTATATTTTAGTTTAGGACGCCACCGCTACCCTTATTTTTCGTTGCACTCCCAGGCAAAAATTCCAACAGCCTATCGGGCTAAGGGCAACCGTAATTTGGGCCTGCATGTAATGGTCTAATTGTAATGGTCTGCATGGCCTGCATGTAATGGCCTAATTGTAATGGTCTGCATGGCCTGCATGTAATGGCCTAATTGTAATGGTCTGCATGGCCTGCATGTAATTTGTCTAATTGTAATGGTCTGCATGGCCTGCCTGTTTAATTGTCTGCATGTGTTGGGCTGCATGCAGGAGGCTCGGCCAAGCGTGCTCATGATTGACAGCTACAACCTATTGCTTTCACGCCCATGCACATCACTAGAAAACCGTTTTTAGCAGTTTCGACACACCAACTGCTTTATTTGCAAGCAAGAATTTCGTTTTATCTGCAGCTGTGCTTCATTGTAAGGAAGTTTCAGACCAGACTGCAAACATTTTGAGATTTTACGTGCCAAAACCATGATATGATTATGAAGCACACAGTGGTAAAGCACTTTAGATTAGCTTTGACTGCCCGGGGTACCATAAACTGCCCTTAAAGCTATTTATATGGATGTTCGTGCATTTCGCTCTCAACGAAATATGGCTACCGCGGCCCGGAATCGTACCCACGTCCTAAAGCCCAGCATGATGACACCTTAAGAGTTAAGCAATTGTGGAAGTACACAGAGTGGTCAACAAATCATGTCACAAACTATCCGAAACAGTGTGAAACATGAAATAATTAAACCTTCATCCAATACTCCTTTCAACATGCCATGCCGCAGGTAGAAGGAGCATAACACAACACAAGCAATAACACCCAGTGGCCGCGCTTAAAGACGAAAAGCGAAAAAGCAAAACAGGCGAAAACAGGCTTAAAGGCGAAAAGCGAAACAAGCGAAAAAGGGTGACCAATGTACTCATGCATGGCATCGGCTGATCTGCTTAAACACAGCTCATTTTCGTGGTGATCATAGCTGTACTCCAAGTTTTCGTTCCCGTTTTACCAATCAGGAAGCATAATTGCAGTGATGTTTATGTCAAGCTTCATTTAATGCAATCTCCTTTAAAATAACCATCTTATACACAATAAATGGCAGTTATCTTGGTGTTCCCTTTCTTTAACCATCTTCTTGAAATCACCGCGTGCCACCCAGACTCTGCTTCACGTGCTTGCGGACTAGCAGACTCTTCATTTGTTTCTCAGCAGCATTCTTGGTGTTGCATCCCCGACGTACACATGGAACACAGCTGCGAAAAGAATGTGCATACATAGGGTAAATTTAGAGTAAAGACTAAGATGTGCAGACAACACACACAGTTATGACAAGCTGAGCTTCTCTTCTAGTTTGGATAGTTTTGACAAAGTAAAGGAAAAAGACTGCCATCGTTTTAAGCCAAAAGAAAGCATCAGCGATGGTAAAGCACACTGTGCTTGTCTCATAATTAGCATCCAACCACCCTAGTTCATGAAAAATTAAACTGCTACATTGCACATGGGTGCGGTTTGACCAGATTACATGAGAGCACTAACCGGATCTTCTGACATGGTGATGCTTCATGGACAAGATTTAGTGGACAAGAATTCAATCCATGCAGTAAAACGTACGGAAAAGTCATGCATAATATTGATCTGGAACGTCAATTTTTCTAACTTCCATTTAATGGTTCAGAATTCCTTTTCTTTTATAAAGCACCCATGACACACACTTAAGACTTGCACACCGTGACACCTCAGTGGTTATGAAATAGGTGCTACCACTAATAACTGCTAGGGTTTTACGTGCCAATACTAAAACAGCAATATAAGCCAAGCCATAGTGGAAGGCTCGTGAAACCTCAGCCAGCTGCTATTCTTTAATGTGAACCTAAATCAAAGTACATGAACCTCGAGCATTTTGCCTTCGGAATGTGAGCGTCAGGGACAGAACTGACTTGTCTTTTTGGCAGCTGACTACTGTAACCACTGTACCACTTCAGCAGCTCAAGTGGGCACCAAATGTTTGAGTAAGGAAAGCCAAATTATTTGGCATCCTTGATCACAAATGATGTACTGAAATAATCTGTGGACCACTCTGTAGAAAGGAACTTGTGGCAGCTAACAGAATAGTAAGAAGGCGTTCCCCTGAAGCTTTTGGCCACATATACGCTATGAAGTACTGTAGTAGAAGTCAGTTCAGTGACTTCCCAACCAGAAGACTTGCAGCCGTATATGTGCATACATCATTCACAGAAGAAATCCTCTTGCATAAACTTGTTTTACAGGCTTAAAGAGTAGTGAATAGGCACGACACATACAGTGTGGACCATGCTGCAGGATACCTGCACGCAGTGCGTTTCACTCAGAAAAGAAAAGAAGGCCAAAGAAAAAATGCATGGCATCTACCCTATTACGACAGCAATATCCAATTTACAATTAAATGTTAGCAACAATAGGCAATGTCATTATATCTAGGCTCTTGTAGCAATGTCCTCATGTGTAGGCTACACGTTAGGGGCCTCACTCGGCCCCTTAATATGTAGTCAAGCGCTCACCACCAACGTGGCAGTGTGTTTCTATAGAAACAAGGGAGGTAGACATTACCTACATCTTTCTCAACAAGATACGGCTGTGAAAATGCAGTTGGCAATCATGTCCCGTGAAGGAGGAGATTGCACTGCTGAATGCTACGTCAGTAAACAAAACCAGCAGAGATGCTGGGCAACCTTCCTAATGCAGTGCTATAACTTGTTAAAAAATGAAGGCGAACCACAAACACGGGACAGAAGCACAAGTGTCGACTTGAGCATGGCACTTGTGCTCGTGTCCTGAGCTTGTGGTTAGTCAATTTTGGTGCCACCATTCTCACTATGAACCCGTACAAACTAGCCAAATTTTCATTGTGTTTTAATCCACAGTGGTAGCCATTATGTTAGTGTTCTGTGCACATGTGGTACCTCCAGGCTTGATGAAATCTCCGCAAGACCTGTGGTACTTCAGCATTGCTCGCATGTGGTTCCATGGGTGGTATAAAAAATTTGAGACATCGCTGCAATTAAACTTCGTCAGGCCGAAGCTACAATGCAAGCTCAGCAATAATGCTTCAGTGTTAAGCAACACCATTCGAGAACCAGGACTACGGAAGAAATTTCTTCACAGATACATAGGTGCATACACTGTGCTTGACAGATTTCACACAACCTATTGCGCTTCTCCTTTGCGCTCAGCCACTGACCACTGTCGCCAAAGCATCGTTATTGTCCACATCTCTCGCCTGAAGCTGTACATCCATCGTTAGTTCCCTTCATAACTTGCTGTCTTGATGACCGCTTTCACAAAGGGGAAGTTAGTGTGAGAGCTAACTGCATGGTTTGATCGTCTTAATCTGTATACACTCATCATCGTAATCATCATTGCTTGCCTTGGCTAGTGCTCGGTGGCAGGCCTTTTCATTTTGTGAAGCGATGCTCACAGTCTGCATTTACAACAAGTCGTACCTGCCGTCACCTCACCAAGCACTATGCGCTCTTCCGTTTCCAGGAGCGTGCATAATCGTTGAAGGAAATAAACTCCCACATGGTTTTGAAATATGCACTCATTGTAATAACTTTTTTCTCTTCTTTCTTTTAATGCTATCCATCACCTCCACTAGGCTAAGTGCTCATCAAGCTGTGTAGCTTGAACCAGAGAGTATGGCGTTCAAAAGGTTGAATGTCATCACGATTCGACATCAGCCATTTGCTCAAAGCGTCCACGAGCCGTGATCTCTCGACAGCAGCTTAGTAACCACCGACCTTTAGTGCAGCCTACAGAGGCGCGTTTATGCTGACTCAAGTTGTGTGAAGATGGACAGACGTGATGGCGACACTTGTGCAGCAGTGGGAACAAAGTAGCATATTGAACATTACGGCACCTTGCAAATGCTTTGAACGAGGCAGGCAGCCTCAGTAAAATTTGCTATGTTTACTTGCATCTAAGAAGCACATTGTTTTCCTTCGAAAGCAGCCCGAAAAATGACTACGAGCAACGAGTAGCAACAAAACCCAAACCATGTTCGCGGCGTTGGCAGTCTCATGACTGGAACTGCCAAAACATCGCCATTGCAAAATGGTGGCGGATCATATTTCAAGCAAGTTCACGTTGATCTGTTGGTTCATTTCATGCTTGCCTGTGGCCTGTGTACATCGCATCTGTTCCAAACTAAGTAACAAATGGTGATACGCCACTTTGATTATCAAAGTAATGTTCCAAACAGCTTCTGCGCGTTGAAGATAGTTGCGTCACGTTTTTGTCCAAACACTGTGATGTGAGTTAATAAATCTAAAGCTCGATGTTGACCAGGAAAAGTTTCTATGGCGAAAGCAGGAAAACAACCAGACCTCAAAGAATAGCTTCCAGTCTTCCATAATGAACTCCACATCATTTAACTCGCAACAGTATTTAACTGGCATCCAATTGAGGCGAGCCCGTAACAATGCCCCGCAGCATTTGTGCTGTGAAGGCCCATCTAGTTGTTTTTTTCAGTTCGTATGTGCCGCATTCTTATCGCGATCACGACTGAAATGATCGCTGCAAAAGTAGGACATTCTGAAAAATGTCAGTTATATCTGGACGCTGTTTCAATGGATAGCATAGAAAATCATAAGCACATATAAATATGATCATTAAGCATAATTAAACAGAAACCAACTAAAATCCAAGCTGGCGAGATCGGACGTTTCGAAGCCAGTCCGGCTCTTCCTCAGGCATGTCTGGGGCTCAGGTTCGGGCTGCATTTCATATACCCTGGCACGACCACAGAAAGCGGCTCGCCATGGAGTGATGACCATGCATATCCACTGTGGGAAGAACTCTCGGAGAACGGTTTAAGTTTTGCATCATGATTCAAGAAAGTCTTTTCCCCCTTGGGGCTCACTCGAGGATTGTTGTCCCCTTGAAGTCAAGTTCATGTCGAATGCCTCGCAATGCTCGGTGAGAGCACTTCGTACTCTGTCTTGCTTCCACATGGGTTTCCTGTGTAGCCCAACTCATTCCGGCAGGTGTTTTGTCTCGCCAATGTATGAGCAGGGGCACTCAGCACACAGAATTTCGTACACAACACCCGGGCTCTTCTTTCTCAGCTGGTCCTTAGGGCAGGGAAGGCCCTATGGTGGGGTGAAAAGAACTTAGATGTTGCGTCAAGTTGTCGATTTTTAGATGTCTTCACTATACAAAAGCAATCGTCAATGCAGTTTCTTTTCATTAACATGAACTTTCTCTCTGCTACATGGATGATTCTTTTGTGTAATGGAGACCTCTGAAATCGCCAACTTGACACAACATTTAAATTCTGTTTGCCCCGCCATACAGTACACGGTTGAGTGTGAACGAGACTGCACTATTCTTTTCTCGATGTCCAAGCGGTGAGAAAATGCAAGCACCTGAAACTCTTTACAGGAGGATGAGAAACAATGGTCGTTACCTCCATTATGATTCCTCCCATCCCGTCAGCAACAAGGCACCTGTTGCGAAGACTTCACTTCAAAGAGTCCATAGCGTACACACAGCAGACCAGACTCAGAACAGCAGCCTGAAGAGGACCACATGGTTGGGGACCTATGAAAGCCGGCTACCGAAAACCCTCATTCAGTCCGTCACCTGTCGCAGGGAGAAAAAGAGCAGAAGGCATACCAGTACCATAGGCGCAATGAGCCAGAGAGGCATTGGCCCAGATTTTCAAGGAAGGGGTGCACTTGCACATGTGCCTTCGTGCACACTAGGCCACTACCTCACGCCCCCCTGAAAACCAGCCAACAAAGGGAGAAGAGCCGAGGTGTTGCGTACAAAATTCCATGCACCGAGTGCCCGTGCTCGTACATTGGTGAGACAAAACACCTACCAGAATGAATTAGGCAACACAGGAATAACATCAGGAGGCAAAACAGAGAATGAAGTGCGGTCACCAAGCATTGTCAGGCATTCGACCACAAAACTGACTTCGAGGGAACGACAACCGTCAAAAGCGAGCCGCAACGGAGAAAAAGACTGTTGCTTCAATCATGGCACACAACTTGAACCGTTCTCTGTGAACTCTCCCCAAGGTGTATACAGTCTGCACTCCATGACGAATCACTGCAAGTGTGGTGGCTGTGCCAAGGATGATATAACGCAGCTTGAAGCTGGCCCCAGTCATTCCTGAGGAAGAGGCTGGAATGGCTTGGTAAAGTCTGATCTCCCCAGGTTGAATTTTGGTTGCTGTTTTTATTCTTGAATATGTTCCATCCCAATCAGCCAAATATATTTCAAATGTTTGCATCCTAACGATATATTGTTATATCTTGGAGCATTATAAATGGGTTCAACTGTATCACTTTAAGTAGGACTGCTCACGCACACACACTGTTGTTATGTGGGGTTTAACAACCCAAAACCAGCTCTCATTATGAGAGACGCCGTAGTGGAGGGTTCCGGAAATTTCGACCACCTGGGGTTCTTTAACGTGCACTGACATCGCACAGCACACGGGCCTCAACATTTCGCCTCCATCGAAATGCAGCCGCCGCGGCTGGGATTCGATCCCCGACCCTCGTATCAGCAGCCGAGTACCATAGCCACTACACCACAGTGGCGGGGCCACGCACACACACTACTCACTGCAAGTGAAGCATGAATTTTTACTATGTGCCTTCTATAGTCATAATTTTAGAATTTTAATGTAAAAGATCATATCAGTGCAGAAGCCACCCTTGACTGGCTTTCAACTCAGCAAGCTGAATGTTCATGTGCCGAGTGATAGCAAGTGCTTTCATGTGCACAATTTCCATAGACATTGTGAACCTATTGCTCCTGGTAAGGCGAATCGATTTGACAAGGTCCCCTTCAAATTTCTAAATTCACTCTTACGGAAAGCCTTTTGGGTTCAAGTGGTCCTGGCAAGGCTGTGCATTTGCATCCACCAGCAGCAAGCACGCTCATTCTCAACATCAAACTTGCACCTGGCCTCCAATTTAACACAATCCTTAGCATATTTTGTCATTTGAAGTTTGAATCCTGCAGCTTGGGACCATCTGTGCCTGCCCATTGCTTCCATTCGTTATTGTTCAAAAGCACGGGGTCTGCCACATGGCAGGGTATGCAATGCAAGACGCACCACAAGCTGCCTACACACTCCCCAAAAAGGGCATCGGATAAGGACTAAATGGCCCAAGTGTGCATATGCCAAATCAAATAGTGCTGAATAGTGGCCAAGAATTCGAATACTGAACACCAGAGCCCTCATTCAAAATTCAAAGAAACAACAAGTACATTACAGACTGAAAACCTCCGACTTACGAGTGTTTGTTTTGGTATAATTTTTCAGTACGTTCAATGCACATGAAAGTTGATTTCCAGCAACAAAGGTATAGTATAAGAGCTTTAAGCAAATGTCGCTATCATATTTTTGATTTAAGCAAGCGTGTAGGCCGCAGCCGCTACTGCACTTACATGATTTCAAATAGAGCTGAACCCCTCTTTAATACCTGTGCCACACGGGCATGTTGGAAGGCCTTTTGAGTCGACAACCTTCGAAAAGCCCAGAACTCTACATACTCATGTAGTCCTGGTGCTGCTGCAAGGCAGTTTTGAATGGCCGTTGAGTGGTTCAGGCATTTCATGCAAGGACTGAGTGGCACTGAGGATGTTTATTTTTTTTTCATGCCACGGAAAGTTAAATACTAAATCCAGTTAGCACAAATACTTCTGTTGCTTCTGTGCAAACATTGATATAAACTTAAAGGTGAACATTTGACAGAGATCTGTCTGGTTGGGACGAAATTAAAGGTGAAAACAGGGGGACACCAACCAAATTATAATCATTTAAAAGTAAAATTTACTTCTAAAGATGAAAAAACCCGACGTTTCGGGTCCCACTCGGACCCTTCTTCAGGGGTGACTGGAGGGCACCAGACAGCAGCAGTGCTTATAAGGCCTTCTTTCTTCTCTCTTCCTTCCTTTCTTACTTTCTCTTTTTTTCCGTTTCTTCAAGCCGACGGGGTCATGCTAGTGTTGAACCAGGTGCCGGATTCCGCTAAAATAGACACTTGGCATTACACCTGCAGACCGATTCATGTTTCCAGGTGTCGCCTGAATGTGCCATGATTCCACAAAGAGCCGCTTGTGAAAACTGGTTTCCAAGTCGAGGACGCGGGAGTTGTCAAAATCGATGCGGTGGTCGTGCACCTCGCTGTGTTCAGCTAATGCACTCCTTTGTCTGTCGAACTTGCGGACATCGTTCCTGTGCTGTCGTAGCCTCTCTGGGAAGTTCTTGGTCTCTCCCACGTACGACGCGCCGCAATCTGAACAAGGAATGGAGTAAATCACACCTTGCGCTCTCTCCCTCGGCAGCCTGTCTTTCGGGCGCGGAAAGAAACGGCCAAGCGTGGAAATTGGCTTGTGTGCTACTCTTATTCCCTGCTCAGACAGCACACGTGCGAGCGCTTCGCTGGTACCCTGAACGTAGGGAATACACACGCGTATGGGCTTGGAATGCGGCGGGTCAGTGTCCTTTCGAAGGGGTCGGCGGGGATTAGTCTGGCGGCGAGCAACCTTTCCAACGAAGGCTTTCGTGTAGCCGTTCTTCAGAAGGTCGCTTTTGACCACCTGTTCTTCTTCTATCCGCTTATTCTCCGAAGAGCAAACCCTCCGTGCACGGGTCAGCAGAGCCGAAAGGGTGGTTAGAGCTGGCGTCGAGATAGCGACCGGTGTGAGTCGGCTTTCGGTACACCGAGAACTGGAGCATGCCATCCACCTTTGTCACAAGGACATCAAGGAACGGCAAGCAGTTGTTCTTTTCCCGTTCCACGGTGAACTGAATAGCCGGCTCTATCGAGTTTAGGTGGGCCGTGAATGCGTCTACGGCAGAAGTTTTAAGAATGCAGAAGCAGTCGTCGACATACCGCAAAAATATCTTCGGAGTGATGTCGGCCGACTGCAAATGCTCTTCCTTCCACCGCTTCCATCACGAGGTTCGCTGTTGTGACAGACACAGACGCACCCATTGCCGTCCCAGTTCGCTGCTTGTAGTACTCTCCGTTGACAGAGAAGTACGTGCTGCTGAGACAAAAGTTCAGCAGGCGGCTCAGCTCGACGCCAGCTCTAACCACCCTTTCCACCATAAAGCGGCGGTGGTTTCGGCTCTGCTGACCCGTGCACGGAGGGTTTGCTCTTCGGAGAATAAGTGGATAGAAGAAGAACAGGTGGTCAAAAGCGACCTTCTGAAGAACGGCTACACGAAAGCCTTCGTTGGAAAGGTTGCTCGCCGCCAGACTAATCCCCGCCGACCCCTTCGAAAGGACACTGACCCGCCGCATTCCAAGCCCATACGCGTGTGTATTCCCTACGTTCAGGGTACCAGCGAAGCGCTCGCACGTGTGCTGTCTGAGCAGGGAATAAGAGTAGCACACAAGCCAATTTCCACGCTTGGCCGTTTCTTTCCGCGCCCGAAAGACAGGCTGCCGAGGGAGAGAGCGCAAGGTGTGATTTACTCCATTCCTTGTTCAGATTGCGGCGCGTCGTACGTGGGAGAGACCAAGAACTTCCCAGAGAGGCTACGACAGCACAGGAACGATGTCCGCAAGTTCGACAGACAAAGGAGTGCATTAGCTGAACACAGCGAGGTGCACGACCACCGCATCGATTTTGACAACTCCCGCGTCCTCGACTTGGAAACCAGTTTTCACAAGCGGCTCTTTGTGGAATCATGGCACATTCAGGCGACACCTGGAAACGTGAACCGGTCTGCAGGTGCAATGCCAAGTGTCTATTTTAGCGGACTCCGGCACCTGGTTCAACACTAGCATGACCCCCTCGGCTTGAAGAACCGGAAAAAAAGAGAAAGTGAGAAAGGAAGGAAGAGAGAAGAAAGAAGGCCTTATAAGCACTGCTGCTGTCTGGTGCCCTCCAGTCACCCCTGAAGAAGGGTCCGAGTGGGACCCGAAACGTCGGGTTTTTTCATCTTTAGAAGTAAATTTTACTTTTAAATGATTATAATTTGGTTGGTGTCCCCCTGTTTTCACCATTGATATAAACTGTTCATACATTGTCATGCATATAGTATGTTTAGTTTTTAATACCCCTGTCACACTAGGCAACTTAGTGCACTTTGAGCGAGTGCACTCACGCTCACAGAGTGCACTTACACTCACGCGGCTGCTACACGAGAAAGAGAAGTGTGCTTTGGAAATGTGCATTCCCCTAGCGCACGTTGCCGCAAACTGCCCGAGGGTGAGAATAGCGAGGTTTTTTTGTTGAAATATTATTTCTTTTAATACATAGCAACATGTCTAATAACGAAAACAATGTTTTAAAAATGCTACTGGCGCCGCGTTATGCATTAGCGTATTTGTTTGCAGGCCACTGCTACCGAGGCTACACGCTCCGTCGTCGCGAAGCCGGCGAAGTGAGTTCAGCAAACGCACTCGCCTGCAAGTGCGCTTTGCAGCTAGTGTCACTAAACGTTCCCGTGTGACAGCGTGCGAATGACACTACCGGCGATGTGCACTCTCTCAAAGTGCACTTAAGTTGTCCCGTGTGACAGGGGTATTAGTTGTTAAGTAGCGAGACTGTAGCCGCATTTTCGCCGCTCGGTGCTGCTGCGATGTTCAGCTAGTGTTGGGCGTCCGTGGTCTGTGCGTACATGTTTGCTATGTTACACATGCTTTGGAATGCTTGTTCTGCCATCAAAAGCGGGCCACAGATATAAGCTCAAGACGACAAGGCTGGTGCGATATCCTACATGGGCACGATACATGCAGTTGGTGCCGATACTGAAGCAGTGAAAGTGGAAACCATTGCTGTCGAGGAAGGCCTGCACGTAAACAATTCGGCGACCAAACAAAGCGTGCAGAGACAGGTTGAGCACTGGTCAAACAAGGTGGTTTGAGTAGACCATGCCGCTGATTGGTGAGAAGTCTTTCAAGCATGCATTCCTCAATACATCTGCTAGCAACACTATGGATGCTAGCAGATCACTGCTCGATTATCAGGGCTATCCCACTTAATAAACATGTCGCGATTGCCTTGTACCGAGTGAGTTCTTCAGCAGACGACAATACAAAAAGCAATAAAAGGTGTAAAAGCGTGAGCAGACAAGGACGAGCAAGGCATAACAGGATGAGCACCAACTTTCAGCTGATTGTTTATTGCCAGAAACAACAGTATTTGTAGACCTGTGTTATGAAGTGCCCAGTTATCATGCATAAAAACCTGCAGCATCCAAAAATGATAACTCAAATGAAGTCAGCACCACGGAAGGGCTGCTGACCCAGCTATTTCCAGCCTTCGCTATCAGGGCGGCTTCAACAATTTCTCACATACATGTATCAAATTGCTGAAGCTGCCCTGATAGCGAAGGCTGGCAATAGCTGCGTCAGCTGCCCTTCTATGGCAGATGACTTCATCTGAGTTATGTTTGGATGCTGCAGGTTTCTATACGTGATACTGGGCACTTCGTAACACGGGTCTACAAGTAATGTTTCTGGCCATAAGCATTCAGCTGAAAGTCAGCGCTCATCCTGTCTTTCTCGTCCTTGCCTGCTCGCGCTATTAGATCATTTATTGCTATGGACGAACTAAGCCAAAGAGGCACATTGATAAAAAAGAGAAATGCAAGCCTATATATAAATGTGCTGGAATGAAAAAGGACAGTACACAAAGAAAAAAAGGAATTGCAGACGAGATAGTGCAAGCACAAGTACGTTACATTGCTGTGATCGAGAGTACATCCAACTCGCACATACCAAGTGCCAAAAGCACCTTATTAAATAATCAGTAACACTCATATGTACTGTTTTCAGAGCATTTTGGTTTTTCTCTTTCTATCATGACGAGAAGTACACTGTGAACGAGAGGGCAAGTTTACGCAGTTTCCGCTTTAGTTGCTCAACAGCCTTCGAAATAGCAGCTGAAACTTGACCTTGAGCCGATGGACTATCTGTTCAAAAGCCTTCGAAACGCCTGCGTGACACCAATAGAAGACACACTGACCAAGAAATCCACTAATGTATGAGCTTGGGCGAGTTGGTGAATCATCGTGGAATGGAGTACAGAAGGTGCGGACTGCTCGACATCTTGCAGCAGACAGTATATAGCACAGACGGGAAGGTGTATCAATATCAGAATGTGTGAGCATCACAACAATGTGAAGAAAGCTGACAATGGCCACCTTGATGGGCACTGCCAAGAATGTCATTGCTACCCGGACTCTCGCAAATGCTCCACAATTCTTAAAAATCCTTGCCGGCTAACAAGGGAAATCACCGAGGCCTACAAAATAGGAACTCAAAAGCTCATGTGCGCTAGTTGTCCTTCCTTGCTGTTGACAGAGAAATGGCGCATCTGTCCGCTAATTGCTTAAAAACCATTGTGGTTTGAGATTGATGTATTTTTTCCATTTTCTATTTTCTTCACACTTTCTTTGTTCCCACGAACCTTTACCTATATTAGATGTGACTTCGTTGCAATGAACTTTGTTTGTTAGTAGCACCTCGTCCTGTCTACTCGTCTGTTCTGGTGTTTTTTGCACCTCATGGAACACTGACAGAGACAAACGGGTGTAGGAGACACCATTTACACGCATGGTTGGCTAACTTGATTACAAAGAAAAGAAAGGAAGATACGAAGAAACTTACCTATAAAGAAACACCATGAACTACAATATTGGTGTATATAAATAAAATATGCATGCAGGTACACCTCTATTCCAAGGACTGTAATTTACAACAAAAAACACATACTAGAACATGTACAGGTTAAACAAAACAGTTGCATGTATGGCATGAAGAGAAGATACCGTTACGAAATAGTCCATGGAAAGAGGGAGAACTTATAGGTGTCTGTTCCAGCATAGATAGGTGTTTGTGTATGAGGATCATCGCGGTGTGTACACATTGCGGAAAGAGGGCCTGCATATAGTGAAGGGTCAAGTGCAAATTTGCATTTAACTACATTATGTAACGTACCTAAACAGTATTTCCATGTTCTCACTTAAAGTGAGAGGACACCGTTTGCCAACGTCAACGGTGACTAGTTGAGCTGTGTGGTTTGCTGGGCCAGTTGGTACATATTCATGGTGTGAATATAAGGCAACGATGCGAGCACAAAAGATGGAAGCACAGAACAAAAGCTTGTGTCCTATGCGCTCCTCTGATCTTGTGCGCACGTCACTACCTGTGGGATTCTTCACACCATCAACTGTGACAATAAGTCCGAACTTTTGAATTTAGTATAAATAAAACAAACACATTTTTCTCTGTCTTTTCCGCAACTTGTTAATAATGAGTTTTTAGTAAAGGGATCCCACACAATGCAAACATATTCAAGCTGTGCATTTTAGGGCTGTGTTTGCCTGTCAATTAACTTGACCAATTGATGTAATAAACCAATTTCATTGGCCGAATGAGGGCCGGATCAGCGAAAGCTGATAATATGCACATGACGGGAAATCTGGGCTAGCTGGTGATAGTTCATTTCTGACCAGCTTACAGCGCAAAAGGGACGAGGATGAAGATGAAAGAAGGTGACAATGCAAGCGCTGTGTTGTCACCTTCTTTTGTCTTTGCCCTCATCCCTTTTGTGCTGTAAGCTGGTGAAAACTGATATGTAATATGTGAAAACTGATATGATATCAATTTAATACACTACCTTAAAGTCAAGGAAACAAATCCCACTGCTGGTGCCACTGGTTGGCCCGAACTGCGATGAGTGCGCCTTGGAAAACAGTGCTGACTAAGGCTCGGCGACTGATGCTCAGACTGGAATGAACATCAGTAGTCTGCAGTCAGAGCTTCTTTAGGTCCATGTCCCTGTTATGGCTCAGCAAACCTTGTCTCCAGGACTGCATGGACAAGGATAAACTTGAGCAAATGAGTCCATTTTTTTCCTCAAACATTTATTTCCAGCCTTGGCTTCTGATTTGACAATGTAGCTGGTTTCCTGTTCATGCGAGTTAAAATGAGCCACACAGAGAATAAGCATCTCAATTCACAACATAGCTTCAGACAATGACGTGAAAAACCTTGTATTATTTATTACAGGAGAGAGCAGTGCGAGTACACATGCATTGCTCACAGCAGCTGTTGCAAAACTCCTGCGATTCTTTAACGCACCAAAGCAGTAGAACTTCTATGTTTCTGAGACAGTGCTGTCACACATCTGATAACATAATGCTCAGTGAATTCGAACAGTTATAAATAAGTAATAGAGCACAAAACAAAATCATACCCCAAACTATGAGTAATTTCTTTACAGCATATTTAAATGCACAAGCTGAGAACACACGGAAAGCATGCCAGACTGACCAGCAGAAAGAACGAAAATGGTGAAAGTGAAGACCCTGCCGACGCTGATCATTTGCGGCAGCCCTGTTTTAAATTGTGTCTTAAGTCAATGCACAAGGTTGAAAGAAACAAATCATTCCCACTTTTACAGCAATAACGTGGCCTTTTCTTGAGACAGGGAACTGGGGCAGACATTTCAGCTCCAGCAGAACAACAGCAACTAGCCTTTCGGGACAAGAAAATGACAAATTAGCTATACCAACTTGGCACGCCTCAATAAGTCTTTTTTCAGGTAAACATGTATTAGACATTAGGTTTAGCAACACATCTGAAGCATTTTGTAAGACAGTTTACAACGATTACATACACTTCCTATGGCCACAAAGAGAGAGAGAGCAGAGAAAAATACATTTTTTTAGGCAAGAATGAGCGAGCGCGCCCAGGTTAGAAAGTGAATATCACACACACTGTACAAGCTCATGTGTTTGTGCTCAAGGACCTCAAGCTGTTTAATGTGTAATGTATAATAACCAACAGCTCGCCGTGCCTAGGGCGCTCGCGCTAGGAGCGCAGGACGAAGAGAAGGACGAGGAGCAGAATAGAACAGCCGGCCTGCAGCTAAGGCGCTGTGTCTACTCCTGTAGTGCTCGATGTTTCACAGTTCCGCGAACTAACCTTGTCCGCTGAGAACAACGAAGGCATGTGTATCCAGCAACTCCACGGACCGGATGTGTCTGGTTATGCAAGGAAGGTGCCCGCTGCGAACTTGGAGCCATATTCACCAAATTTGCGACTCTCGCTCAATGACTGCACGGGCGTTACGCCTTTGCCGCAAAATGCCAAGCTCGAGCAACCGAAGCATTCTGTCTCTGCCGTGTTTGGACAGGAAGAGTCTGCTGCATGTGGCCCCTCAAGAGTCGCAGGTTTGAACCGCAAAGGGGACTCACCAGCAACAAAGCTGTTGAAGTGCGAGTCACGCCGCCGACCAGTCCGGAGGCTCATCCATCCCTCCCGGACGACAAGACAACCACCGTGCACTGTGGCTCTTATTTTGTCTATGTCTCATCGGCCATTGAAAACTATGCGGGGAAAACTGAGACTCAGGCGACAATGTCAGCGCCGTCTGTCACGAACATTTCTGACAACTCACCATATGAAGTTGCAGCGTGGCCGAGACCGTGAACCAATGTGGTACAACCACAACAGCCCATTGGAAGTGTTTTTGGCAGCTTTGCAAGCCAAGGAACAGAGGAGCGGTTTCCTACGAAGACCACCGCGGCAAAGCCAATGCCGTCCACCCGAGGCGTCTACGTCATATTTGCAAGTTACCACGCACCGGGGCCGAGCCCTGCGACGGCCACCTCGGCACAGTCAATGTCGGCCACCGGAAGGGCCCTTCGCGTCTCTCCAAGCCAGACCGCAGCGACGCCCTGAACGCCCAGAGCGACACAGCCAGTGTCGACCACCAGAAGATTTGTGCGCGGTTCTACAACCCCGACCGTTGAGAAGCCCAGACCGCCCAGCGCGGCACAGCCAGCGCCGGCCCCCAGAGAAAGTTTCGGCCGTTAGACTCGCTGTCGTGGCCGAGTGTAATGTATAATAACCAACAGCTCGCCGTGCCTGGGGCGCTCGCGCTAGGGGCGCAGGAGGACGAGGAAGAGAAAGACGAAGGGCAGAATAGAACAGCCGGCCTGCAGCTAAGGCGCTGTGTCTACGTCTCTCTTCTTTACAAATGTTACATTATCTGTTCGAGGCAGACAGTGAGCGCTAGCATAATAGTGATGCTACTGAATGCACATAGCAACAAGTTACACCAACATCACAAGTGTGCTTTGGATTGTAATCGAGCCCTGTCCAAATTCGTGCAAATCGACAGTGGCGTATAAATTCAATTGTGGCTGTCCCGGCTGTGCTAATCTGTGACCAGGCTTTGAGGCTGGTGGTTAGATCAAAAGCGTTGCAGTTTGGGTAAGTTGGTATGTCATGATTAGTGAGCGTGTAGCGCTGTTCAGGACGAGCGAAGACAGAGAAGGCAGGGATAAACAAGAGCACAAGGCAACACGTTTAGCGCTCACCCTGTCGCCTTGACAAAAGCTGATGGTTAGTTTCCGCACTATGACCTGTACTGCACGAGAGCGCAAATCTTCACCGCGCTTTGTATTGTGCACAAACTACACGGGCTGTTTTACGAATTGAAATTTGCATAGAGGGCAACGGGCGCGCTCGCTCTCAGCTGCGCATAGTCTTAGCCGCAACGTTACTTCAACGTTGTAAACATAGGAGCACAAAGTTTCAACGCACTTTTTAAATAAATGCTCTCAAGGCGACAGGGTGAGCGCTAAACGTGTTGCCTTGTGCTCTTGTTTATCCCTGCCTTCTCTGTCTTCGCTCGTCCTGAACAGCGCTACACGCTCACTAATCATGACATACCAACTTACCCAAACTGCAACGCTTTTGATCTAACCACCAGCCTCAAAGCCTGGTCACAGATTAGCACAGCCAGGGACAGCCACAATTGAATTTATACGCCACTGTCGATTTGCACGAATTTGGACAGGGCTCGATTACAATCCAAAGCACACTTGTGATGTTGGTGTAACTTGTTGCTATGTGCATTCAGTAGCATCACTATTATGCTAGCGCTCACTGTCTGCCTCGAACAGATAATGTAACATTAAACAGCTTGAGGTCCTTGAGCACAAACACATGAGCTTGTACAGTGTGTGTGATATTCACTTTCTAACCTGGGCGCGCTCGCTCATTCTTGCCTAAAAAAATGTATTTTTCTCTGCTCTCTCTCTCTTTGTGGCCATAGGAAGTGTATGTAATGGTTGTAAACTGTCTTACAAAATGCTTCAGATGTGTTGCTAAACCCACTAGCCTTTGGGAACAGCCTTTGGGAACACTAGCCTTTGCCCACTAGCCTTTGGGAACAGTGCACACGGCTCGCAATGCCATGCAAGCGACACAAATAAAGTGACAGTGAACTTACCTTATGAAGAAAAGTTACCACCGAGCGCGCGTTGAGCACCTAGCACGACGTCCGTCGAGCGAGAGCTTTCGGGAGCATCCGCCGGTGCACGATGACTTGAACAAATGCAACCTCGACGCCGCACAGAGTCCCGTTCATTAAAACCACACACATTCCGTACCACCGACGCTGAAACATGGTATGGCACAACAAAGAATGCACCGAGAGTCGAGCTATGCACATGCGGCACTGGGTGACCATACAGCGCTTCTTTTCTTCCCGTACGACACGTCAATTTCGGTTCAAAGTGTTCTTGCTCCACTGGTGAGGACGCATTATGATATGGTTATGCCACATTAACAGCATTTACAAGAACTAATCGCCAGTGATGAAGCGGTAGAGGTATCACACCGCGACTTTCCCTCGTAAAAGGCACGACGAGTGGTGCACCACCTAGCGCTTCAGCTTGTCATCACGGAGGCTATAGGCCTCGTGCGTTCCTCTTTCGAGTCGTGCGTGCAGCGCCGCTGTGGCCACTGGCGGCAACCGCCGGAAAAAACTGCGAGTTCCCTTCTCACGGCCGGCCTTGCCAGGGCAACGCGAGCGTGCGTACGCGGCGGGGATATTTTACATCTACGCGCTGTCGCGTGTATGGATTCTATAGTAGCTTTAGGAACACTATCAGGAAGGTACCAACGATGGAATTTTATCCGTTTCACTGTAAATGTAACGATGGTGATTGGGGCAACGTTGGTTTGCAACCGTTGGGCGCGCGCAGTGAAGCTGCCGCTCGTTGGTAAATATCTTTTTACAAGCTCGGAGTTCTTTCATCACTCGAATGGCAGCAACGGTGGTGACAGGATCAGGTGTTTTGGTCGAGCAGCTCTCTGCAAATTTAATGTGCGAAATCCGCGAATTGCATAGATAGTTCTGACTCTCATTATCGGCTGGTCATGAGACGACCTACAGGGAAAAAAAACACATTTTAACATATTCAAAGCAACGATTTCGCGGTCTAAAAACACGGTCAATCGGGGATATTTCGCTTTGTGACCATGCGTGCGTACGTAGCATATGTCGATTGCTTGTTCCAAGTGCACATAATTAAGGTACGAGCGCCACGGAGGCGCGATAAGTTTGCAAAATATTTCCTTATTTTGTGCAGATGACACAAGTCGGCGAAAAAGGTGTCCATAATCAAAAGAAGAGGCGTGCAGGACACGGACACAAGGAGAGCAGTGAACAGCACGAACGCCGACTAACAACTGATGCACAGCACAGAGGCGAAAAAGAAAGAAGACACACAGCTTATCTGCGCATGCTCGGAATGGTAGCGCCACCTGTCAATCGGTTACACGTGCCGGTCTTCGCGATAGACAACTCCTAAGGCTTTCTATCTCCTCTCTGTTTAAGCTAATCGACGGCTGACTCACGCATGCACTCACGCATGCACAAAAGGTCGTGAGTATTCCGTATATCCACGCAGTTTCGCACAGGCTTAAGAATGTTGTGTTTACGGCTCCCAATAAGTTAGGAAGGGTTTGTGCCGCAGTGCATAGAAGAAATGAGCAGATGGAAGGTAAGAAGCGAACGGATATCTGTCCGGTCAAGCACCTAGCCAAAAACAATTTCACCGACTGTCGCATGGGTGTGGTTTATAAGATTCCTTTAGCTGCGGACGTTTTTATGTAGGGCAAACTGCGCGTTGTATTAATCAAAGATTAATTGAACACAGAAGGTCGCTATCAGGTGGGACGCCGTCCAATCTATCCTTGCACTGCCAGGTCTGTAGCTGCATGCCCGAGTTAGACAAAACCGAGATCCTGTACAGGCATAAGAACGAAGATACGCGTTTATTGGTTGAGGCCTGGCATATCAGTATTAGTGGAAGTGCATGCGTGAGTCAGCCGTCGATTAGCTTAAACAGAGAGGAGATAGAAAGCCTTAGGAGTTGTCTATCGCGAAGACCGGCACGTGTATCCGATTGACAGGTGGCGCTACCATTCCGAGCATGCGCAGATAAGCTGTGTGTCTTCTTTCTTTTTCGCCTCTGTGCTGTGCGTCAGTTGTTAGTCGGCGTTCGTGTTGTTAACTGCTCTCCTTGTGTCCGTGTCCTGCACGCCTCTTCTTTTGTTTATGGACTGTTACCAACTCGCTCAACTTTCTGTCCTTTTGAAAAGGGTGTCTATGCATTTACAGAAGTGCCTGTTTACATGCAATTCATAGAACAAAACCTACCTGTTCGTCTGCGGAGGACTAGGACAGCGCATAAGAAATCCTTCCAAGCAATAATCAGCCACCGCATGACAGCTATAGCGTGCTGATTTAACGCGTTAACAGTTGTATAAAGCGAAAAGGCAATTGCCACGTGAGGTCTACATGTTTTATTTTTGATTTTTTTTATTATTTAAGGCGGCTGATAAGGCAAAGCAACCATGCAGCCAAGCTTTCTGCTAGTGCACACCGACCACGAAACTAGCGAGCTCGCTAGGTTGCCGTTAGATTAATTTTCTGAATTCAAGCTTTTCAAAACACGCATATATGAATTACGCCAAGGAAAGTTTAATGTGAGTTTCAAAACGCACGCCGCAATCCGTGTTCGTCTGCGCAATCCGCTGACCGATTTCTAACGGATCGACGGCATTGAGCAGTTCTCGCAGTATATGTGATTATAATGCCGTATCCGTATAAGTCGCCCCCGCGAGCCAAACTGCTCCTTCTAAACTATCTTCAACGTTGGCGACCTGCCTGTAGCAGCAAAACAGCAAACGGGGCTCGCCTTTCGGTGCAACTTCGAGCTATGCTCCGGAAAGCGAATGCATGGCCTCCAAGATTTGCGCGCGCCAGGAACTCGCACATAATGCCCATCCTGGCCGCTGTGGCGCTGCGCGGTGAGAGAGCGGTGGCGCAGCCAAACGAGCGCACTAGGCCTATATTAATAGTTCAACGAAGCCACAAATAGTTTTTGAAAATCAGTTTCTCTCTTTAGCGGATTACAGTGTTCCTACACTTATTATGACGCACTATTTATTGCTTACTTGTGTGATCATGACACCATGTACGGAAAAAAAGTGTAATAGTTAGCATACTGTTTGTTATTGCCTCAGAGATTGCAGCCCCATCTGTGTGTTGCGGCCTCGCTTTGCCATCACGCTTCTCATCGTTGAGCGGTTTCAAATACAGTTTCTTGCTTGTAGTAGCCTTCGTTTTTCTCACAAACGTTGCAATATGTTCGCAGGCTTTAAAGCAGAGCCAGTTTGAGCCGTTATGTGCGTCTAATAAGCGGATAAACTGCGAATAAATACTTTGCACAGGCGCATGAGCTACGCACCTGACGTTTTTTTTTTTTTTTACTCGTTTGTTTCTCCTGCGTTTTGAAAATATTCGGCATGTACGTTTTACTCATGCTTCCTCTGGAATTATCGTGTTTCGCACAATTGCCAAAGCACGTAAAGAACTTAACGGAGAGGAACGTGCGTGATCCTTGATACGCGAACGCTTGGGTGCTCTTTCATATGATGCTGTAAGAGGAACAATAACGTACAACCGCGGTGCATGAATCGAGGAAAGATTATCGGCAGATATTGGCTTAATTTGTCTAAAATCATCCGAACATTGCGGCACCTAATACCGAATTCTGCACGCACAATGCGGCCTCAGTTGGATCATTTCTCGTGCTTAAAAGAGCTGTTATCTGTGCGGCCTTAATGTAGGTGATAATTAACACGTACTGATAAATACGGACGTGACATTGATCCATTGTCCGCGTGCATTTTCATGTGAATGTCGGATCATTTAGACTATATATTTTCTCCGCAGAGTTCTGATATATCTGCGTTGTTTACATCGACACGTATACCCACGTTCGCTGAGCGCTGGCAGCAAATGCCCTCTGCAAAATATATTCACTGACTTCTGATGCATTACTACAGCCACACAGCACGCTTATGCGCGACCAACTGCTGCAATCGATACGACACGTGTTACATACGGCGCATGCCAGGGCATCAAGTATGAGAGATAATTGCCCCATAGAATTGTTGAAAATGCCACCCCTACTGTGCAGATCGCGGAGCACAAGGCAGGTTTTGCTCTTCATGGGCACAGTTTGCGTGTTTAGCAAGGTGCGTTTGTACTGTTAGATGAAGTGTTTTCCCCAATACTACAATATCGTACGCTGGCAAACAGACACGTTCGAGCAAGCAAGAAATTTGTTTACGTTAGGTACTGCATATGGTACAGTCAGCGTAGGCACCAGAGCTACGGTAACTCGAAAGTAAATGTCCAGACGTAACGACAAACAGATGATAAGGTTGCTTGCTCGTCATGTTCGCGATGAGCATTTTAGTGCGACTATTTTGCCAGCGTTGTTTCGCCCGGCCCTGCGCCTTCGGTGCTTCGCTGTGGCCAGAGAGTACGAATGCGGTTCTTTTTGAAAAGAGCATCATACGGTTCCTTCCTAGCAGCGAAGTTAAAGTAGAAAAAAAAAGAAACCCGACGAAAAGAAATAATGCCGCGGTTTGAACCAGCCCCAATCCCACCAATGTGGTGTGGTATCGAGCGCAGCCACGCAGATAGTTGTGACGAGTGGCGGCCCCAATAACGCATAGGACATAGAGGAGAAGAGGAAGAGGTGCGTGTTGTGCGCGGTGGCGGCGCGCGTGGCAGGGGGAAGCCGCGAAGCACGAGACAGAACAGGCCTGGAAGCTTGCTGCCAAGACGTACGTAGCTGTTCTTGGGGGCGACCGCCGCGGCTACCGGTCTGCTGCGGTTCCCGACTGTTCTCGGTTGCGCGCCTGTTCTCGGGGAGCGACCGCCGGGGCTACCGATCCGTGCGGCTCCTCACACTGCTCGGGCAGCCACCAGTGGGGCCGGTGCTTGCGGCCGCAGGCTAGGCCGTGCAGCGAACCGGCGACTCTTTGGGCTGCTGGCCGCGGCTTTCCACGTGGCCTTGCCTACCCCCAAGACGACGCCCGCACGCCTCATCGACGGAGACCGATTTGGCGCAACAGGGGCGGTGACATCGTACCTACCTCGCATCGACGTCGCACAGTCATACCAGTGCACACAGTGAGTGGTACGCGTGCACACGTGTATATAAGGCGACCGATCTGGAACCAGATATAACTGTTTGTACGCCACGAACATTGAAGGACGCGATTTGTTTATTTGGTTCAGTGTGTGATTATAGTTGTTTTGTCTTTGTGTTTGCCTCATCCTCGTCTGTCTGAGTTCCTGGGCCCACGAACCCCTTACATTGGCGAGCCTTGCCAGGATTGGCTTTTAACATCTGAAGCCAACGCTCAGACACCGGGGTGAGACATGGACTCGGACAACTTGGTCAGCATAGGCAAAGAGCTAGGCTTGAGGGATACAGAGCTGAGAGCATGGGTACAACAGGAACATGTAAGGCTGCGCGATGAGCGGACAGAGGAGCGGAATGCAATCAAGGAGGAAATGGCCATGAAATTACAATTGGTTGAGCAAGAGCGCGAGCCAGCACGCGAAAAAGCGGCGCAGCAACAAAAGCTGCTCGAACAGGAGCAAAAGATTCTTGAATTGAAGCTCCGACTGCTAGAAAATGCCGCTAGTCCACAGGCCGCTCATAGCCCAGCTGCTAGCAGTACGAGTGCATCCGCTGCTTCAAACGTTTGCAGCCCCCATAAATTAATACCCCCCTTTAATGACGAGAGAGATGATCTAGACGCGTACCTGCAACGCTTCGAACGCGTCGCCATCTGTCAAGAATGGCCACGGGAGAAGTGGGCACTCTCGTTAAGTCTGTGCATGACGGGGGAGGCCTTAACCGTCATTGGGCGCATGGATCCATCGGCCGCCGTAGATTACGACACGCTCAAGCGGGCACTCCTGCAACGGTTCCTGTACACGGCAGAAGGGTACAGGGACAAATTTCGTGGTGCAAGACCCGAGGATAGGGAAACCGCCAAACAATACGCATCAAGGCTCGCGGGTTATTTCGACCATTGGCTGGAGCTCTCAGAGACGGAGAAAAGCTTTAGTGGCCTGAGAGAGTTGATGATTGCGGAGCAATTTGTTAAGAGCTGCTCCTCGGCACTAAGGGTTTTCCTAAAGGAGAGAAACTGCCGAACTCTACACGAACTAGCTCAGACAGCCGACAACTTCGTTGAGGCTCAGTCGCTGATGAACCTGAGCAAAGAACGTCCAGAGAAGGAAGAGAGACCAGGCTCAGGGCTGAGAGCCGAATCCGCAAAGAAAACGTCACGGTTAGACAACCGATGTTTCCTATGCGAAAAGAAAGGACATCGGGCAGCCGAATGCTGGTCGCGCACGAGGGGAAACCCTATGGGACATGGCCGGATCGCCGACAATGTGCGTCCTAACAGGGAGAAATTTAGCGCCGAGGGAGAGGACAAGAGAGAGGCATCGTGTGCGGTATCGGTCGACAACGCCGACGAAGATCCAACAGATCACGAGGGTTACGTCGTCTTACGGAACGGAGCGGAAATTCCGATCGTGAACACTACGGTGAGTCGAGGAGCCACGGCTGGTGGCGCCAGAGGAATGCCAGTTGCCAAAGGGTTCCTAGATAGACACCCAGTTACAGTGCTGCGGGATACAGGATGTAATACGGTGGTAGTGCGGCAAGCGCTGGTTCCCAAGGAAAAACTGACTGGAACTTATAGCCCGGTATTCCTCCTGGATCGAACAGTGCGTTATCTGCCAGAAGCTATGGTCTTCTTGGAGACGCCGTTCTTTATTGGAGAGGTGCGGGCTAAATGCATGCAAGACCCGCTATATGACGTTGTCTTAGGAAACATCAAAGGAGCAGTGGCATTGGAGACATCGAAGATGAACATGAACAGTGCCACCAGTGTGACCTCGGAGGAACGCAACAAATTAACGTCAACGGCCCCTCACTTCAGTCATGCTTCGGAACAACGGGTATCCGGTAGTAGCGTCGATGGCAAGATGACGGAAGAAAAACATGCGTGGGAAGTAAAGCCAAAGGCCCAGAACAAAGCGGATTCACTGGCTGAGTCGCTGACACTAGAGGACTACGAGCCGATGGCAGCAGCGGGAGGAACGAACCATCATGACAAACCTCTCCCGGTATTGAGTGCTGTCACAAGTGTAGACAGCAACACCTTACGAAGTTATCAGAAAGAGGACGTGTCATTGAGTCGCTGTTTCAAAGCAATCGGGACAAAAGTAATCGCGAAGGGCCATGAAACAGAGTTCTTTTTGAAGGATGACATTCTGTTTCGGAAACACCGACTACCATGCCAGAAAGAGTTGCTGCAACTGGTGGTTCCCGCACGGTTACGTAACATGGTGCTAAAAATGGCACACGAAGGAATTTTGGCGGGACACCAAGGGGTGGCAAGAACTGTTAACAGGATTGTCACAGAATTTTACTGGCCAGGCGTGCAATCTCAGACAAAGCGCTTCGTAAAATCATGCGATGTGTGCCAGCGGACTGTTCCACGACATTTAGTCGGACAGGCTCCCTTAGGTACGATGCCTGTAATCGAAACGCCTTTCACAAGAGTGGGCATCGACATTGTTGGACCAGTTTCTCCCACGTCAGCAAAGGGAAACCGGTATATATTGACAATGGTTGACTTCGCCACCAGATATCCGGACGCGGTCGCCTTACCGTCTATTGTTTCGAAACAAGTGGCAGAAGGACTGCTTGAAATGTTTTCACGCGTCGGAATTCCCAGGGAGATCGTCAGCGACCGCGGATCCTACTTTATGTCCGCCGTAATGAAAGAGTTCAGCCGTTTGCTATCCATGAAACAAATGCCAACTACGCCATACCATCCCATGGCAAACGGGCTGGTGGAGAGGTTCAACGGAACATTGAAACGAATGTTGGGCCGCATGTGCAGAGAGTGCCCACAATGCTGGGACCGTTTTCTCGGACCTGTGCTGTTCGCTTACAGAGAGCTCCCACAGAGTAGTACGGGGTTTTCGCCCTTTGAACTACTCTACGGCAGATACGTCCGGGGACCAATGACGGTATTAAAAGAGTTATGGACGAACACGCGTCTTGACCCGGACACTAAGGCGACGTACACATACATGATGGAACTTCGCCAACGACTGGAGAAGACATGTGCCATCGCAACAGAAGAACTTCAGAAAGCGCATTTGTTGCAGAAAGCATTCTACGACAAAAAAGCGAAAAGACGAGATCTCTGTCCGGGCGACAAGGTTCTTGTGCTGTTGCCGGCCGACAAGAACAAGTTAATACTGTCATGGAAAGGGCCGTTTCCTGTCGTGGAAAGGCGCAATGAACTGGACTACGCCGTTAACCTTGGGAGCAAGGTAACGCTATTCCACATTAACATGTTAAAAAAATATGAAGAACGAGACCCTCCTGAGCCGCCTTTGATTGCTGGAATTACAGTATCCGGGATTGAAGACGACGAAGCGGACACCGTTAGCGAAAGGGACGATGGCCACGTCACGCTTAATCAGACTCAGGATTGGCAAGACGTTGATATTGCGCCGGAACTGACAGCTGAGCAGCGATCACAAGTCATCAAACTTCTGGCAGGTCACAAAGAGATTTTCTCCGACCTACCAGGAAAAACGGACGTTGTCCAGTGCCATTTGAAACTCACAACACAGACGCCCATTCAGGTCCGACAGTATCCCTTACCTTTTGCGATAAAAGATAGCGTGGAAAAGGAAATACAAGAAATGCTGCGCCTCGGGATAATTGAAAAATCGGACTCTCCATACCACGCGCCTATCGTCGTTGTTAAGAAGAAAGATGGAACAATACGGCTGTGTATTGATTTTCGCCAACTGAATAAGGCTGTGATTCCAGATTGTGAGCCAATTCCCCGCACAGATATGATGTTTGCTAAACTGACCAATTGTCAATACTTTTCGCGGTTCGATTTCACAAAGGGCTACTGGCAAGTACCCATGGCCCAGTAACGAGTCGAAGGAGCTCACAGCTTTCTCCTCCGACTCCGGGCTTTACCAGTTCAGGTTCATGCCATTTGGAATCAAGACCGCACCGGCCGTGTTTAACAGACTTATGCGTGCTGTTGTGGAAGATATACCGAACGTCCTTCATTACTTCGACGACGTACTTGTTGCTACGACCACGTGGGAAGAACATGTCAACACGCTGCGGCTCTTCTTCGAACGCGTCCGCCAGGCTAAGCTCACAATAAAACCCAAGAAGAGCGAAGTGGGCTTCCCCAAAACAAGTTTCCTCGGTCATGTTGTCGGTCAAGGGACACTACAGACCATGAAAGGTACTACAGACAAGATCCAAGCGGCTACAAGGCCGCAGACAAAAAAGGAGGTACGAGCGTTCCTGGGCCTCACTGGGTATTACAGAGATTTTGTCCCCAATTACGCAGAACTGACATATCACCTGACAGAATTAACAAAGAAGGGTGCGCCGAACAAAATCGTATGGAACGAACGGCTTGAGGAAGCGTTCCAGAAGCTCAAGAACGTGTTGACAACACAACCTGTCTTACGATCACCGGATCTGCGAAAGCAATTTGTGTTGCGCACGGACGCTTCATCACGCAGCTTGGGCGCGGTCTTACTGCAAGAACATGAAGGCTGCCTCCACCCTGTCTCGTATGCCAGTAGGAAATTGCTTCCACGAGAGGCAGCTTATTCTACGGTTGAAAGAGAATGCCTAGCGGTGGTATGGGCCATTCAAAAATACCATGTCTTTCTGTATGGCCGACCATTTGTATTGCAGTGCGACCACCAACCACTAGCATACATTCATTCAGCCAAACACCTTAACCAGCGTGTACTCCGCTGGAGCCTGTGCCTAATGGAATACGACTTTACAGTTACTTACATAAGAGGTTCAGAAAATGTAGGCGCAGACTACATGAGCCGAGCTACTACCTGATTCACCTTCTGTACAGAGGAGTCCGTGGAGGGTCATGACCATCTGTCATTTTCATATACCACTCGCTGTTGTTTTTGTGTGTGTCGTTGTGCCGCCTCAACAGACTGCTCTTCCTGGCGACACAACGTTCTGGAAGCGTGGGGGAGTGTGACGAGTGGCGGCCCCAATAACGCATAGGACATAGAGGAGAAGAGGAAGAGGTGCGTGTTGTGCGCGGTGGCGGCGCGCGTGGCAGGGGGAAGCCGCGAAGCACGAGACAGAACAGGCCTGGAAGCTTGCTGCCAAGACGTACGTAGCTGTTCTTGGGGGCGACCGTCGCGGCTACCGGTCTGCTGCGGTTCCCGACTGTTCTCGGTTGCGGCTCCCGACTGTTCTCGGGTGCGGGCCTGTTCTTGGGGGCGACCGGCGCGGCTACCGGTCTGCTGCGGTTCCCGACTGTTCTCGGTTGCGGGCCTGTTCTCGGGGAGCGACCGCCGGGGCTACCGATCCGTGCGGCTCCTCACACTGCTCGGGCAGCCACCAGTGGGGCCGGTGCTTGCGGCCGCAGGCTAGGCCGTGCAGCGAACCGGCGACTCTTTGGGCTGCTGGCCGCGGCCTTCCACGTGGCCTTGCCTACCCCCAAGACGACGCCCGCACGCCTCATCGACGGAGACCGATTTGGCGCAACAGGGGCGGTGACATCGTACCTACCTCGCATCGACGTCGCACAGTCATACCAGTGAACACAGTGAGTGGTACGCGTGCACACGTGTATATAAGGCGACCGATCTGGAACCAGATATAACTGTTTGTACGCCACGAACATTGAAGGACGCGATTTGTTTATTTGGTTCAGTGTGTGATTATAGTTGTTTTGTCTTTGTGTTTGCCTCATCCTCGTCTGTCTGAGTTCCTGGGCCCACGAACCCCTTACAATAGTATAATGTTTATATTACGTCGACTACATGCATCTCTCTATTATTGTGCTGGTGTCCACGGTGGTGGTTGGTGCACATAGCGGTGTATAATTTTGTTAACATATACGCCGCTGTACACTGCCGCAGATATCACTCGGTCGAAATGTGACGCTCTACGACCGACTTCACCCGGCAGAATTGAGAACGGCGATGAGAGCGACTACGTGTACGTGTACATGTCACTCGAGTGATTGCTCGATCTTCAGATCATTCAGATGACTCATTTCTCAACTATCTGTAGCCGAGATGTGATATTTAAAATGTTATCTGCCGCCGGGAGTCACGAACACGATCAACTGCTCCCGCGGCCAAGCGATCGGTCACTGGAGTGGGCTGAATTCGGCACACACCAAGCATCGCAAGAAAACTCGCATTCAAATCGATAATGTTATATACGAGCCGATGCGCAGCAAAAATTGCAGGACGATTCTTTAAAATCACGTTTCGGCTCTTCGGTAATAGGACGACGCAAATACGTACGTGTGAATACGATCGGGAAACCCTTCTCGATCGCCACTTCTGCTCCGTATGGAACCATGCGGACGACGGCACACAAGCACCCTCTCCAGCGCGTCGCCGCAGGTTCGGTGTGACAAAGGTAAACTTCACTGAGATATAGTTGGTTTGCAACCCGCACATTAAGAAGAGCCATACATTTTTGCGTGGCTTTTCCCATGGCTGTCTGATTAGTCCTAACTCCGGATTTCAAGATCCTGACCGTATGGGCAGACCACGCGGTATCCTAATTGTGAAGGCAGGCCGCAATCAAGAATCCTAATTGTAAGTGCAGGCCGCAATCAAGAACCCTAACCGTATGGGCAGACCACAGTCAAGGATCCTAATTGTGAGGGCAGGCCTCAGTCAAGAATCCTATTCGTAACGGAGAGCAGCAGTCAGCAATCCTAACTGTAGCTAACTGCCGCAATTAAAAATTCCTATGTGGCATGCAAGAATCCTAAAGGCCAGTCAAGAGTGCTCTGACTGTTTTTTTGCCTGGGCTGTCAAAGGTACAGTTCCTCTTCTCTAATTTGGTTATAGGTAGGTGTTCCGTGGGCACGCCCCGCGGATGACGACACCGGAGCGGCGCTGGCCAATCGCGTGCGGCGATTCCGAACACTTTCGCAAAAATACCATCTCCGATCGCCCCCTTAGTCGCGACTGTTTTCCCTCAATCTTCACAAGCAAGACCCTTGCCAAAACGCCCTGTTTCATAGGCGAAGGCCGGCATGGCGGAACTATCGACTAAATTCCACTTGCGACAGCAGTTCTTTGAAGAAGCGTAAGCCGAAGGCGACAGGTGCAGAAGCTGATTATTTGCGAAAAGGGCCGCTAAGAAAACGCGATCGACAGGATCGACGATTAAACGTGCACTCCGCGCTGGCGAGCTCGCCCGCGATGCCTGCGTCGACGTCACTTCCTGCCAGATTTCTCCTTCCGCCGTCTCCGCGAACTTCGGGTGGGCCGAGCATAGCCCCGATTTTAAGTCTCAATTACGGCACCGCTAATTAGATGATCGCAAAATAAATTGCGGTAACAGTGATTTGAAGTGTATGCGCACCAGGAAAAGGTCAGTTATTTAGAAATCTAAAACCTGTTCAGCTTCCCTTTAATGCGTTCTGTATGCTCCAAGTGCCTGTCACAGTGTCTAAAGCATACGTCAAATTTGCTGTGCCACTTACCCTTCTCACGAGCTCATTCGCGATGGTGCGCCGTAGCATTGACTCGAAGCAGTTTACCAAGATGCGAAATTTGGCAGAAGTGTCGCGGAAGTGCCAGTTGTGGAGGCCGCCGTCTGCATCTATAGCGCTCCCTGAAAGCAATAAGTTACAAAAATCACTCACTGCGAACAACGCTTTCCACCGCTTTTTGCTTATATTGCTGCACTTTTTATACGCTATTGGCAGTGCCCGTAGACTGCGCGCACCCAGCGGATGTCAAAGGAACCTCCACGAAGAGGGTCTGAAGACGCCAAACCGGCCGCTTCTCCCTTGTTCGGCAGAGTTAGCCCGATTGTTAACATGAAGCTCAGAGGCTTTGCATGTTTCCTGCATCAGCCAACAGACTGGGCCCTCCGATCCCTGCTTGCGAGACTAGACCGTCTCCTGAACAGACGCGCTGAAGAACCCAGGGCAAGCCATGTCCGTCAAATGATCGCTCACTGCACACGTATGCCAGCTCCGCGAGGTTTTCTGAAGCCACGAAGTTAATTGAGCCGTTAATGTCAACCTTTTACGTTCAAACTGTGCTCTAAATATTAATACACGTGTACAAGCGTAATTGTATTGCATAGATATTTACTAAATAGAATAGAAAAGGAAAGAACAAGCAATTTGAGTTGGTTACTATACGTTCGCCGAACTGGAGCAGGAGTAAAGCGATGTCGCAGTTGCGTATGTGCAGAACTCCAAACGCCTGTGCGAAGCGTGAAATCGAGCGCCGATATCAAGCTGAGCCTGTTCTCCGCGCCTAGACGCGCCCAGATGCGCCTGCGCCGCGTACGCTTGCGCAGTTAGGCGCGCGCCAAGTAAGCGCACGCGTTGCTACAATCGGCTTAGCCCCCACGAAATGTTGTCCAGGGAGGCAGTAGCCAACGGGGCCATTTTTCGGCGAGAAAAAACTGTGGGGAGCGCGTAGTGCCCGCATTCTCACGCATCGCAGGAGTTACCCGAAAAAGAGACAACGGCCTTATTGCCGCTGCTTTCACCACCTTTCTTTGAGCTTGAAGGTAGCTGGAATCGAATACTGGGACAGTGACCAAGCTCCAAGTATCTGTGGACCGTCAGCGTGTGTGCCACTTCTTTTGTGAGTGTGTGTGTGCCACTTCTTTTGCGACAAAGACCAATCTCAGCTCCGTCGAGGCGGGACTGGCGCAGCTGTGCACATAGACTGGCCGTCAGCCAACGCGCAAGTGGCTCTAAAGGCGCGTGCACACTGGCGGAAAAACGCGCGCGGCACGCCGCGGGTGGCAAAACGCGAGCCTCCAAGGCTGCCGCGCGCGGCGCGCCGCGTGCCGCCGGGGAGGAGACCAATCAGAGCGTCCCCGTCCGTGACGTACGCGCTCCATCGCGGAGTCATGCGGACCCGCCCGGAAGCTCGTTTCGTACCCGTACGGTGGCTCGCTTGCCTCTCGCGCCCGTTCGCTCGGAGGAGGAGGGATTCCGCGGCGCTGCCGCCGCGGTTCGCAGCGAGCAGTGTGGCCGTGTCGCCGCCAAAGCGTTTTTCCGCCGGCGGCGCGCCGCGCGCGTTTTTCCGCCAGTGTGCACGGGCCTAAGGGTACCCGAGCTTGGGAGGATGCCAGCGTGCAGCGAGGACTGCGTGCTCCGTGAAGAGTGCCTTTGGTGCTGTCATTTTTTTAGTCAGCCTCTTCTCGGGGCTACCATTTTCATCCCGTCTGGAGGAATCCCCTGCTTTAAACCGGGTCCCGGTCCTCCTCTCGAGCGGAAAAGCAGCCACTGAGGGGTGTGACCTCCTCCCTTCGAAGGAGACCTCAATTGTAGTTTGATTGGGCACTATATTGTACATCATCATCATCCTCCTCTCAACGCCCACTGTAGGGCAAAGGCCTCTCCCGCAGATCTCCAATTATCCCTGTCCTGTACTGACTGGGCCCAATTTATCCCCGCAAACTTCCTGATCTCATCTGCCCACCTGACTTTCTGCCGCCCCATGTCACGCTTGCCTTCTCTAGGAATCCACTCTGTTCACCTTAACGACCGACGGTTGTCTTGTCTTCCCATTACATAGTCTGCCCATGCCCATTTCTTCTTAATCTCTATCAGTATGTCCCTAACACGCGTTTGTTTCCTAACCCACTCCGATCTCTTCCTGTCCCTTAAGGTTATCCCTACCATTTCGTGTTCCGTTAAGCTGAACCCTCTTAGCCTCCCTCTTACTTTCTGCCCCGTAGGTGAGTACCGGTAAGGTGCAGCTGTTATACACTTTCCTCTTCAGAGACAATGGTAAGCTACCATTCATTATCTCAAAATGCTTGCCAAATGCACTCGACCCCATTTTTATCCTTCTAATTATCTCAGCCTCATGATTCGTATCTGGGGTCGCTACCTGGCCTAAGTAGACATATTCACTTATTACTTCCAATGCCTCGCCAGCTATCCCAAATCGTTGTGCTCGTCCAAGGCTATTGAACATCAGTTTCTGCAAATTAATTTTCAGGCCCACTTTTCTATGTACACAACAGTGTATAAAAGACGAGCGCAAACGCGATCAAGCAGCTTCTTTGACCATCAGCATCTAAGCGAACATCTCTTTCTTCTAAAATGGTTGTAAAGGTCGTCTGAAAAAGACGGAAATTACGGTAGTCCGAGATGGTCGAGTATGCGCCCGAGAATGCGCGCAGCCACGTGGCGAACATGCGGGGCAGGAGGCGACCATTTTTGGAACTCGTTGTACAGATGGGAACAGGGTAGCTGGCAACTGGAAACCGACTTGACAGGTGCTTGGCAGCCTAACCAGGAATGTCTGTAGTCACCAGCTGGTTAGGCTGGGGTTAGGGGCCATCTCACCCCATGGAGCGTCTTTGTGAAAAGCACATGTAAGCAAGGGGCAGAGTGGAGGCCAAGTTTATTGTTCAGGGGTTGTCTTTTTGTTGTCAATGTGGATGGTTGTGCCTGTGGGTTTCCATGTTCCTTTCGGTAACTAGTTGCTATGCGGGGTCTGTTTGTTTGATGCCCGTATGTTGCTAGGGGCTTCGGCGCCATCTTAGACATGCGGGTTTCTGTTTGTGTTGTAGTATCAATAGGGCGCATGTAGGAGAGCCAGCAAAAGACGAAGACCATACGAGGACAGTTGTTGGTGCTCGTGTTTGCTCCGCTTGAACGGCTGGTCGATTCGGCTTTGCTGTCTTCAATAAACGCCTCACTGGCTCAACGCTGAACGCCTACTTTCAAGTGGTGGAGAGTGCTTGTTCTCTTTTCCATCCTGGAACTCCGTACCCGGACTCTACCTTCACCTTCAGCCATGACCGAATGACGTTGCAGCGCAGAATGCTACCCCCACCCTCAAGCTATCCTCTGTCCCGGTGTTCCAAGAGAGCGCGACCCCGTCCTCTTCAACGGCACTGACGAGCAAGACGTCGAGGACTGGCTTGCTTCGTATGAACGAGTAAGCGTCAACAACAAGTGGGACGATAGAGACAAACTTCGCCGCGTCCAGTTCTACCTGCGAGTAGTAGCAGAGCTCTGGTTTAACAACCACGAGGATGAGATTTCAAACTGGCCCGCTTTCAAAACCACCTTTGTTGACGTCTTCGGCAGACCGACAGTTCGCAAGCTGCGCGCAGAACAGCGCTTACGGGATCGCGCACTACTCTCTGGTGAGAGCTTTACATCCTATATTGAGGACGTCGTCAGCTTCTGCCGCCGCTTCAATCTTGTAATGTCCGAAGCAGAAAAAGTCAAGCATATAATGAAAGGCATCGAGGACGATGCGTTCCACATGCTAGTGGCCAAAAACCCGCAAACAGTTGCCGATGTTATTCCGCACTGCCAGAGCTATGACGAGTTGCGGAAGCAGCGCATTGCAACTGGACGTCCCACTATAGACTCGACCGGCACGTCTGCTTTGACCGTCGGTGCCATATCTGCGGATCCTGGTCTCTTAACACAGCAGATACAGCAGTTTATACGCGAGTGGCACGACAGTTGTCTCTTGCGCCCTTTATTCCAGGCAATACTCATGGCCTCGCCTCTTGCGACAAACCATCGAAGAGCAAGTCTCTGAGGCGCTTCCTCTACCGCATCAGCCGCCCCCTGTATCTGCACCCTTGACCTACGCTGACGTCACGAGGAGGCAGCCATATGCTCTGTCCCACGTCACAGACGCTGCTCATCAGCCAAACGCCATGTACGCACCGCGCGCTCCGCCAGCACCGCACGTGCCCCTGTATCGCCGTCCCGCAGCCCCGCCTAATAACCCTTGGCGCACACCGGACAATAAGCCAATCTGCTACTACTGTCGCCTACGCGGCCATGTGGAGCGTTTATGCTACCGGCGCGTTCCCCGTCCACCTACCGTGGACGGAGCCTACAGCTGCGTCCGTACTTCGGCGGTGGTGGCTCATGAGCCACCACCGCCGATTCCCTCCCATACCACTTCAGACACTTCTTCGTCTGCTCGCCGTACCTTCAACGCACGTCGGTCGCCCTCTCCACGACAACGTTCCATTTCGCCGATGGTTCGTCGTTCACCACCCGTCCAAACGGAAAAATGACCACCGCAGTTCCGGAGGCAAGAACTGCGCCGCCGTCGAAATCTACAAGCCCTTGATCTCTACCTGCCAAGGAAGTAATTGTATTCATTGAAGGTGTTGCCGTGCAAGCATTGGTGGATACTGGAGCCGCTGTGTCTGTGTTGAGTGAAGAAATGTGCCGATTCCGATTCCGCGTTCCGACTTCTCCCGGGAACTGCAACCATGCATCACATCAAACCTTTTATGGCGTGCACGGCTCGGCTATTCATTCAGGACGTTTTCTATGCGGTAGAATTCGTCGTCTTGTCACGTTGCTCGCACGACGTTATATTAGGTTGGGACTTCCTTGCTACACACCAAGCCGTTGTTGATTGTGCGCACGCACAGCTAGAATTATCAGTGACCCCGACTGACGTTGGCGATTTCTCTCTTTCTCCTGTGGTCGTCGCGGCAGACACTGCCTTTGTCTTGTGTTCTTGTGCCGATCTCTTGCGACTATGCTCCCTTCTCTAGCGCCATGTTCGCGCCATCCGAAGCATTTACCTCACGCAAGAACTACCTTCTTCCCTATGCAGTTCTGACGATTGCAAACTCTTGCGGAAACATTTATGTTACGAACCCGCTTTCGTCTCCAGCCACTTTATTACGTGGTGAATGTATAGGCCGACATGAAGACATCAATTCTGTTTGCGCCAGTAAAGTGCCCGACCACACGGCAAGTCTCGCGGTCGCCAGCATTAATCCCGATACTCTGTCGAATAACTCATCCTCCCTGGACGTCTTTCTTCCGTCAATTGATTCGGCGTTGTCTAGTGATCAGCGGACGGAACTCTTGAACCTCCTCGGCCACTATCGGAATTATTTCGACCAAAATCAAACCCCCTTGGGCCGAACATCTGCAATCGTTCATCGTATTCACACTGGCACCCATGCGACCCTGCGCCAGTGTCCATATCGGGTCTCTCACACTGAACGTCAGATTATAGACGCCCAGGTGAACTATATCCTTAGTCGCGGCGTTGTACAGCCATCACACAGCCCTTGGGCCTCTCCGGTCGTACTCTTGAAAAAGAAGGACGGTAGCATCAGATTTTGTGTTGATTATAGGCGTCTCAACAAGATCACACGCAAAGATGTTTACCCCCTCCCAAGAATCGACGACGCGCTCGACTGTTTGCAAGGCGTAGAGTTCTTTTCTTCGTTGGATCTTCGATCGGGGTACTGGCAGGTGCAACTGACCGCCCCAAAACTGCGTTCGTGACTCCTGACGGCTTGTACGAGTTCAACGTGATGCTGTTTCGCCTTTGCAACGCTCCCGCTACGTTCGAGCGTCTTATGGACAACCTACTTCGAGGTCTCAAATGGCACACGTGTCTGTTATCTGGACGACGTCGTAGTCTTTTCAAAGGACTTGAACACCCACCTCATGCACCTCGCAGCCGTCTTGGATTGCCTTACAAATGCTGGGCTCCAGCTCAATTTGAAAAAGTGTCATTTCGCGGCCCGGAAGCTTACCATGTTAGGGCACGTTGTCAGCAAGCACGGTGTTCTGCCCGACCCTACAATGCTTCGCGCCGTCGCCGAGTTTCCTAAGCCGTCAACACTCAAGGAACTCCGGAGCTTTATAGGCCTATGTTCCTATTTCGCCGGTTCGTCCGTAATTTTGCATCGGTAATAGCGCCTCTGACGAAGCTACTTGCTGACAGCCAAGGCATATCGGCGTGGTCCTCCGCTTGCGATGACGCATTCACAACGCTGCGCCGCCTTCTGACATCACCGCCGATTCTCTGTCACTTCGACCCCGACGCTCCTACTGAAATTCACACGGATGCTAGTGGAGTTGGCCTTGGCGCTGTTCTTGCTCAACGCGTCTGGTTTCGACGAGTATGTCGTCTTCTACGCCAGCCGAACTCTCACCAGAGCTGAAGCAAATTATTCGGTCACGGAAAGAGAGTGTCTGGCCATCGCTTTGGGCAATCATAAAATTTCGACCTTATGTATATGGCCGTCCGTTTTACGTCGTGATTGATCATCACGCCCTGTGCTGGTTAACGTCGCTGAAGGATCCATCCAGCCTCTTAGCCCATTGGGCATTACGTCTCCAAGACTATGACATCCGTGTCGTCTACAGGTCAGGCCGCAAACATTCCGATGCTGACGCTCTTTCCCGCTCTCCACTTCCCCATGAGTATGGCGCTGCGTCAGCTTCCAGCTACGATTTGGTGCCGCTTGCATACACTGACATGCCGTCCGAGCAGCAACAGGAGCCTTGGATAGTCTCTCTAATTGAGTACCTATCTCATCCGTCTCCACGTACCGCCACCCGTTCACTGCGGCGCACAGCTCGGCATTTCACCATCCGTGATGGCCTCCTGTACCGCCGCAACTACTTATCTGATGGGCGCAAACGGTTGCTGGTAATCCCTCGTCATCTACGTGCCGATATCTGCGCCTCCTTTCACGCGGACCCACAATGTGCCCACGCCGGCGTCGTAAAAACATGCACGCCTCCGGTTGCGCTACTACTGGCATGGAATGTACCGCTTTGTCCGACAGTACGTACGTTCATGTTCCCTCTGCCAACGTCGCAAGAGCCCACCGAACATAATCACTGGACCACTTCAGCCACTGCCGTGCCCCTCCCGACCTTTCGATCGTATCGGAATTGATTTGTACGGTCCCCTTCCGTACACACCTGACAGCAACCGCTGGGTGATCGTCGCTATTGACCACCTGACACCCTATGCTGAAACTGCCGCGCTGCCAGAGGCCACAGCACGTGAAGTCGGCTTATTCGTCCTTCACAAACTTGTTCTTCGCCACGGCGCGCCTCGTGAGCTACTCAACGATCGCGGACGTACGTTCCTCTCTGAAGCCGTCGAAGCCCTCTTGCGTGAATGCAACGTTGTGCACCGGACAACTAGCGCATACCATCCACAAACCAACGGAATGACTGAGTGCTTTAACCGTACGCTGGGCGACATGCTCTCCATTTACGTGTCCGCTGACCATACCAATTGGGATCGCCTATTACCATTTGTCACGTACGTCTACAACACCGCCACTCAGTCTACAACATGCTTCTCTCGCTTCTTTCTTCTTTACGGCCGCGAACCTTCGTCATTTATGGACACTATTCTGTATCGCCCGGACGCGTCAGAATCCACGCCTTTATCTGAACTCGCCACGTATGCCGAGGAATGCCGACAGCTCGCCCGTTCCTTTACCGCTCAAGACCAAGTGCGACAGAAGGAACGTCATGATGAAAACCTGCATTCTCGGTCCTGTTCGCCAGGAGCGTTGGTATGGCTTCGCGTTCCTTCGTCCACTCCTGGCCTTTCCGCGAAGCTACTGCCCAAGTATCAAGGCCCTTACCATGTCCTACGTCAAGCATCTCCGGTCAACTATATCATTGAGCCTGTCGAACCATCCACAGACCGCCGCTGTCGGGGCCGCGAAATTGTTCATGTCGACCGACTGAAGCCACACTATGACCCACCAGTCATACCTGTTCCTTAGGTCGCCAGGATGGCTCCTTTTCAGCGGGGGAGTAATTGTAGTATAAATAGGGCGCATGTAGGAGAGCCAGCAAAAGACGAAGACGAGGACAGTTGTTGGTGCTCGCGCTTGCTCCGCTTGAATGGCTGGTCGATCCGGCTTTGCTGTCTTCAATAAACGCCTCTCTGGCTCAACGCTGAGCGCGTACTTTCAGTGTGAAGGATTGTGATTTGCTGTCAGGGTTTCAGGGGCGGAGCAAGAGCTGTTTATGATGTGGCTCCTCGTCCCTGGCAGGAGTGTGGTTGGAAGTGAGGTTGGAAGGCTGAACGCGGTCAGAAGGTTGGAAGGCCGAAGGTTGGTGAGGACGGAGCGGATAGTCCTAGAGAGGACATGAAGCATGAGTCCGTGTGGTGGTTCGGGTCGCAGGAGCAGTGCTATGTACTGGGGTCGGCACTGCCGAATGGAAGCGATGGTTCCACCAAGGTCCTACCAACCGAGGCTAGGGAGCGGATAGTGCTAGAGAGGACATCTAGTACGATTCCGGGTGGTGGTTCTGGTCGCATGAGCGGTGCTATGCACTGGTCGGCTCTGCCGAATGGAAGCGACGGTCCCACCGAACCCCAACCAACCGGTGGTTCCACCTGGGTCTTACCAACCGAGGCTATGGTCTGTCGATGTACACGTGCCGTCTTGTGTATACAACTCAAGTTGTGCTCGTGTGAGAAAAAAGGACGGACAGGCAGTAGGGGGAAGACTTCCACCCATCCTTCTTCACAGCAGCCACGTCAGCTGGAGGAGCTCGGCTCCATGAGGAAGTGAACTGGAAGGAAGGAGAGGGTGTGAACTGAGTCAGATCACCTTCTACCTTCCTTCGGGAAAATTACTGGCGCAGTCGGCAGGATCGCACCAACGACGGCAGCGAGTGCTCTGCATTCGAAGAACGTCGTGCTGCGGGTGACGATCCCCTCCGGAGATGAACAAGACAACGAGCTCCAGCCGGAGCGAAGAAGCCAGCGGCCGAGAACGATCACGCCACCGGCCCAAGAGGGGCGACAAGGACAGACCACCAATATCTCGGTCAAGGTTTGAAGACGAGGGCGAGCCGGCATCTCAGCAAGCTTCGGGGGTGGTTTAATGCACTAGAGTACTAGACGCGCGGTGGACGCTCGTGGCATGTGGACATTGAGACTGCTCAACGGATTCGTGTACTGCCGAGTGTACACGTCAGTCAAGTGCAGAGGGCTGTGTGGGTGTCAGTGACGGCAGGAAGTCGGAGTGTCGTTGTTATTTGTTTGTTTGTGCCATTCATGAGTGATCGCAGTGTAGACACGGGGCGGACCGTTGGTGATGGCTATGCCACTGATGTGTTTTGTAATTATTGCACGTGTGCCGCGGGGTTTTTCTCTCGTTGATTTGTTTTTGTAGTTTTGTGAACGCTGGTCATGGCGGTTTATGTCTGTTCCGATGAACCTTTGTTGTTTGTAATACGCATAGCTGCATCAGAGCGCTACGCTAATCTTAGCAAGGGCGTGTAAACGTCGTCGGAAAAAGACGGAAATTACGGTAGTCCGACATAGTCGAGTATGCGCCGGAGAATGCGCACAGCCACGTCGCGAACATGCAGGGCAGGAGGCGACCATTGTTGGAATTGGTTGTACAGATGGGAACAGGGTAGCTGGCAACTGGGAACCGGCATGACAGGTGTTTGGTAGCCTGTGGAGGAACGTCTGTAGTCACCACCTGGTTAGGCTGGGGTTTGGATCCATTGCACCCTGTGGAGCGTCTGTGTTTTTAAAAGCATATGTGAGCAAGGGGCAGAGTGGATGCCAAGTTTATTGTTCACAGTTTGTCTTTTTGTTGTGAGGAGTGGATGGTGGTGCCTGTGGGTTTTCACACTCCTTTTGGTGTGCTAGTTGCTATGCGGGGTCTGTCTGTTTGATGCCGGTATGTTGCTAGGGGTTTGGCACTGTCTTAGACATCCGGGTTTCTGTTTGTGTGAAGGATTGTGATTTGCTGTCAGGGTTTCAGGGGCGGAGCAACAAGTGTTTATAAGGTGGCCCCTCGCCCCTGGCACGAGTGTAGTTGGAAGGTTTGTACTACATACTAGTCCCCGCATTACGGCATGGTTCATAACCCCATCGCGGTTCGGGCCCTTAAAAGCTCCAGTAATTGCTATATTGTAACAGTGTGCATCTCTAGATGAGCGAGCAGCAGCAACAACTGCAAAGCACTCTTTTAATGCATGATCCACGTCGATGTCTGCTGCCAGTGCTGACAAAACACCAGATTGCGTGCTTTTGCCAGCCTGAAAAGCATATCGCCTACAGGCAGCCCTAGGTTAGAAGGGACGGATATCATCTCGCAGCCCCAAATTTTTAAATGCGAATCATTTCTTAGCGAACTCCGGCGACTTTGAGCGTATCTATCTATCGATCTGGCCGCCAAGGACTTTGTGCTCTCCTGGCCGTTTTGTTAATGGGATGTATACGAAAATTGGTATACCACAACATGACTGGCATGACGATCATAACTGACAGATCGTACCATGAAAATCATGATATGCATGTCATGAGCGGCATGATTTACATGACACAGTCTTGGTGCTCACCTCACCTTTTCGTTAATCGGATTTATACGAGAAATGGTATGCCACAATAAGGCTGCGTGAAGAACATAAATGACAGGTCATAACATGAAAGTAATAATATCCATTCAATGATCAGCATGATCGATTTACATGCCAAAGCCTTGGCGCTCTCCTGACCGTTTCGTTAATGGGATGTATACGAAAGTCGTATGGCACAACACGACTGCATGAGGAACACAAATGACAGGTCATAACATGAAAATCATGACGTGCTTGTCATGAGCGGCATGATTTACATGCCACAGTCTTGGTGCTCTCCTGGCCTTTTCATCTGCATGACGAGCATAAATGACACGTCATAACAATAAAAGAGTGTCGCGTAGCACAGCGGCTGCGATCTGGAGATGACAAGGGAAGCAGGTGATAGTGGAACGCGTACAGCTGCTGCCGACTGCGTTTCCCCGTGCTCCCGCCGAACGCGCCCCGTATCCATGACTCTAGCGGTGACTCGGCCGGTTCAATTCATTGCAGCTCACTCAATTCATTGCAGGCTACCATGGGTAGACCACGGAAAGCAAAGATGCCAGAACAGCGTGAATACAGTGCTCGACAAAAATCATGACATGCATGCAATTATCCGCATAATTTACGTGCCATGGTCTTGGTGCTCTTGCAGCCGTTTCGTTAACGTTATATATAGCAAAATTGGTATGGCGTGACAACAATGCATCAGGACCATGGGTGACACATTCTAAGAACATAAAAATCGTGACGTGCATGTCATGAGCGGCATAATTTACATACCACGCGTTTCGTTAATGGGATGTACACCAAAATTGCTATGGCACAGCACTACTGCATGACGAACGTAAATGACATGTCATAACATTAGAATCACGGCATGCGTGTGATGAGCGTCATGGTTTACATGCCACAGTCTCAGTGTTCTTGTTTACTAAAACAGGTATAGCGAGACAACAGTGTAGACTTTACCAAAATTAGACTTAACCAACTTTACCAAAATAGGTATAGCAAGACAACAGTGTAGGTTCGCGCTTCGCATTTCCTTGATTCCCACTGCACGTGGGATAGTGTAGTCGGATGGTGGTTACGGACACGGGAGGCCGCGGACAACATCGCCACTGTTTTGACCTCACCGCTGCCACCACTTGTGGTTCATCGCTGCCACCATTTTCCGTGGACTCGTGTCGCCTTCAGGCCAGGAGTCCACGGGGCAGGAGAGAAGAGTACGAGGAGTTGCTTTGGAGATGAGAATATTTACATTTACTTACAGCATGGTAGCTTATGGCCGAATCTCTATCCGAATCTCAATCAATCCTGGATACCGGGGTTCTCCCGTGGATTAAATAGTTTGCGTCGTCCTGTGACGCCTTCTAAGGAGGACCCAGTTGACGCTTCTCCTCCAATCAGAGGTTGAGGGTCCAAAGGGGAAGAAGGTTGTGAACCGCCCCTTAAACTTCGAAGGTTGCCGAGGTGATGCGTACGCAGCCGGACCATACGACGGCGCATCTGGACGCCTTCCGGTGGACGCATCTGGACGCCCTCCGGCCGGAGGTAACGAGGAAATTGTTACCGGCACTCGGCTCGTTCCGACTCGCTTTTCTATAACGACACCTGCGTTAACGAGTTTCTGATGGCGCCGCTCCGTCTCCGATGTCTCGGATGTAACAGCTCCGTCCGCCGGCGGGAGACTGGACCTGAGGGAGACCAGCATACCAGGTCGGCCGAAGTGTCGAGGTTTGATCAGCTCTCCGTGGGACGGAAGCTCCGATGTGGAGTTCTCACACATGCCTTGGTGGCTCTCGTCCTGGGCACACACGTAAACACACGCTCACACGTACAACTACAGGCACGGGAGGTGCCCTTCCCGCACTCGGAGCCATCGAGTCCAAATACATAAACTAATCTGCCTTACATTTCTCAACTTAAATGAAAGCAGCCCTCAAAACATTTGTAAACATTCGCTGAAGCTCCCACTCTCTATTCCTAAATTAATTTGAGCTTACAGTTACGTTAGTTATCATTTTCACTCGATGAACTACAAGTGTGAGCTATCGCAATCTGCCGCAAATCCACCAGGCTCCACAATTCTAAATCAGTACATGCCTCACATATGACCCCGAACTTTTGTTCCCAAAATTTTGTGCCGTCAAAGTGAGTCATCCTGTTCCCGTGAGCAGACGAAAGAAAACTGTCGAGCTGCATTAGAGCAAGAGCTAAATTCGCAAACGTGCTCTAAATAAAGAATCACAAACCTATGTAGCATAACAACAGGAACATTAATCATATTCAACATCCGCCTTCGCACGTCCTAGTGCTTACACTCCGCGGATGTACTACAATACTAGCTCTCTGACTTTGCGGTCACAATTCTTACACTTCACACACGCTATATAAAATAACCTTGCTGTCGTCCACACACTGCACATGCCTTTAAAGCAATAAACAGAAAACAAAACTCTCCAAAGTTATGCGCAAAGCTCAATAAGAATATCCATGCTTATTAATCACTCTTGCTTAAAAGCGAACTCAATACACAGCCACTATTTACGCACTTGTTGAACAAACACTAACCTCATTCCTTCTCAGCGTCCACACAATACGCATGACTTTAAAGCAACAACCAAAACTATCGCTACCATTACGCGCTAGAAAACTCACAATCATTGCTTATGAAACCTCAAACACTTTTGCGGTTTCGCATACCCGCTGTACAAACCTAACTCGATTCCTTGCATTCGACTTGAATGAGGCGCAATTCAAACACTACTCCCTCAATACATTTGCGGTCATACGATACTTCAAACTCAATCTCTTCAACACATCGCAAACCATTCACTCTCACACGTGACTAACCTTTCAACAAACAACTCTCTTTCTCACTTTCCACTTTGCCTTCACACTCACTATCGGCTCAACAAAAAAGTTACAATTCACGAAATTCAATCTAACATCAACATTAAAGCTACAAAAACACATCTCAGACTACACGTGGAGATAAAGAAACATCACTTTGCAAGGCTAAAATAAACAAATAAACAAAAGTGTCTTTCGAACAAGTCCTCCATTGACAATGCCCGACAACCTGTCTCCCCTTTTTGAGCCGCACTCGCGGTGGTCGTTCACTGAACACTTTTCTTGGACAGGAAACACAAAACGCGAGACACCTGTTCGATTCTCAGCACAGCGCCACTATACTCGCAATCGCCTTGCCTGCGCTACCCTCGTCGCATTGTTCACTGACTTCGCGACGACCCCTGACCTTGCACACCCGCCGAGGCAATGCTGCACCGTGAAGAGGGCGGGAATATAACTGCAACCGGCCCTCGGACTGCTTCCGCGCAGAGTGCACTTCTCTTCCTCCTTTCGCTCGGCGGCTCCTACGTATTCTACGCCGATTTGTCGTGGGTGGCAACCACAACTTTCTCATTTTTATGCTTCTTCCTTTGAAGCCCTTCTGGAAATCATCCACGCTCTGTGCGGCGCCTTTTCGTCTTATGCCGCTTCTTTCTGCGCCTTTTGGAGCCCTTTGCTTCCTTTTCATGCAGCTGTGCCACCTTACTGCCCTCACTAGCTGTCTTATCCACGCAGTCTAAATGATTTCCAGCAAAACCATCTGTTACTTCACTCTCCTGACTGGCGGAACAGCTTCAAACACTTAGGAAAGTTGCAGCTGTCTGCTTCTAAGCTACTTGGCTCGCATACCTGGCAGCTGCCCTCGACTGCAACCTCCTCCTCACATTGTGCTTCACTGCACCCTGCTGACCTTTCACTGGTAGTCCTGCCTAGCGAGTCGAAATTACCTTGGACGCGGCATGCAGGAACTACCGTCGCGACATATTCCCATTGTATCCGTACCAAATCCTCCGCAACCTTCCTAGGTGCTTCACTCTCGTTCCATCGGCACGATACCTCGTCGCGTTCCTCCCCAGGCAGCACGCAACGTAGGCAGCACGCAACGTCGCGTTCCTCCCCAGGCAGCACGCAATAAAACCAATATCGGCCCATCCACGGCCTAACGTTGCCGACAGCGGGACAGTATCGGCTACGCCGCCGTCAATGACTGGCAACGTCGGGCTATAGCCGCTGCCCCGCCGATATCGGCAGGCCGTCGACTATAAACGGCAACATGGGGCCGCATATGCCGCGTTACTGCATACATCGGCTGAGGCGATGGCTTTCAACGGCAACTATGGCGCCGATTTTGCCTTCCTGCATACAATATGGGCTGGCCGACGCCATTTGTCGGCAACACTGTGCCAAGTATGCCACCTTAGAGCCTCCGTAGGCTGAGCCGATAATGTTCTCCGGCAAATATGGCGCCGATTTTGCCGCTCATCAGCATCGCCTGAGGAATGGCGAATTTGGCGCGATATTTGCCTAGAAAGATTATTTCACAGGAAACATTGAGTCATTTCTGCCGTCCTGGAGGCAACGTCGACTACGCCGCAGCCTTTCATGGTTGATATCGGCCGGGTCACTTTGGAAGCCTGCTGTATATAACAATTGAGATCCGATCGAGACAAGCATGACCGAAATTCACTTGAGAGATTCAACGTAAGAATCAGATGTTGAGCTTCATATATTCATGTATACGCGTTTCAGTGCCGGAACATAGCGCACGCCTGTTTTGAGCAGCATATATGACATTTTCGCGCGCTTTGTTTTTCATAAACGGGGCACACAAAAAACATGCATATAAACTATTGATATATACATCTATAGGCTGTTTTGCGGGAACTTTGCGAAACAGGCTGGCGCAACCGTTAACATTAACCAGAAGGATCGACAAGCATGGTGTAAAATTATCTGACAGCGCATGTCAGAAAATTTAAATTCATAGAAATTGAACTAGTTCGTGCATACATCGATGGGCATAAGCAGCACTCATATGTTCAAACAAAGATAAACAGTTGCAAGCGGCACTATACTACTGACATTTAGCAACCTATGGAAGGAAAGGGCATATGGAGGTAACAGCGCAACAGAGAGTGGACAAGAAAAGGTCTAGCGCAGACATTTGGTGCGCTGAAGCGGAGATACACTCGCCACCGGCGTTATACTACTGACACATAGCAACCTATGCAAAGGAACGGTATACGGAGCTAACAGCGCGACAGCGAGGAGACAATACTGATCTAGTGCTAACTCTATATTCAGAGGACCATGAAATACATAAATCCCTTTGTATTGCAAATTCAAATCAAGTGCTCTTGTCAAGACCACGACATTTGCGAAAGGAGCAAAAACGAAAAATACGAAGCAGTCATATGGCAAGCATTTTTCATCTCAAAGGTGGCAAACAAATGCACACACCTATAATTGATATACAGAGAGCTTTTCTGGTGAGCTCTACTAGAGTGTATGTGATCACACAGTGTTCTTGTGCAGGCGATCTGCGTATTTTATGGTATATAAAAACAGCACTGAAAAAAAATCAGTTGAAAATCAAAGCTCTCTTCTGTTCCCTAGTTTCTTCATATATTTGTGCAGGGTTACAGTATAAGCCAACCGTCCTAAGTCAAGCTGTTGTTGACCACGTGCCCCTTCACTACATTTCATCAGTGCGTTCGCGAAACTCGTGCATTCCTTTCAAAAGCAGCTCCAGTACAGCGTAACGCATGTATCGCAGCTCGCATAAGCTAAGCAACAGAAAATAATTGTCTAGTCGGGTAAACTTATACCTCCCTATTCCACCTCCATGTTCTCTACTACCACGCAGATACAATAGGTTAATAATTCGTTAATATGTCCACGACATTGCGTATAATTCCTGCTTTTTTTTTTGCTTTTTTGTGTAACGTCCGTTAGTGCGTTCTTTCCATACATATTGAATTCGTTTACACATCGGCCATCGGTTACGCTGTACTAGTTAGATGAGCAGAATATATCGAGCTTGAGTGCATGCTCTGTGCAGTGCGTCGGATTTATCACTGACGTTCCTATGAGACTATGGCGTTCATATAAGCAAACATGTGCGTATTCTGATATTTGACAACTAATTTATTTATAACCAATAAGGGCAAAAGAAGGGCGCGTAGAGACAGAGTCATCGCAGTATTTCTTGTGCGGAAAGGAAGCACGTGCATGTCTTTCCTGCGCTGCAGAAAATGGCAAAAATTCAAGCAGAATGGTGGTGCCGTGCGTCCTCGCTACGTTTGTTGCGTGCAGTGCAGCATTTCGCTCGCGTTTTTAGCTAGAGTGGGTGGCTCAGCCTCTGCGAAATCCTGTGTTGCAAGTAGCTGCCAAGAGAACACATGCATACCAGCATACTCTATAGGCTGCACCGGGCTGCACTTAACAAATGCAGTCCCGGCGGGTGTCCCCACCATTGTGCAAAAATATTTGCCTCGCAGAAATGCTGTCTTCTACGTTTTGAGAATACTACAAAAAAAGAAAGCAAGAAAAACGAGAGTGCTCTGCAGAGAAGCAACCCAGCACGTGCTAATCCAGAAGCAACTAAACATAAAAAAAAAGTGTGTGGGGAGGGGGGCGCGCGTCTCCTTCCGAACTGACTACGGTTGTCACGGCCCCCTCCATGCACATCCATTGTGCTCATCTGCAGTTTGCAAAGAATGTGGTTCTGAACCTGCTTTTGCTGGCGTTTGCTGCCTTCGGAGGGGGACACCACGGGGAACTTTCCGCGCTCTCTCGTCGCGGCTGCATTGCTACCAACGTGCAAGGTGTGCGAACGAGTTTCAACGGCTGCACGCAGTCTGTCTACGCAATTATCCTTTATCATGTACCGCATTTATCGATCATTCAAGTTGATAGCGCGATTCCTTGGCGAGTGTACCTCATAAGACAATGTCCATCCCAACTGTGACATCGGTTGTATATGAACACAAGCCTGTACCTTTTAGTGACACTAGACTGTCGTCACCGAATTTGTATTGCGGACTCACAGCTGTAGAGTGCAGAGCGGTTGCCAAAATTCGGTAAGTTGCTGGCCAGTTTTCAAAACTGGGACGTGTCACATTTTGTTGCGATGTTAAAGCACCGGTTCCACTTTATATATTATTTGTGTCGCGAGGTGCGTAGGCTCTTTATTTTCGAATAAAGAGCCTACGCACGTTGTCCCAAAGCAGTTTTACTTCATGTAGTTAATCCTGTGCTTGTATCAAACACCTATTGTGTGGTGACTTGTAGTTCTCGTAACATTATTTTTTTCTTGCCCGTATTTTTAAAGGTAACGTGATACCGAACACGCGCTCCTTGGTGTAGGACACGTGCGGCAGTTCGGCGCGGGATGGCATTTTTAAAGTAGCATTGAAAAGATGTTCCTTCTCTAATATCTGCTTACAATTCACCTTGCACCTATCATTTATGGACATTGTTTGCCTAAAGACCCCATCCCTGGTGTGTGTCGTGTTGGCTCACGTCTACATGTTTTCCTTTCCGATGTATGCCAAAAATATTAAATTTATTATAATGCAAAATGCACCTATTTCAAGTAATGTGCCGCTTTTAAAGTTGCTTTGCAACAGAACCTTTACTCACGTTTTTTCCCCTTGGGTATCTAAAGCGACAAGAAGCCAAGATCTGGGGATTGAATATTGAACATAAATTCATTATATAGTTAAAAGGAGAACTTTCTTTTGTTATTTTCTAAAGTATAGTGCCCGATTATGAGATGTTTCTCACATTTCTTGAATTTCTGCGTTTGTTCATCAATCGCACCTTAGTTGCATACAGTGATACTATTGTGCTTATGTGCTCCAAAGCTGTGCTAACTTTTCACGCCTTTTCCCGCAGGTTACATCCTTGCCGAAACTTTTCCACTACGCCGGTGCAACACGAGAATAGCATATTGCCACGATAAATGTAGAAGAGGCAACAGCCAGTCACCCTGCAAAAATGGCACCGATCGAACAGCACGTCCTCTTCGTTGTCTTCATCTACCTCCACGCCACAATCCGCGGTGCGCAAAATAAAACTGCGGACGGCCGTAACTGCACAACGCACAAAAAATTACAGCATATCCACGGAGTGAATGATGGTGAGTGGGCGAAGCTCGGGATGTTCATCGTAGATCGTGCCGAGTTCCGGATTAATTTAGTTAACGCGCACGCTACGAATCCTTATGGTTCAACTACGCACAAGTGAAATCTCCCACCGGCACTTCATTGCAAGACAAGTTCCAGTGCCTATATATGTATATATGGGTGGCCGGTGAACGCTTCTCCAACGCAAGCAGTCGGTATTTCTCAATCAAGAAACTCGCTAGGAGACGCTGCCTGCGCCAACGTTGTCTCTCGCGGGTGAGGGCGCGTTCTCCTTCTTTGCGAGCTGGTACAGCGTTCATTTAAGAAAGAGCGTTTCCATCAACGCGCGCCTTTCGCTCTCTCTGTCTCTCTCTCACAAGACAGCAGATGGAAGAGTGAGAGAGAGAGAGAGGCACGCGGTCGCGCTCGGCGAGCGCCGGCGCGTGCGTGCCTCCCGGCAGACACGCGCCGGTGGTTACAAACAAACAATAATGGGGACGAACGGGTGACGCCATAAGGAGCTTCGCCCCTAAAATGCACTGAAGTCTGCGTCATTACTCCCCCCCTTCAAAAGCATCGGCCCGATGCTTACATAGGAATGAGGGAAGGAGTGATGATCATCGTGAGTAATATGGCTCCATCCTAGCCACATGAACGATGTCCGGTTGTGGTGTGCGGCGAGGGCGTCCCGTGCTGCTCTCAGGAACAACTATGTAGTTGACGTCGTTGAGACGTTCAATAACCCGGTAAGGTCCGAAGTAACGGCGCAGAAGTTTTTCCGACCTTCCTCGTTGGCGCACAGGGCTCCAGATCCATACTTTGTCTCCAATGCAGTAGGAAACTTCTCTGTGACGTAGGTTGTACCTGTGAGCATCGTAGTGCTGCTTAGAGCGAATGCGCAGGCGAGCTAAGCGACGAGCGTCCTCGGCCCGCTGGGCCTATTGGGCAGCATTCACTGTGGTGGTTGTGAAGGGGTCAGGCAGAAGTATGACGTCTAACATTGTGGTAACCTCGCGGCCATGGAGCAAGCGGAAAGGAGTAAATCCTGTGGTTTCTTGTACGGCGGTGTTATAGGCGAAAGTTACGAACGGAAGGACGCTATCCCAATTCTTGTGATCCACGTCGACGTACATTGAAAGCATGTCAGCGAGGGTTTTGTTGAGCCGTTCGGTTAGTCCATTCGTCTGCGGATGATAAGCAGTCGTGCGACGGTGAACAGTGCCGCTGAGGTACATCACTTCTTCAAGTAGTTGAGCTGTGAAAGCTGTGCCTCTGTCTGTAATAACCACGGATGGTGCACCATGTCGCAGAACGATTTCATGAATGAAGAAGTTGGCGACGTCTTGAGCAGTACCGCGCAGAATCGCTCTGGTTTCACAGTATCGTGTTAGGTAATCGGTCGCAACTATTATCCATCGATTGCCAGCGGAAGACTTCGGAAATGGCGCAAGTAAGTCCATTCCAACTTGTTGAAAGGGCGCCCGGGGTGGTTCGACAGGGTGCAACAGACCAGCTGGTTTTACGGGTGGTGTCTTGCGCCGCTGGCAGTCTCTGCATGTCTTAACGTAGTGCTTGACGGTACGAGATAGTTTCGGCCAGTAGTACTTGAGGCGGATACGTGCGAGAGTGCGCGTGAACCCCATATGTCCAGAGGAAGGTTCGTCGTGACAAGCATGCAGGATGTCGTCTCGCATCGTTGATGGCACCACCAGAAGGTTACTTTCAGTCCTGGGATCAAAGCTCTGCTTGTACAAGACGTTGTTGTGTAGAAAGAATGAAGAAATTACACGTCTGAATGCTCGTGGCGGCTGAGTAATGTGGCCCTCAAGATAGTCGATGAGGGGACGAAGCTCTGGGTCATTACGCTGTTGCTGAGCCAAGTCAGATGCTGTCACGGCGCAGAGGAAACCGTCCTCGTCAGTTACTTCAGGCGGAGTCGTTGCAACCGGAGCGCGGGACAGGCAGTCAGCATCGGTGTGCTTGCGCCCGGACTTGTAGACAACTGTAACATCGAACTCCTGAAGACGAAGGCTCCATCTGGCGAGGCGGCCTGAGGGATCTTTGAGGCCCGCAAGCCAGCACAAGGAGTGGTGGTCACTGACTACTTTGAAAGGTCGCCCGTAGAAATATGGTCGAAACTTTGCTATGGCCCACACAACAGCTAGACATTCTTTTTCTGTGGTGGAGTAGTTTGCTTCGGCCGAGGACAAGGTACGACTAGCGTAGGCGATTACTTTTTCGGCGCCTTCTTGCCACTGCATGAGGATGGTTCCGAGACCGATATTGCTCGCGTCTGTGTGTACTTCAGTGTCGGCGTCTTCGTCGAAGTGATCTAGAATTGGAGGCCTCTGAAGTCGCTGCTGAAGCTCGCAAAAGGCGCAGTGTTGCTCGGTTTCCCAAACGAAAGGTACATTGTCTCTTGTCAGGTAATGCAAGGGCTCAGCGATATTTGAAAAATTCGGCACTAAGCGACGGTAGTACGCGCAGAGTCCCAAAAAGCGCCGAACGTCGCGTTTGTTCGTAGGCGTTGGAAAGGACGCAACAGCTCGCGTTTTTTCAGGATCCCGGGAAATTCCTTCACGGCTTACGACATGACCAAGGAAATTGAGCTCCTCGTAACCAAAGTGACATTTTTCTGGCTTCAGTGACAGGCCAGCACTTCGGATGGCATCGAGTACCGCACGAAGACGCTGAAGATGCTGCTCGAAAGTCTCCGAGAAAACAACGACGTCGTCCAAATAAACAAGGCAGGATTGCCACTTCAGACCGGACAAAACTGTGTCCATCATTCTTTAAAAAGTGGCGGGAGCTGAGCACAGGCCAAAAGGAAGGACTTTGAATTCAGAGTCCGTCAGGAGTGATAAAGGCGGTCTTTTCCCGGTCACGGTCATCGACCTCGATTTGCCAGTAACCACTACGTAGATCCATGGATGAAAAGTATCTGGAGTGGCGAAGTCGGTCCAGCGAGTCGTCGATGCGAGGAAGAGGATATACGTCTTTCTTTGTGACGCTGTTGAGCTTGCGATAATCAACGCAAAACCGCAATGTGCCGTCTTTCTTTTTAACTAACACAACTGGAGACGCCGGGGACTCGTGGATGGCTGAATGATGTCGTCAGCAAGCATTTATTTCACTTGTTCGCGAATGGCGTCTTGCTCCATTCGAGACACACGGTAGGCGTGCTGTCGGATGGGTTTTTCGACGGGTTCAGTAACAATCCTGTGCTTCGCAACGGGTGTCTGCTTGATCTTCGACGTCGTGGCAAAGCAGTCGCTAAAGGAAAGCAAAAGAGAGCGAAGACTCTCTTGCTGCGAAGCTGATAGTGCAGAGTTGACATCCAGTTGAACAGTCGACTGCTTGTCTTCATGTCGGACGGCTGAAAGTTCTGCGACTGATATGCTGGTTCTCGCGTCGCCGATTTCTTCGAAGTGAGCGACAACAGCGTTTTTCGCGAAGTGCTGGTATTCGCGACTAAAGTTCGTGAGTAGAATTTCAGAAGGCTGCTTGGTCAATTCGAGGAGGCCACGGGCGACGCATACTTGACAAGAAAAGATGATGGATGCATTGCTTTCAACAATTCCAAGCGCGGCTCGGTCGCTGTCGCTCACTACGGTGACCAGGACGCTAGAACGGATCGGTATGGTCACAGAATCGTCACATGCGCGCAATGCTACTTTGTGCGATTTGCAGCCTGGAGCATTCGCGTAGCACTACGAAATATCCGACGAAAGCAGAGCCGCAGATATGTACTCGAGCAGTGCATCTTCCAACCGGTGTCACGAGATGACCAGCTGCAGTACGGAGCTGAGGGCCATTCCATGGCGTCGTCACCTTTCGGAGAGTGGTGACCAATTCACCACTCATAACGGAGTAGTCGGCGCCGGTATCAATGAGGGCGGTGACTTGGTAATTGTCGATGGTTACGGTAATATCGGCGGAACGTCCTGCGTCATTATCGGAAGATGCCGGTACAGATAAATCGTCGTCGTTAACTGGTCGCGTCGGAGGATGTTTGTCAGAACGATGAACAGCGGCCATATTATCAATTTATAGTCCAGAAAATAAATGAAATAGTGCTTTTCTCTATAAACCTCCCTTGTTGTGTTATTTGGTTTGTTTAGAGCGCATTAATAGAAAGTACAGATGATCCACTTAGCCCCACTTATCACTGTGTTAATAGAGCTTTCGCATATGCATGAGAGGCACATTTACACAAACTACTGTTGATCCATTTCATAGTGCCTTCGAAAATGTGAAAACACAAAAATAAAAATTTTTGCAATCCAAACGGTGCGATACACGTGGGGTAAACACTAGAAACACCATAATGGCTGTGAACGGTCGCGCAAGGGGTTTCCCCATGTCGGCGGGGCCGACACCACGCCAAAAAAGCCTGAATGCCCGCAACATCGGCCAATGCTACCTAGCCTAATTCGACCCGTTCTGGCTGGCCAAATTTCGCCCACGCTGGCTGGAAAGTTCGACCCATGGTGGCTTCGCCACAGTGGAGACATTCTGGCTGGCCGTCATCGGGCAGATGTGGGTGAAAGTAGGGCGAGCGCGATTCGCCGACTTAGGCCCGATATCGCTGCCGACTTTGGCCGACTTCACGCCTACATCAGTCCTGTGTTGGCGCGCTGCCTGGGTCAAATGCAACCTCCTGCTCACATTGCGCTCTCCTGGCCTTTCACTGGTGTTCTTGCATGACGAGTCGAAATCACCTTGTACATCGCATGCAAGACCCACCGTCACGACGTCCTCATTTTGTATACGTGCCAAATCGTCCGCAACCTCTCTAGGCGCTTCTCTTTCGTCCCATTGGCACGATACTTCGTCGCATTCTTTGCGGCCTTCGACGGCCTCTACTATCACTGTGGCCTGCTCATCAGCAACGTTCACTGCACTTGTCAACTGCATTGGTACTCTCGTGTGCGCTAGCCTTCTTTTCGGCTCTGAACTCCACCGCACAAGCTACCACTTCGCACCTTTCGTGTGCTACTTCCGCAGATACCTGATTATCTCTCTGCATTGCCTTCCTTTCACGATCTAGCCTTTCAGTCTCTTCGTTCAAAATTTTCAACTCTTGCTTGCGTCTTCCGTCATCAATTTTTTCCTTTATTTCTCTTTCCTGACTAATTAGAATTAAGGTCCCGAAATATTTAATGTCCTCCGGATCGCTACCACTTTCTAGTATTATGTTTCGAATTTCCGATTCAGGCAAGTCCTCATCTATATCCAAATCAAACTCTTCAGCGAGCATCAACAGGCTAGCTTTCGTCAAACTCGTCAAATCCATGGTGACCGCTTCAAACTTTGACTCGGCTTTCGAAAAAACAATAGCAATTGACCCCACCAGCGTTTCAATTCTGGTTCTGGAGAAACTGAAGCCTGGTAAAGTTCATAGAATTAACGAAAGCCCACAGTAGCAGTCCCAAGTTTCCTAATCCTTGTCTACCTTTTTCACTTTCCTAAACACTTTCTTAATCCCTCAATCAACTCCCAACCTACGTATCTCTTCCTCCTCTGCACCTATCCTTTCAACATCAATAATGAAGTTCAAGCTCCCTGTTCACTTCCTCACGTCCACTACCAATAATTCTGCACTTTTCCACAAACGTTAATGGGTGGCCTTCAGCAGCTTGTTTACCTCCCTTTTTGAAAGCTGCTTTCTGCTGAGACACGCCACAACCAGAATTCTAGGCAGTTGTACTATCGAGCTTTTAAAAGTTCTAGGCTAAAAGACTCGATGACTCTCAAGCACAAAGCCAGGCACTCACCCAATACCGTGCAGTCGTGGTACGCTACGTGGATCCCGCCGTCTTCCACTTCCTAGGGCTTTAGGCTGATCCTTCCTCCATGGAGCCTCCGGTTCATCCCACCGCTGCCACCAGTTGCTGCGATCCCACCGCTGCCACCAGTGTTGTGACCTCACCGCTGCTACCATTTGTCGCGACCTCACCGCTGCCACTGCTTGTCGTGGTTCATCGCTGCCACCATTTGCCGTGGACTCGTGTCGCCTTCAGGCCAGGAGTCCACGGGGCAGGAGAGAAGAGTACGAGGAGAGTCTTTGGAGATGAGAATATTTACATTTATTTACAGCATGGTAGCTTATGGCTGAATCTCTATCCGAATCTCAATCAATCCTGGATACCGGGGTTCTCCCGTGGATTAAATAGTTTGCGTCGTCCTGTGACGCCTTCTAAGGAGCACCCAGTTGACGCTTCTCCTCCAATCAGAGGTTGAGGGTCCAAAGGGGAAGAAGGTTGTGAACAGCCCCTTAAACGTCAAAGGTGGCCGAGGTGATACGTACGCAGCCGGACCACACTACGGCGCATCTGGACGCCTTCCGGTGGACGCATCTGGACGCCTTCCGGCCGGAGGTAACGAGGAAATTGTTACCGGCACTCGGCTCGTTCCGACTCGCTTTTCTAGAACGACACCTGCGTTAACGAGTTTCTGGTGGCGCCGCTCCATCTCCGATGTCTCGGACGTAACACCACCAATTTCGGGCACTCTAGCGAGCCGCTTACGCTGTGAAAACAATGGTCATTGGATTTTACTCGACCAGGCTCCCATGACAGACCTAACGCGAACGAGGGGCCACAGAAACGGGCGGCCGAGGTACTAGTGAGCTACTAAGATGACTTTATGCTCCCTCAGGGCAGAAGTTTGGTGTTTTCGGTGCATGAAAGTCAGAAAATTATTGTTGCGCAAATTGGCACACGAACGTAGAAGAGTGGGCATGGAAGCATGTACGGAATGACGGGCTTACGCATTTTTCCGCTCTTCGTGCAGATTTTCGGCTTCTTGTCCTTTGGCTGGAACACCAGTCTTCTGATTACTCATGTGGAATTCTGCGACAACCTGCCGGCTTGTGGCTTCAACGTATTCCCCGACGAACAACCTTCGACTACTCAACCACTTTGCCTGGCTGTTCTGGCTTTACCCGTCCGCCCAGCTTCTGGCTCGCACTACCAGTACGCGTACACTTCGCTGCACCCAAGACTTGAACACCAGTGCGCAGCCGCAATGCTATCAACAGTGCCTCTGACGGAACAGATAAATCTCGGCGCTGTCAAGTCGCTCGTCAGTGGGCATGGAAGCATGTACGGAATGACGGGCTTACGCATTTGCCGCTCTTCGTGCAGGTTGGTGGTCATTACTGTATTACCTACTCTAGTTTTAAGACTAATAATGTCTTCATTGTCGTGCTTCCATGCCCAGAAGCCGTCATTGCGCCGTTCTGTTCATTATTGCTGATGTTGTGTGGCGATGTTGAAAGTAACCCTGGCCCGCCTAAAGAACAACCGGAAGCCTTACGTGAAATTCTAAGAACAATTAAGGACCTGAACCAGAGGTCTATTAGAATGGAAGGTGTAGAAAAAAAGATTTCTGACACAATTGATGAACTTAAAAGTGAACACAATACAGTCGCTACTGCGATTTCTGATATCAGTGAAAGGCTTGAAAAAGGTGAAAACCAAACGGCAAATATTGATCATTGGCAAAGCGAAGTCAATGAATTACGAGAAACAGTGCAAAATTTCGTGAAAATTTCAAGTGATTTGCGTGTAAGGCTTGATGATGCGGAAGACCCCTCCCATCGCGATAACCGTGCCTTTTACGGAATACGGGACGATACCTCTCAGAACGCGCCGAAGTATGAAAAAAAATTATTGGAAATCATAAACCAAATGCTAAATCTTGACGTACCTAGCGGAAAAATTGCAAGAGCTCACAGGATCGGCCGTTTTTGCGCTGGAAAAAACCGCCCGTAGATTGTTAAGTTTACCGCCTACAAAACTAAGGAACAAATCCTTCGGAAACGTTCGGAGTTGAAAGAAAGTTCTGTATCAATAAGTGAAGATTTCTGCCCTGCAACGCGATTTGCTAGAAAGAAACTGACAGAGTTCGGCAAGAGCCTTCAAGTTCCTTATCAAATACGGTATATAAAGCTTCTTGCAGGTGGCAAATCTTATTACAATGCGGACGACGATTCCGTCCATGAAATTTGTCTGTCCAATAACCAGGAAAGTGAAGAATCTACTCCTTCTCTTAGACCAAGATGAGGGGCGCAGACAAAAAAGCGATAGGGAAACGAGAGGGGTTGCGGCTCAAAGAATGCTCGCCGGACTAAATTAGCGGTACTGTTTACTAATATACGTAGTCTTATGCCAAGAAGAGATGAATTATGTAGCCTAATCGATGATTGCGACGCTGACATCGTAGCCATTACTGAGACATGGTTATCCGCCAATGTGCTCAACGCTGACCTGCATTACTGCAATAAAAAATATCAAATCTATCGCAATGACCGCACTCTTTCTGTTGGTGGTGGTGTGCTACTTGCAATTACTTAAAGCCTTAGCAGTTTTGTAGTTCGCATTACTAGCGATATGGAAGCAGTGTGGTGTTGTTTGACTAAGAACTTTAAGAAAATGATTATTGGTGTTTGTTACCGCTCACCGTTAGCCAGTGAATCATTCGGTGAAAACCTTCACGACTGTTTAAATCAAATTACTGTGCAGCATCCTGGTGGTGAAATACTTCTTATGGGTGATTTTAACTTTCCCAACATTGTCTGGTCTGCCATGTGCCCATTTTCAAATCCATCATCAACCGAGTCCAACAATTTTATCTCGGTTTGTGCTGATTTCGACTTATCGCAATTAGTTGTTCCGCCTACTCGTGTCACACAAAATTCATCTTCCCTTTTAGACCTTGTTCTGACGTCAGTTAAAGACGTCGCTTCTTCGATCACCCATTTGCCTGGCCTAAGTGACCATGACATCTTGACTTTCAGCCTAGTTACAACACCTTCAAAAACATTCAAACGGTTAAAAACTATTAAAGATTACGAGAAAGCTAACTACGATGCTATTAATGAAGAACTTACATTATTTCTTGACGTTTTTCTACCTGGTGTATTCCAGCGTTCAGTACAGAGTAATTGGAATATGTTTAAATCTATTGTTTCAAAACTAGTTCAGAAATATGTACCTAGTCGTCATGTATTTGCCATCAGTAAGGCACCCTGGTACAATAGGTACCTCAACCGACTTGCTAATAAAAAGAAACGTTATTTCCGTAGAGCAAAACTTTCTCGAAAAGCGTCTCATTGGTTATCATATAAAACAGCCGCCCCATCGTACATTTCCGCTTTGAAATGCAGCACATTTTCATTTTTCAATATTACTCTTCCAAACATGCTTAAAACTAACTCGAAAGGCTTTTGGAATGCACTCAAGAACAGCAGTGACCATAAGTTCACGCTATCGTACCCATCTGGTGACCCCGTGCCGACATCCCTTACTGCCCATGTGTTGAATGACACCTTTCGTTCGATCATTTTCATCTGCGAAAAACAATCAGATGCCCAACTTCCCACGATTCAATTATCGACCCATGGACTCGATTGTTTTTGATTCCGTAGGAATTTCAAAGATAATTGACAAACTAAAACTAAGTTCCACTAGTGGTACAGATCAGATCAACACGAAAATCCTCAAGAACACGCAAGAGTGCAGTTCAATTATTCTAGAGTGTCTTTTTTCGCAATTTCATGACTCCGGTTCTTTACGTCAAGATTGGAAAACAGGTAAAGGTGTCCCAATTTTCAAATCCGGAAAAAAGAGTGATCCCTCAAGCTTTCGTCCTACCTCACTTACGTCAGTTCCATGTAAAATTTTTGCGCACATCATCTTCACGTATCTTGTCAACTATCTAGAGGATAACAGTTTGTTCTCGACCTCGCAACATGGTTTCGGGAAATCTTTCTCATGTGAGACTCAACTAATAACATTCACAAACAACCTACATGTATATGTTGACTCTGGCTTTATTGTAGATTGTATTTTTTTAGACTTCGCGAAAGTTTTCGATAAAGTTAACCACTCCTTACTGCTACATAAACTAAGTGTTTTTAATATTGATCCTCAAGTGCTCACTTGGATTCGTGAATTCCTTTCCTGCCGTGTACAGTACGTCACAGCAAACGGCTTTGACTCTCCATTAGCAACAGTCGGTTCCGGCGTGCCTCAAGGGTCAGTACGTGGTCCGCTGTTATTCCTGATCTACATTAACGACCTACCTACTATCATCTTCCCAAGCTTGTTTGTTTGCAGATGACTGTGTCATTTACCGAAAAATAACCAGTGATTCAGACGAGACATCACTACAAAATGATTTAGATAGTGTGTCACAGTGGTGCCGCACGTGGCATATGGAACTGAACGTCGCTAAATGCAAGAGCATGCTCGCAACCAGACGAAATGTCAGCTCTCTGTCCTATTCCCTTAAAAATTCACCCCTGCAACCCACAGCTTCTTATCACTACCTTGGCGTTGCATATCTAATAACTTGTCATGGAAGCACCACGTCCATTACATACTAGCTAAAGCAAACCAAACTTTAGGTTACTTGAAAAGAAAGTTTTATCTTGCCCCACCTTCGCTAAAACTATTGCTTTATACCATCTACGTTCGCCCTCAAGTAGAATGCGCCTCATCTGTCTGGGACCCTCACAGCTCTACATTAACACAAAGCATTGAGGCAGTACAAAATCGCTCTGTTCGCTTTATTTCATCTAACTACGATCGCAGTGCCAGTGTCACAAACATGAAAGCTGCTCTTAATCTACCTTCCCTAGCAACGCGTAGAAAACAATCACGCATTTGTCTCTTTCATAAAATATACTACCATAACCCGCTCTTCGTTCCTTGTTCATACACCCAGCTCCATTTCGCTCACACCGACTTGATCATCATCATAAGGTTCATATACCCTATTTTTCAACTACTGCAGGCTCGCAATCATTTGTTCCCAGGACAGCAGGTGATTGGAATCATTTACCAGCCTTCATAACTTATATAACTTATACAACTGCATTTAAAAATGTCTTATCCAGCGTACTGTAGCACTACATGTTTATCTCTTCAACGTATTGTACTTTACTAGATTTTTGTGATTATATTGTATAATGCTTCCAGTTTTACTTGTTTGCTGTTATTGTTCATGCTCTTGTTTACTATGCACACCCCCACCCCCTCTGTAAAGTATTTATACCCTGAGGGTACTATAAATAAATAAATAAATAAATAAATAAATAAATAAATAAATAAATAAATAAATAAATAAAGTAGGACGCACGCACATAGCACTAGCTTCCAACAACATATTTTATTCTCTAAAACTGCACCACTTTTATGGCCGCCCTTCTGTAAAGCGCTTGTCTACTGAGAGAGCAAGTAAACCCATATACTTGAACAAACATAGCCAGAGAAAAAAATTCATGTTTCACTCATGCTAAGGAACTGCGATTCTGTACTGGACAGTAACAAAGATAACTTACTCACACGTGCGTCCCCGAACTCTTTTTATTGGCGTACTTTCAATGATGAGACGCATTAATTCGTATTTGCTTCTTCCAATATTCACTCCATTTTTCACACGAGGTCATCTACGGTCGCAACAATGAATGGCTAGTACACCATCCGGCTCAGACCTGCTGACTTTGTTACAGTGCTCACTCAGTTTTTCGTTTACACACCTGCCGGTTTGGCCTGTGTATATTTGTCACAGGACAAAGGAATTCTGTAAATGACACCACCTCTACAGTCGACGCCATTAATTCTTGTTCCCTCACCCGTCCTTTGTTGTACCATATGCTCCGGTCTTAGTGTTCATGAGCTTGTTTGCAGCGGAAAAAAATACGTCAATATTTCCGCGCTTGCCAGTCTTCTTCAATTTATGCGACAGACGATGAATATGTGGGGTTACGGTTTCATCAGCGCATTGCTCAGCCAAAGTTTGGCTATGGCCCTTTTTATCAGTTTTGAATGAGCAGAACTGTAGAATAAAAGGGGCTTATTGGCACCGCTGTTCGTAATGGCAGCAGCTGTGGTCGTCGTTAAACGCAACCTTAAGGTCTAGAAAACGTATGAACCTTTCAGGTGGCACTTTGAATGTCACTTCAAAAGGGCCAAGAGAAATACGAAATGTTCTTTTATAACGTTCGCACTGTATTTGAAAGTTCTGAGGTTGGCAGTCCAGAAACACTAAAAAAATCGCCCACGTATCGAAATGTTCTGTAAAGAGTGGTTCCACTAAGCTTTTCCGTTAAAGCCCGCTCCAATTTTGTCGGATTCCTGAGCACAGGGGCCAGCCGAGATCCGATACACACTCCCTGCTTCTGTAAAAACGCCGCATCTCTCCACTGGATAAATGTCGAGGTCTGGAAGTGCTTTAGCAGACCTTAAAAGGTACTTCCAATGGCGTATTCCACTTCGTTGCAGAACCGTACAGCCCCAAATGTGTCAATCGACTCATCGACACAGGTTAGTAATTCAAGCTGTGGAATAGAACAATATAAATCCTTCACGTCTGTAGAGAAGGCTTTTACCTTTTGTCACTATGCACAGGAAAAAATTCTGAAACTTGTTCCGGACTCTTTATAAGCAGGGGGTCATATGATGTTGTGACGAGTGGCGGCCCCAATAGCGCATAGGACATAGAGGAGAAGAAGAAGAGGTGCGTGTTGTGCGCGGTGGCGGCGCGCGTGGAAGGGGGAGGCCGCGAAGCACGAGAGAGAACAGGCCTGGAAGCTTGCTGCCAAGACGTACGTAGCTGTTCTTGGGGGCGACCGTCGCGGCTACCGGTCTGCTGCGGTTCCCGACTGTTCTCGGTTGCGGCTCCCGACTGTTCTCGGGTGCGGGCCTGTTCTTGGGGGCGACCGCCGCGGCTACCGGTCTGCTGCGGTTCCCGACTGTTCTCGGTTGCGGGCCTGTTCTCGGGGAGCGACCGCCGGGGCTACCGATCCGTGCGGCTCCTCACACTGCTCGAGCAGCCACCAGTGGGGCCGGTGCTTGCGGCCGCAGGCTAGGCCGTGCAGCGAACCGGCGACTCTTTGGGCTGCTGGCCGCCGCCTTCCACGTGGCCTTGCCTACCCCCAAGACGACGCCCGCACGGCTCATCGACGGAGACCGATTTGGCGCAACAGGGGCGGTGACATCGTACCTACCTCGCATCGACGTCGCACAGTCATACCAGTGAACACAGTGAGTGGTACGCGTGCACACGTGTATATAAGGCGACCGATCTGGAACCAGATATAACTGTTTGTACGCCACGAACATTGAAGGACGCGATTTGTTTATTTGGTTCAGTGTGTGATTATAGTTGTTTTGTCTTTGTGTTTGCCTCATCCTCGTCTGTCTGAGTTCCTGGGCCCACGAACCCCTTACAATGTCCAGAACATTAAGCATTATTTTAGCAGGTAGATGGCTATCACCAGGTTCCATTTTCAGAAACAATTACCCTGAAAGGCGCGTCACTTTCGTGAGCCTTCACGCTAGAAAATACGCCTAAACACCTGTTGGTGCTTTTGGGTATACCTTTAACAACACTGTCTAGGCTGTCAACACTGTCTAACAACACTGTCTAGCTTTCGGTTGAGCTTTAGGTAAAGACACGCCTTTATGTTGCTTAAAGACGCCAGAAATGGCATTGTTCGCTTTCGAAAAGTATGACCCATAGGTCGTAACCGTAAACACTTCCTCCTTCTCGGCCGGCAGTACACACAACGATCTTTCTAATACTTGCGGTGAAACGCGTTTTAGAGAAAACTTTGTAGGTTGTGGGGACCACCGGGGCGAAGCGCGTAACACGCGACGCCATGTTTTGCACGGAATGCCCTTACATCCCCCTCTCCCAGCTGGACGGAGCGGCGGTCCATCAGTGCGAGGGGCTGTCCACTATGCCCCCTGTGGTCTTAACTAGGCGGCCATTGGGCAGCGAGTAATTTCTGGAATGTTCGCGCGTTCGGGTTTTGGAAGGGTGCGCACGTACTTTTGTGGCCCTCCGGCCGACAAGGCCATCGGTCGGATGGCGCGCCGTTGCGGGCCCCAGCGACCACGGTGGCGACCTGCGGCCGACACCCATCTTTGTATGTTCTTTTCTTTCTATTTTCTTTTTCTAGGGGCGCGCCGTCGCGGGTGCGCTGGGCGGGGTTAGGCTCTCCCCCTTGCATGGTTTTTTGTGTGTTATTGTGTGTTCGCATGTTGTTCATTGTTACTGTCCTTTGTTTGTGTTCTTGTTGTGTCCGCGTGTTGTCCATTGTTATTGTTAACACTCTTGTATATTTAATTCGACTTTACATTCGACCTTGTTTTGTGTCCTTCATTTAACGTGTTTAATAAATTACCATGCACGGAGAGGGAAGGGGTCAAGGGCTCGTTCTTTATCTGTTAGAAACAACTTAATGAGCAAACAGACAATGAAGCCAAGGAAAGCATAGGGGAAGTTACTGTTGAGGAATGCATGTTTGCTTCCCTTTGTATTTTGTTGCTTTTTTGACAACTCACGTGCTTGAGCCACTAAGGGGAAGAGGGGACCAAAGCATAGCGCAGCGGGGCGGAAGCGTGGGAAGGTTGACCGTAACGGGGCAGATCAGGCAGACGGACTCGGGGAGCGGACGAGTAAAGACGAAACGACGGTCGCTCCTACGAGAGGTGTTTGAGATGCTTTTGACGCAAAGTTTTGTACAGTTTTGTAAATAAGTGAAAATAAACTTGTACCTTTATCGAACTTTGACTTCCAATATCGAAGAAGCATCTACTACCACCGAACACGAAGAAAGAAGACTCATCTATCGAACATTTTGGTGCCGAAACCCGGGAACGGATTATCAGGAATATCGACCGAACCCGCTAGAACCCACAAAGAACCATGGAAATCGCGAAGAGAAAACGACGTGTGATCCGCGCTCAAGCGACCCGCATCATCAATGAAGCCGACGACATCCTGGCAAAACAACAAGCTCCTGACATCGTTGCGGTAAGCGGACTCATTGAACGTTTACTTCTTTTCCAGAAACAACTCAGTGATGTGAACGCCGCTATTGAACCGATTATTTTGGAAGAGGACGCAGACGCTGCGTTTGAGCAGGCGATTGAGTACGACGACAAGATTGCCAGCTGTCTCGGCTCCATGAAAAGCTTCGGCAAAAGTTTGACGCATGGAGCTCAAATCAGAAATCTTGCTCCAGCGACAACAACCGCGCAAGTTCAGATCCAATCGCCAAGGACCAGACTTCCAAAATTGGAGTTAAAGAAATTTGACGGCAAGAGGAAAAATTGGCAGCCATTTTGGGAACAGTTCGAATTAGCGATCCACAAGAACCACGAGCTGTCAGATATCGATCGCTTTAATTACCTCAAGTCACTTTTATCGGGAGAAGCAGAAGGAGCCATAGCTGGTTTGCAGGCGACGGCTGAATGCTACGCGGATGCTATCGAGATCTTGGCGCAGCGCTTCGGGAACCCAACGGCGCTGATTCAAGATCATATGCAAGGGCTAATCGATCTCAAGCCCGTGACATCCACCAGGAACGTCCGTGAACTGCGACGACTCTACGACGACCTACATGTGCATATGCGTGGGCTCAAGGTACTCGGCGTCGGAGAGGACAGCTACAACACCATGCGGTACCCTGTGCATCGATCGCAGCCAGATTTGTGTACCTCATCGACGGACGGCAGTTCATCAGCCGGATCAGCGCCTGAACATCAGACAGCACTCACCACCTTGATCCGCTACTTCCGCCGGGAGTTGGACAGCCAAGAAAGGGCGCTTGAACATCGAACCGACAACTCAATCGGTAAGCCCGCATTTTATTACGATCGAGAGAAGGTAAAGCCACAGCGATCGAACTGTCAACCGTCATCTGCTGCGGCGCTGCATGGATCAGCTGCTGATGTTGCATTCGAGATCTGCGGGTCCACAGATCATGAGAGCAAGGACTGCAACTCAAATTTGGACCTCGCGGAGAAAAGGGCGATCCTTTCCGCGAAGGGAATCTGTTTCCGCTGCACGAAGAAGGGGCACATAGCGAGAGAGTGCAGAGTGAGAATTGCATGCAAGAGGTGCAGCCGTCGACATGCCACATCCATGTGTAATCCCGCCTTCGCAAGCGCTCAAAAGGAGAGGGAGATAGAAACCCGACCGAAAGAGCAAGTGAGCTTACATGCTTTGGGAGCCGACGCTGGTGGCACAAAACAGACAGTATTGATGCCGACTGTCACTGCATGGAATAAGAGTATAAAAACAAAGAAGCTTTCGCGGATCCTGTTTGACAGTGGCAGCCAGTGAACTTTTATTACCGAAGAGTGCTCGCGAAAACTCGGCTGCAAACTCCTTGGAACAGAAATACTAACGGTCGGCGTTTTTGGAGGAAAGCAGAGACGGGACAGTTACCGTAGAGCAGAGGTGCGTCTTCTCACAAAAGATAATTGCAAAGAGGAGTACGTATTTGACGCTCTCGAGGTCCCAGCTATATGCGAGCAGGTCATTCCTTGCCCCGATGAGCAAATCAAGAAAACTTTGCGGGAACGGTCGCTGCCAGTTGGTGATAATTCTATCGAGCAAGACACCACAATCGATGTCCTCATGGGCTCCGACCAATTTTGGGAATGCCTAACTAGAAGAATTAGGAAGATAAACAGCAAATTAACAGCTATGGAAACCGTCTTCGGTTGGGCAGTGCAGGGACCCACCGTATCGAAATGCAAGGCGGTTAACAGTGCACAGGTAGTCGTGCTAAGATCTTCCGTAACAGACCAGCAAACAGAGCCCATTCCCAGGCCCTTTTCGGAGCTTGAGGGTGTTGGCATGTCTGACACTCCGGAGAAGTTACCTAACGCGCACATAAGCGAGAAATTCACAAAAGGCATCAAGACAGTTGACGGAAGCTATGAGGTCAGGCTTCCTGAGAGAGAGGATGTTGCCGTAGGAGACAATCGCTCTGTATCAGAGGAAACATGGCATATCGAGCAACAATTTGAAAATTTCATGCCTGATGAGCTCGACAAACGAGGGCGTATCTGTTCACTGAATGTGACCCACGACGAACGATACCCTCTTATGCTGCCTAGGCAATATCGATACACCGAACTTCTGATACATCGGGCCCACCGGCGACTTCTGCATGCAGGAGTGAAAGACACTCTCGTGCAATTGCCCGAAAGGTATTGGATTGTTCGTGGACGTCAGCTGGCGAAAAGTGTTGTGCGTGCGTGCGTTGTGTGTAGCCGTTACAGTGCTACATATCGAGGCATCAACGGAACTCCTTCCACGCGATCGGACTACCCAAGCTGACCCCTTCGAAGAGGTCGGCATTGATTTGCAGGACCTCTGTTCGTAAAAGGACTACAAGCAAGTGAAATCGTACCTTTTACGTGTGCTGTAATGAGAGCCGTGCATCTAGAGCTGCTGACACATATGAGTGCTGACAGTTTTGTAAAAGCTTTTCGCCGTTTCACGTCGCGCAGGGGGTTGTGCCCGATAGTTTACTCTGAAAACTCACAAACGTTTAAGCGCGCTTCAAAAGAACTCTCATTTCTTTAGAAGGCCATTCGACATCCTGAGACAATGAGCGTTTTTGCTAATGCAAATAGAGAATGGAAATTCATAGCCGAACATGCGCCATGGTGGGGTGGGTTGAACGCCTTGTCCGCAGAGTAAAAATCGCTTTAAAGAAGGCTGTAGGCCGCCAGGGCCTCGACATTGTTGAGCTGTCAACCGTACCAGCCGAGGTCGAAGCAGTTATCAATTTTCGACTCCTGACAGGGGTGCAAGACGACCCAAACGATGGCGCCCCTTTGACACGGGCGAGTTTTTTGACAGGCAGACGTCTCACGGCTTCCAGCCGAAATCGGTTCGCGGGAGTAATGCTTCTTCCTTTCGAGCCCTTTGGAAGAAGCAAAAGTAGATGCTCCCCGCGTTCTGGCAAGCCTGGCGGCATGAATATCTCCTGCAGCTGCGATCATCCTATGCGTCCAAAGAAGTGAAGGCGGTAGGACCAAAAAATCGGAGAGGTCGTTTTAGTGCAGGAAAACGTGCCGTGACTACTGTGGAAACGTGGTGTCATTGTGTCAATTTGTCCCGGGCGAGAGGGGAAGGTCCGTTCATGTATGCTCAGGATGCCGCAGGTAATCTACTTAGACGCCCCGTGCAACGGCTGTTCCCGCTCGAGATTTGTGAACAATAGAATGAGCTAGCTCATTCGGCGGGGCAGTGTTGAGGAATGCATGTTTGCTTCCCTTTGTATTTTGTTGCTTTTTTGACAACTCACGTGCTTGAGCCACTAAGAGGAAGAGGGGACCAAAGAATAGCGCAGCGGGGCGGAAGCGTGGGAAGGTTGACCGTAACGGGGCAGATCAGGCAGACGGACTCGGGGAGCGGACGAGTAAAGACGAAACGACGGTCGCTCCTACGAGAGGTGTTTGAGATGCTTTTGAGGCAAAGTTTTGTACAGTTTTGTAAATAAGTGAAAATAAACTTGTACCTTTATCAAACTTTGACTTCCAATATCGAAGAAGCATCTGCTACCACCGAACACGAAGAAAGAAGACTCATCTATTGAACAGTTACTTGTGGTATTGTAATTGTGGAGAAAGTAGAAAGGAATTAAAGTGGACGAAAAGACAAGCCTGCTTTCGGTGGGACCCGAACCCACGACCTTCGGATGTCGCGTCCGATGCTCTACCAACTGAGCAACGCGTTGCACGGAGAGTGACGCTTAATGTTCTCCTCTTTCGCCGCGTGCGACGGTTCGTGCTGTCCTGCCTCGAGACGGGCCGCGGGCTGACGCGCGCTGCAGCGCGGCGATGCATGGCTGGGATGAGCGAGCGCGGACGCAACTGCCACATTCTCTGCTCGTCGAGTGCTCGAACCCACGGCACGGGGTTGCTAGTGGCGATGCCGCTGCTAGTAGTAGTAAGTAAGAACAAAACAAACCCCTACAAGTTCGAGGCTTGCAATGCTTGAGGGTGTCGATACCATTGGAGATTATGCTTATTCCAAAAAGCCTTCGGACACGGACCGAAATTCGCCGTAGAAATCAAAAGAACCAGGCCGTAGCTACTGTTCCTTGCGCGTCATCAAACTGTGGCGATGAGTGACCTCGCAGACCGACGAAGTCTCGGCCTCACCATAGAGAGAGCAAGCCCGACACGACCGCTGTGATCAAGAGTATTTTAATGACTGACTGGCTAGCGCGTGCAGCACCGTGGAAGTGGCACCTACCTCGTGCAGGAGTGAGCGTCTCGGTCTTCTTCAATGCGACGCCGATGCTGCTTCCCCTAGCTGCCGCTACAAACTTGTCTGATGGCAGCAACACCTTGTCTCCGGGCGATAGCTGTCGAACTCTTGCTTTCCTATCGTAGTATTTCTTTTGCGTCTTTTAGGGGCGAAGCTCCTTAGGGTGTGGGTCTGTCCCTCCTCTGTAGTATGTAGTAGTAGTAGTAGTAGTCGTAGTTGTAGTAGGTAGCCATATCTACTTTTATGAAAAAGAAATTCCGAAAGCTGCGTCCGAAGCGGGGTATCGAACCAGGTACCCCTCACTTCTGAACGCGCGGCGCTAGACACTACGCCACGAAGCGCACATGGATACATGCACCACGATGACACTAAATACCCAATCAGCGCCTCCTCTATTTTTTTTCTGTGCCTGACGCGTGAGCGCGGCGGCGGACGCCGTGCCCTCTCCTGCTACTCTCTCGATTTCGCCCCTGTATGCCGCTTGGCGGCTCTGCCTTATTACCCTGTTGCAGACGACGCTCTCCGAAGCTTGCGCGCCGGCTTTTCGCGCTTTTTCTGTCGTCTGCAAAAAAGAATTACAAACATTGTTAGGTCCTTTCGATACAACATTTAAAGTAATTGTCTTCGTGTGAAACAAAAGGTAGTGGTTAAATAAACTGTCGTTATGAATCTTACAGGGGCCATAATACGCGTTGCACTCAATTTGCAGACAAGTTTCAACTGCCGGTTGCTCGTAGTGGCAGGTGTAGACCAGTCTGTTTGCTTCAGCGGTGATGTTTTCCGTCCGTTTTATCGACTACGATGCGCTGCTGTTGCGTTCCGTTTTGCACTTCTAGCCAGCGAAAGAAAGAACCAGGTGTGTCCTTTCACGAGATACCAGCAGACACGAAGCTACGTGAACAATGGCTGCGAGCTATCGCACGAAAGAACTGGGAGCCAAATTCCACCTCCAATTACTCGGCCGTGTGCAGTCTACATTTTCTGCAAACCGACTTTCGTGTGGACACGAAGAGGCGCCTGCTAAAGCCCGGTACGGTGCCGAGTGTTTTTCTACATTATCCGTCGTACATGAAGAAGGAGCCACCCAAGGTAAAAAGTTGCAGCAGCATACAGAAGAGAAAGCGTGACTCTTCCACGGACACGCTGGCTAGTTTGACCGCAAGCCAGAAGGCCCATTCTCGTCCTGCACCAGCCTCGGATCCACTGCAGAACCATGTGAATGTGCCTGCTGCAGTCACTGAGCCCAACAGTCAGCCAGCATCGGAAAGCGTTGCTGCAAACTACACCGACGACCAGCTGCCTTCTTTGACGTCAAATAATGACTGCTTGAAATCCGCAAGCTTCCCTGTGTCAGCAGATGTGCAGCTAGTGGAGGAAGCCGGCGCTCGCGCCTTGAGATCATTTGGTACTCAAGCCGATTTGAGAGCATCAACATCAGCCTTTTTATAGCGAAAGAAATGGCGCGAGAAGGAAAGAACCTGGAAGAAACGGAATGAAAGGCTCCAGGCCACAGTGGACGCTTACAAGAAGGAGTTGCATCGCCTAAAGGAGGAATGCAATGTCAACAAATTTCTTCAAGTCGCCAGAGAGTCAAACCAGGGCAGTACAAAAGCAAGATTAATCATGGACCAGGTATTGAACAACAAGGCAAAAAAACCGAAGCGGTGCGAAACCACTATACGACAGTGTGTAATTTTGCGCAACCTCTCCACGAAGTCGTATGAATATATTAGGACCGAGCTACTCGCACTGCCAAGCAGAACCACGCTTCAGAAATTCCTGGGAAGCACTACAGGAGAAATAGGTTTCAGTGACATAGTCAAGAAAAGACTCAGCACGGAGATAGAATGCCTGGGGACGGAACAAGCTAGAATCTGCAGCCTCGTCGTAGACGAAATGAGAATCAAGCAGAGGCTTGAATATAACAAACAAAGAGACGTTTTCCTTGGAGACGTAGACATGGGCTCTCTAAACGAAGTTTTGTCAGACTCGGATAGGAGCGAACTGGCTAACTCGCTCCTGTGTTTTCTGCTCTGTGGCCTTCACGCGAGGTTTAGTATCCCGGTGGGATACTTCTTGACGAGACGCTGCACTGGTGCGCTACTCGCGGAAACTACAAAACACGTCATCAAAAAGACAGAAGAGTTAATTGGGATTTGAAATAGTTCGAATTGTGAGTGACAACCACAAAACAAACGTCGCTGCAATGGAAATACTATCGCGTGGGCAACCGCAAACCCGTGTACCGCATCCCACCGATCCTAGCCGCAGTTTGTTTTTGGCATTCGATCAGAGCCACATCATCAAAAACGTCCGATCACAGTTCCTGGCAAGAAAATTTGGGAGAAATGGCGAAATTTCATCAATCTACATCAAGGACCTCTACAAGATGCAGCAGGGCTCTATCTTGAAGCCGGTCTGTTTTCTCACGAGGAAACACCTTTACCCATCAAACATCGAAAAAATGGGAGTGAAGCCTGCCGTCCAGTTGTTTTCACCAGCCGTGACAGCGGCTTTGTCCTTTATGAAAGACCACGCGGGGCACGCATGCGACGCAAAGTTTGCAGACGCCGGCCCAACAGTTGAATTCATGAATATGTGCAGATGGTTCACTCTCATGGACGTCAGCAATTGCCAGCAGCACATTCATCAGAACCACCCGGACACCAAGGAGCTTTACGATCCGGAGGACTCCAGACTCCATTGGCTCGAACTTGTCTTCTTGGAATACATTGAAGACCTCAAAGCGACAAGCGCACCGCAGAACTTCCTAACCAAAGAAACACACCATGCACTGGTATTCACCACTGTCTCAAACGTACAGTGCATCCGATTTCTTCTACACAGAGGTTTCAAATTTGTGCTGACAAGGAAATTTTCGAGCGACCCCATCGGATCGCTCTTTGGTACCCTTCGGCGCAGTGCCGGCTCTAACGACATGATGGATGTGAGAAGTGCACTTTCAGGCCTTGAAAAGATGCTCAAGACAGGCATAGTTGCGGCTTCGAGCACCAGCAATGTGCACAGTTCAAGTTCATTCTTTTCCTCAGGTAACATCATTGTGAGCGGCAAGCCAAGCAGCATGGCGTCAACAAGTGCGGCCGTGTCGTCAAAAAGAAGTGCGGCCGCTACAGTGAATTCGGCGCAGCAACTACTGCGTGAACTATGCACTTCAACGAAACCTTCCCAGTCGAAAAAAAAACAATTGGAACCATTTGGAAATATCAATGGGTCCAAATGGAAATGTCACTTTCCAATTGGGCCATTTGGCATTACCAACAGGACCAATTGGGATAGCTGTCATTGACAAATGGTCCAAATGGAAACCATTTGGGCCAAATGGTTCAAATGGAAACCAGTCAGGCCAAATGGAGCTTGCGGGCTCGCTTCCAATTGGGCTAATATACAGTCTCCAACCGGGAACGAATTAACCTCTGACGTAGAGCAAGACATCCTTATTGAGAAATGGTGCCTGTCCCTTTCCCGTATTACGCCTCCAAAGAAATGTGTCTCGCGAAATTCGGTTCTGTCTGAATTTTATATTCCACCCTGATTTGCACGAGACAGCGTCATCAACATCAGCCACACGTGGTTGTAGGCAGCGGCAGCAGCGGTCGCGTCTGTGCTGTGGTGCCGAGTGTCTGTGCATCGTTCTCGTTGTATTCATGTGTATTGCAGCTATCTGTTGTGAGATGAATGCACTGGGTGCTTTATGGCTATGATTATTCACTGTGGTGCTCGATGTGGTGTTGACAAGCGTTTGGAAGTTGTGCGGGTTGTGGATAAAAATCAAGAACGTTAGCCCTAACAACTTCCCGGCGACCTGTTTGGTGAGCTAAGTGGATGTACTCAACCGGCTCATGTGTCCCCGCCGTTCCAGAATTGCGCAAGTCAAAGGTAAGCTTACCCGTTTTCAAAGCTTGCTTGTGTTTAATTCCTACTATAGACTGTTGTTAATGCTGGTTTATTTACTCTTTCTGCGCAGGCTGCTGCGTGAGAGCTAGACTACTGCGGGTTGTGGCAAGAACGAGTGACCTGACAAATAATTACCATGCAACATGTGTTTTAAATAAACAAGCTTTTCTTTTTTTCACTTAATGTATCTGTGTCAAATGTACTTCCCGTTCTAAGAAGCGATTATTGCGTGAAGCAGCTCATTTGTTGGTTATAGAATACGATTTAAAACAGCAAGAAGTAACATGCATGAACACATGAAAGAGAATTGTGCAGTAGGCCCAAAAACTCCTGGTTGTGTTCCAGTAGTGTCAAATAATGCACATGGCATTAAAACGAGCTTGTCTAAAATGTGTATACAGCTAGCGCTGCACAAGTCAACCAAGCTAGGGAGCATCTACTAAAGTGTGATATATGAAATGAAACATGGACAGCACGGGAAAGAGAATATTTCGCGTCATATATCGTGCTTCATTATATGCACTCTAGCTCGGCAGACTCATGCAGCGCCAGCTGTGTTCACATATGGGACAATCTGGTTGTAATCGCAAGTGTACCATTTGGCCCTATTGGAATACAACCAATTGGTAATGGGCTACTGCACCATAAGGACCAATAGGACTAGAACCAATTGGGCTAGAACCAATTGGCCCAACTGGCCTACAACCAATTGGTCCAATTGGCCCAACTGGCCTACAACCAGTTGGTCCAATTGGCCCAATGGTGTACTAATTTACAATTGGTACCAAGTGGAAATTTTCCAATTGGTTCCAATTGTTTTTTTCGACTGGGTTTCCTGCCAACACCAGATATGGCAGAAATTTCACTTGTTGCGGGATACATATCCCCCGTTGTCACCGAGAAAATTGAGTGCGGGCGCTGCGTGTCTCTAGTCACAAAGGCAAAAGGGAGCAGTACTGGTGCGCTGGACGGTTTGATCGCCCAACAAGACAGGGGTGGTGTGTGTTACCCCACTCCAGAGCTGGTGCGTCTTCTACATGCCCTCAAGAGGTTTGTGGACATAATGCTTTCAGACCGCGCATCTCTCCATAAGCCTATGGTGACATGCTTGGCCGCGAGTGTGGAAGTAATCGTTACATTGCCGGTACTGCTTTGTGACCGCTGTGACCAATGCCAAAGGCGCACGCTAATGGAACTTGTGTGTAAGAAGTTCATCAAGCCACTTTTCACAAACCATGCTGTTGACTTCACCAACAAAAAAACTGTCGCAAGGCTTTCCCAGAACAAGCCATTGTCCCGCAAGTGCTTAAAACTTTGAAGAGGTTGCATGACCTCCTATTAGCAGTTTCATTTCCGCCATCTTTTGTTCGTTTAGTTTTCCTTACACGGTTATTTTACATGTTCCGCTGTGCATATTAAATCGTTATTTATTGTCCTTTTGAGCCAGTGCATCCGATGTCACTGTTTATCTAGGTCTTCATTGACCCTATCATATATTGCCTTACCGTACTATATAAAGGACCTGACACGTTTTAGAACACTCTCTCATTTTCTCGTACACTATCAGGAATAATTCGGAAGCGCCGAATACTAGCGAAAGATATCAATTAGAATTCCAAATGCGACCGCGGTGGCGACCCGCAACGCACCGCTGTGAAGCGAGAAGCACCGTGTTGAGAGGGTAATAGCCTGGCGCCGCCACACGGTCACTCGGAGAAACAGGCCGGCAATCGCAGAGCAATGGGAACGGGCGCAACGCAACAGGCACAGAAAAAATAGAGGAGGCGCTGACCCAACGGACCCAACATTAACGAAAGACTGCCCATTTCTAACGCGTTTGTGCTAGCGTGTTACGGCCCCTGTAAGGAGCTGGTGTAAGACGCTGTGGCTTCTCTGCCTTATACTCTCTCAGCAGTCATGTGATGGCGTCGGCAAACGCGGTGCGCGTTCCGGCCTGTGTAAGGGGCTGCGTAAGACGCTGTGGCCTCTCCCCCTTACTAGAGTGTACTGCACGTTTCTAACGCGTTTGTGCTAGCGTCCCCTTAAACGCGAGATCCCAGCGTTCGAATACAGTGTTTCTCATGTCTTTACATGATGATCGACTGGGCGAACTACACGGAAGATTCACTGTTTACCGATGATTCCCTCCGGAGCTTCGCCCGCTCATCATCATTTACCCCGTGGATATGCTGTGATTTTTTCGCTTTGAGGAGTTCTTCATGGGCCACTTTGCATGCGTCCTGTAGTCTCTCTTGGAGATCTACCCCATACTCGTAGGTTGTATTCGTGTCGGGATCGATGTTGGCCCAGTCCACAGTTCCTTAAGAACTGACATTGGGCCGCGTGCAAATCTAACGTACAGGAGATCGAACTGCGAGAATCCAAGGCTTTTTTGTGGAACTTCACGGTATGCGAAGAGCAGAGGAGCCAATTATCTATCCCATTGTTTAGGCTGTTCTTGACACATACGGCGAATAACTGAGTGCCGTAGAATCTCTCCACAAGTCCCTTGGCCATGGGGTATTGAGCGTTGTGGGTAGTTGGCGAAATGAAAGTGCCCTTCCGAGTTCCTACATGAGATTTGATATAAACGACTTTCCATGGTCGCTCACTATCTCTCGTGGGACGCCAACACGGGATAACATTTCTACTAAGGCTTCAGCTACCCTCGCGGCCTCAACGCTCGGTGGTAGCAGTCGCATCCGGATAACGTAGCGAAATCCACCATACTTATTACGTGTGTTTCCTTTGGATGAGGTGAGCGACAGGAGCCAGTAATATCTATGGTGACCAGCTGAAATGGTGTGTTGATGATGGGCATATTTTCCAACGGAACTCGCCCGACGAGGTATTTAGGCACCGTCCTCTGACATGTGTCACATGACTTTTCGGAACGTGTGACATCAGCCTGCACCCCCGGCCAATCAAACTGTAAGGACACGGTCTGCAGTCCTTCTGTGCCCTTGGCGACCAGACGGAACTTCGTGAGCCATCTTCACTACGGTGCTGCGAAGATCCTTGGGAACTACAAGTTGCTGCATGTCCCGCTGTTCTGCCGTGTGGTTGGTTCGTGGGGTTTAACGTCCCAAAACCAGCTCTGATTATGGGAGATTCCGTAGTGGAAGGCTCCGAAAATTTCGACCACCTGGGGTTCTTTTAACGTGCACTCACATGGCACAGCACATGCACGAGCCTCAACATTTCGCTTCCATCGAAATGCAGCCGCCACGGCCGGGATCTGCCGCGTGGTGGCGTCGGATAAGAACGTCGCGTATCAGCACAAACTCGGTAACTGTTGACTTCTTGGATGTCAGTTTCTTTCCCAGTGAAGCAAAGCAAGTTTCCAGCGTACGGTCTGCGCGCTGTAATTTCTGTAGCTCTTCCCGGCTGATATCCAAGGGTTGGATCTAAGGAACAAGCAGCTTTTCGGGGATCTTTTTCCTTTCTTTTCCTACAGCTGCTGACACGTCACCTTCCCGTCCCCAATCCTATGATGTGATGTCTTCATGTTCTTGTTCAGGGGCAATCTGATCACGGTGAATAGATTCGAGTTTTGGTCCTCGCGCCGGCTTCGGGACTTGGTGGGGATCTGACTTGCACCTGCAACGTTTCCAAGCACAACTTCGTACTATGGGTTCTCCATACAAACAGCAAGGACGCAACCCTTGAAAAGCGGAGAGTCAATGTGCACCTTGGCTTCCGGCAAGCTTTTTTCCGACCAGTCCAATAAACGGACGGTGCGGGTGCTACCAGTCAAGTTGCAGTCGGGAACCAGAGACCGCTTTACGACTACGCTATTGCACCCGGCGTCCCGTAACACAGCAACCAGTTTGCCTTCCAGATAGCCCTGTACTGTTGGCATTTGGGTTGACCTGTTTTCGCAAGTTGCATTGCTTTGGGTACCATCGCACATGTTATGACAATGGTTTTGAACTTGCTTAGCCGGCCCACTTTCCACTGATTTGTGCAGATTAGCTTTCTTAGACGCTAAAACAGAGCTTGAGGCCTCTCCACCTTTCCGCGAGTTCGAGGGACAATTATCAGGTCTGTGCCCCGTCTTCTTAGAAACCCAGTAGGTCGACTTCGGCGCTCGAGACTGTCCAGCAATCGCAAGCTTGATGACCCCGCTTGTTGCAAAGAAAACAAAGCGGTTTTCCTTTGTTTTCGCCTGCAGTGTCAATTTTAGCTCCAGTCATTGGTTTCCCCTTATCTTCCTTCCCTCTAGCGAGATTCGCGATTCCTTGGGCCTCCAAATACTGGTCTGCCATGGTTGCCAACGTGTCCAGGTTGTGACAGCGTCGTTCCTTCAGGAAAACAGACAACCTGTCGTCGCACCGCTTTAGGAACTGCTCGCACACCATCTTGTCTCGTAGTGCGTCGTACGTTTTCGAAGTCTTCGCCAGCTCTTGCCAATGGTCGAAGTATCCACAGAGACGTCCCGCGAACTGTCGACCTGTTTCAGCATTCTCAGGCTCGGCATCCCTAAACTTCGATCGCTATCCCCCCTCTGCATACTGGAACCGCTGGAGGAGCGGCTGCTTGAGCTGTGTGTAGTCCGTACAGTCTTCGACCGACATCCGTCTTACCACGGTCAAGGCTTCTTCCGTGAGACATAGGCTCAGTGACAAGGCCCATTTGTCAGTTGGCCAGTCTTGGCTCACTGCGACCATCTTGAACCTCTGAATGTACGCATCCAGTTCGTTCCTACCCTCATTATAGGGCGGAATCATCTTGTGTGAACTGCAGAAATTCTGACCACCGCCCATACTCTCATCCGTAGAAACCGTGTTCGGACGCTGCGCCTCTGCAACACGACTTCGCTCATCGAGAAGGAGCCTTTCAGCCTCCATGCGAGCAATCTCTCGCAGATGATCAGCCTGTGCTGCTAAGCGCACCTCTTCTCGTTCTTTCTCGTCTGCGGCACACGAATAACGCGGGGCTTTCAGGTCTACTAAGAAAGCTTCGTCCTGTCGCGGACGCCAGAAATTTTGATGTTTAAGGACGCTCGTCACGATGTCTGGTGAGTTCGTACGAGAAAGGATTCAAGCGAACGTGTGAGAGGGGAAAAAACTAAACAAACTTTATGTTTAACACTAGAGAGGAAAGTAAAGAGAAAGAGAGGAAGGAAAAAGCTTTAACACAGCACTACTTGTCAACCTTAATGCAACATACGCTGGAGTCCGCCCTGAACAAAATAATGTCCAATATCTGGCTACACTATCATACAAAGTTCTGCACGCGAAGACTTCTCGTATAAAAAAAACGAAACAATGCCTCACAGTTGTGGTTCAATGTCCTCCGGTCATGATGCGCTGGTCAGAGCAAGCGAGGGAAGTGGTGGCACGGTTGATCGTCGGGCTGTGGAGCGGCCGTTGGCACACGGATGTGCTACCGTGTGCGGCGCGGTTGAGTAACACGTCGCAGCCAACGACTGGCCGCAACTCTCAGAATCCAGGGCCAGTCGCAAACCACATATCCAGCACCGGTTAGGCCTCATTCCCGAACCTGTCCTGGCAACTGCACCCTCGCAGGAGCTGCTTCGCAGGCCTCGTCCTAGAACCTGGAACAGGTCACCGGAGCCAGAACTGGCAGGCGCGTCCTGGCGCAACACCCGTTTCAGGGACGACAACCGGAGCTCTTCCTCTCGAGCGGAACACGGCTTCGCCTGCCTGCTGGCTTCCTTTCTTGAGCTCCCTGCCCGCCCCGTAGCCCATCGCTTGTCTTTTTTTTTTCTTGTTTTGTTGCGGCCTCCGTGCCACCTGCCCTCCGCTCGTCCTCACTTTCGGTTTCCTGAGTTTCTTGAGGTTTACACACAAATACTGTGTCCTTTCGTCACACTTACCATATGTGAAACATGAATTCCGCAGATTCTTTTCTCTTGCTATGTTTATTCAAGTATGTGGGTTTAGTTGCTGTCAGTAGAGACGCGCTTTACGGAACAGCGGCCATAAAAGTGGTGCAGTTTCCGAGAATAAATAGTGTCGTTGGAAGTTGGCGCTGTGTGTGTGTCCTTCTTCTATGTCCGTGTGCCAATTTGCGCAACAATAATTTTCTGAATTTCATGCTCCCCGTGGAGGGGCCTTGACAATACTCGAGGTTACCCTGGACACATAAGCTTCGTGGCCAACAAAGAGCATAAAAAGACGATGTTATACCGTGTTCGAGCTGTAATAATGAAACAATCCTTCTTTTGGAAGAGTAAGAATGCACAACAAACACTGAGCACTCACCGCTAAACATGATACTTCGCAGCATCTCATGGGCGACAAGGTAACCGAACGCGCCGAAGTTGATGGAACTGAAACAGTGAAATAGTTTAGATGGTTATAACAAAATAAGCGAAGGCCTGAAAGCACTACGATATAAAAGACGCGTTGGTGGTATCTGCACTGATACCGTGATACCGGCCACGTGATACCGTGATACCGTGATACCGGCCACGAAGTGTACCCCCTCTAAAATGCTTCAGCCCGTTCCGACACGCTATTTTTTTTCCGCAGGCATCACGTGTGCGAGTCCAAGAGCTACAAAACAACCTGGAGGCCAGCAAAGGTATTGTGCGAGATAAAATGTGGCAACGGCGCATCGTCCACTCCTAATTGACGGAAGTGACGAGGCGTAAAAGGTGACGGGGAAAAGTACTCAGCTATCACTACAAGTACTTCACATCCAGCGCGCGTTTATGTTTGCTCATTGTATAGCGCGAATATGCACTACTTGCGCGCATTGTTTCGATTCCTTCTGCGTGGTTACACGGCATGCACTGCCATGTCTACGCCCTAGTTTAAGGCGCGTAATTAAGCGGGTTATATACATGTTCCTTTGCTATTGCTAGCTGAACCTACATGAGCACTCATATACCTATACATACGGTGCGTGCCGACATGCAAAAGTACTGTCCATAGCATTCATCGGGGAGCACGCGGTTCGGCACTTTTCCTGGTATCGTCACGGGATTTTATCACCAACCTCTTGATCCCGGTAAATAATACTTTCATGTATGCGCTTCCGCCATGTTCGCGCATGTATTGAGGCGCACAGTATCTGATCGCAAAACATCCTGTTGTTTTGCAATGGCTCTGCTCCGGGATAGGACAGTACCTCTGCCGGCGCAAATAGGCGTTGTAAGTTCGAACGCCGACAGTCCGAGAAAGTTCATGCCATGCTCACCACTGAACATTTTAACTGCAACGCCGTACACGAAATCTACTTCGCAAGAATGCTTGCCACACATGCGCCGAAAATGAGCGCTTAGCTTTTTTCCGACCCTCAGCATTTTCACCCAAGACGCTACGTTATGAGGCATATCACTGATCATGAACGTTTCCGTACAACTTTAGCTAACAGTAACTAATTAGTTTTATTATTGTCTCTTTTGTTGTTGTTGTTGTTGTTCATTATGTTTTCTTATGTTTTACCTGTAGTATTGTATTACTGTTTTTTACCACTCCCCTCTGTAATGCTTCGGCCCTGAGGGTACAATAAATGAAATGAAGTGAAATGAAATACGCGTGAAAATTACACCAAGCTCGATCCAATACGTTAAGCACTGTGGCGCAGTGCTTCTACGCTCAAAACAAGAATAGCTTGGTGAATAAAGACAGCGCACTGCGCTGGCGGCGACGAACATGTCACGTGATGTCGTTTACTACGTCATAGCGACAGCAGCGCCGGCCTTTTAAGTGGTGGCCGCCGAGCCCATACAAAGTTATATCTACGGACGAAGGAAAAACTAAGGAGAGACCATGACGTCACATTCGTGAAGCCTCCACATCTGTAACATGAGTAGCGCTGCCAAACAGTAAAGCAGCTAAACAGGTTGCTGTTTTTTTCTTTGTTTTTATTTTTACATGACCTTCAAGAGACACGCACTGCCAAATCTCGGCGTTGCCTTGTGTTTCCGACACGTTGTTTTTGAGCACGGACGCAGCACCGACTTGTGTAAACGAAAGCCGCGAAAGTTGCGTAGTCTTTCGCCCTATACCAGCACGCAAGGAATGCCCAGCCGTTGTGCGCACGGGTGCAAGTCGTGCTCCGAGAAATGAGCCGTTGTCGCTGCTCGTGCGCATGTTTACATGTATGTTTCACTCCCGAGGCATCACTGATGCATGTGCACGCGAAGCTCTCTGATGTGTGCATCGTTCGCGCTTTTGTCGCCAGGCAATAACGCACGTACGTTAACTTCTGTTTGTGGCGTTTCTCGAGCAGCAGAAAAGCGTGTAGAGAGAACATCGTGCTTTTCGAGACTGTGCCAACCATTCTATCCTATCGTAAGGCATTGCACAACTGTGCTCTGTGAGGTGTTAGTTATTGTGAGCGCACTATGATCACCAGTTGAATACGCACATTTTCGTTAAGCACTCTGTGTCGTGTTTTTCCGCGTAAAAAACTGGTCACATTCGCGCAAGATAGCACGTTGCATTGAATGACTATAGTAAACCGGCTGTGTCGTGGCGCGCAGGAGGCATGCAGCGCCTTCATATTAGGCTGCAGTAAAGAGCCTCGCGTCTTCGTTCCTTTTATCTTCGTGTGTGTGCCCTGTCTGATAACGAAGACCTACCAAGTCACCGAAATTGCCACCACAAACGCTCGGCAGTGCTTTCTTCCTTTTTTTTTCTTGGTAGGTGGGAGGGGTGTCACGCATATTTCGCACAGCCCAGCAGGCGCAGTGATCCTTCTGTGAAAAAGTCTAAATGCGCGCTTAAAAACGCTTCCTTTCCTTGCCGAATCACGATCATTATCACCATTGCCTCATGCAGAGGCCGCAGCGTGCGCTAAGATTACTCGCGGCTAGAGATCTGCACTTCGAACAACGAACAGCCGTTAGACCCAGATAACGTCTCCGACGGTGTCTGCCGTTTTCTCTGCCCTATAAACTGTTGTTTGGCCCATAATTTCTGACGTCATTTCCGCCACATTTTTTGCAATGCATTAGGATACGGTAGGGCCTCTACTCAAGATTTTGCTTCTTCTATGGTTGTATCACACGCGTGATGCTCACAATATGACATCGGCTGTTCAATCCTGTTACATACAAAACAGACACAAGGTTATATCTGCCTGACTTCGCTTAAACTCGTCGACTCCTTTCTGATATACGAGCGATGCAATTCACTTTCATTAAGTAAATCCATGCGAATTCTCTTAGGGCGCGATCGGGACAGAACGCGTTCGCTCACTGCAAAGTGACAGTGTGAGATCGTTGCTGTGTGCCCTACGGATTTGGTGCTGCGGAGTGATTTGATTTGATTTGTGGGGTTTAACGTCCCAAAACCAGCTGTGATTATGAGAGACGCCGTAGTCGAGGTCTCCGGAAATTTTGACCACCTGGGGTTCTTTAACGTGCACTGACATCGCACAGCACACGGGCCTCAACATTTCGCCTCCATCAAAATGTAGCCGCCGCGGCCGGGATTCGATCCCGCGACCTACGGATCAGCAGCCGAGTGCCATAGCCACTAGACCACCGTGGCGGGGCGGTGCGGTGGAGTGCGGCGCCGCCTTGAAACACTGGCCACTCTCCTTAGAGTGCGCACTACGTTCCTTTTCATTGCGATAACAATTGTATGAGCAGTCTCGATGAGTTTTTGCTGTCGCCACCGCCGTCATGTCCTGTATAAAGGACAAATTGATGACAACCTCCCGTGCACCGTACCTTCCAAACGCGGGTAAAAGCACGCGAGCGGGGGACGAACGCGGCTGAAGCAGAGATCAAACGAGGCATGGCCCATCTCCGTTGCTCGGAGCACCCATCCGATAACATCACGCGGCTCTGGAGGCCTGCGTCGAAAGGGAACGTCCCACCCGCCTTTAACAAGCATCAAAATACGCGATAGAATGGAGGGGGAAAGGGGGGCTGTCGCTCGAATAACAAGTGTGGACTACGCGCGGCCGCCATCGCTGGCGCGCGCGCTATCTCGGCGGCCATCAGACGTCCAGTGTACTGCGAACCAGCACCTTGATCGCGTGCTCCGTTCGAGGCGCCCCGCATGTAGTCGCAATGACGGCAATGTTCTCGCCACACAGCGCTCACGTGAATGCGTCTACGAGTGCCAACAGTGCTCGCTTGATGCCACTGTGCAAAAAAAAAAAAAGGAGTGACCTTAATTTAAGGTCGGGCGGTCCCATGCCGCCCATTTCCCACAAGGGTGGGTGACCTCCCAAGCGTACAGTACCTTCCAACAGCCGAGCACCAGGCGGAAGCGCGCTTGTCCCTATTTTACCGGTAGGTACCCTGCGGCAGTGGCGGATGCCTCTCTGCCTACCACAGCAAGGCGGACGCTCAACTATTTCACCAAGGCCGTTTCTCTGGACCACGTTTCTCGATGGTGCAAAGCGCATTCTACTTAGCGCTGTCGCGCGTTGTGAAGCGCGAGCCAGAAGACATCAAAAGAACATGACCTATAGCTCGCAGCTCAGCCGGGCCGTTGTCTCTGTCGCTTGACCGTCTCATGGTACTTTACGCAACTACATGCTTACTTAATAAGCGCACATTCACTACAATTTAGATTCGCCTTACAGCTGCCAGTCCTACTTCGTATGTTATAACATGCAGTGCCGCCGCATTAATTGCTTCGCCCTTCTGGCGAAACTGTGATTTCCTTTTCATTATTATTTAAAGGGACACATAAGCAAAGTGCGTTTTTTCTCGGATAAGTAAATTACCTTTCCGCATTACGTACCAAAATCAGCACTCTCGCGAGGAGAAGACGCTCGGCAAGCAAGAAAATATGCTGAATGGAACTTGCATCAGGATGTGCAACTCAGGTAAATTTTGGAATATCGTAAGAGGCGCAGTAGGGCTTCGTTCCGAGCAGAGTATAATGCCTGATGTATATTGAGAATATATTGCCTGATGGTGATGAGAATTTAACAAGTATTTGAATATGGGACCACCACTACCAAACCAACCTCAAGTCACCGAATGTATGCAGTCTATCCAATCAGTGGTGAATGCTGTGGTATTTGAGGATATCACAGTTGTTGAACTAATAGCAGGTGCTAATGGGCTAAGAACGAAGGCAGGTGGACTTGCCCAAAATATCTATTAAGCAAACTAGGACAACATTCACGTATTAGCAAGTCCCCTCCATCACCTATTTAATCACTCCCTTGACTCAGAAATATGTCCTTCACAACTTAAAATAGCAAATTTAATTCCGATTTTATTTTTATTTAACAATACTGCCGATTTCAAAGGAGATATAGCAGAGAGGGCATACATATTAACGCAAAAGAAGCACCAAGATATCATTCATACAATTCGGAATCATAAATATACAGTGCATGAGTATCCACATATTATGAACAGAATGACTGCAACTCAAGAAAAACTATTAGGTACAATAATTACAATCGTAGTATGCCGAAAGACAGATCGTTCTAATCAGAGAGTATAAGGACAGAGTTCAGTCTAATCCATCAAGCTATCGGTTTATTTAAATTTATAGCGTAATCAACACAGTTTTTGAAAAGATACTCACTGTGCACATAAACAATTTTGTAGTGGCACCGGCTACCGCCCAACGCCCGCAAGAGAAAAACCGGAACCCCGTGGCTCCCGTCACGCCTTTGTGTAAACACACTTAAACCGGAACCGTGTGGCTCCCGTCACAAAACCTGCTTTGTGACTTTCCATCTCCCATCGTTTCCCCACATGTCGCCTTCAGCGGCTTCCCCGCCAAGTCGTTTCCCCACATGTCGCCTTCAGCGGCTTGCCCGCCAAGTCAAAAAAAAAAAAAAAAAGAGCCAGGCCTGCGCGGAATCGCAGGACAGTGACAGCGTAAGCTGAAGGAGCGACCTTCCTAGAGGTCATTGTAAATGCTTGGGGAAACTAGTGCAAGTACAGGTGGTGGGTATCCCCTGCGTCATAACTCTGCTTCTATCTGCACAGCGGTCTGCTGTGCCCGACGTTGCCCTGCTGCAGCCACGCGCGTAACTCTGCGATTCACTTCTTCAGCAGCGGTCCGCATCTTGCGAGGAGGCGCCATCAGGTATACCGAAGAGCCAAGTCAGGTTGCTGCCGGGGCTGCGCACGTCGCCAGCGCTTCGTAAAAACACATTTCGAAGGCTATGCGGAGGAAATCAGCGCCTATAGATGGCAGCAGTTGTCCTGTTCTTCCCGAGGAGCGATAGTGGTTACGGACACGGGCGGACACGGGCGGCGGACAAATTCGGCGCTGTTGTTGTGATCTCATAACAGCTTACGCTGTAAAATTCCAACAGCCTATCTGGCTAAGCGCACCCGTAATTTGGGCCTGCATATAATAGTCTGATTGTGATGGTCTGCATGGCTGCATGCAGCAGCTGCATGTAATGGCTGACTGTCTAAGTGCCTGCATGTAATGGCTGACTAATTGCCTGCAGGTATCGGCCTGCATGCAGGAGGCTCGTCCAAGCCTGCTCATGATTCAGAGCTACATCCTACTGTTTTCACCCCTATGCGTATCACTGGAAAACCTTTTATAGCAGTTTGGACAGAGCAACTGTTTTATTTTCAAGTAAGATCTTTGCTTTATCCGCAGCGAAACATGAATAACCATGCCACGTGTGTCTATATACAGAAAAGGTTATTTAAGTTTTCAGCGAATGATAACGCACATGTGATGTCCACGATATGCTGGGGAAGGCCGTTCCAATCTTTAGCTGCGCGTGGAAAGAAGGAAGCTGGAAAAGTAACAGGAAGCCCGAGGCAGCGGTTGCGGAATCCAACATGGTCTTTTTTTTTTGTAAAGTGTGCCAGGAAGTGGTCCCCATCCGGTGTGGAAGGACATACGTGGGCCAAACCGGGCGATGCGTGAATGAATGTGCGAGGGAGCATGCGTCCTCTCTAGAAAAAGGGGAAGGAGCGAATTTCCCGCACAACCTAACAAGTGCATGGGATACGAACCTTTGCTAAAAATATCAAGATACTCGGGAGGAGCCAGACCAGAGTTGGCCGTGAACGATTAGAAGCATATTTCATTAAAATTGGTATGGCACAACGTGATTACACGGCAAACATAAGTGACAGGTCAAATGAAATTCATGACATGCATGTCATGAGCGGCATGCATGATTTACGTGCCACGGTCTTGGTGCTCTCCTGGCCGTTTTGTTAATGGGATGTATACGAAAACTGCTATGGCACAAGACGACGGCATGACGATCATAAATAACAGGTCATAACATGAAAATCACGACATGCATGTCGTGAGTGGCGCGATTCACGCGCCACGCTCTTGGTACTCTTGCGGCCGTTTTGTTAACTTGATATACACCAAAATTGGTATGGAGAGAAAACAATGTCTGACGACGATGGGAGATACGTTCTAAGAACATAAAAATCATGACATGCATGTCATGAGCGGCATGATTTAAGCGCCGCGCGTTTCTTATTGGGATGCATACCAAAATTACTATTGCACAACACGACCGCATGAGGAACGTAAATGACAGGTCATAACATTAGAATGATGACATGTGTATCATGAGCGGCATGGTTTACATGCCACCGTCTTGGTGCACTTGCGGCCGTTTCGTTAACTTCATATGTACCAAAATCGCTATAGCGAGACAATAATGCAGACCCATTTTACATTCCTGATGCGTGCTTCGCATTTCCTCGATTCCTAGTGCACGTGGGATCTGCCATTTTTTTAATCCCGTTCATATACCTTCGATGTCCGGCCAGGAGATGATTCCACAAGTAGAATCATAAAATATTTGGGAATAATATATACTGCAAAACTTAAATGGAGTCCGCATATAGAATATATCGCCTCTAAATGATTATGTGCACTTGGCTTATCAAGACAAAACAGCAGCAATCGTATTGGAACGCGCCGACAGCCCCTCCTGATGGTCTACTGCATGTACATCCGCCCTATGTTGGAGTTTGGGAGTGTCTTGTTCTCCGGAGGCCCAGCGTACAAATTGCGCCGTCTTTTCACCATCGAACCATCGTCTGTGTCTAGGTCTCCCGAATTTCGTTCCGATTAATAGGGAGTAATAGTTGAGCCCAGCGATGGAGCGGAGGGGACAGCGGACCGCATGATGAAGAGAAGAGTAATAGCTGAGCGACGCCCCGCTTCTTTCAGCGGAACTTACCGCTGCGCCACCTATTGAACAATGTTGGAATTACTGTCGATCGAGCAGAGGTTTTTATCTGTCGAATAAATTGAAGTTACTGCGAAAAGTATATCGCAAAAGTAATTTTTCATTAGATCACAGGTGTTATGTGGAAACACATCTTCGTTTTTGCTGCATGACATGACGACATGCCGCCGCCGCTTGTGTTGGGGGTTGCCATCTTGCAAAACGCTCGCGCGCTGGCCCGCTGCATACGCTCCGCTGAAGAGACGAAATGAGCGGGCGAGCGGCTCGCTCCGTAAATGCGCTGGCTGTCCCAGCGGACCGCGCATGCGCAGTTGGTGTCTCCGCTCGTTCGCTGGGCCCGCTGGCCCGCTGAGCCGCTCAGCTATTACTCTCTAATATCCTTTACTACGACGTACGCTTGCCTCCTCTCCAAAGTAGGTTCCGTCTACTGACAGTGCAAACATTTCTAAACATTTATACTTCCCCACGGAGACGCTCCCACTAGGTGTTCTTTAAACTAGAAGAGAAGCTCAGAGGAAGATGGATGCTTGAATCGATTAACAGATCGCGATTTAGAACAGGGAATGTCGCTGGAGCCAACGTTTCGACAAGCGGACTTGTCAGGGCGGCAACTGCCTTCTCCGGCGTTCGTTTATGTACGCCTTTGCGCACTCTCACCCGTCCTCAGAAGGAGACGAGAAGAAGGCAGCACGTGCGAACAATAGGAAAAAAAGAACACGGGGGGGGGGGGGGGGTGCAGGGGTAGTTGGGTGACAGTTATTAACGTGACTAATATAAATGGCAAGAGCAGAAGCTTCCAAAGATACTGCTCGTTGTACATATCTTGGAAATACATTGTGTGCGCGGCGCTAGAAAGCAGGATGAAAAAAAATTGGCCGCCTATGTCCGTGCTTCGGTGCAAATGTCGTCGAAAGACGATAGTCTTCTACCGGCTGTACTACATGAGTCCCGGTTCATCTGCGGTTCGGCACGAGCTTCGGGCGTCTGTTCAGCCGCCGGGTACGTTCGCTTAGCCTCTCGGTCAGGGACAATTCGCCCATCGCGCACCTCGTCTGTTTCCTGTGTTCTATATCATCAAACAGCCATTTATGTTTTGCCTTGCCTCAAACAGCGCCCCGTCTATGTTGAATCGGCCGCATGTGACTGGCATTGATCAAATGAAGGCAGCGCTGCGTGAGATATGGACGCCATCTGGCCATGATATCGGGAAACGCAAGAAGCTTGCGTAGTACGCTGAGCTACTGCTAAGTGGCAGCGCCGTATCGTTTTACCGAAGCGTAGGAAACGTCCACTTTTTCGTTCATACGCCTCGCATTTTTAGCGCATCCGAACAAGCACTAGGGTCTTTAGAATCACGCATCTATGTATTTTCTACTAAAGGAACCCACCATCTCATACTTACATATTGATGTTGCGCCTCAGATATGCGTAATATTTGCTTTTTGGTCGATTGTGTTCAAAAGTATGAACGCAGCTACCAGTTCAAGATTGGTGGTCGTTGAGGAAGGGGTTAAACTTTCGCCATTCTACTGAATCGAAAAGCAGGACACACACACACACACACACACACACACACACACACACACACACACACACACACACACACACACACACACACACACACACACACACACACACACACACACACACACACACACACACACACGCACACGCACACACGGTCGACCACTCTGCCTATCGACAACTCTTAGCCCGTGGACGGGTAAAGCTTGGATGGACCATGGTGCACGTTAGTGAAGATCTACACATCCCATTCTGCACGTACTGCGCCTTCTACGGACACACAAAGAGGACCTGCCCAGTATCCGGCCAGCAAGACAAACTTGTCTGTACCAAGTGCGCTGCAAATCATCCTGCGGAGCGGTGTGCAGTGCGGGCCGGGGATCCGGCGGCGCAGTGCAGTGAGTGAGTCAGGCAATCTATACCAAACAACCATCCTGTGGGTGATCATACGTGCCCCGTACTGCAGGAAAGGGTTGCCCGCCTCAGGGCGAGAACTGACTATGGATAGCATAGAAGTGCCAGCATGGTTGGGGGGGGGGGGGGGGCAGCGACTCACAGAGCACGTTACAATACAAGTTACGCAGTCTGAAACATAGGTTCTCAATTACAATTTTATTATTCAATTTCAAAGTACCTTTAGTGAGTCGCTGCGCCCCTCCTCTGGTCGCGAGCACAATGCAAAGTGTTCTGACTCCGTGGCTTACTGTGCCTGTATTTCACCTTCCATGTCACTTACTACATGTTGCTGTTTACGTCAAATCCAAACGCATCCACAGTCTCACGTACTTCATACTACACAGAATGCAACGCTCACAGGCAACACCTCACCTACATTAAACATGACAACAAATGGCTGACAACCAACCTCTAAATTTTATTCAGGCGAATCTCGACCACACCTCTGCAGCAACCAAAATACTCATCGAAACCATGTGTCACGACAATTACAATTTTGCATTTGTGAGCGATCCTCATCTACGCGCAGGCACGGTACAAGGCATACCGCACACGATAAAAAAATTCCACGCCCCTCTAAACCCTCGTATAATGATTTTAGCACAATTAAACACATATGATTACTTCCCCTTTCACCTATCAGAACACATTGTGATGTTAAAGTGTCAAAGCCGTGACCATTCATTTACACTAATTGCGATTTACCTGCCTCCTCACAGACCCGCAGACCCCTTTCTCGGCGAACTCCAAACCTGTATATCCCGCAGCACAGACGCTCAGTACGTAATTGCCGGTGACTTTAATGCGAAACACCCTCTTTGGGGACCTGGCCCGCCAGACTTGGGAGGGTCACATGTTCTTAATTTCTCGATCGCCAATAATCTGACTATATTAAACGACCCTTCATCGTCCCCAACGTTTCAGACAGCCTACGCAGAAACCTGGATAGACATTACTTTAGCATCACAAGCACTAACATCCGCAGGTTACTTATGGACGGTATTAGATAAGCCAACTCTTTCCGATCACAATTACATCTCATTCTCTTTCACTAACATTCTGTCGCTACAACCAAAACGTTTAAGGAATTACGCTGGACTGCAAATATTGCGCGAACTTAAAGACATGCCCTGGTTTCAAAAAGTGACACTATGTCACATCGCTTGCCCAGACACATTAGACAGAATCATCACACAATTTTATACCATATGCGAACGCTTAGAAAACCGCTACTCTCGGAACCCCAAAGCAAATGTATCATCAGGTAAGGGCTGGTGGTCACCTGACTTAAGTATTGAAAGGAAGCGTGTCCGTGCTTTACGACGCCGTAAACAACGCGCTAAAGTGCCCTCTCTACGCGACTATTATCCAAAAGAATATGCCTCTGCGTTCCAACAATATAAATCGAACATTTCTAAAGCTAAAGACTTATTTGACAAGGACATTTACACATCCGCTACTAAGAAACATCTTTTCGGAGACCATTTTAAACTGCATTTTCAAAAACAACACACAGCAACGAGCTTACCATCATTAAAATGCCCTAGCGGTACAATGACGACTTCCGTCAACGAATCAGCTCGCCTCCTACTAGACACACTAATTGCCAAAGGTAGCCCCCTAACTGACACTCCAATTCATTACCAGATGCGCGAAATTCACAAGTCCGAGTACCCCTGGAAAATTTTAGATCTTCCTTTCTCTCAGAACGAAATCGAACATGCTGTAATGTTAATTAACACACAGTCGGCACCAGTATTGGATAGTTTAACCGGAATATTTCTAAGGCAACTTTATCAGTTACATCCACAGTTCTTTTATTTTGTCTTCAATACAGCCCTCAGAATAGGGCATTTCCCTACACCATGGCGTAACGGTAAAATCACTTTCATCCTCAAACCTGGAAGGCCCCCTCAGGATCCAAAATCATACCGACCTATTGTAATGAATTCGATATTCGGTAAAGTGCTGGAACGACTACTAAATTCCCGTTTATACTATTTCCTCCATACCAACCACCTCATCCATCAAAATCAGTTCGGCTTCACCAAGACACGCAGCGCAGCACTAGCTCTTTATCAATTACGACAATACCTATAGTACTATAAATCCCGCAAACAACCAGTCCTCCTCATCTCTTTAGATTTTGTCGGGGCCTTTGATAGTGTGTGGCATATAGCTCTGCTCAACTTCTTTAGAAAACACCGATGCCCGAAAAACATGTACCTTTTACTGCAGTCGTTTCTCACAAACCGCACCATCACATTCCCATTCAACACCGGCAGAGAAACAGCATCTCCATCGGTGGGTAGCCCACAGGGCTCCCCTATCAGTCCTCTCCTTTGGAATGTTATCATACATTCCCTCCTAGACATAAACCTACCCATAACGCACACATACAGGCCTATGCAGACGACACCATCATATTACTTCCTGGAACCTCCCAATTGGACTTTAAAAACAACGTCACCCGCGTTTTACACCCTGTAGAGGAATGGGCAAAGCTACAAAAGGTAACTATCAGTTCAGACAAATCACGTTCTTCAACAACGGACACAAAGGCACATCAAGGCGCCGTCCCTCCGTTAGGTTAGACGGTGCCTTTCTAAAACACAAATCATCAGCTAAGCTCCTTGGCGTTGTGTTTGATACAACACTTAATTTTCATTCCCACATCGAATATCTGAAAACTAAAGCCGAAATATTCACTGCACGATTCCTCGCATTTCTGCGTTCCCATAATAATCTAAACAGCATGCTCATTCGCCGGCTATACAGACAGGTCCTACTTCCCTCACTCACTTATGCATCGCCAGCGTGGTGGCCTTCCCACCCTACACGCTTCCTAAGAGACCGCGTATTATCACTTCAACGATCAGTTTTAATATCTATCACAGGCTCATTTCATACAACCAGAACGTCAGCATTACAAATAATCGCTAACGCTCCGCCCTTAGATTTAGAACTCACCCGCCTAGCAGCAGAATTTTCTCTCTTTACACAAAAAATAGTCACGCTTTACGGCACGCGTACACTAAATCCCGACCACATCCAGCGCGACATTGCACCCTGTCTTTATCACCCCAGCCTAAAACACAGATTTTCCTTTACTGAACTTGACCCCCCCCACACGACGACGCCTTCCGCCTACCCGTCCTGCACGCATATACGGACGGTTCCTTTACGTCCATTTCTGCCGGCTCAGCATACATAATATTGGATAACCAAACTCGAATTTTGAAGGCCGAAAAATATAAAATAACACATTCATCTGGCGCCTACACAACCGAACTTATGGCTGTCACCGAATGCCTACAGTACATCAGCACGCTACACACTCAAACCCCTTTTCACCTGTACACATATTGCCTTTCTTTACTACGTAAACTTGCAAGCCTTAACGATAATGACGAGAGGGTGATAGCCATCAAAAATATTCTTTATCAGTTTCAAACACAAGGCATCTTTTTCCGGTTATTTCACGTCCCTGGTCATAAAGGCATATTAGGAAACGAATTGGCAGACAGACTAGCAACTTCAGCAATGCGTTTTGGGTCTGAGAGGATGGCTACATATTCAATCCGCACCGTTCGGTCCGAATTATACAAAATTATGGTTTCTCATTGGCACGCATATTGGCAAACAGAAGGGCCGAACACGTCATTATTTCACTGGATAAATAGCGTCTACAAAATTCCAAAATGGTTTCCACCTAATCGGAAGTTAACTCATCTAATGACTGGTCACGGCCATTTCCAATATTACCTCAAGCGATTTAATATAACCATGTCTGACCGGTGTGCATGCACAAAAATATGCGTAACCGATCTGCATTACTTCAACGATTGCCCACGAACGCAACACGTCACTCAACACTTACGAAGCCGCACAGATCCAACAATATCACACGCACACTTCGCAAGATATCTACTAGAAAAAAAAACGCGTGCATACTTAATTCAGCTAGTTAACATAATGCGTGAATCGGCGGTTGTCATACCAACCCCCACTCACTATGCAGACATTTCTGAGACATAACCGGATACCTCATCGTAACTTCCCAACCACACGTCTACCGCTCGCATACATTTTTCTTACAACAACCCTATTGAAAATTCTCTCTTGGTGGTTGCTGGAATTCGTGGTGGTTAAGATGGAAATATTAATGGATATGGTGGAAATAATGACGGATATGCTGGAAAGCGTGATGGCGAAGATGGCACATGGTGGTGAATAGTGGATGCATTTGGTGGAAATGGTGGCTGACGGTGGTGATGGCGAACGTGTGATGCTGTACTGCTTGCTGGAAGACGGTGGCGTGGTGGAGTCACGGAGGTGCCATGATGGCAAGCTTAGTGGTTGTGGACAACGAGATGGTGGCATGGTGGAGGAATGAAGGTGCCATGGTGGCACACTTGGTGGCTGTGTACAGCAAAATGGTGGCGTGGTGGAAGCATGGTGTTGCAGTGATGGCGAGCGTGGTGGTTGTGGGAGAAGGTGGCTGCGTTAGCATACCTGGGATGGTAGTAATCATTGGCAGTAAAATGTTTAGGGTCTATAGTTGGTGCGCGATTAACGAATATGTTTAGAGTGCCCGAGATATGCGGGACTCGGTTCTTTGAATTGCGTGCACCGGCCTGTTCGTCACTGCCGTTGTAGATTCTACGCCTATTGCACCTGAAACAGCATTATTCCGATCGAGCTGAGCTTTCCCTCTTCGCGAACGTGTGCCCTTACTAAGGGTAATGGTAAGCGCATATGTGCAACATTCTATGTTGAGAACACGCGCCAGCACTCGTGCTGCATAGGAGGACGGCAGCAGCTGTCCTGGAAGTGCGCGCCCCGTTTATACACATATCACTGGTCACTGGAAGTATGCTGGTAAATGCTGCAGGGATGTACTGCAGGACGGCTACTCTTAGTTACGTGCAGGATGGTACTTATCATGTTCTAACAAACAGCGCTAGACAAGGGACGGTGAGTGAACAAGATGTGCGATTAAGGTGCTGAACTAACAATTATAACCAATGGTTTACTGGCGCAGGAAAATGCAACATCTGTGCAGAAAAACTACAAAACATAGCCTGTGCGCATGGAAGATGCAATGCAGAAAAACTACAAAACATAGCCTGTGTGCATGCATACTGTGTCGGTTGGTCTTATATGCAAAGCATTTGTTTATATATCCAGCAATAATAAAACCACTGGTTGTTGAGCGCCTTGTGTGTCATTCTCTCACCGCCCTGTGTCTCCGAGTTGGTGATACAGGTAATCGGCATGGTGCACGCACAGGAAAAAAAGAAAACGAAAAACGAGGAGAGAGACCTTGCTGTGTTTCGTTGTATCTGCCCTCGTTTTTGTTGTTTTTTTCCTGCACTGTGTACCATGCCTACTACGCTGTCCTCCTCTTCTTTTTACTTTTTGTTTTTTGCTTGTTGCAATCAATATTTGTACGACCACCACACATACGGCTCAACAGTATTAATTGCTGAATAACATCATTTTGGCTGCAGCTGATAATGCACAGAATATGCTCTACAGGGCAACTGTGTGCTGTTGCGCATGCAATCTGGCGTTACACATGCAACATGAAGTGGTGCGGAACACGTTGGACCGAGGCCGAGGAAAACGTCGCGAAATGCAAGCTCGCATAAGTTACGTCATTTGCATAATTTACGGCAAATTTCAATTTTAGCATAGTATGTAAAATAAACACTACATTCCGTAAGCAGTTTTTAGCCTTAGAGCATTTGTTTCTGTATTTCCTTACACTGAAAACATGAGAATTGGTCTGAAATTTTGAAACCGAAACCGCAACCCGTGGTGTCGCCACCATCGCGCTATTGCTGTTTCTTTTTCTTCCAAACATGGCGGCGCGCTGCGGCTGTCGTGTACAACGTGGTGGCGATATTTGTTTTCGTACGGACGATTTCTGGTTGCGCTGCATCTCGGTGTATGTTTAGCGTTGTGCTCATTAGCTCCAGTGGACCTTCTTGAGCCAGTGTGAGGTGCGGTGTGCGACAGACTGAGAAAGCAGCAGCCGGCAGCGTCGACACCTCGGAGATCCTTTGTTGACATCCATTCGCCGAGGGCCGTGAGTCGTCGCGACACCGTCTGTCAGTGTGTACGCGGATCAGTGAGAAGCAGTGCCGGAATGCTTTCTACGTTCCGTGATGTGTGTTCCTAGGAAATGCGTTCTCGTTCGCACACATCGAGGGTCAGCACATCGCTTCTCGATCTACGGACGAATGACGCGGCTCGGCACAGCGCCTCAAGGCCGTCAGACGACGCAAACTGGAATCAGCATGTTTCTTAACTAAGGTAGGTGGCTGTGAATGCTGCGCTTTGTGCCCTATCATTGTTGTGTGCAATCTTTACAGCAAAGGAAATCGAGTAGCGTGGTGCAGAGTGCTGTGCCGGTAGCGTTCAATTGGCGTGTGCACGATGTCTGTGCAGAGCTTAGTCGCAACAATTGCGAAGTGCTGGTCCGCCCGCGCTATCGTGCGTGAACATTCCATGAAAGGGTGCATAAAATTGTCGCCACGAACATGATCGTCTTGCTTTTTATACGTGTAACTACATGACTCGCGAAACGTGCCTATTGCTGTGGTTATCGCTAATGTATGCAAGCGTTCGTGCATTAACTGCCATTGTAGGGCTGCAAACAACTGCGATCCAAAGTCATTATGCAGGTATAAAAATGTGTTAGCTGCTATTAAAAAGGACAAAACTGAGGAAGTTCGAAGGATTATACTGCCTTAAAAGTAGTAGAATCGCTCGGCGTTGTAAGTGTGCCGCTTTGCTGTTAATTGAGAGGCTACGCTGTCGCTTCGTTACTCGCCGCAGCCGATCACATGTTCTATCCAGGAAGACTTCATAGCCATTCCCTGTACAGATATAGGGAGCTTGCACGGACGGCGGCGACGCTATGCACTCTGGGTAGGCAGCCATGTTTTTGTCAGAGGCGGCCAGCGAGTGGAGTAGTGCAGTCGCGTGTGCGAGCGTTGGAGTAGCGTGCAGGTGTGATCGAGTGTGAGCGCGACGCAAATTTAACTCCAAGGAGTGCCGTGAACGATGTCAGCGACACGGGAAGACTACACTGCAACGCTGTGCCAAAAAGACCGCGAGCGGTACGAAGAAAAGATGAGACTCTGCGGACTGGACCCATTCACGCTTCGTGTGGTTGATTGATTGACTTGTGGGGTTTCACGTCCCAAAACCAGCTCTGATTCTGAGAGACGCCGTAGTGGAAGTCTCCGGAAATTTCGACCACCTGGGGTTCTTTAATGTGCACTGACATCGCACCGCACACGGGCCTCAACATTTCGCCTCCATCGAAATGCAACCGCCGCGGCCAGGGATACAGACGTTTAGTGCGGGCGACTGTGTAAGCGACGTGGACTTGCGGCTGCACGTCGACAGCTCCGATATTCACGAATTTCTCGTTCGATGGACGAGTTTTATTACCCGGGACCAGATGAAGTCGAGAAAGGCCCTAAAGGGTCACAACTTTGTGACGAGTGGGTTGCGGGAGCCGTGGGTGAAGAAAGTCGCCGCCTACACCGTGATCGTCGTCACTCAGGTAAGACGTGTTAAATTTGACTTTGCCGTAGATGCTAATGTTTGTTTCTGTCCAGGTTAACCACTCCCAGAGCGTTGACAAGCCCCCCGTCGAGGTCTGCACTGCGAATGCTCTCGGGGCCAACACATGCTCAGCCGGTCAAAGTTGTAAAGCGTGGCATTTTTTGTTTAAAATAAAGCGATAGCTTACATGATAACCGGTAGATTGATTCGTCATTAAAGTGTTCCCGTACCTGACACGAAGTGGCGAGAACAGACGAAATAGTTGTCGGCGTTAGCTTCTTGAATGCCGCGTATGCGACAGCCAAGCCGCCAACGCTCCGACAGCTTCTTCGCCTTCCGGCACTCGTGTAGGCGCATCTTTGGGATTTTGGAGAAACTGTAGTCTTTCGTGTGGCTCTTAAGCTTCTTCGGCTTGCTCTGGCTCTAATTATTGCAGCCTAAGATTACACAGTGCACCATTACGTCTCCAGGCAGTGCCGACGCCACGAAAACGACTGCACTCGCCGGTCGGCTCTGACAAAAAAATGGCTGCCTACCCAGAGTGCATAGCGTCGCCGCCGTCCGTGCAAGCTCCCTATACGCCTTTGTAGCCGCACTCTCTCCCCTTCCTGTACTGTATTTCAAAGCCTAAACAATGGCATTTTTGCACTGTTTCATAGACTGCCTGGAGAAGTATACCAGCAGCCATCCACAACCTCCACCAGCACCACCGGCAGAAAGCAGGCTTGCTGCGGTCCGGAAGCACCTGCGCAGCTATTTTACGGAGGCTGGCCGCCAAGGCAAGCGAAAAAAGCCGACAGCTGCCAACACAATATGCAATGAATAAAACTTGACTGCATTTCAACATACTAGTGAGAAGTTGGTAGATAATTTTGATCCTAAGGTTGATATAATGCCCTTGCACACTGTATACTAGCATTCTTCAACCCTCATTAGGAAAAGTGCATGCTTTAAAGGCTACCATCAAACCCTTGAACTGTGCTCAGCAGCTGCAGAACTACTGTTGTGTACTACACATATGTATTCAAAATATCTACAGCATTGTGCACTATTTTGCCATCGATACACATATTAAATATATTCATATGCTGTCTCGTGCCGCATTCCTACCATCATGCCCATCCACTATGTTCCATCATGTTCCAGCACCCATCATGGTACACTATCCATCATGTGCCAGCTTACATCATGGTACACTATCCACCATGTCCTGGCTTCCACCATGCCACCGTGCCATCACCATAATCCACCATGATGATGGATGGTGGATTCCACCATTCCACATACTGGCAATATTTTCAATAGGGAACCCATCCGACACTGCATGTCCAACGTTATAGTTCCAATTACGCCAAAAGAAAGGCGAGGTTACCTCGGCAGCTATGACGTGAGCATGAACTTTTCAACCCACACAGACCCATTGTTCATGTCATCCTCTTGATATGACAAAACCCGCCTTATGTATCTGCACAGACCTTTTCTAATTGCAGGTTTCACCTCCTCTTTGCTCAATGTTTCAACCGAATGCTTCCGCCTCAATCTTCAGATCATGCCTACAGGTCCGCCATGCAAGAGCCGCTTGGCTCGAGTTGTGGCTTCCACTACGTCGTCGGTCACGGAACTTTAAACTACACCTACCAGTGCACTCCCGCTTTCCCCTTGTTACAAGGACGCTCTTGCTGCTGGAAGCTCTCACTGCTACGTTCTACTTGGCACTAACATTACCACGGTCTTCACCTCCTGCCTTTATTATAGAAGGAAAAGCCCTGCAGGCCTTGCTTCCGAATACATACATTTTCTTTTCAATTGGCTTTTCCACAAAATTTTCTTTTTGGGTACACTTCCCCTTATTTCTTTATGGTGCGATTGGCTTTAAGCCCGATATACCTTCTGGTGGCGCGGGCTACCCTCACTTTATTTTAATTTTTTTCCATACCAGGGGGACAAGTTTAACACACACACACACACACACTCTCTCTCTCTGTGATGAATGAAGTGCACGTATTTCGAAGTGCGCGATGTGATGTGTGATGTGGTAAGTGCGTGTTTTGAAAAGTGCGCCAGTGCGACCAGAGGCGCCGGCACAAGAAAAGAAGAACTGAATGTGTGGCCGCGAGCCCTCAATAATCGACGAAGACGATGTGCAGACGAAGCGCGTGAGTGTACGTCAGCCGAACTCGACGAATGAAGAGCTTCCACGCTGGGTGGGAACAGGCCGGGAGAACTGAGGGAGACGTGGCGGAGACGTGGTAGAAGAAGGAAGCGTACCAGGGCGCGGGAGTGGCGGCCGAGTTCCTGTGGGAAGGCCGCAAGCAGGCTCCCACCTGGGCGTGTACCCGAGCGGTACAGCATCTGGCGTTGGCCAGGCTTTTCATCATCTGGCGTTGGCCAGGCTTTCCACCGGCTTCCCATCGTCTGGCTTTGGCCAGGCATTCCAGCAGCTTTCCACCGTCTGGTGTTGGCCAGGCACATCTGCGTTTCCCGTCTCCGGTTCGTTGTCCGAGCGTCAGCTGAAGAACGCTAAGAGGTTGCTGACCTTGACTCGCCCGACACTACCTTCCCTCCGAGCGACACCTTGACCCAAGTCCGCTCCGAGTGCGCCTCCAGCATCTGCATCGCCATGTAGTCTCGTGTGCCCACCTGAACGGTGACAGTCTTTTCTCTTGTACTTGTTCTTATGCACTCTTAACCATTCCTCTTACGTTAATAGTTCTGTTAATTTTTCCTCTACTTTGCATGCTTCACCTCGTTTTTATCCGTTTCTCTCTTTATTACGTTTCTTCAAATACAGTGAGTGTTGTTTGTTTTTCCTGCACAAACTGTCTCGTCTATCCTTTCTCGATGATGGTCAAGCCATCGAGTTTTCAACATACGAACCTACACGAGAGCACGTTGATTCGCTAGCCCCGTGACACACACACACACAAAAATTTCTGCGTTGAAGTATCCCAAGAAAGACTATCGTCTTTAAAAAGGAACACACATTCGTAACAGGAGTTGCTCCTATGGCATGTGTCCCCCTCTTCACGCCGCACCACCTGCACCGCACCCGCAGTCCATTTCACGGAAATCTTGTTGCTAAAAATGTAACTACACTATTTAACGCCCTTGTTCTCGTCGAGCTGGGTGGGGATCCGCACCTGAAAGTAGACTTTCAGGAAGAAACTTTGTTTTTTTTTATTGAAGTGGTGAATAGGAGAGGTTGGTGCCTTTAGTATGGCACCGGCTACTCCTTCTCGCTTAGCAATCTCAGAAAATTTTCAATAAAGAAGTAAAAAGAACCAGCAAGAGGGAAAGTTTCACAAGACATACACATTTGTCACACTAAAAAAGTCAGCGCTATATACAGTTCGACAGTGCGTGGATTAGAGTTCCGTGTCGACTTTGTTAGGCTGTGCGTACCTTAACCTTTCGTCGTCTTTGTTAACCCCCCACCGTATCTAATGGACTCAAGGGTTCCCTTTGAAAGGTTTATGCTTGTTTGAAAGGCTTATGCTATCCACTTGTCGGAAACGGTTGGGGCTCCTGCGACATTCTCTGTATCGTATTATGTGTTCTTTAGTGAGATGGCTACTTTTTTTGTTATCACTGGTCTCAGCTCCATTGTTCACAAGTAATATTCGTGCAAAAGTTACTGGAACCATTAAAGGTAATACTGAGTAACATAGTTATCTTATATGCTTCGAAGAACCCTGCAGTCATTGAATTTGATGATCCCGGCCGCGGCAGCTGCATTTCGATGGAGACGAAATGTTGAGGCCCGTGTGCTGTTCGATGTCAGTGCACGATAAAGAACTCCAGGTGGTCGAAATTTCCGGAGTCCTCCACTACGGCGTCTCTCATAATCAGAACTGGTTTTGGGACGTTAAACCCCACATAACAACAACAACGATTGAATTTGATTGCATATTTCCAAAGAACGCAAAACTATTGCCGAGCAGATATTTGAATGGTTTACTGGCAGATCATATCGACAACCTAAAAATGCGCACAATCATAGCCACAGATGCATCTGTCAGTGATGAGAAGCCAGGGGTGGGTATTTACTAAACCAAACTAAACTGGTCCTTTTCACTTCGACTGCCAGACTTTACACAAGGCTGAGTTATGGGCAATTATCTTCACACAAACTTCCATCACATATATCTTCGGTGGTTATACTGACTGACTCTCTGTCAGTATGTACCGCCCTGGCGGCTGCAAAGTCATCGAATTCTCGGCGAGAATTTCAAGCATATATGCCCAAACATGTGCATCGGTTACATTTGGTATGGGCGCCTGGCCACGCGGGAATAACGCTAAACGAGGCAGCATCACTTAAAGACCCAGTCTTGAAGGTTCTGAATTACTCCTAATTTAACGTCATTGCAACATTACGGAAATTTTATCATCGAGAAGACCATGCTAAGTCTTATGTTCTAACAGCAACGACTTTTGGCACCTTCGATTTCCTTGGCCAAGCACTTGGTGCGGCACAAGGAAATTCGAAGTTTCATTAACTAAATTACGCTGCAGGGTGCCACAACTAAATTTTTATGCGCACAGGTCTGGTTCCGCTGCATCTCCCCAACGCTCGTATTGTAATCAACCGGAAACAACAGAACATTTCCTAATAGAATGTCCACACCAAAGAAAAATTTCTGGAAATATTCATTCGAAACCTTGGATTGGAGTTTGACGTAACCACACTACACTCCCTTGGGGCGTCGGCACTCGGTCACTGTATTAAAGCTGTATGTGATGCCGTACTTAATTTCTTATCCGGAACTAGCAGGCTTCCCTGCTAATTTATTTTGTTTATCTTTACACAAAATACCAGTTTCTTCTTGTGAGTCATAACTGATTATAAACACAGTGTGATTCTTTTGTGACAGCTACCTCGTAAAGAAATCAATATAACCACTCTCTCTCTCTTCATTCATTTACAAAATCTCAGGCTAACTTCCCCTTCTTATTCACCTCCTTTTCTTCTTTCGATTTCCTCCTATCCTACCCCCGCAGTGCGTTGTGTCAAACTCCCAGGTAAAAACAAAAAAAATGTGACTGGTCCCCTTGATATAGGAATCGGTATAACACGAAAGTGAAAAACTGCACCGAGCTACGCTTTCGGGTAGCCTCAGCTAGAGGGCTGACCCAGGCCGAACTACTAGGTTCTCTTTGACGATATTTAGCTCGACCGCTTCTAGGTGGTGACACGGCCCCAACCAACGGAGAACACAACAATAAGGAGAGATATGGAGAAACTTTAAATGAAGGGTTATCAGGCGCGTTCGTGCACCCTCTGACGTAGCCAAGGATAGCTCAGTCCAGTGCCGGGATAGCCCGGCAGGCACCTTTAGTCGCGGTTCGAGCGATGGTGGGTTCGATCCCGGCCGCGTTAGTGGAAATTTTTCTGTTTGGTTTTAAATGCGAATGCATTAGTCGGGCTATGTCAGGCGTCGGTGTCCGCATCTCTGCGCTCTCACTCCCTTTCCCATAGCAACAGCTGCGGGCGCGCGCGCTTATCCTCGTCCCTAGCAAGTGGAGCAGGTGGTGCGGGCGGAGTAGCAGAGAGTGAGTGGAGAGGAGGAGCGCGCTCTGGCGTGTGAGGGCGCTCGCATCGTGGGAGCTCGGCGGAGATCCCGCGTGTGTGGAGAGAGTGTAGGAGAGGGTAGGTGCAGTGCTTCGCCGCTCCTTCTCTCGCCGTTCGCTCTCTCTCCTCCCTGCGCCCCACTCTCCCGTTGGCTCGCTCGCACGTATATATAAATGCGCATTCGCATTTCCTCACGATTCCCTTCGGGGAGGTGGGGGCATTTTTTTTCTTTGTCATGGTTTATGCAAATTTTACTGCATCATATAGGTTCCGGTAGTGACGTAGTAAAGCCGTGGTGGACCCTGGCATAAAACACCTCCGTGTTAAGAAAATCTAGCTTAGCGCGAGAGTAGAAGACTGCGGCAGGAGCGTCTTTCGTCGTACATGTGGGTAAGCAAACGCCTCACGTCTTCCGACAAACTCGTCCGACTGGGCAGACTTTGGAACGAGAGCTGTTCGTGACCGACATGTGGGCGACATTGGTGTCACCGGATTAGTAACGCAGCGTTCACCCGCAGTAGGAGATGCACTGGCTTGCGGAACTGCCCCTGGTCTAATTCGCTTCATGGCACGCCGAGTGTCGTACCTGAATGCGCCCAAATGCAGCGAGCATACTCGACGTGACCCCCCGTCCAAAGGGCCAAGAGCCTCCAGCCACATCGGTCGTCGATCACTCGCAGTAGGGAATGCATGAAACGAAATTCCCCTACTTTCCCTGCTGAGCCGGATAGAGCACACTTACATTTAACCATGATGGGCGCTTACACACACGAAAAAATATAGTTGAAAGTAAACTGACAAAACCGACACTTGCACGTGGAACGACGAGTCTTCAGAGAAGTCGGGTGCCGCGGTACTTTACAATACAGATATGTGTTTACGCTTCCAAAGAGACTATACTGACGAAGGCATCGCTTTGTTTAGGCCGATTTACAGCGCTCCTTGTGCCAGCTGAACAAAGGAATAAATTCCAATCGCTAAAATTGTGTTTTTAGTAGCATTAATTAGCAAGCGTAAAACGTGTTTACAATTTGGAATTTCTTATATTCGATGAATTGTAAGCATGTGTGATGCATTTCCTATTCCCTACTGTTCCCAGCCAATCAGAACCTGCAGCTAAGCCAGCATGGTGATGTCATATCCGCTTGGAGAAACTGTTGATGTATGCGACGCTGCAGTCAGCGCAGAAACCGATTTCAGGTACAAATCAAAATATAATACGATTCGATTTCGCCGCTTGCACTGGTGTTTCGGTCATCATCAAGTCCCACAAAAAGCAAAGGCACAATAGAATCAATGTGCGTAAAATGCGTTTCAGGGCCCCTTTAAATTGATCGCTTACATAGGCGACGACAATTCAAAATCATCCTTGCGACAAAAAATCAAGTGATCATCAGCAGAACGAAATACCATAATGGCATCGTCGCCTAAGACATCTTTTAAGCGGCTATCAAATTTGCTCAAGTAAAGATCGTTAAGAATAGAGACAACCTCTGAACCAATGCAAATCCCGATTTCTGCAGAAACACGCCTTCTCTATATTCAACCAACGTTGGCTTTAGGTTCTGGGTTTTCACTACTACTGGGTTTTCAAGTTCTGACTACTGGGTTTCAAGTACTTCAAGTTCTGGGTTTTCACTACTACTAAGAGCGGACTCGCCGCTAGCAACCGCGGTGTCCGGGCACTCGACGAGCAGATCCGTCGCTCATCTCATGTCATGCACGGCCGCGCGCGTCAGCCCGTGTCGAGGCGGACCGCTCGAACCGTCGCATGCGACGAAAGAGGAGGCATCACTGCGCGAGCATGGTAATTTAGTAAAGGTTAATTATACAAACAAAACAAGGCTGAATACAAAGTCGAATTAAATAAGAAAGGACAATCACAATAAACAACACGCGAACACAATTACACAAAGGACAATCATCAGTACGACGCGAACACAATAACACACAATGACCGTGCAGCGCCACCAGAAAAGGAAAATAGGAGGAAAACAACATGCAGAGATGAGCGACGATCGCAGGCCGCTGCCGGGGGTCACTGGGGTGCGGAACGACACGCGATACGGCCGACGAGGCCGTCGGCAGGACGGTCGCAAAAGCACCGTTCCGAGTCCCAGTGAGTTCTCTCCACCATCTCCAAAACCCGAAACGTGCAAACTTGCCAGAAAGTACAAGCTGCCCAATGGCAGACTGGTTAAAAACCACGTGGGCAAAGCAAGCGGCCTCCATCCAGCTGGGAGAGGGCGATAGAAGGACATTCCGAGCAAAACAAGGCGGCTCCCCGGTCCCCCACAAAGTACAGGGAAAAAATCTCTATAAACGCACCCGTGGAAATCGATCTCCTGGCCACTCCCTCACCTGAGGGGTGGGAGGAGGTTCTGACCTCCACCAGCTCCAGGCCATACAGAGAGCTGCGGAGGTGGCCACCAGGCTCGACCTGGCGGATCACCCGCCGCCGTAACTGACGAAAATAAAGTTTTATCTCTCTCTCTCCGCACCTACCTATAAAAACCGCCTCTTGCATTTGTTCCTCAATACATTCTTTTACTCAATTTAACAAACCTTCGTGCGGCAACGAGTAATACAGGTCTTCTACATCCATACTGAACGCTGTACAGTCGCTATGATTATTTTATGTCAAAAACTAAACTAGAGCCTGAGCAGTACGCACATCAAAGGGGTTAAAAAACTTAGACATGTTAAGCACTTCTTCAAGTAGCTAGCTACACAAACCTGCCAACTATCTAACTGAAACAACCGAGCGAAACGGAATTTCTTGCTTGTGCACTTCTGCCGATAAAAGTAGTTCTAAAGTGAGCGATTTTGCTTGTTTGACATTAGAAACGATCCTATCAATATTATGGTTCAACAGGAGATCGAGAGCTCGTTGTTTCATTACAGGCCGAAAATTCTTTTCAAGAGCTGCTAACGCTTCTTCTGAAAATGCGCTATCCGGCATGATAACGAAACAACCTTCCTTATCGGGTAATCCTGGTCTAAGCTTATGCTCCACACAATAATTAACCAATGGCCGGATTGCGTCAGAAGACCTAACAGTATCGTGCGACTGTATGATGCTAGCAATGCATTCTAAAATACAGCGAGACCGTTCTTCTTACGAGACGACCTTAGTTATGGACCGCGGAAAGCTTAAAACGTCAACTGGTTTTAGGTTAGGTTGAAAACCGTGTTTCCTAGCGCGGTTGCAGGTCAGCCACGGTTGGAAGCCGTGTCAGGACGGTTTTCAACCATGACTGACCTTAGTTGACCTTATTTTACCAAGGTCAATCGATGCTGACCTTGATAAACACGTAGCACGGTTGAAACCGTGCTAGTGTATTTTAGCAAGGTCATCCTCGTCTGCGATGTCCACACGGACTTCCACTTGTGTACGTCACAATCCATGCCCCGAAGCCGCTTCATAATAGGGAACAACATTAAGGAAAACACCATTCGAGCTGTTAAGCCCAATCAGTGAGTTTTGTCTCTTCAGCCTTTCTCAGCGTTGTGTCACGTTTCATGCGTGGTGTAAATTGGACAATAATGTTTATCAGGATTTCTTGTCGGCCCACCATGGCAGGACTCCATATCAGAAGGTGCTATTGGCTCACCGATAGTAGTACCAATCCGTGAAGCAATGTCGATGACCTGTTTGCTTTCGCGTACCTTGAATTTCAACATTACAGTTTCTCGAGTGCTGTTCTTGATTCGTGACACGTCTTTCAAGCTCACAAGCACGCTTTTCAAGGCTTGTACACATGCTTTGCAATGCCTCATTGTCGCTCTTCAATTTAGCATTGCTTGCTATTTCTGCTTCCAGGCTCTCCTTTGATTCCCCCACAATTCCATGTGAGAACTGAATCCTCAAGTCTATCTACAACGATTCTCTCGACGTCTTGAGAACGATTGTCTCGACAGTGAGGTAAAAACAAACGAAAGTTTCGCAGACGGCAATGGCCCAATGAGCAGCATGATAATGGTGGTGTACACGGTAGTGAACTCCACTCAGCTGTTTACTCAGACTTGACAGCGCTGGGCTTAGACTATTTTTTTACCAAGCTAAAGCACTATCTGTAGCGTCGGAACAGCGTGTATGCCCGCTGTAGACACGTGCGTCGAGTGCGCAGCTGCGGCTTACGCGCACAACGAGATACTGAACTGCGGTGACGGGCTTGTGCGGCACTATAGCAAACCTATTTGTTTACAGAAGCAGCAATTTCAGCCGTCAGCAACTTAATCACGCGCTTTAAGGCATCGCTTCAGCGGAACGAGCACTATTGTTATTTGCGACCGCGCCCCTTCCCAAAGCCGGTTATTATTCGTCAAGACACTACGGGTGGCTCGCATATTCTTCGTATTGGAAGACATGTTCAAGATATGATTGGAAATCGTTGGGAGAGGCCTTCGTCCTGCAGTGGACCTCAATAGGCTGATTATTATTATTATTATTATATAGTTTTAATGCAGGATAAGAACTATGCGCTTTGTTATGCCAGCGAGGTGCAAATGTGACGTCAAGGTGGCGACCAAACAAGGAAACTCACGGACTGAGATCAAGGGCCAGAATGCCGGGCGCCGAGAGACCGAGACCAGTCAGTATGGCCGGCACAACTGCACATTGCAAGAGATTCGAATTGCAGCAAGACCTTGCATCACGTAAAAATGTGCTTTCATCTACCACACAATAGTACCATCGACATAAAGTAAGTACTACTGTCCCGCAATGCCAATGAATATGCTCCAGAAACAGCTGTCACGCAGACTTACGCAAATATTTAGTCAAACGTGTTGGCAACACAATAGTCACACGTATAAATCCGAGTGAATTTCTTCGTATAAGCCTTTCACGTTACCTGCAAAAGCACCACTCTCGGGCAAAATGCAGCCAGGGCAACCACCGAGAATCGCTCTGAATGTGGTGGCCATGCCAAAAGACTGTGAAACGCATCCTCGCCCCATTCATGCCTCAGGACGCAGCCGGACTGGCTTGGAAACGTCGGATCTTGTCTGGTGGTTCGATTTTATTTGTTAATAGAGCACCGCGGACGGTAGCCAGCGGGTTAAGTAGTAGGCGTCGACGGTCAGACGCAGCAGCACGAATTGGTTAATTGGTTGAAATGCTAGATTAAATGAACAGGCACCGCGCGAATAACCTACCGAAGGCAGTGGCGCAGCATTTTAATATGGCAGGTCATAATTTTGACGAACTCGAACTCTACATACTTCAGGCGATCTTCCGTTCGCCGAGGGACACAAAATACAGGGAATCGTATCTCATATACAAGTTCAATACCCTCCAGCCTACAGGCATAAACCCTTCAAAGGGAACCCTTGAGGAGGAGGAGGAAAGACAGGGAGGTTAGCCAGTGCTGAGACCGCCTGGTTACCCTGTGCAGGGGAAGAGGGGTAAGGGGAATGAAAGATAATACAAAGGAGACACGACAAGAAAAAAGAAAAGGATAGGGAAAAAACACGCACAGAAATAAAAGGAAACGAGACACTGCTTAGAGTCTGTCCTTTAGACCGCTCGTCCTTAAAAATCGTAACAGCGCGCTCAGCGCTTTCCGTGCTGACGATGGTCCTGGCCAGTGTCCCAAAACTCGTTGCTCGGATAAAGGGCTCCTGTCAAGTCTGTCTAGAGCAGCGGTAAGTTCTCTCCTGGGGCCACTGAAACGGGGACACTCGCACAGAAGATGACACATCGTTTCGTCGCAGCCGCAGCTCTCACACTTAGGGTCGTTTGCCATTCCAATGCGAAATGAGTACGCCTTTGAGGGAACCCTTGAGTCCATTAGATACAGTGAGTGAAGACGACACAAGGTTAAGGTGTCCGTATAAGCTAACAATGTTTTTCCCAAATGTCTATTTTCAAGTGCGGATCCCCCATCCCGTCCGACAAGAACAACGGCTTTAAATAGTGTAGTCACTTTTAGGGGCGAAGCTCCTTAGGGTGTGGGTCGTTCCCTCCTCTGCAGTAGTAGTATGTATGTAGCCAGCTCTAGTTTTATGAAGTGCTCACTAGATGGCGTGATGGCGCCGCGGTGCTCGCTTCATTCAGATGTATGGGAACACGTAGCATAGGAGTCCGTCCGTCCGTCCGTCGTACGTGAATTGATCAATAGATGGCGCGGAGGCGCTCACTGCGTGCTCTAGTATGATAGGAGAGCGCTAGATGGCGACACACAGTGTTTGTCACGTCTTTGATGATGTACTAGGCAAGATTCACGGAAGATTCACGGTTTTTACCGATGAACATCCGGAGCTTCGCCCACTCATCATCATTAACTCCGTGGATATGCGTGAATTTTTTTTACCAACAAGCTTTCGGCAAAATTCACTGCGGGTGCGGTGCAGGGGGTGCGGGGTGGGCAGCGGTACACATGCGATAGTTGTAAGGGCTGCACCTAGCGTATGTGTTTCTTCATCCTGCCTTCTAGCGCTGTGCAAACAGTGTATTTCTAAGGTATGTGGAAGCTCGTGGTACTTTATCATCACCATCTACGCCGTCATCACCGTCATCATCTACGCCGTCATCATCACCGTCTACACATACTGCACGGCAAAGGCCTTTCCCATAGATCTCCAATTATGCCTGTCCTGTGCTAACTGGGCCCAATTTATCCCCGCAATCTCTCTGATCTCATCTGCCCACCTGACTTTCTGCCGCCCCATGTCACGCTTGCCTTTTCTAGGAATCCACTCTGTTCACCTTAACGACCGACGGTTGTCTTGTCTTCACATTACATAGCCTGCTCATGCCCATTTCTTCTTCTTAATCTCTATCAGTATGTTCCTAACATGCGTTTGTTCCCTAACCCACTCCGCTCTCTTCTTGTCCCTTACAGTTACACCTACCATTTTCGTTGCATAGCTCGCGGCGTCGTCCTCAGTGTAAGCTGAACCCTCTTAGCCTCGAAGTTTCTGTCCCGTACGTGAGTAACGGCAAGATGCAGCTGTTATACATTTTCTTCTTCATAGACAATCGTAAGCTACCATGCATTATCTGACAATGCTTATCGAATGCACTCGACCCCATCATTATCCTCCTAATTATCTCATCCTCATGATTCGGATCAGGGGTCACTACGTGGTACATACCTTGGTACAATGGTACAATGGACAATGGAAGCGTGATGCAATGGAAGCTTTCCTTTTTGGGGCGAAGCTCCTCTTAGTCTAACCTTGTCACGCGTCCGGCGTAAGGCGTAACCGGCAGTATCTCCCGAACAGTATAATAGATGGCGCTGTCCCATAGAGATGCATGCAAACTGCAGTTGGGTGACGATATACTAGATGGCGCTGTAAGCATTCTGTGTCGTCATCGCCATTTCTCGTCTAGTTTCCTAGATGGCGCTGTCCCATAGCGATGTGTGCAATATGGCGAATGGACACTAGATGGCGTTGGAGGTGCCGCTGCTCTCTGATTGGCTGCTGCGCGGGCTGCGCTCCTCTCATTCTCCTGGATCGTCGCCGTACGTGTTGGATCGCTCTTGGTGGACCATGGACGATGAGAAAAAAATTCCGAATGTTGTGCCCGAAGCGCGGAATCGAACCAGGGACCCCTCGCTTCCGAACGCGCGGCGCTAGCCACTACGCCACGAAGCGCACATGGACACATGCACCACGATGACAGTAAATACCCAACATTAACGAAAGACTGCGCGTTTCTAACGCGTTTGTGCTAGCGCGTTACGGCCCGTGTAAGAAGCTGGTGTAAGACGCTGTGGCCTCTCCGCCTTATACTCTCTCAGCAGTCATGTGATGGCGTCGGCAAAAGCGGTGCGCATTCCGGCCTGTGTAAGGGGCTGCGTAAGACGTCTTTACACGATCATCGACTGGGCGAATTACACGGAAGATTCACAGTTTACCGATGATTCCCTCCGGAGCTTCGCCCACTCATCATCATTCACCCCGTGGATATGCTGTGATTTTTTTTTCATTTTTATATTAGTCACGCTAAACCCCCCCCCCCCCTTTTTTTCTTGTCATTGTTGTTGCTCGCACACGGCGTTCTCCTCCTCTCCTTCTGTGGAAGGGAGAGAGCGTGCAATGGCGTACAGAAACGAAGAAGTGAGATTTATCAAAACCTAGCAAGGCCAGGTATGACTAATAGCAAATCCATGTCAAACTATAAATCTACCAGCTTCGCTGTGTTAAGTCATGCGCGACTTAGCGCAATTGGCGCAGAAGCGTATCGCCGGAGTCTGGCTGCGGCCGGTTTGGCTCAAACCCGGATGTGACGTACCCTTAGGGAGGTACTCTCTGCCCCTAGATAGGTGCTGAAGCAGCTAGGGAACGATTCCTTGGCATGTCCCCAGTCCCCGTTTGCCCCAAAGGCTGTGCTGTACACTGTTGCTGTACACGTTGCTCGAGATCGCTTAATGATTTCGTGGCCAAAGAGTTTATACACAACATCGACCGTTCTGCCTTCTACCCCGAAGACCAGCTACATTAAGGTATGTCATCCGAAATCACTTCTTGTTTCGTGAAGCAATGCTGCTCATGTATTTGTAATTCTTGAATTTTAGGCCTTGGCGCGTCATGGACTCGACTTGCACGGCATGCAAGCTACTTCTACCGTGAAAATGCCGAAGAAAACGGTGAGTTGCCGCACAGTCACTTGTTTAAGCGCTACGAACCCGCGTGCCTGCGACCCACAGTTTTCTTGCGGCGTGCGATTAAGTTGGGCATCGCGAACCTCAGATTGTTGACCGTCTTTGTTGTGGCTGTACAGCCATGGGTTACTACCGAGGATTCATTGAACTAAAACAGTGCGAAACATGCGAGTAGAAGGAGCAAGTACTGGCGCGCGCGTGCTGAACCGCCAGTCCATCCAGCGCTGATGTACGGTGATCAGCACGCTGCGCTGAATGATTCACCGTAAAGTGAGCATAGTCGGAAGTTCATCGGAACGCTTCGTTAGAGTCCCGTGTTGTAATAAACCGAGCCACACTAGTACCCGATTTTGCTGTCGCGTGTTTGCATGCTTGCTTGCACGGACTGCCAGGGCTGCCGTTCTCACAGACAGGCCGTGCCCAACAAAGGGTAAAGGCTACATGATGAAAATTGAATGAAGCCAATAAGGTTGCGTGTATGGGCTTGTTGATACGGCATGCAGCACTTTGTCGTAGCATGGCAAAGACAAACACATGGTAAAAGAACGTTTGATGACACCTTTTTCTGTGCCATCGTCCTTGCAGCACAGCAGTAAAGTGAATGAAGCTCTTTGGTTTAACGGTGCTGTAATCATTTGGCTAATTTGGTGTGACATCTGTCTAGGTTAATCCGCACAGGAAAATGTGCGCACAGGGCAGCACTGACCTTGTGTTTACATGTTTTGATTTGGCTCCGCTTTGATCTTAGCTGGTAGGTGGAAAGCCCATGGGAATTTATTTATTGAAGATACTTTAATACCAGCCTAATTGAGATTTGCGTTCATTTGTGAGTACAGAATGTGCACTTTGACAGTTTCAGTAAGAGCTGCTTTTGCAGATACCTGTGAGGCCACAGTGACTAGATGCCCATAGAAGCGACTAGTCTGGGCCCAAATTACAATCTCTTAGAAATAAATTACAGCAGAGCCCCGTTACTGAATTTCTTAAGGAAGCATAGAATAAGAATGTGTGACCCAAGGAAACGTAACATCTGGCAAAAATATTAGCATAAGGAAAATGAGCCTACGTGACAATTGTACGTGCTCTTTTCATTTGCTGCCTGTGGAGGCATCACCCCCCCCCCCCCCCCCCCTATATGCCACTCTTCAAATTTCAAACATAAGCAGCGCGGACAAATGGACACGGATGCATAGAGACTGGACAGGATGGGCACTGTACTCCAACTTAGTTTATTGAAACAGCACATGATGAACCTGACAGGACAGAGCGTTTGAAATCTGAAGAATGCAAGACCAACTAGCCCCTTAACATGTTCTGCTGCACGCCACCCCATAGCTACTTTTGAGAGAATACTCGGGAACACCTGTGCTGCTGTTTCCCTATTGCTACAGAGAAATCTTGTTTCCAGCAGGATTTCTTTGTGTCGATGCAATCCACTGAGATGTTTGTGATTTAGTGGTGGGAATATGGTTGGCGTCAAGGTTCATTCGTTTCACCCTGCACTACCTGGACTGGTTCGCAGCAATGTTGTGTGGGTGCCGCCATCTTGCAGGGAGTGTTTCAACAAGTGCAGCAGCGGCGCAATGCTGAGGCAAATGCAAGCGTTAAAATGTCATGCTCCCTGCTATGGTTGATTTGCTCACGAGTTGTGACGGTTGTGATTCGTGAAAGTGCGCCACCTATGCTGAATAGCAGGTTCATTCATTTCACCCTGGACTACCTGAACTAGTAGATCATGGTGGTGCCGTGTGGGTGCCGCCATCGCGCAGGGAACATTCCTGTTGTAGATGCTGACATCTAGGCAGAGCCAGGCGACGCTTGTGACAGTGTGTGCTCGAGCTGTGCGTGGCGGACTCCTAGGCTAGAACACGTTTGCAATAAACGTGTGTCCACGAACTCAGCATCCTGCCTTCTCGCTTGTCCCTGACGACTTTGACATGGTGTCAGAAGACAGGTGCTACCAGTGGACATTGGCCTCTAGCTACATCCTTGCGGAGGATGCCACAAGCAAGAAAGCGCTGGTGAGCTGCTCCCTACACGCTTATGCTCGGAGCTCAAGCAGAGCAACCTCCTAACATTCGAGGCCATGGCGTCGTTCATTATTCAACCGCCGGACGCCTTTAACTTTTCATTGCCAAACGAGTGGCCGAAGTGGAAATGGCGTTTTGGTTTCCGAACCTCTTCAACTTGTGTGTAAAGCTTGAGCAACATTAAGTATACACGCTGCTCTACATCATGGGTGAGCAATCTGAGGAAATCTATGCCACCTTCGCTTTATCTGAGAACTCCAAGAAATTCAATGCGGTCGTGGAGCAGTTCAACAAGTATTTTATCCTGCGACGCAACGTAATCTTCGAACGAGCCAGATTCAACACCAAAACGCAAAATGATGGTGAGTCGGCTGAAGATTTCGTCACTGCGCTCCACAAGCTTTCGAAATATTGCGAGTTCAGTGCTCTTTAAGAGGAGTTTGTGTGCAACTTCCTTGTGGTTGGGACCAAACATAAGCAGCTATCTGCCACGTTGCAGCTCGACGCAGACGTCACGCTGCAAAAGGCTCTTGATTCCGTCTGCCAGATCGAGACCGTCCGTCAACAACAAGCTGAACTTCACCTGGAAGTGTCATCTGTGAACAAACTTTCAGCGGGTCCCCAAAGCAATCGGTGTGCCTCAAAACAAAAAGAGAAAGAAAAAAGCAGCGGTTCCTCACGTGGGGCAAGCAAGCCAGCTACACTCTCAGGCAAGAACACAGCAGAGAAACCATGTTGTTGGCGTGGCCACGACCGTCACCCTCGCACTCTCTGCCCAGCGCGCTCTGAAGTATGCAGGTATTGCTGGAAAAAAGGTAACTATGCCTTAGGCCTACTATGCCTGTCGCGGCACCTGGATTGTGTCGAAAGCCAGCAAGAAGCTCCCGAAGCAGCATTCCTCGGAGCAATCAAGACGTCGGATGCTGGAGTGTGGGAGGCAGCTGTCTTGGTTCAAAGCCAGTCATTATATTTTGCAATTGACACTGGTGCCGGCGAAACCGTTCTTCCAATGCAGGTATTCGGAATGCTGAAAAACAGACCTCCTCTCCGTCAGCTCCATGGTCCAGACGGAAAGCTCTTTCTAGCCACGGGAATAGCAAGAATCGAGCTCATCTACTGCAATCGTGAACCATTCAAAATGTCTGTCTTGGATGGGATCTGCACTCCACTGCCTGGCAGGTCGCCGATCGAAGAACTCCGGATATTGACGTTCGTAAACGGCGTTTCTGGCAAAGTGAACACGAAAGAACTTCCAGCGGCATTTCAAGGAATCGGCAAGCTACACAAAGAACACCGGATTCAGCTGCAAACAGGAGCGAAAGAGCTTCTAGCCGCAGACCCATTTTCTAGAGCATCATTGCGAGATACCAGAGACACCGAGCTAGAAGAAAGTATGGAAGCTTTCCTAGCTCCTTGACAACTTCTAGTCCGGTAAAGGACTGCTGCCTCCAATGGCTAAAGACATCCCAACAAGCAGACCCTGCCTGTACGCAACTTCGCCTGTTGTGCAAGAGGGAACGGCCGTCTAGAAGAGGTTGACGAGCCGACCTAAAACCCTTCCACGACCATCGGCACCAGCTCTCTGTGGAGAACGAGATACTCCTCTACGCATTGCGAGTTGTCGTCCCTGACTCTTGCCGAAAAAGTCCTACGACTTTTGCATGAAGGACATTTTGGCGTAATGAAGACACTTGCTTGAGCCAGAGATTGTGTCTGGTGGCCCACCATAGGTACTGGCGTCTCGTCCATGGTCAAGCAATGTCATCGGTGCGTTCAAGCAAGGGTGATCCGGAAATTGTGACTAATCAGGTCTGATTTTCCAGAAAGACCTTGGTAATGCATTGCAATAGACTTGTTCCACTTCAAGAACCAGTGGTGGCTCATAGCTACAGACTCCTATTCCGGATTCCCTGAACTGTTTCTACTCAAGAAGCTTACGTCCACAGCTGTAGTCAGCCACTGCAAGTCAATTTTTGCATGCCACGGAATTCCCAAAGAAGTGGTTTCCAACAATGGCCCGCAGTTTCCGTCAACTGAATTTTCACTCGTCGCCCAAGACTACTGCTTCAAGCACATTACATCTAGCCCTTACTATCCCCAAAGTAATGGACTTGCAGAGGCTGCGGCAAAAATCGTCAAGACATCCATGACGAAGATTAACGACCCTTACCTGACACTTCTAGCTATCAGGTTGACTCCTTTGAAGAATGGGTATAGCCCTGCCAAACTACTCATTGGCTGCCGGCTGAGATCCAGGCTTCCTCTTTGCCTCACCAAGCTGGCACCCCAATTGCCATATCAAGACAGTCTTAGGAATTTTGAGGAAACATACCGAAAACACCAAAGGAAAGACTTCGACAGATGTCACGGAGTCCGCGAGTTGCCGGAACTTCTTTATGGAGATGCCGTGTGGATAACAGCTATGAAGAGCAAAGGGACAGTACAAGCTCCAGCCGATGTCTCGATCTTACTAGGTCATCACCGACACTGGTACTGTACGCAGAAACTGGACGCAGCTAGTTTCATATTCCTGAGGTCACGACAACACAGAAGACGCCAGTACCAGCGATTGTGCTATAGACACGCATTCACATTGCCAGGGCACTTCCCACGGACATACCAGAAGTGGGAGGTGCGTGAAGCCACCTACTGCTGCGGACTTTGCTTGATTGCATTGGATATGTTGCAGATGCTGCCATCTAGGCAAAGCCATGCGAAGCTCGTAACAGCGTGTGCTCGAGGTGTGCGTGGCGGACTCCTATGCTAGAGCACGTTTGGAATAAACTTGTGTCCACGAACTCAGTATCCTGCCTTCTCGCTCGTCCGTGACGACTTCCACAGTTGCAAAAAGTGCAGCTGGAGCATGATGCCGAAACGAATGCGGTAGTGCAAATGTCGCACAAGCCTGTGATACGTGCTGTTGCCTCGCGGGTTGTTGTGGTTACAATTCATGAAAATCGGTGCCGTTTATGTTGGATGGCATGTCAAATTACTGGAAAAGGCTCACTGGCGTACTTGTTGGACGCCATTAAAATACACATGAATATAGCCGGCTTTGTCATCTGCTGCGGTTTCAGCATCTTGCGCTGCATGCACTCTGCACTACCTAGTGAGAAGGTGCAGGGAAATTGTGAACTACACCTGCGTGACGACTGCACTTTTTTAAAATAAATACCGCGGTGCCGAGGCCGCCATGTCGAACTCGTGCAACGATTGCTGGAGTGCTGTGCCACCTTTAACTGGTTCACAAAGTGCAGGTTAAACGTATAGACATAGTATTTGCAGTTACATGAAGAAGTTTGCCGACATATTTCTCGGATGCAGTTCGGATACACATGAATGCAGCTGGCCTTGAGGTCTGCTGAGCTTTCATCTGTACGATATCACGATTGCTTCCTTTGCTAGATGCCTGATAAATGGCTTGAGCTCTCAGCAGAATCTGCCTGCTTTTGAGTTCTGTGCATGCAACACAAGATACTCTCTACCAACACCATCGTCTCACAGTGGTGGGTGGCGTCATGGCTGCCAGCGTCTCAGGGGCGTGCTGACGCACGCTTGGCTCCACGATTGTTTTAGTGCGTGCTTAATAAAGGGCTGTCCTTCGAGCTCTAGAGTCCAAGCTTGGCAACAGCATGTGACGCTTTTGGAGGCTATGCAAGGTGCCGAAGCTGTGGAAGTGTCAGCAACCGACAGTACCTGAGAGGAGGAAAGGAATTTTACAGCCGGTTTTTTGCTTATTAAGGTATGTATGAAGCATCTAATAAAGTGCAGTGGCATCACCCAGGCGGACACATGGCCAAAATGGACTTGGATGATCGAAGAAGAGAACCAGCTGAAAAACACGTGGACTAAGAAAAAGAAGGCCACAGGGTGAAGCTGGACTAACAGCTGAAATTTATTTAGAAAAGCACCGTCATATGAAAACCTTTTGTTGTTGCCTGCACATCTGCAAGTCACTAACAAACACAAACAGATGCTGCATAACAAGTACACACGGATACTGAGCAACACTAATAACTAATCATACCTGGAATGGCGAATCTAAGAAAACATAATCCTTTTTCACTTAGGCATAATGATGTGGCACTTACACGTGTGTTACCTCATTTGACAATATATATAAGGCTTCCAAAACTTTGTGTTTTGCTCTTTCCCCGGTACAAAATGCTGACCTTATCAAACACAGGGGTGCCACCCATTCCCTTGCTGTTGCGGCAAGTGCGCACCATCACAAGTCGAAAGAGAGGCTCAGTGCTCTTTCATTTGGACATTAATACATCGGCCAGTTTGGCCAACAAATGCATTGCCACAGGAAAAAGGAATACATTTAACCTTTGGCACACAAGATGCAAGATAAACAGCGTGTCAAGCCACAACCATTCACCTTTTGCCTCCTCTCTCTAATGCTTGTGCAGAAGCTAGCCAGTGTGCGAGGGGCTGAAAAGACCATGCAGACATACATTTGCAACCATTTTTAAGTTGTGTCAAAGCCCTAAATTCTAAATTCGTTTGCTGGCACGCAGAAAGCGGTGATAATTTTCTACAATGATAATAAATCATTGTTACTAAGCTTAATATTTGCCTTTAGTGTCCCTTTAAACTTAATGTGCATTACAGTGAGCACTGCATTACAGTAAGCACTTCATCAATGTTCTCGGCAAGTGCTGACTGGGGCCTAGTTCATCAGTATTGCAATAAAGGCTGCCAAGAATATTCATTGAAGATGCCTCCTTAAATTTATGTTTAGAAATGTTTTTTGCTTTTGTTTTTTACAGAGGAATGGCTCGTGGCTGCATCTGATCAGGGAAGGGCAGCTGATGAACCAGCCCATTAGGTTTGCACCAGCAACAGGTGAATTGGGTGAAATGCGTCAACAAAATCGAGTTGCCCTTGTGTGTGGCACATCAGATAACACCTTCAGTGCTTTGCAACGAAGTGTATTATTATTTCAATGCTTTTGTCAGGATGTGGACGTGTTAACATTGCATAATTCATGTGTGGAAATGAAACTCATTGGATATGCCTGAAATTGCAAGTCCTCACCAATGGCATTTGAATAAATACCCTGCAAGGACCCTTAAATTATTTCTCTAATACAAGCTCAACAAGTTTAGCAGTCACGCATACAGGCAATAATGTAACTGATTTGATTTATTGTTACTTCTTTGATAGATGTAATTAATTACATTACAGTTCCCAATCATTGCCCTATGAAAGCAGTGGAAGAATCATTACTGTAATCCGTTAGGTCTATATTCCCCACCCCTTCCCCATTGGTTTCCCCCATTTCTTATCATTGTTCATTGGAACTTTTTCATGGAACAAGTTGCAACGACCATTCTACTGTGTCATCTGGGGCTTTTAGATGGGCTAAGTAATTTTCAAATGACGTTGCCGATGGAGTTCATTGCCTCAAGCTGCCACAAGAGTTTTTCAAGTCCATTAGTTATTTAGTGGAGTTACATCGTCAAATGTGAGGGGAGTTGCACTGTCCGAGCGTGTTCGCTCTCCTTTGATCTCAACGAGTGTGCTGGATGTTACACAGAGGGGTGTGACAAAGGAGCAAGAACCTGTGTCGGCGCACACCATGACCTCGCATGTTTTCTCCCTTTTTATTTTATTTAAATGTATTCGCACTCCTGCAATGACGACAAGCAGGCTGCAGGTGTCTCTGCAGGAATGTGGCAGTGCACCACAGTGACCGTGGTAACCGTGCTTGTGAACCAGCCAGTAGCAGTCCTTCTGTCTCCTACGTAGGCTGTGTCCACCTACCGAAGCCATTTATTGGAAAAAAAGCAGGTGGTTTCCTGGTGTGTGCAGTGCAGTAATATTTGTTGGACATAACATATATACAGGAGCCTCCGTGGCTGATTAAGCACATATTCTGGCTATGTTCAAAGATGTGGCAGGGCCCCTTTAACTCGCACTGCAGGCCTGCTGCTGTTGTCCATTGGTAACTGCTTATCTTGCCACTTGTCGTCCCTTGCTTCTTTAAGAACTCAGCTCAATATTACTAATAGCCGTTCATTGTGCATGCTGCAGGGAAACGAGACTTGTATGGAAACCCAGTGCCTAAAATTGATTGCATAGTTGGCATGCCCCTCCAAACGCATACAACCACAATGCTACTGTTGGCATGACTGCAGTTTTTGTGTTATGTACGTTCCTCCAAATTTGTTTTCTTGTATTTCCTTGTCATTAATGCAACTGGCTACACATAATTGGATTTAATGCAAGTGTTGCTGAGTAAAAAGTACTCAATTATGAGACATCTGTAATGTGTAGTCATAATTCCTCACACGCAACTCAAGTCATGGGCAAAAACCTGCATTATTGCAGTCGTGTCAAGCACATGCCAGTCTTGTAACCAACACAGCAGACCTTTCCTTGCCGCTTGATGTTCTTGTTTCTGGTATCTTTTTCGACTTGTGTTCAGAATAAAAGCATTTGGCCTCTACAAACTTGTCATTTTGCTTTTTTTTTTTTGCTAAGCATGCTTTAAACATAGTCCATTACCTATTTTGTGGGCTGTGGTACATAAAGCACAAGGAAATGGATTTAATGAGGGGAAATTCGCCTTATTTGCTAACATCCATACACAATTCTCAGTGGACAGTTCAAGCTCACCAATTCCAAATGCCAGTTCCAAAATCACAAAAGCATTTTCAAATTATTTCTGGCCTGCTGCTTACAGTGTATATTGAAAGTATAAAAACAGTTGCTACAGCTGCCTGGCAAAGCACTTAAATCTTCTACATCTGTTCGATTTGCCAGCACCGCTCAACTAGTTTATGGCAGTACCCGAGAAACTCAGAAATTGTGTAGTTCAACTTCAGTGGTGCAGGCATTGTGTTTTGGCTGCTTAATGCATGCCGTCCATGCAAATGTCACAGTTCGTACATTTAATGCATGATTGCTTTCAGTAGAGTCTTCATAAGATCTTATGAAGACTCTGCAGAGTGCATGGCTGGTGCTTCAATGGTGCCTCTGTCCATGTGCTACTTGGCAAGAAAATCGTGAACCAGTTCAGCTACCTTTCCCCGACTTTCTGAATCGGTATGCCGTGGCTTGGAGGATGCCGCTGTTGCACCACTGAGATTAATGGCAGCGTGCCGCACCTCGTGAACAGGTGCAAGTGGTGCTTACTGTACCTGCTATGCAAGCTTTTGAATATCATAGGCTTTCTTGCAGAGTGAGTAGAGCCAAACACAATGATAGCAAAATAATAAACTGGGCTGAGACTGCTAGGTCAACAAGTGTTGAGTTGGACACTCAATCTGAACGTGAGAACACATGGGTTGGTGAATAGCTAGACCACAGAGCAAGAATTCTTGAGGAGGGGAAACAGCGCTCACTCGGGCTGCCCGATAAAGTCATGCCGTAGGCCACGACGCCAACGTGCCCTCCGTCGGGCGAAAAGAGAAACGTGCGCGTCGAGCCGTGGCCTCCGCGATCGACTGCGGCGGCGCGACGTCGAGCTGCGGAAGCCCATGGGAGTTCTAGAGTCAGCAGATGACAAAGAATACGCCGCAGCTTTCACGCCCTTTCTTCCTAAGGGCATTTACACATGCATGCTCACAACACTCCAGTGAATGACTTCCTGCAGAATGCGTCGTCTGCTCTGAGTGAGCGAAAGCAGCTAGTTCCAAGCGATATACAGCATGTAATTAATTCAGCATTTGTTGCTAACTGCAGCTAGGATGTCTTCCGTCCCTATTTATTGACGTTACAGAGTGAAAACTGAGAAAATTTGCAATGTATGAGACGGTAAAACGATAATTATGCGTCGCGCCCATAGGGTGACATGTAAACGATGGGAACAGGCTGGCATCATCATCTGTCGTGATGTGCAGAAAAGTGAACTTCTTCCTCGCCCAAGCGGCAGCGCGCGGCGGTGGCCCGTTACATTAATGGGCCACCACCACGCGCTGCCGTGGCATAGCAGTTTCCTCTCCTCAAATACTTCTTTCTCCGTGAGCTGGACACAGCACATCAACAGCATTTTCTTCAGTATGCACTTTTCAGTGCTTTTGTTTGCACTTGCACCCACTTCCTTCCACTAATGCCTACTGGCCCTCCTTCATGTTCATGCATCTAATCTGCTTCATGCGTATACACAATCTTTAATCAAAAGAAGAGGCGTGCAGGACACGGACACAAGGAGAGCAGTGAACAACACGAACGCCGACTAACAACTGATGCACAGCACAGAGGCGAAAAAGAAAGAAGACACACAGCTTATCTGCGCATGCTCGGAATGGTAGCGCCACCTGTCAATCGGTTACACGTGCCGGTCTTCGCGATAGACAACTCCTAAGGCTTTCTATCTCCTCTCTGTTTAAGCTAATCGACGGCTGACTCACGCATGCACTTCCACTAATACTGATATGCCAGGCCTCAACCAATAAATGCGTATCTTCGTTCTTATGCCTGTACAGGATCTCGGTTTTGTCTAACTCGGGCATGCAGCTACAGACCTGGCAGTGCAAGGATAGATTGGACGGCGGCCCACCTGATAGCGACCTTCTGTGTTCAATTAATCTTTGATTAATACAACGCGCAGTTTGCCCTACATAAAAACGTCCGCAGCTAAAAGGAATCTTATAAACTACACCCATGCGACAGTCGGTGAAATTGTTCTTGGCTAGGTGCTTAACCGGACAGATATCCGTTCGCTTCTTACCTTCCATCTGCTCATTTCTTCTATGCACTGCAGCACAAACCCTTCCTAACTTATTGGGAGCCGTAAACACAACATTAACCCCATATTTACTTCCCACTTTCTTAAGCCTGTGCGAAACTGCGTGGATATACGGAATACTCGCGACCTTTTTCTTGTTAATGTTACTCTCTGCTACGGCTTTTGTTCCGGTCGAAATCGACTTCTTAAGACGCTCAGCTACTGTGGCTATGGCTAGTCTAGGGTAACCTGCATCTAAGAGGCGCTCGACCTGCGCATTAAAGCTAATGGTCAAACGGTGCACGCACGACTTCGATAGGGCTGACTTTAAACAGGACAAGGCTATTCCGTTTTTTACTACTTTCGAATGCTTGGAGTCAAAGTTTAACAACGGCTTAGATGCTCTAGGGGAATACTGCCAACACACGTGATTCTGCTCAAATGACAACGAGATATCTAAAAATTGTATTACGTTTCTCTCCGGTAGTTCTTTCGTAAACCTTAGACCATCCCCATTAAGTTTAAATTGATCGCTTACATAGGTGACGACGGATTCAAAATCATCCTTACTACAAAGTACCAAGTAATCGTCTGCATACCGAAATACCCTAATGATGCGGTCCCCTAAGGCCTCTTTTAAACGGCAGTCAAACTTGCTCAAGTATAGATCACTTAGAATAGGGGCTGCCTTTGAACCTATACAAATCCCTGACTTCTGCACAAACACGCCTTCCCTGTATCCAACTAATGTTGACGTTAAGTACATGGAGAGAATTTCTAGAAAGGTACCTGTGGAAACTCCGCATCTATCTATGAAACCGGACTCCTGCCCTTGTTCTTGAATACATTCTTTCACGCAATTTAGTAAACCTTCATGCCTCTTCTTTTGATTATGGACTGTTACCAACTCGCTCAACTTTCTGTCCTTTTACACAATCTTCACGAGGCCAAGTGTAAAGTGAGCATAAATGAAGTGTACTGTGTATCCACAAAACATAAGTCTTTGTCGAAACACACATTGTGTATCCAAAAAGAATTGCGTGTGTGTTTAGATGCACTGCTGGAAGCTCTGGTGGGTAAGAAAATGCTCAAAAGCAGTCTGTGACTTCCCCCGTGTAGTTTTAAAAAAGTCCTATTCATTTGCTTTGCTTCAGTACAAGTGATTGATTGATTTGTGGGGTTTAACGTCCCAAAACCAGCTCTGATTATGAGAGACGCCATAGTGGAGGCCTGGAAATTGACCGCTTGGGGTTCTTTAACGTGCACTGACATCGCACTGTACACGGGCCTCAACATTTCGCCTCCATCGAAATGCAGCCGCCGCGGCCGGGATTCGATCCCGCAACCTTTGGATCTGCAGCCGAGTGCCATAACCACTAGACCACCATGGCGGGGCCTTCAGTACAAGTGAACTCTCCACACGACACGGAACAAGGTTTTGGTGAATCAGTCCATACAGAATGCAAGTTGAAGCAGCACATAAAGACGAGGACTGGAGTCAAGAAATGAACACAACACTCGTTCCTTTTTGAGTTTCTCAACTCCTGTCTTCACACTTTTTCATGTTGCTTCAGGTTACACACTCTTCATGCATATCATGGTATATACAATGAAAAAAAAAAGTGTATGTTACCTTAATGCCACTGCATCAACACATTCTGAATGTATACAAACATTTATTCCATGCTTACAGATTCCTACAGTGCATAGGAGTCTGTGAAGCTAATGCAACTGGAAAAGCTTCTCCACATCAACGACATGCTAGGTGCTACTTTGCGACGGTATGAAAAATGTGAACGTGCACTGCTCACAGTTCATAAATGTAAATAATACATTCTAGACGCAGGACAGTGTTCAATGACGTGTGCTGGAGGGTCCATATTGATTTGCAGAGGATAGTGGTACTGCAGTGAAGCACACCACTTCTGCTTGTGCTTTGTGTATTTCGGTGCCTTAATGCTACCACAAATGCATACCACGAATGCTAGCCCAGCAAAAGGTTCTGTTACACCACTGCTTGCTTGGCGGTGAATGAATGATAATACCTCGGTAACCAAATGGTTCGATACTAAACAAGCTCGAAATCTGATTGCTCCAATAAACAAAATGAATTGCGTGGAGAAGAACGACACTGCACGATGGCACAAAATATGAGGGAAGTCACTCCACGCTTCGCAATTTATTCACTGCTAACGTAATGTCCTTTGACTATCGTTTACACCCGTGCCCTTGAAGTCGACAAACAGTCTGACATACGATTGGAAGTCACACTAAACAACAATACCAACAACCATCACATCGCGCTAACAAACGAGACAGCCCCACCACTAATTCAAGTACTTACATGCGTGCGCAAACTCCGCACTGTTCAGTCCACAGATACAGCGGCAGAATGGTCTCGAGGTGGCACTTCTATACGAATATTATCGGACGATCGTACTGCACGGGTAGATACACGCCAGGCAGTGCATATGCGCATCTTGACAGCAGCGAAAGCGCCGTAGTCCATATCCGCGAGAAAGCACACGGCCGTCATCAAATTTAGAAGCCGCGTAGCAAGCGATCATTTTCTCGGCTACACTTACAGGCAACAGGGAATTTGGCGAAGCATTTTTAGTTCATTAAAGATGTCCAAAGACTGCTGCAGGTTGCTCTGCAGCAGTCTGAACTTTGCCGTCCGTTTTACGCAACGCAGTAGACACGCATCAAAGGATACGGCAGAATTTATACAGAGGTTAGTAGCAAATAATCCGCTATACTTGCACCCGTGTTCAAATACATGTAGGAGCTCAAAGAATGCCTAAAAACACGGAAGAAAGGAAGCTTACTCCGGATTTCTCAAAATTCACGTTGCCGCCATTTGCTTTTGACTGATGTTCATGGCGATGAGGTCGCCGCCGCTTCGTATTATAAAATGATCTCACAGAATTTTGCAAGCTCGCGTTTTAACTGTTAGAACAAAATAAATTACAAGCCGTAGTCCAGACATATTACGCGGTGGTGAAAAAACTTCACACCACTCAAACGAGAATACGAATACTGCGCGACCTTCACCGAGCACAATGCAGCAGACGACAATGTCGACATTTTTGCAGAATGAGCGCCGAGGATGCCGCACTCTTTGTCGACGCTGTCGCATGCGGTAATTTTTGAGACAATTCGGTGCTAAATGTGAAATTCAAGACAAATAGGACCGTGATATGGAACATGCTGTAGGCTTCTGAAGATTACAAAAGTAGCGCGACCGCACGAAGTAGGCGGAGACGCGAAGCACTTGGCGTGCGCAGATAATTTTAAAAAGCCGTCACTGTCTACGCGCGTACATTTATAAAATAAAGGCTACGGTTTCAATTGTCCCTGTTTACACTCCTACAACCGTGTAATTCATGTGCACTGAGCGCGCAATGCAGAATTTCTGTGAAAAGGTCAAGCGCTAAGTTTAATGCACCAAACTCGGCTCGACTTAAAGCAAACCTTTGAGACAGAGTACAATTTGCACCAAGTTTGTGTGGCACAGGCAGATAGGAAGTGAACAGTACATAGTCTTCTACTGCTAGTTAACGATAGCTTCACAGCCATTCCTCACGTTTGCGTTAAGAACCAGTAGTTACTATTTTCAAGAATACACGTTTTACGTATGTCCTACACTTTTGCAGTAGCGCAGGAGGGCTGGGAGAATCAGCAAACAAAGTAAATAGCAGTCAACTAAAAATGCTGTGTTGACGGCAAACACGAAATTGGCGATTCTGTCTGCATAAGTTATGTAAGCTGTTTCTGTCTTTCAAGCGCAACAAGATCTGAGATCTTGAACTCTTGGCACAAAATCTACGCAGCCGGTATTACTTTTCATTGTACCAAGGACAATGTTGGAATGCAAGAATCTGGTCTACAGGAATGAACACATCCACAGATGCGTTGCTTGCTAGAAAAGTCCATGACTCAGACTGCAGGATCGCGGAACCCAACAGAGATTCTGTAAAACTACCCTTATATTTCTTTGTCAAGCCTGGAAGATGTGACATCCTGCAAAATTCTTACATTTCGTTTGCTAACAACGTGGTGCAAGCTCGAAGTATGTGAAGCACATTCCACAGTCAGTATACCATGTCCTGCACATATTGAAGAGAACAACTAAATCCACACCTGTCCTTAAGAAATAAAACACTACCACGATCATGGAGGCAGAATTAAGTACACATATGTCTGTATTTTAGCAAATCACAATAGAATTTACTGGATGCTTCACTCTCCACAGATGACAGAGTGGAGCTCAGGGTTCCAAGATTACAAACAACATATTAGAAGAAAAGATTAATTGGCATGAGGAAGCTCAACATTGCCATAAACATATCTGAGGTGGCATGATGATGGGATGCCTGGGGTATTAGATGCCTGCCTGATATCTAGCTCCACCGACATGAGACACCATTGGTGCATACGTTCTTGCATAACCTTAAAATATATACATGGACAGTCACCAAGGTGGGCGAAAAGGTTGGTGGAGCTGATCGCTTAAGCGCACTTACCACATCTGCTGTGCCAACACTACGCATATCTCGGACAGTAGGTACTACTATACAGCATTTGCAGGATCAAAAGCTGGACAAATTCCAGTTGCACATAAACGGCCATCTACCATGAATGCAGGAATATGAACAGCACAGAAACCAAATGGCTTCAGTGTTGACATTGCACATCCCTACACTGTTGATGAACCAGCAAGACAAACATTATTACTCTTTGTTCAGATAGCCAGAAAGCATCCTTGGTATGCTTACACAGTAAGTGAATTCCTGGATCACATTTGCAATCTGCAAACAAATATATACACACTTATCTTACATTGCAAGTGCTGCATGAGTAGGTATCAGGTGACCACAGTATGCAACTGGGCAACCCCATAAAGTAGCCCCCAAGATCTATTACCTTGAAAGTGTCAGAGCCAGAGAATGACACAACTTGCTCAAGAAATTACAAAGTGACATATTCCTCCTGTCATCTCCATCACGGGTAAGCAATAAAGACGATGTTGCACTAATAAGACATGCACAAAAATACTGCCCTACAAAGCCGCCACATTGGTACAGTGCTCGGCTGATATCTCCATCCTGGCTATGAGAGTCACATTTCGATGGAGGCACAATGCTGATGTCCATATACTGTGTGTTATCAATACACGTTAAAGATCCTTAGGTGGAGGAACTTTCTAACGTCTTCCACTATGGAGTGCCTCATAATCAGAGTGCGGCTTTGGCTTGCAAAGTCCCAGCAATTATTTAATACCCTGCACTACCCAACAATACCATCCGAGACCACACCAAGAAGAGATGAACCAGGAGTTGTTTGACTTGTGCCCGATTTGTGCCTAAGAGAAAACAAGCCCGCAACACCTTCTTTTAGACGGACCAGCATATCTTCAATGAACAGTGGGACGGTGGTTAGCTCTACCAGAACTGCACCCTGGGCTATAACCACTGCTGGTAGCCCTACTCAACAACTCCACACAAGTGCACTCATCACCGAGAACAAATGCCTGGATTGACTCAAACAGTGGTCACTAGGACTAAGAGTCATTATGAAGTTTTGCCTTCCTCTCCGTCTCTCACAAGGTGCTGAATGTCACACCTAATCCAAACGTGTCAGTCCTTAATTTCCTCTCGATAGCATGCATTATGGTGTGTTTAGCACTGTGTCAACCCTGTGGTGGTGATGCCATATGTTGCACAATCAATTTTAAGTAACAAGCACTAAGAGCTGATTATAGCAATGAAGCAATGATGTGTGACAGACACATTAACTGCACAAGAGGGCCTAGGTATGTTATAGCATATAATTTTGATTACAAGTGAAACAAATGAAGAAAAAAAATTCCGTATAACATTTAGTCAAACAATTTTGTAGATTTGAGACACGACTTGACCTGGGTATTCCTTAAAATAATGCGAAAGGTGCAAGTTTAGTACAACAGCATTATCTGAAATTCCCAGCAAAACTGATACCATGCTGTTATGTCATCCTTTTTAACAAGCTTTGGCAAAAGCCAGCAAAACAGAAAAATTATGTCGTTGTGACAGCACAACTTTCAACCATGCTTCAAAAGGAAGACATCAACACCGTAAAAAGAAAGCGACCGGCCCCTGTGTCCACACAGCCACATCAGTACCATATTATCATGGAGATATAAGTGGCCACGGTTCATCAGCTTGGTTTACTACAAGCTTTGTTCCCTGGAAGTGGAGCTGACAACGGTGGCTAGGATACCATACTGTTGCGAACCAGAACATGCATGGGCGAGCAATGACATCATTTTGGTAAATGCGTGTTCTTTTAGAACACCATAAAACACCGCATAAAGCAGATCACCAGGCACTTTGAGCGGGCTTCAGAATTTCTATTGTCAAACTTGCGCCCTGGATAAGAGTATGTGAAATTTAACTGAATCTATTAGACTTTTGAAATAGTCTATGCAAATGGCAGCTGGTCCGACCGAGTAGAATGCTATGCCTGGCGCAACAAACAAACAAACAAACAAAAACAAAATATTTGACAATTGCAAGCAAAGACATCAAATAAAGTTCTAAAAAGAAGTTGCATATCTGTGTCTACTACAATAAAGCAATTTTGCATGACTGAAAACTGACAATATCAACATTAAGTGCAGGCTTTCTCTGATCACGTAAGAATGCCGCGAGCTAAAGCGGAAAGCCAGTACTGAATGAGGAGACGGGGAATGAATTAACCAACTTTCTTTGCATGTTAGCTAATACCACAAGTTCCATGAAAATATTTTGGTCGTTGCACAAACACACTTTAAAGAAGGGCCCACTTGGGGCACCTTTCCGTCACACAATCACCATCTGGCTTGCTTGCGTTTCCGTGCTTGAGAAAAATGTTTGCTGTGGGACTCGCAGCGGCGGTCCGCCGTTGACGCACGCCCTCATTCGTGAACACTTCGCACCTCAAATTACGCCGGCCAAGCACTTCGCAACAATCGTCGCACTGCATCAACTTGTCGACTTCCACGACCAGTTTGTGAACGTTCCTGACCTGCTGCAGCATGTTTTTCCTTCACGGTGAACGGCTTTCAGCGCCGATGACATTTCCGAACTTCGGCCCTTCGGCGCATTGCAAACGTTCACCGGCACAAGTCAAAATTGTCACTAGGGAGGGATCATAACACGCCGGCCAGGAGATGCTGTACGCACAGGTCCTCTCAAATAGTGCAAGGATGGCTCTCCAAGCCATCCATCGAAAGTGCATCAACTTCTGCGTGACTAATGGAAAGAGCGAGACAGTCTTCAAGGGTTTGTCAAGAGTCATCAAGGGCTTGCCCTGGCGGTCCCGTCAGTAGTGGTCTCCGACAATGGACCACAGTTTACGTCAGAAGCCTTGGTTGCCCTTAGCAAGGCTTCCCACACGTCTCCTCAAGTGCATAAGCAAATTGGGAAGTTGTTGAGACCGGGGCGCTGCGCCTCGCGCGCGACGCTTCGTTTTCTTCGGAGTGTCCTTGCATCCCCCTCTCCCAGCTGGACGGAGTGGCGGCCCATCACTGTGGAAGGCTGCCCGCTTCACCCACGTGGTTTTAACTAGTCTGTCAATGGGCAGCTGGTAGTTTGCGCGTTCGGGTTTTGGAGATGCTGCGAGAGAACTCGCTTGGACTCGGAGCGCTGCGTACGTGCTTTTGCGACCTTCGGATCGCGCGCGCCGTCTCGGGCCCCAGCGACCCCTGGCAGGGGCCTTGGATCGCCGCCCATCTCTGTACGTTCTTTTCTTTCTATATCTTCCTTTCCTGGGGGCGCGCGGTCGCGGGTGCGCTGGTCGCGGGTTAGGTGGCTCTTCCCCCTTCACGGTCTTTGTGTATTGTGTGTTCGCGATGTTCCGATTATTGTCCTTTGTTTGCGTTCTTGTGTGTTCGTGTGTTGTCGATTGTTATTGTCTTGTCTTCGTAATAATTCTACTGATTAGGCCTTGTTTTGTTTGTACTATTTAACCCTTCATTAAATTGCCATGCTGGGAGAGCGACGCCTGATGTTCTCTTTCGCCGCGTGCGACGGTTCGCTCTGTCATGCCTCGAGACAGGCCTCGGGCTGACGGGCGCGGCAGCGCCGCGCTGCTTGGTTGAGATGAGCGAACGCGTAGACGCGACGGCTGCATTCTATGCTCGTCGAGTGCTCGAACCCACGGCACGGGGTTGCTGGCGGCGATTCTGCTGCTACACTGTAAGCAAAAATTAGCTGAGATGGGAGCTTTTACCAGCCTGTCAACCGAAAAAACTCTCATGCCCCAACCATTTACTCCGTCATAGCGGAGTGAATACGGCACATGATATTATTTTACCACCATTGCTAAGTGACGGTGCATAAAAACGACACGACCTTACTATACTACCCACACGGAGTTTCAGTTCACGTGGTCCCAACCTCCACATGGGAGTTTTTAACAGCCACTTTCGGTTGCGACGCTCTTGCGTCGGTGTGATGTGTGTGTGATGCGCGCTCGCGCGTCTTTTTAGTGCTTCCGTGTGATGCTCCAGTGCATTGGTTGGTTCGACGAATCGTCGGTGGGAGTTGAATCTGTGCGTGCTCGCACGTGTGTTTAGTGCGTCCAAGTGAAGCACCACTTCGTTTTTTTAAACGAGTCGTGAGTGCGCAGTGAGTTTGCAACGGCCGATCAGTGTTCTGTGTAAACGTGTCAACTGGTGACCGCTCTGCTCCTCCAGCCAGAAGCCGAATGCCGCACATCGACCAGGCGACCACAGTGATGCGCGAATCGGAGATATTTTGTTATGAAGTGGCTGAGGCACCACCACCCAGCGAGTGTTGACGTGGTTTTAGTCTTCCGAAATTATCAAGATTGTATGCGGACAAACCAGGATTATCGAAAAGCAAACGTCAAGACTATCGACCGGAAGGAGAAAGGATCAAAAGGATGCCAAATTTGCCCAGGTAGATCGAATATTAATAAAATTATAGAAGGAATCGTCCCGGACCACGCCTAGGCTTAGCTGGCTTCAGCAAAAGCTCCTACATGGATGTAAACATACACTCCCATATAGGTACCCGCAAGAGCTCCGCGATGGATGTAAACACATACTCCCATAGCTACGCGCAAAAGCTCCTCGACGGATGTAAATACTACTCCCAGCAATCCATGCATAAGCTCCGGTCAAGCGGAGTAAACCTTTTACTCCGCATGACCGGAGTATATTAATCTCTTATCGGGGAATGCGCTAGAGGACAAGTCTACTCCCATCTCGGCTAATTTTTGTTTACAGTGTAGTAGCAGTAGAAAAACCCCAGAAAGTGGAACGGATTGTTCCTGCAATCACAGGCGTCAGACGACTACACTTCCCAAACTGGGTAAGGCACTGACTCCGAAATGGTATCCCAATAAAACAAGGACAGGGCTGTAAGGAGAAGAGCGCTGCTTTAACCGGCATCATGCGGTTCGGAAGTTGCGTCCCTTGGTGCCGAAGAGCATGTGTGGGTTCGAGACATCCCGTGCGTCGCGCAGAGGCATCGGTCACACATCGTCCAAACACCTGTTCGTTTGGATTACCCCAGATGGTACCTTGACGCCCACTGAACACATAGCCAACGGGCATAAATTCGCACGATAGACCAACAGGCGCGCCATACTCGGTCGGGCCGTGTTGTGAAAATGCTAGACTTGTAATGTTGTAATCTGTCCGCTCCTTTCAGGCTGAGAAGGGGCAATTGAGCAACCCCCCTCGAATAGATTGTTAAGTTATGCAACTGTTAAGCCGTAAGCTATAGCAGATGACGTACCCTGTCCGAATGCGCCGGAGTTCGTGGCATGCGAGTCGCGTGACTATAAAAAAGGCTTTCAGTTGTTGGTAACAAAAGTGTGCGGTTGTGCATCAGAAGCCGCCTGCGCCCTGAAGCACCAGCAACGCAAGGTTATAAACAACACCCTTGCAACACTCATTTCCTGGGTTTCTGTGGCTCTTAAGCAGCTTGTGTTCGTGTCCCGTTTTTGTGTTTCCTCTTAATGTTGTGGCGCCGTTTCACAACCAACCCTTTTCGCCCGTCAACAGTGGCCGACTGCGCATTGAATTCGCAGAGCGGCGTACGTCGCTGAGAACGGCACTTTCTGCGAATCCTGCAAATTCCACCAAGGAAAGCATCGTGTTGTTTTTGTTTGTTTTGTTTTCTTTGCCATGTCTCCCTCTCCAAAAAGCTTGGGGTGATATTTGTCCGGCTGCTAAGAGGCACTAGTCTGCCAAGCTACATTGATTTCAGATACTATACAGCAGCTAAGCTACCTCTGGAGACGTCACAGCAGCGAAGACGTTCATGGAGTGCCACAACACGTATCCTTTACACACACCGTCTTCACAACTTCGGTAGTAGCTTTACGACACACTACTACCCAACGGTATAGAAGCGCAAACATGCAGGGAGCAGAAATGGCATATCCCAAGTGCAGTAGCAATCAAGGAAGCATGCATCAGGAACGTAAAATGTATCTGCATTGTTGTCTCGCTATTTTGGTGCATATTAAGTTCACGAAACGGTCGCAAGAGCACCAAGACCGTGGCATCTAAACCATGCCTCTCATGACACGCGTGTCATGATTGTAATGTTATGACCTGTCGTTTACATTCGTCACGCAGTCGTGTTGTGCCATAGAAATTTTGGTATACATCGCATTAACGAAACGCGCGGCATGTAAATCATGCCCCTCATGACATGCATGTCACGATTTTCATGTCCCTAGAACGTGTCACTCATGGTCGTCAGACAATGTTGTCTCGCCATACCAATTTTGGTATATAACAAGTTAAGGAAACGGCCGCAGGAGCACCAAGACCGTGGCATGTAAATCATGCCGCTCATGACACGCATGTCATGATTTTCATGTTATGACCTGTCATTTATATTCGTCATACACTCATGTTGTGCCATACGCATAGATACATGAGCGGCGCTTGGTGCATTTCTATTATGAATTGCTGGCGTGACAAGAGTGGTTACGTGGAATGACGTTTTCTTTTTTTACGAATTCGTTTTCTTGTGTTTTCGCACGGACTTGCTGGACTGCTTTTACTTGATACTCCAAATATAATATATAACAATGCTAAGCGGTCTGGCACTTCTTCATGGCTTAAATATAAAACATTAATAAAACAATATTGCACTGCTTTAAGTACGGCTAAGTAGAAGTAGTTTTCTAATGACCCACCCACGCTACTGAAACGCAACCCAGCTAAAATTTAGAAAGTCATAAACCCTATACCAGCAAAAACCGGCATGTTTCACTACGTGATGGTCTCTCTCCCCTCTAGCCAGTGTCCAACAGCGTTTAATTTCTTTTTTGCTTGTGTTCACAGAAGACAACACTACCAACATGAACTTGATTATCAATTCATGGAACAAATAAACATTCAATTAGAGGCCATAATCACAATTATAAAGAATGTTAAGCTATCTTCTTCAAGCGGCGTAGGTGGAACCAACTCAAAAGTGCTAAAGAATACTGCAACGGTCACTAACAACATACTACTTCACGTATTCCGGCAATCTTTCAAAACTGGCACGATACTGTTACGGTTGCAGAGATTTATTTACACCGTGTATTTCCAGAAATGTACAGGTGTCGCGCAGCCAGCAAAGCTATTGTTGCTTCGTCGCCGTCTTAGTCCTCAACGTTCTCTTCTTTGCTTCTCCGTACACTACCAGGGGCGAAAGAGGCATCGTCCCGGTGCCTCATAAGCGGTCATCGGTTATTGCGTTGTAGAGTTTGAGGCGACAGACGTGAACAACGTCAGGGAATATCACACTGGATGGCGTGATGGGTCCGACGGGAATAATCACGTAAGTGACATCGATAACTCAACGTAGCACGCGGTGAGCGCCTTTGTAACACGGAAGAAGCTTCTCGGAGAGCCCCACTCGGGGGACCAGAGTAGCACGAGAGAACCCGGTGCCAAGTATGCGCCCTGGTGGCGGCGATTGTAAACGCGCTTCTGGTGTTCCTGGGATGCCAAGAGACGAATACGGGCCACTTGACGGGCACGATCAGCACGGGCGATGGCATCGAGGGCATATTTGCTCTGACTGGAAATCGGCAAAAATAATACCAATATTCAAATGTGGAGATAAAACCTCATGCGAAAATTACCGGCCCATTTCTCTCACGTGTATTTGTTGCAAAATTCTACAACACTCATCGCTTCGCACATTTAGAGTTATCTCGAATCCAATAATTTCTTTTCCTTCAAAAAAATAAGTAGACCCCATGCGCAGTGGACATCAAGGAAATGCGAAGCACGCATCAGGAACGTCAAATGGATCTGCATTGTTGTCTGGCTATACCTATTTTACGGGCGAAGCTCCTTAGGGTGTGGGTCTGTCCATCCTCTGTAGTATGTAGTAGTAGTAGTAGTCGTCGTCGTAGCAGTAGTACGTAGCCACGTCTACTTCTATGAAAAAAAATTCCGAAAGTTGTGTCCGAAGCACGGAATCCAACCACGGACCCCTCACTTCTGAACGCGCGGCGCTAGCCACTACACCACGAAGCGCACATGGACACATGCACCACGATGACACTAAATACCCAACATTAACGAAAGACTGCCCGTTTCTAACGCGTTTGTGCTAGCGCGTTACGGTCCGTGTAAGAAGCTGGTGTAAGCCGCTGTGGCCTCTCCGCCTTATACTCTCTCAGCAGTCATGTGAAGGCGTTGGCAAACGCGGTGCGTGTTCCGGCCTGTGTAAGGGGCTGCGTAAGACGCTGTGGCCTCTCCCCCTTACTAGAGTGTACTGCACGTTTCTAATGCGTTTGTGCTAGCGTCCCCTTAAACGCGAGATCCCAGCGTTCGAATACAGTGCTTCTCACGTCTTTACATGAGGATCGACTGGGCGAATTACACGGAAGATTCACGGTTTACCGATGATTCCCTCCGGAGCTTCGCCCACTCATCATCATTCACCCCGTGCATATGCTGTGACCATTTTGTACATCTCAAGTTAACGAAACGGCCACAAGAGCACCACAACCGTTGCATATAAATCATGCCCCTCATGACATGCATATCATGATCTTCATGTTAAGACCTGTTATTTATGTTCGTCATGCAGTCATGTTCTGCCATGCCAATTTTCGTATACATCCCATTAACGGAACGCCCAGGAGAGTACCAAGACCGTGGCATGTAAAACATGCCCCTCATGACATGCATATCATGATTTTCATGTTATGATCTGCTATTCATGTTCGCCATGCAGTCATGTTGTGCCATGCAAATTTTCGTATACATCACATTAACGAAACGCCCAGGAGAGTACCAAGACCATGGCATGTAAAACATGCCCCTCATGACATGCATATCATGATTTTCATGTTATGACCTGCTATTCATGTTCGTCATGCAGTCATGTTCTGCCATGCCAATTTTCGTATACATCCCATTAACGAAACGCCCAGGAGAGTACCAAGACCGTGGCATGTAAATCATACCGCCCATGACGTGCACATCATGATTTTCATGTTATGATCTGCTATTCATGTTCGACATGCAGTCATGTTGTGCCATGCAAATTTCGTATACATCACATTAACGAAACGCCCAGGAGAGTACCAAGACCGTGGCATGTAAAACATGCCCCTCATGACATGCATATCATGATTTTCATGTTATGACCTGCTATTCATGTTCGTCATGCAGTCATGTTCTGCCATGCCAATTTTCGTATACATCCCATTAACGAAACGCCCAGGAGAGTACCAAGACCGTGGCATGTAAATCATACCGCCCATGTTAGTACATGCTATTCATGTTATTTCATGCAGTATTTTATGCCATACCCAATTTTCGCATACATCATTAAAGAAAAACGGCAGGGACCACAAGAACCCTGGCTGTAAATCATGACGTCAGGACGAGCATATCATGATTAATTTTATGGACTGCTATCCATGTTAGTTTATGCAGGTCCTGTTGTCCCTAACCAGTTTTCTTCTTGATAATCCATTAACGAAACGGCCAGGTGAGCACCAAGACCGTGGCATGTGAATCATGCCGCTCATGATATCCATATCATGATTTTCATGTTATGTACCTGCTATTCATGTTCGTCATGCAGTTATTTTATGCCATACCAATTTTCGCATACATGCCATTAAAGAAACGGCCAGGAGACCACCAAGAACGTGGCATGTAAATCATGCCGCTCATGACGTGCATATCATGATTTTCATGTTATGGACTGCTATCCATGTTCCTCATGCAGTCATGTTGTGCCATACCAATTTTCGCATGCATACCATTAACGAAACGGCCAGATGAGCACCAAGACCGTGGCATGTAAATCATGCCGCTCATGACATGCATATTGACACGTGCGGTTGTTTTGATTTAAGTGGAAAGCCGTTATGGCTTCCCAGTGACACGCGCGCTCGTTTTGATTGTTTGCGGGGAGCGCTGTTTTCACTTTCTGTTACACGCAACGCAGGCCGCGTTTATCTTGCACGCCACTTCTAGAAGCGTATCGACCATTGTTGAAACTTGCATGCTTGACGCGCACATTTCAGTAACTTCTGGAATTCCAGAGATAATGCGAGAACGTGTTATGACGGGGGTATAAAAGCCAGCGCATTACGCCGTTTGTCAGTCTTTCCGTCGACCGACGACTTTTCACGCCGCTGTTACTGTCAATTGTGATTGGCCTTGTTTTGCTGCGCACAAGTTCGCCCAATAAACAGTTCACCTGACATCAGCTTGAGTCCTGCGTGCTTCGTCTCAAGTGCTGCGTGTGTCACAACCACGTGACATCTGGTGGAGGCGCTTCTCGGTCCATGTACCGCACGCCCCCGTCCAGCCGTAAGCCAAGCCCAAGCCGCCAAGAGGACGACTCCAACCCTGTCCTTCGAGCTAGCCGCAGACAGCAAGGAATCCCGCCAGAATACCTGCCGCTCCCCGACAAGGACAAGAAGACAAGGGCTGCAACCAAACCAGCATCCACGATGACGGAACCAAGATTTCCGGCAACCGTGGTCGTTCACCAGCCCAAAGAACCGCCTACCTTCCGCGGCTCGTCATACGAGGACCCTGAAAGCTGGCGGGACATCTACGACCGCGTCGCAGCTCTTAACAAGTGGGACCCCGACGACAAGCTGCGCCATGTGTATTTTTACTTGGAAGACGCCGCAAGGACTTGGTTCGAGAACCGTGAGTGAACGCTTCGAACCTGGGACGACTTCCGCGCTGCTTTCCTGCCCACCTTTGCAAGCGTCGTGCGGAAGGAAAGAGCCCTATCGTTGCTTGAGACTCGTGTGCAGCTCCCCAACGAAAACGTCACGATCTTTCCGGAGGAGATGACGCGACTGTTCCGCCACGCCGACGCCGACATGTCCTACGAGAAGAGGGTTCGCCTCCTCAAGCGAGGAGTTAAGCAGGAGCTTTTCGCGGGGTTAATAAGAAACCCCCCGAAGACGGTACAAGAGTTCCTCTCCGAGGCGACGACCATCGAGGAGACTCTTGAAATGCGCACCCGCCAATACGATCGGCGCATGTCGCCAGACGTCGCAGAAGTCCGAGGCCGGCCCCGACGACCTACGCGAGACCATAAGGGCTATTTTTCATGAAGAGCTGCGCCGGATGTTTCCGTCGTCTCAGCCCCAAGTCACCTTCCTCGAAGACATCGTTCGCGAAGAGGTACAGCACTCGCTGAGAGTTCCAGAAACACCGACACCCCAACCGGAGGCGATGACCTACGCCGCTGCTGCACGCTGACCTGCCGCCGCATCTCGCCCAAGCCAGGACCCAGCGCCTTCGCAGTTTCGTCGCCAGCCACCGCCGCCACCTCCGACGCCTTCCCGCTCGCCAGTAATCCAGCGCGCGCCGAGGAAAACCGACGTTTGGCGCACCCCGGACCACCGCCCACTATGCTACCACTGCGGCGAAGCCGCGCACACCTGCCGCTACTGCCAGTACCGTGAGCTGGGGCTGCGTGGCTTCGACGTGAACGCGCCACGTCCGCGCCCAGGTGAGCGACCTCGCGACATCGCCGACTACATCACCTGATCGCAGCGGCAGCGACGACCATCCCGTTCACCTTCGCCTGGCCGCTACGTCTCCCCCGATCGCCGCCAGTACACCGGCTCCAACCGGGGCCGATCTCCAAGCCCCTATCAGGGAAACTAAAGGCAGCAACCGATGGAGGTGCGGTTGCTGCACGACGCAATGCCGAAGATCCTCCGCCGCCGCCCCCGCCGCCGATGACGACGACCACAACGCACGATCCCTGCCGATGTAGTCGCAGCATGCCGCCTGACCAGAGTCTTCAGGAGAAATGCTCGCCGCCGACGCGACATAGCAGCGCCGGACCAAGCCGACGCAGCCGTGATCCGACGCCCCGACCTAACCGGAACGCCAGACGACGGACCACCGACATCGACGTGATTATCGACGGCCACAGCGTCACCGCCCTAGTCGATACCGGCGCCGACTACTCAGTCATCAGCGGTCCCTTCGCCGCCAAGCTCAGGAAGGTCAAGACTGCCAGGGAAGGACCAGATATCCGAACAGCAGGGAGCCACCTTATAGCACCGACTGGCACCTGCACGGCAAGAGTGAAGATTCACAGCCAGACGTATTCGGTGAAGTTTGTGGTCCTGCAGCAATGTTCGCGAGACGTTATTTTAGGCATGGATTTCCTGGACCAGCACGGCGCAGTCATCGACCTAAGATCCAGGTCAATCACGCTGTCCACGGATAATGCAGCGCCGTCAGACAGCAACGTCGCTTATCATGCCTTGAATGTGACAGAAGAGCAGGTAACCGTCCCGCCACTGTCGAGCGTCATCATTTCCGTCGGCGCCAAACGCCTACCAACTTTCAATGTGTCATCGAAGGCGACCAGCACTTGCTCCTAGACCGTCATATGTGCGTCGCAAGAGGCATAACCAAGCTTCATAACGGCGAAGCCAAGGTAATGGTGACGAACTTCAGCAACGAAATAGGCACCTGAATAGGGGTACGACGGTAGCGCACCTAACTGAATTTGTGGAAGTAAGCAATGCCTTCGCCCTCACCGATTCTCACGGACCCGCAACGACAACCGCAGTGTCCGCGCCCGCCATCGACGTCAATCAAGGCCTTTCCAGGCAGCAACAAAAGGGCATCAAGGCCTTACACCAGCAATACAAGGACTGCTTCTCGTCGTCATCGAGGCTTCGTCAGACCCCTCTCGCGAAACATCGCATCATAACCGACGAATATGCCCGTCCTCTCCGTCAGAGCCCCTACCGAGTTTCTGCACGGGAACGCGAGGCCGTCAAGCAACAAGTCGACGAAATGCTGCGTGACGACATCATTCAGCCGTCTACGAGCCCGTGGGCATCACCCGTGGTGTTAGTGAGGAACAAGGATGGAACCCTACGTTTCTGCGTCGATTATCGTCGCCTGAACAAGATCACGAAGAAAGACGTGTATCCTCTCCCACGGATACGACGCTTTGGATCGACTCTACAGCGCAAAGTATTTTTCGTCGATGGATCTAAAAACCGGCTACTGGCAAATCGAAGTAGACGAGAGAGACTGCCTTCATAACACCAGACGGCCTGTTCGAGTTTAAGGTCATGCCCTTTGATCTTTGCATGGCGCCTGCGACGTTCCAACGGGTTATGGACACAGTACTCGCAGCTGTGAAGTGACAGACTTGCCTCGTCTACTTGGACGACGTAGTCGTATTGGCTTCCAGCTTCAACGACCACCTCTGGCGCCTTGAAGCTGTTCTTCGGGTAATCAAATGCTCCGGACTTACCCTGAAGCCAGAAAAGTGCCGCTTCGCCTACGAGGAGCTATTGCTCCTTGGCCACGTTATCAGCAAGTCGGGAGTACGCCCTGATCCACAGAAAACAGCTGCGATCGCCGACTTTCCTGCACCAACCGACAAGAAAGCAGTACGCCGATTTCTTGACCCCTGCGTTCATTACAGGCGCTTCGTCAAGAACTTTTCGCGGATCGCCGAGCCGCTGACATACCTCACGAAGGTCAACGTCGACTTCAAATGGGAAACGCCGCAAGTCGAGGCATTTCAAGAACTAAAGCGACGCCTGGAAATGCCGCCAAACCCAGCACCTCTACCAGATGTCACATGGTTGTGACATCTGGTGATTTTCATGTTATGTACCTGCTATTCATGTTTGTCATGCAGTTATTTTATGCCATACTAGTTTTCGCATACATGCCATTAGAGAAACGGCCAGGAGACCACCAAGAACGTGGCATGTAAATCATGCCGCTCATGACGTGCATATCATGATTTTCATGTTATGGACTGCTATTCATGTTCGTCATGCAGTCATGTTGTGCCATACCAATTTTCGCATACATCCCATTAACTAAACGACCAGGGGACCATCAAGAACGTAGCATGTAAATCATGCCGCTCATGACGTGCATATCATGATTTTCATGTTATGGACTGCTATTCGTGTTCGTCATGCAGTCATGTTGTGCCATACCAATTTTCGTATACATCCCATTAACGAAACGGCCAGGAGAGCACCAAGACCGTGGCATGTAAATCATGCCGCTCATGACGTGCATATGATGATTTTCATGTTATGGACTGCTATTCATGTTCGTCATGCAGTGATGTTGTGCCATACCAATTTTCGTATACATCCCATTAACGAAACGGCCAGGAGAGCACCAAGAACGTGGCATGTAAATCATGCCGCTCATGACGTGCATATCATGATTTTCATGTTATGGACTGTTATCCATGTTCGTCATGCAGTCATGTTGTGCCATACCAATTTTCGCATGCATACCATTAACGAAACGGCCAGATGAGCACCAAGACCATGGCATGTAAATCATGCCGCTCATGACATGCATATCATGATTTTCATGTTATGGACTGCTATTCATGTTCGTCATGCAGTGATGTTGTGCCATACCAATTTTTGTATACATCCCATTAACGAAACGGCCAGGAGAGCACCAACACCGTGGCATGTAAATCATGCCGCTCATGACGTGCAGATCATGATTTTCATGTTATGGACTGCTATTCATGTTCGTCATGCAGTCATGTTGTGCCATACCAATTTTCGCATACATCCCATTAACGAAACGGCCAGGAGACCACCAAGAGCGTGGCATGTAAATCATGCCGCTCATGACATGCATATCATGATTTATGTCATTACCTGTCATTTATGTTCGTCATGGAGTCGTGTCGTGGCATACCAATTTTGGTACACATCGGATTAACGACAGAGCCAGGAGAGCACGAAGTCGTAGGCGGCTAGATAGATAGATAGATAGATAGATAGATAGATAGATAGATAGATAGATAGATAGATAGATAGATAGATAGATAGATAGATAGATAGATAGATAGATAGATAGATAGATACGCTCAATGTCGCCGAAGTTCGCGAAGAACTGCTTCGCATTTAAAATCAGCACGGTTTCCGAAACGGGTTGTTGTGTGAGATTCATGCTTATATGAACAACTATCAAACCGACTGCCTGTTCCTCGACTACTCGAAGGCGTTTGACCGGGTTGGACACTGCGGCCTGATATCGAAACTTTCCGCTCTGAAATCACTCTTTCACACCATCATGGATTCGCAATTTCCTCTCTAATCGTCAGCAGTTCACAACGATTAATGATTTCTCCTCTTCCATGACTGATATCTCTTCAGGAGTACCTTAAGGTAGCGTACTTGCGCCGTTACTTCTTCTAATGTTCAACGATCTGCCGCAACATGCATCTTCTTCCATCAGAGTATTCGCTGACGATTGCGTTATTTATCGGACAATGAAAAACACTGATTATCACGCATCGCTCCAGTATGACCTCAAGGTTATTATTGCTCGGTGCAGTACATGAGGTTGAATGTTTGAAAATGTAAAGTAATGTCATTTACTCGTACACCTAGCCTATCCGCATTATCTCAAAGCATTAATGATCCCATTCTATCGACTACGACACAATATGGGTACTTGGGCGTAATATACGCCAAATCTATCCAGCTCCAACCACATTAGGGCAATCTCTGCTAACACTTCGAAATCGCCAGGACGTCTGAGACATAACTTGAAAGCTGCACCTTCATGCATTCGAAAATTATCTTACATAATACTGGTTCGCCCTCCATTAGAATACACCTGCTCGATTTGGTCTCCTCACCAAAAATACTTACTTGATTCATTGGAAGGAATCCAAAATAGAGCAAGTCCTTTCATTTCAAGTCATTACAGATCCTATTCCAGTATAACCCAAATAAAACAGAAACTGTCACTTCCACACTTGAAAATTCGTCATGACATCGCCTTGCTATCATTTTTTCATAATATTACTCACTCCTCCCGAATCACTGTTACAGGTGAGTACACTATCATCATAGGCCGTTTATACGGCTCAACAAATACGTTCAATAACTTTGCGCTTCCGCGTGCCATCCGTCTGTGGAATAGCCTGCCTGAACACATTGCCTCCCAGACTAACTATGATAGCTTCCGCCATATCTTAACAAACCATTACACAAACCTCAGCGAGTAGATGCCGTACTGTGTAGCGCAAAGTTAGCCTTTGGCAATTCTTTAGCCTGCAGATATCACAGCTAATTTCTCCATCTCGCCCCGTCATGTTGGTCCAGTAGTTATGGCACTCGGCCGCTGATCCGAAGGCCGCGGGATCGAATCCCGGCCGCGGCGGCTGCATTTCGGTGGAGGCGAAATGCCCGTGTGCTGCGCAGGTGGTCGAAATTTCCTGAGGCCTCAACTACGGCGTCTCCCATAGTCAGAGCTGGTTATGGGACGTTAAACCATACAAATCAAATCAATGTCTCCATCTGCTTATGTCACGTCGTACAACGCGATCTTTCTTATTCAGTTCAGAAAATGCACCGTACTTTTTTTTATTTAGCGTACGTGATCTTTATTTTGCCGTCTGCAATTTTTATAACTACATTGCAGGCATATTGTTGTGAATGGACTCCCGTTTGCAAGATCAGTATATTATGTAGGCGGAGAATGTGCCTACCTTTCCGGTTCCTTTTCTTGTGCGCAAGCAACGCGCCGTTTTGTTTACACTTTTGTTTCTTGTATATCACGTGCATGTAGGACTGTATGGAATGCTTTGTTGGGCGCGTTAGTTCAATAAAATAAGGGATACATTTGAGCGCAATAAAAGACGAAACACAAGGAAAAGAAGACGACTACACGAGCGCTGTATGTTCTCTGTTTAGTTTTTAGTTAAGTTTATCGTTTTGCATTTCCTTCTTTCGTATTAGAGCATTTTAGTTTGGCGTGTTTGCAGCACGCTCTGCTCCACGTAGCCCCGCTAAGGCGCAGCGGAGCGCGAGAAGGCTGTCGCGTTTTAGTTACACGTTTTGTGTAGCCGAACGTGGCCTTAGAGCTCGCAGCGCCCTCAGGCTGAATGCGGCGTAGTGAAACAAAACTAAAATCACTTTTTGCCAGTTATACTGAGTAAAACAAATAAATACGAGTTACTTCTTCATAAACAAATAGGCATGTGCTTAAATAACGCGTTATAGGCGCACTTTACCATGTGAAAAGTAAAGGGTTGGCTTGGTGATAGCCATCGAATGCTATCCGAATCCATTACAAGCTTTGTTGACTATGTGCTGAGGACGTTTTCGTGATTTATTTATCCCATTAATGGGGGAGGGGGGGATTCGTTGTATCGGTCTGCACTAGCCACAATGGCGGGTCAGGCGCAAATCCTCGTCGATGTGAAATCGTTTTCGGCGCCTGCAATGTGCCGTCGACGATGACGCCGATCCGGCCGCGGTGGAAGGCATGTTGGATATAAACGCGCGCGCGTAGTGACGCTCCGCTAAACCGGCTCGTAAGCGGAGCCCACCTCCCGCTCCGCTAGCGTGCTTGCCTCCTTACCGGAGAGCGCGTGCGCAGTTGCACTCGCGCTCCGCTTAGCCGCTGAGCGGAACGTAAACACGCCAAACTAAAATGCTCTATTATTCTTGTGTTTGGTATGTTCATATGCGTATACTTTGTGTAATGCTCCCCCCCCCCTTTTACTCAATGCCCCATGGGGCCTGCAAGGTACTTTGAAATAAATAAAATAAATAAATCTCTCCGCTCCTCTTGTCCTGAGGTACGGTGTGGCGTGAAATGTCCTCGGTAGTACTGGAAAGGGGGTAAGCAGTCAACTTTACCGCCAGAAAGTGGAGGGCGCCCCTCTGCCCTCCCCCATCTTTCTTTTTCTTTTTTTTTTTTTGGGGGGGGGGGTGGTGAAGGCCGGTTTGACATGACGCAGAAACACAGCGTATTTGGCTCCGCGACTAGACCGACCGCGATGTCTTTTTTTTTTTTTTCAAATAAAATCGCAATCGTCCTCGTCGCAAGGGACCGCGACGAGCGAACAAGAATTTAATCGCTCCGACTGCAGCGATCCGAACGATATCCCGTCGAAATTGCGCCGAGCAGCAGTTCCCGAGCTGTTTCGCTGTTCGGCCTGGTTTGGCCATGGCGGTGGTGTGTATGTTTTATGATCGGAGCCGTGGATTACCGAATATGGTATGTAGTACACTTAATAGCGACACGAGAATAAAAAATAAAACTTCGTACTTCAGCATACCTCCACTTGTATGTTTTTATTGATTACGGGGCAGCAGTGGGTTGTGTTTTAGTTTTGTTGTATACTACGTTGAGCTTTCGCTTCCACGTAGTACAACACACGGACGCATTTTGTTCCGTGCGGAGAAAAAAGTTCCCGCTGGTTGATGTATTCGAGTTGACGCTATCGAATGTGTCCGACTTGCATGCGCAAGCATTTCTCTCTCTTTTTCAGATCACCTGTGGTTGCCATACAGCCGAGGTGTTGGCACAGCTCGTACTTTTCCTTGCGTGCACTCACACGTGCAACGCGGGTTGTAGATGCTATGAGCCTACGATAACAATGATTGAGCACGATGTGGTCGCGAGGCACACGATGGCGGGCTGCTTTTTTTGTGAGCGAATTCCGTGAATGCTCTCGCTTTTCGTGCTCATCAAAATGAGGCCGCCGGGGCCAGAAATCGAACTCGCGTACGAGCAGCGCGATATCGTGAGGGCGCGACACACGAACTTACAATTTGAGGTGCTTTGTCAAGAAGCCAAGACCTTCGTATGTGGCCAGGACTGTTAATGCATGCAGTTTGCATGGATACGGGGCGCGCTAATTAACCAGAAATACGTCGCCTTACACCGATGCCGTAAATCGGGCACGTCTTTGTTGGTCTGAACATGTGACCAGTAATTAAGCTAAGATCATTTTAGGTGTACTAATGTGTGCGTTTATAACGTACCATACCAGGAATGCTATCAGCGTCGTTGATTTACTTTCGAAGCGTTGATGCGCAGCAAGTATTACTAATAGCAGTTTTTTCTTCTTTTCTTATCTCGTGGAATACATGTTTTTTTCCTCCCCATATATTTCTAGACATGTATCTATAGGATTTCTATACTTACAGCGCCTCTTTTCACTTTATATGGTTATGATTAACTGTAAATCCTTGGTGGCGTAACAACACTTCCAAGGAGATCACTTGTGCACGTAAACGCTTGCAGTGTACTTGATTTCTTTTGTTTATGACGTTCATTAGAACACATCACTTGAAAAGAAACACACACAACAGCTGAAAAGCGGGGAAACAGCCTGCAAAGTTCTTATTTAGAAGAAAATGTGAAACATCACAGCTAATCAAAATCATGCAGGGAAGTTACCTTGTTGCATCCTTTTCTGTGAGTTATAATTTCCTCTTGGGGTATGGACCAGTCTTGCACTTATATAGCCATTCAGACGTCAACGTGCATATTTAGGTGTGAAGTCATGCCAAACTAAATAGAAAAAGCTTGCTGACATATTTGAGAATGATTTCGTTGTTACATAAATCCTGCTTTTACAAATGCATAAGTTTACAGAATTGTACAGTTTTAGATCATAACTTCTGATGAAATTAAAGCACCGTGTTACTTTGTCATGGCATTACAAAACCGACTTCTGCAAATGAAGTATGTACAAGGTCGTCCACTCTTGGTACGAACACGGCGCCGCGTGGATGGATGGATGGATATTAGGAGCGTCCCCTTTATAACGGGGCGGTGGCCGGGCCACCAAGCTCTAGCTTTATTTCTTTTTCGTTTACAACCATTTCTTTTCCCGAATCACACATATTTTCACAACTAATTTTTTACTTCGTCTATTTATTTTATCTATTATCGTTCGTCTGTGATGAAACAATCTTACCCGAACTACCTTTCACTTTTGTTTGCTCCATACTTTTGCTGCGCTCCGCGGGGCGCCAGCGCTAGCTGCGCGGCCGCGCATCGAAGCTATTAGGCGCAGGCGCACGAGAGCTTGGGGGCGGTGCTTCGTTTCGACTGAAAAGCGCGGGAGCGCGCTGTGCCTGTTTTGCCATGAAGCAAACTAGAAGCCGCGAAGGTGTTGCAGGAAAGCGCGCTTCGTGCAACCCAACGTGTTGTGTAGTTACGACATTTGAGAATTGAGCGGTCCCTCTAAATTCAATACCATAACACCAGTTCAATGTTAACATCGTTGAAAACTTCTGAGCATTGGTTTTGCTTGGTTTGCGGTGTTTAAGTCCGTGAAAGGATTCCGCCACTGAGCGACGCTCTAGAGGCGAGAAGATTTGACCACCGGAATATAACGCGCACTGAAATTACGTGCGCGGGGGTGTTTCTGCATTTTTGCCGCATTAAAACACGGCCAATGCTGCCGCGATCGAACTCGTCTGCCGGCGCATTTTAGCTGAGCTCACGGCTACTAAGCTAGCACAGCGGGGCATTCTGAGGACTCTGTACACTCTGCAAGTATGGAGGTTCTCGGATCAAAACCTTTTGCTTTTTTTCTTGCGTTTTTTAAAGGGGCCCTGAAACCATATCTTACTCGCTGAGTTTTGCATCGAAACGGGTTCGTTGTATTGTTCTGAGGTAAATGCAAAAAGAATTTTCGAGATCGATGCAGGCAAACGCAAGTTATTCAACTTACAAATTCAAAATAAAAGCAGACGACAGATATCGGCATCCCAAGGCGTGCATGCTGCTTCCAATCGAAACGCGGCTTACATCTTGCAGAACCGGAACCGTGCTGCCCTCTGTGGTCTTCCTACCACAACCACCACGTGGGCCGCACAGCGATCCTTGTGTCAGTTACAAGCAAAATGAAGTTGTAATGCCCAAATTTGTACCTTTCAGTTTCAGTTTCAGTTTCAGTTTATTGATTTCAAAAGGTAATACAAGATTAGCGAATATACAGGCGAGGGTCCCAAAGTAAAAGAACTGTAGTGGGACCCTCGGTTCATTATACAAGCATTGTAGGTAATAACTAACAGCAGCAAATGAACAGAATTATACAAAAAATCAAAACATATGGATAAAACATTTCAATACAGATCAGTTAAACATGTAAAAAGCACAACAAAAGAAATTCAGAGTACAAGCAAAAAAAGGCTTTTAGACAACAGCCATGACGTGGGTACACTTAGTACAGATAGTGATGTCTAAGGTCATTTTTAAAGACTGGATGAGAAACACAAGATTTGATAGATGTAGGTAAATCATTCCAGAGTGAAATAGCAGTGAATGTAGATGTTTTTTTGCCGTAATTAGTGTGAACTGTTGGTAACAAAAAATTCTTATTAGCTGCAAATCTCGTCAGGTTTTTATTCTGCAGTAAATCACGTGACACGAGTGGATGCATGAGGTTATTATGAAGCATTTCGTGAAATAAGACGACTATGTTTTACTGGAACAAACGAATGACAGGCAAGATATTGAAGGAGTGGAGTAACACAGAAGCATTAGATTACATGGAACTAGAAGTGATAATGCGTATTGACTGATTTTGGATATGTTGTACTGATGACAAGTGACAAGCGTACGTGTTCCCCCATGAAACGATACCATAGTTAATGTGACTATGAATGAAAGCGAAGTACAACGCTAAAAGAGCCTCGCGAGAAAAAAAAGGGCGAGCTTTGATTAGTGCGCGGATGCCAAACGAAGTTTTATGCTTGAGATGGTGGAAATGACAGCGGAATGTAAGTTTATGGTCAAGATGTATGCCAAGAAATGTGACGTCTTCGCAAGCGGGTATAGAATGAGTCCCAAGTGTTAAGTCGGGAATAATTGTTAAGGGCCTTTGAGCAGTCTTAAACACCATATATTTTGTTTTTGAAGGATTAAGAACTAAGTAATTATTGCTGCACCAGTTCATAATGTTACTCAATGCAGTATTTAGCCGTGAAGTGAGAGCGGTAATAGATTTATCAGATGAAGATATGGTAGTGTCATCGGCGTATAAAATGCAATGATCGTTGTCGGATGAATTGAGAGAATCCGGGAGATCGTTAATATATAAAATGAACAGCAAAGGACCTATGACTGAGCCCTGTGGTACACCCTGGTTAATGCATTTAGTTGCCGAGAATGTTTCCGCTACGCGTACCGTAAACTGTCGGTCAAGTAAATAGTTTTTTTAAGAATGTTAGCGCAGGACCAGTTATACCGTAACACTCAAGTTTATTAAACAGTACTTGATGGTTAATTGTGTCAAAAGCTTTAGTGAAGTCTAAAAACACAGATCCTACGAAATTTCCTGAGTCGATGCATTTTTTAATGTAGTCAGTTAGAGACAGCACAGCAAGATTGGTCGAACTTCCAGGGCGGAAACCAAATTGGTTATTCTTTAATAAATGGAACTTGGCTAGGTAGTTATTAAGACGTTTCACGAATAACTTCTCAATGAGTTTACTAAGGCAGGAAATAATAGCAATTGGACGATAGTTAGTAACTAATTGTTTGTCACCTTTTTTTAAAAATAGGAACAATCTTGGCATTTTTCAAGAATGAAGGAAATAATCCGTGTTTGAACATCAGGTTAATAATATTGCACAATGTGGCTGAAATGGGATGTGCAACTAGTTTTAAATGTCTCACAGAGATGCTATCTAAACCAGGTCCGGTATTTTTAAGACTGTTAATAGTGGAAAACACTTCATTTGGTGTAACTGGTAACAAAAAGAACGACTGTGGTGTGCGGCGTAAAGTGCTATGCAACTGCGCACGCCGGTTGTTACTAGAATAAACGGAAAGCATTCGCAATTTCATTCGGCTCCGAGAGACTTAGACCATTATAATTTATTTTGCTAATGGGGGCATACCTATTAAGAAAAGAGTTTAGCAGCTGGTTTTTGGGGTTGTTTCGTACAAATTTACTTTCGTAGTAAGCTTTTTTTGTCCGTTTAAGCAAAATGTTCAATAATTTACAGTAACATCTATATCGTCTCGCAAGTGCAGTGTTAAAGGGCTGACGTTTTGTTTTCTTGTACATGTTTTCCTTCGTCCTTAGAGCATAAAAGCATAAAGCACGTTCTGAATTTGGAATTTCTTATATTCGGTGCATTATCGATATGTGCGATGTATATTTTTATTCCCTATTGTTCCCGGCCAATCAGAACCTGCAGCAAAGCAGCATGGTGATGTCATATCCGCGCGGAGAAACTGTTGATGTATGGCGCTGCAGTCAGCGCGGAAACCGATTTCAAGGTACAAATTAAAATATAATACGGTTCAATTTCACCGCTTTCACTGGTGTTTCGGTCATCGTCAAGTCCCACACAAAGCAAATGTGCAATAAAATCAATGTGCGTAAAATGCGTTTCAGGGCCCCTTTAAGTATATGGGGTGCTCTACAGCTCAACAAGTGTAAAGAAGTTTGCAGACATGGGCAGTTGGAAACAAATATTTTGTTGTTATTAAGGCAACTCATGCTCAAGTTACGAGGTCGCCTACTTTAGCTTCTGTGCTCCGTTTCCAAATGCTTGCTACTATAATAGCGGAGTAGGGTAGCTTGCTGCGCGTGTTGGTTCATGCCGTAAAAAATTCCAGCGGGAAACGACGCGAGCACAAAGGAACGCACAGGACTGAGGCTGGACTTACAACTGAAGTTTACTGGAAAATTTTTGTTCTAGTGAAACTCCACCGCGCAAGCACCACATGTTGCAACACAACAGATAACACACCATACAAAAGACAAAAAGTGATACAAAACACACGGAGAACAACGTGCCATTGCCTAGTTTTAAATGATTTGACACGTACTCTGCATAGCATCCCTAGTGGTTTGTCAGAAATGTCATCTCTTTATACGATATCAGTAGCGGGTAGGTTCTCCTCCAGGACAGAAAGTTGAGCGAGTTGGTAAGGGTCCATAGTCAAACGAAGAGGCGTGCAAGACACGGACGCAAGAAGTGAACGGCGTTCGTGTTGTTCACTTCTCCCCTTGCGTCCGTGTCTGCAATCAGCGCTTCCATTCTGTTGGGGAGGCTGCTGTACAGGGACCGACAAATGTTGGCTCTGAGTCGCTCCCACTCCTCGAGGACAAAGCTCGTTCGCTGAGAGCGCTAGGTTCATGTGCCCCCCTCAATTACGTCTGTCGAGGCCACTCCAGTACTGCCACGTCGTCCAAGAGGTGAGCATCTGCCGTGCAGCGACCTTCAATTCTCACAAGAGGCCCCAGCCCTTCAGCGGTTACGGCGCCCCAAACGCTCACTGTGGAACGAACGCTGGCTGCCACTCGCTGCATGTATTCCGGCATATGCCTGCAAAAAATCATCATGAGTTAATGGCGCGTTGGAAGCACATACGAAGGAAATTATAGCATTCAAGAAATATGTTCTGAGTGGTTTGCTCTATTAGCTGTTGGATGGACATGGCCGGGACCGAACAAGCTTTCACTGGATGCTGTCATAAAATGGCGCCGCTCTTATCTCAGTTCACTTCCTACCAAAGATGACAACTAATAACATACCCCTAGACTCTGGCAGTGCATCTTTCCTACGTATGGCACAGCGCTTGTGGCTGTTTGTTGTTTTGTGGGGTTTAACGTCCCAAAAACCAGGTCTGATTATGAGAGACGCCGTAGTGGAGGGCTCCGGAAATTTAGACCACCTGGGGTTCTTTAACGTGCACTGACAACGCACAGTACACGGGCCTCTGGCATTTTCACCTCCATCGAAAATGCAGCCGCCGCGGACGGGATTCGATCCCGCGACCTTGGGATCTGCAGCCGAGTGCCATACCCACTAGACCACCGTGGCGGGGCAAACGTACGGCCCAGTTCACGTAAATTATTTCTTTCATAGCTCTACTATTTTACTGCAGCAAATATCCTGTGGGATTCACAGATATCTGCCTATTCCATTAGATTCGGCGCAAGTATCTTCTGGCAAAAGTGTCTAAACATGGCTTAAGTTAAATTTATACTGTTGTACTGGCAATACTCTCAGCTGATCATATTTGTACGTTGATAGCGAACTATTATTATTATTATTATTATTATTATTATTATTATTATTATTATTATTATTATTATTATTATTATGAACACATCCATCGTAAGGGCAATATTTCCTGAATCTAAAAGGTATTTTGATAGTTATCATAGAAAATGCAATGACAGCGGGCAATGTGAAGTTTATCCTCTTTGAACTAATTTCAATATGGTTTTGGGCCGACAACTGTAAATTCAAGTAAACACGTTCAAGAATACGGGAACTTAAGTAAGTGTTACTTACCGGCAGTTTTGGGGCCGCCAAACCCGCTGCCGCTGGTCCCACCTTGTGGTAAACGAAGATTCGTCTGTGAAGACGACCTTCGCCCAGTGTTCCTCGGTCCACTGCAGATGCTGTCTTGCGAAGTCGAGGCGTTTCTGCCTGTTTGCTGCACTTACGATGGGCTTCTGAACTGCCGTGCGAAATTTAAGGCCTGCCGCGTAGAGGCGACGTTTCACGGTTGTGTTGGAAACATGTGCCAGCCCTGTAATTTCCTTGATTTCCTCAACACTTGCGGCAACACAGCTGCTGCAACTATGGCCATGTCCTCATCTTCGGTTGTTACTTGCGGTCGTGCTTTGCGTGGAGCATCCTTCGTTCAGTCCTATATGCCTGGATGATTCGCTTAACTGTGGAGAGCGGTCATTGCAGATATCTGCCTTTGCGAATGGCCTTGCAGGCTCAGGTCCACAATGTCACTCCTTTCGCTTTCTGGAACACGCGACATAGCTGCTTGTCGAAAGTTCGTCGAAAAGTGGTGCAGCCTTCCTAGGTTGCAGCCGTTTTTGTTACCGAGCGAGTCACAGAAAACAGCAACAAAATAGAAAGGCCACAATTTCTGCACGTAGCCAGCCAATCAAAATACTCTCAGTAAAACAACGGCTTGTGACTTGAGCGTATACAGTTTTTTCATTGGACGGGCGACACAGTTAACTTGAGGATCATATGCAACCCCGTATCCGTCTCACCAGGAGATAAAAATGTGTTATGCCCATACTACACGAACCGCAACATATCAGCCTCGGGCGATCTTGGAAGCCCAGAATGTTTCGACCCAGCAGAACTGTCCGGGCGATTTAGATTACACGTATACTGACGTTACTGCAGCGACCAAGGCGACACAAAAAGCGAACCGGACACCACAGACGCCAGAGCCCTCCCGTGAATTCTCCCGGTTCTGTTTCTTTGAGCGGCTTAGGTCCCGGAAGGGTGAAAGCAGGCGAGAAGGTAGGCTTCTTCAGCAAGGGCCTCAAGACTATTGGAGGACATTGCCCAAAAATATGATGTGGTTAAAATTATGGCGCATATGACGTTCCGCGAAGAAAAGACCCGACACATACAAGCGCTGTGTGTGGCGTGTACGGCTTGTGGGTTGAGCGTAGAGAAGACTGAAACTAAATCAGGAGTATGGGGTACTAAAAACGAACGCGGAGGTGAGGAACGTCAAGAAGCTGACACAGTCCATGGGATTTTATCGTACATTGAGAGCGTATAAGCTGTTGCGATCGCTGCGTTTGGCATAGAAGAGAGAATAATCCTGAAGATGCGAACCTCAAAAAAGGAGAAGCTGTTTTCCAACAGTGAGGCATTGAACAGGTGACCACAGTGTCATTACTCCCGCAGGTATATTGCAGCGAATTACGCCTCTAAGCAGAAATACGTAGCAGGTGTCTCAATAAAAAGCTAGACGAACGGAGCAAAGATATTCGTATAATAATACAGCAGAGGACCAATGCAGGCCCCTGCGGAGAGTAGGAAAATTGTGGCCGAATGTTATTATAAACATCCCTGATGATGCGTGATATTGTTAGGGCGAGTATATATTGTGCGAGGGACAGCCTAAAGTTGTCCAGGCAAAACTACTCAGAGCGCACCAGCTGTAAGGGCATCTCCAGCCTGCGCCCCACACTAATGTCTTTGTAATCGTCGTAGGGAAGCTGTGAGAATATTCATACTTTTGAAGAAAGTCAAGAGATGTCAAGACTAACATCACGGGATGAATAGTCAGCTGGTGTTACTATATCTTGATGAATAGGAAATGAAACAGCGCCCGTACGCACGTAATTTCAGCGCGCATTATTTCCCGTTGGTCGATTCTTCTCGGAACCCACCTCTAGAGCGTCGCTCAGTGGCAAAATCCTTTCACGGACTTCGCCAACCAAGCAAAGCCAATACTCAGAAGTTTGCAACAATGTTAACATTGAACTGGTGTTACGGTATTGAATTTAGAGGGACCGCTCAATTCTCAAATGTCGTAAGACTCGTAACTACACAACACGTTTGGTTGCACGAAGCGCGCTTTCCTGCAACACCTTCGCGGCTTCTTAGGCTCTAAGTTTGCTTCACGGCAAAACAGGCACGGCGCGCTCCCGCGTTTTTCAGTCGAAACGAAGCCCCGCCTCCAAGCTCTCGTGCGCCTGCGCCTAATAGCTTCGATGCGCGCCGCACCGCTAGCGCTGGCGCCCTGCGGAGCGCAGCCACGCGGCGCCGTGTTCGTACCAAGAGTGGACGACCCTTTACATTTGCACATTGTGCAGTTTTTATCTTTATGTAATACGTACTGAAAAGAAATAAAGGTCCAACCAGGAAAGAAATTGTGAGAACAGCACATGTACACGAATCTCCCTATTACAGGGGCCCTGCGACACTTTTTCAACTGCCGTCTGCAGTACTGCAGTGTGTGTAGGATCGAATGCTGAGATGAAGGCAAAAGGAATTATGCAAATCGGTGGTCTAGAACTGGAGTTATTAGCCTTCGAAGTTCAAAACACGAGCAGACAGCATGAAACCAACATTTCCTTTCGTATTTCGCTCTCCCGCTGACGTCAGTGGAGGTGTCCAATAGCAACGTGCGTCTTATAGAGCGACACCGGAAGATGCCAGGAGCAGAACGTGCACGCGCAGATAGCGTCCGGCCGTCAACACACCTGGTGTCGTTTTGCAAGTAATGTCAGATACTTCCTCTCTATCTTACGAAGCATAAAAACTATTTTAGTATATTTAGGTACTGAATAGCGTGATAAAACAGACACCGCATGTGTGTAACAAGCACCTTGGAGCGTCAAGCCAATCAGAACGCCCGGCCTGGCCCCTCCTATGTCGTCACTCTATGTCACTTCCTGTAACAAATCTCCGTTATGTGTCGCCTCAGTTCAAACAGAAGGCGCTTTTGGGTGGTTTGTTCGCTGAAATAAAATTATAACCACTCTGCTTTCGGCATTTCTACTCTCGCTGCGACATCCCCGCGTGCAACAGCTCTAGAATCAGTGATAAAAACGGCCTACTCAATTTGTGTCGCAGGGCCCCTTTAAAATTCATAAAGGAAATCAAGTGTGCATTAACGCGTAAGCATGTACCAACTAAAGTACGACACAATGCCCTAGAGATTCATGGCAGAAATGGTGCGTCTCGGCAGTGCATGCTCTTTCGCAGCCATGCTTGGGGGGATCCGCTAGGTGGCGGCGAGTAATGTGGACGCGTCTCCACGGCTCCCGACATCGATGCAAATTTAATCGGTCGATGCCCGTTTCGGCCTCTCTGCACTACCGGATCATCACCGGCAAGTCATTGGGAGTATTTGGATACCAAATTTACCCCGGTAGGCCCCATCCTTACCCTTTTTTGAATCTCAGTTCTGAACTCGCAACCTAAGCCTTCTATAGGCCTAGCACGACTACGTTTCCTCGGCGCCGCGCCGCCCGGCGCTCGCTACCGCAGCTGCAAGCATACCGCTATCATCAGTGGTCGATGGCAAAGAAATCTCTCCCGAAGCCGCCGCCGCAGGATGTGGCTGGCTCCCAGCATATCGTCGTCGTAACGCAAACAAAGCACAGGCCGCCGCAAAGGCGCCGCAACATGTCGGGCAACAGGGCGCCGCAGTTGGCGCCAAACCGCCCAGTTCACTTAAGCGGCTCGCCACTGCCAGCAAGCTGCCGAATCTGCCCAAGTATTACTTCAGAGTCGTCGTTCGCCCGGGCGGCGGTCTCGACGTGCGTCTCTGCAGCCAACACAAGGTTTTCAACGAACTCACGATGGCCGCACGCCTGCCGCCGTCGGCTACCGAAGAAGACATCGTCTGCTCTAACTCGATGCAGAACATCTTCGTGGTGAGCACGCCGCAAGAAACGAATGCCCTTGCTTATTGCACCGTTAAAGAAATTATTCTCACCGAACAGCGACAGCCAGTTGCTACATATCTTACCCCGCCGGGTCACTCCTGCCGCGGGGTGATACGCGGCGTCGACGTCGACTTCACCGCCGCCGACTTCCAACGCATGCTACGAACGCCGCGCAACCCAACCGGGCTCGGCGCACGTCGAATCGAAAACACTACCACGGTCGTCATCCTGTTCAACGGCCTCAAGGTACCGAACTATGTTTACTGCGGACCGATCATGTATCGCTGCACACTCTACAAACGCCAGATAGACACTTGCCGCAACTGCGGCCGAGTGGGTCACCGCCAGGACGCCTGCCCGCACCCCACCTAGAAGGTGTGTGACAAGTGCGGTCACGGACCTCCCGGACCGGACCACGTATGCTCTGCACCCAAGTGCGCACTTTGTGGAGGCGCGCACGTAACGGGCGACCGGACCTGCCGGAGCCGCTATCAAGTACCCTACCTCGTGCGGCGCCGTCGCCAACGCCGTCGACGTCGCAACAAGAGCCGTTCGTCACCGGTACCCACTGCAAGCCTCCTGCCGGCAGCGTACACCAAGTCTACACCTACAAGGGCCGCTCAACCCCGAGGACAGGCCACACCGGGCAGCTCACGTGCCCCGGACGCCTGCAAGCCCACTTGGGTAGGCAAGGTCACCGGTAAAGGTGAGACCCGCGCCCTCGCGCGCTCGTGTTCATTGCCACAGCCCGTAGCAGACAAAACTCGAGCTCTCGAACGCGAGAATGCTTTCCTTCGCAAAGAGCTTCCTGAGATCAAGGCGTAGAGTTACTGTATATTTATGCTAGCATAAAGAGTTGCGCGTCTGTTTTCCAAACGCCGCCAGCTGCGAAGCAACCGAGCATTGCAGAGAACGTGACGTCCAGGCCAACTTTTGTGCTTCTCGGCGCCGCCGCTGCAGCGAATTCAAGTTCAAAGCGAATCTAGTGGAACTTTGCCTGCGTTGGAGCGCGTTCCGAGCGTTGATTTCAAGACGCGCATGTTGCGGGACAACTCGAAGTGCTGAGAAAGTGTTATTTTTCAGTTACGTTGTCACAGTGGCTAGAGATTAGTCCTGAAGCATTGCTGTCGCAAGGCAAAAAGACCCGTTGTATATTTATGTATTTATGCGCCGCGTGTTAAAAAGAGCAACGCCTTTAATCTGTCTCGTCACTAAGCTGTCGCTGCGTTTTATATGCTATTAGGCTTCACAGCGGTCTACGAGCGTTGGAAAACTGCCCATGCTCGGTCGGGGATGCCGCCTGCAAAAACTGAGCGTGGCTTCGCCGCATAGATTTCGTTGCTTGCTGGCCAAGATGGCGGACCTACGCGCAACTCTGCTACCTACGGTAGCATATAGAGTAACTCTATCAAGGCGCTCCTTAAAACGCCCCCGCCTCGAGAGCAACGCGACAGCAACGCTAGTGAACCTCCTGCTGCCTCAAACCCAGCACGCGGCGCGAAAAAGCGCGCAGGCCCCGCGCTAGAGGCCGAAGAACCTCTAACGATGTCGAGCATAATAGCACATGTGACAGCGCTGCTAGAACAGTTCCGTGCAGACATATTGTCCTAAATCAACCCGCTGAAACTTCAAATGAATGAAATAACAGCACGAGTACAAATCCTCGAAGGCGACCGGCATCCACAGATGCAGGGCCGGCAAATACTTTATCATTAAACATGGCTAGCTCAAACAATCTCACGATTTGGCAATGGAATTGTCTTAGCTTCCCAAAACGGAAGGACGCCTTGCAACAATTACTGCGCTCAAGTGCTGAGCACCCTTCTGTCCTCCTCCTTCAGGAGATGCTCACCGATAGCCCCGCATTGCGAGGATACCGTGTAGAGTCATTATTTCAGAAGGGTAAACGGGGGATTGCCACTTGTATTGCAAAATCTTTTTCGTACACCAAGCATGAAGTTCGCCCTGACCTCAAGGGCGAACACATCTTGATAGAACTCATTCCGAACGCCCATCTCAAACAGTCGGTCTTTCTTCTTAACGTATGCAGCTCATCTGCCGACAGCAGACAAACCTTCATAGCTCTCTTTCAGAAAGCATGCAAGATAGCAGGCGACAGCCCGCTGTTGACTGCGGGGGATTTTAACGCTGCGCACCCCGATTGGGGTTACGGATACCTCCACTCGAAAGGCAAAGCGCTTGCCACGCAGATAGCACACCACTCTCTCACACTACTCACAGACCCCGCGTTCCCTATACGCGCACGGGTAACTCGGTAACAAGAGGTACTTCTCCAGATTTAGCACCAGTTCTAAACATCCGAAACTCTACGTGGATTAACACACAGGTCAATCTAGGTAGCGATCACTACATCTGTAGCATCGCCCTAGCCGTATCCAGCCCCCTACCCCGCAAATTCAAGGTGGTCGACTGGGATCATTTTCGCACCCTTAGAAAGCAAGATGAAAACACCTACACATCTGTTCGCGACCTGTTCGCTCGGTTACAAGAGGACGTAGCGAGAGTCACAAAAGAAGTAGAAACCACTCGCGATGTAGAGCGCATGGATAACCGACTTGCTCACCTCATCGAGGCGCAGCAAGCCTTACAGGCAAAATGGAAAACGCAAAAGCTCAACCGCCGTCTTCGCAAAAAGATCGCGGAGCTCACCAAGCAAATCGAAGAGCACAGTCGAACTTTAGCTAGACAGCAATGGCACGAGGTATGCAACTCAGTAGATTCCCAGATGAGTAAAGGATCCAAATGGAACCTCCTCAAACATCTGTTGGGCGACAAACCCACGAAATCCAATCAGCAACTCACCATAGACCGTTTAATTCATAAGCTTCGCAAGGAAAACTTTACGGACGAGCAGATTACAAACGAGCTCGCGTCGAGCTACCTCTGTACCGAGTCGAGTCAGACAGGGATTACCCCCACCTCCAATGCACACGGAAGAAGCCCCATTGGCTTCTCCCTTCACGAGTGCGGAGGTGCGGGCAGTACTTGCTGAGCTGAACTGTAGATCAGCCCCTGGCCCAGACGGCATTACAAACTCCTCAAAAATCTAGCAGACGAGGACATAGACCTCCTCACTAAACACATCAACGAGGTATGGGAATCCGGCGAAATCCCGCTCGAGTGGCGCGAAGCCGCCGTCGTGCTCATACCTTAGCCGGGCAAACCCCTTGAGCTTGGCTCTCTCAGGCCTATCTCCCTCACCTCGTGTGTAGGCAAGCTGGCTGAGCACGTCATTCTCAAACGGGTCACAAAACATGCGGAAGAGAACACCTCCTCCCTTTTAATCAACTAGGCTTTCGCCCGTCTATGTCGACACAGGACGTCATGCTTATTCTGAAACACAAGATCTTAACGGGCCAGTCCAGGACACCAGGGCTGTGCTCGCACTAGATCTAGAAAAGGCTTTCGACAACGTTAAACACTCGCACATACTACAAGCGATTGCCGACGCTGGACTCGGCAACCGCTTCTATGCATATGTGCGGTCGTTTCTCAAAGACCGCAAAGCCACCATTAGACTAGGCTGTTTGGGTTCCAAGACGTACGACTTGGGTCCCAGAGGCACAGCGCAGGGAGCAGTTCTCTCTCTCCATTTCTCTTTAACTTAGCTTTGAGTACGCTCTCGAGTGAATTGAGCTCAATCGATGGCCTCGCCCACGCTTTCTACGCCGATGATATTACCATCTGGTGCGAGGGCGGTAGCGACGGGGACATCGAACGCAATCTACAGACGGCGGTAAACAAGGTACAGGCGTACCTCCGACAGACGGGCTTACGGCTATCGCCCAAAATGTCTGGACTTTTACTCTACAGACCCAAACTAGGTCCCAAATGGATTCCCAGCTCACCAATCTCTGTATACGCAGAAGACGGTATGCAAATACCACAAGTCACTTCGGTTCGTATACTAGGAGTGATCCTGCAGGAGGACGGCAGGAACGGACTCAGCATAGAGCGAATAGCCACTAAAGCAGATTCTATGTCTAAACTAATCAAACGCGTCGCCAACAAACGAGGCGGACTATCGGAAGAAAATCTACGGCGTCTCTTCCACGCTTTTCTCATGAGCCATATCAATTACGTAGCTGTAGCTCACCCCTGGACCAAAGGAGATGAGAACAAGCTTAATCTGATCATTCGAAAGAGTATCAAACAGGTACTTGGGCTCCCCATTCAAACCAACACAAAGAAACTTTTGGCACTAGGCCTTCATAACACTTTTAATGAGATTGTCGAGGCCCAGAAGCTAGCCCAGATAGCTCGACTCTCTTCGACTGAGGCGGGACGGCAACTCCTGGCCTACCTCAAAATAAGCTCTCCAATCATCAACCAAAGAGAGTGCACGCTGCCGTCAGAGCTTCGAGAACGTCTCATTGTTCCCCCGCTCCCACGTAATATGCACCCGCAATACAACCCCGGCCGACGTAAGGCTAGAGCAGCCGCCCTCCTTAAAACGGCTGCTGCAATGACCGATTCGGTAGCTTTCGTAGACGCCGCTCAATACGTCAACTTCAAGCCCTTCGTCGCAGCCGTTACGTCGCTGCAAGGTGAACACCTGACTTCTGTAACACTCCCCAACACGGATGCAGACCGCGCAGAACAGGTAGCGATAGCATTAGATCTGGCGACTACGGATCGTACAACAGTCTACACAGACTCCAAAGCCGCAGCTCAGGCCTTTCGCGCCGGCTCGGTTTGTAAAGAGGCCGCCCGCGTGCTCTCGCGTGCAACGTGGGCCGATACTAAACACTTGATCTGGTTTCCCGGCCACGTGGGCCAAGATGCTCACCCCCTCGTCCCTAACGCCAACGAGCTAGCTCACTCCCAGGCGCGAGATCTTACTCGCCGCGCCAGGAATGAGGGCGGCCCGAGGCCTAAGGGCGAGCTATGGCGGCCGGACCCGCTCCTAACGTACAACGAAATTTGTCAGCACTACCGCCTTGAGCGCAGAAAGTTTCCTCTACCTCACCCTCATCTAACGAGACCGCAAACTCTCACTTTACGACTGTTACAAACAGGCGCTTACCCTTCGCCTATCTCTTATTCACGATTCATTAGTGAAATAATGCCGGGTTGCCTTCGATGTGGGCTCCCGAGATGCAATTTGCAGCACATGCTGTGGCAATGCCCCATGCTGCGCGCGGCTGCAGGGTCTCCAGCCACGGAAGAAGAATGGACCGCTCTCCTCACCAGTCCACTTGAGGACGACCAACTTCGGGCTGTCCAGAGAGCCCACGACCTGGCCGCCGAGTTCCGCCTCCCGGTCCCGTCGTGGACGCGGCCCGCGGACGAGCCCCCTTAGGGGGACTCGCTCTTCGGACCAAATAAAGTTCAGTTCCGTTCCGTTATGCTTGGGGAAAAAATATACAGGGTGTTTTTTTTTAGTTGCAACACACTTTTTAGATTAGAAAACATAAATCTCTGGAATGTCTTGTGTACCATTCGAGAGTACGGATTGGCGGCCTCTAGATACAGAATAATTTCCGCACTAGTGCGCATAATTAGCGAAGTCGCGCTAATTAACTTCTTAATTATCAGTAATTGGTGGCTACAGCAAATGAGTTCTTTGTATCCCATCCTCGACACTACCTATCCTAACGATCCAATTTTGAATAGCGGAGCGCATGTCGGAGCTACACGAACAATTTGTTCCCTTTGGCAGGCTCCTTGAAACCGAAACTGGGCGCGAAAAGAGCGTCTGTGACGTCGATGTCGCCACCTCCCCGGATTTCGTCACTCTCCCGTGGGGCCCAACGCCGCACATAACAAGGTGATATCGCAAGCTGCTTGCGCGGCCGGAGCGGCGGTGACCACGGGCGAGCGGCGAGTGACGAAAGCCGTGGCCCCCAGCACTCCCGCCCGCTGCAGTGGCAGCGACTTGCGTTTGCTTTTTTTACTGTCCTGTTTGCGTCGCTGTGTCGTGTGCTGTTGTTCTCCGTTACCTCGAGTACAGAATGAAGTAACTCGCGTTTCCTTCGCTGTTGTGCAAAGCTCAGACTCTTTTAGATGCGAAGCAGCTCTTTGACTAGCCTGTGTCACGCTGTCCCTACAGTGTGTCCGTACGAACGCGCGGCAACGTGCTCCCCTCGCCGCAGGTGTTGGAGCGGTGCCAAGTAGGTCGCGCCACAGCTGCGCGTTGACGCCACGCTCCCCTCGCAGTGCGCGCTGACGTCACTCTCTCCCTCGCCTGCCGCGCGCTCGCCGCAGCGCCCGCAGCTGCCGCCTCGTCCGTTCGCCCGCAACACCTGCCGCTACCGCCGCTAGCCCCGCTACCGCGACCACCGCCTTGTTTAGGATGCAGCGAGAACCCCGAAGTGCTTAACCCCGATGCTTACATCCAGCGTCGCTAAGTTTGGTACCGGCAGAAGGCTCCACTTTCTTGTAAAAGGCCTTATTGTGTCACCGAAAGCACTAAAGCAAAAAAAGAAAAGAAATCTTGTATGCGAAGTTGAGTGAGTGCTCGTAGTTGTTTCTTCGGCCTATGTTCTTTGAAAACCACGGGATCATGTCTCAACAATCTTGCACAAAGAATTTGAAAATATCTGACCGCCGGAGCGAAATAGTATCACATACCTTGTGGGCAGTGGTGTACTTTCAACGAGTATTTTTTTATCAGTAAGTATCAATTTCATATTTTTTACCTACTCGGAATTTTAAAACCGGGAATGATTCGCTTCATGCTGAACTTTGTCACATTTGTTGTTTTTTTTTACCAGGAAAGACAAGCAGCCTTGAAGTAAACGTGGAATGCGAAATAAATGCGCGCTGCAAGCGATATTTGACAGTTACATAGTTGCATGATGCATCCCGAAACAAGCTTACGCTTATCTCGCTGCCATTTAAGTCGTGACACTTTTCGAACCTCCTTGCATGGCGAAGACATGTGCGCTGCGACGACAAACGCATGCAGCCATTCATTTGCCAAATCATCACTCGGGACGCTTGAGCAGCGGTGCGCAAGCACGCGTCTATTTCATTATAACACGTATTTCGCGATTTTTGTTTTTTTTTCGAAATGCTTGATGTCCGGGTTACGTGAGGCGGACTACTACTTTGCACGGACTTGTTAGCGGTTAAAGCAATATTTATGAAGTCGACTAATTACAAGGAATATTAATTGACACTTAGTGATAAAATGTAGCCGTTGTAAGTACACACGTACGACTACTGCAAGTATGAATTTAGCTGAGAAATTTTTTTCTAGAACTTCTGCCTTTCTCAGAAATTTAGTGCATGATGGGACGCCCTATTAATTATGCACTTTCGGGAAGACAAAACACCTGCACGGCTGTAAATAAAGAATGGGTATGTCATGAAAACATGTCTTTCCGGTACTTTCCTCTCATAGAACACGCAAGTGGCTATTTTGTTACTCACCAACGTTTTGGTTTCTTCGGAGGGTAGGAAGTTATACGTTAAAGCCGCTCAGTATCTCTGCAGCCAGGGAACCTCGCTTTTAATCAATGAGAGCACCGGACTTTGGGATTAGCTAGGAGGTCGCACCACCATGTCTGTCCTTTGCGAACCCGGAAACATCATAGGATGCATCGAATGATAAAAATGGTCTATTCGGAAAAAGCTAAGAGTTAGGTCTGCCAACCTACAACACCTATTTTTGGCGGACTTCTGCAAATCGTGGCCGAAAATTTGTGCAAAGTTACATATAATCTGGGAATAATCGTTCACGTCATTGATGGTTCGAAATTTTCACTTTTTCAACACCGACTTCTCGCGTACGGAATGATGCAAGGACGAAACTTATTAGGTAGGGATGCAGCGGTTTCTCCTTTGTATGCCCAGTAATAATTTTCAAGTGCTGACCCCGGCAAGACCGCGCCCAGCTCCCAAAATCAGCTCTCAATCTGTTGACAAACCGTTTATCATAGGAATGTTCTCTATGTAAGTAGATCGTCGTTTAGAGACAGCGCACATTAGTAGCGCACCCAGGATCTCTGCCAGGGGGTGGGGTTCAATTTTTCACGAAGGGCTAGGCATGCGATTACACAGTTGTTGCGTGTGTAAAAAAGTAAAGAAAATGCCAAATAATAGTAACAGCAATAATGATGATTACTTTTATTATTTTTTTCGGCGTTGTGCAGAGACATTAGCGCCACATTCTTCTAGGGCATAGGAGCATTTACGGAGTAGGAGGGGGGTTAGGCCGGCCCCACGAGGGGGGGGGGGTTACAACCCCCTCCCCCGCCCCGTCGGTGCGCCACTGGCGCACACTTAAAGACACTGAACGCCTCTGAGCAAATCCGGTCCCATCGAGCCATGCCGTACGGTTTTACAAGCCACAATATCATTTACGTATGCCATGTAGCCCGGCGATTCTTGCGGGCAGCAGTGACTATATCACGGGACAGGCACTGAAATGCGGAGAAACAATTCCAGGCTGCGACGTAACGAACAGCGCGAGTATGGTGCGCGAGCCTGCTCGAGCTTCGTACTGCATACAGCCCATGCTCTACTGGCGCCATCTCGTGCCGTCAACGTGAGAAGCATCACTCGCGGCCGCTCTCTGAGCCCACTACCCGTATATTCTAGTGCACTGTAGTATGGTACTGGTGTTCCCGCGGTACAGTGTACTAGAAGAGTCAGTGAAGCGGGCGGAGGCAGCGACACATAGGGGCAGCTGACGCCGCCACTGGCGAACGAAGCGGCGGCGCTTCAATCGCCCAATCTTGAAGGCGGTTGCCTTGGTCCCTCGTGTTTCTGGTTGTTTGGCTCGAATGCGCGCTTGTTTGGAAGTGATTCTCCCGCTTTTCTCACAAGTTATGATGCTGTAATGTGCGAATGGCTCCTAAAAAGCAACGCTTAAACCATTGCTTCGCTCCCGGATGCAGCACAGGGTACTCTCGAAGAAAACAAACGGCGAAGCTTTCGTTGTTTAAAGCGCCCGAAGATCCGGAGCGAAGAAGCGTTTGGGAACGACATTTGCACAGAGGCGACAAGAGGCTAACACCTGATTCCGCGGTGTGTGAGCTACATTTTGAGCAGCGCTTCATCGTTCGGGACTATGTGCACTTCATCAACGGCACGGAGGTACGGATTCCTCGTGGGACACCGACGCTAACACCCGACGCAGTTCCCACCATCCTGCCCAACGTTGCCCCGTATTTGAGCAAGCGAGAGAAACGCGAGGAAGAGACCCGAAGAGGATGCTGTGCCACCAAAAAGGCGACGGCTGTCAACTGCGGACGAGCCAGATGTGCGGGAATGGTCTCCTTCAAGCGGGTCTGGTGTCCTCAACGAGCGCACGACCAACGACGACCCCCTTGCAGCGATTGCAACTTTGAGAGATGTGAAACTCCCCAACAGGTACTGGACGTTTCACGAACTGCAGAATGTTGACGGTGCGTGCTTCACGTCTTGTTCACTGAATGCTTCCACGGGTGAAGTAGAAAAGGCAGTGTTTTTTACTGTGAACTCCGACGGTGGTCCCGACGGTGGTATCCACTCGGGAACTTTCGTTCAAGGGAAATCCGTAGCAGAGGCTGCTGTTGTGACGATGCTGGACGCAGAAGCGGTATTGAACCAAGCGTCTCTACTGCACTTGTGCAAGGGTGTGGGAACTCAAGCTGAATCGTTGACAGACAACATTACTGTGAATTTGCAACGCCAGCTTGAGTTGAAGTCTGGATCAGTTTTTAGTGTCAACTGTCTTGGAAACACGAAAAAAAGCGGGAACGCCCTGCTTCAGCTGTAAGTATTTGAGAAAGGCCCTCATCACAAGGCAGTCGCGGATCAGGAAAAGACACAAGACATCAAGGGCCTGCAGCAGCGCTGTGAAAAAGCTGATGGTGTGCGCCCGAAAGAACAAGAGGCTCATGGTGAGGCTGGGGAATCTAGCAAAAGATGTTCGTGGGTTGAAGGAAGAATCTGCTGCGACTGCTGAAGAAGTATTAGCAGCAAAGATAAACTTACTCTCACCAAAACAACTCGCCGTCAGGCAGTGCTTCGAAGCAGCGAAAAGGAAGAGCACTTGCGGGATCATCATCATCATCATCAGCCTATTTAGGTCCACTGCAGGACGAAGGCCTCTCCCATCGATTTCCACTCCACCCTCTCCTGAGCGAGTTGGTTCCACTTTACGCCCGTAAACTTTTTAATTTCATCGCTCCATCTAACCCTTTGCCTGCCTCTGTTGCGTTTTCCCTCTCTTGGTATCCATTCCGTCGCTCTTACTGTCCATCTGTTATCTGTTCTCCTCATGACATGTCCTGCCCAGGTCCACTTCTTTCTTTTAATTGATATAATAATATCGGCTACTCCTGTCTGTTCTCTGATCCATTCCGCTCGTTTTTTATCTCTTAGCGTTACCCCTATCATTTTTCTTTCCATTGCACGTTGCGTGCTCCTTAGTTTCATCTCTAGTCTTTTAGTTATCCTCCACGTTTCTGCACCGTACGTTAGTACTGGGAGGATACAGTGATTGCGGGATGCTGTACGATAAAGAATGGATGCTGGAGTTCATTCTGCTTAAGATAAGAAGCTCCAAGTTGTACCAGTATATGAGAAAGCAAAACATCCTGGCTCTTCCAAGTGAGACAACCATACGAAAACACACTGCCCATTACAGAACTGGATATGGTTTCATTGAAAAGATGTTGAGTGCGCTGAAAAAGAAAGTGGCTAAATTTGACAGCTTCCATCGACACGGAGGTATTGTTGTTGATGAGATGAAGTTGTCTGAAAATCTGTCAGTAAGTGCAGATGGGAAAATTGAAGGCTTTGTCGATTTAGCTCAGTATACACCTAAAGAGTAACACGCACTCATGTGCAATCACGGGCTTGTTGTGATGTTTGTGCCCCTTGTGGGTAGCTGGACACAGGTGCTTGGGACATTTGCAAGCCATGAGAACGTAAAGGACGACCTTTTAGCTAAGATTGTGCTTGAGGCGACAGTGCTAGCGGAGAAAGCAGGTTTGTTTGTAGATTTCCTGACCTGTGATGCGGCAGCAGGGAATAGAGCGATGTGGAGAAAGTTTAACATTCATGCGTCATCAAAGGAAGTCATCTGCAAGGCAGTGCACCCTGTTGACAGCAAATGCTTTCTTCACTTTTTCTCTGATTTTCCGCATCTTGTAAAGAATGTGCGCAATCGACTGTTGAACACCTCATTTAACACGCCTGAGGGTGAAGTTTCACTGCAGTTTTTGAAAGAAGCGTTCAAACTTGACAGCGATTCAGTCACCCTGAAAGCGATGCCAAGTATTACCGCTGTTCACTTAATGCCCAAGAATTTTGAGGAAATGAGGGCCAGTTACGCATTTCAGATATTTGGAGACGGTACACTCAGAGCCTTTTTAATTTACCGTGCACAGCTGCAGAGGCGTTTTGGGAACATTGATGCCACGGAAAAGTTTTTTAAAGGATGAAAGCACTGATTACTGTTATGACTGCCAGATCTACTGCAGAAGCCGTCCAGCCTAACTCTCCTAGTGTAGAATTTATAAAGGAAATGCTTGAATTCCTTAACAAGTGGGAGGACCACACAGACAAAAAGCAGTTCCTCAGCCAATTCCACAGCAGTTCCACAGCAGTTCCACAGCAGAAGGGCTAAGAGTAACCCTTACCAGCACGCTTGAGCTCCTGGACTACCTACATAAGGAAGCGGGATACACTTATTTAATGACATCTAGGCTCAGCCAAGACAAAGTTGAGAATTTTTTTTGTATTGTAAGGATGTCTTCAGGCTGCAATACACACCCTACCCCACAGCAGTTTCTCCTCACAGTAAACTGCCTGTCATTCTATAACCTTGCCCGTAGCGTAACAGGTGGGAATTCAACTGCAGATACAATCAGCTCACTCCTCAGCATTGAAGAGAACGAATTAAAAGGCAAGAAGAAACTGATGGACATAGTCAACGCGTACTTGAACAAGCAAGCGCCTGCCACCGAGTCGACGTTAGGAAATGCTGCAGAGCATCCATACCATGTGAGAAGAAGCGACTCGAGGCTGACATGCCGCCTTGCTGGCTATGTTGCCAAGAAGTGCATTTTACCAGGCAATTGCCCTGATTGCATTGACTGCCTTCTTCTTCCAGCATAAGATGGGTGCCGCATGCCTGCAGCAGAATTGATCAAGCACAACGACCTGGGTGGTTTGCATTACCCCTCACTTGAACTGCTTAAATTCATTTCACGTCTTGAAGATGTGTTTACTGACTGTTTCAGTGGACGCAAGCTTCATAGTGAGAGTGTTATGGATGTATTACACATGATTCATCACGCTTCTCCATTGCAGGTTGGCTGCGAAATTCATGCTAAGAGCCTAACAGCACATATTGTTGGGTTTTACGTTACTATGCGACTGCACTTTTTTGTGAAAGGCGAGAATAAGTCCAATCTACTGAGAAAACGTAATTCAGCCAAGCACCTTAAACTAAGCAGGCTAAACTAGGTCCATGGCATCTCTCTCAACGTGTATTATACTTTTACCTTCTCCACCTGCTGTGTTATTTACCTTCTGCCCTTTACCTAGCTAGCTGTGTGAATTTACTGAATCCAAGCAAGTGTCTTCCCTTTTGTAAAATAGTTCAGTTCTATCCATTATAGGTTAATTCTATCAATGCATTTATGTGAAAACTATTTCATATATCAGTGTTCCGTGCTCTACTGTCGCATGTGTGTTCTCATATTCTGTGATACATTGTCACCATCATGTCACAGATTACAGACATGACTGTCTCAATTTTGTGAAATGTTGTAGCTTGTTTAAATGCTTGCAAAAGCAGAGTCACTATAAATACAATCAGTATCTTTGCCAGTTCAAGGAGGTTCCCACTTGACTTTCTACATAATTGCTGTGCTAGGCCTCCTGTTCAGCTAATTTGTGCCTGCCTTGCGTTTGGGACATAATTTGTACAGGTGAATTTCAATGAACGTTTCAAAATTAACTGTTACTGTGGGCATATGTGACTGTTCAGATTCGTGCACGAATGTTTTAATTATTGCTGTTTCAGCAACGAGTCCACCTGATTGTGGGCGACATAGTCAATTCGCGCCATCATATTCTACCTTATTTTTTCAGGCATTTCCTACTATGCTGTTGACAGGTGTCGCGAAGAGAACGAACGCGCTATGTAAATGTTTAGTTTGAACTTACTTTCATAGTCGCGGGGACTAGCTACGTTTAATTATCCTCTCACATGGCATACCCATTGCAATAACATAAAATCCGAATCTACGCACTCGCGATCAGAGACTCGTCTAAGCTTTCAAGCTCCGTAAGCTAAACAAACTCGTTCATAATTGCTGAAAGGGTTGCAAATGTTCGACTGGAACTGAAAGGCAATGGAAAGCAGCGAGCACATTCCCAAAATGCGTTGGGATCTGTGGGAAAACCAGTCTGTCTTGTAGTTTCTGGTTCTTAGCAGAGTATACAGACTAAATAAGCGAAGTGCTTACACGTAAACCTCTGAACCATGTGTGCAGCGCGCGCCAAGCACATGCGAGCGTTGCAGTCGAGGCTACGTTTCGCCTGCTCCTGTTCAAGAGTGGTCGACCGCAGCGCCGCCGCTACTGACCACGCCGCTGGAGTCACGCGGAGGCTGCTGCCCGCTTCACTGCCCTCTTCTAGCACACTGTACCCGCGGTATCGCTACCTGGCGGCGAGGATTCGCGGGACTGTCACTCTAGCTGCATCGTTGCCGCTTGCCGCAAAACGCGAGTGGGAACATGTTGACCCGCGAGTGCCGCGGAAGCACTCGCCGCGCGCGTTTTTGCCGCTAGTGGGGACCGGCCATGACACGGTGTCACGTGATGCGCCGTCCGCCGCGGAAAAGACGGATTTAGTCCGTCGTGTGGATACACCCTCAGCGGCACAGAAGAGCGGAGCAGCAATTTCGAACAGAAGAAGGCTATAGACGTGCTGCAGAGACACCGGAGGAAGGGGAGGAACATCTGGCAAAGCCGCGTCGCCAGGAGGCTGAGCGACGTGCCCTACCATCTCAGCCGCAGCAACAACAAGACGCCGTCGAATACGTCCGCTCGCCGATTGGCTGACTATACCATGAAACCTCAGCTCACGCCACGTATATCCTGGCGTAGCCCCACTAAACAAGTTCGAAATTTTAGGGGCGAAGCTCCTCTTAGTCTAATACCCCGGTCACATGGGCATACCAAAGCTCCTTTGAGGTAAAGGAGCATAGCGACTTCGAAGGAACATTAACTCAAGGGAGCTGAGTCGGTGCTACACGGTTTCCGTTGAAGCTTTTAGCAAAAGCCGCAACGTACGCTTGGCGCTCCTATCGCTCCGAAATTAGAAAAATAATACGGCTCCGATGCCCCCATAAATTAGTTGTGCGTGCTTTTTTTTGCTTTTTCTTATCATTTTTTTGCACTGATAAAACAACACCTAAGAGTAATGGGAATAATCCACCAAACACGGGTGTAGTGGTAGCAGTGCGCCGCCGTGTATACCGTATATATTGCCGGCCTCGGCAAAATACGGCGTACACTTCGGCAAAATATGCGTGCTTCGATTCCGTTTTTGTTGCTGTTCTTGATTGTTTTTCAATCGCAACGTCTCCAAACATGTGCGACGAGACGCTCAGCGTGTGAGGATCAAATATTCATCGCAGCGCCCAGTTTAGCGCCATGCGCCGATATGAAGGAAAAAATGGTCTCTGGTATCACCTTACGCCGAAAACAACGTTCAGTTGCTTAGCTGACGTTTGCCCAACAGCTAGAAATGCTCGGGCACACAACATATTGGTACAAATATATTTACAAGGTATTTACAAAAGGATAACAGCCAAGCAGCCAATATGGTGGTTGTTGTTCGAAGCACACTTCGTCGACTTTTACCCCGATACCAGCTTCTTCTTCCTTGGCGCTCTAACACCGAACATCGACCTCCGGCGGCGAAAGCGCCGTCCCGGCGCTTTTCACAATGAGGTGGGCGAGAGGTATAGCTTCAGGCGTGTGACGTGGACGACGTCGGAAGATGCGGAAGACGTGGTAGGGTCTAGCGGCGTGATTTCCTAAGTCACGTCTGTGACTTGTCGGAGGACGCGGTAAGGACGGGAGTACTGCGATAACAGCTTTGTAGAGAGTCCAACATGTCGAGAAGGAGACCACAGGAGGACAAGGTCACCCGGTTGATAGTGGGCATCCCAGTGGCAATTGTCGTAGCGATGCTTCTGGCGCCGCTGTGACTCGCAAAGGCGGCAATGGGCTATCTGGCGTGCCGCTGTGCAGTGGATAGCTGTGCAGGGATGGGAAGGAGCGTGTCAAAAGGCAAGATGGGAGTTATGTTTTTCTTTGTTCGTTTTCTCCTTGATGTGGATTGAAGTCCCGTCAAGGAGATGATCGACGTCGATGAAGCAGGAGGCAGGTTGGAGGTAATGAACTTGAAGGTATATTGCAGCAAATATTTACAGTCATATGTACATCTTGCCGAAGCACACTGATGATAACATAGACATCAACAGCGTCTTACTCTTCTACTTAACTTTTCTTAAGTTAGAGCCTAGAACACTGTTACTACATACAACGAACTTAGTCTCACTGTTCGACCACCGAGTGGTTACGGCCCAGACAGAAGTTGCATCGTACGGAGTCTTACTGATCGATCAGTTAAGCGATTACAGCCTAGACTGAAGGGAAACGAATCCCGTCCAGTCTTTAGTACCTTGCGGTAACAAAGAAGAAGGGGAGGTGGCCACTGCTGGTCCGCCTCAACCTTCTGTTATCCAATCTGTTTACCCTCAGATTAAGCCACTCCCTAGTGGGCTGTCTCTAATCTCGACAGCAGCGTCTTTGCAGTTTACACAGGCATTTTGGCATTCTTTCCCATCATGGCTCTCCCTCTCCTTATCCCACGCTCTCAGATATTCTCACAGTCGAAATATCGGTATCGTAGCAGCCCTGCGGCATTCGCGCCATCTCCCAGGCTCATCCAGTCGAACCCTGTCGTTCCAGGAAACACTGCGTGTCTTCGCCTTTCCCGCAGTTCGGACCGTGCACTGCTGCGACTCAACGCTTCGTTCCAGTCGGCGCGCCGAAAGCGCATGCTGGTCGTTAAAGAATTGGTTGGGCCAAGCGCATTGTCGCTTCAAGCGACGGCGCACTTCTCATGCATTGTCCTCCTACGCGTCCGAGCTGCTCTTCCCCGAAACGGCCACTAAGAGGACAAGTACGGTCGCGCAGCCGCGACCCCCCCGAGCGACGTTCAGCGAAAGGGAAGGGTCTCGTACCAGGAACCCCTGGGGGCCAGCGTGGGAGACCAGCCGCTCAATGGGAGCAGTTTGCTTTCCATTGATAATTGCTGTCAAAGACCATGCAGAGAGAGAGCCGAGAAAGAAGCTTTGTATAGCGTACGGTGCTACGCCGTCTCTTCTGTACGATCGCCTTATGAGCGGCAACATAACAATGGGCTCTCTGCCATAGAGGAGATAGAAGGGGGAATAGCCAGCAGTGTCATGGCGAGACGTGTTACATGCGAACGTCACAAAGGGAAGTGCAGCGTCCCAGTCGCGGTGATCGGTCGAAACATACATAGCGAGCATGTCAGTGATGGTGCGGTTCAAACGTTCAGTGAGACCGTTCGTTTGGGGATGGTAGGCCGTAGTAAGCTTGTGTTTTGTAGCGCAAGAGCGAAGCAACTCGTCGATTACTTTTGACAAAAAGTAACGACCTCGGTCCGTGAGAAGCTGACGAGGGGCGCCATGGTGTAAGATGACGTCCTGAATTAAAAAGTCGGCGACGTCCGTAGCGCAACTAGTCGGGAGAGGCCTCGTGATGGCGTAACGGCTCGTATAATCAGTAGCCACGGCAATCCATCTATTGCCTGTGATCGATAGAGGGAAAGGACCGAGAAGGTCGAGACCAACACGGAAAAACGGCTCTGCCGGTGTATCTATGGGCTGAAGGAGTCTGGCAGGGTGTACATCGGGCTTTTTCCGCCGTTGGCACGACTCGCAGGAAGCGGCATAACGGCGGACGCAACAGTAGAGGCCGGGCCAGAAAAAACGTTGTCGCACACGGTCATACATCCTAGCAACACCAAGATGACCTGCTGTGGGAACGTCATGGAGTTGCTGGAGCACGGTGGAGTGAAGATGAGTGGGAACTACAAGTAGTAGTTCCGGTCCCACGGGGAGCATGTTCCGGCGATATAAGATGCCGTCGACGACAACGAACCTGCGAAGAGAACTGTCTGGCGAGGCAGAATGCAGGCGGCTGATGATGTCTCGAAGAGCCGCGTCACGCCGCTGCTCGTCGGCCATGTTGGCGAAATCGGAGAGCGAGAAAATGCAAGTGGACTCGTCGTCCGATGCAGTATTTGGTGCATCGACGGGGTACCGGGACAGGCAGTCGGCGTCTTGATGTAGTCGGCCGGACTTGTAGACTAGAGTGTACGTGAATTCCTGGAGACGTAGAGCCCAGCGACCCAGGCAGCCTGTCGGATCCTTGAGCGTAGACAGCCAGCATAGGGCGTGATGGTCGGTGGTAACGGTGAAAGGGCGTCCATATAAATAAGGGCGGAATTTACTGACTGCCCATACAAGCGCAAGACACTCGCGCTCGGTGATAGAGTTATTACGCTCAGCTGGGGAAAGGAGCCTGCTGGCGTAAGCAAGAACTCTATCATGACCCCTTTGACGTTGGGCTAAAACAGCGCCAATTCCGTATCCACTTGCATCGGTGCGGACCTCAGTAGGGGCGGACGCGTCGAAGTGGGCGAGAACTGGCGGAGTGGTGAGCAACGTAATATGTCGTGAGAAGGCGAAGGCTTGCTCAGATCCCCAGAAAAACGGAACGTCTTTCTTGAGGAGATCAGTCAGAGGGCGGGCAATGTCAGCGAAGTTCTTCACAAATCGTCGGAAATAGGAGCATAATCCGACAAAGCTCCGGACGTCCTTGACGCACGTCGGTACAGGGAAGTCGGTACAGGGAAGCTCGAACTTTGTCCGGATCAGGGCGGAGGCCAGAAGAGTCAACAAGGTGGCCGAGGATGGTAACTTGGCGGCGTCCAAAGCGGCACTTCGACGAGTTGAGTTGTAAACCAGCCTCACGAAACAGTGAAAGAATGGACGAAAGTCGCTCGATGTGAGTGTCAAAAATTGGCGAGAATACAATCACGTCGTCCAGGTAACAGAGGCAGATGGGCCACTTAAAGCTGTGCAGAAGGGTATCCATCATTCGTTCGAACGTGGCTGGAGCATTGCACAGTCCGAACGGCATCACTTTGAACTGGTAGAGGCCGTCAGGTGTAACAATCGCGGTCTTCTCGCGGTCCAAGTCGTCTACGGCGATTTGCCAATAACCGGAGCGTAGATCGATTGAAGAGAAATAGGTCGCGATGTGGAGGCAGTCGATAGCATCATCTATGCGCGGGAGCGGATATACATCTTTTTTGGTGATTTTGTTTAGGTGCCGATAGTCTACACAGAAACGCCAAGTATTGTCCTTCTTCTTAACTAGGACCACAGGTGAAGCCCACGGACTGGAAGAAGGCTCAATAATGCCTTTTGTGAGCATCTTGTCGACCTCTTATTGAATAACTTGGCGCTCTGATGGTGACACACGGTAAGGCCGCCTGTTAATCGGAGCCGCATCACCGGTATGTATGCGGTGCTTGACGTGCGATGTTTGACCTAAGGGCCGACCGTCAAAGTCAAATATGTCAGAGTATGCGACAAGCAGAGCACAGGGGTCGTTGACTTGGGAAGGCAAAAGATCCGATGCAATCATCTTCGTTACGCGGTGTTCCAGTGGAGATGATTGAACATTGTCCGCGCTATGTGGAGCAGAGGAATCGGCAGCGGCCACATCTGGTAAAATTGGTGATATCTCGCAGTCATGCGATGGCGACAAAGTGGCAAGAGCAATACCCTGAGGTATAACTTGAGGGCTGCGACCGAAGTTCAACAGTGGAAGACATGTCTTGCTCGCCCTTACGGTGACAACAGTGTATGGGAAAGACACGTTGTGCGACAGCAAAACACTACGGCAAGGAGAGACCACATAGTCACCATCCGGCACAGCGGGGCACGGCTCAGCGGCGATACAGACTAGTGCTTGTGCTGGCAGGCGAACAAATTCGGCAGACGAAAGCTTGCTTTGGACTGTGTCGAGGGCGTCGGCAAAATCAGGCAGGTCGAGCTGTACAACACCGGATGGGCAGTCGATGATGGCTGAGTGGTCAGATAAAAAATCCAGCCCGAGAATGACGTCATGAGGACATTGTTGAAGAACATGGAACAGGACAGGCGTGTGGCGGTCGGCCACGCGCACACGTGCGTGGCACATTCCGAGCACGGCGGGAGTTCCTCCGTTCCATGTTTAGCCTTGCACGGAGGTTCGAGCTCATGATAGAAATGTGTGCGCCGGTATCAACAAGGGCAGTAACAGGCAGGCCATCCACTTCCACAGCAAGCAGGTTTTGGTCCGTAGTCAGGGTGGGGAGAGGGTTTTCAAGTCTGGGGTCGAATGCAGCGTCACCTCCGGGAGCTGCATCGGTCAGTTTTCCGATAGAGAGCGTCCAGATGGGCGAGGTGATGTGTAGCGACGGGGCAGAGGTGAGCGGGAGCGATGGTCGTGGTTATGCGGGGAGGGCGAACGGCTGAAGCGTCGGACTGATGCGGTAGCTTCACCGGATGGTCCATTGTCACGAGTTGCAAACTGCATGGGCCGGTTGTCGTCACGCCAATATGCGCCGAACGAGCGAGACGAAAAGCTTTGATTGCGACAGTACCGGGAGATATGTCCAACGCCATGACAACGGAAGCAGATCGGTTTGTTGTCCGGCGTCCTCCACTGGGCTGGGTCCCGATAGCGACGAAAAGTTGCCGGTGTTCGCGAAGGGTATGGCATAGGACCAACAGGCGGCTGCATGAGTGAACACACAGGCTGCAGCCCTACATTAGCAAGCTCCTCCCGTAGAACTGTTTGAATTAAAGAAATGCTTGGTCGAGGGTCCTCGGAAGGGCGCGTCAGGAAGGATGGCGGGGACGCCGCCTCGATTTCGCGTCGCACAATGCGGACTACGCTGTCGGTAGTAAGCGGCTGACTGGGCGGCGGCTGAACGTCTTCGCAAGATGACGTCGCGGCAGTGTTCGGAAGGCGGACGAAGTGCTGGGCGATGCGGCGACTCTTCAGTTCTTCAAAACGCCGGCATTCCTTGATGATGTCGTCTACGCTTGAGCAGTCTTTGGACACCAGCAGGTTGAAAGCGTCATCTGCAATGCCTTTGAGCACATGGCTCACCTTGTCTGCCTCAGTCATGTTGGAATCGACCTTATGGAAAAGAGCAAGAACGTCAAGTATGTAGGACACATACGATTCGGTGGAAGTTTGCGCCCGGCAGGAGAGATCTTTCGAAGCGGCGCGCTAGCGGCCGGCAGATCTGCCAAACAGGTCACGAAGCTTCTGCTTGCAGGCGTCCCAGCTGGTAAGATCTTCCTCGTGAGACTGAAACCAGACGCCCGCTGTGCCGCAGAGGTAGAAGGCGACATTCGCGAGCATCAATGTGGGATCCCACCGATACTGCGCTGCAACACGCTCATACTTGGAAATCCAGTCATCAACGTCAACGCCATCGGTTCCACAGAAATTCCCAGGGTCGCGCGGCTGCGTCAATACGACAAGCTGTGCCTGACTTGTCGAACTCGCGGTTGGAGCACAGGAGGCAGCGTCTCCTTCCGTTGACATGACGGAACTGCTCAGGACACGTCCACTGCGAAGTTCCGTCTTGCGTCTTACCCAGCACTTCCACCAAAATGGTACAAATATATTTACAAGGTATTTACAAAAGGATAACAGCCAAGCAGCCAATATGGTGGTTGTTTTTCTTTCTTTCTTTTCTCCTTGTTATTTGGCTCTTGCCCACTACGGGGGATTGGCCATGAAGCCGGCGGTTAATATAAAAAAGGAAAAAAAATGAGCTAAAACAAAGGAAGAGTAAGGAATCGGTAATGTAAGGAAGAATGAAATGTTAGAGTGATAGACTATTTATAATACTAATGAACCATAATAAATAATTTGAGGTTTAATAAACTAGTGGCGGCAATTTCGAGGTACGAAGTTTTGGTTGGACAGATGATTAGCAACGAATTCTTCTTGTGTCACGAAGGAAATTGCACATGGCTAAGCAGACGTTCCTGTTGCTGTAACCTAGTGAGGACGCTCCAAAGGAAAGAATATTCTGAGAATTCAGGGGAATTTTTAAATTCCTGAATGAAATTTCGAAATGTCTTTTCCTCTGACTACTATAACGCTGACAGGTAATTAAAAAGTGATCAATGTTTTCAGGCTCTTGACAATAGCAGCATAGCGGAGATGGCACCAGACCAGACCTGTGTAAATAAAAATTTAATGAAGGGATACGACAGCGAAATTTTGTTATTGCCACTTCCAGTTTACGAGAGGGGCACCACTTATTATTCCAAACAAAAGAAAGATGCCCATATTCTTCAATAGGTAACTTCATTTTTAAAGAATCTTGAAGTAAGGAGTACTTACGGTATCTAGACAAAGTAACAAAGGCAGTAGTAGGCACCACGTGCATTACCGGCCCATCTAGGGACCACCGCGCGAGAACATCAGCCATCTCGTTTATAAATATGCCACGATGGCCTGGCACCCACACCAATCGTATTTCACGCAAGTGGGGAGGAATTAATGAAGTGAATGCGTTTAGAGCAGAACACTTGGAAGGAGAAGCTGAAGCGAGTGATGTGCATACCGAAAGCGAATCAGTCACTATAACAACTGCCGAATTTTGTGCAGGAAGTTTGAGAATGGCTAAAAGAATGGCTAAGAGCTGCTCGAAGCACACTTCGTCGACTTTTACCCCGATACCAGCTTCTTCTTCCTTGGCGCTCTAACACCGTAACAATATGTTCTCGAATTTGCAGTAGAAAAACGTGTCGCCGTTGGTGCGAAAAAGATATACCGAAGACACCCCATCCTGCAGCAGACATCTTGATAACCAGGCCCAGCTATAGCCACACCACCCCAGCAGCTGACCACAACGTCACCGCTACAGTGCACCTGCCATCAAGCTGTGCTATTTTTCGGGCGACAAATGACAAACTGTGTCTATCAGCAGAGATTTTATGGTTTATAACTTCTAAGTTTCCGTGAAAAGTGTTTTTTATAAAATAAAAGCGCGTTGGATTGGCTATGGAAACGTAGGCGTAGGCTATGGAAACGTTGTTTCTTAGAGGAACGCTCTACCGGCTCGCAAAGGAGAACGCGCTCTCACCCGCGAGAGACAACGTTGGCGCAGGCAGCGTCTCCTAGCGAGTTTCTTGATTGAGAAATACCGACTGCTCGCGTTGGAGGAGCGTTCAACGGCAACCCATATATATATATATATATATAGGCACTGCACCTTGACTTGCAATGAAGTGCCGGTGGGAGATTTCACTTGTGCATAGTTGAACCATGAGGATTCGTAGCGTGCGCGTTAACTAAATTAATTTGGAACTCGGCACGATCTACGATGAACATCCCGAGCTTCGCCCACTCATCATCATTCACTCCGTGGATATGCTGTAATTTTTTTAGTCTTCCGCCAGCGGTAGTAACAGCCGTCGAACCGATGCTGCTCTCCTCTTTTAGAAGGCAACAAGCGATTCTTGCCGTGCTTGAGGTGGCACTCACCGATAGCATTTCGGTAGACATCGTACGAGATGGACATGCGCAGCTGAGGAACCGGCATTCTGCAAGTAACAAAAAAAAGCCTATTTTGCTCTCCGCACAGTTGAGCCGGGGGTACTGCTCACCTGTCCAAGTAGTTGTACTCCCCGAGGCGCGCCCACCTTTGCTCTGCTCTGGCTGAACGAAGTATGGCCACATTCGTGCCAAAGCTTGATTTTGGGTGCAGATCCTGTAGCACAAAGTAGACAGCCTTGTTCCTGTGTTTTGTTATGTAGTACTCCTAACGTTGAGCGACCAGCTCCCGCAAATCCTATCTATAACGAGCGTCGATGTCTTCAACTCAAATATATCATACTCGGACGACAGAACCGGCTTGATGTGCGACGACGCTTATCTATCTATCTATCTATCTATCTATCTATCTATCTATCTATCTATCTATCTATCTATCTATCTATCTATCTATCTATCTATCTGTCTATCCGTCAGCTCCGTCAGATCGCCGTTCATGCGCCGTTGCTTCGGCTACTGTGCCTAGGATATACTGGCTAGTGTGCTGAGCGGAGGGGGCTCCCAAAGGGAGGAGGTGGCAGGGTGGGTGATGCCTTCCAACTCTGACCGGCAGGCGTGGTGCGGCCGCGTGGTTTCGTGCGCCTGCCGCTCCGCCAGTGCTCCGCGTCTGGTGTTTTCTGAAGGTATTTTGCCCACTTATGCATTGCAAAATGAGAAAGAGAGGAAAAAACGACTGAAGTGTCACAAAAGATAAGCGAAGCCGCCAGGGACCATGTGCCCTTTCATTCGGAGCTTTAACTAGTAGACAAGAGAAAAAGCCCAAAATTACTCCACAATTTCCCACAGCCTAAAATGTGCCAGCATGCCAGAAGGATGAAACACGGGGCGGTGGGGTGTCAGGCTGCAGTTGTACTTGAAACATCTACTGGCAACATAAATGTGCCAATTTGAACGTCTCATAAGACCAAAGTTTAATTAAAAGCTGTTTTCTGCCACTGGACTTCACTTTTTTTACGTCACAGCTGTCCACTTTCAAAAGCGCATTCTAGTGTCTATTTAGCCGCCTGGATGGGCAATTAAAAGCTAATTAGAAAGGCAACTCACACTCTGAAGGCACAGAAGAGCATCAACGTTATTAGCGCTGGTTACCATAGTGGCGGGATTGTAGGTTACGCACGATATAGGAGCGCCTCGTTATTATTTTTAGGAGACGCCCTTCTGTATGTGCGCCCTTATGTCCCCCCTCCCCCCCACCTCGGAAACAAAAACAATTCTTGCGCAACTGCTCCTGGTTACCAAGTCATGTACGTTTAAATTATGCTTTAACACGTGGACTATCAGATACCAGTCTTTTGCATTAAAAATCATGTTGCAGGGCTGCTGTCGCCCCCCCCCCCCCTTCTCTTTCTGTAGTCTCTCTTATTTGCAGATGAAAATCGCTGTTGTGGTTCCTACTTCTTTTTTCTTCTTGGCATTCTGTTAAAACTGGCTCGTGGACACCCTCATAAGGTCAACCTTACATAAAACGAGCAGCGTCTTGCAAATTAAATGTCTCAGCGGCGAATCCTATTCGCGCGAGCACTTAGGGTGGGGATACTTTCACTTGTCAAGCTGGATCTGTCCTAAGATATTCTTGGACCTTTTTGTTTCACTTTAGCGGTTAACCACAGAATGATGAAAACTAGCAGACGGCGTGTGTATACACGGACAGGGCGTATTAAACATTCCGTCGTTTTCTAGTATCGCGTTATGTAAGGATTTTCGGCTGGCGGTGATTTAACACTGAGTTTTCTTCTTTCTGTGAGTCTTTCAGACGAGAGTCCGCTTCGGTGGTGTAGCGATTATATGCGGGTTCGATCCTGGCTGCGGCGGTCACATTTTCGATGGAGGCGAAAATGCCAGAGGCCCGTGTACTCTGCTTTATTAGTGCACGTTAACGAACCCCAGGTATTCAAAATTTCTGGAGCCCTCCATTAATTACCGCGTTCCTCTTCCTTCTATATCTCTATCATTCGCTTACCCCATAAAGTTTCTCACAATTACACCGTATCCCCACGGATGCTGAGCCGTGATCCCGACATGGGCTGCAGAAAATAGTGTCCTTTCCTTAACCGAACCACGATAATCAGACGAGACCGTTTTAAAAGCCACGAGGAACGCTGAATTCGGGGCAGAAAGCGCAGTGCTACGGAGCAGAAGCAGCGGGTGCCACGGAACCCGGACGCGCCATGGACGATGGATGGATAGATGGATGGATATTAGGAGTGTCCCCTTTGTAACGGACCTTAGAGACTTGCAGCGCCGCTATGCGGTGGCTGTAGGAAGGCATCAGCGCGGTGGCCACGCGAGCACGCGCGCTCAGCACACTAGCCAGTATATTCTAGGCACTATATATAACTTCAGCTCTTTCATTCGGACGGAGGAGGCGTAAATGAGGCCAAGTGCGCGCGTACGGCGGCGTCACCGCTCTCCGACTGGTTTGGCGACTTAGCCCAGATAAAGGCTTCGAGGCTGTCGAAATAGCAGAGAAGTGCACGGATGGGGTGGCTTCGAGAGAGATGGAATATACTTTGGGCGCAGACTTGAGCATGAAGTGGGCTGGCGCCTAGCAAGACGCGCAGCTTCTTTTTTTTTTGTTTTGTTTTGGGGGGGGGGGGTGCACACGAGCCCTCCCGTGGCCACGGTAGAAAGGGACGAAACATCTCTGAGGGACCCTTTGGCACACAGAATTGGTAACAAAGGGAGAAGGGGAAATGAAGAAAGAAATTGCAGCGCGGATTAATAAGCTACGTAAGCATGCAAGGTGGCAGAAAATATGCAAAATGGTTAGACAAAGAGGAGCAGTTGAACAGAGAGCAGATAAGCGTGTACGCCGTTTCAGAAACGAAACTTCGGGACTCGGAAGAGCCACCAATTATTGCAAATCTTGTGTGGGAAGGGTGCAACAGGATAAAATCAGAAAGAAAAGGTGGGGGAATCGGTATGCTCATTCATCGCGAAGCCAAGTGGGATCGGGTTACTTCGGCATGTGAAGAGCACATGTGGGTATCTGGAATATTAAGCGGGAAGAAAACGATGTTTGTTGTAGTTTACATGTGGACCAAAAATACCTCTAAGGAGAAAAATCTGGAGATAGTGAATTGCATAAGCAAGCAAATTCAGAAATCTGGCAACGGCGCCGAAATAACGCTGTTAGGAGATGTCAACGCTCATGACCTCGATGGATACACAGATCATAACGGGAGGTTGCTGTTAGAGCTCTGTGAACAGTCTAGATATAGTTAACATGAGTTCTAAGTGTGATGGGCAGGTAAAATGAGAGGCCGGAAGCAGGCACTCAACAATCAATTACTGCCTCATGACAGAAGGAATGAGCACAGACAGAGAAGGGAGTAGGAGCTCTTTTCTGTGAAAAACCAATAAGGAATATAGTTGCAACAATCGAGGACACAGTGAGCAAAACAAAAGACAAAGTGTGATATTATAATGAGAGAGAAAGGAAAGGCAGGGAGGTTAACCAGATGATTATAATGAGCTTCTCCATCTAGTAAGGACTGAAATTAGCTAGTGGAGCGTAAGCCAAAAAGATGGCGGATCAGGGAAACTCGGGACGCAATAGAAAAACGACGGGAAGCATCACGAACACACAGGAGCAGAGACCACAACACGAAGCCAAGCAAAAATGGGAGACATATTTCGAGAAAGAAGGCCTCGTACACAGTTTGGTTGAAGCCAACATTAAAGGTCAAAGTGAACTGTGAATGTCGCACAATCGCGAAAAGAAGGCCGCATCTTGGTTTTTTTTTCTTCTTTTTTTTTGGAGCCCCTTAAAGTCGCTGGGTAAGAAAACTGCAACTATGCTACGGCATATTGTGAATTAAGAAGAAAATAAATTGCAGGGGCACGACGCGCTGACTTATATTCCAAAAGTAACAGCCAATTCCTTTAAGAAGAATGATGAGCCTTCCTTTACGACGTGTAACAGTAGCATGGAAAACCAAATGGAAGAACTTTCTGGAAAATTTCACTTGGAAGAAGGCTGTTACTGTTACGAATGTTACTTTGGAAGAAGGCTGTTACGTGGCAAACCATTAGCAGCGGTTGCATGAAGCTGAAAAACCAGGTTGACCATCGAGGAGGGGCCAGCAGGGAAGACGAGGCGACGTAGCGAACAAACGAGAAACGTTTAATACATCGCTACGGGTGAGCGAGGTGCTCAAAAGAACAGAACATGCGTAAGAAAGCGCACTAGAAGGAGGTGACTGCTCGAGCAGCGCGTTCTCTTTCCCCTTTTATACGTCCTTAGTGAAGCGTTCCCAGTGTCCCTTACGATGTTCGCTTGTTTTGACCTGTCCTCAGTTCAGCAGACGCGCCGGCGCCTTGCGGGTCGTAGGCAGCGAGGTGGGGGCGAGCTTCTCAAGGAGGAGCGAAGTGCTCACGTCTACCGCACATACACAGTACACACGCACAATCGCCACATGCGACGGGCGAGACCAGGGTGTCGGAACGAAATGTTTTTCGTTCCGGTTTTCGTTTCGTTCCGCAGAAAAATGTTCCGTTCCGTTTTCGTTCCGGAACGAAAAATAAACGTTCCGTAACGGTTCATAACGTTATTTTTTTCAATAATAAGAACGAACAAAATACTTAATATTAAAAGTACCTTTTAAAAACAGCAAAAGATACTGAACTAATACATAAAAATGCGATAATAATTGTTAGGGTTTTACGTCCCAAAGCCACGGTGTGACTATGAGGGAAGTCGCAAAAAGTTTCGAAGCAAGGACACAACAAAAACTTGGTATTCATTTTTCCTCAAGTTTGAATCCCGAATTTTCATCAAGGGGGGCACACGATTTCAGAAGCAGCAGGTCATCAAGAGTACTCGCCGATAAGCGAGACCGCTGCTCTGACAAAACGAACTTGAGTGCCGAAAATGCCCTCTCAACGCTGACTTGTGTGGCTGGCACACCAAGGGCCACTTGCGCTAACATGTACAGCTCCGGTTGCCGCTCTTTGCGCTCGTCTCAAAATTTCAACACATAAGCGACGACAACGCCCTCTCCACGACGGCCTGTGTGAGAGGCACGTGAAACTCCGCTTGAATATAATACAAACAGCTATGGTTGCCACTTTCTTGGTTTCCTGGATTATTTCAACGCATCTTTCCTTTGAAATACCTGCCCGAGATGCGAGCTGACGTTGAACCCAGAGTTATGCATCATTGCTCACGTTGCATGACCTCGGTTGTTCCGGATCGTAAAGTCTTCCCGTGAACCGAAAAACGATAAAAAATATTTCGTTTTTGCTCCGGAACGAAATAATAAATAACGTTCCGGTTACGTTTTCGTTCCGGTCAAAAATATCGTTTTTTTCGTTTTTCGTTTTCGTTTTTCGTTCCGTTCCGACACTCTGGGCGAGACTGAACACGCTGGACTAAAGGTTCGGATTCAGGGGCAAGTACCTTGTGTTTGGCGTTCGTTTTAACTGCCACTGCGCCGTTTCAATCGTAACAAGGCGGAGGAAAAAATTCCCAAACGCACAGCCACGGGATTAGATGGGTTTAACATTAGTCTAATAAATGAGCTCAGAAGAAACAGGAAAGAAGCTATGTTGGAAGCAATTGAAAAATATCCACGCATCTCCACGAACTGAACCTTTACGAGTGGGCGAAGCGCTGGGGAATGTTCGGTGTTAGCGTAAATCACCCGTGACATTGCCCACTGATAGATGTAAGTGAGTGACAACGCGTGTGTATGTTTTACACACGCGTTGTCATTTATGCTACTGGTGTTTATGAGGTTCCTGCGCTCCCACGTCGTAGGTCGTGCCGAGTTCCGGATTACTTTGAGTTAACGCGCACGCTGTGAATCTTTATGGTTCGACTACGCACAAGAGAATTCTCCCACCGGCACTAGATTGCAGGACAAGATACAGTACATATATATGGGGTGGCCAGTGAACGGTTGTGCAGCGCGAGCAGTCGGTTTTTTCAATAAAAAACTCGCTATCAGACGCTCCCTGCGTCAGCGTTTCTCTCGCGGGCGAGGGCGCGTTCTCGTTCCTCGGGAGGTGGTAAAGCTTTCATCGCAAAAGGAGCGTTTCCATAGTCAACGCGCGGCGTTGGCTCTCTCTCTCACGACAGCCTTCGGCGACCACATGGATACACACCGTCTGACTGCAATGCCTCCAGGATACACCCATACGCTAGGGCCACCGCAGTGCCCCTAGCGGTCTCCGCTCAAACCCAGAGCACGCGCCGCCTTGTCTTCATTCATCGAAGAGAAAGAGATCGCGCGCCGGGTGCGAGCGACACCGCAGCTCCCCTAGCGGTCTCCATTCAAGCCCAGAGCACGCGCCAGGAGTGAGCGCTGCTGCCGCAGCGCCTCTGGCGGGCGCTCTAAGTACTATGTCAGGCCGGGGGGACAAGGCTCGACTTTAAGGAGTTTCGCCCCTAAATGATTACAGGACAGGCGAATATCGGGCAGTTGACGTCAAGGTAGGATGGGCTTCATCTACATAGGCAAGGGAACGAAAAATAACATTCACTCACATATACCACTGACCATTACATCAGTACTATACAGGTTGGCGATGCAGGCGATTAAACTGAAAATGCAGTTATGGACAGAGCATAATGGCACTTTTGGCGAACTTCGAAATGGATTTCGAGTGGACAGGAGGTTATATGATAACCTATTTGCGCATACGCAGTGCATAGAAATAGCCGGAGAAGAGAACAGGCCTTTACACATGACATTTCTGAACATTAAGGGTGCGTACGACAATGTAAATCAGATTATCTTATGGGACATAATGAAAAAGACTGGTATATGGAACTACAGTATGGAACTTTTAAAGGAAATATACAGTGGAAATACAGTCTGTGCGGAATGGGGAGGTATGGCAAGTAATGGTAGAATGGATCTCGTCGATATAGGTAAGGTATAGATAGATATAGACCAGAGCACGCCTGCCTCGCACCCAGGCGCCCGCATACCATCGAAAGCAAACCGCTTTCGAGGGTACGCGAGCAGACGACGGAGCCGAGCTGACACGGCGGACAGCGCGTATGCAGGCGCGTGTATCTCCGGCAAGTAAACATGGCAAGCATCAGCTCTCAGACTCGGAAAAAGTACCAGATTCTGCTACTTCTGCATACGTGATGGTGTCTGGCTGCTACTGTGTCATTTACGGATGCCAAAACAACCAGCGCTAGAGGAAGAGACTGTTAAGCTCTGTGTGCGACGAGCACAACGCACCACCGGAACCCTGAGAGTGCGCTCTTTTCAGGCGATTACAGCCATAACGAACAACGCCGATATTTGCCGCCAGTGGTTCAATGCCGTGAACGGGGAAAACTACGAGCACGGGAGCCCGGGGAAAATAAGCGGATGGGTACGCTAACGTTGTCAATCTACCAAGACGCTCATCTATTTGGTTTTACGAACGTAACGTATGTAACACGCAGGGCCACTCCGAGCAATTTCCGGACCAGAGGCGAGCACTGAAAGACGTTTGGTTTGTCCAAGAGAAAAAGGCTTGACTACACCACCTTTTCATTATTTTTTTTTCTTTTTCTGACCCCGCGGAGCACTGTGTCGCGGGCACAGATAATCGCAGCTGGCGCACTGCACGATCAGTCGTTGGCTCGTTTTATACAGGTCAGCATCATTTTCTACAATGAATACCAGAAAATAAACCTCCTGTTCACGTACAATGTATACAGACGTTTGTATTAACGACGATCGAGTGTCGACGCATGGTGCTCTTTCAAAGCGCCTGTCATTACGAGACGGTGCTGCAGATATCGTCCGCCACGAGTTCATATGTTCCCCTTGTCGAACTCTTCATATTTCGTGTGTGTTTTACGCAGGGAAGAGTTTAAAGTGGTATCTGTCCGCTGCGTACCAATAATGCGGTTGTTTTTAAACGTCAGTTTGTTTTTGCAGCCAGTTTTTTATCAAAGATCGTGGAGTAGCAGTTGTGGTTTCTAAAAAGCGAAAGAGGTTGCTATACTGGACGACGCAGCACTGTTGGGGACGATCGTTGCACTGTGTCACAGCGCACTGCAACTCTGCGCACCTTTTAGTGAACGAGCGCTGAAATATTCGGATGGAAACAATATCTGGGGGCCAGGGGGTGTGGCCTGTAGCCGCTTGCCGACGCTTGAACGCATATGCCATGAAAATAACCGTTTCGCCATCCCATGTGTTACTGCGCTCCACACGAAGCCAGCCCGTTCTAAAGTGGCATTTGCACCCTTTCCGCACTACCTTCGGTGTCGGCACACCTGTGGACTTTCTTTGCTATTTCCTTTCCGATGTTTCCTTTCCAACTAAAATTGTTGTTTTGCGTAAACAGCGTTGACGCAAATCCTTGCAAGTCTTTCTTATTTGAGGATCACGCGTGCGCCGACCAAGTCGTCCCATACAGTTACCGGCCCGAGAGAAGCAGGCAGTACGTGCAAACCTCAGGACGTACAGTAGCGCTCAATATGACTTGCAACACTTTGACCATGGTTTAAGGGGCCCCAAGTCTGAACAGTTATGCTGGTAAACGTTAAATTGGTTTAGAGAATACCAGTAGCAGAAGCAGTGTATGCTCCAGCAAATTTGGCTATGTTGACGCTGCTTTGCAGTGCTGGCCTCACTTTGAGCTCGGACAACATGTTGCAACTCATATTGGGCGCGACTGTACATCATACCTGCACCTGTAGCGCTTGCCATATTATGTTTTGACTGCACATGTAGTGTAATGGTGCCGCTGCACTTCTAAAATTCCTACATTCCGAATAAGCAATTTCCTCTCGATCTTCCGTTGGCTTAGATGGTTGCTGAGTTTGGGAGAGGGAAATACATCTTCACTAACTTATAACAGGAGCTGCTCTACAACAGGAGCGACACATCATCCAGTGGGGATGAAAACTTCACAGCAAGCGGCGCCAGCTCACCCTCCTGCATGCGTGTAGTCTAGCAAGGACGTTCAATAAAGCTTTTCAGGGGCGAAGCTCCTTAAGGTATCGGTCTGTCCGTCCGTTGTTCCTAGTAGCGCGTTACCTACTAGGAGGGCGCGTGTGGGAGGAGCGCCCTCGGCGCGTGCCTCCCGGCGCGCGAGCTCTCTCACTCTTCCATCTGCTGTCTTGTGAGAAAGAGAGAGACAGAGAGCGAAAGGCGCGCGTTGACTATGGAAACGCTCTTTCTTCGGTGAATGCGCTACCAGCTCGCAAAGAAGGAGAACGCGCCCTCACACGCGAGTGACAAGCTCGACGCAGGCAGCGTCTTCTAGCGAGTTTCTTGATTGAAAAATACCGACTGCTCGCGCTGGAGAACCGTTCACCGGGCACCCATATATATATATATATATATATATATATATATATATATATATATATATATATATATATATATATATATATATATATATATATATATATATATATATTGGAAGGGGGTTTATTGGTCTTGGATAGCGTGTGGACAGGCGGTGCGACGATGGCAGCAGCCGTAGTTCTTGACAGCGTCGTCAGCTCGAGACCAGGGCTCGTGCCTCTTCCTCAGGCCGTGTCCCACTGCACTGCGTGCGTTCGTGCTTCCCCACTACAATACCCCGGCGGTGAAGAGGAGCCAACCTGGCGACTCAAGGTGACGCTACAATAAGTGGATCGTGATGGGGCTTGAGACGGCTCACATGGACCACCTGGCGGCCGAGACGGCGCTTATCTGTGGAAGGGTTGATGGTTTCGATGACGTAGGTGACGGGAGTCGGGCGCTCGATGACGCGGTAAGGGCCGTGGTACTTAGGAGCAAACTTGGGACTTAGGCCAGGGGAGTGGAAAGGTAACCGAAGCCAGACGTGGGAGCCAACGGCGAAAGTCTCCACAGAGATATCGCGGTCATGGCGATCTTTTTGATGTGCTTGGTTGTCCGCGGTGAACGAGCGCGCCAGCTGACTACACTCTTCGGCGTAGTTGGCAATTTCAGACACATGGCCGAATTCGGAGGCGTCCGGGCGATACGGCAAAATTGTGTCGAGTGTGGTGCACGGTTCGCGGCCATATAGGAGGAAGAATGGAGAGAAACCTGTGGTAGACTGTGTCGCGGTATTGTAGGCGTACGTCACGAAGGGAAGGATCACGTCCCAATTGGAGTGGTCATCGTTTATGTACATGGCGAGCATGTCCCCCAAGGTTCGATTAAAGCGCTCCGTGAGGCCGTTTGTCTGAGGATGGTAGGCCGTAGACGTGCGGTGAACTGTGCGGCATGCACGAAGGAGGTCTTGAAGGACGTCGGACAAAAATACACGCCCTCTGTCACTCAGGAGTTCGCGTGGGGCGCCGTGGCGGAGGATGAAATGATGTAAGAGGAAGTTAGCTACGTCACGAGCACCAGCGGAAGGGAGGGCGGCTGTTTCGGCATACCTAGTGAGATGATCCATAGCCACAATCACCCAACTGTTGCCGGAGACCGAGCTTGGAAGTGGTCCGTAAATATCGATTCCAATACGGTCGAAAGGGCGTGCAGGACAAGGTAAAGGCTGCAGAAGTCCGGGCGAATGAGGAAATGTCTTCCGTCGTTGACAGGATGTGCAGGAACGAATGTATTTACGAACAAATGTATACATGCCACGCCAGTAGTAACGCAGGCGGAGCCGTTGATACGTTTTTAGGGCGCCAGCATGACCATGTTGAGGATCAGCGTGAAAGTATGCGCAAATGTCGGACCTCATGTGGCTAGGGATGACGAGCAGCCACTTGCTGCCATCCGTGTGATAGTTGCGGCGATACAATAGCTCGTCCCGTATTGTAAAGTGCTTGGCTTGGCGGCGGAGGGCGCGTGGGTGTGCAGAAGGGGAGGAGGAAGAAAGAATATTGAGTATAGAGGCTATCCAAGGGTCTTTGCGCTGCTCAGATGACATGTCGGTGGCGGTAAGAGCAGCCAAAGGTGAGGCACCATTGTTCTGCGGGTCTTCGGGCGGTTGCAGGGGAGACCGAGAGAGCGCGTCCGCATCAGAGTGTTTTCGGCCCGATCGGTACACCACGCGGATGTCGAATTCTTGCAGACGAAGAGCCCAACGCCCAAGACGACCGGAAGGATCCTTCAGGGAAGCCAACCAACAGAGTGCGTGGTGATCAGTCACCACGTCAAAGGTCTGGCCGTATAAGTATGGACGGAACTTGCTTATCGCCCACACAATAGCGAGGCACTCCTTTTCAGTTACGGAGTAGTTGGCTTCCGCCTTGGTGAGGGCACGGCTAGCATAAGCGACGACATACTCTGAGAAGCCGGGTTTGCGTTGCGCGAGTACTGCACCAAGGCCGACACCACTCGCGTCCGTGTGTACTTCGGTTGGCGCATTGGGGTCGTAATGGCGCAGAATGGGTGGCGAGGTAAGTAGTTGCCGTAATGTCGTAAAGGCGTCGTCGCAAGCCTGAGTCCAATTCGAAAGGTCACCAGTGCCAGCGAGCAGCTTCGTAAGGGGTGCGATGATGGAGGCAAAGTTCCGGACAAAGCGACGAAAATACGAGCATAGTCCGACAAAGCTCCGCAGTTCTTTTACATTTGTTGGTTTAGGGAACTCGGAAACGGCCCGAAGTTTGTCAGGATCCGGAAGAATTCCGGCTTTTGACACGACGTGGCCTAGTATAGTGAGCTGGCGGGCCCCGAAGTGGCACTTAAGGTTAAGTTGAAGGTTGGCGTTGGCAAGGCACTGGAGTATTGTTCGCAGACGAGCTAGATGTGTAGCGAAATCGGGGGCGAACACGACGACGTCATCTAGATAACACAAGCATATCTGCCATTTTAGACCGCGTAAAATGCTGTCCATCATTCGTTCAAATGTTGCCGGCGCATTGCAAAGTCCAAATGGCATCACTGTGAATTCATACAGGCCATCAGGGGTGACGAATGCTGTCTTGGGACGATCACACTCAGCCATCGGGACTTGCCAATAACCCGATCGTAGGTCGAGTGAAGAAAAGAATTCAGCGCCTTGTAGACAATCGAGAGCGTCGTCGATGCGGGGGAGAGGGTAAACGTCTTTTCGAGTGATTTTGTTGAGGCGCCGGTAATCGACACAGAATCTAATGGAACCGTCTTTTTTCTTGACCAGCACAACTGGGGATGACCATGGGCTGCAGGAAGGCTTGATGACACCACGCTGAAGCATGTCGTTAATTTGTTCGGTAATTATACGACGCTCCGCTTGTGATACCCGGTAGGGGCGCTGACGCAAAGGGGTGCTGGTCCCAGTGTCAATTCTGTGAACGATAGCATCCGTTCGACCTAATGACGCTTGGGGTAAGTCAAACGAATTTCTAAACTCGTTCAGAAGGGTCAGGAGCTGCGTACGTTGATCCGGAGCGAGGTTGCCGTCAATTGAACGGAGAAATACGTCCGAGGATATGGCTTCAGTAGCAGGGCGAGGTGTTAACGCGTTCAGATGAGGGGTCTGAATAGGCCCGGAGGTATCAATAGGCACGACAATACCATCGTCGACTGACTGAAGATGGCCAAGCGTCTCATTACGGAGCAACGTCAGAGGGCATGATGTCGCGTTCGAAACAACTATGCCGGAGTCATCGTGGTGAAGCTGTAGGACTGCAAATGGGAGTGACACGTTGTGGCGGCGACTAAATGCATCTGACGGCGTGAACAGAACTGTAGTGTCAGAAAGGGCGGCAGAGTGAACAGGAACAACGACGGCACTACGAGGGGGGACGTCAATGTCAGCAGCCACAACAAGCTTGTCGATACCAAGTACGGAATCATCGGCTAACGGTGCATCGCAAAATACAGAGAGTTCCACCTGAGCGTGAGCGCAGTCTATGACGGCGTGATGGTGGGATAGGAAATCCCATCCGAGGATCACATCATGCGAACACGAAGCTAAAACAAGGAAAGGAATTGTGTACAGCACGCCTTGAATGACGACTCTAGCTGTACATGCTGCAACCGGGTGAATGTGCTGTGCGCTTGCGGTGCTGAGCAGAAACCCTGTAGGCACTGTTGTAACTTTACGAAGAGAGCGGCAAAGTTTCCGAGTAATCACAGATATGGTAGCACCTGTATCCACGAGCGCAAGTGTTCGTACACCTTCAACAAAAACTTCGATTACGTTTGCGGGGGACAAGCGAGGACTTACACAGGTCGCCGACGACGCAGCTCGTGCCTCCGGAGCTGCGACAGTCAGTTTTCCGTCTCGTTAGTGCTGGGTCGGCGACGCATAGGCGATATAGAGCGACGACGCGGTGAGGGGGATCGGCGGGAGGGTCGGAAGTCGGAGTCTGGTCGGAAGTCGGAGTCAGGGCGGAAGTCTGAGTCAGGGCGGAAGTCCGAGTCAGGAGGGGGGCCACGTGCGTAGACTCCAGGCGACGTGTAATACGGGGGCCGAAAAGAGTAGTCGCGGAATCTTGGTGCCCGAGGGGCTGCAGAGAAGCGCCGATAACACAATCGTGCAACGTGACCCGGGATTCCGCAAGCGTAGCATATCGGTCGGTTGTCGTCAGTCCGCCATGGGTTTACGATGCGCTGCTGTACACTAGGAAATGGTACCGATGGCTGCCGAAACGGCTGAGGGGCCAACGCTTGCGGCTGTCGTGGTGGCCTTGCAGCAGCAGCGGCGTAAGTGAGTGGTGCGGCAACAGGTGCAGGCTGAGGGGCAGATGGGAGCGCCTCGGAAACCTGCTCCTGAATAACGTCTCGGATAGACGGTGCAAGACCGCGCGTAGGCACTTCTGGCTTCGGCATATAGGACACACAGGAGAGCTGCCGTGCCACTTCTTCCCGCACGTATTCTTTGATGTGCGACAGTAGCGCACTGTGGTCTCCATCGATGGTCAAGGCGTTCAGGTCGTCCGTCGTGGTAGGCCGCCGAACTAAGGCGCGCTGTTTACGCAGCTCGTCGAAGCTCTGGCACAAGATGGTAAGCTCAGCCACGGTCCGTGGGTCCTTTGCCAGCAGCATTTGAAAGGCATCGTCGTCAATGCCTTTTAAGATGTGCTTAATCTTGTCTTGCTCCGTCATCGATGGATTCAGGCGCCTACAGAGGTCGACAACGTCCTCGATGTAGCTGGTAAATGTTTCCCCCTGCTGATGTGCTCGTCGTGCACGGAGGCGCTGTTCAGCGCGTAGCTTGCGCACGGCGGGGCGGTCGAACACCTCTGCAAAGCGCTTCTTGAACGCACTCCATGTAGCGATGTCGGACTCGTGGTTGTGGTACCACAAGCTAGCTACGTCTTTTAAGTAGAACGGCACGTTTTGCAGCTTAGATGGGTCGTCCCACTTATTGTGGCCGCTCACCTTCTCGAATGTCGCCAGCCAGTCTTCCACATCGTAGTCATCGGTCCCGCTGAAAAAGGGCGGGTCGCGCTGCCGCAGCGCGCCGGTTACGATGACGTGAGGAGCTTGGGGGGCTGCTGGCTGGGCGGGTTCGTCGGCCATTATCGGGATAGCGGGTAGCGTCCGACTTCGTAATTCCAGGTTTGATTACCCAGCACCTCCACCACTTTGGAAGGGGGTTTATTGGTCTTGGATAGCGTGTGGACAGGCGGTGCGACGATGGCAGCAGCCGTAGTTCTTGACAGCGTCGTCAGCTCGAGACCAGGGCTCGTGCCTCTTCCTCAGGCCGTGTCCCACTGCACTGCGTGCGTTCGTGCTTCCCCACTACAATATATATATATATATATATATATATATATATATATATATATATATATATATGCACTGCATCTTGACTTGCAATGAAGTGCCGGTGGGAGCTTGCACTTGTGCGTAGTTGAACCATATAAGGATCGTAGCGTGCGCGTTAAAGGGTCCCTGAAACGTTTTTTTTTTTTGACATTGCGTCACTGATTATGCAACACAATTGTGAAATCATTCACACCATAAATAAAGCGAAGCACCATGCGCTAAGGCAGCTATGTGCTTATTTCTGTCGCCTTCCTCCTTACCACTGCCTCAACTCGATCTGCTGCGGAGTGCGCGCTAGCGACGACAGCGCCTCCCGCGTCAGCCGCTGTGCCGAGCCTTCCGTAGCGACATAGCGCCCCGATATCCTCACTGAGGTCGCCAGCGTCGGCAGTGCTAGCCTCTGTAAAAGAGCGCCGGCGACTCGTGTGTACGCCGCCAGATGCCGCGACGATACCGTTGGCTGAAACGAAGCAGTACGTTGTGGAAGCACATTGTTCGCAGCTAAGTTGTGAAAGTTTGACTGGTTCGGGGCCAATCAGCGACCTCCCATTCGTAGTTCGATTGGCGGGGGCGTTTCAAAACGCATTTTGGCGAGCCGCTGCGACCTTTTGCGATACGCGTGTTCAAAACCTTATTATAAATTACACACTTTACGCACAGCGCTGAAATCTGTCCTGCAATGGTCCTAATCACCCGCTCTACCGGATCACCATGTTTGCACAAAATCGTCAAAACCGTTTCAGGGTTCCTTTAACTAAATTAATCCGGAACTCGGCACGATCTACGATGAACATCCGGAGCTTCGCCCACTCATCATCATTCACTCCGTGGATATGCTGTGAATTTTTTCCTCTCTCCCACCCTGTTGCTTCATAATAAAATTTATCCATTATGCCCTTAGCGCAACAGCACAGGTAGACAAACCTAGCATTTTTTAGGCGCGCGTGCTAAACTGCAATCGCTTTAGAGCTGTGTGGCAACAACCTGCAGGATTCTGCGTGTGGCAGCTCAGCGCGTTGTTTCGCCGCGCGTGCAATAGATGGCGTGGCGCGCACTACAAATATGGCGGCATGCGTCGAACTCGCTGTGTTCAGGTCTATAGGTACAAGTAACCTTACGCGCTTGAACACTTTGTATATTGCAACGGTTATGCCGTCCTCTCCTATTTGCACTATCAGTCGCTGTATGTTCCACTTGGCATCCTTCCACTTCCTTTATTTTGTCATCCAGCTACTGCAATGGACTCGATCTTATACGCATGCCTCTACATTACAACGAGAGATTTGCAAAATTGAGAGGGGGTGGGACGGTAGCAACGCTGTTTTCTGTTTTTGTTTTCTACGCACACGCGTCCTTTTAGATGCGAAGCAGCTCTTTGACTACCCTGTGTAACGCTGTCCCTCCGTGCGTCCGTACGAACGCACCGCAACGCGCTCCCCTCGCCGCAGGTGTTGGAGCGGTGCCAAGTACGTCACGTCGCAGCTGCGCGTTGACGTCACGCTCCCCTCGGAGTGCGCGCTGACGTCACTCTCTCCCTCGCCTGCCGCGCGCTCGCCGCAGCGCCCGCAGCTGCCGCCTCGTCCGTTCGCCCGCAACACCTACCGCTACCGCCGCTCGCTCCACTACCGCGACCGCCGCTCGCTACGCCGCCGACTCGTCGGTTCACGCGCAAAAAATTAACACCATCTTCCCAAAGGGAACCCTGATGGGATGCGAAGCACCCGCGTTAGCGCCGTTCAACCCGTGACGCCACCAGTGCGCAACGCTGCTGCTTCGCATCCCATCAGGGTTCCCTTTGGGAAGATGGTGTTAATTTTATCCAAACTGTGCGTCGTCTTGTAAGAAACAAGGCAGGAGAGCCCTTCGTCAGTGTGTTGTGGAAACAATAAATGGACTTCGCGCACTTGCAGAATAGGTGGCTCGGGTAAATCCAAAAGCTGACGGTGCATCTGGCAGTAGGTGGTGCTTGAGTGCCAAACCGCACGTTGAATGCCGTGGTCGCGTTTTCGATGGAGGCGGCCCGTGCACGGGAACAACCCCATCTCTAGCTGCTTTTGGCACGTGTAAAACCCCAGCAACTATTAGACAGCACCTGACTGCCGACGCTAGTCCACTCACAGGAGGCTCCCAGTCCAGCGCCGTGCTGTTGACCTGCTGCTGTATCAGCCTCAGCCGCCTGATCTGCAACGGTAGTTTGGAATGGAACAGCCGTCCTGCAAACGCTGCTGAGTGCGCACCTTCGCAATGGCAACTTTCTTGGACTGCTCGTTCAGCCAACTGACGTCGCTCCCCCGCAGCAAGAGCAGCAGCGAGGCCCTGATCTCTTCAACCATGCGGGCCACGAGACGCTGCAGACACGCGTGGAAAATTGGGCCTGTTTATTATTTAGCTCAGTTCACCCAGGGCCGAATAATGTCGGTGAACAACTAACTCACTTCTATCATCGATGCTTGTTTACGTTTTCACAGTCTCACCTGAAAGCCCTTTCAGAAAGACCCGTACAGATTAAGTTTTGCCTTCAGTAGGCGAAATCTTAATCTGAAAAGGCTTGCCTTTGGTTTCGAGCAGCACGAAAAGCAGGCATACTACTACATGTCTGACCGATACTATATATCGGCACTCATGACGGTATCACTACTGCAGGTCGCGGACACTTCAGTGCTGCAGTCAAAAGGACACAGACCCTTGTGTCCGTGTCTTGCACGCCCCTTTTGACTATGAGTGCTGCAGTCTGTTTATTATCTCGGTCTTTTCAAGCAAACTGTCTTTGTGTTACACTAATTTTGTTCAACACGCAACGCCTAAATGCTGCATGGGCATACATCAGCCTGCGAAGTATGTTGCGGACGGACAATTTGGTGCCTTCATTTCCAAGTTCTTGTCATACATTAAAGCTATGTAGAATGGCCTTGTTTGTTAACTTTACAGTCGTCCATTCATCCATCTCTCACAACGCCAGGCCATTCTTAAGTCGAAGCTTGCGTTCAGCTATGAACACGTGCCTAATAGAGACGTCATGCTAAGTTCTGGAAAGTTGCCTATATGTGCCAAATCTTTCCTCCAAGCAATAGGCGATGACACACAATAGAAATTTTAGCCTCACGAGCGGTAGGTTTCTCGATGTCTGCACGATGTGTGGCTTTAATGCGCTGTGCTTTTCTTGCTGTCCGAGGGGAACGTGCACAGATTCTCCACCATCGTAATGCCTGCTCCACCGCGGTACATAGCCCGCGCACACTCTTGAGTGGGATCACTCTCGCCACCGTTGCTAAAATAATGCCAACAACCTCGCCGACATATGTAGCACTAAAGACACAGAACTGCATCAAGAAACGCGAAGCCACTGATGTTACCTGCCCTGCGAAACCGGTCGAAGCAGGTCAGGTTGGCTGTCCCTGTCTCCTGTTTCCCCGAAATCGCCGGGGCGAAGACAATGCAGCCCCGTCACAGTGTGGTGACGTGGGCACAAGGGTGAGGAAGTGGTAGAAAGGCCTCAACTAGTTTAGAGGTTGTTATACCCCTGTCACACGAGGCAACTAAAGTGCACTTTCAGCGAGTGCACTTACGCTCACAAAGTGCACTTAAGTTCACGCGCTGCTACACGAGAAGGAGAAGTGTCCTTTCAAGATGATGGCAGTGTCAATTGGTGAGTTACTTGCTCAACACATATTTTGTTATTTTAAGCAATACTTGCTCGTTAATAACGTATTATAGGCATGTACATAATTTAAAATAAACCTGGGGTGCAAATGAAGAAAATCTCGCGACTTTATCGGTTATCGTCAGCCGAGACGAGTCAGTGTCATATCCAAAACAAATCGAAGAAAAAAATATGGCGGACTCCGTTGCAGGTGACACGCGTAGTGGTGATGGGCGTTTGGAGAGCGTTTTGGCAGCACTCGTTTGTTTAAGAGCGAAGCGCTGTCATGCGCTCATCATGCTGGAAAGTTGAATTGACAGAGAAGAGGAAATTTCAAGAGACATCGAGGAACAGCTACTCGGAAACTCATTCATCGTAGCCGCCGTCTTGGCTGAAAGTGTGCCCTCCATGCGTCGCTCAGTGTGGAGTTTCCCACGGAATGAACGCTGGTTCGAGGACACGTTGCCTCATCCAACTGAATTCCACTTCAAGCAGGCATTGCGCGTTTCTCCAAGTACATTCCGGTACCTCGTAGAGTCACTGGCCTGTGATCTGGACCGCTTGAGCACAAAAATGCGCTCACCGATCTCTGTGGAGAAAAGAGTTGTCATTGGACTGTACCGCCTGTGCTCTTCCGCTGAGGACAGGACGATCGCGCACTTATTTGGTGTAGGTCGCTCAACCGTGAACGTGGTGTGGCGGCAGTTTTCCACAGCCGTCATTCGGCGGCTGGAAAGCCAGTGGCTTTGCATGGTTCAGCGCGCGGACATGGCCGACCAAGTAAGAGAATTCTTTGCTGCAACTGGGTTCCCCCAAGCTGTAGGAGCCCTCGACGGTTGCCATTTCCCCGTGTCGCCGCCAAAGAAGCATGCAGTAGACTACTATAACTACAAAGTATGGTAGGTTCTTCTGAAATGTTTGCACGTGGTAATGCATTGCTCCCTAGAAAAGGGTCTAACGTTGAGAACAACGCAGAAGTACAGTATAAAATAGCACATTTAGGGGAGCATGTTGTACTTTTTTGACGTTGACACGAAGTTCTAAGCACAGTAATCTTGTCTGATATTATCAACAATTATTTTATTAGTGTTGAATGAGGCAAACTATATTGTGTTACTGTTTATATTGAGCTATGCTGTGTGTACATTGTGTTATTAAGGCAAAAGTAAACGTCACTGAACACTTAAGAGTAACATCATCTTAGAAAGTATTTGTTCTATTATTGTTTCAGCATTGCTGAAATTATAGGTGTTTTTTATTCTTTTCTCACACAGGTACAGCATTATACTTCTAGCACTAGTAGACCACAGATATCGGTTCAGGTACATCCGTGTTGGTAGTCCAGGGAGGTGCCATGATGCGGGTGTTTATGCAGCCTCAGGACTGAGAAAAGTGGTGGAGGGTGCTCACTTCGAGTCTCCCATGATTGATGTTGCTCCGATCATATTGTGTGACCAAGCGTTTCCATTGAGTGAAAACCTAATTCGCAAATCCTCAGGACGGGACATCTGAACGAATGTTCAACTTGTCTAGAACAAGGATGATTGTAAAGAATGCTAGGCTCAAAGCTCGCTTCCGCTTTGTTGAGAAGAGGATGCAACGTGCAATAAGGGCTGCATGCATTTTGCACAACATCTGCGAGGATTTCCGGGACTGTGTTGATGGGAGCAGGAAGCGCAACAACTGCTTACTCTCTACATGCAGCCTTCCCAGGCACAGACGCAGGCGAGAAAACGAGGGCTGCATTCACGGAATACTTTTCAAAACGTTCCTCGTCATCTAGTTCATACCTTTTCATTGTAAACATGCATCGACGTCTGCTTTACGTTGTGACATGCTACGCAAAGTAGTCGTGTCTTCTACGCAATAAAACATGCATGAAATCGTCCTTGGTGTCATTTAATCTTATTTTTTTGCAAGTGCCTCCAGCACAGATACCAGCTTCTGATCTGTTGCAGCTATGTCCTTAAATATCTGTAGCTGCTGCTCTTTTAGTTCCAGTTCTCTCTCTCGTCTTCCTTCGAGAGAGAGACGAAGCTGCCTCTGTTCGTCCAGCAGCTGCGCAATAAGCGTAGATGGCGCAGGCTGCCGTTTTCGTTTTTTGGCTCCTTTTCGTTGGTTCCTCGCAGCTGGATGGAGTAGATTCAGTCTCCGATGAGGCTGAATTGTCCACTACATGCGGGCACGTGCCTGCTCGAGGGGTGCATGGCGGTTCAGGCGCTGCCACGGGGAGAGGTGACAAGCAACCCTCACTCGGTGGTTGATGATCTGCCACCTCACCCCGTACTATTCCTTCTAGGATCTGCAAAGCACACAAGAATTGCACATTCTTAACAAACAAAAATCTCAAAAGGTTAGCCCAATGTGAAATAAAAACTTTGTTTACTTCTGATTAACTGCATGGGTGTGTATGTGAATACAGAAATTCTTGTCTTTTTACGTTAATTATTTTAATCATGAAGTTTCATGAAGGTAGCCCAGTGTTCTCTGTATAGAATGACATAAATTGAATGAAGCTTTGTTTTTGTGCCTAATTTGTTGCGAAACAGGGTAAGCCCACCTGCTTGGTTCTCGTATTGAAGTTTATATAAAATTTAAGCAATCAATGAAATGTTTCGTACTCTACACTCATTCTGCGTCGTCTTTTTTTTTTCTTTTTTGTCTCGCATGCTTTCACATGTTTTGCTCATGTTGAAAACGTGGCAGACAGTTCAAGTTTAAACTAATATTACGGCTCCATGATTAACGAAAATTGCATGAAGCACGTAGCTTTCTTTTTGAGCAGATAATTATCACGACAATGAAGAAGCAACAAACTTTAACGAATAAATCTTCAGTTAGAATAAGTGCCGGCTCATGAGAATAAATCACCAAAGGTACTTGCACCTCCTCGGGAACCCTGGCTGAAGCCGCCAGCGAGGAGCGGAAGGGTTCCCTGTGTATATCCCAATAGTGTGGCCAGCTTATGGCCCCTGACCCCGTGCCCGTCTGCATGCGTTTCATAGACCTGAAAGTACATAAGCAGAAAATAATGCATTGGCATGCGTCACGCTGAAGTTGTCTTTACTGAGGCTGGTGGTAGCCCGTTGCTCCTTAAAGCAATACCGACACCACAAATGTTAAGGACGCGGCATCTGACGAGAGCCAACGGCGCAGGGACTACGAACTCACGCCAAATACGAAAGAGAGCGCAAATAGCCCGTTTGCGCAGAGGGTAGAAGGCCTCTGCAGTAAACAAAGCAGAGAAAGCCCTACTGATGTCATCGAATCCCTCAATACCGCGCAAGCGCTACACGTAAGGCCAAGTCGGAACGGGCTCGCGTATCGTGTCACTCGTTTCCAGACAACCGTGAATTGGCGATGAATCCACGTGAACTTGAGCGATTAGACGACTCTTGCCTGAAAAGCTACCTCAAAGGTAAAACGAACAAAGTGAATGGGCCCTTCAAGCAGCACCACAGAACCAATACCAAGCAAATACATTCATCAAGGACTGTAGTGTACACATGCGCTGCCACGTGTGTTGTAACACACATGGCAGCACATGGTTCAGCGAGCATTATGTGTTCGTAGCAAGTTTGAAGGCTTACCTGTATTTATTTCCCAGGTTCTCAATTTTTTTCTTGTCACAACCCAGCGCTTGGAGCTTCTCCGCAATAGCGGCGTATATCTTGATGTTTCTTTTCGCACGGCGAAGGTCCGTCAGATGTTCCTCCCACAGGGATGTGACTGCCCGCGTCGGACCATTGTGTCCATCATGTCTGACCACAAACACAACGCGGCCATTGCACGGCATGTGCATTCCCCCAGCGGCCGCAAGATGCCCGAGGGCCAGAGTAGCGAGGTTTTTTTGTTGAAATATGATTTGTTTGAATGCATAGCAGTTGACGAGAAAGATGTTTTAAAAATACTACGGGCGCCGGGTTGTGCATTAGCGTATTTGTTTACAAGCCACTGCTGCCGAGGCTACACACTTCGTCGCCGCGAAATGAGTTCGGCGAACGCACTTGCCTGTAAGTGCACTTTGCAGCGAGTTTCACTAAACGTTCCCGTGTGACAGCGTGCGAATGGCACTAGCGGGGAAGTGCACTCGCTCATAGTGCACTTTAGTTGCCTCGCGTGACAGGGGTAAATTAGCATGTGCCACAGTGCTAGCAGCTCGCTTGGTTTTTGTCGGCCGTTTGAATGGGCAGACAGACAGACAAAGTTTCTCGCGTTTAAGTAGCCCAAATAACCAACCAAACAAAACGGTCGGATGCACTAGGCCTAAACAACATTACATACTCTTTTGAGAAGGCCTGCGTACGGCTCCTCCTACCTTCTAGTCGTAAGCGTGCTAGTCGTGCGCTGAAACCCTTCCTTAATGGGCGGAGAGCTCATTAAGGAAGGGTTTAATAAACTCGAACAAGATTCTTCAGGGACCCCTTGTCTCTATCAGTTTTTTGCGCGACTACACGAAGCTTGACGACCCCGCACTCCCGCGACACCCCTAAGGCAACGCGAAAGAAACTGCGGGAGGCTATCATGAAGCATGCTTTCCTTAGATGAACCTGAAACCTTCTGACCAAGCTCATCGTGCGTGACAAAGCTCTCAACCTTGTTTTCCACCGTTTAGGGCCTTTCATCAAGCTCGTCTTTGAGAGTGTCGCCATCTTGGCCTCATTTTTCTTTCTCTGACGCATTTTCTTTCTCGCGCATCATTCTCAAGAAAAAGGTCCCTCTGTCAAAGGTATAAAACGAGAGTGAAATATAGGCAGTTGAATGTTTATTGTTAGATCGAGGTGAACTTGCTCGCTGCTATCCGTTTTTAGATGGTACGGCACTGTGGATGAACCCACGTTCACACATCGCCTCCATTACATCAAGGGCCCACCCTTTGTGGTAACTGAAGTAGTTTACCTAGGCACAGTAAACGCCGCGCGACAAAGGTCATGTTGCGCCCCATCGACCCGTCATCGATGCCGTGCTCTGGCGCCTAGCGCAGCAGTCTTCTCGTCCCCATCGCGCTCGAACAGCGGTCGGCGGGGAAACACCACCAACGAAGAAATGTGACCGGTGCCCTATCCCCTGCGCTATCGTCGCATATACGCTCGACGCTGTACGAACGCGGCTCTGCACCAGTGATGTTCCGTCCTGCGCCGAAGAATTCCCTTCCCGAGGCATGAAAATTCCCTATTTCAGGCAATTTTGCCCGCCTGCTTCTCTAAAAATCCCCGCACATTTCCCTGCACAAAGGAAGTAATTTACATATATACGTATATGCATGTTTAACGTGTTTAAGGCCATCGTTATCTCTTTTTACGCCTGTACTCCTGTACAAATCAGAGCATTGCCTCCGAGATTGGCTCCTAATACTACGAGGAAGCTACCTTCGAGATGCGGAAGAAACGCTGTAAATACTCAATTGTGCTACACGGCCGCTGAATAAAAGGAAGTGTTATTTTAATTTTCTTACTCTGATTATCGTTTTTCTTGCTGCTCCTCTTTTGCTGTACTTTTGTTTATCATATTGGACTGGACTCTTGTCTTGTCGCGGACATGATAGCCAATTTATGGGAAAAAAGGATAATGGCTTCCACTAGAGTTTGCGACGAGGATAATCTACGGTCTCGGAGCTGCGAGATGCGTTGCGCACATGTGGATTTCGAGCCTGACGCCCAGAGTGAACAAAAAGGTACTCTCTGTACATAAAGGGAACGAATCCCAAGGACTATTAATTCGCGTGCTACATGCGCCGGGAACGATGAGAGTATAGAGTAACTCTACACGAGAGAACCGGAAATTGTCTCGTAACCGCAGTGTTTCTAAGATTATAAGCATATTTCTCCACCACCGAAATTCCCTGCAACAATGCGAAGATTCCCTTTCTCCCATTCGTCCATGATGACGGCCAAAAATTCCCTGAAAAAGGGAAAATTCCCTTCATGGAACATCACTGCTCTGCACGCGTTCGTTGAGGCGCACTTTGCCTGGAATGGTGCCGCCATCCAGCCGAGACGAAGTAGGGATTCGCTTTCCTCTGGATGGCGGCACCGTTGCAGGCAAAGTGCGACTGGATGGGCGCATGCTGAGCCGCGCTATACAGCTCGTACTGCATCTTGCATGCGCAGTGGTAGCGCACCGGGTACCTTTGGTCGTGCCGAGGCGGGCTGTGAGTTGGATTGCTAGCGTATCAACGCAAGTTTTTCCTGAGTGTTTTTCTTAAAGATTTTTCTTACATGTTTACCGTTACGGTATTGACGTGTGGACCCCGGCATAAAACGCTTTCGTGTTAAAGAATTGTCGCTTGAGCTAACTATCTGGCATCCGCAGTCTAAACAATTTACTCGTAAATCACTTTTCACTATCTCTCTAGAATGACGCACGGAATTCAAGGTCATAGCGGCAATGCAGTGCGCCGCTAAGCACTGCCTGGGAGCTGTGACGACTGCATTGTCCTCGCTCCATAGTGCTTCGGTACACTCTGCTTAACTTGCCCTGGTGTTCCTGCAAAAAGCGACGACATCCCCTTGGTTATCGTTTGCAGGACCCGCCTCCGCGACATCCTCAATGAATATATGTGACAGCCATCCTCGTTCTGCTTAGCTGCCTGTCTAGTGCTTGTTTCGCACAGTACAGCGTCGCTCTCATTCTGACTTTCCGCAGCCTCCATTTCGGTGTCTTTTGCAGCGAACGCTTTTCGCTCCCTTATAAACGTGCAGCTGCCCGCAGCCGTGCTGGCATGCGCGACACGTTCGGATTATTGCTGTGCGAAATCATTCGCAGCCTGCCTATCTGATTCGTTACTGATGGGACACACAAACTGGCTGATTTCCACGCTCTCTCGCCGCCCGGCCTTAGCAGTGCTCTTTATGACAACATCTTTAGCCCTTCCCGACGATGTGCGCTATGCGACTCTGTATAGGGCCGTTCGAATGTGTCTCCAGCTCCCCACTGACCCCATTCGGGCTGCTGGCTCGCATATCGTTATCCCAGGACCGAGGGAAAAACTTGTGGAATGGCACTTGGCTTCAGCCCACCGATGACATTCACGCGCTCAAACTGCTTGCCTGCGCTGTCAACCACGGCTTCCTCTGCCAGGTCATGACCACTGCCGTGCCTTCAATGCATCAGGACCATGCCATGATCAAAGCGGCAGGGCTTCGTTCAACTAGCTTTTCCCTGCACTCTAACTCGCCATATACTTCAGGGTTTTCCGAGCTCCTCGATTTTTCCTTAGCCGGAATGTCTTCTACAATGTCGTCTTCTGCTTTTTGTTAGTTGAATTTCCCTTCAAATACGTTTCTTCTACTGAACACTCACACTCTCTTCAGGACGTTTTGTTCCACTTTCTCAGGAGAAAGACTACCACGTCCTCTCGCTTCCGCTGCTACTAACGGAAACGCCACAGCGCTTGAACAATACCGCATTAACGGTGTCGTAATCTTTGAACTGTTCATGGGAAAGGTGAGCTAAAACTTCTGTCACTCTAAATGGAGTCCAACTTCGACGGAGCACAACGTCGTAAAGCTGCTCGTAAGAGGCAAGAAAACATTGTTATCGCTATCCTTAAGTTTTTGCATTTTTGCTCTTAGACGGTCCTCTGTCAGCGATTGAACCTTGCTTCCAAAATTTTGCCTTTTAACCTTGTATTTTTCCTTTTCTGCTCATCTTCCTTTCTTGCAGATTCGCGTTTTCTTTGGCACTGAATATCCCCATACACTTTCATGATCTCCTCGTCATCTCTGCCGCTTGCCTAATTGGATGCGATAACCTCCGTTTTCTCCAGGTGCTCCCCACAATTGATTCCGGCTTCCCCGCATAACGCGTTTAGGTTCGCTCTGTGCAGCAGCCTCCGTGTAATGGCTACCCTTCTTTTGCCGAGAGGTTTCTCCATGAGATTTGCTTAGAAACAAGCTTCCCATAGAGCAGACAGCTCGCTACCGAGGAGGACCGCTACCAAAGTTTAGCCTGGCAACACTCGAGCAGAAAAGGTCGCGCGCCCACCAAGTCGCAGTCTAGTCGCCAAGCAGATCATCTTGTCGCTTCCACCCACTGTCGCGACAGGGGGACCGGTTGAGTGGGTGTCTACGCCACCACGAAGGCGTTGGAGGATGTCGTTGGAGTCCTGAGTGCCGGACATTCAGGACGTTTAGGCAAAGAGAACTGTGCGAGTTCCTCGGGTTCCGCTCCGTGGCTCTTGAAGAACCCCTGAGTAAAGTTGAGACCGATGGTGCCGAAGGTTCTTCGGGATTCCAGCTCCCCGCTCGGCGTCCTAAACGCACCGTCCGAGACGGCATGGGCGAGTTGGGAAGGAGCTGGCTGCCGCTGGTGTGGCGGCGATAGGCTCGCGGGCAAACGTGTAGCAATTGAAGAGGAGGCTCAGAGACTTCAGTTTAAATAAAAGGTAACGAAAACTGTATTTACAGTAATATACAAAAAAGAATACATGGAGTTGACTCGTACATAAAAATAAAACTGATGCTGAACTATACGTAGGGCGACCCTACTCCGGCGTAGCCGGCAGTGCGTAGCACTTTTCCACCCGTTCAGCATGCCCCGTCCCATGGCGGAGCCATCTTTATTAACACAACCGCTCCGCCTCACCGTCTCAGCCGGCGAATCATCTTCACTTCGCTCTGGCATTGGGCAGCGATTCCACCTTTTGCCCCGCCTCCTCAATTGGAGCGGTCCAATTGGTGAAATCACCACCCAATCTGTTGACGGTGAGAGGGGTATGTTTGTACAATAATAAAAAAGGCACATTCATCAGCACTAAACAACACATACATAAAAGCAAACCATGCCACCCAAGGCCGAAGGGCGATGGTAAAGATACGGCGCACGTGAAACGCGTTACATGGGCACGTGTCGCGTCCGATCAGGCGCAGTTACAGGAAGCGAACGGTGCTCAAAAGACTCGGAACCCCGAAAGAGTTATTGTTGTAAGGATACGTTCCCATGGGAAAGTTAGCCCATCCGCGCGTCTGCTTCTGGCTATTTCGTCAAACAAGCCTAGCCGCACCGACTTTCTTAGACGCGTGCTACCCCACGGCGTGCGAGGAAGGGACGCTTGAACAAAAGCCATTCCGCGGCACGCGTGGTCCACAACCCAGTGACCACAAAGCGGCGCTTCCGACGCCGAACAACAAAAGGCCCGCGCGTCTTCGTGGCTGTCAACACCGGCTCGTCTCATGCCGCCGCCACGACCAGCCCAGCCACGCCAGGTCGTCGTGATGATGCACGCGGTGCGGTCTACAGAACAACCGATATGCAGCTATCACCGCGTGCTCACGCACAAAAGGGCGGCCTCCATTCAGGCAAGCGGGGTGGACGCCCTGTCTCTCCGCGGTACGGAGAATTTCGGGTGGGCTACCACATCGGCTCGTCCGCCAATTTCGGAAGAACTGCCTTCCGAACCACCGCTAGCTTCCTCCTTGCACGCGCGGGCGCTCACAAGGTCGTGTGTACATGTACACTGGAACGCCGCAGGGCGTCCTAAAGGTCCAGGCCGTCCGGGGTCCGCCCGTGTCACTGCCGCGACCGCTATCCAACCATCCCCCTCTTAGCCCCGCAGCGGGGTGCCCGTGTCCCCAGAAGACGCGGAAGACACATAAGAGGAAAGTAAAGAAAATGAACAAAGACGGCCGGGGTACGATAAGCGGAAAGTCCATGCCGCGAAACACGTCCCATTGACCGACGTCGCCCGTCTCCGAGTGAAATATTAAAGAAAAAAAACGCGCCTTGCTAGCGGCAGGCTTACACCCTGCATCTCCTGGAATTTGTGAAGACCGGTAGGGGGAAGGCCAAGAGGCTAACGTCGGGCCCCGGGGGGCTACCTCCGTTTCGTTTCCCACGGCGCTGACTTGCCCCGAGGGCACCATCATTCATGCAGCATCTCCGCCACTCTGGTCAGCAAGGTCATGATCGCGGAGGACAACGGACAGCAGCGCCGCAGGGTGTCTAACGGCAGCCCTGAGTCGCCACAGCTTAGGGATACGAAGGACGTAGGCCGGCAGTGCGAATTATTTATTTTCAATACAGTGAGCCCTTTCGGGCTGTTACAGGGTGGGAAAGTTTTCAACACTGGAAGAATATATGCAAACAGCATAGAAAATATACAAACAGCGTAGTACAAACTGCACAATGCGAATTCGAAAACAAATATATAAACAGCGCGTAAGAAAATACAGAACAGCAGTATATACGAATGATGTGCAAATATACATAACAATAGACCTATTCCACCGGGCCTACGTCACGAAGATGCGGTGGCGCTGTCGTCGGGAGTTTTGGTTTCGCATGGTAGGCATCCGCCGGCGCGCCTACCGTAGCAGCCGCTGCGTTTTCGCTGGTGCGGGCGCTTCTCACTGCCGTGAAATGAAGAAAAAAGTGTTCACCGATGACCTGCGCCATGGGTTGGTTGCTTAGCAACGCACAAGATATGTGCGATAGGTTTTTATCGGTTTCCTGCTTATGTTTATCTTAAGAAAAGGGAAGAACCTGTAATGCCCGCTGTTTGGCGCATCGGTTATGCGCCAAACATTTTCGTCACGACTAAGCATATGTGTAATTATTTAGTGTTAGTGCGGCTTGTTTCATTTGAGAGAAATAGCATTGTCACAAGTTTGTCAAATGTAATGCTCGACACCAAGTTTCTTGGCATAAGCAAAGTGCGGACACAGCGATATACCGCAAAGCGCGCACGACATTAGCTTAGCTCGATGTGCAGAAGTAATCGCGGTCGCCGTGTATTATTGAAGTGGGGAAGTTATAGATACGTCATACGAATTTCATTCACTCAAGTGAAACAAATTTATAAGAGCTTAATTCACGTAGCCGTGAGTGAAACACCGATTACAGCGATGCTTTTGCAATCGCTTGCGGCTGCGATAGCATACACACAAGAAGTGTCTTTGGCAATGCTGTAGTGGTTATGATGCGCTTTATTTTTTTTTCGATTGTCAGACTGCTCGAATGAACTACACGCTTGAAATTTGCCGCGTCGTTACAGGAGTTCACGCCTTGGCGATCGGAACTGAGCGTATGGGCAGAGCCGCAAGTCGCGGTTATGCGCCTTGCTGGCGGTTATTTGAGAGCCTTGTCCTTGGCACATTATTGCTTTTTTGTGTGTGTGTGCGTTATCACAGCCGTATTTACATAGGTTATAGCGTCACCAATATCGCATGCTTGAGTACCTATGCCGTTACATTTGTTTTTGCGCAAGGATTTTGTGTAGGGATTACAGGCTTTAGTCCGAAACAGTATTTTAGCTGAGGCATCTTCAAGTCGTATTTAAACAAGTCTCGCTGTTGCAAGTGGTTCATCCTTGCGCTAGTTACCGAATTAAAGCATACGCATGAAGCGATGCCGACATGATAGCTCGCGATCATTCGCATCATGTGGCAAGGTGCTTGTCCTTTCAATCAGTTTCTCCCTTCTTGTCTTAGCTGGGCGTCGGCACATTCTTTTCTACATTCATTGAATGCTTTCTACAGAGCTAACGCAACTTCATCTCACGCGGCTGCCCCCTCGCAAACTGTTGTAAACACGCCGTCGGCGCTCCGACGCCCCGTGCTCGGAGGCAGCTTTCGCACACGCTTCGCCGGCGGCGGTGGCGCGACCGTGCAGGGCCGCGGCGAGCGGTGGGCGGGGCCTCCGCGCCGCGACGTCGACACAAGCCCTGGTTATATCGCCGGTGCCTACCACTGTTTACCAACATGGAATAGGTCTATAAGAATCTCAAAATTAGACACCGTGTGACTGAAGCTTTTCTTCGAAACTCGCGAGCGAATTCATACCTTCAAACATTGCGGGGCTTAGTTTATTCCATTCTTCAATTGTTTTGACCAGCAGAGAATGCTTGTAAACATCAATTCTAGATACAATAGGTCTAACAACGTACGGGTGGGAGGACTGGGGTGACACTGTGCCTGGAGGCCGCAGGTAGAGCCCAGGATCAATGTTTAGCATACCATTATGCAGTTGATAAAAAAAATTTAGTCTGGCTATTTCCCCGCGTGAGGCTAAACTTGGAAGGTTTGCCTTATCAATCAACGCAGTGATAGATTCAGTCCTTTTGTACTTGGAAAAAAATAAAGCGTGCAGCAAGACTCGCTCGAGCTGCTTTATCGCTAGGGGTCCCACACAACAGCCGGCAAGGCCGCGTGGGCGCTGTTGTCATGGCGCAGGGTTGCGCGACCTGGTAGCGTGACGCCTTCGGGTTTAGAAACACTGAAGGTCAGAAAACGACAACAAAAAGGTTTCCTGACACTAGGAAGACTAATACCCCTGTCACACGGCGCATGTAAAGGTCATTCGCAGCAAATGACATTTACAACTAATGTCATTCTGTTTTCGCGTTCCTCGTCTACACGGTCATACAAAATGGCATTCGCCAGTGACGTCGATGTTTACCCCCCGGATACTAGGACAACGGAATGTTAGAAATTGTGCCTTTTATTTGCATATTTTCTCTTTATTGTTAGAAACACAGTGGTAAACATCGGCAGGCTATGTGAAAATATAGTGCAATACGATACGGTAGCATTAACAGGGAAGAAATCCGCACAAGTAGCCAAAGCAAGACTAGCCCAAAGCCGCTTCGATTTCTTCCGTAGCCGGCGATGCCGGCGATATCGTGGACCGTGCCTCCGTTCCCGTGACCGTGATGGACCACGATCAGTGCAAACGAACATTAATTGCCCTCCAGGTATTCACTACAAAGCGCCGAAACCGGCCGAAGCAGCTCAAGCAACAAACGCACGTTTGTAAACATGGCCGACAGCTAGGAAGCGTCGGAGTAAACGCGGAGTCTGGGAACAAGAATATAGTTGCACAGATTGCATCAAATGTCGTACTGTACGTCAGAAAGTTATCAAACGGCCAGAAGAGAAACTGACAAGAACCGTAACGTTGTGTACATTTTGCTTTTCCTTACCAATTTTACATCTCACTGCGAAGCCCCTGTCGTCGAGAATACGCATGTAGCGACTGAATGAGTTCGGCGAACGCATTCAGTGGGCGAATGCCATTAGGTGTGAATGTCATTCGCTATGCCTGTGTAGCAGCAACAAAAATGACATTAACACATAATGACATTCGCTGCGAATGCCATTACACGTGCCGTGTGACAGGGGTATTAGTTACATGACAGATACGGAACATGAGGAACAGCGAACCGGATGGACACCCAGGGTCCAGAGCAATTTTTCCTCGGTTTCCGTGGTCCTTAAATACACTTCCAGTCACGCCTCCTTCCCAGCGAGTGCCAATGAAGCATAGGCCACCTCCCAGACGATGCATGCTGATTCTCAATGCTGGGATCAGTCAAACAGGTTGGGGGCAGACGACGCGTACCGGTTCGTATTCCTGGGAGCCGCAGGTTAGGCCCTTCTTGCAACAATGCAGTGGACGGCTGGCTTTTGCTGTCATTCTGTTGACTCCGCTAATCCCTTCATCGAGCGTTGACGTCAACCGCATTCCTTTAGTGCCTACCGTCACGAAAAGAAGCTCAGAACGTGAAAGACTGGGCCATGTGGCAGTCGATGTCGTAACAGCCCTTCCAACGCCGTGCGGTCGCTCTCGTATCGCGTTAACTTGAGGCTGTACAAGTTGAGCGGACTCTCTTCACGACCACCACACCCCCTACTTATTTTGCGGTTTCGGCATGTTCCTTACGCCCTTGTCTAGCGCTCGACTAAGGCTCTTCGCTGCTACTAAAAACGTCATTTTTTGACTCCGAGCTCGCATTTTGCGATGTCAGGTCTACGCCTTAAACGCCCTTCCCTGGTTGCATCCCGAATGGCAACGTCATCCCCGTATCACATGGATGTCGCCTCGTTCAGTGCTTTTTGAAATACGTCGCTGGTGGACGTGATCCCGAAAAGAAACCGAAGGAAGCAGCGCGAAACGAAGGCCCCAGCCCTTTCGCTTTTAGCGCTCCTGTTTTACGTTTCAGGTATGAACCAACTGGCCTGAAGAGAAGTTCTGCCAAGTTCAAGCAAGATGGATGCCATTTCTAGCGGCAGGGCTGGCGGACACTAAAGAGCACTGACGCATGCACGTTGCCATAATTTACCATGGTTCCGTAAGATTCATACGGATATATGTGGCAAAGTTTTTTACTCTAAGTTTTTTACATTTGAATATACAGTCAGCGCGTTCTAAAGATGGGGAGTTCTGCAGTTTCATTGATGAATTTGGGTTCAAGTTTTCGGTCATTATGCTAAGTGAAACTTGGTACTCTAATGATGCTGATGTTATGAATATAGATGGGTATAATGTGGCTCACATGAATAGAGAAAGACGGGGCGGTGGTGTATGCATATATGTTGAAGCTAGTATCACCTATGAATATGTTGATGATTGGTCTCGAAGCTGCGAAGATTTTGAAGTGATGTGCTTGAAATCTGAAAGAACTTTCATTACAGTTATCTATAGACCCCCTCACGGCAGCATCAATAGTTTTTTCCACTTCTTAGACGAATACTTTAGTTTCGTAAATGAAAACAATTATACTTTAGTACTTGGAGGGGATCTGAACATTGACATGCTCACAACATCTAACAAACAAACCGACTTTTCCAACCTGCTTCTTTCATACAGCCTCTCGAATGTTATAGCTACCCCAACTCGCGTTACAGCCACTACAGCGACTTTGATTTATTTATAACAAATTCTGTTGATATACTACATCATGGTACGATTAGTGTTACGATTAGTGATCATTTGCCAATCTATTTGATTACTAATGTACAAACTAAACAAAACCACTCAGGGGAAAGAGATATTTACTTTCAAGACATCAATCCACGATCTCTTTCTTGCTTTCGTGAAGAAATAAGCTTGTCAAGCTGGAATGATATACTGTCTTGTCCCTCACCTGAAAAGGCTTATGACCTCTTCATTGATACCTTGTGCTCAGTATATCGTAAACATTTCCCTTATAGACAAGCAAAAAAACCAAAACAAGCTCGCAAACCTTGGATTTCCTTTAAGCTAATCCAAATGATAAAGAAAAGGAATGCATTGTATCATTTATTCGTGTGTACTCGTGACCCTGGTGTGTTGAAGGAGTTTAAAACATTCCGTAATCACTTGACAAAGTTGCTTAAACAGGCCAAACGTGACTATTACTACTCCATGTTTGATGGCATTGTGGATGTAAAGCAGATGTGGAATAAGCTGAATTCTGTCCTGTCACGATCGCGGCCCGCCTCCACTGCTAATGAGCTTAAAGTAGGAAGCGAGAGCTTTAAAAATGAAGCCCTACCAAATAAATTTAATGAATATTTTCTATCATTGGCTGAAAGCACTCATGATCAAGATGCGTTGACGTATTTACCCAACCCCCTCACACATTCATTGTATCTATATGAAACTGATGATAATGAAATTATAAACGTGTTCAAAAAATTCAGGCGAAGCAAAAGTGAGGATGTGAATGGGCTAAAGTCGGAACCAATCTTTCATGTCATCGATCTGATCACACCTTGCCTCACTCACATTTACAACATCTCATTAACGTCTGGCATTTTTCCTCAACAGATGAAAGTTGCAAGGGTAACTGTGGTGCACAAAGGTGGTGAAAGAGGAAATTTAGGCAATTATAGACCGATATCAATTCTTCCTTTCTTTTCCAAAGGTTTAGAGAAAATTATTCTCCTCAGAATGAGCTCTTTCTTTGACAAGCATTCAGTAATAACGTCGTCACAACATGGGTTCAGATCAGGCTGTTCGACTGAAACTGCTCTTCTTAAGCAAACAGAAATAATTTTGAACAGTATTGAGGCTAGGAAACTAACACTGGGAGTATTTTTAGATTTCTCAAAACCTTTTGATAGAATAAACCATGCAACCCTATTAGATAAATTAAATTGTTACGGCATACGCGGAATTGCTTTAGATTTAATTAGAAGTTACATAACAGATAGAAAACAATCTGTATCAATAAATAGACATTACTCTTCGTTAAAACCTATTAGGCAGGGTGTGCCTCAGGGCAGCATACTTGGCCCACTTTTATTTATTATATATATAAATGATATTGTGAATGTTGATGATTCAATTAACTACATTATTTACGCGGATGATACCAGTTTCTTTGTTTTAGGGACCAAGGATGACGAACTCATACATTTGGCAAATGAAGTACTAAGAAAAATATATAATTGGTCGGTAAAAAACTCACTTCAGCTCAATTGCTCTAAGACAAAAGCAGTGCTTTTTAGAGCGAAATCCGTGCCTTGCGATCTCACGAAGTCTCTTACGCTAAATGATTCAAAAGTAGTACTCTCCGCGTCGGCTAAAACATTGGGTGTTATTTTTCATGAACTGATGACTTGGGACCACCATACCGATTACTTAAAATCTAAGCTTTCCAAAGCCTTAGGTATGTTGCGCAGATGCCAGAAACTGCTACCAATACAACAGAAACTCATGATATATAATGCACTATTTGCTTCGCATCTGCGCTATTGCCACCTCGTTTGGTCAAACAGCACAAAACAATCATTAGATCATCTAGTCACACTGCAGAAGCAAGCCTTACGGGCTATTGCTGATGTACCTTACAATGAACACACGCGTGATCTGTTTTTGAAGTTTAAAATTATCCGAGTTGACCAGTTTTATTAGTATCAGCTTATGAGTTCTTTTAAACATGAAATGACTAAGGGCAGTACTCATATGAGGAATATCGCAAGCTTGTCAATCAACCAATCATCTCGCTTAAACCGACACACAGAACATTGGGCAGTTCCGCGACCACGCACAAACTACGGTTTTCAAACTCTCTCCTACTGTCTTCCTTCAACATTAAACTAATATAAACTATGCGGTGACAACATACGTCATCTTTCTAAAAAGACATTGTGTCAACTACGAATACCAACCTAGCTTCTGTGAAAATGTGTGTTTCTTACTGAATTTTTTATCGCTTTGCTTTGTGTATTCCTATTTTATTATTGCGACAAGTGAGAACTCTTGTTGCTGCTGCTGTTCGGGGAGGTGGGACCAGTCAAGCTGCCTATATGCAGCTTTTATCCTTTGCTGTTTAAACATGTTTTGTATCTATGTGGCAATAAAGTTCACTTCAAAGGTACGACAAACATGTGGAAACGCGCAACTCCGTGAGTTGGTGACGTTTCATGTCTACATAGCCTTTCGCAGTACTGTGTAATTAGTAGCATTATCGCCTCCGTACTCACATTTACAGACGTACGCTAGCACGGCCTACATTTTCCCTCTTCATAACCATTGTTTCGCCTCCGTAACAAGTACAGCCGCCACGAAACAACTCCCCTTCTCATTGGCGCGTAAGTCATCATCGAGCAAGTTTTCTCTATGCACTGGCGCCAAGAAACCTCGCCACCTCTAGCGAACGTACTACCTGCGCGGAATCGGCCACGCCGATGGCTCGGTACGCCATGCGACCCACGGCCACAGGCAGCATCTGTGCCGCCTGCTCAAAGCAGAAGCCCAGCAGCTGCGGCTGATCCTCGGCACCAGACTTGGCCATGTGGAATGCGTGCCGCGCGTTCATCATCTCCACGGTGGTGGCCGGACCCAGCAGCGCCACCACACGCCAGCCCAGGTAGTTGAGAAGCATGCGCCTACATTACGAAAACGCTTGTGAGGCTGGTTAGTCTCTCGCACGTTCAATGATGAATTTTCATTGAAAAGGTTGACGTGACTTTGATGCAAATGGTTACGCACCGGTTTTCCGAAGCCAGAAACTTGTCGAGCAGGCGCAGGCTGCTAACGTTCCACACGAGCAGCTCTTCGTTGAACCTCGCAGCCACGCCACCGCGCTGGTACACTTGGCGCACGACGCTCCCCAGGAGTTCCTGTTGCACACATTTGGCTATAGATCCTAAAGTCACGCTTGCCTTCTGCAAGGGTCGAGTTGAATGAGCTATTTGCGTCTCGAATTGCGGAGGAGCACAGTATGCAAGGAAAAGGCAAATAGCCCTCCCTATCATCAAACGGCTCTGTTTTCTTGCGATGATCTCTTAGGCTAATTACCATATTCACTAAACTTTCGTAACCCAACAAACTGCCCGAAAGCAGCCGATTATTACAACTAGCTATGCTGCCTCCAAGCACAGATGGTCTACTGCGTGCATAAAGTGCTTGTTTGACGTATTTGCGTTACCGTACGGGTGACGCACGTTTGGTGTGGCTTTATTTCACATGCCGCCCACTGTGCGTCGCATGATCAAGGAGGAGGGCCGGCGTCCCCGCCACGTTAACGCTTTCTCGGCTCGCCGTTGTGGCTAGCGTTCGGTCTATCGAGTTAGCTCGGCGTCGTGGTTATCCGCCCGCCACTGGTGCTTCGCGGTTTAGTGCGGCTTCCTCAGCACGCATTTCCTGATTGCGCTTGGTCACCCGGGCCTGCCCCCACTGCAGCATCGACCCGGCGAACACGAATTCTCTCATGGTTCGGCTGCTCTTCGAAAGCTGTCTGCGGGAGTTCGTACGATTCATCGCCTACCCGTGTGGAAGTTGTCAAGTTGAAACTGCTGCGCGTGGGCTGGGCGGCATGGCTGCAACAGTACAGTGCCTAGAATATACTTAACGTATATTCTAGGCACTGTAGCAACAGGATGAACCAAGTCACTGACGACGCATGGGCGCGTTGGGCGCCAGCGTTGGAAAAAAATTACAGCATATCCACGGAGTGAATGATGGTGGGTGGGCGAAGCTCGGGAGGTTCATCGTAGATCGTGCCGAGTTCTGGATTAATTTAGTTAACGCGCACGCTACGAATCCTCATGGTTCAACTATGCACAAGTGAAATCTCTCACCGGCATTTCATTGCAAGTCAAGATCCAGTGCCTATATATATATGGGTTGCCGGTGAACGCTTCACCAACGCGAGCAGTCGGTATTTCTCAATCAAGAAACTCGCAAGGAGACGCTGCCTGCGCCAACGTTGTCTCTCGCGGGTGAAGGCGCGTTCTCCTTTGCGAGCTGGTACAGCGTTCCTCCATAGAGAAAGAAAAAAAAAGTTAAGAGTGGACACTCCCATAGACCCCGGCGGCCCAATCGACCCTAGCGCACCTGGTGGTTGGTGAGAGCAACTGGCCTGCGCTTCCCGTTTCGGTTTTCCTGGCGCGAATTTTGGATTACTGTGCGCAACCGACGTTTGGCTATGGCGAAAGTTAATGATTTCAGACCACTTTTCTCCGCCCAAGTGGCAAGGCTATTGTTCGTCGTTTTGATTTAGCGATTCCCTATTTTGTCTAGCTCAAAATTCTTCGTGCGAATTGAGGCCATGACGTAATTTTTATTTCGACTAAGTTATAATAGAAAGAGATGCAGGTAATAATTCACTACGGCTTTATTCATCGCGTTTGTTTTTCTTTTGAAACAAGCGGTCAATCTATATATCAATCAAAGAGGCAGAGTACCCGCAATGTTTTTATTCCAAGGCAAGGTAGAGGCTGAGCATATAAAAAGCACAAAATGAGAAGAGCATCGCATATCCCGTGGTATGCGGAAGAAACTCGTCCCTGGCTTCTTGTGGGTTCTGCCATTGTTCAAGCACCACGACACACAGCAGTAGCTGCCGTAGCTTGGACCGCCGGACGGCATGGCATCAGCGCGGTCTGAAAATGTCAGTAAATGCACACCAGGATTTATTCGTGGTCCGAGGCTTCGGGAAACGCGTCGTGAAGCATGCGAGGCCCAGCGACCGCTCCTCAACAGGGAGTTTTCGAATAGCGTACGCAAAGCTTGCGGGCGTAGCGTGGCTTCACTTAAGGGGAGCCCGCGAGCGTACGACGCATTCGCGGCTACGCCGCAAGCTTTTCGTACTCTATTCGAAAACTCCCTAATATTTCGCACCGAGCTCAGCGCACAGCACGCGTCGCCTCGGCTTGACGCCGTGCCCCCGTTTGCTATACTGGGGCGCAATACGCGTTCCACGATGGGACGGAAGCGTTCCGGAAGCGTTCCGTTCCATCGAGCCGAACGCGATTCTGCATACGTTGCACAATGTTCACGTCCCGCCGCCGCATACAGCCGCAAACTGTTTTTTTAGCAAACCTCGCCGTCCTCACAAGCTCCAGAAAAAGATTACAACTGCGCGAATAAGCACGTAAGAAACACAGAAACGCCCACCCACACGAAGCGCAACGCGTGTGGGCGTGTTTATGCTTCTTACATGGCGTCTTATTCGCGCAGTTGTAACCTTTTTCTGATTCAATGACCCAACTAGCCCAACAACATGTAATTCAACAAGCTTCGTTTCAAAAACGTACCTCACCTGCTGTCTCACACACGAAAACACCGAAGCAGCCGACGTTGACGAAACCGCTGTCATGCCTGGGCTTGTCGCATGCTGGTATGGCGGGTACTCTCGGCGCGAAATCGTAGATGCTGCTTATGACAGTGCGGCTGAACAAAAATAACCACGTAAGGTGCGTTGAATAAATTGTTTTTATGTATAAAGAACATGCCAAATATGGGCGCATAAGTATTATTTTGTAAAAAACATTCTGTTGAATTGATGATAACTTTTTGTTTTTCGCACTTGCGTCCTCTGGCGTTTGGTGAGAGCACTAGTTTGTTACGTGGTCGTGACGTACTTCCTGAGGCCAGATTTCGCGGAGTGTCCTCTCTTAACTTTTTTTTCTCTATGGTTCCTCTAAGAAAGATGATGATGATGATGATGATTGTGGTTCGTTTAGGAAAGGACGCTAATTTCTGCAGCCCATGTAGGGAGCACGGCTAAGCGTCCGTGGGGGTGAGGGAAAGGGAGTGAAAGAGATAGAGAGAAGAAAGGCCGTAGTGGAGGGCTCAGGAAATTTAGACCACCTGGGGTTCTTTAACGTGCACGGACAACGCACAGTACACGGGCCTCTGGCATTTTCGCCTCCATCGAAAATGCGACCGCCGCGGCCGGGATCGAACCCGCGTATTTTGGGTGGCAGCCGAGTACCGTAACCACTACACTACCGCGGCGGAGCGTTTCCTCAGCCAACGCGCGCCTTTCGCTCTCTCTCTGTCTCTCTCTCTCACACACAAGACAGCAAAGGCACGCGCCGGGAGGCAGCGCCGGGAGAGAGAGAGAGAGAGAGGCGCGCGCCGGGAGGCACGCGCCGAGGCGAACGCCGAGGGCGAGCGCGTGCCGGGAGGCACGCGGGTTACGCCTGACGACTGACGCCTGACGCGTGACAAGGTTAGACTAAGAGGAGCTTCGCCCCTAAAAAACATCTCGCATCTTTCATCATCAACTACAAGTACCGCCATCTAGTTTTAAATTTATCAACTACAATCATCATCAACTACAAGTACCGCCATCTAGTTTTAAATTTATCAACTACAATCATCATCAACTACAAGTACCGCCATCTAGTGAGTACTGCAAGAACAAAACCAGAGGTTACGTACATCACCAACAACAAACCCCATGGGATGTACAGACCCACGCCCTAAGGAGCTCCGCCCCTAAAAAATGGCCGCGTATCTCCGTGCTTCGCTGCAAATGTCGTCGAAAGACGATAGTCTTCTAACAGCCGTACTACATGAGCCCCGGTTCATCTGCAGTTCGGCACGAGCTTCGGGCATTTCCTGGGCACGCTTGAGACGACGGGCATCGGCACGCCGGCGCTTCTCCGCTGCAATCTACTCGTCGATCTTTTCCCTGCGTTGTCTGGGCATGTCTTGTAGAGTGTGTTCTACATCATCAAACGGCCATTTATGTTTGGCCTTGCCTCAGACAGTGCCCCGTACATGTTGAATCGGCCGCATGTGGCTGCCATTGATGAACTTGAGGCAGCGCTGTGTGAGATATGGACGCCATCTGGCCATGATATCGGGAAACGCAAGAAGTCTGCGTAATACGCAGAGCTACTGGTAGGTGGCAGCGCCGTGTCTTTCGCGATTCTACTTAATCGAGAAGCAGGACAGACACACACAAAGAGACCAAAATTTCTGCGTTGAAGTATCCCAAGAAAGACTGTCGTCTTTAAAAAAAGCATTGGCAGATCCCACGTGCTGTGGGAATCAAAGAAATGCGAAGCACGCATCACGAACGTAAAAATGATCTGCATTGTTGTCTCGATATAGCGATTTTGGTACATATGAATTTAACGAAGTGGTCGCAACAGCACCAAGACAGTGGCATGTAAACCACGCAGCTCATGACATGCTTCTCATGTTTGTAATGTTATGACCTGTCATTTACGTTCGTCATGCAGTCGTGTTGTGCCGTAGCAATTTTGACGTAGTACATCCCATTAACGAAACGGACAGAAGAGCTCCAAGAACGTGGCATGTAAATCATGCCGCTCATGACATGCATGTCGTGATTTTTATGTTATGACCTGTCATTTATGCTCGTCATGCAGTCATGTTGTGGCTTAGCAATTTTAGTATATATCCCATTAACGAAACGGCCAGGAGAGCACCAAGACCCTGGCACGTAAATCATGCAGCTTATGAAGTGCATGCCATGATTTTCATGTTATGACCTGTCACTTATGTTCGTCATGCAGTCATGTAGTGTCATACCAATTTTCGTGTATATCCGATTAACGAAACGGCCAGGAGAGCACCAAGACCGTGGCTTGTAAATCATGCCGCTCATGACATGAATGTCAGGATTTTCATCTTATGACTTGTCATTTAAGTTCGTCATGCAGTCATGTTGTGCCACACCAATTTTAGTATACATCCCATTAGCGAAACGGCCAGGAGAGCACAAAGTCGTAGGCGGATAGATAGATAGATAGATAGATAGATAGATAGATAGATAGATAGATAGATAGATAGATAGATAGATAGATAGATAGATAGATAGATAGATAGATAGATAGATAGATAGATAGATACCCTCAAAGTCGCCGAAGTTCGCTAAGATATGCTTCGCATTTCAAACGCGGTCGGCGTCGCCAGCAGCATTACGTGTCCCGCTATGGCTTGCATCACTGCTCCTCTCTACCTCGCTTCTGCTTGCTTCACGACGTTATACTGACGGCGCAGCCCACGAAGCACGCACTTGGGCACGACGCAGAGGGCGACGTCACTGGACGGCGAAGCCAATGTTTCTGCGCACAGGAGACGAATGGATTTTTGTTCCGCCTAGTATATATAGTATACTAGTATATATATAGCTGTCGCTATATATAGTATATATATACAGCTGTCGCTGTAAAAACAATACAGTGGACCTTTCGTGCAGCACACGCAAAAACTCAAACCACACGTGCGACACAGGGACCTCCTTTGTGCTGCCCTTTGTTAATCATGCAGCTGCTCCACGCACACGGTCTTGTTCATTGACCACACTCCGCTTTTCCGGTCCAATGGAAGTTATGGATCGCGGCATTTGCATTCGAAAGTTTTATACACTGATCGCTTTCATATGAGCGGTTCCCTTTCTTTTAAAACCAGGAAAGGCACGCGGGAAGGTACAGGAGAACTTGGGATACGAGCAAAGTAAAACGTTCTTTGTTCAACCGGCAACCGTCTTCTGCAAACGTCAATGAAGCCACAGTATACTTTTCTGCGCTCAGAACGGTGTGACTCCCGTATACCCCTTTTCCCAAGCCGAGCGACGCTGCTTGGGAAGTGACCAACACCCTCCGCCCGCGATGCCTTTATGGTCGGCTTCTGTCCGTCGGCGGTGTCAACATAATTACAGGGAAAAAAGTGAGCCAGGCGGACGTAAAGGAGACCACAGTTACCTTGAACATGAGGCCGGTTTGCCTCGGGCCGGTGCACTCGGTCGCAGGGTTCGACAGATCAGTTTGTTGGCCGGACAAAGCAAATGAGCGTTCATGGAACGCTCCCGCAGGAGGCAACGAGATGGCTCGTTTCTACGCGCCCTGTCGTTGCCTAAATTACGACCTCGTGGAGGCGCCGTCGGTCAACTCTCCAGAATTTCAATTTGTAGGTTATATTTTGCTTAATTCGTTATGGGAGAGGGTTTTGCCTTACTACATATACTATCTGTCCTATAGTAGCACAGCGGATTGGAATGACACGTATTTACTCAAGACGACTGGTAATTGCCCTAGAGGAGCTGGGTCGGTGGAAATAAAAAAAAATGTGGTTGATTCCTCTGTCACATGGAATCTGTATAACACAAAAGTGAAACCTGCCTTCACGAAGTTGTGGAATGCATAAGCGTAAATCGAGGGGCGCGATATTGTTTGGGTACTGTGAACACGTTAAAGCCAGACATCAGCGGCACCTCGACACGGCACAGGGCCCCGCCACGGCGCTCTAGTGGCACTCGGCTGCTGATCCGCCGGATCGAATCCCGGCCGCGGCGGCTGCTTTTCGATGGAGGTGAAATGTTGAGGCTCGTGTGCTGTGCGATGTCAGTGCACGTTAAAGAACCCCAGGTGGTCGAAATCTCCGGAGCCCTCCACTACGGCGTCTCTCATAATCAGAACTGCTTTTGGGACGTTAAACCCCACATAACAACGACAGCAACAAACTCCCACAGACACTAGCGCCACATTTCCCGGTAGTATTTTAGTAGGAAACTTTATGCGCCCTGCCCCGCTCACCAGTGTTGGCCCTTTCTTGAGCTGGTCCAGAGTGACGATGTTGTCGCTGCTGAATTCTGTCAGCTCCCGCAGAGTCTGGTGATTGGAAAGCTGCGAGAAACATTGCGATGAGCGAGCCTCTTTTAAAGTCCGCTGGAGCGCAAGCTCAGAAGGTGCGCGCAAACGTATACCAACCAACAACGTGCATCTTCACGACCGAGACACCATCGAGCAAACACTGGGATCTTTGTTTATTGCGATCACGGTGCTTTGTTGGTGGCCGCCATGCCGTCGTTCCAAACCGTCTGCGGACGCACTCAGCGAGTGGAGTTGCATAAATTTGTTCGCTTGCGTGTGTGTGAATACAAGTACAGGCAAGTCTTTGGTACGCCTACACACTGAAACACGTAATAAGTGCATCCATTCTGGAATGAAACATTACCTACTATATAGTTTGTGTTTAACTTTCATTGAGAAACTTCCTTGAACTATTTTATCATCTCTGAAACGGGAAAAATAGAGTGATAGGTACAAGTTAACGTTCGTAAATATTTCTCGGAAAAAAGAAAGCCATTGATACATCACAGTAACACACGCTCCAACACGAAACGAAGTTAATACCTTCATGGAAGCTCGGCAACATGTAGTCATAAAGAAAACAGACAGATGCTCCTTGAAACGACCTACGCTGCTGATGAAACGACCTACGTAGTGCTGATGACGGGATAACGCGGCGAAGACAGAAGCCGTTGACATCGAGGAATACGTACTGCTCGTAAACGGTTTGGTCATGATGAGACTCGGTGTCCGAACGAAAGTCGTTCACCCACCTAACGAGTTAGTTTTAGAAGCTTTTCATGCATACATTCCGCGTTACGTTGGCAACTTTCCCATACACAAAGAAAGTGTGAAACTGGTGGCGTTTTTGGGGATGTTTGTATCTCTTGCAGGACAATAGGCAGTAGTGTGTGACAATCCCGCGACTCGCTTAACGCTGCCAGCGCATCCCTTTAAAATGGCTGGTTTTTCTTCTTCTTTTTTTTTTTTTTTTTGTCGTCTTGTATGGAATTTTCGCGCACACCGGGACATCAATTGGAGCTGCTTTGGAGCTGCAATTGAGCTGCTCAATTGGAGAGGTTTATTGTGGCTTGCATCTCGCATCGTCCTGCCGTTAAAGTGTACAAGCAGCACGCTAGCGGCTATATCACCGGATCCGCAGCCATCGTAGTCATAGAAAAAAAGCAATAAAATATCGATAAACTTACGCAATGAATTCAATGCCCGAGGTGGGAACACTTAGGAATAATGGAGAATAGCTTCGCAACCTGCCATTCGTTGACGGTGTTGCCTCGCTAAGTAAATCAGGGAAGGAATTGCAAAGATGGATCACTCAACAACAACAACAAAAAAAAAAAAACGAAGCAGGACTGTTCGTGTAAAAACGAACGCGCAGAAAGCTGAAGTAGTGTTTGACAGTTTATATATAGAGGACAGCGAATTGAGATAACTGGTAAGTGGGGCGTTTGGCGGCTATTCGCAGATCCTGATGTATGTCCCTCAAGACAGCAACAGCTGCATTCTATCGGCGGCACATACCCGCCGTGCCAGCTTAGCGTGTTGGCTCGCGAAGCTCGAGGTCTGATCCCGGCCACTGTCGGCGGCGGATTTCGAAGATTGGTGTTTACAGGTCAAGGAAAGCGAGGTGGCCCGAAGCCTTACAGAACTGGCCATGCTTCGCAATCGCATGGTGAATTTCGCATGTAACACCCCATCTATTATCATTATTGTTACCTGGAGGCTCAGTTCAAGGATGATGACGATTAATTAAGCGAGCCATGAAAAGGAAACGGTCAATAAGAGAGCGAATGTCAGACGACATCAAGCAGAGATGCACACAGGCCTGATGCGAAGCGTCGGCAGAACGCGCTTGGTATTAATAGGATAACGAGGCGGCATCTGCATCAAACGCCATGCATAACCTATGGCGCTTGATGTAGCCTTTGGCTTTAAGTAGACACTCGGGGCTTATTCAATCGACGAACTGTTCCAGGCAGGCATCGAGAGGAACCTTCCGCTAATCGAAGATTCGAGCAGCATCGGTAATGGCATGACGTTACTTGAATTTTGTCCTATAAGTCCACGTTCAACCTCACTTGAAGGTGGCTTGCTTTGATAAAGGAAGGGCTTTGTTTTTTTCTGGCTCGACGGCAGCAATAGTGATTTGTCACCTTTTTTTTCCCCTTTTATTAGCAATGAACTTCACCATGCTTTGACGAGTAAGGGTACTACTCGCATCCCCTGATAAGTACGACGTGACGCGCGCATGTCGTCTTAGCCGGCTTTCCCATCGGACACAAGCCGGTGACATCAGCGTCACGATGGCCCCGCAGCGGCGCTACTTGGCGGCGAAGATACGCGGTATCGCCAGCCTTCGTTCGTTTGGGTAAAACCCCTCTATTTTTTTAAAAGTAGCGCCATTCATTGTCCTTTTCTCCACCGCGTTCTCCCCGGCGTTTGCTCCCCGCCACCTGCAGCGTCCCGACCTCCTCCGCTCCCCCATTGGCCGATTCGTGTCACGTGGAAGACGACGAGCACTCCTTCGTATTTCTTTCTCGATTTTTTTTTTTCCGCAACGCTCCGGTCGCTACTTGCGGACCTGCGCGACGACGATGCTGTGCTCGCGAACGGATTGAGTACGTGTATTATTGGGTGTTAGGAAGAACGTGTTTGTTAAGAAGGACAGCTGTATTCTATGGCCGCGCTGCTGCGCATTCGCTTGCAGCAAGCAACAAGGCACGGCCGCTCGACAAAAACGCACGTTGCTAATCGAGCGGCCGTGGGCAAGGTTACGGGAAAGGCTTTCTAAGTTCTTTTTTTTTTTTTTCATTCCGACAAACGCGACGCACAAAGAAGAAAAGTGTAAATCGACAGGATCGGGCGTACTGACATCAACGAGGTTGCGAAAAGCGCAAGGCTTTGTAAAGTAAGTCCCACATTTCATGACCCCAACGTACGTTTCATGATCCTCTGCTGTGCGTGGTTCGTTAGTATGCTTCAGCTGATGCACTTTCTCTCTGCTTCATAGGTGGTGCTGCGCCGAAGATGCGTGCGGCTGGCCTGGCGATGCTTCGTGTGGTATTAACACGATGAGGTTCACTTTTCTTAGAATGGGCTCACTTTCTTTTATGGCGTTGTTTTGCGTCGACAGTGCTTGCATTTTGCGCTGGCCTGTGACTTCAAAGCAACTTTATTAGGGCCATGTGTTCACGTCGACCAAAAGTTAGCACCGAATGCAGTCGTTTAGCGTCAATGTACTCCCGCATGTGTTGATTTAATGAGTTGTGTTTAACCTTTTTAACGTCTTGAAGTGATGTTGCTGCTAGGGAGGTCGTAGTAGATGTCTGTGGGTAACAGTGGTCACCTGGGGAGCGTCTAGTGTGCACTTTGAACGCTCCAGCACTCGTTCATCATCCAAACAGCGCGAAGAAGCGACCTATTTGGTAAACATTGTTCCGCCAAGACGGCTGGAATATTTCACACTCCAGCCGAGCGGGGGTATTCTGCATGTATCCTACCGATCAGCACGTTCACATAAGTTTGCGCACAGGAAACCTTTGTAATCAAGCGCTTAGTCGCGCTTGTTTACACCGCGTGCATGCGCCGTGCTTTACCAACACAAGCCCTGTACGAGCGGACCTTTTACGTCTTAAATAATAGTAGTTTTTTATTCTTCTTCGCGCGATTTAAGCACTACATTATTAACGCCATCTGAAGCGTGAAATTCCGCACCTAAGAACTGCTCCGCGAGGCTCCAACGAACTCTTCCGCGTATTTCCACCGTTAGCGCGTCAGCCGTCGTCTGCAGGTCCCACATAGGCGGCGACACCATCGAGACCGCACCGGACGGGAGAGGGAGAATTTAGGAGGAGGAGAGAAGTGGATGGCGCTACTTTCCTCGCAGGGGTTTTACGTTTTGGGACGTCACGCTCGCTCGATGGCGACGACGGGCTTCGCTGGGACTAAAGCCCTTCCATCGCGACCTCCGCCCTTTGTTTTAAGTAGCGACACCGATTGTTGCGTTCGTGACGTAGATTCCGGTTCCGAACTCTGAACGTACCACCATTCTCAGAGTTATATCAGCTTTCTTTGGCAACAATGATTTTCCGCGAATTCAAACATGATCGTACCATGTTCTCAAACAAATATCTCAACAGACAAGTTGCATATGACCTTCGCACTATTTCACTGACGGGCTCAAGGCCAAGAACTAATTACGGTACTAAAACTATAGATTATCAGATTATTTCGTTGTTGAATGCATACCCATCCTTAATCGAATTGGCCAATCAGAATTCAAGTATGTCTCGTTTTAAAAAACAAGTAAAACTACTTTTCCTGCCTCCTTGAAACATACAATTATTTTGCTATGAATGCAAACATTATGTAATTTTGTACATTTGTATAACTTTGTATAATTGTTAAACCCGAACAATGTAAACTTTGTATAATTTTTGTCCTAACGTGGTTTTTACTGTTCTTTTTTGTTTATATAAGTTGTGCAATGAGCATTGTACTTATTTTTCTCTGGTTTCGCTCCTGGCTGTCCGACATGTAAGTCCGGGGTGAAGGCCTCGTCAGGAGACATACGAGTCTCCTTTTGCCTTGCCTCGTGGACATATTTCATGTGATGTAACTATGTCCGAAAACTGAAAACTGAAACTGAAAACTGGAGTTACCGTAAGGAATCTATTCTAGTACTTCTGTTTTCTGCCATTTTGTTTCTGCACGGGGAGCCCCCTCTGCCGGCCGGCGCTTCGGCACTGCAGAGATGCCACCGCGCTTCTGCGCACCGGGCTTTCCCGAACCGGTCGAACGCGGTCTGTTTTCAGTGCCTCCAAACAAGAATTACAAGAGGAGAACGCGTCTGGCTGCAAAGTATTGAGCGCAATCCTTGACGCAAGCGGCTCTCCACGGTTTATGCAGCTGATAAATCATACAGCCGCCAATCCCCTAACTTATGTACTGATGTGACAGTGCTTTCTAGCCAAGTTATCCTGCCGTACCTCACGACTGTTCAATTCTTGTAACATAGAGGAGTGTTTCTAACGTGGTCGGCATCCGATAGACCAGCCGTAGAACAGAAACGTTCCAAATTTACAGTGCCTTATGATGAGCTTAAATGTTCAAAATGCCCACTCCATGACATTCACACTAATCGAGCATTGGATGAAAGCGTTTGAGTCGACTGAGGCGCACCAAGCGAGCTTAATTTTACACCAAACTCGCATTCATTCGCCTATCTGCATCAGCTTTTCTTTTCATTGCGTCGGTGTCGTGGCGACGACGGCACGGCATTTTCGGTGCATCGCGCGAAACTTCATGGCACACATAAAGGAAGCTCGTTTGGAACCTTCGAATCGCGGAATAGTGCTCTCAATGGGCCTTGAAAGTAATTAGAGGAAATTGGTCTACAAATACCACCGGCTAAGCCAGTCGCGACTGCGTATCACCCCAGGCAACGCGCTCGTCGAAGCCGGCTATACCTCGAAGCGACACCAACACAATGGGTGCCACAACATCGCTGCAATTATCGATGATCGCCTCTCGCCATGCTGCTGCCTCTGCGCAAATCCCAGTCGATATTGCCACCTTGACAGCGGCTGCGACCAGGCGACTGCACGGCAGATGTACCACGCACCTACGCTTTCTGGCATGAGTCTTAAGGGGCCTTGAAAGCTAATTTTACTCGCCGGGCTGTGCATCGAAGCGGACTCCTTGTACTGTCCTGAGGTAAATGCAATTGGTGTTTTCGATGTCGACGCGGGCAAACGGAAGTTGAAGAACTTCCGTTTGCTCACGTCACAAGCCACAAATATAAAATAAAAACACACGATTGATATGAGCATTCCCTCTTGCATTTCACTCATTTCGAGACGTGTCATGCTGCTTCCAATCAAAACGCGGCTTACGGTACCGGAACCGTGCTGCCCACTATATCCTGCCACAGCAACCCCGTGGGCGGCACAGCGCTCCTCGTGTCAAATGCACTCAATGTGAAATTGTAATGCACAGATTTGTTCATTTCAGTAGCTTTAGCAAATATAACACATGTCTGCATCTTAAAATTGTTTACAGTCAGTCCATCGTAAGCACCTGCGATACATATTCGGGCAAGTGAGTTGCAGGCGGATCGTCGTTCGTGGTCCTGGCTTTCCTGGAGGCTCGAGCGCGCTGTTGTGTAAGCTGTGGGTTGGCTCTGTTCGGCTGCGCGAACGCTTATACACCGTCATGGCCGTCCTGCGAGACACTTGGACATCAGATTTTAGAGCGTTCCGCGTACGTTACGCAACGCACGTTGCTATAATTAAGGGAATGCGCTCCATGAGACCGGGCCCATGGAGCGCTAGTAAGGGGCCACTCCGGCGATTTTTCAATGTCTACTGGTCTTAATGAAATTTTCAATATAGATTTTCCTCGGCACTACCAGGTGGTTGCGAGTTATTTAGTTTTCCTGGAAACGAATTTAAAAATTTTTAGCGGATTCCCCTGCGGGCCACCCCGTCTTTTTGACGTCATCACCTTCAATGCTGCCTACCCCAGCCTGCGGGACATCAAAAGCAAAACGGCGGTACTTCAGCGTTCAAATCGTCGCTGTCAAGTTCAGAAAAACCGGCATAACTCAATACATCGTCTGATGACCTCGCCACTGTCATTTTTCTCCATATTTCTGACGGCGGGAATGCTTGTGATGTCATCGCATACGCTGCAAGAAGCGTCTACGCGTTCCGGTTTCGCTTTGAACACGCCGTTCGGTCGGTTAGTTAAAATTATTGGTGCGTTTCTAAGCAAATTGAACCACCCTGGCTGCTACAGGACTATCAGTACTATTCGAAAACATTGATATCGGAATATGGTGAAAAAACCCCCGGAGTTGCACTTTAACGTTCAGACTTGGCCTCCCGTTTTTAGGCAGACTGTGTTTTCGTCTGTTCTTATTTTCTATTGTCTTTCCTCTATTTATTCCCCTTTTCCGAAAGAGTAGGCTTGCACTGTGCCCGTTTCGATGGCATGTTGTGAGCCTGCTTTCTCTATTTCCTTATGTCCTTGTGCATGTATAGTTATACGGGAAACCATAACAATAATTCGCATTTTATTTAGGCTACAGCGGACATTTAGATGCTTCGCCTATATTTTTTATTACTTTTAAAACCTAATTGGATAGAGTCAGAAGGGACGTCCAAGAAGCGACGAAGTCGATAAACACGGAGCTCGAGGTAGATAAAATGGATAGCCGATTAGCACACCTACCAGAGGCCAAAGAATCACTGCTAGCTAGATGGAGAACACGAAAGCTCAATCGTAGGCTTAGAAAGAGGCTAGCCGGGCTAAACAAAGCAATCATGGAGCACCGCCAAGTGCTTGAAAGACAGCAGTGGCATGAGTTGTGTAATATGGTGGATGGACAGATGCGAATAGGAGCAAAATGGAACATACTCAAGCACCTGCTCCACGAGAATAAGACAAAAATCAATCAGAATCGGGTGGTGGATAGAATACTCCATGCGGAAAGGCAACTGCACAGGAATGACGAAATCACCATGCGCTTGGCAAGGAGGTATCTTCCCCTGGCGGACAACGCTGGACCGCCAGAGACGAAATGCCCACAGTATGAAGGACGATCATCCGAGGGCCTAGATAGGTCGTTTCAGTAGGCAGACGTTCGCGAGACATTGCAAAAGCTCAATGGAAGGTCAGCCCCAGGACCAGATGGCGTGACTAACAAAAGGCTGCGCAATTTAGACGATAAGTCGATTAGAGTCATAACGGCAGAGATCAACCGTATTTGGGAAGCGGGTGTATTTCCAGATGAGTGGAAGGTTGCGTCAGTGGTTCTCATTCCCAAGCCTGGGCGCAGCCCCGGGGCTGAGAATCTCCGGCCAATCTCCCTCACGTCCTGTTTGGGCAAGGTGGCGGAGAATGTGATAAATGATCGGATCTCTAAGCACATTGAGGACGCGCGTCTCTTTCCCAACAACTTGATTTGCTTCAAGCCTCACCTCTCCACGCAGGAGGTGATGCTACTCATCAAGCACGACATATTAGATAACGACACCAGGGACACCAGGGCCATTCTTGCTCTCGGTTCAGAAAAAGCGTTCGACAACGTGTCACATAGGTATATTCTAGACTCGATCTCCCGCCTCAACTTGGGGAGCGATTTTAAAACTTCGTGCAGTCCTTCCTTGGAAGTAGGAGGGCCACAATCAAATTAGGTAATTTGAGATCACAAGCTTACGATCTCGGGCAAAGGGGTACGCCACAAGGGTCCGTTACCTCGCCGCTCTTGTTGAACATAGCGATGCACGGCTTAGCCGACGAGTTTGAGCAGATGGGGAATATTGGCTCCGCTACCTTTGCGGACGACATCGCCCTCTGGTGCTCTGGCGGGTCGGACGGCTATGTTGAAGACGCAATGCAAGAGGCAGTGCATTGCATAGAGAAACACGTCAGTAAGATGGTGTAATGGGGTTCTTTGTGAATTTAGTGGAACGCACGTTGCGTCTGACGACGGCAACGCGTTCCGAAAGATGGCGAGGCTGTTTTCTGCGAGAACTTTATAAGAAAAGCGATGACAAACAACGACACGGACTAAACACACTAACAAATGAATAAGTAAACGCAGCACTTCGGAACAAGGAGAGAAAAACAAAGAAACAACACGCGAGTACAGTCACAGTTTGAAAGTCTCACCGAGGCTGGTCGATGTGTGCGGGGGGAAGTCCACGCAGATGGAGCGTTGGCGCGAGTCGGAGGTCGTCGAGTAGTGTAGCGTCTACACTGTTGTCCCCACGGTGCCAGCGTAGGGATGACGAGGCACCGAAGCCGGCACGGTACGCAAGGCCCTCGTGGCCTGAAGAGGCAGGACAGTACTCGGGCCTACACCCGACGGTGCTGCCGGAAGCTTGGGCGGCTCGTCAGGCGACGGAAGGAGACGACGTCAGGAGCTCTTTGCCAAGCGGAGCCATACACCCCGACTCTTGGCACCCGCCAGCCACTCGGGACTACGCCGCGACCGTGGTTCTGGCGGAGAGCTCCCCTGGCACGTCCGCCCTGCTGGAACGCCGCCTCGCTTCTCCAATATGGCGCCTTCACGTGCGCGCTCCACGCGCCACGCTCCGTCTTTACTCCTTGCGGCTGCATTTCTCTGCCTGTTCTCATCTTCCTCACCGGCTCACGTGCTGAACCGGCGCTTGTTCGTGGCCGCTCTTTCCATTGCGGCTTCGCCACAGCAACAAACACCACAGGCGCGCACTTCTCCCATGACATGAGCACCCCTTTCGATAAGTTTTTTTTATAATAAAAAAAACTTCCGGTGAGTGCGCGCTTTCCTGGACCACACTTGTACAGCGCACAAAGCAGACAGTTCACAGCACACATTGCACACACAACACACAGATCTGATATGTAGTCCAAACTAACAAACTTCTATCTACAGGGTCGTGAACAAAGTCCTTGAATGAATCCAGAAGTGAAAACCAAAATTAGCCACCGGCTAATCACTCGGCCTCACGTAATAGCATCCCACACAAGACGAACAGTGCTCTTTACGTGCTTAACAGTGACACGTAATAAATATGCACATGCGCGAGTCCAAAAGAAAACATCAAATAGTTCGGCCCATTTGACCTCTCTGCCTTTGTAGCCCCTAAATGAAGCCCAAGACTCAACATCCTCGCAAGGAGACTGGCGACACTGCGAGATCGCACACATAGTTAGAGGCGTTCGAGTGACTCCTTCGATCATACTGACACAGTTGCTACGCCAATGACCCATTGGAGCACGGGTAATGTCATGAGGAAACCTTTCAGCACAGGAAGCTTCTACACAGGTAGCAACAGCCTGTCTATTTCTCAAAGTAGCCTGCACCGCGCTTGTGCTGCCACCTTGTTGGCCCAGCTCACTGTGAAGGTCATGCGTCTTACACTTTAAAACTTCTCCGTATTCTCTGCCACCTGTGTCACATATATTTTCACATGAACAAGCGACGTCCACATATGAAGCGAAAGCTTGCCCTTTTTGGAGTACCTTACTCGCACTCACTTGCTTGGTAATGTGTATGCCATCAGATGCGGCCGCATGCGACTCACCCGAAGAACCTGAGTGTTTCTCCCCTGAATTCGGCCTATGGGCTTCATGCATGGCTATAACGCCGACATCCCTGGCATTTTTAACAAGACACAACTCGGCACTTCCACTGCAGCTTATAGCACAGTCTCTAAAGTGGCTCTCTCGACTAACAACCATTGCCCTTTCTCTTTCTATAAGTGTATGCCCCTCTATAATAAGCGTGCATTCTTCTGAACCTGTTAGCACGGGCGCATCACTTCTAAAGGAACCTGACCGTTCCATCCTGTCACGTGAAGCTATGCTTCTCTCTGGCTCAAGACCTTTCTTGGCGTCGTTCTTAAGCTCTCTGTGAGCGTCAGTACACTTTTCCACAGGCATCGACGCCTCTTCGTAAAATTCACTGTGCCTCCCGGAGGCACTCGTGTCTAACCTGCCTTTAAGGGACTTGCCCCCGAAGCTATCCTTTGCCTCGTTGAGCTCGTCTGAATTCCAAGTCCCTGGGTCCATAAAAGAGACACTCTCGACGCGCACGGAAGCGCGAGCTCTGGCAGCGTTTTGCGCTTCTAACAACCGTATGCGAAGTTGATGGTTTCTTTCTTCTAAAGCTGCCACTTCACGCGCTAATGCCAGCTCCGTCTCACGGGCGCGTGCCTCGCGCTCAGCCTCCTCGCGCCGCGTTTCGCGTTCCACAGCGAGCTCCTCCCTCTCAAGTGCCTTCTGTTCCTCAATCCATGTCCGAAATGCGTCTACCGATAAACCCAGTTTCTGGCCGAGGATAGTGAGCTCAGCTAAATCCATGTCGCAGTCAATGTGATCTTTTGATCCACACAGAAAACAGCCCCGCCCCACGTTCGGCGCCATTGTAATGGGGTTCTTTGTGAATTTAGTGGAACGCACGTTGCGTCTGACGACGGCAACGCGTTCCGAAAGATGGCGAGGCTGTTTTCTGCGAGAACTTTATAAGAAAAGCGATGACAAACAACGACACGGACTAAACACACTAACAAATGAATAAGTAAACGCAGCACTTCGGAACAAGGAGAGAAAAACAAAGAAACAACACGCGAGTACAGTCACAGTTTGAAAGTCTCACCGAGGCTGGTCGATGTGTGCAGGGGGAAGTCCACGCAGATGGAGCGTTGGCGCGAGTCGGAGGTCGTCGAGTAGTGTAGCGTCTACACTGTTGTCCCCACGGTGCCAGCGTAGGGACGACGAGGCACCGAAGCCGGCACGGTACACAAGGCCCTCGTGGCCTGAAGAGGCAGGACAGTACTCGGGCCTACACCCGACGGTGCTGCCGGAAGCTTGGGCGGCTCGTCAGGCGACGGAAGGAGACGACGTCAGGAGCTCTTTGCCAAGCGGAGCCATACACCCCGATTCTTGGCACCCGCCAGCCACTCGGGACTACGCCGCGACCGTGGTTCTGGCGGAGAGCTCCCCTGGCACGTCCGCCCTGCTGGAACGCCGCCTCGCTTCTCCAATATGGCGCCTTCACGTGCGCGCTCCACGCGCCACGCTCCGTCTTTACTCCTTGCGGCTGCATTTCTCTGCCTGTTCTCATCTTCCTCACCGGCTCACGTGCTGAACCGGCGCTTGTTCGTGGCCGCTCTTTCCATTGCGGCTTCGCCACAGCAACAAACACCACAGGCGCGCACTTCTCCCATGACAGATGGGTCTTTGACTCTCGCCTTCTAAGTCGGAGTTTCTGCTATATCGTCCCACTAGAAGGGGACCCAAGCCTCAAGGATGGAAGCCTCTCGGGGAGATTGACATCGGGGTGCGAACGTCGTCCGGGTGCGAAATACCCAGGGTTAGTTCTCCGCGAGTGCTGGGCATGATCACAGAAGCCAACGGTCAGCACGGGCGTACTATAGATAAGCTTATAGGACATGCTGAAGGGGTAATCAGGCTCATTCCAAGGGTTTCCAACAAAAAAGGAGGGCTTAAGGAAGATAATCTCCTCCGGCTGTTTCATGCGTTTCTCATGAGCCATGTGAATTACGTCATTCCCATGCACAGATGGCAGAAACATGAAATCAACAAGCTGAATACGCTCATCATGAAGAGTATTAAGAGAGTCGTGGGACTCCCAATGCGCACAAGTACAGAGAACCTAGCAAGCTTAGGCGTCCACAACGTATTACACTCTAAAAACTGCAGCCGGTTTCGCAGGAGTGAAACGACCCAGCTACTCTCGAGGGCATCGTTCTACTCCAGCAAAACGTCGGATGGAGTGAAATGTCTATACCTCTTGCGGCATGAGAGAGTAAAATGCAATTTCACTCCTCCTCCACCCACGTGATCCTCGCGTTCGCAGCCGCAAACATGGCGGCTGGGGTGGGAGCGGACGATTGAAGACAACAGCCTCTTTGTGAAGTGTTTTTCGATAGAACTATAGCAGCGACCTTCCTACGAATTCCACGTACAAGCTTTCGCGTACAAATGCATGCAGTGTACGTTTAATGAACGGTGCCTTCCTCGACTACGAGCCTCAAACGACGGGAGTCATAGCGAGCTGCCTCTCCTGTGTTTTTCCCCGATCGAACGGCCGTACCCGTGCTATGTGAAACCCGCCAGCCTACACGCCTCGGATTCTTCGCTTACGTGTGCGAAACGAAGAGGAATAGACTTTCAGCGACACAGTAAGCTGTTGTGATCGTCGACGGCTGGTCTCCGACGACTCACTGGATATAACTCATACATGTAAAGAAAAAAGCTTCGCTACGACTTCGGCATCGAGCCGTATGACGGCCATGAGCGCGTCGACGGTGAAAACACCGTGACTGCGATCCATCCCGTTCGCAAGTCTGGTAAGTACAGCATAATACCCTAAACACTTCTGATGGCAGAGACTATATTCCATCTGTGTGCAGAATAACGAACAACGAGGAGTGCATATTTTGTGATCGCCAGCGGTTGTTCGCCGTAGAGACGTGCTCGACGGACTCGTAAGGGAAAGCCGTCGGAATGAAGCGGGTGGTAGCGGAGCACCCGGGTGCCGCTTTTCTTCGCTGGCGTTGATGAAATTCAGCCGCTATGATGTTCGTACTCGCTTCCTCAGGTGCATTTTACATCGCGAACAGCACTGCGAACTCGCGTTTGCCCGTAAAACGGAATGCCAGCTCATGATAAGAATGCGTTAATCTAAAAGACATTGTATATGTTCCGCGCATTTAGATTAACAGATCTGTGTGGCGAGCGGCTACCTATGAGCCAACGCTAAATATACACCTGTTCTGTGCATACTTCTTCTTTAATTACGCAGAACAGTACCTTACCACTGGCGCTACATAGCAGGTCAAGTATAGCGGTTATATATACGGGACTTCAGTGTAAGAATGTGTATCGCGAGTGTGTTGTGGTCTTTGTGCTTTGCTGTGGTTGTGTTATTGGCGTGTATGTGCATTCGTGTCATGTTAGCCTGTATGTTCTATGTTCAGTGTGATGTTTAAATGCCTGCTAATTGTAGCATGGTCGAAAAACGCATTGGTTGTTTTTTTTTTCTTTTTTTGTCTCTGCTACTCCCTCTGGGAGTACTAGCACCTTGCTTGGTGGGGTAGCAGAGCTCTCTTCAAAAGAGTCTTCGAATCCCCTTCGGAGGCGTCCTACTACTCTGTTTTGGCGAGAGTACCGGTACCCTGCAATGGGGTTGATCTACTCTGAAAAAAGGAGTTAAATTTGGGACACGAAAGTACTCCCCCAAAGTGAGTGCCCAGCACTCCCTTTGTTTTTAGAGTGTAGAGGAAGTTATCGAAGCACAGCAGTCCGCACATATTGCCAGGCTCTCGTCTACATCAGCGGGAAGGGGTATCCTGGCTAAGGTAGGGATCAATCCGACGGCATTGCAGGATCGTAACGTTCAGCTATCGGATAGTGTGCAGCAGGCCATTCAGGTCTCCCCCATTCTGAGGAACGCCCATCCAGTTTTCAACACTGGCAGGAGGACGGCTCGCGCCTCTGCGCTTCTGCGGTACGCGCATGCACACGAAGCAGAGTCATGTTTCGTAGATGCTGCCCAGTATGAAGGCGGCTCCAGTCGTTTTGTTGCAAACGTCGTAGACATGAAGGACCGAGTTTTATCTGCCGTGTCAATCAGGACATCCTCGGCTTGCAAGGCGGAGCAGATGGCTATTGCGCTAGCGCTCCTCAGTTCGGACAAAGAAGAAGTTTTCACGGACTCGAGATCAGCCCTTCGAGCTTTCTCGACTGGGGCTGTCTGTGAGGAGGTTGCTCGGGCCCTTGAGGGTAAGATGCTTACTCGTCATAACATTACGTGGTTCCCGGCGCACGAGGGTGCCGAAGTAGGGGGGCTAGCCAACGTTAATGAGTTGGCCCATGCCCGCGCGCGAGGTCTTGCCGGCCGCGCCGGGCACTGGGAAGTCGGTGTACAGGAAGGGACCGACGCCGGGCTTGGTCCGACCCTTTCGGAGGCAGCCCCCCCCCCCCCCCGCTTCAGGGACATTCTGTGCACATTCAACGAGATCTAGCCACTATCGGATGAGTCGCAGGATTTTCCCCTCACCACATCGGAATCTAACAAGACCTCAGGCCGTGACTCTTAGGCAAATCCAAACAAATTCATATCTGACACTTTCCGCCTTCAGCAGGTACACAGAGGTTTCCCCTCTTTGTCCCGACTGCGGTGGGATTAGTGATTTTAAGCACATGCTCTGGGAGTGCCCCTCTTTACAGTGCCACACTGACGACGTGTTGACGCCGGGAATATTTTATTCATTGGTCAAGAGCCACGATTGGCAGTCCAGAAGGCCCACGATGCGGCGATAAGGCTTGGCCTTCCCGTCCCAACGTGGGAGCGGCCCGCTGTCTTGCCCCTATAGGGCTAGTGCACTGCTGTTTCCAGCCGAGGAGGTAGCGCCACCTGCCGTGAGCGGTGGCAAAGTTAGGTTGGGGGATAGCTGCTCTCAGCCGCGCACTGAAGCTAGAACGAGTAATCCACTGCATCAATACGGTCAGAATTACTAAGCAGTACACGCGCTCCTAGGTGCGCGATACTTCACTAGTTGCATTATATGCGTACATATATCCTACGCATTCGTAATGGTTCAGCCATCAACTTTTAATGCACATGGGCGCGAAAACAAGCAAAGCCGATGTTTATCACTCACATGCTTATGCTTTCTTTGAAAGCAATTCTGAATTATTGTATAATACCCACATCTCACCCATTACAAGCTCTCACACTGCTAGTATTCATCTGCACATATTTGCTAAATAAGTAAAAAGAAAAAGCTCGTATACTGACAGGGCTTTTGAATTGTTCCAAGCAGCATTTGTTGCATCTACTGGAGATTCACTGTGCAGTGTGGGCGCTTTGTGATATCTGAAAGGATTATAGGAACAATATATCATTGCTTGTCACGTCTTATGATAGATTTATTGTGCCATCGAATACATCAACGATTCTTAAAAAAGGGCCCGGACAAGTGATCTGACACACAGATGCGCAGCGGAATGACGCATCCACGCGCATGACTGTCTTCACAGTTTTCACTATTTCTGCTCGACAGAAGTCCATCGAGGGTAACTCCCTTCCCGCCCTCCCCCCTTTATTTCTTTCGCCTTTTTCCTTCATTGTTATCACAAGGCAAGAGACATATTCCAGAAAATCCTAGCTGGCTCACACAAAGTATTTATTTTTCTGCGCCTCCCTGCTGTCTGCCAGGGCCGTGGTCCTACTTGCCGCACTCTGTACTCAACCGTTGTCGACAGCTGGACACAGCTTCCAACAAAAGAACGCACTTTTGAAGTCGTGGGTGTGGGGGAGCGCAAATGTGAGAATGGAAAGTAGAGGAAGACAGTAGTTGAGGACTCCGGCTATTTGGACCACCTGTGTTCTTCAACGTGCACTGACATCGCACAGTACACGGGGCGGTAGGCTGCATCGAAATGCCAAGTGTAAATGACGCATTTCCAGTCGCGTTATGATGTGACTTTTAAGACTACTGCTCAGCATTTGCAATGATGCCTTGCTCTTCGGCATAAAGAAAGACAGAAAACGTGCGCGCTGCAAATGAATATCACACGTGTGCTGGTAATTATTTGCAAACACTGACGCTGCCGCGGCGTGTTTGTACTAACCCGCGGAGCAAGCCATACGTTGCAGGTCGCTTACGTCGCATTTAATAATCAGAAGAAAAAAAGATATAAACAAATGGCAGCCTAATTACTGGCCCCTGTGAGAATTTAACAGAGACGGCCGCCTCCGGACGCGCATCGTGGTCCAAAGATTTCGTTTCTGCTTGGCACTTCCCTTCGACATGTGGAGGCGCCGTCGCGCTCAGTAATTCCTCTTTGATATATCAGGCCACTCGCGAACGTACAGGTTCGTCCCAAACAATAAGCAACTCTTCTTGAAATAGCCGTCAACCTTTTCCTTTTTTTTAAAGTCTGCGGAAACCGCAGACAACGCACGGTTGTCGCTCGCCGCTGCTCTTTCCATACAGCACACTCGCAAGCCCCCAACCTATTACTGCTCGCCGGGGACACGGGTAGCGCTGCATGTCCCGGAACAGCAGCGCCGCCTAACCAGGTCTCTAGGTCTATAGACCTATTCCATGTTGGTAAACAGTGGTAGGCACCGGCGATATAACCAGGGCTTGTGTCGACGTCGCGGCGCGGAGGCCCCGCCCACCGCTTGCCGCGGCCCTGCACGGTCGCGCCACCGCCGCCGGCCAAGCGTGTGCGAAAGCTGCCTCCGAGCACGGGGCGTCGGAGCGCCGACGGCGTGTTTACAACAGTTTGCAAGGGGCAGCCACGTGAGATGAAGTTGCGTTAGCTCTAGGAAGCGTTCAATGAATGTAGAAAAGAATGTGCTGACGCCCAGCTATGATAAGATGTGAGAAACTGATTGAACGGATAAGCACCTTATCACATGATGCGAATGATCGCGAGCTATCATGTCGGCATCGCTTCATGCGCATGCATTAATTCGGTAACTGGCGCAAGGATGTACCACTCGCAAACAGCGAGACTTGTTTAAAAACGACTTGAAGATGCCTCAGCTAAAATACTGCTTCGGACTAAAGCCTCTAATCCCTACACAAAATCCTTGCGCAAGAACAAATGTAACGGAATAGGTACTCAAGCATGCGATATTGGTGACGCTATAACCTATGTAAATACGGCTTTGATAACGCGCACACACAAAAAAAGCAATAACATGCCAAGGACAAGGCTCTCAAATAACCGCCAGCAAGGCGCATAACCGCGGCTTGCGGCTCTGCCCATACGCTCAGTTCCGATCGTGACGGCGTGAAGTCCTGTAACGACGCGGCAAATTGCATGCGTGTAGTTCATTCGAGCAGTCTGACAATCGAAAAAAAATTTAAGCGCATCATAACCACTACAGCATTGCCAAAGACACTTCTCGTGTGTATGTTATCGCACCCGCAAGCAATTTGCAAAAGCGTCGCTGTAATCGGCCTTTCGCTCACGGCTACGTGAATTAAGCTCTTATATATTTGTTTCATTCGTATGACGTATGTATAGCTTCCCCACTTCAATAATACACGGCGACCGCGATTACTTCTACACATCGAGCTAAGCTAACGTCGTGCGCGCTTTGCGGCAAGCGTGATCGCTCTGTGTCCGCACTTTGCTTATGCAAAGAAACTTGGTGTCGAGCATTGCACTTGACAAACTTGTGACAATGCTATTTCTCTCAAATGAAACAAGCCGCACTAACGCTAAGTAATTACACATATGCTTAGTCGTGACGAAAATATTTGGCGCATGACCGATGCGCCAAACAGCCGGCATTACAGGTTCGTCCCTTTCCTTGAGACAGACATAAGCAGGAAACCGATAAAAACCTATCGCGCATATTTTGTGCGTTTCTGAGCAACCAACCCACGGCGCAGGTCATCGGTGAACACTTGTTTCTTCATTTCACGGCGGTGAGAAGCGCCCGCACCAGCGAAAACGCAGCGGATGCTACGGTAGGCGCGCCGGCGGATGCCTACCATGCGAAACCAAAACTCCCGACGACAGCGCCACCGCATCTTCGTGACGTAGGCCCGGTGGAATAGGTCTATAACAACGGGGAAGATACTTCCAGACCATAATAAAGTTTATTATCTATCTATCTTTTAAAACCTAATGACAAAATGACGCAGGAGAATTTGGCATTTGACCCCTCAAGGGTTTGTAATCACCATTTTTTATACATAGGGCTCGTGGTGATACAATTTCTTGATGTTAGCCCGGCGATCCCTGCAGTTTATGTTTCCTCGCGTTATGAACGATATATACAGATAGGAGATGTTTCCCATATACCGTTCGAATTGGCCCATTACACTGGCCCATTACAAACTGGTGAAATGTGCTGTTGTCATGTTGTGCCTGTTCTGAAGTCGTGAGACCACAAGACGCGCATATTGTCAGAAGCTGGTTATCCTTACTCCGCCGTTCTAGCAGTGGTTTTACCGCTGCTACATACGGCCTCAAAACAAGCAGCAAAAGATGCGCGCAGCGTGCGACTAGCCCGAGACTGAGCCTTTTTAGTCGCCCGAGACTACTTAATTTGGCAATTTCAGCTCCGAACATGCTGTCCATTCCCTGATTCGGTATCAGCGGAAAAGACAGCTCCTCGCAACATAGGCCCATATCAGTGGAAAGGTCTACGTAGGCCTAATGGACGCTGCAGTAATGAGAGAGGGCATCTGCAAAATGCAAAGTATAGGAGGAGAAGACCAATAAGCTGCTGAGCAAAGTGCATTTATTTCCGACTTAACGAGATCATGAATGTCGGCTCAAGTTGCAGTACAAACTTGAAGCTTCTGTCATACCAAAGAAGCCAAGTGACAATTCTGTAACCTTGCATAGTAGAGAGATAGCGCTTCTCCGTGCGTATGCTCATGTCACCCTCACTTGCGGACGTGCCTGTTTAGTATATATGTCGTTTTTTGTGGGAATAGGACATTTTGATCTTCCATCATGCCAGTAGAATGAAAACCTTTCGTTCCACGACATGTTGTGACAGCAAAGTGAATAACATTTCTCGCGTAAGCTGCCTCTAAAGAGCCGCTCCTGTCCTTTGTGGCTTGGTAAAAGTGCTCAAAATACTTGACGCGGCTCCAGGGATGCCGCACTGATATGTGCGCGACATCATAGGTTTTTTGACGTAAACTTCTTCAAGCCTATAATTATTTATCAGTAAAAATATGTATCAGCGGCGCTCTAAGGACACAGTGTGTTTCAAAAAGCCTGATGGAGCCAATAAGGCGCCAATACGAAAATAATTTACACCATCTCGCGCTAAAGGGGTCCATGAGGCAATGAATGCGAAGCAGCACTGGGGGTGCACACCGCGTTTGCATCGGTTTGAATAGGTGTCGCGTTTGCATCGATTTGACGCTAGCAGACGCTACACACTAAGAAAAATAACACCCTATGGGGTGAAGTAGGTTTTAAATCACCCTTTATGCACCCTTATTTTTCCTAAAAATTTCGGAAATGGGTGCTCTTGTTAGTGTGATGCCCTTATTGCACCCTTATTGCACCCTTTGTAAATTTTACAGGTGCAGAAAGGGTGTTTGCGCATGCAAAAAACCATTATGAGAGTAAGGGTGCTTTGGCATTCACCATTACAATCAAGAAAAAAGCCTTACTACCATATCACTGAGAGATGGTGGTATAAATATGTGCTTCCCATTGTGGTTCACATGATTATTTTTTAATTTTTTATCATTTTTAAGATACTGTCACGTGGTCGTGATTATGAAGGACGAGAAGCAAAGTATTAAAAGTCGGACTGTTTATTTTGCTGATCTGCGCCGAGAAAAGAAAGCGAATTGTACTGTACAGCAACAGAGGCGAGCACACTCGTTGGTTGTCGATGAAAACTTATCAGCAGCGAAACAAGCACACGTGCGACGCGTCATAGAACTTTCTAGCCCCATCCTACCCTCGCACGAGAGCAGGATGATATGTACTTGGACATACGCGTCGGGGTCTGCAATGTTTGTAGAACAAACAGCATCCTTCGGGAAGCTGCATGCAATTTCTAGGGTGTGCAGCGCGCTGACCGACAGCGCGCGTCACAAGACAGTGCAAAAGGCGGCCATCGTGAAAGGAAAGAAAACAAGTATGCGTGCAAACATTATTCTGGTACTTTTATTATATTGCCGTCTTGTGTATAACTGGCACTGTAAAATGTATTCTTCGAGAAGACAAAGGTTATAGTTTTTCGTTTTTGCTAGTTACGACACCTAAGCTGGAATCATTACATGAGGAGGTGACCGGTCATTTGTAGAAGTTGTGCCCGCAACTTGACTCTCTTTCCTCTTGCACTTACCAGAAACGCCTGACCGTAATACACTAAGTACTTATATGTGCAGTTATTGGTGTTGTTACAGTTGCACATAGGTTTAAACTGCTGCTGCTTGCAAATACAGGCATAATGCGTTTCAAATTTCGCGGGCACAGATCCCGACCCTTGACCTCAGTGATTCGCAATCTTCTTCTTGTGTGGAAAAAAAAAAAGTTTTGTAAGCACGTATCTTTAAGCCATGATGTGCACTTATTTTACTGTTTGTGTTCTTTTAAACAGTGTATAAGTATTTCTGGTTATGGTTAGGCAAGTATCAAAGCATTGATCAAAGAATTGTGTGCGCAAATGCGGCCACCACAACAACGCTCTGCTTCTTTTAACTTGAATGCCCGTTGTCGCACGTTGTTGTTTGGGCACTTTGGTTGCATTTTTCCTTCATTTGAAGTGTTGTTTGCACTATGTGCTGGTCCCTTGCGTCTTGCTAGCGCTGCTTATTACGAAGATCTCCTGGTTTAGATCTCGAAGTGCCCTCTGAACGGGTGGGTATTTGCGGCGACGGTTTGCGGCGACGGACGTTTCTAGTTTGTGTTTGGACAACCGAAATGCGCGATAAGGACAGCAGGTAAGAGCAGCAGTTTTCTATGTTTTAGTGTACGTTAAGTAAACTTTTGTTACCGTAGCGGGTATGTCCGTATGTATTGTGCAATTATGATGAGCGCATTGTTCGGGGAGCACTCTTACCAGAGATTTTGAAGTGAATGTGTGTTGCGCTTGTGCGGCTCTTATTGGGCGTGTGATTTGGACGGCGTTTCAGCTGTGCCCTCATCTGCAGGCGGCGAAATATTTTGCTTTAGTGAAGGGTGACTGGTATATTATTGCTTGCTCACGCGCCCTCGTAAATTTAATGCGTCGGCCTCGCAACTTGTTAACTATTACTTAGCGCGCTGACCGTCTAAACATCGCAGGATCCGTTCGAGTAATGCTCTCGCTGCTACTAGTGGTTATTTTCATAAGCAAAGCGCTAAATGCACTCTCGATACTGAATTGGGACTGCTTTGGTACGGCTGCTACCTCAATTTAATCGTATTGCGCCAATACAGCATTTAAGGAACCTAACATTGTGCATAAGTGGGCTTGTTGGCACAGCACTTTTGGTAGCTTTGAGGGGAAATTAGAGACATTCAACGAAGCTTCAGCGTTTCTATTTCATTATTTGCCCAGTGCTGACAGTTTGCAATCGTAGCTTACCGAAATTTTTAGCCATATAGTCACTTACAATCATTTCATATGCATTTTCTTGTGTGAAATTCAAAGCAGAAATGATTTCCATCTATCACCTCCGATTTTGCTCGTTGCATGCGCTAATATGTACCTCATTTTCATAATGCATCTTTCTCTTCCTTTGGATAACATCTTATGCAATGCCACTGCTTTAACGAAAACAGACTCACTGCTCTGCAGTGAGACGTAGTCACTGCTGCGCACTTTGCACAGCTTTCACTGCAGGGGAACTGGCTTAGATATTGTATTTCTCCTTCAAACAGATGACAAAAACGTCACCATGTGCCAATATTGTCTTCAGCTATGCTTGCACATATTGAATGCGATTTCTTTGTACATAATGCTCCATGATTTTTTCTTGTTATGGAATTGATCATGAGAGGCATACTAGCCTGCCAATTCATTGAGTACAATGGTGTCATAGGAGGTGAATTAATGCCTGATACAATTTTGTGTTCTGGGGACACGTTACACATAGAATTGCATGCATACACAGCCCGTATATGTAGTCAAAAAGTATAAGGGTGGTTTATTACCTCTATTATTTCTCTAATCCCTTATTTTTGTTTCTATGTTGCAAAAAGTCATTAGTTGCATTACTTGTCACATCCACTTGTAATTTCCGACAAGAATTATGGAACCTTGAACACTGCTCTTAGCGGTGTTCACTCAAAGCAAGAATTTGCTATTTTGCAGCAACGTTTGCAGTAAACAAAATTAATTTGCCCTCACTTATTTAATTTCGTGCCATTCATTTTTTAAAACTTTTATTTCATATTTACATGTCCCTTAAGTAGGTAGCAACATTGATACTACCATTAGCTGTGCCATTTTGTACATTGTAAAGCAATGCATACAGCTGCTGCGGACATTTACCCCACTTTTTAGAACTGCTGCAAGGTATCGGTCATTGAAAATATTTATTGTTGACCTGCTTATTCGTGCAATTCTGTAAGCATTTCCGTAATTCTTGCTCGCTGCATTCTAGGCACTTTTCATGCTTCTCCGAAATGATAAGTGCTATAGTTGAGCAAGATCCTACATACACTGTTTAAGCTAATCTTGCTGACTGTTACAATGGGTAAAGTGTTTCTTGCGGACAGACATTATCTGGCATGCTCAGTTATGGCACTTGCATCTGTTTTGGAGCATTTATGCACAAATGTTCTCATTTTGTATCCATTCAGTTAGTGCAAACTACCTTCACCAGCCGGGATGTGTATTTTCTGTTTTGCTCTAGAACCATTGACCGCTTAACCATTTCTATATGCCTTCCTTTTTCTTTCATTCTTACGATTTCTTGGCTATTCGAACTTTCAGGTTAAGAATGACAAGATGAATGCAGTGGAAGAAGGATCTCAACATATGACAAGCCTAGCCTTGCGTTGAATTTTTGCTGAAAAAAAGGAGCTCTGACAGATACAGACAGCTACAGTTGTCGGCCAAGGTCAGAGAGAGGTAAGGTATATCTACCTAATATTGGCTTAGTCTGGGAACAGTTATTCCGACAATAATTATCAGCAAAATTCAAAATTTTCGTATGTAAAATAAGAGAGAAAATGGTGTCCAGATCATCTAACATATTGAACAAACTTTCCTAAATAAAGAATTTTCCCTAACTGGGAGATTTTTCCCCTGTTCTTTATAGGAACAGTTGTGTAATGGTGTACCAAAGTTTTCGTAAAGAAGGAATGAGTTGCGTTTATGTCACAAAACTATGCATAACGTAGCTTACACAAGCCTAATTTCTACAAACAGATGACTTATAGACATGCAAAAGTACTGTATTGAAAAAAGGAAAAAAGCAGTATGCTAGCTACTTGGGGGCACCATTGGGCTGTGCGCAGAGTGGGCTGAAGAAGGTGAAAGAAAAGAGAGTACTGCAGAAATGTATAATTCATTACACATGGCCAAAGCCAAGAACACAGCACATTGAGCGTTCTTATCAGTCCACAATACAGCGTGCCTATCATTCCTAAACTTATACTGCACCAGAATTATTCAACAGCATTGGCAATTATCAGAATGACTTTTATAACCACAATGTGCATAGTTTGGCTAATTAAACAGGCATTGGCAGCTTGTTAGAATAATCAGAGAGTTTCTTTGATCCACTATTCAGATATATGCCCATTTGCTCTAGTGACTGAATGACACAGCAAGCTGCGGTCACCAGCTGTTGTGGCACTTTTTATTACAACCACATTGCTTCTATGCAAGAATGCTTACCTTGCACAAAATCTTGGATATTCGCAAAAAGGCCGAGGATGTCATGACGTTGTAAGAGGGGGCCTTGAGATTCCTAACTTGATGTCAGTTTTCTTAAAGCAATAGCTAAGTGTGGTCCACATATAGCCAAACAGTCAATTCTATGTCACCACTCCAATCTGTGCATTGTGTGTGGAATGAGAAGTGAAGTTTCACGAGTTAGGGCCCATTAGATTTGTAGAGAGGTGTAGCAATACTTCCTTTACTAGATTCCAGCCCACCTGGTCTAGAAATCTGGTTCAGTGCCTTTGGTCCTTTTTGTTTCGCCATGAAAGGCACAAGCGCTGCGTTAGGCGCACGGTTGCATTGTTGATCACTACACCTGAGATTACCATACCACCTGCTGCAGTCTCGGAGGTGACAGGCATGGCATGCAACACAACTTTTGATGGCCAGATGACATACTATGCGAAATTAGCTTTTGCATATTTGAATGAAGAAACAAAATATTGACTTGTGTGTAGAAGTGTGGGGAAACATGTTTTGCTTCACTCAAAGTGTGAAAGGCAACAGACACAACATCACAGGTTTGTGGGGAATTGAAGCAACAACAGTCGCAATGGGAAATTGTGCCAATGCAGCTGGCATCTAATAAGGAAGGTACTGACTGTAGGTTGAAGCATATTTATCGAACAGTTAATCATTTTTTCATTCTGTTCGTTGAATGAGCTGAAGCATAAACCTTGTTTCTAGGTCATATATGCACCTAGGTAGTCCACCATATTTTCAAGAAAACTGAGAGCAACTTGTCTATATTTTCTCAACCTCTTTCATGTTTTCTATGTTGTGAAAGGGTAAACACGCTTACACAGAAGCAATGCAGTTGCTACAATAACTGTCAGAAATGTGTGTCGTGCATGAATACATTTTACTATATTGAAGTTTACTTCAGATACAGCTGACACACAAGCTCTTTACAATCACAGTCGGAAACAAAGCAAATATTTTTGTACGGAATGCTGTGAATGTTTCATTAGTAGTACACTGGTGCTATTGTACTCGAGATCAGTTTTCTATAAGTGTGGTGAGCCTCACCTTGGGATTTGGTCCCTGTTTTTTCAGTTACGGCATCTATACACTCTGCATTGTTGTTTTTATTTTGTGACTTTCAGATTTGTGACGTGGCATTCATGCTATTTTGGCAGCAGTAGTTGAAAGTCCTTGCCCTTGAGTATGCGGTTTTTTCTAATCACTGTGTAATCACTTGTGGTATCAGTTTATATTTGTTTTTGCTTTTCATGCTACCTTCAATCAAGCATGTGGCTCAATATTTGTAGTATTCGTGAAAATCATTACAATGTCAAGGAATTTTACATAATTTCCATATTAATGCCATATTTAAATGGGAATTTCCACAGACCTGCAGACTCTAATTTCTTGTCCTTACTGATGTATACATGAGGAATGCATGGTTGACCCTCTGATTGCTGTTTTAAATGAAATTATACAGAACATTGCACGCATGTAGTCCACTTGCATCAGAACGTTGGCCTCCCTTTTTTCTGAAAATTTATTTCAGTTGGTGGAAAACCAAAGTTGCTGTAGTGGACGCCGTAAAGTGGGGACAAGTCTCTGCTTACAGTTACTGTTGTTATTTTTTAGGTTCCGCAGTTCTAGTTTGTCGATTGTTATGTCAGCGTGCTTGTGCCTGTAGTTGTGTGCTCTTTTCTTGTTAAGTATTATTCCATCTTATGCATAGAATCATGCTTTGTATGCATTCTACCAAGTGTGCCAGTAGTGGATGTTCAGTCCCTTATGTAGGGTTATTTTTGCCCATGGGATTTGTGATATGCATCTTTTATAGTCACTCATAAGTCTCATAACTCCAGAGTTGTAACATACTTACATATGCTGAACCTAGCTCAAAAAGATATTTAATTCAAGGTGACTGCGTAGCATTAGACTATTGTCATGTGCACAGCCTTTACGTTTGTTGTTTTGCCACCAAGAAGGATTGTGATGGTTTTAATAACCAAGTTTGTTGTTTTTCTTTCGCAGATCTCAATGGCTCTTGAATACCTTTTGCTGAAACCCGAACTGAAGTTAAGGTTACCATGTGTTGACAAGCTAGTAGGGGCGAATCCATAATACTTCTCTACTGCAAAACAACACTTATGAGGAAGAAGACAGGATGAGACAGGAAGTTGAATCTGCTGACATATCCCACTGGTGAGTATTTCAATCACACCAGTTCTTTCCTTTTTGGTGGGATTGGAATGTCTGTATACCCACAAACATGCATGTTTAATGCTGATACTGAAAACTATGAGTTGCCCTACTTTTAAATTCCTATGTGTTCAGAGGGCTGTCATGCTAGTGAGACCTTTACCAGTCAACTTGAACTTCATAGGCTAATCATGCGATTCACTGACCTTAAAGAATTTCGCAACTTGCTACACGGCAGAAAATTATAGCATGGAACATGCACATGGCCAACAAGGCAGGGGGAGGAGTGCTCATCCCTACCTGGTTTCTTATGCACCAATTATCTGGCAACCTCATCATCTGCTGTTGCAGCATAGCTGTTGGAGCAGATTAATAAACGGTAGTCGCTTTCACTTTGTTATCTTGAAAGACAGTATAAGTACACCTATATAAGGCTAGGGCAAGGGAGTGCAAGGTGGAGAGACTGCAACTCGCCCATGGAAACTTTATATCAGCTAATAGCCAATGTCACACGGAGTTCGTCCTTGTACGTCCACAGGCAGTGCCCTGCCTGTGGATGTACAAAGACGAGAAGCAATAACACGACGGGTAATTCAGCCTTAAATGCATGTGCATTCACAATGTCATTGGATTTGTGACACAAGGCTGTCATGTCTGTTTCCTTTGGATTATGCCATCTCATTCATTCTGCAAATAGAGAGTCTGAGAGAAAAGTAAGCAATTTTCTGATTTTGTGGCCTCCTAATTTGTGCTGGTGGTTCCATTGGATGAAGTTTAAAATAAAAAAACAACCCTCAGAATCTTCAATGCTAGCCGAGCTGATTCTAGGCTTAATTAGATATCGAATTGTCAGAACTTTTGCAATAAGGCATAAATTAATCATACAAACAGGTGAAAGGACAGGAGTACAAATGCGATATGAATCCAGTGGTAATCAGCACTTTCATTTGTGTGCTGAAATATGCTAATCATGTAATTTTGACCGTGTTCTTCTGTTGTGCTGCCAATTTTGTATTAGCACTTTATATTCTCAAGCATTTACTTCTTTTGTCAATAGGCATATTATTTAATTTCACCCTTATAGACATCTTTGAATATATATGAACAGGCACGTAGGCAAGGGGGGGCCCAGGGGGGCCCGGGCCCCCCCGGAAATTTGTCAAGTCAGGCATTAATGCAGGGGTATAAAGGCACAAGTTCAAGTAGCGCCGTGCGCATTTAAACAAATGAAAAACAAACGATAGTCAAGGAACTCACTAAAAACAGCTACCCAAGAACCTTTATTCCGAAAGCACTTCAATTCCAAAAGCACGGCTCCGCTTGCCGACAATTCAGCGTCCGGCTCCTGAATCAAAAGCAAAACAGAAACACCACACTCTCCCATATATCTCAGATGTTAGCGAACCATCGGCCGTATTCTCAGAAAAGAAGGCATCCGAGTGACTCACAAGCCTCACAAGTCTATAGTGGCTATGGTACTCGGCTGCAGATCCGAGGGTCGCGGGATCGAATCCCGGCTGTGGCGGCTGCATTTCGATGGAGGCGGAATGTTGAGGCCCGTGTGCTGTGCGATGTGAGTGCACGTTAAAGAACCCCAGGCGGTCAAAATTTCCGGAGCCCTCCACTACGGCGTCTCTCATAATCAGATCTGGTTTTGGGACGTTAAACCCCACATAACAAAACAATCTGAACACATGTTCTCTGCATATTGCCAAAGGTCGTTAACCGAAGGAGAGAGCCCAAGGCACTGTATGCAAATATGCGATGCGAGCTACATCGGCGAAACGAAAAACCTCAAACAAACATTTCTTCAGAACAGGAATAACTTCTGCAATTTTGCAACAGATAGCAACACGATAGCCGTACATTCCCAATGTAGCGACCACCGTATCAATCTACCTGACACAACGGTCGTGCCAACTGAAACTACTGAAACCAGTTATCGGAAACATTTGCTGCTTTGTGATTGGGGGGAGAGACAGAAAACTTCGCAACGCGTGACATTTTAATATATGTAAGACAAGCTTGTTGGAAACGAAATTACCAGAATGAACAAAATGTTGCCATACGGCTCCGAAACCAAAGAGAACGACGTTATCTGCCCGTACTTCAGGCGACTTTTCTTCATCGCATCAATTATGTTTAGGAAGGTGGTTGGTTGGTTGTGTCGGGTTCTCTAGGCAAAAACGACCATGGCTATACTGCGCGAAACGAGGATTCTAATCTACGGTCAGGGCGCTCGGTAGTTGGATTGCTTCAAGGAACAGTGCAACGAATGACAGGACATACAGAAAAGGACAGCGTAATTGACGCCACCGGTGGATTCCCTGAAGAAATGTCTTTTTTAACGAGAGGAGCGGTGTTTTTGTTGCTGCAGAGCTAGCAGGCGGTATATTGCGGGCGTCATTTATACAGGCGCGTAGTGGCGGCAACTTATGGAGCATTCAGGTGCTTTGTTTAAAGGGACCCTGAAACGGTTTTGACGATTTTGTGCAAACATGGTGATCCAGCAGAGCGAGTCATTAGGATCATTCGAGGGCAGATTTCAGCGCTGTGCGTAAAGTGTGGAATTTAAATTAGGTTTTCAACACGTGCGTCGGAAAAGATCGCAGCAGCTCGCCAAAACGCGTTTTCAAATGCCCCCGCCATCAACCGATGGAATGGGAGGCCGCTGATTGGCCCCTAACCAGTAACGTGCACGTAATTTTCCCAACATAACTGCGAACAACTTGCTTCTACAACGTGCTCCTTCGTTTCAGCCAACGGTATTGTCGCGGCATCTAGCGGCGTACACGCGAGTCGCCGGCGCTCAGAGGCTAGACCTGCGAGGCGGGCGACCTCAGTAAGGATTTCGGGGCGCTATGTCGCCACGGATGGCTCGGCAGAGCGGCTGACGCGGGAGGCTCTGTCGTCGCTAGCGCGCCCTCCGCAGCAGATCGAGTTGAGGAGGAACAGCAGTGGTAAGGAGGAAGGCGACAGAAATAAGCCCATAGCTGCCTTAGCACATGGTGCTTCGCTTTATTTATGGTGTGAATGATTTCACAATTGTGTTGCCTAATCAGTGACGCAATGTCAAAAAACGTTTCAGGGATCCTTTAACTGATAGCTGCGCGGCGTGGGAACACGCACGCGTGCGGCCTTGCTTTGCAGCATACGCAGAGTTTTTCCACGAGCGGACGGCTGAAGCTAACGGAAAGCTTGGAAAAGGGGACTTTTGTATGGAAAGCGACTGCTTCGACGACCCGTTAACCCGTTCAACCCCGCTGGCACCTCTGCGAATCCCATCCCCCTTTTTTCCGCTGCCTGTGTCGTGGGGCAGGCGCCCGCGTGGCGGAAGGAGGGAAAAGGGTAAACAAACAAGGTAACCAGGGTCGCCTGTAGTTCTGTGGAAGGGTATTCTGAGCCGCGTTCATTCCATAGATAGATGACCTGAAAGCTTCCCTCAAACGGAGCTTTGCAAACCATCGGAAAACGCTGCAAAGTTTGCAATTTGTGCTGCCAAAGCATGCCTGCAAAGGTGAATTTGAATCTGTTCAGCCGGCCTTCGATTTTTACCTCAGAGGTATGACAAGAGCGCATATCGTTACGCTAAAAGGTGAATGGGAAATCTGGAAAACTAAATGGCAAGCCACGCAAGAGGAGGAACTTCCCCGCACTGCGACGGGCGCTTTACCTGAATGCAACAAAGCCCTCTTGCCGAACGTTCACACACTCAAGATATTGGCGACAATCCCAGTGAGTACAGCTGCTGCAGAACGCAGCTTCTCGACACTCAAAAGAGTAAGAACACTTGAGGAACCGAATAGCTGAAGAGCGGCTTATAGGCCTGTCTCTTATGTCAATTCACCGGATGCAACTCAGTGTCGACGAAATTATCACTGTGTTTACAGAGAAACCGCGACGCATGAAAAGTGCAGCGTGAACCACTCTTCTTGGCCAAGCTACATGGTCGTTTTTTTTTTCTTTTGCATTAACTTTTACTATATTGCAAAACCACTCGCAATGTCATTGTTTAATATTGCTTCCTAAAACGAATATTAGCGTTGTGCATCTTTTGTGTGATATAGGCATCCGTGTTTTGGTTCTTTGTGGTTCAATGAAGTTGTTTTCGCGAATATGTCTGTTTTTTTTTTCTTTTAAGAGTTGCTGTCATAAAGTGGCTCACGTTCTTCTCGCACGCCTGTCGTTGAGACATAGTGTGGAAAATTGAGTAGAGAAAGCGTCCGACAAATATTTTTTTTATTTCCTGCAAAGTGGGCGCCTGATTCCCTTGCATTGCATTTTTCTTTTGTCGCTCCTTTTTCCGTCACTGACTGTATGGCCCGTCTTCGTCTAGATTACTTGGTTAGAAAATAGTCTTTCTCGTGCACACCCTCTAGCTTTACTGCAGTGTCAAAAAACTTGCTTTCCATCTCGGATTAATTCACCTCTTGGGCTCCATTGCACTCCGTTCTCTTTCTCGTCTAATAATTAAGCGCCTTCTATACTCCCGGGCAAGTTTTTTTAAAGCATTGTATAATAATGACCATGCTGTTATTGATGCTTTTGTCTTCCCCCCCCTTATGTAATACCCTGAAAAGGGCTTTCAAGGGTGAAAAATGATGATGATGATGATGCTTTTTGGGCCCACCCCGAAAAAAAATCCTGGCTACGTGCCTGTATATGAATATATATCTGATGTAATGAATAATGTTCTCTTCCTATTTGTGCAGCCCAGAGGCACTGCATACTGCGTACATTGCGCTTTCTGGGAGCAAGATTCAAGCAGCTGAGGACTCATTCTTTTATGTCGACAAGTATTGCCTGTGCCACACCATTGTCGCACAGGAGGGAGTGACTGCTGTGCTGCCAGTATACTTGCTGTTTTAAAAGTAATGTGCAATGATCAATATTTTACAACCCTTCAGCATCATTTACTGTGTGCACACAGAACAGCCAATATCACTATGCTTTATATGATATTTTCTATATGGTAAAGAAATAAACAAATTTCTTTTGTTCAACCTTTGTAGAGTTTGACTTCTTACATATATCTATAGGATGCTTGTACTCGTTAAGTCAAAATTTTTTTCTGTATGCAAGGATAAAGATTTATTGAGTTGCACATTTTTCATGTAATATCTGCAGTACTAACGTTATGCATGCAGATGCATAATTACACATGCATTTGCATCCATGAACTTAGTGTCTGCATGAACAGTTTTTTATAGTGGCATATTTTTAATTAGACCCTTAATTGCAACGGTAGCACGCTACCCTATGGTGCAATTATGCCAAAACACCTATTAGTCATAACGGGTGCATGTTTGGTGAAACACCTACCGAAAAAAAAGGGGTGTTTCTGTCAGCAAGACAACCCTTTATATGGGTGTTTGAATTGACCAAGAACCCATATTTAAGGGTGCTAGGGTGTGAGTTATAGACACTCAAAAACACCCTTAAGGGTGTTTTTTTTTCTTAGTGTGTACCTGCGTCAGCATTGTCTCTTGCGGACGAGGGCGCGTTCTCGTTCCTTGCGAGCTGGTAAAGCGTTCGTTGAAGAAAGAGCGTTTCCATAGTCAACACGCCCGTTCGGAGAGGAGGAATGCCGAGAGGAGAGAAAATGAGACAAGGAGAGGAGTGGGAGGAAGACGTCCAGTGCGGGTGTGGACACCGACGCCCCGGGACAGAAGCGAGAACGCAGGAGAAGCGCAAGCAGGTGGTAGGAGAGAAGTGGAGAGAGTAACGCGCATCTGTTAGAGAGAGGGAAGGAGAGTTGTGCATGCGCAGTGTGAGTCACGGACGCCGACGCCGCGGGACATGCCACTGCTAAATGATGCTTCGCATCTAAAAACGGAATTGGGTGTGTGACGTGGTGTGCTCCGGTGGGAAATATTCAAAACTTGCCGATTCGTTTTCTCTTCTCATATCTCGAGGAAAATCTGGTTCCAGAGAAATAACTGGTCAGCCGTATCGGTGTCGATAAGCAATTTGTGTATGCCTCCTCCACAGGAAATCTTCCCAATTAGTGGCGGCAACGTACCTCGGCTAGGGCGTACTCGTATTCGTGCACGTCAGCGGCCACAGCGGCGGCAGCCATGTCGTGCGCGCCCATCAGCGCCAAGCTGCGCCGTACGTAGGCGGCGTGCGCGCGTAGCAGCGCGTCGTCGGCCGCCTCGCGGCCCAAGTGCAGCATGCGCTCGGCCAGGTCCACGGTGAGCAGATTCACGTGCGGGTCCCTCGGGTCCGGCTCGACGCGCAGCGACACGAAGAAGGGAAGCGCATAGTCGACACTGAGCCTGTGCAGCACGAAGCGAGCGCGGGGCAGCCGCTCGCCCAACTCGTACGGCCACTCGCCCAGGGACAGGGAGCGCATGACGAGCGTCAGGGGCCGCAGCGCGTCGTGCTGGCGGCTGCGCACGTCTTGGCAGCTGTAGAAGAGCCGCATGGCCGCCGTCTCGTCGCCCAGCCGCTGCTCCAGAGGTCCCTTGCGGAGGCTCGCTGCGGGAAAGGCCACGTTTGACAGTCCAGCCACTTTTTTCGTGGTTCTTTATTAACGCGAAAGCGTTTCTTGCTCGGTTAGCGATAGCGCGCGCCCAGCTGCCGTCCACAAAAAGCGTCCGCACAAAACCAGTGCCCGGAAAGCACGTGACCGCTCCCACCGGAAGTCACGCCGGCGCCAACACTCGCCGCAGACGGCACGCGCTCCGCTCCGCTGGCTCCGCTGCAGCTCTACCTCCAGCGTCGTGCGGCCGCGTCGCCGCGTTTCTTCGCTGAGTTGGCGAAATCGCGCGCCCAGCTGCGTTGCGTCGCCGTAGCCATAGAGTTATTATACTGACTCTAGAGGCGATTAAAGCTTAGCCGCGGAGGGGGTCTCCCTCCTGCGCACCACCCTGTTGCAATTGTGTCAATGTGGCCAGCCCAAGTATTACTGAAAGTGCCCAAAAGAAATGTTGGTCGCCTTATCCCTGTTCCTTAAAAAACGAATAATCTTGCGAAGATTAAGTGTGAGTATTAAGCATATAGAAAACGCTTCTTAAAAATGTAATTCATATATTCCATGATGGACGCATTCCCTCAATAAAGTGTGGTTTCGGATCTTTATTTCTGTTTTTGGATGCTCCTTCATTTCAGGTGTCTGATATGACATGTGATCGCGCGGTGACTTCAGTTGGCGCGATGGTGCATTCGTGCGGTTACGTCGTTACTGTTACGACCGGCCCCTCTGGGACCATAGCGGGGTAGCGACGGACGGGTCGGTGCGGTGTTCGCGGGCACAGCTTGGCAGCCGGGCTGTTCGATCATGCCTCAGCCCGCCTCAGCCACAATGTACAGGCAAGGAAACTCGGACTGGTAGCTTGTGCGTCGAGTTTTCTGCACCCGAAAGAATGAACCATGCTTAACACGTACGTACGGTTATATAGGTGTTCTCTGTATGTACGTTGAATATCGCGCACGGACCGCTCGGACACAGCGATAATCCACAAGATCTCACTGACAACGCCGCGTGCAGTCTCTCGGTTTCTTGCTGAGACTGAGCTTCCCATCTCCACGGACGGCCACCGTTCCACATTCTAATGTTCCATCGCCGGGGAAAACGAAACGTGTTCTTTGAAGGCCTTGATTTACCAGCTCTGTTCGTGATGATGATGATGATGAATTGTGGCTCTGCCCTTTGTAGCGGGTGGGCAACTCTCAGGTGCCCTAGCCAAAAAAAAAAAAAGGGATTTGTAGCACAGCCTGGGTAGACACACACACACGCTGAGGTGAATTAACACGTTCGCGACAGCCGTACAATGTCTCCTCGCAGGCCGGCTACACTGTCTGAACGTCCACGTTGTCTGTGCGTTGGCACTGTCTGCGCGTCTTGCGCCACCACTGCACCAATCTTAGTTTTGTGTTGTGCACCGCTCTGTGGACCACTCTGTTCTCCGTATTATCCTTTCGGAATCCCAGTGCAAGCGGGAAGGTGGTGCCCTCTACGTGATCCGGGCGCAAGCCTGTGCAGTGGAGGACGAGCTGCTGCCATCTATCGGGGCTGATTTGCTGATTTCCTCCGTATAGCCTTCGAGATTAGCGCGCCTATGCGCCATTTCAGAGGCTATGTGTTTACATACTTTGTCGCCAGATTAATACCGGCTACTCTCCCCAAAGATAGCGTGAGCGTTGCAAGATGGCGTCGACCATGGGTGACCTCCTCCCAACGTTACTAGACTAAGTTACTAGACTAGGTTCAGTTTCCAAACTCTCCGCAGGCGCCGTACATTGCGGGCGCCCCGTGCCTTGGCTCGCCGCCAGATGGCGGGAGCGCCGCAAGCAGCTCTACGCGAGTGAACACGCTCGGGTCCCGAGACTTCGTTCGCACAATCGCTAGATGCTTTCTCCTATTATCTTTTTAACATACTTATGGACTAGTGTTTAGCATATCGACTGCAAAGCTCGACCGATTGTGAAAATCTTCGTTACGCTCTCTCGTAGTCATAGAGTTAATATACTGACTCTAGAGGCAAAGCTCCCCATAGGACCCGTGTATGGGAGGGGGGGTCCCCCGTGGTCGGCGCCATCTTGCAACGCTCACGCTATCATTAGGGACAGTGGCCGGTATTAATCTGGCAACAGAGTATGTAAACACATAGCCTCCGAAATGGCGCTTAAGCGCGCCAATCTCGAAAGCTATGCGGAAAATAATCAGCGTCGATAGATGGCAGCACCTATCTTGTTTACGATCAGCGCTGGTAAATCAAGGCCTCCAAAGAACACGTTTCGTTATCCGCGGCGATGGAACCTTAGAATGTGGAACTGTGGCCGTCGGCGGAGCTGGGAAGCTCAGTCTCAGCAAGAAATCGAGAGACGACGCGCGTCGTTGTCAGCGGACGCGGTGCACCCGGCGTTGTGTCAGTACAAGCTTGTCGATTATCGCCGTGTCCGAGCGGTCCGTGCGCGATGTTCAAAGTGCGTACAGAGAACACCTGTATAACCGTACGTACGTGTTAAGCATGGTTTATTCTCTCTGGTGCAGAAAGATCTTTCGAGGCACGACCTACTAGTTTGAGTTTCTTTGCCTGTAGATTGCGGCTGTGGCGGGCTGAGGCATGATCGAACAGCCTGGCTGCCAAGCCGGTGCCCTCGAACAACACCGCATCAACCTGTCCGTCGCTACTCCGCTGCGGTCACAAAGAGAGGGGCCGGTCGTAACAGTAACAATGTAACCGCACGATTGCGCTATCGCGTCAACCGATGTCACCGCGCGATCACATATGTCATATCGGACACCCAAGCAGAGCGAGAATCCGAAAACAGAATAAAGAGATCCGAAACCACGCTTTATTGAGCGAATGCGTGCATCGTGAAATGTAATAATTACATTTTTAGGAAATGTATTCAGTATGCTTAATATTCACACTTAATCTTCGCAAGATTATTCGTTTTTTAAGGAATCAGCATAAGACGACCTACACTTGTTTTTAGCACTTTCAGTAATACTTAGGCTGGCCACATTCACACAATTGCAACAGGGCGGCGCGCACGAGGGACCCCCCCTCCGCGGCCCAGCTTTGCCTCTAGAGTCAGTATATTAACTCTATGCTCGTAGTGCGCTGATGAAGTGCGTTTTCAAGAGCCCCAGCAGCCTTTGCCGTCCCCTAGGCTCTGTTAACGAGCTGTTGCCGATTCTCTTGCATTTTGTAACGAGGCATGGGGATGGTGCACAAGGCCAGGCGGCTTCACCGTCGCCCCCTGCATTCAGCGCCAATGCGGGCGCTCCCGCGTGGTTGGGGTCATAAGGCGTCCCCCCGCACCGCGTGCGCACCTGCTTGTGCGGGGGTTGCGTCGTCTGCACGTGTTCCGCCGCAGCTTCTCACTGGTTTTAAGACCGTAGAAGGTTTGAAGATTTTCTTCCGTAGAGCTACTATTGCTAAAGGAAAACTTTTATACGGGGCAGGTAATGTGCATCAAGTTATAGAAAGTGTGTCTGCGGACAGAAGCGTGAAGACCGGCCGATGTGTCTCCCAAACCGGGAGACAAAATACTCCAAAAAATACTGCAAAAGTTCTAAGATTGCCAGGCTGGAAAGCAAAAGTGATTTTTATTGTGATCCTTGTTAATTTGTAATTATTTGTTATCGGTATGTATACATTATTATTAGTGTATTTGTCCCGTAAAATGCTCCACAATAAAGCAGTGAAAGTCTGTAGCTGTATCCATCACGTGTGACCACAGTGCTTTTGTGCGCGTGTTGGAAAGAGAAGCTGTGAAGCCACGGACAGCAAGACCTGATTTGTTTATTTCCGTTAATCGCACTTATACTAATTGAGAAAACGCGGGGCCGGTGCCAGGAAGCGTCGACAACGTACGTCCATTTATTTCTAAATTATGAAAGCTGAATTGAGCAATGTGGTTCTAACTCGTTTTGAAAGATTCTGTTAGCAACCAAAAAGAAAGAAAGAAAGAGAAACACGCCTCGAAAGAAAACAGCACGACGACTATCAGTGACTTTTATTATCCGGTGCCGCAACTCCTTCGTGCGGCGTCTAGGCCGGCAGGCGCATGCAAGAGGCACATAGTCCGTTTTTAACGAGCGTTTCTTCTTTCGTTCCTTCTTTTTCTTTTTCGATTTATCTTTTTTGTAGGAGGCACTTTAGTAGAATGACGGCCATCCTTGTTCTGGTCGGAGTACTAACGGAAGGAAAGACCAAACCATTTAAATGCGGGACGGCGCTCTATGACAAAAAAAAGAAAAGAGGAAAAGGGCAAAAGCGCAGGCCGCGAACGAAATGTACGGAGCACCTTAGTCCACAAGGCTATGCCTGTCGCAGCCTGGTATCACACACAAGCGGCTTGTTGAATACAGCATATCCACGGAGTGAATGATGATGAGTGGGCGAAGCTCGGGAGGTTCATCGTAGATCGTGCCGGGTTCCGGATTAATTTAGTTAACGCACACGCTACGACTCCTCATGATTCAACTATGCACAAGTGAAATCTCCCACCGGCACTTCATTGCAAGTCAAGATCCAGTGCATATATATATATATATATATATATATATATAGAAACAAGTTAATGAGCAAACAGACAATGAAGCCTAGGAAAGCATAGGGGAAGTTACTTGTGGTATTTTCATTGTGGAGAAAGTAGAAAGGAATTAAAGTGGACGAAAAGACAAACCTGCCTTCGGTGGGACCCGAACCCACGACCTTCGGATGTCGCGTCCGATGCTCTACCAACTGAGCTACGAAGGCGGCCGTCCCCCCGTCCACTTTATTGTGTATTTATGTACATATTATCCTGGGAGTGTTAGGCAGCGCCACTCATGGCCAAGGCGCCGTGCGTGGAACGCACTTTCTTGCCAGGAGGCGTCACGTAGAACGTGAACTTAGCTGAGATGGCTGCTGCCCAATAAGCCCTCGCATGCTACCTAAGGCACCAAGTCTGCCGCAACGAGGCCCACGCTATGAAATAACGAAAGGGAAGGGGTCAAGGGCTCGTTCTTTATTTGTTAGAAACAAGTTAATGAGCAAACAGACAATGAAGCCTAGGAAAGCATAGGGAGTTACTTGTGGTATTTTAATTGTGGAGAAAGTAGAAAGGAATTAAAGTGGACGAAAAGACAAACCTGCCTTCGGTGGGACCCGAACCCACGACCTTCGGATGTCGCGTCCGATGCTCTACCAACTGAGCTACGAAGGCGGCCGTCCCCCCGTCCACTTTATTGTGTATTTATGTACATATTATCCTGGGAGTGTTAGGCAGCGCCACTCATGGCCAAGGCGCCGTGCGTGGAACGCACTTTCTTGCCAGGAGGCGTCACGTAGAACGTGAACTTAGCTGAGATGGCTGCTGCCCAATAAGCCCTCGCATGCTACCTAAGGCACCAAGTCTGTCGCAACGAGGCCCACGCTATGAAATAACGAAAGGGAAGGGGTCAAGGGCTCGTTCTTTATTTGTTAGAAACAAGTTAATGAGCAAACAGACAATGAAGCCTAGGAAAGCATAGGGGAAGTTACTTGTGGTATTTTAATTGTGGAGAAAGTAGAAAGGAATTAAAGTGGACGAAAAGACAAACCTGCCTTCGGTGGGACCCGAACCCACGACCTTCGGATGTCGCGTCCGATGCTCTACCAACTGAGCTACGTAGGCGGCCGTCCCCCGTCCACTTTATTGTGTATTTATGTACATATTATCCTGGGAGTGTTAGGCAGCGCCACTCATGGCCAAGGCGCCGTGCGTGGAACGCACTTTCTTGCCAGGAGGCGTCACGTAGAACGTGAACTTAGCTGAGATGGCTGCTGCCCAATAAGCCCTCGCATGCTACCTAAGGCACCAAGTCTGTCGCAACGAGGCCCACGCTATGAAATAACAAAAGGGAAGGGGTCAAGGGCTCGTTCTTTATTTGTTAGAAACAAGTTAATGAGCAAACAGACAATGAAGCCTAGGAAAGCATAGGGAAAGCATATATATATATATATATATATATATATATATATATATATATATATTGTAGTGGGGAGGAACGAACCCACGGAATATAGTGGGATGCTGCCTAGGCAAGAGGTGCGAGCCTAGAGCGCGAGCTGTTGGTGCCGAGGCGGACCCCTGCTAGTGAACGCTGCTACTCAGTGGACGCGCCTGACCGCTGCTACTGGACGCCAATAAAACCCCTTCCAAAGTGGTGGAGGTGCTGGGTCTTCAAATCTGGAACTCCGAAGCCGGAAACTGCCCATCGCCCCAACCATGCTTGGAGAAAACATCCAGCAAGCCCAGCCAAACCAGCAATCCATGGCCCAATATCCACCCGTCATCGTAACTGGCGCGCTGCGCCAGCGCGATCCCCCTTTCTTCAGTGGGCGGATGACGAGGATGTCGAAGATTGGTTGTCCACGTTCGAAAAGGTTAGCGGGCACAATAAGTGGGACGACCCCTCAAAACTACAGAACGTCCCCTTCTATCTGAAGAACGTTGCCGACCTTTGGTTCCACAACCATGAATCCGCTTTGACCACCTGGGCTGCTTTTAAGAACCGCTTTGCCGAGGTCTTCGACCGTCCTGCAGTACGCAAGCTCCGTGCTGAACAACGCCTGCGCGGACGTGCGCAGCAACAGGGCGAAACGTTCACGAGCTACATAGAATACGTCGTCGACCTATGCAAGCGCCTCAACCCTTCGATGACTGAACAGGATAAAATCAAACACATACTGAAAGGCATAGACGATGATGCCTTTCAAATGTTGTTGGAAAAAGACCCACGAACCGTATCTGAGCTGGCCACCTTGTGTCAGAGCTTCGAAGAATTGCGCAAACAACTCGTCTTAGCTCGGCGGCAGGCAACCCCACAGGATTCTCTCGCCTCTTTGACTGTCGGCGGAGAAAATACCACGCTCCTGTCGCAAATCAAGGAGTATGTGCGTGAAGAAGTGGCCCGACAACTATCGTGTTTATCGCACTTGCCGCCCACGGAAACTCCTACGCATTGCTTAACGCCGACCATACGACAGGTAATTCAGGACCAGATCTCCGAAGCGTTGCCACCCCCCCTCAGACGACACCTGTCGCCGCGCCACTGACGTATGCGGCTGCTGCTGCACAGCCACCGCGTCAAATGTCAGCGCCGCCCGCTCTACCTGTTCGACGTCCGACAACACCATTTACTGGTGTGCAGCCGTACTACGGAAATCCCTGGCGCACTCCTGACAACAAACCAATTTGTTACGCCTGCGGGATTCCAGGTCACGTCTGCACGCTTCTGCCGTCGGCGACTTCCGGCGACCCCGAGCACCTGGACCTACCCCGAGTATACTTTCCGGCCGCCATACCACATTCAACGCGATCCGCCACCAGAAGTGCACACCCGCGACCACCAGCCTTCTTCCGATTTTCAGCCCTTCCCTTCCCGTCGTTCACACTCACCGCGACGCCGGTCACTGTCACCCATGCGTCGCCGACCCATGCGCCGCCTCGGCACCAACAGCTCGCGCTCTAGGCTCGCACCTCTTGCCTAGGCAGCATCCCACTATATTCCGTGGGTTCGTTCCTTCCCACTACAATATATATATATATATATATATATATATATATATATATATATATATATATATATATTGTTATGGTTGAAGGCCAAGCTAGGGTTTATTTACAGGAGAGCGCGGAGCGCAAGGCAGTCGGTGCAGCCGAGGCAAGATGGCGTCCAACCGCTAGACAAGAGATCGTCCTCGTCGTCTTCCACCCTTGCCTGGCTCATACCTTGATTGCCCGTCTGATACCGTAGCACTCCCCGGCTCACAGACGAAGCCCGCTGGGCAAGTAGAAATCACTGGGAAACGGCAGGATGAAACGGCTTGAGACGCGCAACGTGTGTTAGCTGTGTTCGGCTGGAACGACGACCAGCTGACGTTAAGCGGGCCACCACGTACGTTAAATCGCTCAATCGATCGACAATCACAAAAGGTCCAGTATACTGAGGCAGAAACTTGTGGCATAATCCGCGTTTACGCTGTGGGGTCCACACCCATACAAAGTCCCCTTTGCTGTAGAGGATGGACTGGTGTCGGCTGTCGTAGCGCTCCTTAGATCGATGTTGTGACGCCAGGGTACGAAGTCGAGCGATCCGACGTGCTTCTTCTGCAAGGCACAGCGTCTAGGCAACCGAGTACTCGTTGTGGAAGTCAAACGGCAATATTGTATCAATGCTCCTTAAGGGTAGACGTGTGTACAGAAGATAAAAAGGACTCCGTCGTCTCATGCCTTGCGGTATTATAAGCATATGTGATAAATGGGAGCACGTCATCCCAGTCTTTGTGGTCGGAGGATACATATATGGCCAGCATGTTGGTAAGAGTCCTGTTCGTACGCTCTACAAGGCCGTTGGTTTGAGGGAGGTAAGGTGTCGAATGCCGGAACTTTGAGCTACAGAGACGAAGTAATTCTTCAACGGCATCCGCAACGAACTGACGGCCACAATCACTAATGATCACACGAGGGGAACCGTGCCTGAGAATAACAAACCGCGACGAAAATGTGGCAACGTATGTAGCTGTTGAATATGGTATGGCCGCCGTTTCTGCGTAACGGGTCAAGTGGTCGACACATACGATAACCCACCGATTGTCATTCGAAGATCGTGGAAATGGCCCCAGGAGGTCAATGCCTACTTGTTCAAATGGCAGACAGGGTGGTGGCAGAGGATAGAAGACCCGGAGGAGTATTCGTAGGGCGCTTATGGCGTTGGCATTTCTGGCAGCCACTGACGTACTGCTTGATGGTGTCTCGCATTTTGCGCCAGTAAAAAAACGCTCCTGTGTGCGGTGCAGTGTTCTTATAAAGCCTAGATGGCCAGAGGTCGCGTCATCGTGCATGGCACTCAGTACGTCCGGTTGCAGGCTCTGCGGAACCACCAGGAGGAAGCGCGCGCCTTTACCCGAATAACTCGTCTTGTAAAGGAGGCCATCACGTACAGAAAATCGACCGGTGGCTTGTGGACGCCGCGCAGCAGTGAAAAGGGGCTCCAGGCTAACATCATTTGCTTGTTCATCCCTGAATCTCGTCGAGTCCGGGAATGTGGGCGAAATAGCAGCAAAACAGTCATCGAAGCTGTCTTCGTCGCACTTCGTAGTCGGTAGAGGAAGGCGGGAGAGGCAGTCGGCATCTGCGTGACGACGACCGGACTTGTACGAGACGACGAAGTCGTACTCCTGAAGTCGAAGAGCCCATCGTGCCAGTCGACCACTCGGATCACGGAGATTCACCAGCCAGCATAGAGCATGGTGGTCCGTAACTATAGTGAATGGGCGCCCGTAGACGTAGGACAGAAATTTATGAACCGCGAAAACTTCTGCAAAGCATTCTTGTTCCGTGACGGTGTAATTGCGTTCCGCCTTACTCAGAGATCGACTGGCATAAGCCACAACGTCCTCAGATCCGTGATGACGCTGTACTAGAACAGCTCCGATGCCAATTCCACTCAGCGTGCACTTCTGTAGGCGAGGAAGCATCGAAGTGGCGTAATATAGGCCCCGATGTCAGTTGAAACTTTAGTTGGCGGAACGCCTCGTCGCAAGCCGACGTCCAATTAAAAGGAACATCCTTACGGAGAAGGCAAGTCAGTGGGTACACAACATCGGCGAATCTTGGTACGAAGCGACGAAAATACGAGCATAAGCCCAAGAAGCTCCGCAGCTCCCGCAGCGACTTTGGTGGCTCGAAGGAACTTACTGCTTCAATCTTCCTTGGATCGGGCCTCACACCGTTTCTGTGGACTAGGTGTCCAAGCACTAACGTTTCGGTCTCTCCAAAGCGACATTTCTTGGAATTCAGTACCAGGCCAGCTTTCTCGACACAATCAAGGACGAGACTAAGACGTGGGTTGTGTTCATCCAAAGTGCTTCCAAAAATCACAACATCATCCAGATAGCACAAGCAAATTTCCCATTTTAGTCCACGGAGGATGGTGTCCATAAAGCGTTCGAACGTTGCCGGCGCGTTACAAAGGCCGAAGGGCATGACGTTGAATTCATAAAGGCCATCAGGTGTCACAAAGGCTGTTTTCTCTTTGTCGTCTGGGTGCACTGGTATTTGCCAATAGCCTGATCTTAAATCCAGTGAAGTGAAGTAAGCGGCAGAATGCAGACAATCGATCACGTCATCGATCCGAGGAAGCGGATACACATCCTTTTTGGTGACAGCGTTTAGTTTTCTGTAGTCGACACAAAACCGCCATGATCCATCCTTTTTCTTCACTAGAATCACTGGTGCTGCCCACGGACTTGAGGACTCCTGAATGACGGCTTTCTGTAGCATGTCCTTGACCTGTTCAGCAATAACTGTTCTCTCCGCTGAAGACACGCGGTAAGGCTTTTGTCTAATGGGGTGTGCCGAGCCAGTGTCAATTCGGTGGCGAGCACGAGAACGAGGGAGTGAAGCCGGCTTGTCACCTTGCACGAAATCGAAGACGGACATGTGTGCCAGAAGAACTCGCGCAAGAGCTTGGCGCTCATCTGAAAGCAAAGACTTGTTGATCATTCGTAGGACGTGCTCGTCAGAAACAGCTGGGTTGACGTTGCAGGTTCGAGACCGCCCCTCTTCGCTGAAAGCCATAATAGAGCTGTAGGTTATTTCCTCGAATGTGGCAAGTTTCATATTGCGCGGAAGAACAGCAGGGGCCGATGAACAATTGAAAGCCCACAGATTCGTGGCACCATGCACTACACTCACGACAGAACGCGGTATAAGTACGTCCTTCTTGGCGCAGCTAGGAGCAAGCGGTAAAACTTGTGCATCAAATGAACAATGGTCGGTAGTAGTGGCTTTGACACAGACACGCGAGAGTGAAAGAGGCGGTATCAACAAATCATCGGAAACAACGAAGTACTTTTTGTCTTTCGGAGGTGTGTCTGTAAGGGCGACAAGGAGTGCACTATCCAGACTTATTTCACCCGTACCACAATTTACAGAAGCGCCACAATCCTTTAGGAACTCAATACCCAGAATGACGTCGTGAGTGCAACGCGGTAACACCAAAAATTCTGTTTTAAAATCTTCCCCGCAGAACAAAACACTTGCAACACAAATGCCGAGAGGAATAAGGTACTCTCCACTGACACCACGAAAGTTCACACTGTCATTCCACGGCAACATAACTTTCCATCCCAACCTCTCTTTGAACGTGGCACTCATGACGGACGTGGCAGCACCAGTATCTACTAAAGCACTCGTCGGTATACTATCAACGAACACACGCACTTTGTTTTTCACCATCACCAGAGGAATATTTCGCAGAGATCCAGGCTGTCCGGCGACCTCACCTCCATTGGCCTCGTCGGCTAGTTTCCCGATGCCGGTGGGGACGTAAGGCGTCGCCGTGGTGATGGCGAACGGCGTTGTCGACTGGTTGGTGGTGTCAGGCTGCGATCTGAAGCTGGTGAGGCACTCCTGTTGTGTTGTCCGAAATCATTTCTGTGTGCTGAGCCTGTGGAACGGGTAGCTCCAAAGTCAGGTTGCCAGTCGTTGTTATAGCCGTCGCGATCGAAATTAGCCCAACGTGGTTGTTGTTGACCGTATCTTGTCTGTCGGCGTCTGCGACAAAATCGAGAGATGTGACCCGCGGCTCCACATCTATAACAAACGGGCGACGTGCTACTCGTGTTGTAGACTTCGCGGTCAAACGTCGGTTGCTGCGCATAATAGCGAACACGGCTTTCAGGTTGCCGATGCGTGGCGACGGGTCCATGAGAGCGCTCGTCGTGGGCCACTTCATCGCGAAATTGACATCGATGCTGCGGCCGCTGATCGGCAGGATAGCTTGGAACTCCTGGCATGACAGACAACGAGGATAAAGCGGACGCAGGTTCACGGTAATGGTCGGGACGACACAGCTGTTCGACACCCGTTGCTCCTTTGGTGTGTCGTTCGAGTTCTTCGCGGACTATCTGCCTTATATTCGTCGCAAGATCAAACTGATAGCCGGAGGTGTCGTCAACGCTTGCAACAGTGGAAACATTGGCTAATCTCCCGAATTTTGGCGTAATACGGCGCAGCTTCAATGTTTCGAACGTTCGGCAGTGCTTGATGAGATCGGTGACTGAGCTGAGACTCTCTTTTCTAATCAGGTAGCTGTACACGTCTTCAGCGATCCCTTTGAGAAGGTGCCCAACTTTATCTTCTTCAGACATAAGAGGGTTTACCGTCTTACACAACTTAAAGACCGCCTCTATGCAAGTTGTGCAGGTCTCACCTGGGACTTGTACACGCTGAAGTAACGTCTGCTCCGCCTGTTTTCTTTTCGCGATGGAATCTCCGAAGCACTCTGTGATGTTGGCGACGAAGCGGTCCCACGTTGTAAGTGTGTCCTCGTTGTTCTCGAACCACAGCAGTGCGGTGTCCGTGAAAAAGAGAACAACGTTCTCTAACTGAGCCGACTGGTTCCATCCGTTGTACTTGCTCACATGCTTGTAATGTGTGAGCCATTGCTCGACGTCCTCACCAGATTTTCCGGAAAAAGATCGTGGCTCCATCATGTGCATCCGGACACCAGTTCACCGCACCGGAGAGGACGGGGTTGACGGGTCGTTGTCGTAATGAGACATCTCCAGTGGTGGCAGTCGGGCGAGGCGTCGGCTTCGTCGTAGGATCCCCGGTAGCAACTCCGTCTTCTTGGTCAGCGTACCCCGCACTTCCACCACAAAACTGTTCCGGTTGAAGGCCAAGCTAGGGTTTATTTACAGGAGAGCGCGGAGCGCAAGGTAGTCGGTGCACCCGAGGCAAGATGGCGTCCAACCGCTAGACAAGAGATCGTCCTCGTCGTCTTCCACCCTATTGCCCGTCTGATACCGTAGCAATATATATATATATATATATATATATATATATATATATATATATATATATATGGGTTGCCGGTGAACGCTTCTCAAACGCGAGCAGTCGGTATTTCTCAATCAAGAAACTCGCTAGGAGACGCTGCCTGCGCCAACATTGTCTCTCGCGGGTGAGGGCGCCTTCTCCTTCTTTGCGAGCTGGTAGCGTTCCTCTAAGAGCGTTTCCATAGCCAACGCGCGCCTTTCGCTCTCTCTCTGTCTCTCTCTCTCTCACAAGACAGCAGAGGCACGCGCCCGGAGAGAGAGAGAGTGAGAGGCACGCGCCGGGAGGCACGCGCCGAGGGCGAGCGCGTGCCTCCCGGCTACAGTGTACTAGAAGAGGGCAGTGGGCTTACTCCGCCGCTCGTCTGACGCAGTTGGCGTCGCATTGGAGAGGTGGCGCCACAGGCATCTTTGATGGAAGCTTCGCCTGCAGAAGTTGCCGGCTGCTGGCCTCTCGTGAGAGTGGCAACGCTCGTTTCCTCGACATTTGTAAAAATACCCGCATTTCCCCGAAGGGGAGTATGAGGAAGTGCGAAGCACGGGGTGATGCTATGAGGGGGCGCGCGCGACTAAACTGCAGAGCCGAGCGAAGGAGACGGCAGCGAGAGAGCACGCGCCAGCCGACCCACGGAGGTCTGGCCGTTTTTAAGTGCAAAGCACTTTTACTGATGATGATGATGATTAAGTGTAATTAATGATTGAAAGTGTTGTTGTCATGATGCATTTGTACACACACACACACATTTATATATGAAGTATTATTTATTTATTTTACACTTCACGCTTTTCGTATGATGCATTAATGCACCTCGCGAGTGCGTCACACACACACACACACATACACACACTACACACGTCACTACAGATCAGCACCTATTCGGCGGCCGAGGGTGAGTGCAAACCTAACGGGGGGGAGAGGCACACCAGCTGCGCGGAGAGGGTGCGAGGAGCCGGCGCGGCGCGCGCAGCCAGGCGCCAGCTGCACAACGCGCCGTGACGTCACGGCGCGGAGAGCGGTGCGGAGCCGGCGCAGGGCGCGCGCAGCCACGGAGCGGAGGGCGGAGCGCGCGCAGTCACGTGGGGCGTGACGTCGCTGCGCGACCAGCACTTGCTCCTAGACCGTCATATGGTCTAGGAGCAAGGCGACCAGCACTTGCTCCTAGACCGTCATATGTGCGTCGCAAGAGGCATAGCCAAGCTTCATAACGACCAACCCAAGGTAATGGTGACGAACTTCAGTAACGAATATAGGCACCTGAATAGGGGTACGACGGTAGCGCATCTAACTGAATTTGTGGAAGTAAGCAATGCCTTCGCCCTCACCGATTCTCACGGACCCGCAACGACAACCGCAGTGTCCGCGCCCGCCTTCGACGTCAATCAAGGCCTTTCCAGGCAGCAACAAAAGGACATCAAGGCCTTACTCCAGCAATACAAGGACTGCTTCTCGTCGTCATCGAGGCTTCGTCAGACCCCTCTCGCGAGACATCGCATCATAACTGACGAATATGCCTGTCGTCTCCGTCAGAGCCCCTACCGAGTTTCGGCACGGGAACGCGAAGACATCAAACAACAAGTCGACGAAATGCTGCGCGACGACATCATTCAGCCGTCTACGAGCCCGTGGGCATCACCAGTGGTGTTATTGAGGAAGAAGGATGGAACCCTACGTTTTTGCGTCGATTATCGTTGTTTGTTGTTTTGTGGGGTTTTACGTCCCAAAACCAGTTCTGATTATGAGAGACGCCGTAGTGGAGGTCTCCGGAAATTTCGACCACCTGGGGTTCTTTAACGTGCACTGACATCGCACAGCACGCGGGCCTCAACATTTCGCCTCCACCGAAATGCAGCCGCCGCGGCCGGGATTCGATCCCGCGACCCTCGGATCAGCAGCCGAGTACCCCACTAGACCACCGTGGCGGGGCGTCGATTATCGTCGCCTGGACAAGATCACGAAGGAAGACGTGTATCCTCTCCCACGGATAGACGATGCTTTGGATCTACTCTACAACGCAAAGTATTTTTTCGTCGATGGATCTCGAAACCGGCTACTGGCAAATAGAAGTAGACGAGAGAGACCGAGAGAAGACTGCCTTCATAACACCAGACGGCCTGTTCGAGTTTAAGGTCATGCCCTTTGGTCTTTGCTCGGCACCTGCGACGTTCCAACGGGTTATGGACACAGTACTCGCAGGTTTGAAGTGGCAGACTTGCCTCGTCTACTTGGACGACGTAGCGTATTTGCTTCCAGCTTCGACGAACACCTCCGGCGCCTTGAAGTTGTTCTTCGGGTAATCAAAGCCTCCGAACTTACCCTGAAGCCAGAAAAGTGCCGCTTCGCCTACGAGGAGCTATTGTTTTTTGGCCACGTTATCAGCAAGTCGGGAGTACGCCCTGATCCACAGAAAACAGCTGCGATCGCCGACTTCCCTGCGCCGACCGACAAGAAAGCAGTACGCCGATTTCTTGGCCTCTGCCCTTATTACAGGCGCTTCGTCAAGAACTTTTCGCGGATCGCCGAGCCGCTGACGTACCTCACGAAGGCCGACGTCGACTTCATATGGGAAACGCCGCAAGTCGAGGCATTTCAAGAACTAAAGCGACGCCTGCAAATGCCTCCAATACTCGCACACTTCGACGAAAAAGCCGACACCGAAACTCACACGGACGCAAGCAGCACAGGGCTCGGCGCCGTGCTCGTGCAGAGGACCGACGGACTTGAAAGGGTCATCAGTTACGCTAGCCGGTCACTTTCGAAGGCATAAGCGAATTATTCCACCACAGAAAAGGAATGCCTTGCCATCATCTGGGCTACCTCAATGTTCCGCCCCTACCTCTACAGCAGGCCTTTCAAAGTCGTGAGTGACCACCACGCCTTGTGTTGGCTAGCTAACTTGAAAGATCCATCAGGGCACCTCGCACGGTGGAGTCTCAGACTGCAAGAATTTGACATCACCGTCGTCTACAAGAGTGGACGAAAGTACTCCGACGCCGACTGCTTGTCTCGCGCGCCCGTCGATCCGCCGCCCCAGGGTGACCAGGACGAGGACTCTTTCTTGGGACCCATAAGTCCGACGACTTCGCGGAACGCCAACGAGCTGACCCAGAACTCAAGAGCCTGATGGACTATCCGGAAGGCACGGCCGCCGACGTGCCGAAAGTATTCCACCGAGGACTGGCTTCATTTTTCCTGCGGAACAACGTTCTCCTGAAGAAGAACTCGCCGCTCCGCGCCGACCACCTCCTCGTGGAGCCTTCAGCGTTACGTCCAGAGGTTCTGGAGGCTTTACACGACGACCCGACCGCCGGACACCTCGGTTTTTCTCGCACACTATCAAGAATACAAGAGACGTACTATTGGCCTCGCCTCACTGCCGACGTCGCCCATTACGTAAAGACATGCAGAGACTGCCAGCGCCGCAAGACGCCGACGACTAGGCCAGCCGGACTTCTGCAACCCATCGAACCACCTCGACGGCCGTTCCAGCAAATCGGCATAGGCTTACTGCGGCCGTTCCCGACGTCGACTTCCGGCAATAAATGGATCGTCGTAGCGACTGAATACCTCACCCGCTATGCCGAAACAAAGGCCTTGCCCAAAGGCACTGCCGCCGAGGTCGCCAAGTTCTTCATCGAGAACATCGTCCTGCGTCACGAAGCCCCGGAGGTCCTCATCACCAACAGAGGTACGGCCTTTACTGCTGACCTAACTCAGGCGATCTTGAAGTAGTCACACGAACCACCGCCGAACGACCGCCTGCCACCCGCAGACGAATGGCCTAACCGAGCGTCTAAATAAGACCATCGCCGACATGCTGCCATGTACGTCGACGTCGAACACAAGACGTGGGACGCCATGCTTCCGTATGTGACCTTCGCGTACAACACGGCCGTGCAAGAAACGACGCAGCTTGCTCCATACAGGCTTGTCTACGGACGCAGCCCAACAACGACGCTTGACGCCGTGCTACCGGTCGGCACCGACGAAGAAGACCTCGACGTTGCCAGCTATCTGGAGCGTGCCGAAGAAGCTCGAAAGCTAGCCCGCCTGCGTATCAAGAGCCAGCAGACAGTCGATAGGCACCACTACAACCTTCGACGACGCCACACCGAATACCAACCCGGCGACCTTGTCTGGGTCTGCACGCCGATAGGACGACGGGGATTGTGTGAGAAGCTCTTACGGCGTTACTTTGGACCCTACAAGGTACTCCGACGTTGCGGTGAACTGGACTATGAGGTCGTGCCCGATGGCTTAACGTCATCCCAGCGGCGCCGTGCACGACCCGAAGTTGTACATGTGGTGCGACTGAAACCTTATTACGCACGCTGATTAACAGTGGCGTATTTTTAATTTATTGCATGTAGCCCTAACTTGCATGTTCTGTTTTTAGCATCGGGACGATGCTTTTCCAGAGGGGGGTAGTGACACGTGCGGTTGTTTTGATTTAAGTGGAAAGCCGTTATCGCTTCCCAGTGACACGCGCGCTCGTCTTGATTGTTTGCGAGGACCGCTGTTATCACTTTCTGTTACGCGCAACGGAGGCCGCGTTTATCTCGCATGCCACTTCTAGAACCGTGTCGACCATTGTTCAAACTTTGCATGCTTGACGCGCACATTTCAGTAACTTCTGGAATTCCACAGATAATGCGAGAACATGTTATGACGCGGGTATAAAAGCCGACGCATTACGCCGTTCGTCAGTCATTCCGTCGACCGACGACGGTCCACGACGCTATTGCTGTGCGTCGTCATTGGCTTTGTTTCGCTGGGCACAAGTTCGCCCAATAAACAGGTCGCCTGACACCCCTTGAGTCCTGCGTGCATCGTCTCGAGTGCTGCGTGTGTCTCGACCACGTGACAGTATGATAGGGGAGACGCTACTGGGTACGCCGGAGGGACGAGGGATTGCCCTAGACCATAAGGAGCTCCGCCCCTAAAACGCGGGTTCGATCCCGGCTGCGGCGGTCACATTTCGATGGAGGCGAAAATGCCAGAGACCCGTGTAGTGTGCGTTGTCAGTGCACGTAAAAGAACCCCAGGTGGTCTAAATTTCCGGAGCCCTCCACTACGGCCTTTCTCTCCTCTCTATCTCTTTCACTCCCTTTCCCCATCCCCACGGACGCTTAGCCGTGCTCCCTACATGGGCTGCAGAAATTAGCGTCTTTTCCTGACCGAACCACAATCATCATCATCATCATCCGTTACATTACAAACTAGCACCACATGTCGTCTGCTGAGTAGAGAGCGTCGACGGAACGCGCGCGCAAGCGACCGCGCTTCTCCTTCAGCATTGAGCTTTCTGGAACCTATAAATATTTGTCCCTGGTGATCTAAGTATCGTTACAGCCGAGGACACAACAAATCTTGTTGCTGAACACCGCGCCGTTGTACGACGACCTTTGGTAGAAAAACAAGCGCAGGAATACGCGAATAACTCGGTTTGAAAGCTACCTCCGCCCCTGCGACCGGAGCTTCTATCACCCCAAGGACGAGCGTGCCGCCGCAATCGGCGCTTCCGTCGGCGGATAGTTACAAGTGCAACATCCCCATAGCGAAGATCCCCGTTACATTCCTTTACCGCATTCAGGGCGCCCGGCTCTTTTTAAAGCTAATTTACTTTGAGTGTCGGAACGACACGTCACCACATATTAGCAGTAACGGTCTGGAAAACGCGCTGCACGTTCGTGCGCCTCCCTGTGTTTCGTAGCCTGTTAATCATTTCTGGCCAATTATTCTTAATCGCGGAAGCAGCCGTGAGGTAACAACCAGCATGCCAATAGGCGGACATAATGTAGAGTGGCGTCACTAAATACGACACCTCATGATATATACATTCTCTGAGCTCTTTATTTCGAGATGAAAAATTGGCAGATCCCACGTGCAGTGGGAATCAAGGAAATGCGAAGCACGCACAGGAGCGTAAAATGGATTCGCATTCTTGCCTCGCTATACCGAGATTGTGGAATCAAGACTGTGGAATGTAAACCATGCCGCTGGAGGCACACACGCACCTCATGATTCCGATGTTATGGCCTGTCATTTAAATACGTTCGTCATGCAGTCGTGTTGCGCCGTAGCAATTTTGGTATACTGCCCATTAACGAAACGCGTGGCATGTAAATCATGCCGCTCATGATATGCATGTCACAATTTTCACGTTATGACCTGTCATTTATGATCGTCCATGCAGTCTTGTTGTGCCATAGCGGTATTCTTACACATACCACTAATGAAACGGCAGGGAGAGCACCAAGTCCGTGGCATGTAAATCATGTCGCTCATGACATGCACGTCGTGATTTTTATGTTATCACCTGTCATTTATCTTCGTGATGCAGTCATGTTGGTTGCATGCTAATTCTCGCGTACATCCCGTTAATGGAACGCGTGGCATGCAAATCATGTCGCTCGTGACGTGCATTCCATGATTTTCATGTTGTGACCTGTCATTTATATTCGTCTGGCAGTCATGTTGTGCCATACCAATTTTCGTATATATCCCATTAACGAAACGGCCAGGAGAGCACCAAGACCGTGGCATGTAAAGCATGCCGCTCATGACATGCATGTCATGATTTCCACGTTATGACCTGCCATTTATGTTCGTCAGGCAGTCATGTTGTGCCCTACCAATATTCGCATACGTCCCATTAGCGAAACGGCCACGAGAGAACCAAGACCGTGGCATGTAAATCATGCCGCGCATGACATGCGTGTCATGATTTTCATGTTATGACCTGTCATTTATGTTCTTCACGCAGTCATGTTATGGCATATCAATAGACCTGTCCTGGGGTACGTCACGAAAGGGCAGTGACGTCAGCCACGTGACCCTAGCGCGCACGTGCGAACGGACTGGTTGGCAAAACATTGCAGTGTTCGGCGTGGCTCCTTGCTGCCGTACGGGTGGATCGAGTTCGTACTCGTTTGTTTTGTGCGCGTGCACCTGGCCGCTTTGACGTGGTGGTTAGCTTTTGCAATGGAGGATGTGCCAAACGCGCGATAAAAGGCAGCGGCATCGGGTCCTCCTTTTTTTCCCCCCCTCGACTTCCGAAGTCCAAACGACACAGTGACGGAAAGCGTGGGTGCGATCTGTACGCTGCGTAAAACAGCAGCCATCAGACAGCAACAGGATTTTTGGAATACATTTCATCGCTGGTAAGTGCTAGCCTGTTACCTAGAGCTTTTAGGTGTTTTGTTAATTGTGCTTCCGCAGCATTTGTGACCATGTATATTTTATAAACTCGGGTGCCCCGGTCTCGATTTTCTGAGCTCCCGGAGTGGGTAGCTAACGTGTTTGCTTTCAAGTGGACTAGCCCTGAAACCAAAGAAAGAAAGTGTGAACGTTTTGAATGCACCTTGAAACGGAAGCATTCCTTCAGTAAGGGGTAGTTCCGAACGTTGTGCAGATTTTCTCATTTCGCGCTCACTTCGCTGCAACTTGCGTCGGGCTAGCACTCCAAAGGAAAATTTTGTTTGTGTTTTCGGACGCGATAGACAGTACCAGTCTTGCCTGTTTTCGGCGGTATAAAAGTTTAGTTGCTCAGCAGAAAGAACAGAAGGAAATGCAAATGAGCGCTACAACTCAACCGGCCATGCAGGTACAGTGGGAAGTGTGGACGCTGCCTGCAGCTCGTAGGGCATGACGGTGGTTCTCCGTGACGGTGTTTGCTTTGAAAAACATACATTCCATGCCTGGTTGGCAAAAGTTGCAGTGTTCGGCGTAGTTCCGTGCTGCCGTACGGATGGACCGTGTGCGTACTGGTTTTTGTGCGCGTTACCTGGCCGTTTTGACATGGTGGTTAGCTTTTGCGCTGTAGGATGTGCCAAACTTGCGACAAAATTAAGGCGGCGGCATCGTTTATTATTTTTTTTCCTCTGAATTTCCGAATGACAGCAGTCGATGGAAAGCGTTCGTGCCCCAGTTCGAGACAAGCACTAGATGCACGTGGTCTTTCACTAAGGCGTACGCTTAGAGCGATCAGTAACGCTTCGTGGCCTCTGCATTGTACGGGCACGGCCGCTCGATTAGCAGCGCACCACGTGTGTTTTTACCGAGCGGCCGTGGTACGGTCTACGCATGATCGCGAGGTACACACAGAGCCGAACGTTTGGTCAAGGTTTTAGGGTCATTCTTCCATTCCGAAATGGTGTAGGGGTACGGATACTGCATTCCACAACTTGCAGCTTTTCTACAAACCGCCGGCGCGCAACCTCGGGAAGGGACATCGCGTGCAAAGCCCGATGCTGGAGCCGCCGGAGCCAACCACCGCGAAACTGGTCCGCCGCGATGCTCTGCGTGACGTCACATTGTTGACAAACAGGGACAGGTCTATTTTCGTAAACATCCCATTAGTGAAGCGGCCAGGAGAGCACAAAATCGTAGGCGGCTAGATAGATAGATAGATACGCTAAAACTCACCCAAGTTCGCTAAGAAATGCTTCGCATTTAAAAAAATATATGCCAGCACTGTTTTCGCCCATGACAGCACCACATTCACAACGTTGAGATCTATATGAGCTTTGCTTGCTTGCGGGCAGACTTCACTTGCACATTTACAGCATGTTCTCGTTGCAGGAACCGCGCATAAAAGTTCATTCTTGTCACTAAGTATAATTTGACGATCCGTGCGGTGAACGACGCTCTCAGCAAAGCATACAATGACGCGCTTAAACTAGATAGGACACCAGCACTAGAAAAAAAAAAGAGCCCCAAAACGCAGGCCAACCAGCCGCTAGCATTCGTAACGAAATATTCTAGTGCGCTTCCAAACATAAATAGTATTTTTCGGAAATACTATCCAATACTAACAAGCAACGATCGCCTTGGAAAAGCGTTTCTGGAAATACCAAGAGTGACCTACCGCCGGAATAGAAACTTTAAAGGGCCCCAAACCACCCCCGACATTTTTTTTTAACATTTGAAGTTAACACGCGCATCAAGTTGAAAATGCCGTCACGATGAACGATGTCAAATGCGGCAGCGCCACGCGCCGCGGCCGCGCCACGAACTCGAAAAACATTCCCGTGCGCCTCGCCGGCCATTTCCGCCATGCCAAAATTAGCCGTGAGGATATTGTGGTTTTTGGTGACGTCAGAAGAGTCCGAGCTACGCTGATTGGTCGAAGGAGAACGTCGACTTCCGGTTAGTTTCCTAGCAAATGCACGCGCTCCCTGCCTGTTTGTTTTCCTCGTCGTGTGTCGTTCGTGTGGTGTTCGCGTGTGAATTCGCAAATGCGCTACGGTACACAAGCGCAAGTGAGGTACAGCCGACCAGAAACTGCAGCAACTGTCAGAACACTACGGATAGCGCTAAACAGAGAGCGTTGGCACAGCACCAACAGAACACTTGCGCGAACGCGGGAGCCCTGCGGAGGCGCGTCAACCGGATGCGTGTCATCGGCGATGTATGTCACGTGACATTCGGAGGAGCACTCGGCGAGAAGGTGGCACCGGGAGGCGGCCGGCGGGCGCAGGAGAGAGCGAAACAAGCAAGCGCCGCGTTTTGATAATCAAACGCGTGTAACTCGGCTATTTCGGCACCGTGTCGAAAAATTCTTGCGGCTACGTGTTTGTTGCGGACACCGGCATAAAAGCACCACCACAACTAAATTTCGACCTCTTGGTGGTTTAGGGACCCTTTAAGGACCTGTTAGTACATGCCAAAGTAAACCCTCAGGGCACCGCCTGCGTAATAACTTGCTCCCGTCCCAGATGTAAGACTTGCAAGCATATTCAAAATGATCTTAAAGCTAAAAGCACGGGAAGTGACTATGTCCATCGTGTAAAATCAAGTTTCACTTGCACTAGTTCAAAGGTTATTTACATGTTAGAATGTTCACTCTGTCACAAGCAATACATCGGCGAAACTGGTCAACCAATTAATGTTACATTAAAAGGGCACGGCGCTGACACCGCGAATAACCTGCCGAAGGCAGTGGCGCAGCATTTTAATATGACAGGTCATAATTTCGACGAAATGAAACCCTACATACTTCAGGGAAACTTCCGCTCTCCGAGGGACAGAAAACACAGGGAATCGTATCCCATATACAGGTTCAGCACTCTCCAGCCTACAGGCATAAACCTTTCAAAGGGAACCCTTGAGTCCATTAGATACGGTGCGGGATTAACAAAGACGACAAAAGGTTGAGGTATGCACAAGCTAACAAAGTTTCTCCCAGAAAGTCTACTTTCAGGTGCGGAGCCCTCATCCAGTTCGACGAGAACAACGGCGTTAAACGGTGTAGTTACATTTTTTAGCCACAGGCTTTCGGTGAAATGCATTGTTGGTGCGATGCAGCTGGTGTGGGGTGGAGAGGGGGAAACACATGCCACAGGAGCAACTTCTGTTCCGAGCGTGTGTGTTCCTTTTTTCATCCTGCTTTCTAGCGCACACAATGCATTTGCAAGATATGTACAAGGAGCGGATTGTTTGGAAGCTTTCGCTCTTGCCATTTATATTAGTCACGCTAACACCTGTCATCCAACTACCCCTGCACTCAACCCCCCCCCCTTTTTTTTTTGTTCGCACGTGCTGCTCTCTTTCTCCTCTTTTTCTGAGGACGGGGGAGAGTGTGCAAAGGCGTACATAAACGAACGCTGCAGTTGCCGCCCTGACAAGTCCGCTTGTCGAAAGCAGAAGGCAGTTGCCACCCTGACAAGTCCGCTTGTCGACAAGTCCGCTTGTCGAAACGTTGGCTCCTGCGACATTCCCTGTTCTAAATCGTATTTTGCGATTTGTTCATCGATTCAAGCATCCATCTTCCCCTGAGCTTATCTTCAAGTTTGGATTTCAAAATGTACCAGACATCCAAAACGCACAGGAGTATCCTGGCTGAGTTCTGCCGCAAATGTCCAAAACAGGTCTCCAAACACCTCCTTTAGGTTGAGTCTTTTCTTCAATGACGCCCTCAATACCTGAAAGTAGGCACGTCAGGGCACTTGAAGGTTGCTGCAGGGTACATATGGCCGCATTTCAGTCCGAATTGCCGCTGGTGGAACATTGCCCGTGAGCGTGCTGAGACAGTCAGTACAGGAGGAAAATTTCCCTGCTTTTTTCACGACATACCCAGCGAGATAATATGAAACCGCATCTCTTGCGACAGGTAGTTGTGCTGAAATTCATCATCAGGTGCGTGCTCTGAATCCTCTGAAGGAACCAAGCCAGCCTTTCTTCTCGAGCCTGCTTTTGGGCGAGAGCTGTCAACTTGCCTGCATTAAGGCGTTCCTCAGCGGAAATTAGTGCTGGGTCCGCATCACCGGAGCAGTTCCCCTTCGTTGCCATGTTCAGCGGTGTCTAAAGGCTGCCTGAATATTTGGCTGAAATGAGTGATTGTGGGGTCGTCTTCATCGCCGCCAAAATTTCTCACAACTCCAAAGAAGCGCTGTAAAGAGAGCAGATAGTTTTAAGACCAGACGCAAGGAGTATAAGGTGCATGGAAAGAGATGAGCACTGCCACTCAACCCCAAGAAGATCCTGATTCAGTTTTGCTGTTAACACATATACCACTTCCTTATTGTGAAAATGAGAGGTGACGTCCAGAACAGACATAAGAGTCACACGAAGTGACTCTATATTGTTTGCTGCAATGCGAACATTCTCGTGTTCCCATGAACGCTGTTTTTCTTAGAACGTCGAGGAACTCTCTGATGACCTAGTTACAACAAAAGCAAGGGATTGTGTGATATTCTACTTCAATGCAATGACATTCTTGCATTACACAAGAGAAATACATTGTTACATGACGCGAGAGCACACTGAACTTCCAGTAACTGAAGTGGAACCTAAGCTGTGCGGTGGAGTCATAACTCGAAACGTGAATCGAAACGTGAAGCTCGCACATTCTCTTTAAATTAAATTACTAAGCATTTGTGCAGCTAGTCGACATACCACAGACTGTAAGCTTTTGTTCTTAGGGATGGTATCCGTCCGTCCTGTAAGCTTGCAAACTGTTCATGGTGATGCATGGAGTTCAGGAAGACTGTTGTTGCTAATGCGACTGTTGAGTTTCTCTCGGCTTGGCATCGCTGTTTGCCCAAGCTTGGTTTGGGTGCTAGTCTGTCTTCTGTGGTCCTGAAAAGTAAAATCAAGTATTGAAAAAGATAGTTAAATGGTAAAACAAGAATTGGTTGCAAGGAATAAAGAAATCCCAGCCATATATTAGGTGCCCACAAAAGAAACGTACCTTGCAAGGATATTCCCCCCCCCCCCCCCGAAGTTGCTCCTAGGGCCGACAGAAGACTTCAGGTGAGTGACAATAGTGTTCAAATGCGTACACTCTTGAGGCTGTGGCAGGAAGAACAAAAGGCGGCCACGGTTACTATAATAGAATTGCGGTCATGCTGTGATTCATGTCTGTCTAAGACTGCACATGAGAATGGCACAAAGGCATGCACACACTACTACACTACGCATTTATTTCTGTGATGCCCTTAGCATGCTGTGTGCGTCCAAGCCTCAGTTACGAGTAACAGTCATTTATTGGTATGCTAGTAAAAAAACACTTGTGTATATGTAATCTTCTCATAAGTCTGTCCACATGCACAAATTATATATATATATATATATATATATATATATATATATATATATATATATATCCAAAGTCTGTCCAAATGCATAAAATGACTATATATATGCAAATGTAACATATATCTTCCCGATGTTAAGTGTTATTTGTAAATGTACAATGCTTATACCTACTTTAAGTGCACGGACTCTAACATGCAGTGGATTGTGCAGCCTGATCACAGCTGACTCACTTGTGTGCAGAGAAAGGGCTTAAACTGTGTGCTGTGCCCCACGTTAAAGGGATTGTCCGGTCATTTTAGAAACCGAAACAAGTGGCCTTAAATTAAAGTGCGTGCCAGTGGCGCACCGACGGGGTGGTTTCGGGGGTTGTAACCCAGCCCCCCCCCCCCCCCCTTGAGGCGGACCTAACTACCCTCCCACTCCGTAACTGCTCTCCTAGAAGAATGTGGCGCTAATGTCTCTGCAAAACGCCCAAAAAATAATAAAAATAATCATCATCATTGATGTTACTATTATTTGGCATTGTATTTACTTTTTTTACACACGCAACAACTGTGTAATCGCATGCCCGGCCCTTCGTGAAAAATTGACCCCCCCCCCCCCCCTGGCAGAGATCCTGGGTGCGCTACTGGTGCGTGCTTTATTTTACTTATAGCCAGCTTGCACTGCCAATGCAATCGTGTAGTTGATTAGAAAATAAATATCAAATCGAGCGCTTTTTGAAAATCCCGCGCAGCGAAGCAAAGCGCTGGCCACAGTGATCGTGACGTCACAGGGTACCGTGGCACGCTGCCGCGCCAGCCGGGCGGTCGTGGTTTTCGTGCCATGCAGCGTCGGGCGTACAGTCGCGCAATTCGAATCAATTTATTCCTTCTTTTCTAGTTCTATAATTTGATTGATTCTGTAACGCTGTTAATGTGAAATGGTGGAGACTCTTTGCAAGTTTCCCTGCGACGAGAGCCCACAGGCCGAGTACGTTGCCGCCGTTCGTCACGTCAACTGGTCTCCGAACACTCGACGCTCGGTGCACTTGCGCGCGCTGGGAGTTGATCGCGTCCTCTCGTAAAGTTTTGACGTAACTATAGGTGGGATGTCAGCATAATTGTGAACTACATAAAGAAGTGTTCTGCCTTCCTCGGTCACGCTGTAAGTAAAGCGTCAGAACTCTTGATTTTGTTGTGCTCTGATGAAGCATGCGGTGGAGAAATAGGACGATGTATCTGAAGCAGGCCCGTGGCAAGGAATTTTTTTTCGGGTAGGGCCCACTCGCTGAAGAACTTGACTACTTGGGAAAAAACATGTTTTTATTATTTATTTTTGGTAGAAATCTCAGTACGTACAGGGCCTGACTTTGTCACTGCAGCGTTATTAATAGGCTTAAATATTATGTTATTAGCACTACACTCAACACTACCCCCAACCGAAATTTCGGGAGGGGCCCGGCTCCCTGGGGTACCTATCCCCCTCTCTGTGTACGGGCCTCATCTGAAGGTGAGCACAGGTGTGGAGATTTTTCTGGGTAGTACCGGCTAGTTCGACAGACGTCTTCAGAGGCGCGTTGTTTAGGTGCAACTGGTGATTGCGACCTCAATTAATTTACCGTCTAGAAAAATGTGATAACCGACGCCGACAAATGCCTCTCACTGTGAAATGTGAAAATGATAACGCATGAACAAGATTCCGCGGCCGAGACTTGCTCCTTTCTATGCGCGTAGCCCGGATTTCTAGAACATGCTCATCGCAAACGACCGTGTCACTGTCGTTCGCACTGATTTGTTTGTTGAAACGCTTACACTCCCCCGTTGTCGTCCCTGAGTGGCAGGCTTGCTGGCGGGTTTAACCTAAGTGGATACTCTTCGCCGCCGGAACCAGTGCTGTTTGTACATGTCCTCTTCTACTTCGTCGTCCAGGCAGTATATATGCCCGGGCACCTCTTGCGCATATCGAAGCACTACGACCGCCGCGGCGTTGCGGGTGGTGTCATTAGAAGGACACCGGTGTCGTCTCCCTCTTATCGTTCCGGTGACGGCGTACTTGGGCCGGGGTACCATCGCCTTGTGATCCGAGTAGGTGGCGACATGCATCCCATCTCGCACAATGTGAGATCGATGGACGTACATCTCGACGTCGTGATGGCCTCAGTGGGCGTTTTCAGTTCGAGATTGAACTCGGCAGGTGCGCGCTTTCGCCAACACAGCGAAGAAACACGGCGACGCGGCGGCAAGCCGCTGCAGGTAGCTGCAGCGGAGCGCGCGCCGACTGCCGCTGCAGTGAGTGTTGGCGCTGGCGTCACTTCCGGTAGGAGAGGTCACGTGCTTTCCGGGCACGGCTTCTGCGGACGCTTTTTGCGTATGGGAGCTGGGCGCGCACTATCGCCAACCTAGCCAAGAAACGCATTCGCGTTAAAAAACTAGTAAGGCTGCACGAAAGCGGGAAGAGAGCTGAGGTCAACTTTATTCATGCACTTTTCATGTGTTCAAAGCAATAAGTTCCTTGACTGTGCAGTTATACAATGCCGACAGTTGCGCGAATAATTCTACTCACTTATTCGGTCAAATACTTTGCATTCCAGGACACCCTGTGTTCAAAATATTACTAAGCCTTGGTACAGTTTTTGAAACGAAATATGCTCAATGTACACCTGGCGCGCATAGTGATAACTGCGACTGCGGAATGTTTAGCACTCGATATCATTTGCCAACTGTCAACCACGTGTGTCAGCGAACGCAAGTTACAAAACCGACTGCCCATTCACGTTGGCATTCGCCGATCAGATAACCACGCTTTGCGATTCGCGTGGTCGGGATCGCGATCGTCTAGCAACGTCATCCGCTTCTTTGGTTGACTATCAATGTATTAGAGGCTACGCATGTTGTGTTGAGGAATCTATCCTATTTAATCATAAACGTTCTATCACTACTCGACGTGACTCCTCGGAGGCATGACATACCCGGCACACAAAAACGCAGTCCGGGAGGGTTTCGAAGGATTGACAGCTGACACTTACCTTTCGGAACTGTTTATTTTCCATCAAATCTGCACCGTGAATCAAACGCCAAGCGCATACTTGAATGGGGAATCGCGACTCGCAACCGCGAAACGAGGGCGGCATGTGGCGGCGGCACAAAGCCTCAAGCCTGAAGTTGCAGCAGACTGCGGAATAACCCACAATTCCTACATAGTATACAAACAGCGCGAAAACAACGAGGACGACAGAAGAACCAGGACTAGCGCTGACTACCAACAACTGCGTTTATTATTGCAATGCAAATATATATACGCTTCTGGAAAAGGAAAAATAACAGAGAGGGGAGGGAGAGGATCCACCAGCACATGCGTACATGCCATGCGAGGTCAGGGAGCGTGGAACGCTTAACCGCGGAGATAGTTAATCTCCTTGTCAGATAGTGTGATAGATGGGGAGCTGATACATGAGGGACCTGCAGCGTGAATGGCGAAGGCTTCATATATTTCGCGAGCGCTGCAGGTCCGTCATGTATCAGCTCCCCATCTATCACACTATCTGACAAAGAGATTAACTATCTCCGCGGTTAAGCGTTCCACGCTCCCTCACCTCGCACGGCATGTACGCATGTGCTGGTGGATCCTCTCCCTCCCCTCTCTGTTACTTTTCCTTTTCCAGAAGTGTATATATATTCGCATTGCAATAATAAACGCAGTTGTTGGTAGTCAGCGCTAGTCCTGTTTCTTCTGTCGTCCTCGTTGTTTTCGCGCTGTTTGTATATTATGAAGGAGTACCAACAAGCTCAAGTTCGCACGCTTCCACAATTCCTAGTGACAACCTAGATTTTGCTATCCACTTATTCCTGCGGCGACACTGTGGGCAGGGGAATCGCACTGTATGTACGCGTTGACATTATCAGCACTGTATATTAAGGTATCAGCGGATATGTCCGACGTCACAGATGTCTGGGACGACAGTGTTTCCATACAAGCCAAATGTTGGCCGCTGACGGGTATCAACAACCTTGCCTGTGAACTGAAGCTCAAGTGGATGTAAAAGTTCCTGGACGAACTCGTCACGTAGTCATGAACCTCTTAGGATTTCTTGGCCTTAACTTGTCCGCTGGTAAATAAAGAACGTATTGGATACTCAGTTAAGCTACTCTTTTATATCCGAAAGTTCGCACTTCAGTACGACTTGTACATTCTTGATCGTCAGAATGACAAGGCCGATGCCACGAAAAAGAGGCATTTTTCCAGCGCAGAGCCGTGCTGCGCACCGACGCCCGATTTTTTGGCGTACAAGGTAAAGCTGCTCGGTCTTCTTTATTTTTTTTTTTTTGAAGAGCTAGCGTTTTATCATGCCCCTCGTAAGATGGCAGAGGTCAGATTTCATTTCTGTGGCATAGTTTGCACTCCAGAAGTGGTGACGGCGTTTTCCTTTAATGCGCGTGTTTACTTGAAATGTTTAAAAAGATATCAAAAGTTGGTTTTTGAGGGGACATTAAAGTGAATTACCATTTTTCTCGTTTGAGCAAATTACCTTTTCACATTACCAAAAGCACCACTGTCGCGAGGAGGAGAAGACTCTTGGTGAGCAAGAAAATGCGCACAAAAGGTAATACATGTGCCGACGCCCGTGCAGAGGTTCCCGCTCTAGCATGCGTGACGTTATACATTTTTGACGGCGTCTACAAAGTCCTACATAACTATTTATGGGTAAAAGAGATATACATTGCGTTCTAAGGAAGCCAGAGACTTAAAATGGCTAGTTTCAGAAAATTGACTGAGCCAATGTTGCGAGAAAACGCAAAAAAAAAATGGAATGGGGTTAGTCAATCAGCTCCTTTCCAAGCAGGATTCAAAGATTGACCTTGCGCTGTAATACCGAACATAAGATTTCAGAAGCAGTGGAGTGCCCCCAATGTTTCACATCAGTGTCCCTTTGAGGGTCCCTCTGTAAGATGCCTCTCTTGCACAGGTATGCGTGAGACAGCACATAGCTAGTGTTGGCCAACCTGGTCATTGCGTCTTTGGAGCAGCTCATCTCCAAGTGGGCACACATAGCGGCTGAGTTTGCTCCACCGATAACAGAAGCATTCGAAGATACAACTACAAAGAGTGACTGCTATTCACTGAGGACGCGCAGGATACCGAAAATCCTCTTGGCGACTTCATCTCGGAGGAGATCGTGAACGGAATAGTGGCCCATGTCATCTGGTACCGGGTACCGGCTGGGCCACAGGCTGCACGCATATTCGTAGAAGTTCTTACACGGGTCCCGGTTTAGGTTGAGAGTGTCCTTGAGCTCGATCGCTGCGAGTTTTTGCAAAGGCAGTGAAGGCAGTATTAAAGACACGTGTGTCTCACATACTACTTCACAGCTTAGGCATCCGGTATCTGTACCGCAAGACGTCTCGCAAGATGTGTATCTCTATCTGTATTTATTAATAGGGAAAGAATAAATCAACCATATTGAAAAAGAAAAACAGCATCTTCCATGCCTCACAGCGCATTACAGCGCACTGGGAGGCATGGCAGACACTGACAGCGTGTCCTAGTGCTTTACGGCCCACTGAGATGCATATGTTTCACCTTACACAGTTCTCAGCGAATGAAATGCTCGGAGCGCGCGTCTGCCGATACCCCTGTGTCACTGCATTGCTTTGAGAACATCAAGCTGTGGTACAGTTGACAAATAAATTGGCAGATCTCACGTGCACCAAGGAAATCCGAAGCACGCATAAGGAACGTAAAATGGATTATGCATTCTTGTCTCGCTATACCGACTTTGGTACATATGAGGTTAACAAAACGGCCGCAAGAGCACCATGACTGTGGCATGCCGCTAAAACACGCATGCCAAGATTCTAACGTTATGACCCTCATTGTGTTCATTGTCTGTTTGCTCATTAAGTTGTTTCTAACAAATAAAGAACGAGCCCTTGACCCCTTCCCTAACGTTATGACCTGTAATTTGCGCTCGTCATTCAGTCGTGTTGTGCCATAGCAATTTTGGTATACATCCCATTAACGAAACGCCTGGCATGTAATCATACCGCCCATGACATGCATGTTATGCTTTTCATGTTATGACCTGTCATTTATGTTTGTCATGCAGTCATATTGTTGCATACCAATTTTCCTATACACCCTACTAACGAAATGGCCAAAAGAGCACAAAGGCCTTGGCATGTAAATCATGTCGCTTATGACATGCATGTCATGATTTTCGTGTTATGACCTGTCATTTATGTTCGTCAGGCAGTCATGTTGTGACATACCAATTTTCGCATACATCCCACCCATTAGCGAAACGGCCAGGATAGCACCAAGACTGTGGCATGTAAATCACGCCGCTCATGACACGCATGTCACGCATATGTCACGCTTTTCATGTTATGACCTGCCATTTATGTTCTTCAGGCAGTCATGTTGTGCCATACCAATTTTCGCATACATCCTATTAGCAAAATGGCCAGGAAAGCACCAAGACCGTGGCATGTAAATCATGCCGGTCATGACGTGCACATCATGCTTTTAATGTTATGTACTGCCATTTATGTTCGTCACGCAGTCATGTTGTGCCATACCAATTTTCGCATACATCCCATTAGCGAAGCGGCCAGGAAAGCACCAAGACCGCGGCATGTAAATTATGCCGCTCATGACACGCATGTAACGCATATATCACGCTTTTCATGTTATGACCTGCCATTTATGTTCGTCAGGCAGTCATGTTGTGCCATACCAATTTTCGCATACATCCCATTAGCGAAACGGCCAGGAAAGCACCAAGACTGTGGCATGTAAATCATGCCGCTCATGACACGCATGTCACGCATATGTCACGCTTTTCATGTTATGACCTGCCATTTATGTTCGTCACGCAGTCATGTTGTGCCATACCAATTTTCGCATACATCCCATTAGCGAAACGGCCAGGAAAGCACCAAGACCGCGGCATGTAAATCATGCCGCTCATGACACGCATGTCACGCATATGTCACGCTTTTCATGTTATGACCTGCCATTTATGTTCGTCAGGCAGTCATGTTGTGCCATACCAATTTTCGCATACATCCCATTAGCGAAACGGCCAGGAAAGCACCAAGACTGTGGCATGTAAATCATGCCGCTCATGACACGCATGTCACGCATATGTCACGCTTTTCATGTTATGACCTGCCATTTATGTTCGTCAGGCAGTCATGTTGTGCCATACCAATTTTCGCATACATCCCATTAGCGAAACGGCCAGGAAAGCACCAAGACTGTGGCATGTAAATCATGCCGCTCATGACACGCATGTCACGCATATGTCACGCTTTTCATGTTATGACCTGCCATTTATGTTCGTCACGCAGTCATGTTGTGCCATACCAATTTTCGCATACATCCCATTAGCGAAACGGCCAGGAAAGCACCAAGACTGTGGCATGTAAATCATGCCGCTCATGACACGCATGTCACGCATATGTCACGCTTTTCATGTTATGACCTGCCATTTATGTTCGTCACGCAGTCATGTTGTGCCATACCAATTTTCGCATACATCCCATTAGCGAAACGGCCAGGAAAGCACCAAGACTGTGGCATGTAAATCATGCCGCTCATGACACGCATGTCACGCATATGTCACGCTTTTCATGTTATGACATGCCGTTTATGTTCGTCAGGCAGTCATGGTGTGCCATACCAATTTTCGCATACATCCCATTAGCGAAACGGCCAGGAAAGCACCAAGACTGTGGCATGTAAATCATGCCGCTCATGACACGCATGTCACGCATATGTCACGCTTTTCATGTTATGACCTGCCGTTTATGTTCGTCACGCAGTCATGTTGTGCCATACCAATTTTCGCATACATCCCATTAGCGAAACGGCCAGGAAAGCACCAAGACTGTGGCATGTAAATCATGCCGCTCATGACACGCATGTCACGCATATGTCACGCTTTTCATGTTATGACCTGCCGTTTATGTTCGTCAGGCAGTCATGTTGTGCCATACCAATTTTCGCATACATCCCATTAGCGAAACGGCCAGGAAAGCACCAAGACTGTGGCATGTAAATCATGCCGCTCATGACACGCATGTCACGCATATGTCACGCTTTTCATGTTATGACCTGCCATTTATGTTCGTCAGGCAGTCATGTTGTGCCATACCAATTTTCGCATACATCCCATTAGCGAAACGGCCAGGAAAGCACCAAGACCGCGGCATGTAAATCATGCCGCTCATGACACGCATGTCACGCATATGTCACGCTTTTCATGTTATGACCTGCCATTTATGTTCGTCAGGCAGTCATGTTGTGCCATACCAATTTTCGCATACATCCCATTAGCGAAACGGCCAGGAAAGCACCAAGACCGCGGCATGTAAATCATGCCGCTCATGACACGCATGTCACGCATATGTCACGCTTTTCATGTTATGACCTGCCATTTATGTTCGTCAGGCAGTCATGTTGTGCCATACCAATTTTCGCATACATCCCATTAGCGAAACGGCCAGGAAAGCACCAAGACCGCGGCATGTAAATCATGCCGCTCATGACACGCATGTCACGCATATGTCACGCTTTTACATGTTATGACCTGCCATTTATGTTCGTCAGGCAGTCATGTTGTGCCATACCAATTTTCGCATACATCCCATTAGCGAAACGGCCAGGAAAGCACCAAGACCGCGGCATGTAAATCGTGCCGCTCATGACACGCATGTCACGCATATGTCACGCTTTTTATGTTATGATCTGCCATTTATGTTCGTCAGGCAGTCATGTTGTGCCATAACAATTTTCGCATACATCCTATTAGCAAAACGGCCAGTAAAGCACCAAGACCGCGGCATGTAAATCATGCCGCTCATGACACGCATGTTTATTCAAGTACCCTAAGGGCCCGAAGGCATTACATAGGGTGGACGGAACTATGAATAATGCAGCATAACACAGTTGCAAAAACAAACAAACAGAGCTCAGGAAGAAATATCTAACATAATACAGCAATAATTTCGTGGCAGCAGTATCAATGTCCTATGCAAGTAAAATAATGGGCAGTAATAAATATAGCTGAAATTCAAACACCTCAGACATTTACAAATGCTCGAACAATACATGAGGCACTACAACCAAAAGTACGACTTAATACAGTGTTTTTTTAACAAGCAGAACAAAATAAATGTGCAAAAATAACAGTAATCCAAACGCCTCAGACATATACAAATGCTTCTTGAGCAATAAATACACATAACGCTGGAATGCAACTAAGAAAGAAAAAAAATTACGACATGCATTTTAATGTGCAATGTGTCAAGAAGAGAGCCAAAAAAAAGGAAGTTTGGCATGCAAAAATTTAAGCTTTAAAGTAACATTTCAGACTATTTACGAATGCATCATGATTAGTAATACCTGCAATGTCAGCAGGAAGCTGATTCCAATAACGGATGGCAAGTAGTAGCGGGGAGTTAAAGAAAAGATTGGTACGGGCGAATATGGGCTCGACTTTAAACTGATGATCAAGATCACGAATATGCCACGCTTTTCATGTTATGACCTGCCATTTATGTTCGTCAGGCAGTCATGTTGTACCATACCAATTTTCGCATACATCCTATTAGCGAAACGGCCAGGAAAGCAGCAAGACCGCGGCATGTAAATCATGCCGCTCATGACACGCATGTCACGCATATGTCACGCTTTTCATGTTATGACCTGCCATTTATGTTCGTCAGGCAGTCATGTTGTGCCATACCAATTTTCGCATACGTCCTATTGGCGAAACGGCCAGGAGAGCACGAAGACCATGGCATGTAAATCATGCCGCTCATGACATGCACGTCATGCTTTTCATGTTATGTTCTGCCATTTATGTTCGTCAGGCAGTCATGATGTGGCATACCAATTTTCGTAAACATCCGATTAGCGAAACGGCCAGGAGAGCACAAAATCGTAGGCGGATAGATAGATAGATAGATAGATAGATAGATAGATAGATAGATAGATAGATAGATAGATAGATAGATAGATAGATAGATAGATAGATAGATAGATACGCTCAAACTAGCCGAAGTTCGCTAAGAAATGCTTCGCATTTAATACAAGAGAGACTTTCTGAATCGTTTTGGTTCAGTTTTCTTCCTCTGTGAAGCGCACCCCACTAGTCCGAGATGCGCTGTCATCGCTCCGCATCATTTTTCAATTGCTGAGCGCTGTATACTATTTGCAGTGCGCTGGAAGCGCTGGGCGGGCAACGACTGCCATGATGGGACGCATCATGGCTCATGCTAAGCGTGCCCCCAAAACGCACCCTAAACGCCGTGTCGGCGGGTGACAAAAAGTGTCCCCATTTATTGTTCAAACGACCCTTATATCCCCCACGAGCATCACGTGGGGCACCGCTTTCGACACCGCTTTCGGCGCGTCTCGCATGTGCAGTATGCACACAACCACATCGCGCGTCGTCTCACATGTCGCGAGTCGTGCATACAAACAAACATGCGTTTCCAGCGCATCCCCCTTTTCAAGAATTGGAAAACATTTCATTTATACAATGCTACACGGTGGCAAGCATACGTTTCAAGTGTCACAAAGACACAAATGTGATTGATCCCTCTGTCATAGGTACAACACAAAAGTTAAACCTGTCTTCGCCAAGTTGTGGACTGCATAAGCGGAAATCTGGCGAATCGACGGTTGGGCTCGGTTACTGTGAACACGTTACATGTAGATATCAACGGCGCCTCGAAACGGCACAGGAATCCTCGACAGTTGTACACGAGGGAAAGTTCTCGAACGACTAACATTGCACCGGAAACACTGAAATGCACGCGCAAGAGCCCTGCACTGACCTGCCACAAAAAAGGAGGGTCCGCAAACGGTGACACCTTGCAAACGAAATAGAACTGGTTGTCAGTGGATCTTTTTGTTAAAACACAGCCCACTGCAATAAAAGGCTAATCATTTGCTTGGCGACGGCCGTCCTTGCGTTCCTATAGCAGTACGCGTCCCAACTCAACATGCCTGGCCACGCAAGACAAATTTTGTAGCGGCCACGTTCGTACTTCGCCCGAGGAACGCACCGTCACGACGACGCCACGCGCTGCTAACTTCCGCTGCGGTCGAGGCGCGAACGCTACCGAAGCGCTGACTACTGGCTCGCATCAGCATGACACTCTGGTTCGCTCTGTTCCTAGATGGCGGTACCACCGTAGCGAACCTAAAGTCCCTGAACAATAGTTTTTTTTTTCAGGGACGTTAAGCGAACCTAAGCGAACTAGGAGGGCAGTGAAAGAGATACAATATTAATTATAGGGGTTTTTTTCTTAATTTAACAGTAATTTTGCTTGTTAAGCACTATATTTCACTCATGAGTGAATATAAACACCAACCAATATTCTAGCTGGGAAGATCCCACATTTCGAGGCCAGCCCGACCTCTTCCTCAGGGATGACTGGGGCCAAGTTCTAGCTGCGTTAAGTAGTCTTTGGCGCTGCGACCACACTTAAAGCGACTCGCCATAAAGCGTAGCCCGTGCGAATGCACCGGATGAGCGGTTAAGGTTTCCTGCCGTCCTTGGATATGCCACGATTCCAGCAACAGTCGTTTCCTCCAAAGCGGCTTGCTTTCCCGGATTGTCGTTCGGTCGAAGTCAATTTTGTGGTCAAATGCCTCGCAATGCTCGGCGACGGCGCTTCGCTCCCTGTCTTGCTTCCGTACGTCATTCCTGTGTTGCCTGATTCGTTCCGGAACATTTTAAATGCGAAGCATTTCTTAGCGGGGGCATGTCCCGCGGCGTCGGCGTCCGCACTCACACTGCGCATGCGCAACTCTCCTCCTTTCCACTCTCCAACAGCTGCGCGTTACTCTCTCCACTTCTCTCCTACCGCCTGCTTGCGCTTCCTGCTTCTACTGCTCCTACCGCCTGCTTGCGTTCTCGCTTCTGCTCTCGCGGCACATGCGCTACTCCCCTCCTCTAGTCTTCTCTTCTTCAAGTGCGAATACTGTGGGGGCCGGGTCCCGCTCGACGCCATGTTATCCATGGAATGTCCTCGCATCCCCCTCTCCCAGCTGGACGGAGCGGCGGCCGCCCGCTCCGAGGGGCCGCCCGCTCCGCCGCATGTGGTTTAACTAGGTTGCCATTGGAGAGCAGTAATTTCTGAAGTTTCGCGCGTTCGGGTTTTGGAGATGCTCGGGAGAATTCGCTGGGACTTGGAGGGGTACGCACGTACTTTTGTCACCCTCCGGCCGACCAGGCCATCGGTCGGATGGCGTGCCTCCGCGAGCCCCAGCGACCACGGCAGCGACCTGCGACCGACGCCCATGTCTGTATGTTCTTCTATTTTCCTTTTCTGAGGACTCGCGGTCGCTGGTGCGCTGGCCGGGGTTAGGCTCTCCTTCCTTGCATGGTATTTTTGTGTGTTATTCTGTGTTCGCGTGTTGTTCAGTGTTATTATCCTTTGTGTTCGTGTGCGTTCGCGTGTTGTTTATCGTGGTTATCCTTTATATTTAATTCGACTTTAGATTCGGCCCTGTTTTGTTTGTTTCATTTCACGTGTTTATTAAATTACCATGCTGGGAGAGTGACGCCTAATGTTCTCCTCTTGCCCCGCGTGCGGCGGTTCGTGCTGTCCCGCTTCGAGACGCGCCACGGGCTGACGCGCACGGCAACGCGGCGATGCATGGCTTAGATAGCGAGTGCGCGGACGCAACTACCACATTCTCTGCTCGTCGAGTGCTCGAATCCACTGCAGGGGGTTGCTAGCGGCGATGCCGCTGCTAGCAGTAGTAGTGTTAGTAGAATAACCCCCTACATTTTGGTGCCCAACGTGGGGCCAGGGGCCTAGCCCTCGGTCGCTCAAATGACGAGCAGGTGTCGGCAGAGTGAGGAAGTTGCGTTCGGTTCCCAGCGTCAAATCCGTTTTGGTTGAGCGTGGCTGTCTCTGCCGTGTATCGCGCGTATCTCTTTCTTTGTCTGTTCGTCCTTTTTCTCTGTCGATGTATCGTGGTGCGAGGAGAGGCAAATGTCACTTCTCAAACGGATTGGTAACCCGCTTCGAAGTTTTGTGAGGCGAAGCGTGGACGAGGAAAGGCGTGATGCAAGTTGCCACCGAGATTCAGCAGTTCTTTCTTGGTGGCGGAAACTCGTTGGATTGACCAAGGCTTCCATCATGCCATGGCCGGGAGATTGACCATCTTGTCTCCCGTGCGACGTTCAAGTCGGTGAGTCCAATGGTGTTCTTTAGACTTCGCGTCGTGCGCGTCTCTCTTCAGTAAAATTCAGAAGCAGTGAAAGAATAGTCGACGCACTATTTCTTGCCCGGGTCGCCGAAAGTCTCTTTTCGTTAAAAGTTGACGGCGTTGTTCGGTGCACATGGCCGACATGCACCGAGGGAGGCAAAGATGGCGGAAAGGCCGCTGAGAGGAACAAAGTAGTAGACGGAGAGTATTCTTCCGTGAGCAGCCCTTCGGGCACCTGTCTATCTTCGCGCACGCAGAAGGGGAGAGCGTTCCAGCGTCCCCGCGGCGGGAGAGGAGGAGGCCATTGTGGCGATAATCAGCCGGCCGGTCGGGGGGAAAGGATGAAAGAGAGGGTCCATCCTCACTGGGCTCCTCCGGAATCTGTTTTTTTTTCTTGTTTGTTTGTTCTTGTTCTTTTTTTTTTGTTGGCCAGAAGAGCGACGTAACTGACGCCAGAGTGACCCATGTGTACATAATGTAAATAGTTTCGTTATCTGTTTCGTTTTTTCGCCTCCGGGAGGCGAGGCGCCTGAATGTGTTTGTACTGCACATGGCGCGCGCGCAGTATCGTTGTCTGGTTTTCCGACGAGCGCGGGTTTTGGGCTCGAAGCGGTTTGTGTAGCCGTGGCCTGGGAGAGAAAGGGGTTCACTCTGCGCGGTCCGTACGAGCTGGGCCACAGTATCATGCCACCTTTGCAGTTAGCGCCGTGTTTACGCGCGTCGAAAGTGGCACCCCCCCCCCCCCCCCGACAGCAGAGGAGAGCGATTGCGCGCCCCTGCAATAATTCTAGCCAGTCGTCAGAGCGGAAGGCTTTAGTTTAAGTTACTGTGCTCTGCGATTGGGCACGGTGCAGTGTGAATTCTCAGCTGTCGCCGTCCCTTCCGCGTCTGTTCATTCCGTAGGCAACACGTTGTGGATCTCCCGTTTCGTTTGGTGTCACGGATGAGCAGTGTGCGTTCGTGGAAGGATTATCCGCTAGTGTAAGGTCATATGGCAGCGCACTAGTGAAGGCCACGTTTACTTTAGTTACTGCCGGACTGAATCCAGACGGAGAGATAACCTGACAGAGATGTCTTTCTCTTTTTCTCTCTCTACTCTTTCGCTAGCTTATCTTCGCTGTTCTGGGTTCTCTACTAAGTGTTCCTTTCTGTTTACGTACCGTTTCTTTCTTTTGGGTTTTTGGTTTTTCGCTACCTGAGAATTGTAGCCTCGCGTTATTTTATTGTTCGTTAGTTCAGTTGATTTTGGGTTCTTTGCTGCGCGACTGTTTTTGTTCTTTTGTGGTTGTTTTCGTTGTGTTCTTCTGCCGCGCTGAGTTGGCGGTTGAAGTCTGCTTGTCCGGAGAGAGGCGGCGCCGGCGGCGAGGCTGCGGACGGAGCCGTGGTCGCGGCGCTTGGGGCGGCCAGGATGTCGACAGAGTCGACGGCACGTGAGACCTGCCGCGGCCGGCGTCCAGGGTCCAGGTGAAGATGCCGTGGCGTGCGCCGGCTTCATTGGACAATTGAGAGACTTGTCGCGGTTGGGTTGTCGCCTTTGTTTTTTTTATGTATTTGTTTTGGTTTGGGGCAGCTCGCGGATTTTATTGTGTATCGGCACTGCCGCTATTGTTTTTTAGGGGGACTTTTAAGGAGGGAGGGATGTGGGGGCCGGGTGCCGCTCGACGTACGCTATGTTTTCCGCGGAATGTCACCGCATCCCCCTCTCCCAGCTGGACAGAGCAGCGGTCCAGCAGTGCGAGGGGCCGCCCGCTCCGCCGCATGTGGTTTTGACTAGGCTGCCATTTCTGGAATCTTCGCGCGTTCGGGTTTTGGAGATGCTCGGGAGAACTTGCTGGGTCTTGGAGAGGTGCGCACGTACTTTTGTGACCCTCCGGCCGACCAGGCCATCGGTCGGATGGCGTGCCTCTGCGAGCCCCAGTGACCACGGCAGCGGCCTGCGACCGTCGTCCATCTCTGTATGTTCTTTTCCTCTATTTTCCTTTTCTGGGGTCGCGCGGTCGCGGGTGCGCTGGCCGGGGTTAGGCTCTCCTTCCTTGCATGGTTATTTTTGTGTGTTATTCTGTGTTTGCGTGCTGTTCATTGTCAATGTCATTTGTTTGTGTTCGTGTGTGTTCGCGTGTTCTTAGTCGTTATTGTTAACCTATCCTTTATATTTAATTCGACTAATTCGACCTTGTTACTGTTTGTATTATTTTAATGTTTATTAAATTGCCATGAACGGAGAGTGACGCCTAATGTTCTCCTCTTTCGCCGCGTGCGGCGGTTCTCGCTGCCCTGCCTCGAGTAGGGCCGCGGACTGGCGCGCGCGGCAGCGCGGCGATGCATGGCTGAGATAGCGAGCGCGCGGACGCGACGACCTCATTCTCTGCTCGTCGAGTGCTCGAACCCACTGCAGGGGGTTGCTAGCGGCGATGCCGCTGCTAGCAGTAGTAGTGTTAGTAGAATAACCCCTACAATATAAAACGGGTAGAGTGCTGCGCGCGTCAGTTCAGCGCTTGCTTCGGTGCACTCCGCTTGACTCCGTTGATGCTTCCGATGAAGTGTGAAGGTCCGATGACGTTCCATCAACGCGAGGGACCTACAACTGCGCCCCACTGCTGACCAACGTATCAACGGCGAGCATTGTGCCGTTACCGTCTACTGCGTTAACGTCATGACAATGTACCTTGCACCCAACCTTGCACACCACACAGCCGTGGCGACGTACATCGACGAGGCCATGGGTGACTACCAAAAGCAATACGCAGACACATCCTTTCATGCTCATTGGCGACTTTAATGTCAACGCGATGAAGAGCGATTGGATGGTTGAGTACATGTCATCACAGCACTCGCTGCAACACGTATCACACGACGACCGAAAACAACAGCCAACTACCATTCACGGCACATGCATTGATCACGTCTTCACCAATTTCAAGATCCACCCACTGCACCAAGATCCCCTCTGCCAAGAGCCACCTCAGAGCCATCCTCATCAAAGTGCACACCTCAAGTACTAGACGCTGCTCAATAAAGACTTTCGTTAACCGTTTCACCTTCGTCTACGCAATTAAAACAACGGAACCCCCCCGACGCTTCGCATCACCTCAGGGTTCCCTTCGGGAAGATGCGGTTGTTTTTTTTGTTGTTGTTGTTTTTTTGTCTCGCCGATGTACTCGGCGCACGGAATCTTGTAGACGACGCCCGGTATGTTTGCCGATCCGTGGGGAAGGAAGCGGCCTAATGTGCACGAAGGCACGTGCGCGATGTGCACCCCTTCCTTCTTGAAAATACGGGCCAAAGCTTCGCTGGCTCCCTGCGCATATGGAAGCGGTATACGTGTTTCGAAGAGCTGTCCATCAATGCGCCTTCTGCCCTCTCTGCGCGGCGGGCGACGAACCGAATCAAGTTTTTCGGGCACCCATTCTTTCGATGGGGGTCAGAAAACACGCACGACACGCAGGCCTCTTCCTTCTGCCATTCCGAGGACTACCACTGCAGATGCTGGCGCTGCGGTCGTTCTGACGGGAAAAGTTGGATCACGTGGTCCCACGATCCCACCTCGCCACAAAACACTACCTTGCTCCGAGCCTCCGCTGAAGGGGACGGTTGACACGTGTTTTCAACGGCCATTTGCCAGCGTTTTTATCTAGAAACATCGTTGCTTCGCACTTATTGCACGTTCGCGGACACCCAGGGACCACACAACCTGAAAAGTGCGCTTCAAGTTTTTGGCAGCATGGTACTCTACCGCTCCTTGTATACGTACACCCGTTGACAAAATAAGTCGGGACGTGCGAGCGACGACCGCAATCAGATAAAACTGCATCGCCGCGCCATCTGACGTGGAAAGTGCGCGTGCGCGTCCTTTCAATCTCACAGACATATATTTTTACTCGCTTGCAGCGGACCAGTGATTACATGTAGCGTTTTGCGCTAGGCGTCGCTTTCTTTCTTCAATCCGTGACTGTGTAGATAAATCTATGGTGGCACGGCGCACCTCTGGCTATCTTTTGATAACTAGAGTTTTTAATCGGCGTTTCAGTGGAGATAGGTGTGCCATGCAATTTTTTATTGAGAGACAGGTGTTCGTGAACAGGAAATTTGCTAGCTTAAGCACTTGATGCCGTATTGAGTTGTCATTAAATACAGTGAAACTGTTGCATCACGTGCGTGGTCACGCTCAGACACTGATCGGCAAGTTTTCCGACAGGATACCAAACGATGCAAGCCTTCGGAACTATTAGCTGTAATCACGCTTCTTCGGAGCTTGCGATCTCCTCTATAGAGAGCATGTAAATCACAACGCGTTCCGCGTGGATGCAGAAAGTTACGAAAACACGTGAGAGCAGCGATGAACTCAAAAAAGCTGAGTGACAGCTGAAAAGAACAAAGCGTGTTCATGAATGAGTAGACGTTCCCTGCTTCTCTGTACTCTAAGTGTGAGCTCTTCGAACCACGATAAAACGAGAAGGACGCTTGAGATTCCCGCCCAAGAGTAGAACACGAGAACCTGATCGAGATTACTTGGCATCGCCTTCTCCATAATTAGCCTCAACGTGCCGTGAGGAAAAGAAAGCCTGTGCGCGTAACATTGAACACATTTTTGCCACGCAGAACGCGCTGATTTTTCGCCCACTACCAACGACGCTTACGTAGACACCGACACCGGAATTTCTGCGAAAGGAGCTTTTAACACCAGCGCGTTAAACGAAAAGTTCGGCTGCTCTGCGTTGTCTGTGAAGCGAGCCGCGTACACTTCACCGCCACCGTGCCCCCGTTGAACTGAGCGCGTCACGGAATGAAGAAAGCGACGCCTAGCACGAAACATGTAATCACTGGTACGCTGCAAGAGAGTAAAAAGATGTGGCTGCGAAACGCCCACTCTCCACGTCAGATGGCGCGGCGATGCAGTTTTATCTGATTGCGGTCGTCGCTCGCACGTCCCGACTTATTTTGTCAACGGGTGTACGTGACGAAGCAGGGCATGAGCACCTCTACCCCAAAGTTAAGAAGCTACGACAACGTGGCCAGCTTCAAACACGTATTTCCTTCCTGTCAGCAGCCGCGATGTGTCATACTGCTCAGCGATGAAGGTGTAGATGTTGGACGCTGGAAGTTTCACTGAAGCACTTAGACCATGTGGGTGGTGCGTATATAACGCTAATACGGCCACCACCGTGGGTTCGGGCGAGCGAGGCTAAAGGGCCACGTGGGCCGTCGCCTAACTCGCACACCGTTGCACACGTGCGTTCCTGACGCAAAGGCGTCGAGCGCAGCGTGGCAGTGACACAGTACTGCTCTTAGACTAACCGCAACACTTTATTGCACAATGGCGACAACTCATACACTGCGCACCGCCTGCAGTAACAGGCGGCGGGAGAAGCAAAGGCTTCGCCTCGCCAAGGGCAAAATACACTCAAAGGGCGCCGCAAGCACGTCACCACGGGCAATGGCTCGCGGAGACACGCCGCGAAGGGTAAAGTGGTCCCTTACGACTATGCTGCGCACTCGTGCGATCGCAGACCAATGGGCCCGATCGTCCGAGTATGGGCAAACTCCGTTCGCGTTCGCTTTCGACCGGTGCCCTCGGCGTAGTAAGACCACGCACGAACACGGGCACAATCTACGGCGTAGAGTTCGGAAAGGCAACGTAAGGGTAGGCGTTCGCCGTTGACGCACAGGCACCGCGGCGGACTCCGTCCGAACGAGCTCAAACAAAGGAGCCGGCGGACCAGGAACGGAATGCGTGCTTACCCTTCGACTGCCACAGAGAGAGAGAGAGACCGTTGAGACCGTTTCTTCACCGCGCCCTGCTAGACTCGGCGCGCGGCGCCATCATCGCGATCCGCCGAGGGGCGCGCGCAGCGAGTGGACAGAAAGTGGAGAGAACGCTGAAGATCCGGTATGGCGCGGGAGAGGAAGAAAGAGGCAACCGCCCTTGCACTGCCAACGGGGCAGAATACCGCGATCCCCACACTCTCCTCCCCTAAATCTGCCCTCTACCGGTCCGCAAAGGCAGCCTGTAGTCGCTGATGCAAAACATAAATCCCCCCCTCCCTAGCCCAGAAGCTGCTGCCAATACTAAAACCAATAATTAAAAAGGGAAAAGAAAAACATAATACAAGCGATTATATACAACACCAGTTACAATGAAAATAAAGAAATAAACAAAATATCTACAAGTCAATGGTCCAGTCAGCACTTGGTCGGCACGGACGGCGTCTGCGGTGTCCCGCGCACCAGCCTCGGTCACGGTCTGCGCCGGCGATGGCTCCGCTGATGCTGTCAGCAGGGCCGCGAACCTGGGGTTGTCTCGGAGCCGCCGGAGGCAAAAGGCCGCGAGCTCCGCGTCGCCCAGCGTGGTGACCTCACCAGCGCGGCCTCCGCCGTCGGCGGCTGGCCCTGCCCGCGGTGCGTGCCGGCGCCCCTCGTAATGGCTGTTGTGGAACACGGTGCCGCGACACTCCGCGCACAGCACCGCCTCTGGTTGCGCCGGCAGCTGGGCGCCTTGTGCCGCCGCGTCCACCTCCGTGACGGTGCAGCCACGGAACGTCCACGGCACCCGATCCACTGGGAGGTCCCGCCGTACCTGCCAATGCGCCTTCCAAGGCGTATCACTGTGGAAGTAACGGGGCGCCTCGGTCCCCTGCTGGTGCGTCCACGTGGCTACGGAACGCCGCTCCGACTCGCGCCGTTGCATTGGGGTGACGGGCCCATGTTTTTGCAGCGCCCGTCCGCCGGGCCTCTTCTGTGGTCGGCGAGTTGGTGGACGCTCTCCGGAGCCACTGTTCCGCGGTGCCATCGTCGCGTCAGATTAGCTTCGAAGACCCGGCAGGACTGCGGAACGCTCAGGACTCGGGAGCCAGCGAGGCGGCGAGGTGGCCGGTACCTTTCCTCCTCGCCACCAACGGAAAGGAGCCACGCACCAATAGCACCGAGCATAGTCACGTACCGCACAGCCCGCACCAATGACACAGCGAGTCGCCGTCACCTGACCGCGCACAGTTCGTGCCAATGGCACGGCGAGTCGTCCGTCACATGACCACGCATCGTTCACACTTTGTTGTGGCAGCAGCCGACCCCTTTGGAGCACAGGCTCACAAGGAAGTTCGCGAAACTGAGGCTAGGGAGAAATGTGAGCCTTCGGGTGCGGAAAAGAGTCCGCCCCCGACGCGAAATCACACAGGTGACCGCTTCCTCAAGTTATACCGGTGCGCGGTCCGAATGCGGTCCGACGCCCCGGTTGTGCCCTGTCGCTTGCGCGTGGTGCCAGATGGTACTGGCGCAAGCTCGTCCGACCGTGACGCAAAGGCTTTCAGGTCTGCGATTGGGCACGGCTGAATTTTCCCGACTGGGGATCTTTCAGCACGTACGCGAGTGGAGATAAAAGTTTCTCTACTCGGTACGGACCAAGCCACTTAGGAGCGAGCGAGGCGGAGAACCCCTTACTCGCGTCACTAAGAGCGTGGTTGCGCCTCAGGACAAGATCACCTACCTTAAATGAAAGGTGGCGATGCTTGCGATCGTACTGAGCTTTCTGTTGAGCTCTAGCCGACGCCAAACTTCGCCTCGCTCTACAGAGAGCTCGACAAAGCCTGTCCCGAAGCGCTGACGCGTAAGCAGAACAGTCTGCGGGCGTCTCCTCGTCCTCGATCCGGCACCGAATGACACTGGTCAGCGGATTTGCCAACTCCCTTCCGAAATTTAGGAAGGCAGGAGAGAAACCAGTCGAGCGATTCTCGGATGTCCGGATTGCGAACGCGAGCTCGCTCAAGCGGTCTGCCCAGTCCCTCTGTCTTTCGGCAAAGGCCGCCAACATTGGTTTGAGCGTGCGATTGACTCGCTCTGTCAGATTGGACTGGGGATGGTAGGGCGAAGTGGTGCAGTGAACAATTCCAAGGGAACGGCACGTGTCACCAAACACCCGCGCAGTGAAATACGAGGCGTTGTCCGTGATTAGCCTTTCCGGAAAGCCGAACCGGCAAAACACTTCCTGCAGCCTCTCGAGCACCGCCCGCGCTGTCACCTTTCGAAGCGGGAACTCGACCCACTTAGAAAAGTGATCAACACTACCATGAGGTGGATGAACCCCTGCTTACTCCTGGGGAAAGGCCCCATTAGATCGCAGGTGGCTATATGCCACGGACGCTCACTGACAATCGGTTTCATCAAGCCGGGCGGCTTGCCACCCCTCGATTTCACCGTTTGACAGACGTGGCAGGACCGGCAATAGCGGAAAATGTCGCGCCTCATGCCGGGCCAGGTCACTGTTTGGCTCAGTTTTGCGAAAACTTTGGAGCCACTCAAGTGACCGGCCAACGGTTCGTCGTGAGAATAACGCAAAAGTGCGCTTCTCGGACTTTTGGGCACAACCACCTTGAACGGGTCAATGGCCTCGTCATCTGTGGCTATGTACTTCAGCAGGAGCCCGTCATGGTCCAGCAAATATAAATCCGCGGGGGACTCAGCAACACACGCTGGTTCCGACCCCCCATCCGCGTCCGCTGCATATCCGGCAGCGTCCCGACGCTCCGCCTCCCTGAGACCTTCGCTCAGTACAAGACAAAACGGATCATTTTGCTGGGCCTTCAGTAGCTCTTCTCTGCTGAATACGATTCCCATTCTCCCAAAGGGGAGCCTGGTATCGAGCCCACTCAGGACCGCAGCGATCGCTGCCGCTCGCATCGGCGTCGAGGGTTCGCTCTCGGCATCTTGGCCTTCGGAGTGCTCGCCTTCTCGCCTGCTTCGCGGCGCGCTGCTTACCTGGATGGAGGAAAGGGTTTGCTCGAAAGCGGACTCACCCTTCTCTCCGTTCTGTGGAACGGCCGCCGTTTCACCCCCGACGCTTGCATGTGCAAAGGCACCGATAGCGCCTGTCGCACCGGGACCAAGGGTCCCAGCAGACAATGGGGCACGGGATAGCGCGTCAGCTACCACGTTGGTGCTCCCCTTCCGATACTGCACCGAAAAGTCGTAATGCTGTATCAGGAGAGCCCAGCGCGCCAGCCTGCCCGCAGGCTCGCGGAGCCGCATCAGCCAGCTTAGCGCACTGTGATCCGTTTGCACCACAAATTCTGTCCCATCAAGGTAGACGTCGAATTTCCGTAGGGCAAACACGATGGCGAGGCACTCCCTCTCAGTCACGGAATAATTCTTCTCCGCGGGACTCAAGGAGCGGCTGGCAAAGGCCAATGGCTGCAACACGCCATTGTATTCCTGTAGGAGAACTGCTCCTAATCCCAAATCGCTTGCATCAGTCTGGACAACAAACGGTCTGGTCAGGTCGGTAAGTCTGAGCTGCGCTGTCTCCGCAATGGCGTTAGACAGTCGGCAAAATGCCTGTTGCTGCACAGGTCCCCACTGCCACACTGCGGACTTACCCAAGAGCTTGGTCAAGGGCGCCTGCAGTCGGGCACAGGACGGTATGAAGGAACGGTAAAAATTAACCATTCCCAAAAAGCGACGAAGGCCGCGCACGTCCATAGGCACGGGGAAATCGAAGATTGCTCGAAGTTTCTCCAGATCAGGCTCAATGGAGCCTTCGCCCAGCGTAAACCCTAGTAACTGAACCCGGGTCTGCGCCAACTGAGCCTTCGCAGGGTTTAATGTCATCCCAGCGGCTCGCACCCTCTCGAGCACGTCGGCCGTATGGGCCAAGTGTTCCTCGAAGGTTCGTGAATAAATCACGATGTCGTCGAGGTAGCACATGCAGTATGACCACTTTGCATCCCCGAGGACACGGTCCATGAGTCTCTGAAAAGTCGCAGGACCATTACAGAGACCAAAGGGCATACAAGTGAACTCGAACAACCCTCTGTGGGACGTGAAAGCAGTTTTACACTGGTCACGCTTACCCATCCGGACCTGTAGGTAAGCTTTCGAGGCGTCAAGCGTGGTAAAGAACCTCGCACTTCCCAGGTTTCCTACGATGGAGCTAATCGTAGGGAGCGGGTAGGCATCCTTCCGAGTCACTCCGTTCAGACGGCGATAGTCCACGCAAAGGCGATGACTGCCATCTTTCTTAGGCACCAACACAATTGGAGACGCCCAGGCGCTAGACGAGCGGCGAATGATGCCTGCCGATAGCATTTCGTCCAGCAAGCCGTCGATAATCTGCCTCTTGGCGAGACTGACGGGCCTCGGGTTACACTTCAAAGGAAGAGCGTCGCCAGTTTCGATCGTATGGCTCACCAAATCGGTATACAGCCAGGTTGATCGGAGAAGAGCTCGTCGTACTCGCGTAACAGTGCCGACAAACGAGCCTTCTCTGCATCATCCAAATGAGTCGCACAGGCGGTCAAAGGATGCGGTGCCTCTTCGTGGCGTGTCGGTCGATCCCAAAGGGGGTTTCGAGCCGACGAACGCATCTCGCAGGGGCTTCCCCCGAAACTTGCGCGCGACACGGTTCGTGCCGTGCCCCTCGTTCCCAAAGGGGACTGTGAGAGGGCTGACGCATTGCGTGGGGGCCTGGCCCCGAACTCCGCATGCGGCACGTTTCCGACGACTCTGCGGCAAAGGCCACAGTAGTTGCCAGCAGGCTGATCAACGGCTTCAGCTGCGAAAAAGGTCCGTCGCGATAGCCGCCACTCGCAACGTCCACAACGATTCCGGATTTCATGAGAAAGTCACGACCGAAAATCACAGGAACACTGAGCCCCGGAAGATGAACAAAACGAAAGCGTCTCCTTCGATCTCCCCATCTGACAGTCAACCTTGCGGCGCCAGCCGAATGGGCCACGCCTTTCGCAATATTCAATGTCGTACTGCACTCCCGCAAGCGCACAGAGTGCTTCTGCAAGTGGGACAACACCTCCTCGCCGAACAAAGAAGCGCTAGCGCCCGTGTCCAGCAACGCCGAAAATTCACGGTCGGCAATGATGACCGGAATAAACGGCGCGTGCGCAGCAGCAAAACTGGCTGCCCTGCACGCCGAGGGAAGCAGAGGTTGGGCCGCTCGCACATTCACGAACGACCCGCCGCACCATTTCCCTGCCTCACAGGGGGCCTGGATCCGGTGCATTCCCTTGCCATGTGCCCTCAGTCATGGCAGCGAAAATAGCGTACTCCATTGCGGTCTCTCTCCCGAGATGGAGCAGCCTCTAACTGCCGGGTTCGGCTCGCCGCGTTATCAAAGGATACGTCACAACGAGCGTCACCTACCGCACTGCGTTAGGTCGGAAGGCATCCCTTCGCGTGGGTGTCGGGTGGTGGTGCAGCACAGGACGCGCGCCTCCCGTGCCTGTAGGGATCAAGCGCACGAGCGCTGAGCTCCCACGTGCATCCGCTGGCAGCCGCAAAGGCAGCTCCGGTGGAATGTTGCCGTTGAGGAGAAGGCATGGCCCTCCCCACGCACAGCGCGGCTCTAGGGCCTCGCTGGCTGGCGGCGTTGCCCACGTGCACCGTTCGGGTGTTCACGATCGTGTTCCTCGACAGAGGCAGTGGCCTCGTTTTCGTGCAGCGCGATGTCTGCCAACAAGGACAATGGACAGACCTGACGCGTGGCAGGCATGTTGCGGCGAGACCGAAACGCAAAGGCGTACTGACTCGCTGAGAGCAGTCAAAAGCTTAATGAGCTTTTGATACCACGTTGGGTGCCAGTGTGGGTGGTGCGTATATAACGCTAATACGGCCACCACCGTGGGTTCGGGCGAGCGCGGCTAAAGGGCCACGTGGGCCGTCGCCTAACTCGCACACCGTTGCACACGTGCGTTCCTGACGCAAAGGCGTCGAGCGCAGCGTGGCAGTGACACAGTACTGCTCTTAGACTAACCGCAACACTTTATTGCCCAATGGCGACAACTCATACACTGCGCACCGCCTGCAGTAACAGGCGGCGGGAGAAGCAAAGGCTTCGCCTCGCCAAGGGCAAAATACACTCAAAGGGCGCCGCAAGCACGTCACCACGGGCAATGGCTCGCGGAGACACGCCGCGAAGGGAAAAGTGGTCCCTTGCGACTATGCTGCGCACTCGTGCGATCGCAGACCAATGGGCCCGATCGTCCGAGTATGGGCAAACTCCGTTCGCGTTCGCTTTCGACCGGTGCCCTCGGCGTAGTAAGACCACGCACGAACACGGGCACAATCTACGGCGTAGCGTTCGGAAAGGCAACGTAAGGGTAGGCGTTCGCCGTTGGCGCACAGGCACCGCGCCGTCCGAACGAGCTCAAACAAAGGAGCCGGCGGACCAGGAACGGAATGCGTGCTTACCCTTCGACTGCCACAGAGAGAGAGAGACCGTTGAGACCGTTTCTTCACAGCGCCCTGCTAGACTCGGCGCGCGGCGCCATCATCGCGATCCGCCGAGGGGCGCGCGCAGCGAGTGGACAGAAAGTGGAGAGAACGGTGAAGAACCGGTTTGGCGCGGGAGAGGAAGAAAGAGGCAACCGCCCTTGCACTGGCAACGGGGCGGAATGCCGCGATCCCCACAACCACAATAACTTACATCTTGCAGAGTGCTAATGCATTCAAATGCGTAAAGTATGTCCTGATGTCACTCTGTATTTTCGATCGCTATTGACCCCTTTGTGTAAAATACGGGCGGGAGTGGTTCGTCGAAAAATGCAATCATGACCTAGCTGGATAATGATGAAAATTCGCCCGGAAAAAATAAGATACAGAAAGGAGAAGCAACGGACAACTGTGCCGCCGACAGAAGTCTCCTTGCACATCGGTATCCCACAACATGACTGCACGACGAACATAATTGACCGGTCATAACGTGAAAACTATGACATGCATATCATGAGCAGTACGATTTACATATCACGGTCTTTGTGCTCTCCTGGCTGTTTCGTTAATGGGACGTATACGAAAATCGTTATGCCACAACATGACACCACGAAGAACATAAATGACAGGTCACAACATGAAAACCGTGACATGCATCTCATTAGCGGCATGATTCACATGCCACAGTCTTGCTGCTCTTCTGGCCGTTTCGTTAACTACGTATGTTCCGAAATCGGTATAGCGAGACAACAACGCAGATCCATTTTACGTTCCTGATGTGTGCTTCGCATTTCCTTGATTCCCACTGCACGTGGGATCTGCCATTTTTTTCTCTTTGGGCTTTCAAGGCGGGCACCACTATTCCATACACCCCCACCCCCCTTTTTAAATGCGAAGTATTTCTTAGCGAACTTCGGCGAGTTTGAGCGTATCTATCTATCTATCTATCTATCTATCTATCTATCTATCTATCTATCTATCTATCTATCTATCTATCCATCCATCCATCTAGCCGCCTACGATTTTGTGCTCTCCTGGCCGTTTCGCATATCGGATGTTTACGAAAATTAGTATGCCACATCATGACATGACTAACATAAATGACAGGTCATAACATGAAAATCATGATATGCATGTCATGAGTGACATGATTTACATGCCACGGTCTTAGTGCTCTCCTGGCCGTTTCGCTAATGGGATGTATGCGAAAATTGGTATGGCACAACATGACTGTCTGGCGAACATAAATGACAGGTCATAACATGAAAATCATGACATGCATGTCATGAGCGACATGATTTACATGCCACGCATTTCGTTAATGTGACGTGTACAGAAATTGGCATGCCACAACATGACTGCATGACAAACATAAATGACAGGTCATAACACGAAAATCATGATATGCATGTCATGAGTGACATGATTTACATGCGACGGTGTTGGTGCTCTCCTGGCCGTTTCGTTAACGGGATGTATACGAAAATTGGTGTGCCACAACATGACTACATGGCAAACATGACTGATAGGTCAGAACATGAAAATCATAATATGCATGTCATGAGCGCGTGATGTACATGCCACAGTCTTGGTGCTCTCCTGGCCGTTTCGCTAATTGGATGTATGCGAAAATTGGTATAACACAACATGACTGCATGGCGAACATAAATGACAGGTCATAACATGAAAATCATGACATGCATGTCATGAGCGACATGATTTACATGCCACGCGTTTCGTTAATGGGACGTATAAAGAAATTGGCATGCCACAACATGACTGCATCACAAACATGAATGACAGGTCATAACAGAAAAATCATGACGTGCATGTCATGAGTGACATGATTTACATGCGACGGTCTTGGTGCTCCACTGGCCGTTTCGTTAATGGGGTGTATGCGACAATTGGTGTGCCACAACATGACTGCTTGGCGAATATGACTGACAGGTCACAACATGAAAATCATGAGATGCATGTCATGAGCGACATGATTTACATGCCACGCGTTTCGTTAACGGGCTGTATACGAAAATCGGCATGCCACAAGATGACTGCATCACGAACATAAATGACAGGCCATAACATAACAGCATAACATGCATGTCATTGGCGGCATGATTTGCATGCCAGGCGTTTTCTTAATGGGATGTATACTAACATTTCTACGGCATAACACGACAGCATAACGAACGTAAATGATAGGTCATAACATTAGAATCATGACACGCGTGTTATGACCGGCATGATTTACATGCCATGGTACTGGCGCTACACTGTCGTTTCGCTAATGGGATGTATACGAAAATTGGTTTGGCACAACATGAGTGCATGACGATCATAAATGACAGGTCATAACATGAAAATCGTGACATGCATGTCATGAGCGGCATGATCTACATGCCACTCGTTTCCTTAATGGGATGTATACCAAAATTGCTTCGGAACAACACGACTGCATCACGAACGTAAATAACAGGTAATAACGTTAGAATCATGACATGCGTGTATGAGCGGCATGGTTTACATGCCACGGTCATGGTGCTCTTGCGGCCGTTCCGTTAATTTCATATGTACCAAACTCGGTATTGCGAGACAACAATGCAAATCCATTTACGTTCCTTATGCGTGCTTCGCAATTCCTTGATTCCCACGTGGGCCGCGTGGGCCGTCGCATAACTCGCACTCCGTTGCACACGTGCGTTCCGACGGCAAAGGCGTCGACCGCAGCGTGGCAGTGACACAGTACTGCTCTCAAATTAACCACGACACTTTAATGAACCATGGCGACACCGCTTACACTGCACACCGCCTGTAGTAACAGGCGGCGGGAGAAGCAAAGGCTTCGCCACGCCAAGGGCAAAATACACACAAAGGGCGCCGCAAGCACGTTACCACGGGTAATAACTCGCGCAGACACGCCGCGAAGGGAAAAGTGCTCCCTTGCGACTGTGCTGCGCACTCGTGCGATCGCAGACCAATGGGCCCGATCGTCCGAGTGTGGGCAAACTCCGTTCTCGTTCGCTTTCGATTAGTGCCCTTGGTGTAGTAAGACCACGTACGAACACGTGCACAATCTACGGCGTAGCGTACGGAAGGGCAACGTAAGGGTAGGCGTTCGCCGTTGGCGCACAGGCACCGCGGCGGACTCCGTCCTAACGAGCTCAAAACAAAGGAGTCGACGGACCAGGAACGAAAAGCGTGCTTACCCTTCGACTGCCAGAGAGCGAGAGACCCGTTTCTTCACCGCGTCCTGCTATACTCATTGCGCGGCGCCACCATCGCGATCCGCCGAGGGGGCGTGCGCGACGAGTGGAGAGAACGGGGAAGAACCGGTTTGGCGCGGGAGAGGCAGAAAGAGAAAACCGCCCGTGCAATGGCGACGGGGGAGAATGCCGCGATCCCCACAATATATATATATATATATATATATATATATATATATATATATATATATATATATGTAAGGGGTCTTCGGAATGAGACGGAGAATACGGTACGTCGAGGGGGTCAAGTAGGCGCCGACCCACAGCCACGTGATGAACATGTGGGGGAGGAGGCGACCATTGTGGGGATGTATTGTACAGCTGGTTTGGCGCCCTCACCCCTCCCCCGCAGCGGGTGGGCAGCAAGCGCACTCACTGTATTGTTCACGGTAGTCTTGTTAAGGCGACGTCGGAGTGTCGATCGCCGTTTGTGATTGGCTGTGAGGGATCCGGCGGCGGAACACCCAGGGTATATAAGGTGGCCCATCTTCCCTGACAAGGGTCGGAAGCGCTGCCTGTAAAGTGTATATACTGTTCTCGTATATAAAGTCACGTTGTGTTTGTATGAAGGCTGGTCTCCATTCTTTGGGTGTAGACAACGCAACGGCGGACAGGTAGGAAGGCTTCCACCCTTATGTCCGTGCGAAACGAAACACAGTCATGAAAAGTTGTTTGTGTTGTAGTTCTTGCCGGGAATGCGAGGTCTACGAGTGTATGTACTACATGATGAGCGCTGTACCTGCACATGGACAGAACCTACGCGCCGCTCACTCGATTGGATGCTTTATTGCATATTTCTTGAATTACAGTGTGTGGCGCATGCTCGCACACACGGCATTGCGCGTCGGACCGGTGTGGATACTAGCCGATCGCAATGCGTGTATCGCAGTTCTACTAGTCGACTACGATGGTAGCCTGTCGTCTGCACCGTTTGAAAGAAATATAGATACCCGAATGCGGGCGACCGCATGTAGTTTTATTGCAAACTCATCATAATTGCTACGGTTAGCCATAATAATAGCGATATGCTTATATACAGCATGAAAAAGAACTGATAAAACGCGCACGGTCGGTCGGCGCACTAGCCCAGCCATGGTAGTCAGCTCCTCCGAGGCACTCAAGATGACGTCAAGAAGCTCCTCGACCAATCATAGGCAGTGACAAGGTTTTTAGGGGCGAAGCTCCTCTTAGTCTAACCTTGTCCCGCGTCAGGCGTCAGGCGTAACCCGCGTGCCTCTCTCTCTCTCTCCCGGCGCGTGCCTCTGCTATCTTGTGAGAGAGAGAGAGCAAAAGGCGCGCGTTGGCTATGGAAACGCTCTTTCTTAGAGGAAGGCTCTACCAGCTCGCAAAGAAGGAGAACGCGCCTTCACCCGCGAGATCAATGTTGGCGCAGGCAGCGTCTCCTAGCGAGTTTCTTAATTGAGAAATACCGACTGCTCGCGTTGGAGAAGCGTTCACCGGCAACTCATATATATATATATATATATATATATATATATATATATATATATATATATAATCCGGAACTCGGCACAATCTACGATGAACATCCCGAGCTTCGCCCTCTCATCATCATTCACTCCGCGGATATGCTGTAATTTTTTGTTGCCGCCCATGACGCGCGCCGCATGTTGTTGCCAACATAGGATCATTTGCTCAATTTTATAGCCATTTTCGACCTGATTTTCTGGTTCATCGCACGAAAAATGATTAAATTGCACTATAAACCTAAGTTATTTTAAAGAAGTGCTTCAGTGCTCCTCTAATAAAGGCCTTAATTGCAGTCAAATGGTGATACACGCGCCCTTCAATCTCACGTAAGTGCACGTGAAGGAAGCGTGATTTCATTCAACGGGGCACTGACATCACCCACCCTCACAGTGACCTTCCTGGGCGGTTCTCTCAGTCTCTTTTTCTTTCACCAACCTTATACTTTTGTCACACGGGCGTTTCGAAGGCCTTCGAACCGATAGTCAATCGACTCAAAGGTCAAGTTTGAGCTGCTACACGGGCGGTTTCGATGGCCGTCGAGTCAATAGTCTATCGAGTCAACTGAGCAGCCCACAACTCCTTTGAGATTTCGAAGGCCATTGAACGACGGAAGCGGAAGCGGCGCGAACTCCGAGACTTGGCGCACCGGCAGCTCCCGCGCGCGTTAGTTTCTGAGGCAATGGCCCTATTTATGTCGTTGTATCAATTGTAGAATCCCACGCATGTGAAAAATACTGAAAACGTGCCGACAGGCCAACGCTCTCGCTTTATTGCATTAGTTCTAGAACGAATACGCCGTCAATGGTATAAAAACACACGCAATGCAGCAGGTGGGAAAACATCGCGTGTTGCGCCATCTGGTGCCTAGGAATCAAACTACTTTTGAGGCTCACGCTAGGGACTTAGGCTTAGCAGCGTCAAAATCGGCACGTTTTCTGAATAACGGCTGCAAAACGTCGCACATACTTTGTCCTTTTTGGTACATGGGATTCAGAGAAAGCTCAATTTAAAGTTTGTTTCTTGCCGTCGGTGCGAATAGCAAGCAACTAGTGCGAATTAGAATTGAAGCGGGTGCTTTGGTTGCCGCCATGTTGTTGTGAAATCACTCGGCGACTCAACGGCCGTTGAAAACTGCCGTGTAGCAGCGCCAGAATGTATTTTGAGTCGATAGAGTTCTGGGCTTTTCGAAGGTCATCGACTCGAAGGCCTTCCAATGTGCCCGCGTGACACAGGTATTAGCAAGTTCTACTGTCGACAATGTTCGCATTGCTGTTACGCGACTGAAAGAGTTTAGCATTGAGTTCACGCACATTTTTCACTATTGGCTACAACAAAAGAAAAGGGTGGCTGTTACTGCGCATTGAGTAGCAGTTTGTGTACTCCGCTGTATCACTTACACGCACGTTTAGATTCCTTGCATATGTTCCGTGAAACGCATGCAAGGCTCAGTCAGTCAAGCTACGCGACTGTATACGCCGCTTCAGTATTATCGCGACATTTTACACACGCCCATATTCATCGAATATTTTAATGTTCAAACACGTCGCTTTCTTCGCATGATTACTTGCGTGACCGTGAAAGAAAAGGTTTATTTTTTATGACACATAAAAAAGAAAGATGTGATTCTTCAAGCGAAAAAAGTTTGCTATTTTCCGTCATGCTCACAATCACATGTCGCGAGCGATATCGCTGCAGCACTGCATTTACATCTTTATGTTTCTTGGTTAACTTATTCAGGTGCACTTTTCCGTATACTTGAAATGCACAGCAGCATCCAAACTGAAATAGCTGTGCCGAACTGGAGGTGTGACGATTACATAGCACGCTCACGACACAGGCGCTCAGCGATTTTAAGAAAGAGCAAAGACTACAGCGCAATGCCAAATAATGCTATAACTAATACTTTTATGCTCGGATAAGAATCCATATTGGAAAAACCAGCGCCACTGGGAGCCAGCGTCCAGCGCCATGCCGGATTATGGGCCCAGTGTGACGCTGTATACTGGCACGCTGGCGTGCCGCGGGATAGTGGGAGCCGCCGGTTACTGGCACGCACAACCGCTTTAGAGCAAAAAACGTGGTGCTTCCCTGCCATGCATGCTAAGTAATATACAAAAATAAAAAAGCGAGAGTTTAGCAAAAAAAAAGACTAAAAGAAAAACCTACCGACACCAGGATTCGAACGTGGCACCTTCGCACTGCCAATTGTGATGTTCAGTTTGGGTTCAGAATACGCCCCAGAAAGAACGACGCAGCACGCAGGTGAACAAGCACACGTAGAACGTAATTACACACGCAAACGACGTAAAAGAGTTGACAAACACAGTTAAAAATCCATATCCTGTCCGCTACGCGCGAGAGTCAAAAGATGCTCATACGGTTCAGAGGTGAAGACGAAGTAGCCAACGATGTCACCGAGTCGAAGTCGTCGAGTGTCCGATGACGTAGCTCGGTGAGCGCCGTGGTCACGTATAGAGGACCGTTGATCCCGGAGTTCCGGCCCACTGGAACTGCTCTGCGAAGACGTACTCGGCCCCGCGTGGTCGCAGACGAACCCTCAGTGCGACCGTGAGTACAAAGCGGCAAGGCTTGGCCCGGCCTCGTGCCCGGTCCCTGGCCCTATCTTCCTCTCGTGGTGGAACAGGCGGGAGTGCTTCGATTACGCCGAGGCAACAGGAAGTAGGCCTGCTGGTTCTCCCATGGACCGGACGCCCAGCGAAGGAGACAGCCCTGGAATCTTCCGATGCCCGCGCACAGCTCTCGCACTGCCACGCTTTCTCAAGCCACACGCGCACCAGATCGCCGTCCTCTTCGCCACCGCACGGCACATACACATTTCGCCCCCGCACGGCGCGCAAATTCAAAACGTCGCACAGGTCATCACCGCATCGCCACCGCACGGCGCACTGTGTTGTTCTGGCATAACCGAACCCGCGCATCCACATATCATCACACTACCCCCTATTTCAAGAAAGTTGTTCACAACTATTCTAGAGAGAGGAAAGCGGGAAAGAGTTTATGCACAGCACGTTTTGAGTTTGTGCGATTAAGTTTTTTTTTTTTTTTCATGTTAAGCCCGACTCATAGTCAGCTCCTACGTTGTCGCAGCCTTCTATGTACTGCACATGAAAGGCTTTATGTACTGCACATCAACCTTTTCTTGCAGGGCGAACGGTATGGGGTACTGAGGAACGTGCACCGGTTTGTCAGAGGTAAGACTAAGGGAACACTCTACGAGCCCCGTCTTTCCAGGCAGGTCTGAAAAAATGTCAGCGTACTCTTCCATTAAGCATTCCACTTCTTCAACCTGTTCGGTTGTGAGGTCCCTGCAAAGATTAACATCAGTACAAAATTGCGTGCGATGCAGGTTCAATATAGGCATGGGATTCACTTCGTCTTCAGGTCCTTCGATGGGGCTTTTGTTGACCTCTGCTACAACCGACACGTGTTGGGGCTGGCTAGGTTCACGCTCTTCGTACTTTTTTAGCATATTGATGTGAAATATCTTGGCTTTCCCAAACACATCAATGACGTAGTCTACGTCATTTCGTCGCTCTATCACTGAGAATGGCCCTTTCCATTGCATAAGGAGCTTATTGGCGTCGGTCGGCAACAATATAAGGACTTTGTCGCCTAAGGCCAATTTCCTTGGACGGCTTTTCTTGTCATAGTGTGTTTTCTGCTTGGCGCGAGCCTTCTCTAGTTCTTCATGCGCGATCTTACACGTCTCCTCCAGCCGATTACCAATTCAAGGACATAAGTGTAGGTCGTCCGTGTTTCTCCATCGAGTCCCTCATTAGTCCACAGCTCTCTTAGGACTGTCAGCGGTCCTCGGACATGACGACCGTAGATGAGCTGGAAAGGAGAACCCGAGGCTAGCTTGTGGTACTTCTCGGTAGGCAAAGAGCAGCGGGCCGAGGTACCTATCCCATGATCGTGGTCTCTCTTGGCACATTCTCTTTAACATCATCTTCAACGTGCCGTTGAATTTCTCGACGAGACCATTCGCCATGGCGTGGTATGGCGTCGTCTTGAGCAACTTCACCGAAAGAAGCCGACTAACTTCTTTCATTAAGTCGGAAGTAAAGCTTGCTCTTTGGTCTGTAACCATTTCTTTGGGTAACTCGATGCGAGAAAATATTTCAATGAGTGCTTCGGCAACATGAACGGCGTCAATTGCAGGAAGTGCTACAGCATCCGGATACCTTGTTGCAAAATCAATCAGCGTCAGCACGTATCGATTTCCACGGTCTGACCTTGGTGAAAAAGGGCCGATCAGATCCACTGCAACTCTTTCAAACGGAGTGCGGATTAGAGGCATGTTGCCCAATGGAGCAACTCCTACTTTGCCTTTAGGTGTTGTCCGTTGGCATATGTCACAGGATTTTACGAAGCGTTTTACGTCTCCGTGCAAATCTGGCCAGTAAAATTCTTGCAGGATACGATCAGTTGTCCTTTTAATTCCTTGGTGCCCAGCCATGATGCTTTCATGGGCAACTTCCAAAATATTCCGTCTTAACTCCTTCGGAACAACCACCTGCTTGAACGTTCTACCTGTCGCAAGGCGAATAACGACGGTAGAGCAATCCATTTTCTTCCACAAATTCATAGCTGTGGCCTTTTACAGATTTGATTTCTGTGTTCACCTTAGCAAAAAGCGATTTCAGCTTCGGGTCCTTCTGTTGCCCTTTGTCATGAGTAAATACCACGGAACGTAGCGCAAACCACCCAGCGCGGAGAAACGAGAAAGAAGAGCGCGGTGGCACGAGGCGCGCTCGCAGAATTCGGGCCAGGCGGCAGTGCAGTCCCAGGCTCCTGGACGAGCGAGAGCTTCTACCGGGCGATACCTGGTGCGTGCCAAGGTACAGAGGTCCGCAGAGCCGGGCGAGGTCCAGGGTGGCCGAGGTTCCGAGGTCCCAGGTGCCAGTGTTCGGGCCACTGGCTGGATCAAGGGCCGCCGAGCGGTGTCGAGCCGTACCCAGCGGTGTTCGAGGATCGGACGTGGGCCGCTGGTTCCTGACTGCCGTGAGCTGTGCCTGGTCCCGTGTCCCGTGTCGTGTGAGCTGGTCGTCGTGTGACGGGTGAAGCGAGGAAAGCCGAGTGCTGAGCTGCCGCACCCCAGCCGTGTTGAGCAGCATTTCGGCACGGCACACACGGTGCTGTGCTGGACGGGACTGCCACGTGTAACCGATACGCGTGGGTGTTCAACGAGGCGCCCGAGGCTGAAGTTGAGCCGCGCTGTTCCAGGCATCTCCTGGACGCCGCTACCGTGCCGAGGAACGTGAGACTTGGAGCAAGGGACTCCTCTCACCCGTTTCTTTTCCCGCGTGCCGTGGTGTATCTTGTGACGAGAGCCACACCAGTCTTCTTCGAGTTAACTTTCACTTTGTTACATAAATGTGTAAAAACGTCTCCCTGTCTGTTTTCTGCGCCACTGCACACTAGCAGAAGTGCCGAACCGTCCTAAACATCACAATTTTTCTGGCGTCCGCGACAGGACCAAGCTCTAGCTCCAACCTTTAGAGCCGCACTTCTCTTTTGTGCAGTGGGCGGAAATGGATTGGGAGAAGTATATTCCGATTGGCAAGGAACTTGGCTTGTCAGGCAAAGAACTCAAAGAGTGGATTGATGAGCAGCAGATGAAAGAACGCGATAGGCGAGCAGGAGGATAGGGACGCGTCGCGAGTAGCGCATGAACAGGAGATCGCGCGTCTGGCGGCGGAACAAAGTCTGCTGGAGGTTAAGTGTCGCCTTGCGGAGCGCACGGCTGCGACAGTTGAAACCGGTGGAGAACACGTGCAAGCCAGCAACGAAGTGTTCGGAAGCCCCCACAAGCTTATTCCTCCCTACAACGCGGGCCGCGACGAACTCGACTCGTACATTCAGCGCTTCGAGCGGGTAGCCACAAGCCAGGGATGGCCAAGCGATAGGTGGGCGCTATCATTAAGCCTATGCCTCTCAGGTGAAGCTTTGAGCATTGTCGGACGTATGGCTGCGGAAGATGCCACAGACTACGAAAAGCTCAAGCAAACTTTGTTACAAAGGTTCCGCTACACGGAAGAAGGATACCGACAAAAGTTTCGTGAAGCTAAGCCCGAGAATTCCGAGACAGGGCGACAATTTGCTGGTCGACTGCTCGGTTACTTCGATCATTGGCAGCAGATGGCGAGGACAGCAAAAACGTATGATGCATTGAGAGACAGCATTGTATCGGAACAATTTTTGCAAAGGTGCGACGAGAAACTCGCCATCTTCTTGAAAGAGCGAGGATGCCGGACCCTCGACCTCCTAGCGGAAATGGCTGATCATTATATGGAGGCGCAAGGTCTGACCAATCTCGCCAGAGGAAAACAGGAAAGGCGAATTGACAAGGCAGATTTGACGAGTCAGAACCGCGAAAGAGAGGCCGGAAAAGAGGCTGGAAAAACAAAAGTTCAGTGTTTTTTATGTGGCAAGCAAGGACATCGTGCTGCAGATTGTTGGACACGGTCAAGAGGCCCGAAATCCTCGTCTTGCTGGAAATGCAGAAAACATGGCCATCAAGCTGACGAATGTCCAAATGGGAAGAGCCACGACAAGGAGGCGTCAGGTGCTGTTGCTGACTTTGACCCCATGCGTGCTGACAAAAACAAGGAGAATTTGGATTCTTCTCCGTCAGCAACCCAAGAATGTATACCATCAGAAAAAGAAGATATTTGCCTTGGTCTTCTCAGACATGAAATGCCAACGGCGAATCGATATCTCGACGGACAGCCTGTGACGGTGCTGAGAGACTCGGGATGCAACACCGTGGTCGTCAAGCGTTCGCTCGTTCCGGAAAAGAATTTCACCGGAATCATACGTAATGTGTACCTTCTAGGCGGTTCATCGAAGCAGCTCCCGGAGGCAAAGGTCTACGTCGATTCACCTTTCTTCCGAGGAACGACGCTGGCACTTTGCATGGAAAAGCCACTCTATGACGTCGTTCTAGGCAACATTGATGGGGTGCTCTTTCCTTGTCCTACCACGTCACATGACCTGTCGGATGATGCAAGGCTGTATAAGAAGACAGAACCTGCAGAGGCGGGTGTCAGATCTGCAAGCGTGTCGCCAGAGTCAGCGACTTTGCATGCAGCAACAACAAGGGGAGCCAAGGAAACAAAGTTACCCGTGGCTGCATCGAACGCACTCTATGTGAACCCAAAATTCTTGGGAGAGTTGCAGCGGGAAGATCGCACCTTGGAGAGCTGTTTTTCGTCGATCGGGAAGACGATAGCCAAGCGATCAGCAAACATAGAGTACGTTTTGAGCAAGGGTATTCTTTACCGGCACTACCGGTCGCTAACAAGAAAGCAAGTCGATCAACTGGTTGTTCCGCAAAGCCTCCGCCAGTTTGTCCTTAGGATGGCACATGAGGGGATTATGGCAGGCCACCAAGGTATCAAACGAACGACTGATAGAATTCTAGAAGAATTTTATTGGCCCGGCGTGCAGGCAGAGGTGACACGATTTGTGCGCTCTTGTGACATCTGCCAGCGTACTGTTCCGAAGCACTTAGTCGGACGTGTTCCCCTTGGCAAAATGCCAGTGATTGACGTCCCTTTCCAAAGGGTGGCGATTGATATTATTGAACCTCTCTCACCGACATCAACAAAAGGAAATCGTTTTATTCTAACGATGGTGGACTGCGCAACGCGATATCCTGACGCTGTGGCATTACCAAGTATAGAAACAGAGAGAATAGCAGAAGCTTTGGTCGAAATATTCTCACGGGTGGGAATACCCCGGGAAATTGTGAGCGACCGAGGTAGATCATTTACCTCACGTTTAATGAAAGAACTTAGCAGATTACTGTCTTTCCAACAGTTGACAATTACCCATACCATCCTATGGCCAACGGTCTTGTTGAGCGTTTTAACGGTACGTTAAAACAAATGATACCGCGCATGTGTCAGGAAAGCCCAAAGAATTGGGACAGATACTTGGCACCATTATTATTTGCCTACAGAGAGGTGCCTCAGTCAAGTCTTGGTTTTTCTCCTTTCGACCTCCTCTATGGCCGATACATCAGAGGACGCATGTCTATACTGAAGGAATTATGGACGCAAAAAGGTCTGGATGTGCAAACGAAGACTGCCTATGGGTATGTTGTGGAGCTTCGCGATCGGTTATATCAGACATGCCAAATCGCTCACGAGGTGCTACAGAAAGCCAAGCTCAGCCAGGAGACGTACTACGATCGCAAGGCGAAGCCACGTCAACTCTGTGTCGGAGACAAGGTGCTATTACTGCTACCTTCAGACCATAACAAACTAATTTTAACTTGGAAGGGCCCATTCACTGTATTAGAAAAGCGTAGCGAAATCGACTACGTTGTCGATCTTGGAACACGAACCAGTTTGTTCCACATCAACCTCCTTAAGAAGTATGAGGAGAGACCACCTTCGACAGACATGGTGTACCACGCAGCGGTCGCGTTACAGTCGGAACCACCGGAAGAGGAACCGGGAGTATCGTTGCTGTCATTTAAACAGCGGAATTCTGCATTGGAGTTTCGCCCTAATGGACTACAACTTCAGTGTAGAATATATCAAAGAAAGAGACAACGTCGGTGCTGACTACATGAGTCGAGTGTAAGCTCGCAACGTAAAGTGCGCGTACTGCTTTTACTTTTTGTGAACACTCTGAACTGCGTGTGGAACACTACGCGAACTACAAACACTCGCGTGTGAAAAAAGAAAACTTGATACTGTGAACTTTGCTTATCTTCCAGCTTGGAAAAGTTGTTCAAGTGTAACAACTTTCTAAAGTGGGGGGTAAAATGTCATGAGTAAATACCACGGAACGTAGCGCAAACCACCCAGCGCGGAGAAACGAGAAAGAAGAGCGCGGTGCCACGAGGCGCGCTCGCAGAATTCGGGCCAGGCGGCAGTGCAGTCCCAGGCTCCTGGACGAGCGAGAGCTTCTACCGGGCGATACCTGGTGCGTGCCAAGGTACAGAGGTCCGCAGAGCCGGGCGAGGTCCAGGGTGGCCGAGGTTCCGAGGTCCCAGGTGCCAGTGTTCGGGCCACTGGCTGGATCAAGGGCCGCCGAGCGGTGTCGAGCCGTACCCAGCGGTGTTCGAGGATCGGACGTGGGCCGCTGGTTCCTGACTGCCGTGAGCTGTGCCTGGTCGTGTCACGGGTGAAGCGAGGAAAGCCGAGTGCTGAGCTGCCGCACCGCAGCCGTGTTGAGCAGCATTTCGGCACGGCACACACGGTGCTGTGCTGGACGGGACTGCCACGTGTAACCGATACGCGTGGGTGTTCAACGAGGCGCCCGAGGCTGAAGTTGAGCCGCGCTGTTCCAGGCATCTCCTGGACGCCGCTACCGCGCCGAGGAACGTGAGACTTGGAGCAAGGGACTCCTCTCACCCGTTTCTTTTCCCGCGTGCCGTGGTGTATCTTGTGACGAGAGCCACACCAGTCTTCTTCGAGTTAACTTTCACTTTGTTACATAAATGTGTAAAAACGTCTCCCTGTCTGTTTTCTGCGCCACTGCACACTAGCAGAAGTGCCGAACCGTCCTAAACATCACACCCTTATAAGTTGCGCTTTCGTAACTCTACTGCACGTAACTTCTGGGACGCACAAGGGATGCATCTTGTTTTGTTTTTGCTGCTGCACTTTTGTCTTTGCCACGCTTGCCGACTGTAGAGGGTCCCCTGGCTCCTTTTCCTCCGTCGCAATGGCTCGCTCCCAGTCAGGATCAGGATCGTATGGTCCCCTGACGCTTGGGAGATTTCCCAGAACCACGTCGTACAGTGGGTCGTTCATACAAGCTACCTTTATCTTGCCTGAAAAGTAAGGTGTTTTTACTTGTACGATGGCTTCTGGTAGGCGACTGGTTGAACCGTCAAGCAAAACAACATTGCATGTTTTGCCCGTCAAGCACTCTTTAGGAACGAGTTTTCGCCTGACAATTGCTGTATTGCAGCCTGTGTCACGGAGCACGCGAACCTTTCGTCCCAGCAGTCGCCCTTCAACTAGTGGCATCTCGTTGCTTATGAAAGGCACAGACTCTTTCCTAACCTCGTTGTGGTTACTTGAGCAGCTAGTTTGCTTCCGAACGCCCTTCGAGGTTCTGCCCTGACGAGGCCCAGTTGTTGACGGTTCCGTGGATACACAAGACGAAGTCGGTTTGCTCTCTGTGCGCTGGCCTCTGCAATTTTCGGCTGTGTGCCCCGGTTTGCCACACAGCTTGCATTTCAGCGTTTGTTTAGGTGAGCTGCGACAGTCGGGAGCTGAATGGCCGAATCGATTGCAGAGCATGCACTTGATTTGTGGTTTTCGGGACGCTTCATTAGATTTCCCACTGAAGTCCCTCACGTTATCGGGATTTGTTCCGACGTTCTGCAACCTCTGTGCTTCCAGGAAGCGATCAGTAAACTTAGCAAGTTCGTCCAGAGATTTGCACTCTCGTTCGTTTAAGAAAATGACTAGTTTCGGTTGGCAACAGCATAGGAACTGCTCGGAGATTATATGATCACGTAGTCCTTCGTACGTTTTCGACACGTTGGCCATGTCGATCCAATGATCAAAATAACTCGCAATCCTTACGGCTAACTGCGTTCCAGTTTCGCCATCCACGGCTCTTGCCTTCCGAAATTTGTCTTGGTAACCTTGCGCAGTAAATTGTAACCTCTGAAGCAAGGCTTTCTTCACCTTCTGGTAATCTAGTGAATCGGCGGCAGTCATGCGGCCAATCACAGTTAAAGCATCTCCCGTGAGGCACATGCTCACAGCAAGAGCCCATTTCTCTTGCGGCCAATCCTGACCAGTTGCTACTCGCTCAAGTCTCTCCAAGTAAGCATGCAAGTCGTCGCGCTTTTCATCGAATAGGGGAAGTAGCTTCTGGGGGTTGAGAGGTGAAGAAGTGATGGATACAGGCAAAACGTCATTAGCTGCGGCTGGTACATTACTAGCGGCTTCCTGAAGCTGGAGCTTTAGCTTGAGAATCTCACGCTGTCTCTCGTCAGCTTCTCTGGCGGCATCCCGTTCCGCAGCTCTCTCATCCCTTTGCTTTGCCTGTTGCGCCTCGATCCACTTGGCTAGTTCGGCACCTGAGAGCCCTAGCTGGAGCCCTATAGCGGTGAGCTTTTCTAAGTCCATGGTGACGTCTAACGTATGGTCGTACACGAGCGAAACTGCCTTCTTTCACTGTATTATCGGGCGAATCCTGGCAGGCTCGCCAGTTTGTGATGTTCAGTTTGGGCTCAGAATTCGCCCCAGAAAGAACGACGCAGCACGCAGGTGAACAAGCACACGTAGAACGTAATTACACACGCAAACGACGTAAAAGAGTTGACAAACACAGTTAAAAATCCATATCCTGTCCGCTACGCGCGAGAGTCAAAAGATGCTCATACGGTTCAGAGGTGAAGACGAAGTAGCCAACGATGTCACCGAGTCGAAGTCGTCGAGTGTCCGATGACGTAGCTCGGTGAGCGCCGTGGTCACGTATAGAGGACCGTTGATCCCGGAGTTCCGGCCCACTGGAACTGCTCTGCGAAGACGTACTCGGCCCCGCGTGGTCGCAGACGAACCCTCAGTGCGACCGTGAGTACAAAGCGGCAAGGCTTGGCCCGGCCTCGTGCCCGGTCCCTGGCCCGATCTTTCTCTCGTGGTGGAACAGGCGGGAGTGCTTCGATTACGCCGAGGCAACAGGAAGTAGGCCTGCTGGTTCTCCCATGGACCGGACGCCCAGCGAAGGAGACAGCCCTGGAATCTTCCGATGCCCGCGCACAGCTCTCGCACTGCCACGCTTTCTCGAGCCACACGCGCACCAGATCGCCGTCCTCTTCGCCACCGCACGGCACATACACATTTCGCCCCCGCACGGCGCGCAAATTCAAAACGTCGCACAGGTCATCACCGAGTCGCCACCGCACGGCGCACTGTGTTGTTCTGGCATAACCGAACCCGCGCATCCACATATCATCACACTGGGAACCCAGCGCGCCAAAGAAAAAAAAATACGCCGCACCAGAACACGCGGAAGTGGCCGTAAACAGGTTAGTCAGTGGTGTCACCTGCCGTCAGATTTGTCGTTTGCAGTGGTACACACAAGACGAACGCGCTTTTTATGCGCAGTTGAACCTCACACGTTTGTCAGACAAATGAAACAAGCCGCTGATCACACATGACATTCGAATAATGGCGACAGCAGTCAGTATATTATACAATTCATATCTAATACTGAAAAACTATAAGTAGACCGACGGGCAGGGACTATCGGCTGTTACGGCCTGAGCTCGATAGCCTTTTCTTGCTCTTACGAATCGTCGACATGTATGTAGATGCGTTTTGTGTAGACTTTAATGCTGATCGATAATTTAACGTGTACTTCAAGTGGCACTGAGCAGTTTTCTCGCTCAAACGGTGATATTTCAGAACAGCGGCAGTACCATGCAGTGTCTGACATACACAGGTTCACCGAAGCTAACAACTGTCAATCGCTTCGCACGCAAAAAGGAAGCGCAGTGCAATGGCAAACCTCTCATCATCTTTGTTCAGGAAGCCGTACTGATCGACAAATATGTGTGATTGCATTTGAGTCAGAGAACAGTGCGGCAGCAATTTTCCGTGACATATATGTGCTTGCTCAAAATGCGTCGCTTCGATGCTCACCGCTTCATCTTCAAGCACCGGGAAGAAATAAAAAATCATCTGTTCAGGTTAACCGGTGCCAAGGACTGTACTGAGCAGTAATTTTGATTCGTCGTAGTAGCGTATTCTTAAAGGGGTCCTGAACCACCCTCCGGGCTTGGTGAAAAAACATATTCTACGGCTTGCGTATACGCTGTAACGAACATCTCAGCCAAATGCTGTAGTCATCCGCGAAGCGTAGCGTTCACAAGCGGAGCGCAAAGCTTCCACTTCTTCATCATCATCATCATCATCATCATCATCATCATCATCAGCCTGTTTAGGTCCAGTGCAGGACGAAGGCCTCTCCCAACGATTTCCAATCCACCCTATCCTGAGCGAGTTGGTTCCACTTTATGCCCGCAAACTTTTTAATTTCATCGCTCCATCTAACCTTATGACTACCTCTGTTGCGTTTTCCCTCTCGTGGTATCCATTCCGTCGCTCTTACTGTCCACCTATTATCCTTCCTCCTCATGACATGTCCTGCCCAGGTCCACTTCTTTCTTTTAATTGATAAGATAATATCGGCTACTCCTGTCTGTGCTCTGATCCATTCCGCTCGTTTTTTATCTCTTAGCGTTACCCCTATCATTTTTCTTTCCATTGCACGTTGCGTGCTCCTTAGTTTCATCTCTAGTTTTTTCGTTATTCTCCATGTTTCTGCACCGTACGTTAGTACTGGGAGAATGCAGTGATTGAATACTTTTCGCTTTAATGAGAGCGGTAAGTGTCCGGTCATGATTTCGTAATGCCTTCCGAATGCGCTCCAGCCCAGCCTTATTATACGGAGAATTTCATTTTCCTGGGTAGGAGTTCCTGATATTAACTGTCCCAGATATACATATTCGTTTACACATTGTAAGGGTTCATTGTTGATTTTAAATTCCTGTTCCTTAGCTAAGCTATTGAGCATAACTTTGGTCTTTTGCCTATTCATTTTTAATCCAATTTTAATGCTTTCCCTGTTTAGCTCATCAATCATGTTTTGTAGTTCGTCACCATCATTGCTAAAGAGCACAATGTCGTCTGCAAATCTTAAATTGTTTAGATATTCTCCGTCTATTCGAATGCCCTTTTCTTCCCAGTCTAGACGTTTAAAGACTTCCTCTAAACATGCAGTGAATAGCATCGGTGATATTGTATCTCCCTGTCTCACACCTCTCCTGATCGGGATTTCTCTGCTTCTCTCATGTAGGAGTAGTGTGGCTGTGCAATCTTTGTATATGTTGTTTATGGTTTTCACGTATACGCCAGGTACCCCTTGACGATGTAGAGCTTCTAGAACTGCTTGTATTTCTATGGAGTCAAATGCTTTCTCGTAGTCGATAAACGCCATGTAAAGAGGTTTGTTATATTCCGCGTACTTCTCAATTACTAGGTTGATAGCGTGGCTGTGGTCCATTGTCGAGTAACCTTTCCTAAAACCAGCTTGTTCTCTCGGTTGGTTAAAGTACAGTGTTTCTCTTATCCTCGTAGAAATTACCTTTGTAAATAGCTTGTATATTACTGGGAGTAGGCTGATTGGTCTGTTTTTCTTTAAGTCCTTTATGTCACCTTTCTTGTGGATAAGGATTATATTAGCATTTTTCCAGCTGCGCGGTACGTTACATGTCTTGATACATTTCGTGAAGAGCCATGCAAGTTTTTCAAGTACAATATCTCCTCCGTCTTCGATCAAGTCGGCTGTTATACCATCGTCACCAGCTGCTTTACCGCGGGACATGCCTTTGGCAGCCTTTTTGACTTCGTCAGCGGTTATACATGGAATTTCGGTGTTCTTCTCTGGTTCTATTTCTATTAAGGTTGTATGGTCTGTCTGAGAGCTGTACAGTTCCGAGTAGAAATCTTCTGCTACCTTTACTATTTCGGTGAAACTGCTGATAACGTTACCTTGTTTATCTTTTAGCGCATGCATTTTGTTTTGTCCTAAGTGCAGTTTCTTTTTGACCGATTTAATGCTGGTGCCTTTCTCTACTGCTTTCTCTATTTCTCTCATGTTAAAGTTTCTTACATCTCTTTGCCTGGCTTTACTGATCAATTTCGATAGTTCTGCGAATTCTATCTTATCTTTTGATGAAGTTACTTTCATTTGTTGGCGTTTTTTTATTATGTCCTTGGTAGATTGGGACAGCTTACTTTTTGCTTGCTTTGTTGTTTTACCCCCGACTTCTATCGCAGTTGCAAGGATTGTTTTCGTTATGGTTTTGTTTATTTGTTCTAAATCGTCACCGTTTTCGTCTAAGGCCTCGAACTTGTTGCTGAGGGCGACTTTAAATTCGTCGTCTTTCGCTCTGATTACCTCTACATTACATTTTTTTCTAGTAAATAATTTAGTTCTTGTTTTCTTTAGGTCAAGTACAATCTTTGCCCTTACTAGTCTGTGGTCGCTGCATTTTATCTTCCCCACTACTTCTGTGTCTTGAATTATACCTGGTTGTTCGCACATTATGAAGTCGATTTCATTCTTTGTTTCCCCGTTAGGGCTTTTCAACGTCCACTTCCTATTCTTGTGTTTCTTGAAGAACGTATTCATTATTCGAAGCTGGTTCCTTTCGGCAAATTGTACTAGCATTTCCCCACGGTTATTCCTACGGCCGACGCCGTATTTGCCTATCGCCTGCTCTCCACTTTGTTTCGTTCCTACTTTTGCGTTGAAATCCCCCATGACTACTGTGTATTGCGTCCGTACTTTCTTTATTGCTAATTCGATATCCTCGTAGAATTGCTCTACTTGTTCATCGTCGTAGCTCGTTGTTGGCGCATATCCCTGGAATATCTTAAGTTTATACCGCTTATTTAGTTTTATTACGACGGATGCTACCCTTTCGTTAATGCTGTAGAATTCATCTACGTTGCCCGCTATACTTTTGTGGATTAGGAACCCAACGCCCTATTCTCTCTTTTCGGGTAATCCTCTATAGCAGAGGACGTGTCCATTGTTTAAGACTATGTAAGCTTCGCCTGCTCTCCTAACTTCGCTAAGGCCAATGACGTCCCAATTAACTCCCTCTAGTTCCTCGAGTAATTCCGCTAATCTAGCTTCGCTTGAGAGGGATCTTGCATTGAACGTTCCAATGTTTAGATTCCACTGGCGGCCTGTCCGGGTCCAGTGGTTGTTACCGCCCTCTGCTGCTTCACAGAGCTGACTGCCGCCGTGGACAGATGTTCTGCAGCTGCTGGACACTGAGGGCGAGGGTTTAATTGTAGACATCGTGTGGGAGGTGGTGGCCAAGTACTTCACCAGGGAGGCCAATTCCTGTTCTGGTGTAGGAGTGAGTTGTAAACGGCACTTGAACGACTGAAAGCCTTTCAGGTGTCCAACCGTCGCCAGGACCCCCCTACCGACGTAATCTCGAGCTTATGACAACCATCCTTGAAAAAAAAAAGGGGGGGGGGGGTCGAACCTGTGATCCTTGACGGTCTCAGTAGCCGCGGTTCCGCATCGTTAAACGTACACGCTTACAAAGCATTTCATGCGCGAAAACTTCTATGCGCGTTACTATTTTGTACGGTATTTGGTCTCAAAATGTCCGCGGTTATCTAGTTTTGCTGATCGCGACATCCAGGACGTCATGGTTCTTAAAATTGCTCTGACAGGTAGCTGGGCGCGCGTGGAAAGTCGTGTTTTAGCGAGCGGTTTTAACTGCGCCGTTGTATGTTTCCGCGCACCGCATTCCGTGCGTAGCGCGAACGTTGTAGAAGTTGGGGTAAAAGAAATTATTGCGAACTTCCACGTGGGTAAAACATAAGTATTATTTTTTTAATTTTTGCCACGCACGTAAACGGAAAAACAAAACAAATCGCTGGTTGTAAGTCGCGGTTGCATGATGTGTAATGAGTAATGAAATCTATAATTTCCTATGCCGGAATGGACGTGCGAAGACAAAATGGAAATATATAGGCATCAGGGAGGTAGCAGTCACACAGATACATACACACATATCTATATACAGCGGCACATCCACGCAAACATACACCCCAGGAAAGACACGCAAACTATCTATTGTGGCGGTGAAGGCATATTATCGCGCACATTCCTTATAGGAAGTGGATTCAGAGTGTTAACTTCGTCCGAATTTCTTCGGCCAGCTAAAAGATTTGTGTAAAGGTTAGTAGTGTACGACTTGTCTGAAGGCAGGGAGTAATCAAGGAGTAATTTATATTCCTTATTGCGCTCGCAATGTTAATTTCGCCATGACTCTACCTATCGAGCTATCTATCTATCTATTTTCTCCCTCCGTTTCTTACGAGTTGCTATTATCGGAGACCGTCGGTTGGTTATGTCCAGCGTCGCATGAGCAGGAGCCCTCAACTCAAAAAGCGGCTTCTCCTCACGCTCCTTGAATCTGCTCTATTTCGTCATAGAGGATTTACAAGGAGCATCGCTGCTATTGGCCGATGGCAGACACGCCCGCCTCGGCTGTGTGCGGGCCCTTCGCAGCGCGCCTTTTTAAAAACCGTCAGCGCGTGCGTGCTGTGCACTCGCTTTTCCTTGCGTTCTGAGCACCTATATAGGCAAAATAGTTGCTGGAAATATGTAAAAATATATTTGTTAATGCGCAAGCCTCATAGATGCCGTTGGAATGCGTCCGTAAACTACCTCGGCGTGGACGTGAACGGTGCGGTGCAAAAGTGACCATAAATATAGTTTTCCAAGAAGCCAACAAATGCATGCCTGTAGCCTGTAATACATCACAAAGTAATCCCAAACTATAATTCATCAGTCATTGTAGATGGGTTTATTCCCTATGGTACTCCAATGCGCCACCGTCTATTACTGGTACTCAATAACATGGCTGGAGTCGAACCCAAAATATTTCTTCTACAAGGTAGATTAAAGGACTAGGTCTGAGTAGAGTGTACTTGAGTGGATTAGAGTTCATTAAGGCGCATTAGGGTGGATTAAGACATACTAGGGTGCATTAAGGTGGACTATGGCATATTATTTTATTTATTTATTTATTTATTTATTGAACATACCTCAAAGGCCCCCCGACAGAGGGCTTTACATGAGGGTGTGGGCGAACAATACAAGATTAATAAAACAATGATTCTATGGCACTTCTAAATTTGTGTGTGTCGCAGTGACGGATGACATTTGGGGGAAGACCGTTCCAGTCCCTGGCTGCTTGAGCGAAAAAGGAGTGATGGTGGGCTGAGGTGCAAGCAGGAGGTGGATATACGGCCTTGTGGTGACTTGTGCGGGCTGAAGTACGATGGGCTGGTTGAATAGGAGAGTTATAATGAAACGTATGATACATTTTGTGATACAATGATAGTCTGGAAATCTTACGGCGTAGGTCGAGGTTAGGTAGATCTGCTATTCTTTTAAGGGTAGTAACACTAGTATGATATGAATAATCTGAGTAGATGAATCTAACTGCTCGGTTTTGAATTAGTTCGATGGATTTACTTAGGTTAATTTGGGGTGGGTCCCAAATGGCGGATGCGTACTCTAGTTTTGGGCGAATTAGTGTTTTGTAGGCTAGTAATTTGACTGAGGGAGGGGCAAGATGTAAGTTACGACGCAAATAACCGAGAGATCTGTTAGCATTGTTAACTATTTTACTTACGTGAGAAGACCAGTTTAGATTCTGTGAGATGTTAACACCGAGATATTTAATGGAACTTAGGGAAGAAACTATAGAGCCATTAATATTATAGTTAGCGGTGGGTAAGTTTTGGCGTCTGTGAAATGAAACAAGTGCAGTTTTATTAGTATTTAAAACCATGAGCCATTTGCGACACCATTCGTCGAGTTTTAGTAGGTCATGCTGGAGAGTAATAGTATCTGAACTGTTAGTAATAGGCCGGTAGATTACGCAGTCGTCAGCAAAGAGGCGGATGTTAGATGAAATATTATCGGGTAAGTCATTGATGTAAATTAAAAAGAGGAGGGGGCCTAGAACTGTACCTTGTGGCACACCGGAGATTACGTTAGAAAGGGATGAGGTCGTATCATTAGCTTCTACAAATTGCTGACGGTTAGTTAGAGCGGATTACGCTAGACTTAGATTAGGGTGAATTATTACATCAGATTAGCATTGACTAAGGTAAATTAGTTTCGAATGAAATCATTACGTCTGTAATGTTTGGCTTAATTTGGCGTAACGTAATAATCTGAGCTTATTGAGACTTGACATAGTCTTAACTTAATTAGTCAGGACCTAATTAGCGCTACACTAATTAGACTCGGCCTAATTAACTTATACCTGATGATACATTGTCTAGTACGCTGGTCTTCATTACTCATGATATAATTATGTCTGGGTAATTAGTCATATCTTAATTATACGTGACCTAATTAGTACAGGCGTAGTTGCGCTGTTCTTTGACATATTATCTTAATTAGATATCGCTTGATGAATACTACCTGAAATAGACTTGATTTAATCAGTGTTAGCCTAATTAGTCCTGAAATGTTTAGTCTCAACTTAATGAGGCTTAACCTTGAAGTCTTAGCATAGTTTACCTTTCATTAATAAGTGCTAGCTTAGGTTCGACTTAACTAGTAATAACCTAGCTATGCGCGATTTAATTAGTACTAATTAATTAAACAAGGTATAATTAGAAGCTTGCTTACACTAGATTTGTTCATATCAGCTAAATTAGGCTTCGCATAATTAGATTTACCTTAATTAGACGTGGTTTATTAGTATCATGGCTTAATTAACTATAAATCATTAGTATCCGCTTGATTATGTGTGACTTACTTGTCATAGCTCAATTCAGGTTGAATCAGTTCAGTTTGGCTTGGTTTGGCTTAGTTGGATTAGTCCTGTCTGAACTAGGCATCAATTAATTATTCCTAATTAGGCGCCTTTGAATTAGACTTAGCCTTACCTAACTAGTCCTAGGAATCTTAATTAGGCTCCATTGAATTAGACCTAGCCTTATTTAACTAGTCGTAGGAAGCTTTGTCTTTACTACAGCGTGGCATTGTTATGCTAGCATTACATAGCTTAGCGGAGTTTTCGGCAGATTTCCCAGTTTCACCAATAGCTTAAACAGCTTCACTGTTAAAATTGAACTAGTGTATTCACACATTAAATCAATCCATCCATCTTACCGCATGCCGACGCACCTTATTCCACATTAACCTGTCGGCAAGGGTCCGAGTAGGGATGGTAAAATCGATGAACGATTAATCGATTAATCGATTAAACGTACACCGTTAATCGGTTAATCATAATCGATTTCTCCCTTTCGAATAATCGAATTAATCAATTAAAGCTCTTCGATTAATCGATTACGGCACCCACCCCCCCTCCCACCCCAACAATGCCAAGTTGGCCGGAACGCATGATTGCTAGGTGCCCGACGCCGAGACCCAGATGTCGAGCGCATATTTCTACGCATGTAGACGAAGCCCGGAGCCGCAGGCGGCCATACCCCATAGAAATAGAAATGGACTCGATCCGATCTCCGTCGCCTACACCGTTTTATTTAACCCCCAGATTTTAATTGCTTCTTGTGTATGTGTCACATTGCAATATGCGCTGATTATTCCTTGACTGGTTCAGTTCTTATTGCCGTCGTATTTTACTCCTTACAGAATTAAAGATTATTTGTCAAAAGAAAGAGAGATAGTCTATTGGAGGGTAGAGTGGGTGCCCTGATCTAGCACGCCCCGGCCTTCTGCTCTACCTTGGGGACAATGCAACAGGGAAAAAAAAGTGATGAAGCATGATGATGGGGATAAGAATCCGTATATACATAATAAGACATTACTGCTTGTGCAAAGGGGACATGAGGGGAAATGGACGCTAGTAATCACATTTCATTACGCTTGATACCAACTAGCCCAACTGTCTGCCTTAACGCCTATGTACCACTTGATAAATGTAATGCTAGCTTTCCTGAAATGCAGTTAGCCCAACTTATGGCAGCTGTCCACTTCTGCAAAACAGCGTGCTATGACGCTGAAAATGTCAACTCAGCTCTCTTGACATAAACACTCGTAATAGTCAAACCCCAGCACGTGTAACTGGGACCTCGCCTCCACTTGAAACGTGACAGGGACCGCCATTAGTTGGGCGACTATGCTGTGCAGGGAGACGCACTCGAGGATTATGAAAAAGGTCTAATAGTCGAATAATGGAAAGAAACCGCTTTAGCTGCATTTAAGTCTAATAGTCGCTTTCCACAATCCGCAACTTTGCGCAATGGTATACCGAACGTCTAGCATCCAGTCCATCTCTATTGAAAAATATAGGCCTTATTAGCATTTGAATCGATGAAAAGATCGCAAAATACGATTTAGAACAGGGAATGCCGAAGGAGCCAACGTTTCGACAAGCGGACTTGTCTACGTCAGGGCGGCTACTGCCATCTCCAGCGTTCGTTTATGTACGCCTTTGCACACTCTCCCCCGTCCTCAGAAAGAGAGGAGAGTCCGCTTGTCGAAACGTTGGCTCCTTCGACATTCCCTGTTATAAGTCGTATTTTGCTATCTTTTCATCGATTCAAGCATCCATCTTCCCCTGAACTTCTCTTCTTTTTAGCATTTGGTAATTGTGTATGTTCGCCTAATTCGGGTGAAATACAGCTTTCATCTATTGCTTGAACTCCCATGTCAGCCAGCCTAGAGCCCGCCGTTTATTGCAGTGGCACGAACGGAAGACAGTCGCGAACTACTATGTTTTCTGATCTCTTATACATTAGACAGCGCTCACTGTTCGAACTGTACGCGCGATTGGGAAGGCGCGCGTAGCACCGAGTTAAGTCGGCGACCAGATGCAACCTGCAGTATACCGGCACAACTGCCGTTTATTCTAGCCGGGAGGAAAAACTCTAGCTCTATTTCCCTCAGATTCCTGCACTGGTGGCCTGTTTGAGACCGGTGATTGCTGTGCAGTCTTGCACGGGTGACCTCAAGGAAGAGATCATGTCAGTTCGTGGTTATAGTGTTATCGAGGGTTTCCACAATATTTAACGGACGAACCGAGAAATGTTGCCATCCCGAGCGAGTGTCTTTAACTTTCCTTTCCTCTTCGTCTCTTTTTTTTTTACTTTTATCGGTATTTCCTCACCCTCGGCCACACTGCATGTTTCCGGTGCGACTTTCCAAACAGCGTGGCCGCCGAAAGTGCCTCCGATTTCGGTTCGCTCTAGTAGGCAGACTTCGAGGAAATATGACCTGCTGCCGAATCGTCCGCAAATCATGGTCACCCACGGAATCTTGGACCCCTGACAACATGCAAAGACGACGGGCTCCCTGTGTTCAGTGGGCGTAAGTGCCAACGTTCACGCAGCCGGTAATGCGCACATGTGATCTCCAGCGCGTCGGATAAATACTTGTGTCGATATCAAACACAAGCAACGCTTCTCAAACAACAAGGCATCATTTTTCAAGCACTTATAAAAAATTGTCGATTAATCGATTAATCGATTAAAACATCACAGCGAAAGCAATTAATCGATGAAAGGCTAAATCGACGAACGATTAATCGATTAAAAAATTTAATCGACCATCCCTAGGTCCGAGTTGTGAAGGTCTTCCTTTCGAGTCATAGTAGTCACGTTCGAGCCCGGCAGCATGATTATCCCGTCTACAATCACTAATCAACAATTAACTAACTTGGGGTTATGCAGGACAAGGTGGAGCAGCGTTGGTAGTTGCGCTGTTTGTCCTGACGCCGTGTTATGCGCAATATCGACGACAAGCAGCGCGCTGACAAAGTAAACGCACACACCTGCGGGCCTAAACGTGTGTGACGAACGAAAAGAAAGCTTCGGAGGATCGAAAAAAAAATAAAAATTGGCCGCGTATCTCCGTGCTTCGCTGCAAATGCCGTCGAAAGACGATAGCCTTCTACCGGCCGTACTACATGAGTCCCGTTTCGCGTGTTTCTGTTCCCCCCGAGGAGTTGCGCAAGCGAGAGGGAAAACGAGGAGACGCGAGGAGAGAAAGGGACCGGCCGGAGTGGCGGGCGGCCGTTCCCTGCCTTCCGTTCGGCACGGATGGATGGATGGATGCTATGAGCGTCCCCTTTGTAGCGGGGCGGTTACATGTGCGCCACCAGGCTCGTAAGAAGATTTAAGAGCGCGAGATAAGGGCGCCATCTGGCCATGGTTACGGGAAACGCAAGAAGCTTGCCTAGTACAGGAAACGTCCGCTTTTGCGCATCCTATAGCAAGCACTAGGGTCTTTAGAATTACGCATCTATGTATTTTCTACTAAATGAACACACCGTCCAATACATACGTATTGATGTTGCGCCTCAGATATGCGTAATATTTGCTTTTTGGCCGACTGTGTTCAGAAGTATGAAGGTAGCCACCAGTTCAAGCTGGGTGGTCGTTGAGGAAGGGGTTCACCTTTCGCAGCAGGACAGACACACAAACCAACACACACACACACACACAGACAGACAGACCAAAATTTGCCTGTCGTGTTGCTGCCCGTCTTATCTGTCATCTGCGTTGCCCTGGGGTCTCGTCTTCGTGACGTGCGCCCCCGGGTCCTTCTTCACGTCATCCGCGTCCTGCTGTGGTTGCTGCCCCTCCCGGCCGCGCCACTGCACCGACCCCGTGATCGGGGACCACCCTGCTGAGCCGGTGATGTTCTCGGAGGCCTCCCGACCTGCCAGAGCCATCTGCCGAGCACCCAACGGACCTGAACCTAGGAGAAGCAGCGCCTGCGGCTGAGCCCGGCTGTCCTGCTGAAACGAGGGTGCAGCGAGAGCTGCACGTGACCAACCAGATACGCCCCCCGTCCCGGCGCCTGTTTTAGCCAGCGTGGCGCGCGGCACCGCCCACTAGCCATGGCCTCACAATTTACCTTTCCGGTGAGGGAGAACTGTTTCTTGTTTAATGTACCTGACGGTGACGTCTCGATTGATGACCTCATTGACGCGATTGAGCTTACCGCGGGAGATGACAGTGTATTGGTGCTCCAACACATGGGGGGTTCCAAATTTCTAGTCTGCACGAGAAACGCGAACCAGGCAACCAAGCTCATGGTGGCCGAGGGGTTCAGGCTAAACCACGAGAAGGTGGCGGTGGAAGCGGTCGGCCCACCTGTCACGTACGTGAACGTATATCGTCTGCCTGCATATCTCCCGGACGTCGTTCTGACAAACGCCCTACAACAGTACGGCAAAGTTAAGAGTGTTACTTTTGCCACGGTCGCCACCAGGCAAAATAAACTCAACGGCGTAAGGGTAGTAAAGATGGAAATGAGCAAGCCGGTGCCCAACTTTACTACCATTCAGGGCCACAGGGTCATGTGCGAATACCGCGGCATGCGCCGGGTGTGTGCTCGGTGCGGCGACGACGGCCACATGGCCTCCGCATGCACGAGGCCGTACTGCAAGCGCTGCGGCGTTTTCGGTCACGATACGGAGGGATGTGTTGAAGAGTGTAAGCGTTGCGGCGGCCACCACGGCACGCGGGATTGTTTCCGCCGCAGATCTTACGTTGCGGCAGCACGTGGCTTCCCGTCCGCGAGCGACCCACCCCCCAACAGCGACCAGAGCAGCGACCCGGCCTCATTTAAGGCGTCGGCGTCTACGTCCGGCCTGCAGGTCCTGAGGCCAAACTCCCCGCTCACGACGAAAAAAAAAGACACCCAACTATTGGGACGGCGACAAGACCGATGAGAACGATGCGAGGAGTGCAGCGACGTCGTCGTTAACACACCAAGGCGACCAGAGAGATGGTTCCGAGGACACGGCCAGCGTGACCTCAGATAGTGACCACTTAGCTATTTGCACTTCGGAGTCTAGCTCAGCCGAGCCTTCTCCAAATTCGTCCCCCTCGCCCAGCAGCGAGGAGCAGGCTGTTCCCACGCTCGCCGCGAGCCTTGATACCGCCCAGACGGTGTCGCCAAACGCGAACAACGAGAGCTTGGCACAGCCGCTCCTTGGGATCAGTCGAGTGGCCAGCCTGGACGACGCGCCCATCGTTAGTTGCGGACGCTACGTCCTCCCTCCCGACCACGCTTACGTCATCCCGGCGTCTGATCCCGGCCCAAGCCGCCAGGCGCTAGTAGACAGTAGGACGGAAGCTGCGCCCCCCACCGCGGGCGCGTCCCAGCCCGGACTGGGTCAGCGGCACCGCTCCCGGTCGCGTAGAAGGCAGGGAGATAGAGATGGAAGCGAGCCGAAGGAGTGAACTGGGAGCACCGAAAACAACTTGCGTCGCTCCAAAACGGCCGTAGTTAGTAGTGACAGCGACGCGGTCAAAAAAGCCGCGGAAGGGTTCCTTAGGGGACGGCAGCCCTCCCCCGCGAGGGGACCCGAAGCCCTAACGCCTCCTCGCAGTTGTCTTCTTGTTCTCGGCACTGCCCGCTCCATTCTTTTTTGTCATGGTTCGTGTCGCCTTGGAAACTAGTCCCAACACCGCTCTCCCCTGCTTATCATGTCTGTGCTTGCAGCAAGGTACGCCCCCCTCTCTGTCACCCAGCGCCTGGATGATAAGGCCTGGCCAGCTGCCTCTGCTATCTCGCCGATCGCCTGAGCGGCCTTTGCGCTTGACCGCCTTTCGGCTACCGGGTGCGCGCCTTTCCGGCACGAAAAGAGGAAGGTATAAGAAGCCCTATCCTCACCCCACCGCCACCAGGTCGGCACCACTCCGTTTCCTTTACTCAGATGGTCTCGTATCAACGACGTCCGGCACGCGCCCACCCCTCTCCCCCTTCCCTTTGCGCGCAGGTGCTCCTGAAGATCTCTCGCTCTCCACTCTGTAGGGTTCCTCGGTCCGTCGCCCTCCACACACCCCTCCCCTGCACCCTCTCGCCTTCTTCCACAACCCGAGCAGCAGTTGATGCCAACTTTTAAGTTCGCAACCTGGAACGTCCGCGGTTTTCGCGACAAGTCTAAGCAAAGGGACATTTTGTCGTTCGCCCAGGCTCAAGGCATCGACGTCCTCTTTATACAGGAGGCAAACTTCAGGTCCCCGCTAGACGTGGTCGCGTTTCGGCGCGACTTCCGCGTGGACGCGTTCTTTTCCTTAACTAGCTCCAGAGCTTGTGGAGTGGGCGTTATCTTTGTCTCCGGCCGTTTCCGCCAGAAATCTCACTGCACCTTCGGTGCGGGCGGGCGTATGATAATGCTCGACGTCTACATAGAGGGCAAGAGAGTCCGCTTTATCAACTTATACGCCCCCGTTACGCGGTCGGACACGAACAGTTTTTTCAAAGATCTGCACCAACTCCTACTGGAGCCCCTTCCACACGTCCTGCTCAGCGACTTTAACTGCGTCGTGGACTCCCAGCGCGACGTCAGGGGACCCGGCCAGGGCAGTTCGACATACCAAGCCAAGGAGCTGGTTAAGATCCTCCGACACCTGAGCCTCACAGATGTCTGGGTGCACCTACATAATGATCATTTCGGCCCAACTAGACTATCAAAGACCAGTGCGAGCAGGATCGACCGCACCTACTTGCCGGACTACCTGCTCGCCTCCGTGGTAGAATGCGAGGTTGTCGATCTCCCCGGCAACCTCTCAGGGAAATCTGACCACCTCCCATTGGCAACAACGGTGAGAGGCTCCCCTGGCTTTAGCAGCCGCAACCTCGGCTGGCGACTCGATCCCTCCCAGCTACACGACGAGGTCTGCGTCCAGCGGGTCAGAGGCAGCATCCAGGAGTCGTTGGAGAACGTGCCCTCATTAACTCCTCATGTATGGGACACCCTGAAAGAAGGCTGGAAGATGCTTCTTCAGGAGGAAGGCAGGGACAGAAAGCGACGACTCTCGGCCCAAATGGGAGAAATCTTACGCAGAATGCGCATCGTGAAGGAGGCTGAGTCGCTCACTTCTTGTACAAGAGAGTACCTCGAAACTCTTCAGGTAACCTACACTCACCTGCTGCAACTCAAGACACGGAGACCTGCAAAGGAGCCCGATCCCCCAGACTCTTCTACCGACCCGGGTTCGAGAGACGTGTACGGGAATGGTGGCGCGAAAATTACGGAGGCGAAGGGACTGGACGGATCAATCACCTCAGACCCGGGAGAAATAGCAGACATTTTCCGCGAATATTTCTCGACACAGTTTCATGAACCCGACTCGGCCGAAGAGAACCCCAACAGGATGCAGATCAGTGAGCTTTGTCGAGACCTCCGTCGCCCAGGCGAGGACGAGCTCACCGACCTATGCTGTGAAGCCTCAATGGAGGAACTGCGCAGTGCTATCCGAAACATGCCATCAAACTCAGCCCCAGGATCAGACGGCCTCACGGCAGGTTTTTATGCCACCTTTCTGGATACTCTGGGTGAAACTCTGCTCTCACTGGTGAACGTGATCCTCACGCAGCACAAGAAGCCGGACTCCTTCAGGGTAGGGCGGATTGTGCTGCTCCTCAAGGATGGCGCTCCACCAAACGAACCGGCGTCGTGGCGCCCGATCACGTTGCTGAATGTGGACTACAAGATCGTGGCATCCATAATAAATAGCAGGTTGAAGGCCCTGCTGCCAAACATCATCTCCCCGTTCCAATCATGCGCCGTGCCTGGACGGTCAATCTTTGCAAATTTAACGGCCGCCAGAGACATCTTCGATTACGCCGCACGGAAAAAACTCTCGGGCGCCTTCTTTTCTCTTGATCAGGCGAAAGCCTTCGACAGAGTGAAGCACAACTACTTACTCGGTGTACTGCGCGAGTTTGGCTTCCCAGCAGACTTCGTCGCGCTGGTGAGACTCTTGTACAGTGACTTGACAGGCAACGTCGTCGTGAACGGCTCCATAACGGCGGGTTTCGACTACACGAGGGGCATAAGACAAGGATGCCCGCTGGGCCCAAATTTCTTTATCATCTCTCTCGAGCCGTTGCTGGCGATGCTAGCCAGCAATGAGCGCATCAGGGGGTTCCCCTGACGGGGACTGGTGAGATCAAAGTCCTGGCTTATGCTGATGACATCTCCCTTTTCGTACGTGACACACGGAGCCTTCGAGAATTTTGGAACACCTTGAACCGCTACGCTGAAGTCTCAGGGGCGAAAATAAATGAGGAGAAGAGCAAGGCGTTGCTGTTCGGCTCCTTCCCCAGAGAGTCGTTAGGGGAAATCCAGACGGTTTCGATGGTGAAGGTGCTGGGCATCTACTTCACGTGTGACGGCGTCGCGGAGGCAACGTGGCAGAGAGCTCTGGAGAGGGCCCACCTGGTGGCAACCCGTATCCAGCACCTTGACCTCACACTCCGAGAGAAGGCCCTGGCGGTCAAAACAAACGTATGTGCTTTCGCAAACTACGTCTGCCGAGTCGCTGTCATGCCATCGAAAACGGCAAGCCAGCTGAACGGTATTATTAATACGCTCCTTTGGGATGGAAAACCCGCACCGGTAAAACGGAACCTCCTGCAGTTGCCGGAGAGCGAGGGAGGCTTAGGACTTCCTCACGTTATGACAATAGGTAGGATCCTCGCTTTGAAAACGGTCCGGCTCCTTTATCAGGCGAGCGACTTCTTCGGGAAGGGCCTCCTACTGTACTGGTGTAGCACGAACACCAAGTACCTCGATGCGGACAGGCACACTGGCCCGGTGGCAGAATTCCCTTCCCCGTTTTACAAGATGACGGCAAACACCAAGCGCATGCTGGATAAGGAAGCCCCCTCCTGTGACATCGACAGAGACCCGCCTGCGCGCATCGCGGAAACTCTAACGCGCAGCCAGCTCTCGCCGGAGGAATGCGGGAAAACAGCAACCTGGGAGCGGTCAAAAGCGAAGCTGAGTCGCGGCCTCCCGAGGGAGGTTCACGACTTCATGTGGAAAAAGAATTGGAAGGTTCTCCCGACTCGGAAAAGGTTGCACCGGTTCGGCATAGTTCCCTCGACTCGCTGCCCGAATTGCCGCGCGGAAGAAACGACGGCGCACGCGCTTCAAGAGTGCGCCGCAGCGAAACCCGTGTGGCGCTTAGTATCCAAGGGCTTCGGTATAAGGCCCCCCCAGCTCTTGGACGGAACAGAGGTGCTTTCGCCAGGCTGGTGGTTGCCTGCACACTCTTCGTAATCTGGAAACGGCGGTGCCTGGCGGTGGCGAGAAACACTTCAGTAAGAGCTGCCTACCCCGCGGTTTCCCGGATCCGACGGTTGCTCTGCGGTTTTCTAACTCGGGAACTCGAGGCCTCCGGGGAGGAAATGTTTCTCCGCCGCTGGCACACAAGGTTTTTCCCAGTTAAGAATGGGCGCATTTCACCCCCCATTGTGCCTTACTAACCCCTGCATATGTGTACGCCTCTTCTGTGTTTAAGCGGCACATGAACCAGCCGCTCACCCCAGTACACGTGGCCCGCTAGAATACACGTGTTAGATTCCGTGCGCGTGCGTCTGCGCCCCATAGTTCAGCCAAGCGGCTATTAAAAACTGTATAATAGTCTTTTCTTTCCTTTTTCTGTATCAGACTCTCCTCGTACTACATAGCGACGCGAGACTCCCGGGATTTTTGTATTCGCGATTCCCATGTGACTGTTTTGTGTTAAAAGAGTTGTGTCAAATAAACTTCCCTTTGTGACCAAAATTTCTGCGTTGAAGTATCCCAAGATCGTCTTTAAAAATGCGGTGATCGCGGGGGCACGCGACCGAGCCCAGGCGCGAAGCGAGCAGGCGGCCACAAGCGCGCGGTGAAGAAACAGTCCCCGGTAGTCGCGCGCTTTTCGTCAGCCAATCTGACCAGCGCCTCCAATGATACGTCGCTGAAGTCTGGTGACGTAAAGCGGTGGGCGGGGCACCTTCTTCGACACCGCCCTAAGGAGCTCTGTACCCTCTATTCCGCAGAGTTGAAACAGGACTGGAAAGGGAAATTTTCCGGTTGCAATATCTTCGCTCCTAACAAACCGTTTTGAAAAATTCTTTCGGCTGTGAATTTCTGAGAGGCATTCAATACACACCCAGCCGTTTTCAAAACCAAGCCCGAGCGGTGGTTCAGGACCCCTTTAAGGCTTGGAGTGCCGTTCGCGTGTAGACGGACTCGGCCGGTACGCTATGCCCAAGCTTCACTGGGAGCATACTGGGACAGAGCGATCGGGGCTCGGCGGCTTGAAAAAGCTAAAATTGTTGTATATTAGCTCAAGAAGCTTTGTCATATGATTGCTGTTTCGCGCATCTAAAGTAATTGAAGGTCCAGCAATCGCCAGAGGTGCATTTGCCGCGTGGTGATACCGATCGTTTTTTTTTTCTGCGTGACTTCGGATCGACGCTTTGAGAGCGTCATTAAATTTCGCGGCGATATAAAATTTTACTGTTATTTGCACCGAATCCTCCACACAAGTGAACACTACAGCAGAACTATTACCAGAGTGGTTCATAGACGTGACATTGCGTGTATAAGCTAAGTGCGGGGAAAATGCACAAATGTAAACATTCACAGCTGCTAGCGCTTATAGTGCACGCGGACGCCGTATGCCGCGAATTGCTGCCTACTGCAGCTCGCAGCGATGAAGTACGGCCACGCCGTAAATGCTCCCAGACTCTTCACACCTAGTGAAATCAACTAGCCCCAGCGCAGAGCGTGCGCCCGTGAAACCAGCGCCAGCGTCTCTTGGGCTGCTTCCAGTGTGTTCCGCACTCGTGCCAGCTCGCAGCCTCCCAGAATACAGCGCTTTCCAGCGAGCCTCTCACTGGTACCAGTGACATTCCAGCTATGCCAGCTTGTCCCAGCACAACGCCAGCCCACACCAGTGCAAGGCAGCACTGCCAGCGTCCCAGTGTGTACCGCCCAGTGAAATATCATCGTTCCCGGCGTGTTTCCAGTGCTCCCAGTACGGAAAACGTACTGGAAATGCACTGGGGGCGCTGGTTTTTTCAATAGGGAAATGCATGAAAGCATTCAACGCCCGTGTACTGTGCGATGTCGGTGCACATTAAAGAACCCCAGGCGGTCGAAATTTCCGAAGACCTCCACTGCGGCGTCTCTCATAATCATATTGTGGTTTTCGGACGTAAAACCCCACAAATCAATCAAAGCATTGAACACTGCACCGGCTCAGGGAACAAACATAATGGAGGATATGTGTAACGCACGTGCGCATGTAAAAGCGCAGTGACTAGCAGACGACGCAAGGAGCTATCCACACTTGGGAGCTTCGTCCACTAGCTCCTGGGTGCCGACTTTGTTCGATCTCGAGGCCAATAGCGCTACTACGCAGTACGCAGCACGTCTGATGGCTGCCGAGGTAGCGCGCACGCCAGCGATGGCGACCGCGCGATGTTCTCAGTTACTGCTCGGCCAACACCCCACCCCCACGCGTCTTTTCATGCTCGTTATAGACGGCGGGGCGTTTCGGATCGCTTCCCGAGCGTGACATTACTGCATGTGCGCCCCCGAGCGATGGGGATAGGCCGCGCTCGTTTGACCTCAGCTTCAGCCGCATTCGTCGCCCCCGCTCGCGTGCTTTTACCTGCGGGTAGAACGAGTTTATGCAAGTTTATCAACTTGGAGTTTATACGGGACGTTACGGCGAAAACCCGCCTAGACTGTCCACATAATTGCTACCGCAATAATAAATAACTAAATTTGTAGTTTTACGTCACTTAACCACGCTATGATTATGAGAGAGTGGAGGGCTTCGGCAATTTCGACCACCTGGTCTTCTTTAATGTCCAGTGATACCGCACGTCACGCAGTCCTCAATATTTTGCCTCCATCGAAATGCAATCGCAGCGGCCGAGATTCGATCCGGCTACCTTCGAACCAGCAGAGTTCCATAACCAGTAGACCACCGTGGCGGGGCTAAATACATAAATATAACCGCAAATGTAACATCACGAGCGTATTGACACGCTCACGAAACCGTGCGCATGCGAGTGTATGTGAGGCTGTCAGCCAACAAAGTAAACGGGTCATGGCTTGCCCGGAGTTTAACGTCAGGTGTCCAAGTTTCAATGTAGCGCCAGAGCCGAGTGCGCGGAACCAGCGTGGCGTTTTGGCCCTGCAGCCGCTCCTGCCGCCGTTTACATTATTGGCCTACACAACATGCGGACAGGGAGGCAACTGAGACGCATAAGTGTCTGCCCATTCAACACAAGGTGATCGTGACCAACAAATCGTTATCTGTGTTGAACGTTTGTTGAGATGTAATGGTTGACTTTTAAATGCGAAGCATTTCTTAGCGAACTTCGGCTACTTTGAGCGTATCTATCTATCTATCTATCTATCTATCTATCTATCTATCTATCTATCTATCTATCTATCTATCTATCTATCTATCTATCTATCTAGCCGCCTACGACTTTCTGCCCTCCTGGACGTTTCGTTCACGGGATGTATACGAAAATTGGTATGGCACGACGTGACCGCATGACGAACATAAATGACAGGCCATAACATGAAAAGCATGACACGCATGTCGTGAGCGGCATGATTTACACGCCGGTCTTGGTGCTCTCCTTACCGTTTCCTTAATGGGACGAGTTAAATTTGGATGATGTTGATCTTCTCTCTCTCGATGGTTCGATGACCGCGGCGACACGTTAAAGGACGGAGTCTGGAGCAAGATGTCCTCACAGCAAACACTCAGGTTTATTCACATTATTTACAAAACTTGGCCGGGCGGCCAGTACTGTCACAGACATCAAAACACAACTGGGTTCAAACCACACCAAGCGGTTCATACCAAGCCCGTAACGTTTGCACTTAAACGTGAGCAAGCACTAAGCTTTCAACCCTCATCATAACTCGTCAGAGGCAGCGCCAAGCTCGACCTCTGACCACCTTGCCGCGTCTGCGACCCCAGTTAGCGCTAAGCTCTCCTCTCCTCTCTCTTATCTGTTCTCGGTTAAATACCTCTCATCGTTTCTGCGACCGCCTCCTGGGACCAACCCATGTGCAGCACTTTACCAATCACGTACATGTTAACCCTCTCCATGAGAGCCTACGGTTACGCCCTCGCGGTCGCACACTTCGACCCGCTTGCTGCACCGAGCTTCCCCGAAAGATATCATCCACTAATCCCGTGATCAGTTAGCAGCTCTGCAGCAGGCCTACATTGCCACTCTGTTTACCCGGCGGCATGCAACCCAGCCGCCGCTTCCAGAGAAGCGTTAGACAGGTCTATTGTACCCAAAAGCACATCCGTACATTTCCACGGCGGGGTCATCTTCTCCGAAGGGGCAACCCCTTGACGACAGTTCGAGCGAGAAGAAAGCTCCGAAGCTTCCGAAAATGCTCTACTATGCCGCAGTGAAGAGACCTGTCACCCGTCATGTCAACCCTATGCTGTGCAGCTATGTCCGTCACAGCAATTACTGATCGCATGCGTCGCGGGAACAAAGCCGCCACTTCAACTGCGTACAGAGTGCATACCACGACGTTTCCACGGAAAAAGCCATGCGCTAGGCCGCCGTCGCCTGCTCTTCCCCGCCGATGTACCGCTGAACAGAACAGGACGTATACAAAAATTTGTATGGCAAAACATGACAGCATGACGGCCATAAATGACACGTCATAACCCAAAAATCATGATAAGCATATGTCATGAGTGGCGTGATTTACGTGCCACGGTCTTGATGCTCTTGCGGCCGTTTCGTTAACTTCATATGTACCAAAATTGGTATGGCGAGACAACAATGTCTGAAGACCATGGGTGAGACATACTAAGAGCATGAAAATCGTGACATGCCTGTCATGAGCGACGTGATGCACATACCACGCGTTTCGTCAATGGGATGTATACCAAATTTGCTATGGAACAATACGATCGCGTGAAGAACGTAAATGACAGGTCATAACATTACAATCATGACGTGCGTGTCATGAGTGGCATCGTTTACATGCCACAGTCTTGGTGTTCTTGCAGCCGTTTCGTTAACTTCATATGTGCTAAAATCGGTATAGCGAGACAACAATGCAGATCTATTTTTTAAGTTCCTGACGCATGCTTCGCATTTCCTTGATCCCCACTGCACGTGGGATCTGCCATTTTCCCCCCGAACGCAGCACCACATGCGCTGACATAGAGGAACCTGTTAGTGATCAGATATTTTAGTAAATACACGCGCCGTCCGTTAGATTAAAGCAAGAAGAGCGCTTATTTGTCCCTTATACCACTTGCCCCGCAGCCCCATAATGGTGAGCACCTTTCGAACGTGGTTGTGCACCGCCAGAAGCAGGCCATTTGGGCACACGGGAAGCCGAAGGTGACCGAGGAGGTTCCATTCCGTTCCAAGTGGGTGATCATTACGGCGCCACCTCGACTGAGGGAAGCGACATTCCCCGGCACCCTTTCTTTGGTGCCAAAAAAATACTTTAGCCAATGCATTAACCGCTGTACACGTAAGTCGTGATAACTGCAATGCTGTTACGGCACTAACGTGGAGCTCTGGCTATAAACAAATACATAGCGCATGATTAAGTTAAACGCGGAGGCAGGTGTGTAAGTGGGAGCGGAGTGCTGCGCTATCTCTGCAGTAGCACGTATCGCCGCCAGCTCATGGACGCCAAAAGTCTCACCTGCATCTTTGCACACCTGCGCCTGGCAGTCATAGTACTCGATGCCAACCTGTTTGAGCCGCTCCGCTGCGGAAGAAAACAACGGAGTCAGCGCCGGCCGCTGGAGCATGGCGCTGACCGACCTTTGCCGTACTCACGCGCGTAGTAGAAAGTGTACGTCAGCGTTATGCACGTCATCAGGACCACTGAGGCACACAGCACAAGCAGCCACTGCTCGAACGTGGACCGCCGCTCCCAAAAGCCACTGCAGAAGAACGAAGCCCCTTGAGCGAAAAACTTGCGTTTTCCCCTCCTTGCAGCGCTGCGAGGCGCCAACAAGCTTGCGCAGCAAAATGGTTTCGTACATTGGCAAGTTTGAACATTTTACGAGTGTTAGGCGGCGCACCCGATACGTTAATACCACTTGGCATGTGTGCCCTTAATGATCCGCCCCCCAAATGTGTAATGCCCTAATGAGTACTCGCACAAAATAAACAAATAAATAAATAAATAATCGTATCGGTATGTCAGGAATCGGGGCGAGGAATCACCCGCACTCTCAGTTTCGGAGGGGCGACAACAAACCCAGGCCGACGATAAACTGGCCGAACGACGTGGTCTAGAATAAGACAAAGTCCAGCAAGTTGGCACACCATTAAGAAAGCTTAGGAAATGACCCGAACGCGACGCGGCACAGAAAGGCTACCACGCGGTGTTTAACTAACAATAAGAAACAAACAAACAATAACAATCGACCCGCCCCAGAGATATTGGCGACACTAGAAACATGAACACTTCGCTAAGGTGTCAATGGCTGTGTTTCACTTCTGGACAGCATCATAGACAATCTACGTTGACAGCTTAGAAAACAGCTTCGCGCGTTTTGGTATTCCCAGCAACGGAGCAGGTCCGGATGTCGGCTGCGCGACGTGACGTCACCACGTTTCGACACGAGAGGGCTAAAATTTACGCAGCTTCCGCTATGTCGCGCAAGGCCAGATCACCGCGAAGGTGGCCGATAGTTTACTGAAATAGGTCACTTGATAGTCACGTGGTACTTCCGCGGGGACATATCACGTGACAACGCTTTAAGTGATTCTGGCGGGAACATAACACGTGACATTGCGTTAAGTGATTTTGGCGGAAACATGTCAAGTGATCCCCCAAAATCACGTAACGCAATGTCACGTAGCATGTTCCCGCCAAAGTCATCATATCTTGGGTGGTTGTGGGTTGGAATACTAGCGGGTGGTACTTTTGCTTCTCAGCTGTGTGGATTTGTTAACCTTTTCCTTAAAAGGGACGACAGGAAGAACCTAAAATTGGCCTATTTTGTTTCTGCTATACATGTTTGTTCTGTGTTCTGTGTTCTACTTTGTTCTGCTATACATGCACCAGGGGTGCAGCGGTGGCGTAGAGGTAGAGCATCCGGGTCGCGAGCGAAAGGAGCGTGGTTCGAATCCCGGTGCCGGGTAGTTCACCAAATTAAATAAAAAGAAAGTACGCGTGTTGATTGAATTGCAGAAGGAGGCTTAGGGTGCGGCCGGATCCCGGCGACCATAACCGGTAACGCACTCACTCACCAGAACAGGATTGGCCACCCTGGTGCAGTAACGGTCATGACCTCCCATGAATATGCCAATTAACCTTCGGCTCTCAGTCCGCAGCGGCTGCGAAGCAACTGACCACGGCGGTGGTCAGACCTGTGACGCAGCAGAGGGTGTGCTAAGAACCTCTGGATCCGGACAGGCCGCCATTGGAATCTGACTCTGGCGACGTTTAACGCATGAGCTTGACCTAGTGAGGGGAGTCTAGAGGTACTGCTTGAAGAATTAGCGGGCATTAAATGGGACGGTATAGGGCTCAGTGAGGTTGGGAGGACGGGGAAAGCCTTAACAGTGCTGAAAAATGGGCACGTCCTATGTTATCGTGGCCTATAGTACAAAAGAGAACTAGAAGTGGGATTTATGGCCAGCAAGACCATTGATGGCAACATAGTGGAATACTATAGCATTAACGAGAGGGTAGCAGGTCTTGTAAGTAAGCTTAATAAGAGGTACAAATTGAACGTGGTACAGGGCTATGCACCTTCCTGCCATGACGACCAGCTATAGTTGAACGCTTCTATGAAGATGTGGAATCAGCAATGGCTAAACTAAAGGCGCGGTACACTATTGCGATGGGAGACTCCAATGCTAAGGTAGACAAGGAGCAGGCTGGAGACAAGGCAATCGGGAACTACGGCGCGGGTTGTAGGAATGACAAAGGGGACTTATTAGTAGAGTTCGCGGAGCGGAGTAATCTGCGCATCATGAATACGTTCTTCCGTAAACGGCAGAAGCGGAAGTGGAGTAGCCCGAATGGCGAATAAAATGGAGAATGAAAATGAAATAGACTATGCGATGACCCTGGCGTCGTGCACGATGTGGGAGTGCTGGGTAGGTGCAGTGACCACAGGATGGTAAGATCTCGAATTGGGCTAGACTAGAGGAGGGACCGCAATACGCTAGTACGAAAGAAACCGATCAATGAGCTAACGGACGGAAAGTCGAACAATTCAGGACAGCGCTGCAGAACCGAGGGAGCAGACAATTGCATTCAGGAAGCTAGCGATAATCTCACACGCATTATCATGGAGAGTGCAAGAGAAGTAGGAGGTACGATCGGTAGACAAATTACTAGCAAGCTTTCCCAGGAGACTAAAGACTTGATTAGAAAACGGCAAGGCATGATAGCATCTAATGCAATTGACAGAATAGAACTAGCGGAGCTTTCGAAGTTAATCAATAAGAGCGAGACAGCCGACATACGAAAGCATAATATGAAGCGGATTGAGCATGCTCTAAAGAATGGAAGGAGCCTGAAAGTGGTGAGGAGATGTCTAGGCATAGGTAGAAATCAGATGTATGCATTACGAGACAAGCAAGGCAATGTGATCACAAATAGGGATGAGGTAGTTACAATAGCCTAGAAGTTTTACAGAGATCTCTACATTAGCCGCGATAACCAGGATAATATTCAATGGGGAAGCATTTTACAAGATGCTCGCATTCCACCAGCACTGACAGAGGAAGTAATGAAAGCTTTGAAAGAGATGCAAGCGGGCAAGGCACCCGGTGAGCATCAGATAACAGCAGATCTCTTAAAGGATGGTGGGTATATTATACTGGAAAAACTGGCAAGCCTGTGTAAGCAATGTCCAATGACTGCGAGAATACCGGAATCTTGGAAGAATGCGAACATCATCCTAATCCATAAGAAGGGCGACACAAAATACTTGAAAAATTACAGGCCGGTTAGCTTACTATTAGCTTACAGAATTGGTGCCACCTTAGATTTCAGTCAACCGAACGAACAAGCAGGGTTTCGTAAAGGCTACTCAACAGTAGACCATATTCACACTATCAATCAGGTGATAGAGAAATGCGCGGAGTATAACCAGCCCCTATATATAGCCATCATAAGTTACGAGAAAATATTTGACTCGGTCGATACCTCAGCAGTCATGCAGGCATTGCGGAATCGGGGCGTAGACGAGCACTACGTAAGACTACTGGAAGACATCTACAACGGCTCCACAGCCACCATAATCCTCCATAAGGAGGGCAGCAAAATGCCTATTAGTAAGGGCGTAAGACAAGGGACAAAATCTCTCCAATGTTATTCACAGCATGTTTACAAGAGGTATTTAGAACACTAGATGGGGAACAGGTGGGGGTAAGGGTTAATGGTGCATATTTCAGTAACCTCAGGTTTGCTGATGACATTGTCTTGCTAAGTAACTCGGGAAATTAATTCCAAAGCATGATTACTGACCTAAACAGGCAAAGTAGAACAGCGGGCCTGAAAATTAATATGCAGAAAACTAAAGTAATGTTCAATAGCCTTGGGCGAGCACAGCGGTTTGAGGTAGGCGGCGAGGATTTGGAAGTGGTAAGCAAATATGCCTGCTTAGGCCAGGTAGTGACCCCTGATCTGAATCAAGAGGCTGAGATAATTAGGAGGATAAGAATGGGATGGAGTGCATTTGTCAAGCATTGTCAGATAATAAATGGTAGCTTACCACTGTCTCTGAAGAGGAAAGTGTATAACAGCTGCATCTTACCGGTACTCACCTACGGCGCAGAAAGTTCGAGGTTAACTAAGAGGGTTCAGCTTAAATTGAGGACGACGCAGCGAGCTATGGAACGGAAAATGGTAGGTGTAACCTTAAGGGACAAGCAGAGAGCGGTGTGGGTTAGGGAACAAACGCGTATTAGGGACATACTAATAGAAATTAAGAAGAATAAATTGGCGTGGGCGGGCCATCTCATGCGAAGCCAAGACAACCGTTGGTCATTAAAGGTAACAGAGTGGATTACTAGAGAAGGCAAGCGTGGTAGGGGGCGGCAGAAAGTTAGGTGGGCAGATGAGATCAGGAAGTTTGTGAGGATAAATTGGGCACAGTTATCACAGAACAGGGATAATTGGAGATCTATGGGAGAGGCCTTTTCTCTGGCGCAGACAGTCTGATGGTGATGGGATGATGCATGTTTACCGCTACACGGGCGTAGAAAGACACGCAGCGGTTCTGTGGTACGCCTCCATCAGTTCACTCGTCCCATCCTGGCTTCTCCCGAGAATCTCGTGACAGCGCGGTACGCAGGAGCAGCTTTTGCAGTGCGCAGGCCAGATCGTCGTTATTCACTCTTTGGTGATGTGTAAGAAATACTTCCACACTTATGGTTCTCGGAGAAAAAGAATATTTAAATGTACCGTGTAAGCAGCTATATTCCTGCATCATTTTCCCGTTATCAAAATGTGCGCAGTGTGTGGGGTGTAATGTAATTATGATTGATGATTAGTGGGGTTTATTGGCGCAAGGGCCAGAGGAGGCCAAAGAGCGCCAGGACGATGATAATGACTTGTCAGTGGTACATGAACTGTGTGTTACGAAGTGTGGATAAAACAGATGTGGCATGGCTGTAAATGGGCCTAAAACAGTCGCTGTAAAGTGCATAAAATATACAAAGAATAAAATTATGGCAATGACAATGTGTACTATGGAGATGTAGAGGCATTAAAAAGAATGATACGAACGTCAAAATAAGAAAAGGGAGGGAGCACTAGTGCCTAAACAGAGCCCTTGAAGCAAGGGCATGAAGGCATGTGCTCATACAACACTACTATCACAGCAGCATCCTCTGGACAGAGGATGCGCTATGATCTTATTCGGCTAATAACACTTAGCCCAACATCCTTTAAGAAACTGAGGACTGTAATGTAATTATGATTGTTAATTTTTGTTAGATTGTTATATATTGAGTATAAATATTTTAATCTAGTTTCGGCACGCCTCGCTTGAAGAGAATCTACGCGAGTATAATTCATCATTTCTGTCACACTATCACAATGCGTTGGTATCTGTTGCAGATGAATCTCACCGTGGATCTTTTTCGAGCTGAACAAATTTTTTTTTTGTTTGTAAGGGTTCCATAGATATCAGGCATACTCCAGACATGGCCGGACGAGCGCTTTGTATGCTGCTACTATGACGCTCATTGTGGCTTTTGCAAGCTTGCGTCGAATAAACCAGAGATATTTAAAAACTTTGGTGCAGATTGTAGTGATGTGAAGATCCCAACTCATATTTCGTGTGATAGTAACTCCGAGATATTTAAAAGCCGCTGTTTCCTTTACTATAATGGCCATCTACAGAATAAGCATGCTGTAAAATGGTTTTGTTCCGACATATATTGAGGAGCAAGCATTTTTCAGCATTTAAGAACATATTCCATTTCTTGCACCAACCTGCAACTTCCGTGAGAGCTTTCTCGAGAGAGGTCTGGTCAGCTGTGGATTTAACCCTGGTGTACAGAACGCAGTCGTCTGCAAAAAGCTTTATTTCGCTGGCTATCACGTTTACAATATCATTTATATAGATAAAGAAGGAGATCGGGCCCAGAACTGACCCTTGTCGTACCTCTGAAGTTACCTGAAGGGTCCCTGAACAATACTTATCAACTTGAACATATTGCTATCTGTTTTGCAGATAAGCCCGAATGAAATCAATCAGCTTGCTATTTATTCCAATGGCGTAGAGTTTATGCAATAAGTTATTATGGGATACTTTGTCAAAAGCCCTTGCGTATATAGTCCAAAAACGCAGCATCTATCTGATATATGTTGTTAATCGCGAATGAAAAATCATGGCATACACTAAGCAGTTGCGTAACTGTTGATATCCAAGCCGGAACCCATGGTGCGCGTCGGATAGCAAACAATTTTCTTCCAAAAATATGGTCAAGTGTCGGCAAATTATATGTTCAAGCATTTTACAGCTTATTGAGGTCAAAGATATAGGGCGGCAATTGGATGCACTCAGATGACTTGTGTATAGGAAGGATACGAGCACCCCTCCAATCTGACGGAAGCGAGCGCTGTGCTAGAGACGCGTTATAAATTATGAACAAGACATTCTGTGTAACGTCGCAAGAGGGCTGTAGGGGTGTTATCACCTTTTTGGGGAACGAGATTAAAGGAGTACTGCCACGAAAATTTTCAGTTGGCGTTTTATTGCATGAAATGAAAGGCCAAGCTGTCCAGAGCCCAGAAAACGTACTGGTAAGCGTGAGCGCGCCGTGAAAATTTATTTACAGCATGTCTTTAAAAGCTGTTTTCGGTTTCTACTGTAGCCTGACGTCACGACACAGTATGTGCATAGTAATGAGCTCCTCGTGACGTGCTCCTGCAAAAAATCGACGTTTTCGCCCAGTGGTCTCTCGCGCACAGCGCCTGCAGCAAGTGCGGGGTCTACGATGTACAAAATTTTGTATAGCGACTCCGCGACGACAGCAAATACTTCGGCTTAGTGCAAGATGCAAGGTACGGCACGCACGGTGGGTGTGGGCGTGGCTCCGGAGGCCGCGGTAAGCTAAGGTGGCCTCCGAGACCTCCGCGGCATTTCAGGGGCACCATAGCGAGCTTGCCTTTCGATTATGCGTGGGCACACACGACGATAGACGTTAATTCGACTTCGCTCGTTCACTTCACGGGCACTCTTAGCTACGGCGACTGAACGGCGAGAGCAGACGACCGAGAGTGACGCGCGAGCGGCCATTTTGCATGTTTTTGTACCTGACGTCATCACAACTTGCCATACTGCTGCGTGAAGTCACCAAAATTTGTACTGTAGCCTGACGTCACATTAGTGTCGATGTCAGCAAGCACGCCATGTGAATATTGACTTTGACGTCAAATTAAAATATGTTATCAGCATTTCCTGAGCTTAACATTTGCTCAGAGCTGTTTACGCATATAGGAGAGTTGTATGGTGGAGTAAACTCAGCTTCGAAAATTGGTGTCAGTACTCCTTTAAGAAGCAAGGCACCTTCCTGGTGCACAAGGTACTGCATACAAGAAGCAAACCCTTCAGCCTCTGTAACAACATTAGTATCTTTCGGGGAATATACAGAGTGGAAGCATGGAGGGAAATCATCAGCTACTGCTTTAGTTTGTGAGACTCGGTACCGTCGATCATTAAAGAAATGCTACTGGGTTTGCTGTCGCCTAAATACCTCCAAAATTCTCCGGTGCTTCCTTTAGAAAATTAACTAAAGTGGTAGCAACACAAGTGTCCATAGCTTTCTTAAAGGGGTACTGACACCAAATTTCGAAGCTGAGTTTACTCTACTATACAACTCTCCTATATGCGTAGACTGCTCTGAGCAAATGTTAAGCTCAAGAAATGCTGATAAGATATTTTAATTGGACGTCAAAGTCAGTATTCATATGGCGTGCCTACTGACATCGACACGAGTGTGACGTCAGGCTACAGTACAAATTTTGGTGACTTCACGCAGCAGTATGGCAAATTGTGATGACGTCAGGTACAAAAACATGCAAAATGGCCGCTCGTGCGTCACTCTCGGTCGTGTGCTCTCGCCGTTCAGTCGCCGTAGTTGACAGTGCCCGTGAAGCGAGCGAGCGAAGTCGAATTAGCTTTTATCGTCGTGTGTGCCCGCGTATAATCGGAAGGCAAGCTCTCTATGGTGCCTACATTTCGCCCCTGAAATGCCGCGGAGGTCTCGGAGGCCACCTTAGCTTATCGCAGGCTCCGGAGCCACGCCGACACCCACTGTGCGTGCCGTACGTTGCATCTTGCACTGTGCCGAAGCATTTGCTGTCGTCGCGGAGTCACTATACAAAATTTTGTACATTGTTGACCTCGCACCTGCGCAGACGCTGTGCGCGAGAGACCACTAGGCGAAAACGTCACGATTTTTTGCGGGAACACGTCACGAGGGCTCATTACTATGCACATACTGTCTCGTGACGTCAGGCTACAGTAGAAACCGAAACCGGCTTTTAAAGGCATGCTGTAAACAAATTTTCATGGCGCTCTCACGCTTACCAGTACGTTTCTGGGCTCTGGAGGTCTTGGCCTTTAATTTCATGCAAAAAAACGCCAACTGAAAATTTTCGTTGCAGTACTCCGTTAACCTCGCTTTTCAGCTATGCGCTTAGTGTCCCGTGGCCGGCCATTCTTCTTTCTTTTCATGTGTATCATCTGTCTCGTAACCCAGGGGTTCAGCTTCTTATTCTTAATCTTGTCAGGAACAAACATGTCAAACGCATGCAGACAAATTTCTTTGAATTTTCACCGCAACACATTTACATAGTCTTCAACACCAGAAGCACCCAAAATCATCTCTCAATACTCTAGGATACTCTCATCATCTGCTCTGTTGAAGTCTTTTCACAACAATCACTGCCTTGCTTCTGTTGTAACGCTTCTGAAAGGAGACGGTAGCAAATACCAGCTCATGATCAGAGAGTCCGTCCATGACATCAACAGAGTCGCATAGAACTTATAAACAGCAGATCAAGAATATGTTTAGCGGTAGCAGTGATTCTGGTAGGGGCTGAAACAATCTCAGTGAGAACACACGAAAAAGCAAGGTCAATGAGAGTCTCGTCATGCCCGCATGGTGGACGAATCGATGTCACGTGAATTAAAATCCCCAGCTAATATAAATTTTACGTTCGGGCTCTGGCTGGAAGTGCTGTACATAATCGTAGAGTTGTTCGGAAAACCCAAGATCAGCTGACGGTGGGCGGTATACAACACCGACAACAATTGAATTACCGCAAAAATCTACTTTACAAAAAATACTTTCATGTTCAGGAATAGCCGGTGAAATAGTGACATTTATGGTTTCATTAAGGACAATTGCCACCCCCCCCCCCTCGTTTGCCTGTCACATCGGAGTATCTTGTACCTTGGGGGAACGATTTCGTTATCAACCACTGCAGCATGCAACCAGGTCTCCGTCAGCAACGTAACGTGCGGGTCGGGATCATAAAGCAGCGCCTCAAGTTCAGCTGTTTTATTCATGACACTTTGCACATTGCCCCGCCACGGTGGTCTAGTGGCTATGGTACCCGGCTGCTAATCCGAAGGTCGCGGGATCGAATGCCGGCCGCGGCGGCTGCATTTCGATGGCGGCGAAATGTTGAGGCCCGTGTGCTGTGCGATGTCAGTGCACGTTAAAGAACCCCAGGTGGTCGAAATTTCCGGAGTCCTCCACTAAGGCGTCTCTCATAATCAGAGCTGGTTTTGGGACGTTAAACCCCACATAAGAACAACAACAACACTTTGCACATTTAAACAGGGTAGCCGTAAGTGACACGTGTCATTTCCCTGTCATTTGGATGCCCCATTTGTGGTCTTTTGTTGCTCCTTAGCCTTGATTGTGCAGTTATTTGCATTCATTCGCCTTCCCCTTGTCGTTCATTCGATCGTTGTGAGGTGCATCCAGATTTTCATTATCTTGTGTAATGCCACCGTCTCAATCCATATCGGGGTCAGCAAGCTTGCGTCTCCCGTTCATGTCCTCGTCCCACACGTATTTCACTTGATTGGTAACCAGCTTATCGTACTTCAGATACACTTTGTCCTCAAACGTACGACTGTATTTCGCGGTCCACCACAGCTGCTTTCTTATTTTCTGAATTCTGGGGGAATAGTCCTGCGACAACGAGTACCCGATGTTTTTTTACTTTCCTTTCATTTTTTAGTACCCACGTCCTTTCATTGAAATCAAAAAAGTGCATTATCACTGGGCGAGGTTTGTCTGCCCTCTTTCATCCTAGGCGTTCAATGCGTTCAAGGCCGCCTACTTGTATTCCTAGTCCATTTTCAAATGTGCCTCTCAAGACAGCATCCTTCCATGAATCGAAAGTTTCAGTTTCACACTCACTTATTCCATAAATAATCAAATTATTGCGTCGATTCCTGTATTCAAGGTCATCCATCTTTTTTAGGAGAAATTTAGTCTTTTCGTGCAACCTTGAGACTAGAACTTGACACTCTTCTACCCTTCGCACAGTCTCTGACAGCAGCTTCTGTTCAGTTGAGCTCAATCTTTTATTAGTTTGAGTAACGTGATATTCTAAGCTTTCCCGAATAGATTTTAGCTCATTTGTGATCTACTTTTGATTATCTAGAATAGCTACCATTTGCTCAGAAACTATAGGGCCAGGGTTCGCATCGATATCCCCACATAACAAAAGAACTATAAGGAACAATGAGTCAAACACATGACAGCCTTGGGCAGGGGACCACAACCAGATACAAGGAATCGCTCTCATGACTAGCAGTTTTTCGACCAAAAAAGATGAGCTGCGCCTTTGGTTGATCCCCTCCCGACGGCACATGAGGGTGACGGCAAAAACACGTCCATACGTAGCTGCTGTCGCAATAAAAGCGCTTACTTGAAGGCAGACGGACAGATACAACCGCCATCTTGTTAGGACAGCGTGCATCGTATCTGTCGTCGGATACGGTAATCTTGTTGTCTACGCAGATAATTGGAATGGGACTGGATGGCCGCTGTCGGCGTAGCTGCCTATCGTGAGCACTCAATACAAAAGCCACACAATGTTTAATGAAAACTAACCCGCTTGGTCCCTATCAAAGCGGTGTGACGCGAAGGCTCATCTGAGTCCAAGATCCTAGCGGGGGCTTCCAGGCTGAACCCGCAGCCGAGTGTCGATCCCGAGTGGTGGGCAGCAGCCGCCAAAGCTGCGATTGACTACTAGGCGTCCGGCCGTCTCTCTCACTGGCTCGGATGGGTGGGGCACGCCTATTCGCCGGGAAAGGAACCGATCTTCACGGGACGCGAGGACACAACTGGGAACCTTGCATATGCGGTACACGGCAATAAACAGACGGTGCTTCGTGTCATCAAACGCTGACGACAAAGCACGGCTTATTCTGCTACTTGTGAAATTAAGGCTTGTATTAGTAAACCTACGCTGTCCTTATTGCCCCTGTGGCATTGAGCCGCGTTAATGGGGCTGAAATGGTAATCATGTGCGAAATACTATTGCCACATGCATTCTGCGGCACACAGAGGAACAAGTGGTGGCTGAGTTCGAGGAAGACGACGAGATCCACGCCTCATCTTTTCAGTCGTGGTTTTCAATTAAAGTGACCTGCTGTGTTCCTGATTCCAGCAGTTCCTGCATCGCGACACTGGTGGAGGTGCTGGGTAAATGATTGGGATACCTCTCCGTAGCCCCACATCCAGTCCACACCGATTTCCACGCGTTGAAACACCTGTTCACCGTGCCAGCCGCCGGCTGTTAGGCCTGAGCCCAGAGTGCGGTCCGCTACCAGAAAGTGCAACCGTGACTGAGCGGAGTACTCAAGGCATGGAACGCCCACGCCCGTCACAGGTGACTGCCTTGAATCCTCGATCTCCTCCCACCATTCATGGCAATGCCTAAGAGGACGCCGGAGACTGGCTCGAGGAGTTCCAGCGCGTAGCCAATGCCTGTGGGTGGAACGTCGGCGCAGGACAGAAGTTAGTACACGTTTACTTCTCCCTTCAAGACGGCGCCAGAACGTGGTTCATAAATTGTGAAGGAAACCGGTCATCTTGGCAAGAGTTCACCCGAAAGTTTCTCGACACGTTCGGAGGCACCGAAAGGCGAGAGCAAGCTAAGCGACTCATCGAATCGCGCATACAAAAACCCAACCAAACTATCGCCATGTTTGTTGAGAACATGACCCGTCTATTTCGTCGAGCCGACCCGGATATGTCCGACGCGAAAGAAGCTCGGAAACCTCATGCGCGGTGTAAAGGAGCAGCTGTTTGCCGGTCTTGCGCGAAACGCGCCAAAAAGCGTCGACGAATTTTTGAAGGAGTCGACGGCCATCGAATGCGCACTGCAGCTGCGCTACCGCGAGCACGACCGCGTCGACAACCACTGCTGCAGCCGTTACAGCATTGTCACCAATTGATGACGGTTTTCGTCAACTGATACGCGAAATCTTGCAAGAAGAAGTCAAGAAGCTCCTCACCACGCCAAGTGAATGCGCGATTGCGTCGGTTTCTGAAGTTGTGCGCCAAGAGATAAGGCAAGCACTTTCGCCCTCCGAACGGAACATCGAAACGCGTACTGTCAGTCCCAGCTACGCAAAATTTGTCTGCCGACGCCAGCAGCAACCGCCGACAGTACCTACAGGGGAGCTCCAACGCGACCAGCGCTCCGAAAAACAGACATTTGGCGCACTCCCGCCTACGGGCCTCTCTGCTTTCATTGTGGAGAAGCTGGGCACACATGTCGCTATTGTCCTTATCGTGCAGGAGGACATGAAGGATTTCCGTCGTCGTCGCCCGAACAGCCGACCTTACGTCGTAGCTAGTAGGCGCGACGCCTCCCTGGATTTGCGATCGCTCTCCCCCTGCACGTTCGTCACCAATTCGGCGAAGTGCCACTGACTTGGCCAGAGGAAGATCCCCCAGCCCCCGCCGAGGAAAATAAATGACGCGACCTTAAAGGGGGAGCTGGCCAATCGCCGCAATGCTGAAAATCCCCCTTTACGAACAAAGGAAGAGCCGGCGAAATCCGACGGCTAGACGAGTGACGAAATCGTAAGCGCAGAGATTAGCGTTAAGATCGATGGTCATGACGTGACGGCCCTGGTCGACACTGGAGCGGACTTTTCAATAATGAGTGAACATTTGGCGGATAGGCTCAGGAAAGCGGAATGTACGGGACCACAGGGCCGGCCTACTGCAAAGTGCACTGCAAGGGTCGCTATCCCTTCCGAGTGTTGCAAGCAGGCCAGTGTGGATTTCCTGCGTGAATACGGTGCTGTCATCAGTATACCTCTGATTTTCCACAGAGCTACAGCGCAAGCCCTTGCGTCTCCTGGACGACGCGACCGTGCCGCCTTTATCTTGCCGTCTTGTTTCGGTCAGACGCCAAACAAGTCTCCACACTTCTGCTCTCTCAAGGTGTGGCTATAGCCAGGAGTATAGTCAGTGTAGTGCATGGTCAAGCCGAGCTTCTGCTGACAAACTTTGGCAACGAACGACGACATATCACCGAAGGCACTACAGTTGCTTTCCTCGACGAAGCTGCGCAGTTCCGCGAATGCCTTGCAGTACAGCACGGCGAGCCAGATGCCTTAGCAACACCACCTGTTGACGTGCGCATAAGTTTACCGCCGCCGGAGAGGCAACGTCTTGTTGATCTTCTGCACGAGTTTCAAGACTGCTTCTCGGCGACCTCAAGAGTCAACCAAACGCCACTTAGAAAGCACCGTATTGTAACAGAGGAGACGGCACGACCAATCCGACAGAACCCTTACCGTGTCGCACCAAAGCAGCGCGAAGCGGTTCAACAAGTGAGGGAGATGCTCGTCGATGACGTTATACAGCCATCAGATAGTCCTTGGGCATCGCCGGTAGTGCTGGTTAAAAAGAAGGACGGCAGCCTACGCATTTGCGTGGACTGCCGCCAACTGAACCGGGTGACAAAAAAAAAAAAAGACGTATACCCATTACCGCGTATCAATGATTCTCTCGGCAGGTTGAGGCATGCAAGGTATTTCTCGTCGATGGACCTGAAAAGTGGCTATTGGCAAATTGAGGTCGACGAACGCCGCAGAGAAAAGACTGTTTTCGTGACGCCTGACGGGCTGTAAGAATTAGAGGTCTTGCTATTCGGTCTATGTTCAGCCCCAGCGACATTTCAAAGGCTGATGTACGCGGTTCTATCTTGCCTAAAATGGCAGACGTGTTTGGTGTACCTCGATGACGTCATCGTGTTTTCAGAAACTTTAGAGAAGCACCTAAGAAGGCTGTTGTTGGTTTTTCAAGCGATTCGGTCTGCCGGCCTGACACAGAAAGCAAAGAAATGCCACTTCAGTTTCGAGGAACTCCAATTCCTAGGTCATGTTGTAAGCCACGGCGGCGTTCGTCCTGACCCTGAGAAGATTGCGGCCGTCGCGAAATTTCCAGCGCCAACGGACAAGAAGCAGGCACTTTTTAGGCCTCTGCGCATATTATCGAAAATTCATAGCCAAATTCCCAAACTTAAAATTGAGCTAAACGCACCGTTTCCCACGTGTCGCCGCCGCGCTGGGAAAGCCTCCGCGCCATCCGCTACTTACACGACAGAGAGTAATTGCCGACAGAAGAAGTAAAGTGTTGCTTGTTCCCTAGCTCTTGCCGAACTTGTTTCACGCTGAATGGGCCTTCACCAGCCGGCACGCTTGCGTTCAGTGCCTGAACCATTTCCTTATATATGCGCAGGCTGCGTGTGTTTGACCGCAAAGCGGGAAGCTTGTCCTCCCAAATGCGTATCAACACCTCCGTCGTCGCGACAGACCAGTTGACACGCTTTTGAGAGGATCCGACGCTTACAGATGAGCTGCATCCGTCAGACATGAGGGCCGCCATGTTATCAGTTACGGAGTTGACTGAGGTTGCCTACCTCAGTTTGCGGAAACCACGGCTAGCAGAGTAACTGCGGTTAGGTCTACCGTGTCACTGGATGTAACCGCGGTTAGCCTTAACTGACGTCAAATTGAACTGAGGTTAGACGTGTGACAAGGGTATAACATTACAAGGGAAGACGTTCCATTTGTATGGGGCAAAGAAGAACAAGCGGCATTTGACTGACTCCGGCAGCGCCTATAAACGCCTCCTGTAGTGGCTCGCTCTTACCATGGTTCACACGGACGCCAGAAATGTGCTCGTCCAGTGGCAAGACTCAGCAGAACGAGTGATTGCATACGCAAGCAGAACGCTTACACGCGCCGAAACTAATTACTCGACGACAGAAACGAAATGCCTTGGTGTCGTATGGGCAGTTATCAAGTTCCGTCCATATCTCTATGGTCGTTCCTTCCGCGTGGAACGACATATACAGTAACTCTAGAGAGTCGATAACACATTCATTGTTAGCAAAGTATGGGAAGATTTCATGTTTCCGTCTTTGTGGCAAAGTTAGTGTTAAGTTGAAACCAAACGAGAAAAATAAAGCAGCGCTTGTTGCCCGACCTATAATGGCACCCTCGGCTAAATCTGCTGTGTAGTCCGTGCGAATCCCAATGCGAAAAAGAGCTTAGTATTTTCCGACCGCGAGGTCCGCGGACGCGGAACGGACGGCACAAAACCGTGACGCGGGGTCACGTGATGCGCCGTCCGCCGCGGAAAAGACGGATTTAGTCCGTCGTGTGGATACACCCTTAACGTGCACTGACATCGCACAGGGGACGTCCATCGAAATGTAGCCGCTGCGGCCGGGAGTCCGAAAAGGCAAAATTGGCATCCGCCGATATGTAGCGACAATCCTTTCTCAGAAATGAAAGCTTCGTATATTTGATAATTCTGGTCCGGGGTTCCAGCGCTTTTCGAAAGTAATCAGAAAGCAGCGCCGATCAGGCTCCTTCGATTATGTGAACCAAATATTGCTGCATTGCACCCACCGGGGATTTGCTATTTGGTTTCAAAACACCCGGAAATCGGCTTCTCTCAAATTGCGGACCGACTAGCTCAACTGCCGTTGGTAAACTCATAGTCGCCGAAACATTGTCAGTAACAACTTGCTTGATTTTTTTGAGCTCGACAAATTAAGAAAGTACATGCGTCTTTCTTTAAAGAACGCCACAAATATCAATATACCCTGCCGCTTGTCGAGAAGGAAGGATTCCCAGCTGTATTTGAAAGCCCTAACTGGTGCGTGCAGCGCACTAGTATTTGGTTTAGCAGTTCACAGGACTGATTCTTCCTGAAAAATAAAAGAGTTGCAGGGCCCGTTTAGGTTGCATAAAAGAGCTGGCTCACTTCTTGCATTATGCTGTTCAGTCGCTCCTTGGAACGTCTGAAGTGACTACAGCGCGCAAGGCACAAGGACCAGAGAAGAGGACACACACAGCGCTGACATTCAACAACTTTTATTTGCGGAAGCGCGGCCCATGTATAAGTAGTGAGGCGACACGCGCACAAGGGTTGATAGCAAACACGTGTGGGTGACAAAAGGATGACAGTTCATTTTTTAATATGCTGGTATAATGCAAGCAAAGACAACTTATTGCTGATACCCGTTCAAATATGATATTTCTTTCTGTGATAGCGCTACTGAAGGGGGACTCACACACGCGCTGCCTAATTTTGTTATGTGGTACGCCTCGATAATTTCGCGTGTCAGCTGCGATCGGTGCTTGCTCAGCACTGTGCAACGCCCAAAGAGAGGCACACATCCGCAGTCTCGGCAATGAATCCCAAGGTGGCCCTGAACCGTGCCATGCAGATTATTAGCGTGCTCCATTAACCTTTCGTTTAAACAGCGTCCAGTTTGCCCTACGTATTTTTTCCCGCAAGGTAGGGGAATCATATAGACCACTTTGGTGGTGCAGGGCACACAGGGGTCTTTGTGCTGAACATTCAGGTCTACCTGAAGGAGGGCCATTCACAAGCTTACAAAGCTTGGAAAGCTTCTCCGGAGCTGAAAAGACCACTTTGACGCCAGCGCGTTGCCCAATTTTTTTCAGCCTGTGAGACACGTTGTGCAAATATGGGAGCACGGCAACACGGTTCCGAGGGAACGCCGCCTCCTGAGGTTGGTCTTGCGCACCCTGCCGCTTAAGAAGCTTTTCAGCTACAGCAGCTAACAGGACCTTAGGGTAACCGGCGCTTAAGAGGCGCTCGACCTGCGCTTGGAAACTCTTTTATACCGAGTGCGGGCATGACCTCCTAAGGGTGTTGATGAGGCACACGTTGGCAATCCCCTTTTCACCAGTTTCGAATGTGCCGAATGAAAAGGTAGAAGCGGTTTCCCACCTCTTGGTGCGAATTGCCAGCATAAATGAGAGCTCGAAATGCACAGCTTAAGGTCCAGAATACTTAGGCAATTATCAGACGGCAGCTCTTGTGTGAGTTCAAGGGGCTGTAATTGTTCACTGAACAATCTTAGAAGTCTGCAATCACCGTCGGAACAATCAATTATCACCAGAAAATCATCCACAAACCTGCAAACCTTAACTGAAGAAAAATGCAACTGATTATGAATTCTACGGTCCTTGTGCGCTAAAGAGATATCGCTCAGGACAGGCGCCAAACATGACCCCATGAGCACACCACTTTTCTGAATAAAATGTTGGTCATTCCAAGAAACATAAGTGGACCGTAAATACAGCGTCAACAATTCCAGAAACGGTCCACATATGTTTCTTGGAATGACCAACATTTTATTCAGAAAAGTGGTGTGCACATCGGGTCATGTTTGGCGCCTGTCCTGAGCGATAACTCTTTAGCGCACAAGGACAGTAGAATTCATAATCAGTTGCATTTTTCTTCAGTTAAGGTTTGCAGGTTTGTGGATGATTTTCTGGTGATAATTGATTGTTCCGACGGTGATTGCAGACTTCTAAGATTGTTCAGTGAACAATTACAGCCCCTTGAACTCACACAAGAGCTGCCGTCTGATAATTGCCTAAGTATTCTGGACCTTAAGCTGTGCATTTCGAGCTCTCATTTATGCTGGCAATTCGCACCAAGAGGTGGGAAACCGCTTCTACCTTTTCATTCGGCACATTCGAAACTGGTGAAAAGGGGATTGCCAACGTGTGCCTCATCAACGCCCTTAGGAGGTCATGCCCGCACTCGGTATAAAAGAGTTTCCAAGCGCAGGTCGAGCGCCTCTTAAGCGCCGGTTACCCTAAGGTCCTGTTAGCTGCTGTAGCTGAAAAGCTTCTTAAGCGGCAGGGTGCGCAAGACCAACCTCAGGAGGCGGCGTTCCCTCGGAACCGCCCCGCCACGGTGGTCTAGTGGCTATGGTACTCGGCTGCTGATCCGAGGGTCGCGGGATCGAATCCCGGCCGCGGCGGCTGCATTTCGTTGGAGGCGAAATGTTGAGGCCCGTGTACTGTGCGATGTCAGTGCACGTTAAAGAACCCCAGGTGGTCGAAATTTCCGGAGCCCTCCACTACGGCGTCTCTCATAATCAGATCGTGGTTTTGAGACGTTAAACCCCACTAATCAATCAATCATCAATCAATCCCTCGGAACCGTGTTGCCGTGCTCCCATATTTGCACAACGTGTCTCACAGGCTGAAAAAAATTGGGCAACGCGCTGGCGTCAAAGTGGTCTTTTCAGCTCCGGAGAAGCTTTCCAAGCTTTGTAAGCTTGTGAATGGCCCTCCTTCAGGTAGACCTGAATGTTCAGCACAAAGACCCCTGTGTGCCCTGCACCACCAAAGTGGTCTATATGATTCCCCTACCTTGCGGGAAAAAATACGTAGGGCAAACTGGACGCTGTTTAAACGAAAGGTTAATGGAGCACGCTAATAATCTGCATGGCACGGTTCAGGGCCACCATGGGCCGCGCTTCCGCAAATAAAAGTTGTTGAATGTCAGCGCTGTGTGTGTCCTCTTCTCTGGTCCTTGTGTCTTGCGCGCTGTAGTCACTTCAGTCATGTCTTACCAACAAGCCCAAATCTACACACTTCTTGGAACGTCAGTCTAGTTGCCGTTTGGTTCGTTCCTTCTTTGTCTTGTTCTTTTCTAAATGTTCGCAACGACAGTCCTGAATTCAGCCATTTTCACCGGGACGGCCGTGGCCGAGCTCCGAATTTGATTCTCGCGCTTTTTATATCACCCTCGCGAGAAAGCAGTACGACAATGCAACTGCGCAGCTTACAATGCGTGGTCGTCTCAAAAGAAAACGAAGAAAAACACAGATGCAAAAGTATGAATGGCAGCTCTTATTCAAACGATAGCAAATTTGCCCAGTATCAAAACAGTTATGCTAAAAGGGTGCAGCGTTCGATTCCCTCTTTTTCTTTCTTTTTCTTTTTTCCTTGAACCGGAATATGCGATGTTTCTCTGTCATCTGCGCTGCAGCTGGTTGCACTTAGTGCTAGCCTTGACAAGCACGCGAAAAATTTTCTATTTAAGAACTGTTAGTGAAGTTTCATCTAACTCAGGACAACGAAGTGCATCATTATGCGCGTCGAATATGATTTTCCGGTGAGCAGCACTATACGGCATTGTTGACGAACCAAGTGAAAAACGATCGAAGGCGGGTGCTTACTCGGTTGACAAGGAGAACGACGAGTCTGTGTCGGAGTCTCCTGCAAAGAGACACAGACGGCGATGTATATTTATTCAAACATCTAATCTGACCAAATCAAAACTCGAAAGTTTCTTAGCAAAAGTTGTTTCCGTTTGCGCATCCATCCATTCTACTACTCACAACGAAGTCCACGCATTTCAGTGAAATACACAAGCATGCTAGAGAATCCTGCATTATTATTATTATTATTATTATTATTATTATTATTATTATTATTATTATTATTATTATTATTATTATTATCGTCACTGCCGTCACTACACTGCCGGAGAAAACGCGCTGATCTGTTATTTCTTTTCAAGCTTCTGCATGGTATCATATCCTGCCCTGTACTGCTCAACTGTCTTAATTTCCGAATTCCACGTAAGCTGACCAGAGAGAATAGACCTCTCCAAGTAACCGCCTGCCTCTGTGAACATTCGACCGTTGACAGGATACAATGTCTCTACAATGCTTACTTTTTAGAGCTCGATGTTTTTCACAGCTCCCATTCGCTGTTCTGCTCCGAGCTTTGCACTGTACTAACATAGTGTCGTACACTGTTGATATTTTTTTTCCTGTTTTGCCTGCGCATAGTTGTATACGTGCAATTTTATAGCGTTTTTTTATTCCTGTTATTTTATTATGAATTCTCGCCAGTGTTGCTGTTTTTATTAGTTTTTTTCTGTAGAGTCTCCTTATTGTATTGTTTCTTGTATTTTTTTCCGTGCGCCAGTACAAATACCTGATTGATTGACCTGATTGATTGATTGATTGATTGATTGATTGATTGATTGATTGATTGATTGATTGATTGATTATTGCATGCTGAAATCCATTCGCCACGACTATTCCTCCTCGGACAATGCTAATCTGTTTGCTTTGTATGCCGTCCTTTAAAGCTCTCCTTAAGCAGACTGTTGTATTGCGGCACTTCTGCAATCCTCAGTTTGATTATGAATATAGTGCTGCACGAACATTACGCAGAACCTCTCGCTTTGTTGTACCGTTTTTCAAAACAACGTTTCGTAAAGTTGCCAGAAAGGTGTAATTTTTAATCAACTCCCTGATGAGTTGTTTTCCGTAACCACGAAACATGCATTAAGATAGAAGCTAAAGTCACTATAATTTCTACAGTTCTCAGATTTTGCTGCTGCTGCTGCCGCCGCCGCCGCTGCTGCTGCTACTGTTGTTGTTGTTGTTGTTGTTGTTGTTGTTGTTGTTGTTGTTGTTGTTGTTGTTGTTGTTGTTGTTGTTGTTGTTGTTGTTGGATGATTCGTATATTACTGGAATTATTTGCTCGAATTGTGCTGCATATTTATGTTCCTTATTTTACTGCCCACAGAGAATTTATTTCAGTTATATGGTTGTTACGTTATTAATTGTATGTAATGCTTTTGCTTTTCCGTATTTAAGTACTGTTTAGATAGGCTATTTCTCTATATTAGCTTTTTTACTTGTTGTAATATCATTAATTGTATTGTGATAAGGAAGTCCAACCCAACCGCAGTTGTGGATGACGAGGTCGGCACCGACTGGCAGACACGATGGCGTCTACGCTTAACTAACTAGGACAGCAAATCACGTCCAGCTCACGCCCCACTAGTGCAGCATTCGTGATCCTGCTTCTTCACTACATCCTTCCCCCTCCCTGGAGACGGAGCCACTCCGGTGGGCTAAGGCGCTGTGAAAACTAGCGGTTCATGGTATTGTTTCAGGCGATCTATGTGGACAGTCTCGCGGCCGCGACGGCGCATGTCCGTGGTGGGTGTGACTGGTTCGACGAGGTAGTTGACGGGAGAAGTTTGCCGCAGGACCCTGTAAGGGTCGTGATACTTCGACGCAAACTTCGGGGTGACACCTGGCGCAGAAGTGGAGGGCACCCACAGCCAAACGAGAGCGCCAGGCGGGAGCTGCCGGTTTGGGAGGCCATCGTCGCGGCGAAATTTCTGCAATGCTTGTTGTTGGGTGGTGTAAGAGCGAGCTAGTTGGCGACATTCTTCTGCATATCGAGAGGTTTCGGAAACCGGGGTGGCCTCGGATGAGTCGGGACGGTAAGGCAGCATAGTGTCGATCGGCGATGACGGTTCTCGGCCATAAAGCAAGAAGAAAGGGGAAAAGCCGGTAGTCGTTTGAGGCGCCGTATTGTAGGCGTACGTTACATATGGGAGAATGACGTCCCAGTCAATGTGGTTGTAGGCGACATACATCGAAATCATGTCGCCAAGAGTTCTGTTAAAGCGCTCGGTCAGCCCGTTTGTTTGCGGGTGATAGGCGGTGGTGCAGCGGTGAATAATACGGCATTCAGCAAGTAGCTTTCCGACAACATCGGCGAGAAAGACGCGGCCTCGGTCGCTCAGGAGTTTGCGCTGAGCGCCGTGACGAAGAACGAAGCGGCGGAGAAGGAAAGAAGCAACGTCACGAGATGTCGCGGATGGGAGGGCAGCAGTTTCCGCGTACCTCGTGAGGTGGTCGATAGCCACAATAACCCATCGATTTCCGGCAGCAGTGTATGGCAGGGGTCCGTATAGGTCTATGCCAATCCGGTCAAATGGTCGTGATGGGCACGGCAAAGGCTGCATTGGCGCAGAAGGGCGGCAAGGACCAGGCTTGCGGCGCTGGCACTCTGTGCAGGATCGAATGTACTTTTGCACAAAGGTGTACATGCCGCGCCAATAAAATCTGAGGCGCAGTCTGGCGTAAGTTTTGAAGAGACCAGCGTGTGCGCACTGAGGATCAGAATGGAAAGCGGCGCATATAGTTGCGCGGAGCTGTCTCGGTATGACGAGAAGCCATTTCCGCCCATCTGGTTCGTAATTGCGGCGATAAAGGATTCCATCCCTGATGGCGAAATGGGAAGCTTGTCTGCGTAGAGCTCGAGATGAAGGGCTTGCTGAAGGATCAGACAGGTAACGTATCAATGATTCAGCCCAAGGATCCTTGCGCTGCTCCAAAGACATGTCGATGGAAGTAGATAGTGAAAGTGAGCTGTCGATGGCGGAGAGGCTGGCAACGACGCTGTCTACTGGCGACCGAGAAAGAGCGTCGGCATCGCTGTGCTTCTTTCCTGATCGGTAGACGACACGGATGTCGTACTCTTGCAGGCGCAGAGCCCATCGGGCGAGACGACCAGACGGATCTTTGAGGGTCGACAACCAGCAAAGAGCGTGGTGATCAGTAACGACATCGAAAGGCCGGCCATGCAGGTATGGCCGAAATTTTGTAATGGCCCAAGTGATCGCAAGGCATTCTTTTTCGGTGACTGAATAATTCGCTTCAGCCTTCGTGAGAGTACAGCTTGCGTAGGCAACAACATATTCTTGGTAACCGGGCTTTCGCTGCGCGAGGACAGCACCGAGACCGTCACCGTTGGCATCCGTGTGGAGTTCCGTGGCAGCAGTAGGGTCAAAATGGCGCAGTATCGGAGGCGTTGTGAGAAGTTTACGTAGGGTCACAAAGGCACGATCGCAAGCCGGCGACCACGCAGAAAGGTTGGCGTCTCCGCGAAGGAGGTCTGTGAGTGGTGCCATAATCGAAGCAAAATTGCGAACGAAGCGGCGAAAGTACGAGCAAAGGCCAATAAAACTACCCAACTCTTTTAGATTCTTTGGCCTTGGGAATTCTTGGACAGCCCGCAGCTTTGCAACATCGGGGAGAATGCCGTCCTTCGACACGACGTGCCCGAGAATAGTCAGCTTTCGTGCCCCAAAGTGACATTTCTTTAAGTTGAGTTGTAGGCCAGCGGTGGTGAAGCAGCGTAACACCTGCTCCAGGCGATGAAGATGAGTCGGAAAATCAGGTGCAAATACAACTACGTCATCCAAGTAGCATAAGCACGTGTTCCATTTGAGGCCTCGCAGAATGGCGTCCATCGTGCGCTCGAACCTGGCGGGCGCGTTGCAAAGGCGAAAAGGCATAACATTAAATTCGTATAGGCCATCTGGTGTAATAAAGGCAGTTTTAGGTTTGTCATCTGAGGCCATAGGCACCTGCCAATAACCGGATCGTAAATCAAGTGAGGAGAAGAACTCGGCACCTTGCAAACAGTCAAGGGCATCGTCGATTCGCGGCAATGGGTAGACGTCTTTTCTGGTTATCTTGTTCAAGCGGCGGTAATCCACGCAAAAGCGAATCGATCCGTCTTTCTTTTTGACTAGAACAACTGGTGATGCCCATGGACTCTCGGATGGCTGTACTACACCGCGCTTTAGCATGTCACCCACTTGTTCATCAATGACGCGGCGTTCCGTCGATGATACGCGGTATGGCCGCTGCCGCAACGGTGGGTGGGCACCTGTGTCGATGCGGTGACACACAGCCGACGTTCGGCCAAGAGTACTGCTATATCGAAAGCATGACGAAATTTGGTGAGTAGGCCGAGGAGTTCGTCGCGTTGCGTGGGGGTTAAGCCGTCGTCAACGACATTGCTGCAAATCTCTTGAGGCAATGGCGCACTTGAAGAACAATAGGAGAGGATGTTCATCTCCGCCGATCCATCTGGGACGTCTAACGTAGCAATAGGTTCGTAAGGCTCCACAGTGCCAACAGACTCACCGCGACGCAATGTAATCGGGAACGGGAATCGGTTGCAGAAAAGAAGGTTAGCCGCACAATCTTCTAGGGCAAGCAGAGCGCTTGGAAGCGCTACAAGGTGGCGATCGGTGAACGCAGTGGAAGGGGTGAAGAGTACATTGGCATAGGAGGCAGCGGGACAGCATACAGGTGCCATGACATACGCGTGCGGAGGGACTTGGATGTCGGCTGCGATAACCAACTTGGCGCGAGAAGACGGAACTTCGTCAGAAATGGCACCGCCAAGAGAAGAGCAAGCGACTTCTGCTCGGAAACAATCAATGACGGCCTGGTGACGACAGAAGAAATCCCATCCTAAAATGATGTCATGCGAGCAGTGGGGCAATACGACGAACTCGACCGTGTAGAGCTTCCCTTGAATTACAACTCTCGCGGTACACGCAGCCACCGGCTGGACGTGCTGTGCTGTGGCTGTGCGAAGTAATGGGCCAAAGAAGGGCGTTGTCACCTTTCGAAGAGAACGGCATAGTTTTTCGGCGATTACGGAAATAGCAGCACCAGTGTCAATGAGCGCAAACACAGAAACACCTTCGACGATGACATCTATAACATTTGGAGGCGAGCGTAGAGGGCTTGGGCGTTTCGACGGTGACGCAGTTCTTGCCTCGGGAACTGCGTAACTTAGTTTTCCGGTTCGGTAGAGGACGGACGCCGACGCACCGGGGAGAGCGAGCGACGGCGGGGGGAAGGAGATCGGTGGCCAGGTGGTGGTCGAAAGCTTGTCTGGGGTGGTTCTGTGTCGCGGTCGGGAGCGTAAGACAGCGGGTGATCGTAAACAGGTGTGCGTGCGTCGTACTGTGGACGTAGTGGACGACGGCGGCAGAAGCGGGCGACGTGTCCGGGTATCCCACACGAATAGCATATGGGCTTATTGTCTGCCGTGCGCCACGGGTTCACGGCTCGATAGACTGGGGATCGTGGCGGCACTGGGGCAAAGACAGGTGTAGCCACGGGAGCTGGAGCGCGGTTCATCTGTGGTCGTGGTTGAGATAATACGTCGGAGTACGTCAACGGAGCGGCGACTTGAGGAGACCGCTCCTGCGGGAGAACCTCGGACACTTGCTCCTGTATAACATGCCGAAAAGTCGGGCTGAGGCACGAAGTTGACTGCGGCGGGGTGGAGATGAGCGAGAGCTGGCGGGCAACTTCTTCCCGCACGAAAGCTTTGATCTGCGAGAGAAGGGCGGGGTCTTCGAAACTCGGTACCAAGGCTGACAGCGACTCCTGATGTGGTAAAGGGCGGCGGGTCGCAAGGCGTTGTCGGCGAAGCTCGTCGTAGCTTTGACATAGATTGATGATCTGGGTGACAGTTGAGGGGCTCTTGGAAATCAGCATTTGCAAAGCATCCTCATCAGTACCCTTGAGTATATGCTTGATTTTGTCTCCCTCGGTCATTACTGGATCGACACGCTTACACAAATCGATCACATCTTCCAGGTAGCTAGTAAAATTCTCACCGGGCTGCTGAGATCGGGATTGAAGGCGTTGTTCTGCGCGAAGCTTTCGAACTGCCGGACGCCCGAATACTTCGCTGAACCTTGTTTTGAAGGCTGTCCAGCTGGGGACGTCTGTTTCGTGGTTTCGAAACCACAAGTGGGCAATTCCGGTGAGGTAAAAAGATACGGTGGCTAGTTTCGCGACGTCGTCCCATTTATTGTGGACACTCACGCGTTCGTAGGTGGAGAGCCAGTCATCAACGTCGTGGTCGTCGGTGCCACTGAATATCGGAGGGTCCCGCTGACGGGTCGCTCCATGGCAGACGCTGGTCTGAGGAGAACCTGTTGTTGAGCTTGAATCAGTGCCGGTAGCCATTGGGGGACGGAGAGTCCCGCTGCGCAGTTCCAGGATGATAGGAAACCCAGCAATCCTCCACCAATTGTGATAAGGAAGTCCAACCCAACCGCAGTTGTGGATGACGAGGTCGGCACCGACTGGCAGACATGATGGCGTCTAGGCTTAACTAACTAGGGCAGCAAATCACGTTCAGCTCACGCCCCACTAGTGCAGCATTGGCGATCCGGCTTCTTCACTACAGTATGTAGTGTTTTTGTTTCTTATACTGTGTTTAAATATTGTGTAAATAGGCTATTTATTTGTATTATGTTTTTTGTATAAGATAGCATTCAAACTTCTTCGATCTCTGTGTTCTCATCGATGGTCTCCCGATGTGCCGGGCCTACTCCTCCAAGCCTCCTGATGGCTTTGACAGGCCTGTTGACCGTTTGTACTTTCCCTCTGTCACAAAATAGTGCCTATTTTGAAGTAAAACCCGGCGCCGAAAGGCCGAAACAACAACAAGAAAAACGGCGCTCGGAAGAGGCACTCAAAAGTCACGCCGCGCCTACAAAAGGCCAGAATGTTGTAGAAGCTTTCTTATCGCGGAGAGCGCGCGCGGGACAGACGTAAGGAGAGAAGGGAAGCGGAGAGTACACACCGACGCTCCCCGCGCAGTGAGAGAGAGAGAGAGAGGCGCCGCCCCGACCAAGAAGGTTCGAGAGTGGGCGAGAAGGTTCCCAATTGTATGTGTGCTCTGGGTCACGTGGCCCTACGGAACCTTCTAGTACCATTTCCCAGGACTATATAAGCGGTCGGACACGGGCCGCGCAGGAGGGGCGAAGAAGAGACGAAGAGAGAGAAGAGCTGCAAGTAAAAAGAAGAAGCAAGAAGTCTGCGTGACTCAGACGCCGAGCCAGCTGACAGGCCACCTGCAAGAAGACTGCCGAGTGTCTTGGTGAATAGGACTCTTTGTATTTTGTTCTTTGTTGCAGTGCATGAACTTGTTCGTGTTGGTTGGCCTTGTATAACATTGCGACCCATCTGTGTTTTGAGTTGTGAAAGCCGTGTTGTGTACGTTTGTGTGCCTGCCTATTTAATGAAAATATATTTGTTTTGTTTGACCACCCTTGGCTCTGACTCGGTCTCTGAACCACTGCTGGCGTTTTGCTAGTGTACTAAAGGGGACCAAAAATCTTATTGTCCAAGCTTTCGTGGGATCTTTTTCGGGGAACCAAGACGTTGGTTCTTGGAATTATTTCCGGTGATCGCGCCCCGTACATCATAGCACGGGTTTGGTGACACCCTCCAAGGTGATTATTATTATTATTATTATTATTATTATTATTATTATTATTATTATTACTATTATTATTATTATTATTATTTGAAGCGGTATTAGCCTTCCGCTAGGAGAAGAGGGGGCGCAACATCCTAGGGGGGAAAGAAGAGGACGTTGAAGTGAAGGTGGAGGCATTAAAGATGGATGCCCGTTCCATAGCTGTGTATTCTATTGTGTCCTTGTAAATAGGAACGCTACATTATTTTGGCGCAGCCGACAATCGACTACAAGATGTGGGTGACCTTCTTCCTTCACGAGGCCTCAGCGGAGAATATCATCTTTTCGAAATACCAAGCTCAAGATGAACCAGTGGTGGACCTACCTCGGGAACTCCACTCTGCCGAACTTGTAAATTTGGTCTTGGAGAAAGCTTCAGTGGACACTGATGAACTACGTCGAAAAGGTGCTGTGAAAGTAAACCTGCGTCTACAGACTTTTTACAAGCTAGTACTTCAGCCGATGCGTGGAAAGGACTCGGGATCATGGTCTTCAACGGTCGAGGTGAGCCTCATTTTGAAAGCTCTTCAGCTACAGCAAGAGCAGGTTGTGCAACAGAACCAACTCGTAACGTCGCTGATAAGATCCCTAAACGCCGAAAAGCCCGTGCATAATTTTGTTGAGCCCGACACGTTTGACGGCTCGTCTTCAAGCCCAGACAGTTGGATAGAATTCTATGAATATGCCGCTGTGAAGAATAAGTGGCACTCTGACGACGACAAGACTTCTAACATGCGCACTTAATTGAGAGGTGTTGCACTCAAGTGGTACGAGTTTTGTATTGTTGAAGACGCTAACCACCCTTGGAATAACTGGAAGGAGTCATTATTGACAACATTCCGGACCAATCCAGTACAAAGATCGGACACTGACCTTCAATTTCATGCAGGGCTCCCTTCTCGAGTATTTTTTTTTGAGAAACACCGCCGTTTAAAGCTGGCCGAGCCTTTGCTACCGCCCTCTGCTGTAGTAGCCCTAATAATGCACGGACTGCACGCTGAAGTTCGGAAGCAAGTTTTAGTACGGTCCCCTAAAACTGTAGACGGACTTTTGGAGTGCCTTCAGGACATCCAATCTACTTCAGATGAAGAACACCCTGCGGTCATTTCAGATATCTGTCGCGGGCTGTTCAAACTGTAATGAACGAGAACCGAGCCACATTGTGAGCAGCGAAGTCGGGCTGGCGTGCCCCCACAGGTCGGGTGCATAACATCGATACCGACGCTGCCTCCAAAGACAAAAAACTAACAAACGAGGGCGATCAGTCCGATGACCCCAACGGAGACTTCAGCTCGCGCTAGCCTACTTCACATTCCTGTCAAAGGCACATGATGGCCCTGGTAGACAGCGGTGCTCCTGTGTCGATCTTAAATGCCAATTATCTAGCAGATGTGAGTCATATCCATAGCGGAAGAGTGCTGCGAGTGCAAGGTTATGACGGAAAGGTGGCACTGCACAATCAGTGGGCGTCAGTAACTATCGACTTTCAAGGTCACAAGATAGACAGTCAAGTATTGGTGATTGAGGGCGTGACATACGACTTTCTCCTCTCCGGGCCAGATATAAATAAACTGAAAATCAGTGTATACTGGGATGATGCGGTTTTAGTTGAAAGATTACCAAGGAACGAGACACAGGAGGTAAACAAGATGACCTGCGAGTTGTGAAATGTGCAGAAGATATTGAAAAGGCATCCTAGGGGGGAAAGAAGAGGACGTTGAAGTGAAGGTGGAGGCATTAAAGATGGACGCCCGTTCCATAGCCGTGTATTCTATTGTGTCCTTGTAACGCTACATTATTATTATTATTATTATTATTATTATTATTATTATTATTATTATTAAACGTCCCACACCTCATTTGTGACCGGGGCAGCTGAAAAGGGCCGATCGCAGTCGGCCACCGCAAGGGGCCCCTTTCTCCGTGCAGCAGCGGAAGTAGTTGCCAAAGAAACAACTTCAACGCACCTGAACACTCTGCTTCGCAATGCTTCATTACAATTCACACATATAGGAAGAAGGCTAAAGTGAGTCCATCATGAAAACACGGAGTCCAGAAGCATGCCTATATCATCGCAGGAGGAAACGTGCCATTCCTCTTCCGCTCGAAACCAACTAGTGTCATCGCGTGGTCGTAATAATGAAAGACGCAAAATCCAAACCGATCGAACCTCCTACTGCGCGAAGCTCTGCCCAACAAAGCAACCAGATAACTACACAGTAACTTGATTCGCCCTCGCGCTGTCAATCGCTAGCGGTTAGCTCAACTGGCAGAGCGAGCGCCCCGGACAGGCGTTGGTCCCGGGTTCGAACCCCGGACCAGGACGAATTTTTCGGCAACTAGGAAGCCTTCATTTCTGAGAAATCCGTATGGATTTCCTTGTAGCCTCGTGCTAAAAGAGGGGTGGATACTAATTTTCCCTTTCAAGAAACCATCATAGAGGGATGTAAGTATTAGCGGATGCGAAGTCTTGTTTCGCAAATGGGAGAATGGCAGAGGTGTGGCGACCTGTGTCAAGCCCGACATAACTACAATAGAGGCATCTGCGGCAAATAGAGTGACACGAGTTTTTCCTCCTGTGTAGAATAAACGGCAGCGGTGCCAGTACACTGCGCAGATTTCACCTGATCGCCGACCTAACTCGGCACTACGCGCACCTCTTCAGTCGCGCGTACATCTAGCGCTGTCTAATGTATCAGAGACTAGAACACACAGTATTTCGCGACTGTCCCCCATTCGTTCCACAGCAGTAGACGGCGGCCACTAGGCTGGCTGATATGGGAGTACAAGCAATAGATGAAAGCTGTATTTCACCCGAAATAGGGGACCATACCGAATTACCAAATGCTACAAGGTCATTTTTTCAATAGAAATGGACTGGATGCTAGACGTTCCGTACCACTGCGCAAAGTTGCGGATTATGAAAAGCGACTATTAAACTTAGATGCAACTAAAGTGGCTTCTTTTCATTATGCGACTATTAGACCTTTATCATAATCTTCGAGTGCATTTCCCTGCACAGCATATTCGTCCGACTAATGGCGGCCCCTGTCACGTTTCAAGTAGAGGCGAGGTCCCAGTTACCCGTGCTGGGGTTTGACTATTGCCAGTGTTTATGTCAACAGTCGACATTTTTCGCGTCACAGCACATTGTTTTGCAGAAGTGAATAGCTGCCATAAGTTGGGCTAGTTGGTATCAAGCGTAATGAACTATGATTACTGGCGTCCATGTCCCCTTTGCGCAAGCAGTCATGTCTTGTTATGTATATACGGATCACTCATTCTTATCCCCATCCTCATGCTTCATCACTCTTCTTCCCCTGTTGCGTTGTCCCCGAAGTAGAGTAGAAGGCCGGGGCGTACTAGATCAGGCCACCCTCTCTACCTGTCTCCACTGTATTGGACTTCAAGTACGCGAGTGTGTAGCTTCATTATGAAACTGAGGTTGCTTCGATGTAACGTTGCTCGCTGTGACAGATTATGCACTGCATTGTGATGTTGTTCATTATAACGATTATGTTAATATTTCATGCGATATTTTCTTTGAAGGTCACTTTGGTCAGTATTCATTCTCACTTGATTGATGCTTTTGGTAGCCCCGCCACGGTGGTCTAGTGGCTATGGCACTCGGCTGCTGATCCGAAGGTCGCGGGATCGAATCCCGGCCGCGGCGGCTGCATTTCGATGGAGGCGAAATGTTGAGGCCCGTGTGCTGTGCGATGTCAGTGCACGTTAAAGAACCCCAGGTGGTCTAAATTTCCGGAGATCTCCACTACGGCGTCTCTCATAATCAGAACTGGTTTTGGGACGTTAAACCCCACAAATCATCATCATGCTTTTGGTAGTCTTTTCAAGCTTGCCTCTTTGATCAGCTGATGTCCTAGGCAAATTTTCACTTTGATACCTGGGTCATATTTGAGTTCCTTTGTTCATACTCATTGATTTTATGTGGCGAAGATACTGCATAACATGACTGAAAGCGGCTATCACACAGTCATCCATTATGCTGTCTGTGCTCACATAACGGGATGCGCTGCTCTCATGCTGAGAAATGCATTGTCGTTTGTCTTTTGATTATTGTTACTAGTGCGCTTTCTGTAAGCCTCTAGTCGTTAATAAGTTCCAGATATATTTAAATTAATTCTTCTGCAGTTCCTTTTGAATATTTGTGGTTTTCTTTTTCTCGCATTTCTCTTTTTTTAAACTACCATAAGTTAGTTTCTCAATGAAATGTTGAATAAAATGTTGACGTCATGATCATTGGCAGTGGGGCCTCCTTGTTAGGCCGCTTGCCAAGAAACTTTCTATCCTTAACTGTAGAAAGATATGTCACTACTGTTTTTGGTAGATTTGCTTCATACTATACAAAGTACAAGCTATATTGATTTTTGTATGCATGACCACTAATTGTGACCTAAATGCTAAGACTGATGAAGCCTTTGCAGACAACTGTGTGCCTACCTTACTGCACTATTGCTCTGCTGCACTCAATGCTGGTGCTTTGACCCGCCAGAGAAAAAAAAGTTCCACGCAAGTGGGACACCAGCACTTCTTCCTAGGACGAAAGTATTCAGGTGGGCTGGCACTAACCCGCACTCTGCAGCACCCTAAACCTTATGGTGCAGCTGATAACATAGCAGGTCGCAGCTACTACCATAAGGCAGGGACGACGTCCGTGGATCGTGGGTGCCCCCCCAAATTATTATCCCGTTGACACCTTCATAACCACAGAGTTAATGCCTTAGGTGTGCGAAAAATGCCTTGGCGTCATTTGAACCCCTAAGGCATTAGCTCTGAGGTCAGATTATCATTTATATATTCTGAGGGTGGCAACCAGACCAAAATTTTGGTGGGCGCGCCCAGTTCCCGAGCACAATTCCTGCTTCTTTTTCAGATTACGGCTAACATTTCAGGAACAGCTTTTTGATGACGCACGTGCAAGTCTTTGAACGGATTCAGAAATCCCGGAAAATGGGATTATTGGAGTCTCCTCGAAGCCGTCGAAAAGACCAGCTTTTTGAAGACGCATGTGCAACGAGCCGGACATCAGACGATACACGACGCATCCAGGACTAAGGCTTCTTACGCGTGCCGTCTGCAACGTTAACGTCTCGGATATCCGTTTCGAAATCGTCATAACTCCTTTGTATGCTAGCTGGGCAGGAGAGTACCAAGACCGTGGCATGTAAATCAAGTCGCTCATGCCATACATGCCATGATTTTCATGTTATGACCTGTCATTTATGTTCGTCATGCAGTCATGTTGTGCCATACTGATTTTCGTATACATCCCATTAACGAAACGGCCCAGGAGAGCACCAAGACCGTTTCATGTAAATCATGCATGTCATGATTTTCATATAATGACCTGTCATTTTATTCGTCATGCAGTCATATGGCATAGCGATTTTCGTATACAATCCATTAACGAGACGGCCAAACATACATACATACATACATACATACATACATACATACATACATACATACATACATACATACATACATACATACATACATACATACCACTCACACTCATTGGCACTCCACTCACTGGCACTCACTCGCACTCACACTCACTTCCACTCACTCGCACTCATTTCCACTCGCACACACTGGCACTCACTCGCACTCGCACTCACTTCCACTCACTTGCACTCTCTCGCACTCGCACTCACTTCCACTCACACTCACTTGCACTCACTCGCACTCACCTCCACTCACACTCACTGGCACTCACTCGCACTCGCACTCATTTCCACTCACACTCACTGGCACTCACTCGCACTCACACTCACCTCCACTCACACTCACTGGCACTCAATCGCACTCACACTCACCTCCACTCACACTCACTGGCACTCACTCGCACTCGCACTCACTTGCGCTCACACTCACAAGCACTCACTCGCACTCGCATTCACCTCCACTCACAGTCACTTGCACTCACTCGCACTCGCACTCACTTCCACTCACACTCATTGGCATTCACTCGCACTCGCACTCACTCGCACTCGCACTCACCTCCACTCACACTCACTTGCACTCACTCGCACTCGCACTCACTTCCACTCACACTCATTGGCACTCACTCGCACTCGCACTCACGTCTATGAAATCAGTGCGAGTGAGTGCACTCATGAGTGAGTGCGCCGACCTATGCAATAGACCATGGAATCCTGGATAAACAATCGAACGCGGAATAAGTGTGCGTAGAACTGTTGGCGGGCAGACACCTTATACCTGTGTCACACGGGCACGCAGAAAGTGGTTTATATAAGCGGTCTTTTACGAAGGCGAAATACTTAACGAAGAGGCGTTGCGGCGCAGACCAACACCCTCTAGAGGGTTTTGCGCAGACACACGGCACTAACAATCCCCTTTTAGTGTTTTCTTTCGAAAACGCTACCGAAAGCGTGGCGCTAGCAGTTAAAAGAGAAGCAATGAAAACAATACGCTGTATCACGATATACAAATTAAACACTTATTACGCTGCTCGTTTCTTCAAATAAACTTAAGAATAACAGATGAAGAAACGAAACACCAATGTGAAAGTTTCTTGCACTAGTTAAGGAATCGTCGGCATAACTAGCGAGGTGTACAGGTCCGTCTGGCACTGGGCTTTTATTTACCATATTGATGTTTTGGTGCTATCGACACGTTATGGGCGACCGCCCCGAAGAAAAAGGGAGAATCGCAATCCTTACGGCCTGCAGTGAGTGGAGGTTATCTTCCCAAAGTCTGATTAAACTCCGGGTGTCCACCTTCGACCATTGCAGATGCTTCTTTTTCCGAGCGCCGACGGCTGCTTTGCCTCCGGGGTCAGCCATAGACTCTCCCAATACTGGAAAGGTGGTGGTAGTCATTATGATAAGGAAAAGACGCTATTTCTGCAGCCCAAATTGGGAGCACGGCGCAGCATCTTGGGGAGGGGATAATGTGAAATAAAGAGGACAGAAAGGTAATGAAAGATGTCAAGGGTCGTTCAGCGCGGCCGAAGTAAGCCGACGGAAAGGGGAGGGGCGGGAGGGCGACCCGGGCTCAGCAGTAGGCTGCGATGCCCGTCTCCTCTAGGAATTCCACCAGACTCTGCAACGCTGGTAGATGGGGGCGATACGGGAACTGCAAGCGGTGGAGTGTGGTGGCTGGAAGTCCCTGCCTCCGGTAGGCTGTGATGACCCTCGAACGTTCCTGTGCAAGTCCGAGACAGGCACAAAGGAGGTGTTCGAGAGTCTCAGGATCCCCGCAGCGGCTGCAGGATGGAGAGGCGCAGAGGCCCTTGGCATGTCGGCGGGCTGCTGTCCAGATGCAGCCAGTCCGCAGTCGCAGGAGTGTGGCCCTCGTGGTGAGGCCCTTCTCGGGAAGTGGTTTAGGGCCTCGGCCGCTTGCCACCCTTGGGTCAGGGTGAATCGAGACGAGGAGGCGCTGGAGGCGGGCCTGGGAGTAGTCCCTCGCCGCTACTCCCTGGGTCAGCGGGACACTATGGAGGGGGGAAGCTTTGGCAAGTGTATCCGCCTCCTCGTTGCCAGCTATGCCCACGTGCGAGGGCAGCCAGTGGAAGGAGACGGACACTCCGGTAGCGGTAAGGGCCTCAAATTTCGTCGCCAGGAGGCTTCCGGTCAACCCGGCACGTCAGTGGTTGGCCAAGGTCTGCAGCGCTGCCTTGCTGTCGCAGAGGATGGCAACCGGTTCTGCAGGGATGTCAGCCGGCACTGCCTGCTGCTGGCCCAGGCAAAGATGACGCATGCTGCTGCTGCGGTCCCACTGGCAGCACGGATCCATCTGTGAACACCTGGCCGCCCCTTCAGTTGTTGCTGTAGTTTGCAGGAGGCTTCCTGCTGCAGAGCAGGCGCAGGAGTGCGTCGCTTCGTTGCCCCATCCAGTGAGAGATGGACCTCAGGTGGCCGGTGGTGTGGCGAAGGAGGAGCAGCAGGCACGGGTGGATCCGATGATGATGATGAGTGGTGTTTTAATGGCGCAAGGGCCATTTGATGGCCAAAGAGCGCCAGGTAGTGAGTCAAGAGATGGGGACCATGATTATGATAAGTGGCTGTATAAGGGCCTTAAAATTCCGCGCCCTAAGGCGGGTAAAATACATAAGAAATAAAATTATGACAGTGACTTGAAGTGTGTACGGGTGGATCCGCGACCATCTGGTGGTACAGCTGGCAGAGGCCACCCATCTTAGATTGCGGTTGGCATCAAAGGCGTTCTAGCACAGCCCTTCCATCGGCGGCATGATGGAGGCGCAAAAGCTAACCAAAGCGGCCAGGTAACGCCACAAAAACCATTACGCACGCGGTCCATCTGTACGGAAGCACGGAACCACGCCGAACACTGCAATCTTTTGCCAACCAGGCATGGAATGCATGTTTTTCAAAGCGAACACCGTCACGGAGAACCACCGCCATGCCTACGAGCTGCAGGCAGCGTCCACATTGCGCACTGTAGATGCATGGCCGGTTGAGCTGTAGCGCTCATTTGCATTTCCTTCTGCTCTTTCTGCCCAGGAACTAAACTTTTATACGGTCGAAAACAGGCGAGACTGGTACTGTCTATCGCGTCCGAAAACACAAACAAAATTTTCCTTTGCAGCGCTACCCCGACGCAAGTTGCAGCGAAGTAAGCGCGAACTGAGAAAATCTGCACAACATTCGGAACCACTGCTTACTGGAGGAATGCTTCAGTTTTAAAGCGCGTTCGAAACGTTCACACTTTTTTCTTTGGGTTTCAGCGCAAGTCCTCTTGAAAGCAAACACGTTAACTGCCCACTCTGGTAACCCAGAAAATCAAGACTGGGCACCCGAGTTGATAAAATATACATGCTCACAAATGCTGCGTAAGCACAAATAACAAATCGCCTAAAAGCTCTAGGTAACAGGCTAGCACTTACCAGCGATGAAATGTAATCCAAAAATCCTGTTGCTCTCTGACGGCTGCTGTTTTACAGAGCGCACAGCTCGCACCCATGCTTTCCGTCACTGTGTCGTTTGGAATTCGGAAATCCAGGAGGGAAAAAGAAAGGACTCGATGCCGCTGCCTTTTATTGGGCGTTTGGCACATCCTCCATTGCAAAAGCTAACCACCACGTCAAAGCGGCCAGGTGCACGCGCACAAAACAAACGAGTACAAACTCGGTCCACCCGTACGGCAGCAAGGAGCCACGCCGAACACTGCAATGTTTTGCCAACCAGTCAGTTCGCACGTGCGTGCTAGGGTCACATGGCTGACGTCACTGCCCTTTCGTGACGTACCCTAGGACAGGTCTATTGCAAAGACGATTCCTGGCTGGACAGTTCTTTGAGGAAGCAATATGCTGTCGGCTTCCACACCAGTGGCATATTCGACGCTGAATAGTGCCTGGACGATTCCCACTTCGAATATCGCCGCGGATCCCGGAGTAAGCGCGCGGTTGAAGACTGTCAGCTTGCCTTCCCGGAAGAGGTGGATCGACGTCACGGCTTCCCAGAAGTGAGCCCGTGACGACACGGCTTCCTCTATAGTCCACGCCATTTTGTTTGGAGACGCCATGCTGGCCGCCATGTTGACCGCCATGCCGCGTCGCTTGTAGACGCTGAGCTTGTTTTCATGAAAAGGACTGGTTCGCTAAGTGAAGAGCTTCCAAATTTTTGGCAATTTCCTCAGCTTTATCCAGAGATAAATCTTCGCCGTAGGCGAGCAATTTTTCACGAACATGCGGGCTTGCGATGCCGTGAATAATCTGATCCCTCACTCGTTCGTCGAACGAGAGCCCGAACCGACATTTTAAGGCCTTTTCTTTTAATGCAAAAACGTAGTCGAGGAAAGATTCGCCCAGAAGCTGCGTTCTTCCCATGAACTCATGGCGTTCGACCAAGATGTTGGTTGACGCGGCGAACAGCCGGTCAAGACGCTGAATTACTGTTACTGTTGACGCTGAATTACTGTCTCAAATTTAGATAAGGTCGGAGTTTCACCAGGAGACGCTAGAGCTAACGCTGCGTTTCCTCTGGCTTACCTGGCTTCCAACTGCTCCGCGTCAACGAAGTACTTCCTCTGGCTCTCCCGTCCGAGCAGGCTGATGAGCGCGTACGCTCGTCACGCGTCAGTCCATTCGCTGCCACCGGCCACCTCGAGGTGGGTCTGGAAAAGTTGTTTCCATGTAGGGAATGGAAGGCGGCCCTGGCATTTCAAAGAAGAGAGGTAGATGTTCGAAGAAAGCCATGCTCGAACGGAGAGCGAAGGGAAGGGCGAGGCTAGTTGAGCAGTTCCAGCGAACAAAGGACGTTAGGCCTCGTGACTCCAGACGACTCGAAGTGGACCAGGAAAGAGAGATGCCAAGAAGAAAAAACTGACAGTTCCCAGGGCACTGGTCCGGCCTTAGCCCAGTGGGTCCTGTTCCTCTTCCTGTGGTGGAAGAGGCCGATCCTCATCGCCAAAAATGTGGTGTCGGCTGCGCCCGACGGCTGGGCCCGACTGCTGGGCCCGCGGACGGATGGAGGAAGAGACGTCTGCTCCTTACAAAGCCAACTAGAGAACTCAGCCGACCAGCGGCCGTTTATTCAAGACAATCACGCGTCACACGCGTCCACGTATGATTGGCTAACAAGCGGACATTTGTGTCGCCATGACACATCACTACAGAGCGCTCATGAGCGCACATGACACATCACTACAGAGCGCACAAAGTGCGCGTGCGCTCCCAAGGAGGTGCCACTTATACACCACATCAACCCTCAGCCGCGCCGAGGCAACCGGGTGGATCAGCAGGGCCTTGGTGGCAGAGACCTTGAGGTCGATGCTTCCGAGGTATGAGATCGCTGCGTCCAAGGTAGCTTGCAGGGATCTCCGATGCCTGGAATGGACCACCTGGGTCCCCGAACCCAAAGTTCCACGTCATCGGCATAGAGGGAGCACTGAGTCGGGAACCTGGCATCTGCCGGGAGGGAAGCAGGAAGTCCCGCGAGTACCATGTTGGAAAGGAAGGGGCTGAGCACAGAGCCCTGTGGGACACCAGCGGTGACGATCCTTGGTTGACTCATCTCCTTTCCAACACGGACGCAGAGGGTTCCCCCGGACAGGAAGGCAGTCACAAAGCCTCGGAGGCAACCGCTGATGCCGAGGCGATCCAAGGTCGCCCGGATGGTCGCGTGAGGCAGTCCATCGAAGGCGCTCTCCATGTCTAGCAGCAGCGGCATGGCCACGTCCCCACAGCTCCTGGCGTCCTCCAGGGTGACAACGACGTCTGTTCTACTGCTGCAGCAACGTACCCCGGTGGACGGAGCTCTTCGGCTCGAGCGTACACCTCCAGCAGGGCGAGCACGTCGTGCTCACTCTGCAAAAGGTGGAGGGCTAAGTCTGCATGCCGCCGCCGCAGCGCCTTTACGTTCCACTGGGGAACACTCGGGCGGCGGCGGCGGCGGTGCACAGGTGCTGTTAAAGTTCTGTCAGCCATGATAGTTGGGGGAAGGCACGGTCCACCAGGCTGGAGGCAGGTGGATCGCAGCTGGTTGTCGGGAGGGAGAAGCTCTCCTACAGTCCTCAGAAGGAGGCGCATGTTGGCCAGCTCCTGGCCGTGGTGTTGTTTAGGGCAGGCTCGCTGTTTGCCCGGGTGGCCAGGAGGCCTGCGTGTTCCCCTTGGTTTCTTGGCTGCTTCTGCATAACTTATTCCTGTTTCCTGGCTCGTAGGGGCTGTTCGATATATGAGTCTTCTTTTCTCTTCGTGTCGATGGGGGATGCTTCTTCGATGGTGGAAGCCAAAGTTCGATGAAGGTACAAGTTTATTTACAACTATTTACAAAACTGTACAAACTTTGCCTCAACAGCATCTACAACCACGGCCGCTCGATGAAAAAGACAGGGTGCGGCCCGCCGCGTCGCGGAGCAGGCAATGGGAGGGAGCGTGGCAGCGGAGTTGACAGTTGTCGCCGCATTTGGCGATGGGGGCGCTAGTGGTAAGGGAAAGCCCCACGCGACGCGCGGCGGGAAGGAGCAAGCATTCAAAAAGAACGGGGAGGTCGAGTCGGATGTTTTGGTTTGTTTTTCCTGATGTGTAGTGTAACCGTTATCTGTCACTCAAGACACTTTGCGCGTGCGTGATCTTTTGTGTGATAGGTACAATGCCGCGCAAATGTTGTGTGCCGCTGTGTTCAACGAGTGCAGCGAAGGACCCCCAAATACGCTACCACGAGTTTCCCAGTGATGCGGAACGCAGGGCAGCATGGCTGCGAAACATTTCTCGTCAGGGACCCGGCGGGAAAGGAGCAATGTGGCAGCCGAATGACAGGTCCCCGGTGTGTGCTTTGCATTTTACGGAGCAGGACTACAAGAGGACCGCTAAGCTGAGGGTGCTTTTGCCAACTGCGGTGCCGACGGTGTTCCCGACAGTGTTCCACTTACATGAGCATGAGGAGTATGCCAGCTTTGAGGAAGAAGCGACCAGGGATACATTAGAGCGCAAAAAAAGGACGAAACACAGGAAAAGAAGACAACACAGTGGGAGCGTGTTTCAGGTGCGCTAAGTAACCAGTATGGCGTGCGTGTTCACACTATGTAATACCTGTTCCTCATTCCCCCCATAATCATTTGGCTCTAACGCACGTACGGTGTCAGGCTTGCAACTCTCAGCTGCAGCTTGAAGAGGCGAACGACGCGCTGTATGGCCTAATGGAGAATTTTAACAACGGCAACCTGAAATACACCAAGATGGAAATTATTGCCATCTGCAAGCTGATATGCATTTTTATCGACAAAGTGATGAAGATGGCAGAAGTGAGAAGTGGCAAAATTTGTGACCTGCTATCGTCAGCACTTCTGCCGCACCTGTCGTTATGCCGAGAGCTGACTTGCGGGGCAGACGGCCACGCCATGTAAATTTGCGAAGTTTTCCTCAAAAAGCTCTTCCGAGCGCTTCTTGCAAACTGGGCAGGAAATGTGAACATGCCAGTTGAGCGTCTCGTGCGTCTCGCGCAAAAGCCTCTCGCTAGGAAAGTACTGCGCCTGTGAATCGAACAACATTGTGATCTCTTTCCTCGTGCAATAAAATGATCATGATTTCCCTGTTCTCCCCATTGTTTCTTTTTCTTCGATTGAAAAACTGAATCCTTCCGTACACACAAATGTCAATGAATAACTCTCCTGTCAATAGAAAAAAGAAGACTAGCATAAACAAACACTTTTTTAGGGTGGACAGCGCAACGGCAACGAAACAGACAAAATAACTCGGCAGAATTCCCTACTCGCCCAAGAAATCACTTCAATTGCAAATGGACACTTGCTGTATTTAGGTACAAGCATCGCTGACGCCCATTTGTTGGCGATGCTTTCTGACATCGTTAAACCTCTAGCAGTTTAGTACTAAAGACTTTAAAACCAGTGAGCGCATGCCAGCAGCGCTGTTAAGCCGCGACACGCCTCCCCGCGTACACGTAGGCTCCCCAGCTCTCCCTGACCGGTGGCGCCGCAGCGGCCGCGCAGAAAACTAGGCGCGCTACGCCGTATTCGCCGCACGCGGCGGGCCGCACCCTGTGTTTTTCATCCAGCGGCCGTGCTACAACACTTCTCGTAGGAGCGACCGTCGTTTTTGTCCTTACTCGTCCGCTCCCCCAGTCCGCTCTGACTGATCTGCCCCGTTACGGTCAACCTTCCCACGCTTCCGCCCCGCTGCGCTATTCTTTTGGTCCCCTCTTCCTCTTAGTGGCTCAAGCACGTGGGTTGTCAAAAAACAACAAAATACAAAGAAAAGCAAACATGCATTCCTCAACACTGCCCCGCCGAATGAGCTAGCTCATTCTATTGTTCAGAAATCTCGAGCGGGAACAGCCGTTGCACGGGGCGTCTAAGTAGATTACCTGCGGCATCCTGAGCATACCTGAACGGACCTTCCCCTCTCGCCCGGGACAAATTGACACAATAACACCGCGTTTCCACAGTAGTCGCGGCACGTTTTCCTGCACTAAACGACCTCTCCGATTTTTAGTCCTGCAGCCTTCACTTGTTTGGATACATAGGCTGATCGCAAGTGCAGGAGGTATTCATGCCGCCAGGCTTGCCAGAACGCGTGGAGCATCTGCTTTGGCTTCTTCCAAAGAGCTCGAAGGGAAGAAGCATTTACTCCCGCGAACCGATTTCGGCCGGAAGAGCCGTGAGACGTCTGCCTGTCAAAAACTGGCCCGTGTCAAATGGGCGCCATCGTTTAGGTCGTCTTGTACCTGTGTCAGCGGTCGATGATTAATAACCGCTTCTACTTCAGCTAGTACGGTTGACAGCTCAACAAAGCTGAGGCCCTGGCGGCCTACAGCCTTCCTTAAAGCGATTTTTACTCTGCGGACAAGGCGTTCGTAGAACCCACCCCACCATGGCGCATGTTCGGCTATGAATTTCCATTCGAATGGCTTTCCAAAGAAACGAGAGTTCTTTTGAAGCGCGCTTAAACGTTTGTGCGATGTCAGAGTAAACTAACTATCCCCCCAACCCCCCGCGACGTGAGACGGCGAAAAGATGCACGCCCTTCGTTACGGCACACGTAAAATATAAATTGTACGATATCACTCTCTTATTGTCTTTTTACGAACAGAGTTCTTGCAAAGTCGATGCCGACCACTTCGAGGGGGTCAGCCTGGGTAGTCCGATCAGGTGGAAGAATTCCCGTCGATGCCTCGATAGCTGTAGCACTGTAACGCCTACACATCACACACACACGCACAGCACTTTTCACCATCTCACGTCTACGAACAATCCAATACCTTCTGGGCAATCGCACGAGATGTCTTTCACTCCTGCATGCAGAAGTTGCCGGTGGGCCCGATGTACCAGAAGTTTGGTGTGTCGATGTTGCATAGGCAGCACAAGAGGGTGTCGTTCGTCGTGGGTCACATTCAGTGAACAGATACGCCCTCGTTGGTCGAGCCCATCAGGCATGAAATTTTCAAATTGCTGCTCGATATGCCATGTTTCCTCTGATACAGAGCGATTGTCTCCTACGGCAACATCTTCTCTCTCAGGAAGCCTGACCTCATAGGGTCCGTCAACTGTCTTGTTGCCTTTAGTGAACTGCTCCATTATCTGCACGTCAGGAAGCTTCTCCGGAGTGTCAGACACGCCAACACCCTCAAGCTCCGAGAAGAGCCTGGGGATGGGCTCTGTTTGCTGGTCTGTTACGGAAGATCTTAGCACGACTACCTGTGCACAGTTAACCGCCTTGCATTTCGATACGGTGGGCCCCTGCACTGCCCAACCGAAGACGGTTTCCATGGCTGTTAATTTGATGTTTAGCTTCTTTATTCTCCTGGTCAGGCATTCCCAAAATTGGTCAGAGCCTATGAGGACATCGATAGCGGCGTCTTGCTCGATAGAATTATCACCAAGTGGCAGCGACAGTTCCCTCAAAGTTTCCTTTACTTGCTCGTCGGGGCAAGGAATGACCTGCTCGCATATAGTTGGCACCTCGAGAGCGTCACATACGTACTCCTCTTTGCAATTATCTTTTGAGAGAAGACGCACTTCGACTCTGCGGAAACTGTCCGGTTTCTGCTGTCCTCCGAAAACGCCGACCGTTAGAATTTCTGTTCCAAGGAGCTTGCAGCCGAGTTTTCGCGAACACTCTTCGGTAATAAAAGTTCGCTGGCTGCCACTATCAAAAAGGATCCGCGAAAGCTTCTTTGTTTTCATGCCCTTATTCCATGCAGTGACAGTGGGCATCAATACTGTCTGTTTTGTGCCTCCAGTATCAGCTCCCGAAGCATGCAAGCTCACTTGTTCTTTCGGTCGGGTTTCTGTGTCCTCTTTTTGGGCGCTCGCGAAGGCCGGATTGCACATGGATGTGGCATGTCGACGGTTGCACCTCTTGCATGCAATCCTCACTCTGCACTCTCTCGCTATGTGCCCCTTCTTCGTGCAGCGGAAACAGATTCCCTTCGCGGAAAGCATCGATTTTTTCTCAGCGAGGTCCAAATCTGAGTTGCATTCCTTGCTCTCATGATCCGTGGACCCGCAGATCTCGCATGCAACATTAGCTGCTGACCCATGCAAAGCCGCAGCAGATGACGGTCGACAGTTCGATCGCTGTGGCTTTACCTTCTCTCGATCGTAATAAAATGCGGGCTTACCGATTGAGTTGTCGGTTCGATGTTCAAGAGCCCTTTCTTGGCTTTCCAACTCCCGCCGAAAGTAGCGGAGCAAGGTGGTGAGCGCTGTCTGATGTTCAGTCACTGATCCGGCTGATGAACCGCCGTCCGTCGATGAGGTACACAAATCTGGCTGCGATCGATGGTAATTCAGGACGATCTCCTGTGGAAGCGCTCGCAGCAGCACGGGCTACAGCATGGTGTTGTAGCTGCCCTCTCCAACGCCGAGTGCCTTGAGCCCACGCATATGCACCTGCAGATCGTCGTAGAGTCGTCGCAATTCACGGACGTTCCTGGCGGATGTCACGGGCTTGAGGTCGATGAGCCCTTGCATATGATCCTGAATCAGCGCCGTTGGGTTCCCGAAGCGCTGCGCCAAGATCTCGATGGCATCTGCGTAGCATTCCGCCGTCGCCTGCAAACCAGCTATGGCTCCTTCCGCTTCTCCTTATAAAAGCGACTTGAGGTAATTAAACCGATCGATATCCGACAGCTCGTGGTTCTTGTGGATCGCTGCTTCAAATTGTTCCCAAAATGGCTGCCAATTTTTCCTTTTGCCGTCAAATTTCTTTAACTCCAATTTTGGAAGTCCGGTCCTTTGCGATTGGATCTGAACTTGCGCGGTTGTTGTCGCTGGAGCAAGATTTCCGATTTGAGCTCCATCCGAAGCTTTTCATGGAGCCGAGACAGCTGGCAATCTTGTCGTCGTACTCCATCGCCTGCTCAAACTCGGCGTCTGCGTCCTCTTCCAAAATATGCGGTTCAATAGCGGCGTTCACGTCACTAGACTGATTCTGAACGAGAAGCAAACGCTCAATGAGTCCGCTTACCGCAACGATGTCAGGAGCAGTAGCTTGTTTTGCCAGGATGTCGTCGGCTTCATTGATGATGCGGGTCGCTTGAGCGCGGATCACACGTCGTTTTCTCTTCGCGATCTCCATGGTTCTTTGTGGGTTCTGGCAGGATCGGTCGATATTCCTGATAATCCGTTCCCGGGTTTCGGCACCAAAATGTTCGATATATGAGTCTTCTTTTCTCTTCGTGTCGATGGGGGATGCTTCTTCGATGGTGGAAGCCAAAGTTCGATGAAGGTACAAGTTTATTTACAACTATTTACAAAACTGTACAAACTTTGCCTCAACAGCATCTACAACACTTCTCGTAGGAGCGACCTTCGTTTTTGTCCTTACTCGTCCGCTCCCCGAGTCCGCTCTGACTGATCTGCCCCGTTACGGTCAACCTTCCCACGCTTCCGCCCCGCTGCGCTATTCTTTTGCTCCCCTCTTCCTCTTAGTGGCTCAAGCACGTGGGTTGTCAAAAAACAACAAAATACAAAGAAAAGCAAACATGCATTCCTCAACAGGGGCCGGACGAGATGAGGCTGCTGGCTGTTGAAGGGCTGCCACCGCCTCCCTATGCGTTAGGAAGGACAGGGGCAGTGGCCTTGATGGTAGCGAGCCTTCGTTCCCTCTGCCACAGTTGGCAATCAGAGGAGTCTGCCGTGTGCTCTACCACAGTGGAGGCACCTGGACTTACTGGTGGAGGTGCTATCCCCGTGAGGCCCGCCGCCACAGCACAGGCATCGCTGTGTTCTGTTGCATGTGGCTGCGGTATGGCCATAGCTCCCACACCTAAGACACTGCAGGGGGTGCAGCCGAGAAGCTCGGACAGCATGAACCATCCGAAAGAGGCGGACCTGGGCAGGCAGTCGATGCTGCAAAGCGCAGAATGAGTGCCGTCCCCTGGCGCTTAGCGGCGAGTACCGGCACATCGCTCTGAACGTCGGCAAGGAGCTCCTCCTCCGTGTAGTTGCCGAACGTGCCCTCCACGATGCCCGCGCTCTGGGTGCGGTCAGCAAGCATGCGGGCGTTTACGGGGATTCCCGCCAGTTCGGTTGTGGCCAGCCGGCGGTACCTCTAGCCCGGCGTGATTGCGTCGGCTGCCACGACGTTGTTTTTGGTGTTCACCCAGACCTCCTGCACGCCAGGTAACGCCGACAGTGCCTGTGCGAGGGAGAGCCGAGAAGTTCGGAGGAATGTGGCTCCAGGAATAGCGGGGCGGAAGAGCACTGTGATGCCGCACTGCTGGTGAGATGCCCTTGTTGACACAGAGGTGGGCGTGGTTGTTACAATAGCAGGAGGTGCCGCTGCTGCTGCAGAAGAGCCGTTGTTTGTGCTGCCAGACGGAGGCACGCAACGAACGGCGGTACCAGCTGCCGCTGCCGCGTACTGACGGCGTTCCTGCGACTTCGACTGCACCATCTGGAAGCCGTCGTGGGCATCGTGGAGCACGCGGAGGCCTCGACTAGTGGGGGTGCCGGACATCGGTGCTGGGGTAACGGCTGGCACTTTGCGTGATGACCCCTCGTCGTCGCTGGTATTCTCGGTGGGCCGGGGCGCTTACGGGAGGAGGAGGTGTCCATAATCTCCACCTTGGTGTCGTAATTCTGCGGGAGCGGCACGCTGGCAGGGCCGCATGGTTGGGAACAGTCTTCGGTGATATCAGGGCTCTCTTGCGGCGCGGGAAATGCTGCTACAGAGTTGGTGGTGTTCGGAACAGCCTGGGGGGTACTGGGGGACGCCTCCTTGTTGACTGGCAAATTGGCGGAGAACGGGCGGCGCTCGGCTAGCCTAACCAGCCTTTCGGCGTGTTCCTGACGTGTCCGTAGTGCCTCGACCGTGTTGAGTTGTCAAAACATGCTGGGGTATGTCACTCTTTCCGCATGCTTTCATGCTGTCTCATGGTAAGCGGAGCGTCGCGGTGCGGCGGACGGTGTCGTACCTTCGGGCATGTCCGTAGCGGATTCTTTGTCTCTAAAGTAGAGGTTTCGAGTTGCAGGTAGCATTTCCCTCTACGCTTCCCTCGTCGAGACAGGGGCGTGATTCTCGCGTCTAGGAGCCGTACACATGCGATGCTGGCACACCGGTGGAGACGCTGGTGCCTGCGTGTTCTGTGGGTGCGCATGCAACGCAGGCCCACAGGCGCGAGACGCGGGTGTCCTTCGCGTTCTGTCATAGCGTTATGGTTAGTTCGTAGAGTGCGGCCTCGAGAGATTGAGAGTCCGAAAGTGGTGATAAGCACTCATTCACTGCTTGGCAGGGGGTCTCACTCTCTTGCCTGCAACTTGGCGAATTGGCCAGCACAGAAAGACAAGAACTTGGCCTGCTTTGACCACGAAAAGCAGCTTAATAAGCAGGAGCCCATAAGATGTGCGTTTGCACTCCTTGGCCCCCTGGCGGCTTCCTCCCACTACTGGAATGCCAAGTACCAGAGGAGGCGCTGCAAGTACACACACGACAGCCGACCACGCCTTTCCCGCTTGTGCAAAATAGCGCGGCGCGCGATCGAGAGTCACCACGTGGTTCCCAATGCGTTCTACCTGCGCACGAGAGTAGAAAATGAAATGTGATAAGGAAGTTCAACCGAACCGCAGTTATGGAGGACGGGGTCGGCACCGACTGGCAGACACGATGGCGTCTAGGCTTAACTAACTACAGCAGCAGCTCACGCCCCACTAGTGCAGCATTCGTGATCCGGCTTCTTCACTACATCTTTCCCCCTCCCTGGAGACGGAGCCACTCCGGTGGACTAAGGCGCCGTGAAAACTAGCGGTTCATGGTATTGCTTGAGGCGATCTATGTGCACAGTCTCGCGGCCGCGACGGCATATGTCCGTGGTGGGTGTGACTGGTTCGACGAGGTAGTTGACGGGAGAAGTTTGCCGCAGGACCCTGTAAGGGCCGTGATACTTCGACGCAAACTTCGGGGTGGGACCTGGCGTAGAAGTGGAGGGCACCCACAGCCAAACGAGAGCGCCAGGCGGGAACTGCCGGTCTGGCAGGCCATCGTCGCGGCGAAACTTCTGCAATGCTTGTTGTTGGGTGGTGTGGGAGCGAGCTAGTTGGCGACATTCTTCTGCATATCGGGCGGCTTCGGAAACCGGGGCCGCCTCGGATGACTCAGGATGGCAAGGCAGGATAGTGTCGATCGGCGATGACGGTTCGCGGCCATAAAGCAAGAACAAAGGGGAAAAGCCGGTAGTCGTTTGAGGCGCCGTATTGTAGGCGTACGTTACATATCGGAGAATGACGTCCCAGTCGATGTGGTTGGAGGCGACATACATCGAAATCATGTCGCCAAGAGTTCTGTTAAAGCGCTCGGTCAGCCCGTTTGTTTGCGGGTGATAGGAGGTGGTGCAGCGGTGAATAATACGGCATTCAGCAAGTAGCTTTTCGATAACATCCGCGAGAAAGACGCGGCCTCAGTCGCTCAGGAGTTCGCGCGGAGCGCCGTGGCGAAGAACGAAGCGGCGGAGAAGGAAAGAAGCAACGTCACGAGATGTCGCGGATGGGAGGGCAGCAGTTTCCGCGTACCTCGTGAGGTGGTCGATAGCCACAATAAACCATCGATTGCCGGCAGCAGTGTATGGCAGGGGTCCGTATAGGTCTATGCCAATCCAGTCAAATGGTCGTGATGGGCACGGCAAAGGCTGCATTGGCGCAGAAGGGCGGCAAGGACCAGGCTTGCGGCGCTGGCACTCTGTGCAGGATCGAATGTACTTTTGCATAAAGGTGTACATGCCGCGCCAATAAAATCTGAGGCGCAGTCTGGCGTAAGTTTTGAAGAGACCAGCGTGTGCGCACTGAGGATCAGAATGGAAAGCGGCGCATATAGTTGCGCGGAGCTGTCTCGGTATGACGAGAAGCCATTTCCGCCCATCTGGTTCGTAATTGCGGCGATAAAGGATTCCATCCCTGATGGCGAAATGGGAAGCTTGTCTGCGTAGAGCTCGAGATGGAGGGCTTGCTGAAGGATCAGACAGGTAACGTATCAATGATTCAGCCCAAGGATCCTTGCGCTGCTCCAAAGACATGTCGATGGAAGTAGATAGTGAAAGTGAGCTGTCGATGGCGGAGAGGCTGGCAACGACGCTGTCTACTGGCGACCGAGAAAGAGCGTCGGCATCGCTGTGCTTCTTTCCTGATCGGTAGACGACACGGATGTCGTACTCTTGCAGGCGCAGAGCCCATCGGGCGAGACGACCAGACGGATCTTTGAGGGTCGACAACCAGCAAAGAGCGTGGTGATCAGTAACGACATCGAAAGGCCGGCCATGCAGGTATGGCCGAAATTTTGTAATGGCCCAAGTGATCGCAAGGCATTCTTTTTCGGTGACTGAATAATTCGCTTCAGCCTTCGTGAGAGTACGGCTTGCGTAGGCAACAACATATTCTTGGTAACCGGGCTTTCGCTGCGCGAGGACAGCACCGAGACCGTCACCGCTGGCATCCGTGTGGAGTTCCGTGGCAGCAGTAGGGTCAAAATGGCGCAGTATCGGAGGCGTTGTGAGAAGTTTACGTAGGGTCACAAAGGCACTATCGCAAGCCGGCGACCACGCAGAAAGGTTGGCGTCTCCGCGAAGGAGGTCTGTGAGTGGTGCCATAATCGAAGCAAAATTGCGAACGAAGCGGCGAAAGTGCGAGCAAAGGCCAATAAAACTACCCAACTCTTTTAGATTCTTTGGCCTTGGGAATTCTTGGACAGCCCGCAGCTTTGCAACATCGGGGAGAATGCCGTCCTTCGACACGACGTGCCCGAGAATAGTCAGCTTTCGTGCCCCAAAGTGACATTTCTTTAAGTTGAGTTGTAGGCCAGCGGTGGTGAGGCAGCGTAACACCTGCTCCAGGCGATGAAGATGAGTCCGAAAATCAGGTGCAAATACAACTACGTCATCCAAGTAGCATAAGCACGTGTTCCATTTGAGGCCTCGCAGAATGGCGTCCATCATGCGCTCAAACGTGGCGGGTGCGTTGCAAAGGCGAAAAGGCATAACATTAAATTCGTATAGGCCATCTGGCGTAATAAAGGCAGTTTTAGGTTTGTCATCTGAGGCCATAGGCACCTGCCAATAACCGGATCGTAAATCAAGTGAGGAGAAGATTCTAGTCGGCACCTTGCAAACAGTCAAGGGCATCGTCGATTCGCGGCAATGGGTAGACGTCTTTTCTGGTTATCTTGTTCAAGCGGCGGTAATCCACGCAAAAGCGAATCGATCCGTCTTTCTTTTTGACTAGAACAACTGGTGATGCCCATGGACTCTCGGATGGCTGTACTACACCGCGCTTTAGCATGTCACCCACTTGTTCATCAATGACGCGGCGTTCCGTCGATGATACGCGGTATGGCCGCTGCCGCAACGGTGGGTGGGCACCTGTGTCGATGCGGTGACACACAGCCGACGTTCGGCCAAGAGTACTGCTATGGGTATCGAAAGCATGACGAAATTTGGTGAGTAGGCCGAGGAGTTCGTCGCGTTGCGTGGGGGTTAAGCCGTCGTCAACGACATTGCTGCAATCTCTTGAGGCAATGGCGCACTTGAAGAACAATAGGAGAGGATGTTCATCTCCGCCGATCCATCTGGGACGTCTAACGTAGCAATAGGTTCGTAAGGCTCCACAGTGCCAACAGACTCACCGCGACGCAATGTAATCGGGAACGGGAATCGGTTGCAGAAAAGAAGGTTAGCCGCACAATCTTCTAGGGCAAGCAGAGCGCTTGGAAGCGCTACAAGGTGGCGATCGGTGAACGCAGTGGAAGGGGTGAAGAGTACATTGGCATAGGAGGCAGCGGGACAGCATACAGGTGCCATGACATACGCGTGCGGAGGGACTTGGATGTCGGCTGCGATAACCAACTTGGCGCGAGAAGACGGAACTTCGTCAGAAATGGCACCGCCAAGAGAAGAGCAAGCGACTTCTGCTCGGAAACAATCAATGACGGCCTGGTGACGACAGAAGAAATCCCATCCTAAAATGATGTCATGCGAGTAGTGGGGCAATACGACGAACTCGACCGTGTAGAGCTTCCCTTGAATTACAACTCTCGCGGTACACGCAGCCACCGGCTGGACGTGCTGTGCTGTGGCTGTGCGAAGTAATGGGCCAAAGAAGGGCGTTGTCACCTTTCGAAGAGAACGGCATAGTTTTTCGGCGATTACGGAAATAGCAGCACCAGTGTCAATGAGCGCAAACACAGAAACACCTTCGACGATGACATCTATAACATTTGGAGGCGAGCGTAGAGGGCTTGGGCGTTTCGACGGTGACGCAGTTCTTGCCTCGGGAACTGCGTAACTTAGTTTTCCGGTTCGGTAGAGGACGGACGCCGACGCACCGGGGAGAGCGAGCGACGGCGGGGGGAAGGAGATCGGTGGCCAGGTGGTGGTCGAAAGCTTGTCTGGGGTGGTTCTGTGTCGCGGTCGGGAGCGTAAGACAGCGGGTGATCGTAAACAGGTGTGCGTGCGTCGTACTGTGGACGTAGTGGACGACGGCGGCAGAAGCGGGCGACGTGTCCGGGTATCCCACACGAATAGCATATGGGCTTATTGTCTGCCGTGCGCCACGGGTTCACGGCTCGATAGACTGGGGATCGTGGCGGCACTGGGGCAAAGACAGGTGTAGCCACGGGAGCTGGAGCGCGGTTCATCTGTGGTCGTGGTTGAGATAATACGTCGGAGTACGTCAACGGAGCGGCGACTTGAGGAGACCGCTCCTGCGGGAGAACCTCGGACACTTGCTCCTGTATAACATGCCGAAAAGTCGGGCTGAGGCACGAAGTTGACTGCGGCGGGGTGGAGATGAGCGAGAGCTGGCGGGCAACTTCTTCCCGCACGAAAGCTTTGATCTGCGAGAGAAGGGCGGGGTCTTCGAAACTCGGTACCAAGGCTGACAGCGACTCCTGATGTGGTAAAGGGCGGCGGGTCGCAAGGCGTTGTCGGCGAAGCTCGTCGTAGCTTTGACATAGATTGATGATCTGGGTGACAGTTGAGGGGCTCTTGGAAATCAGCATTTGCAAAGCATCCTCATCAGTACCCTTGAGTATATGCTTGATTTTGTCTCCCTCGGTCATTACTGGATCGACACGCTTACACAAATCGATCACATCTTCCAGGTAGCTAGTAAAATTCTCACCGGGCTGCTGAGATCGGGATTGAAGGCGTTGTTCTGCGCGAAGCTTTCGAACTGCCGGACGCCCGAATACTTCGCTGAACCTTGTTTTGAAGGCTGTCCAGCTGGGGACGTCTGTTTCGTGGTTCCGAAACCACAAGTGGGCAATTCCAGTGAGGTAAAAAGATACCGTGGGTAGTTTCGCGACGTCGTCCCATTTATTGTGGACACTCACGCGTTCGTAGGTGGAGAGCCAGTCATCAACGTCGTGGTCGTCGGTGCCACTGAATATCAGAGGGTCCCGCTGACGGGTCGCTCCATGGCAGGCGCTGGTTTGGGGAGAACCTGGTGTTGAGCTCGAATCGGTGCCGGTAGCCATGGTGGGACGGAGAGTCCGGCTGTGCAGTTCCAGGATGATAGGAAACCCAGCAATCCTCCACCAATTGTGATAAGGAAGTTCAACCGAACGGCAGTTATGGAGGACGGGGTCGGCACCGACTGGCAGACACGATGGCGTCTAGGCTTAACTAACTACAGCAGCGAATCATGTTCAGCTCACGCCCCACTAGTGCAGCATTCGCGATCCGGCTTCTTCACTACAGAAATAACAATTAAAAGGGTTGATCTATTTGTGGGGTTTAACGTCCCAAAACTAGCTCTGATTATGAGAGACGCCGTTGTGGAGGGCTCCGGAAATGTCGACCACCTGGGGCGCTTTAACGTGCACCGACATCTCACAGCACACGGGCCTCAACATTTCGTCTCCATCGAAATGCAGCCGCCGCGGCCGGGGTTCAATCCCGCGACCTTCGGATCAGCAGCCGAGTACCATAGCCACTATACCACTGTGGCGGGGCCATTGAAAAAGTTTATTACACCTTCTGCGGGACATGAAATTGGTTTTTACGAAGAGCTTTGGTGACAGAAAAATAAGCAATTGCTCTTTTTTCTTTCGACCAGTCGAACGTACGGCCTGCGTGCCGAGCTGTTACTGTAGCAGAAGCCTTAGTTAGGCCACATGGCCTTTAGCTTCTGCTTCCTTTCTGTTGTAAACAGGACAAATAAATTCAATTCAAAATTCAATTCAATTTAAAATTGCTTGCCGTAAAAGAGAGACGAGCTCGGTTTACGAACAAGACCGCTTCTGAAAAGGGGTTCGCTCTCTGCCGTGTATTTGCTATCAGGAACTTCTTTTCGGAAGAAGTCTGTTTGCTAAAAGACTTTTAAGTGCCCGTGTGACAGGAGTATTAGAAAGGACTTGCTTATACTCAATGTATATAGCTCGCCGAAGAAGGAGGGAGAACACTTCTACGCGATCATCGCCAAGGCAGCCAATATTGCGGCCAAGGTGGGTATTCCCCTGCTAGTACCAGGAGACTAACGCACCGCACACCACATGGGGCTATAGGGCGAACAAACCGAAGGGAGAATCGATCGTGAAATCGCTTAACGATTATAGCCTCACCCTGCTTACAGATCCGCATTTCCCCACTCGCATTCAGTGACCAAGCCCCCCTCGCCCGATCTCTTTTACCAACCACACAGGCAATAAAACATGGACGAATAAGGGGGAAGACCTAGGCTCCGACCACTACATCGTGGAGACATGCCTACATACTAGTTGCAAAGGTACGAGGATTCACAGAATAGAGGACGGGAAACAATTTAGAGTCAACAGAAAGGACCTTCTTTACGAGTGCAGCTATGACAACTGGAGGGAGAAACTGCTCTCTGACGTCGCTGCCGCCACTAAAGTAGAAACTGATGCCAGTATCGAGGTAATGGACAGCCGCCTTGCACGCCGGAAGCTAAGCGCTCCATCAAACAGAGATGGGGAAAAAACAAACTGAACCGAGCCCTCAGGAAACGTACTGCGCGGCTTAAAAAACAGATAGCCCAGAACGCGGGGGAGCTGAAGAGGAAACAATGGATTGAGGTGTGCGACAAAGTCGACGGACAGATGAGGGTACGCGGTAAATGTAATTTGCTCAAGCATTTTCTCAAGGTAGGAAATACCCGCAGCGCACAGCGGTCAGCCATTGAGCGCCTTGTTCATCGAGGGGAAGGACAAAGATGAACTCATGGACAAACCCGCAGAACGCTACCTCCCGATACACGCTGGTAGAGTAGAGGCCGAGGAGTCAGTTTACGGGGGTGGGGAGGTACAGGAAATAGACAGCTATAACACATCATGGGAGGTGAGGCACGCACTCCACAAACTAAACAGCACGTCGGCGCCTTGGGCGGACCGGATTAACAATCGCATGCTCGGAAACCTGGATTCGGTAGACTTTCTCACTGACATGTTCAACAAACACTAGCGCGCGGCCACTTACCCTAAAACACGCCTCGGTAATCCTCATACCGAAACCCGGCAAGAAATGTGCACTGGAAAACTTCAGGCCGATCTCACTGACATCATGCGTCCGGGAAAAATATTTCAACACGTAATCATCGAACGGGTCTCGAGATTCATCGAAGGGAATGGCATCTTCCCGTTACACCTCGTAGTCCTTTGTATCAGGGGACATGCCCATCAATAAGTATCCTTGCCCTAGTTTCCTAACTTCGCTACAACCAATGAGAGTGTGCCTCATTTGCCTCTGCGTTTCTCGTGTACCCACGTTGATTTCAACGTTAGCCTTTTGCAAAATACTAAATATGCAGCGCGATCTTCACTTGCACTTGAGTCGTTTCGTTGGGAAAACGTGATAAGATTTATGCGCCTAGGTAACACGCTCGATTCATCGCTTTTTTTATAACGAACTGCACTAGCGCATACAGACACTAGACCAGGTATACATGTGGTTGTGCGAAATGTTAACTGGGTGCGAAGAATTGTCTCAGTCCAACCAGAGATGATAATGAGGTTTCGTTTTAGTACCCCTGTGGCGCATAGCCGATATGCCGAGTTTTCAGGCAAAGATTTTACCTCGGGCTAGAACAGCCGCACTGTTACAATTGGATGTTAGCACACCCCCATTTAGGAAACAAAAGAAATATCGTTCACTTTGGCAAGCTTAAACAGAGTTATACCCGTGTCACACTAGCACACTTGGAAGGCCTTCTAGTCGACGACTTTCGAAAAATCCACAACTCTATCGACTAGAAGTAGTTGTGGATCTGCTACATGGCAGTATTGAACGGCCGTCGAATGGTTCAGGTGTTTCCCGCAAAAAGGGTACGGCACTGTGGATGTTTGTTTTCGTTCTCACGTCAACAAAAGTTGGACAACACTAAGTAGGCTGAATTTTGTTTAAAAATCTAAATAAACAGTATATACACTGTCATATATATTTAGGTCTCGAGTAGCGAGGCAGTGGCAGTATTTTGGCCGCTTGATGCTGCTGCCGCGTTGGGCTGACGTTGCGTTTCTCAGTGGCAGGTGTTTACCAAGTTAACATGCTTCGGAGGGCTTGTTCCGCCGTCATAAGCTGCGACAAGGCTGCTGTGATATTCTACAAGGACGCGACCAATTACGTGTGGGCGCCTAGGCGAAGACGGTGGAGACAGGAGTTCCTGGCATTCAGGGCAAAGCAGCAGCTGTATTTACACGAAATTTACACTATGTACATTATTTCAAGAGGTTCTCCCAGTCGGCGCGTCTCGTCGGTCTCTCTGCTGGTTCAGCTCCCCTGAAGAACACTCCCCTGGTGAACAGGAAGAAGGGAACGAGGCCCGCACTCTCGTGACGCCTGAATAACTGCGAGTCCAAACTGCACAATGTTGGCACGTGCTTTCCCACGCTCTGGCCAGGCTTCGGGTAGTTGCCTCCGTTTCGTTTCCGGCGACGCTGTCTTGTCCCGAGGCAAGCCACAACAGCGGCTAGCAGCGGACGGACCAGCAGCGCCGCGGGTGTCTTCCCCAACGGCATGCCCGGGGCGCCACAAATAAACAAATAGCTTGCAACTCCGGTCGTCAGAGCGGAGCGATCGCTCCCGCTTTCCGTCAACTGGAGGCTGCACCAGCTAGCCCTTTACGGAATCACAACAAGGCGGCGAAAGCGGGAGCCATTGCCATCGTGGACGAGCTTTTCTGCTCGTAAACAATTTGGCTACCGGACGAGGTGTGCACAGAGGCAGATCGTCGTCAAACGGGGTGGTTTGAAAAAGCTGTGCCACTGCTTGGTCAGAAGTTTTTCAAACGTGCATTCCACGTTACACCGGCGACGCCATGAAACCGCTGCTCGATAACATGAACACGCGTGTAGCCGTCGGAGTCGCTAGACGTGTGGCCAATGGCGACTTCAGCGCAAGATGATAAGAAAAGTTCGACGATCCCTAAGCATATTCTTACGAGATGAGAACGCGAAAGCGTTTGTTTTGGCTAGATTGTCGTTGCAGAAGAGTGCTGCAAAATGCAGTGTCGCTGAGTTGTGTTATGAAGAATGAGGCAATGTGGGAGGCCGGATAACGTTTGCTTACATGATTTCATGTCATCAAAGTGGGGTCAACAATCCACATGTCCTCTTCTATTTCGTCGTCCAGGCAGTATATGCAGATATGCCCAAGGCTGGTCTCGGGCATATCGAATGAGTACGACCGCCGAGGTATTTGGGGTGGTGTCACTAGACATTTACCGGTGTCGTCACCTCTTGTTGTTCCGGTGACCGCGTACTTGAGCCGGCGTACATAGACACTACCATGGCTTTGTGATCCGAGGGTGAAGACATACATCACATCTCGCACAACGTATGGGTCGTTGGTGAATGCGAGATCCATGCACGTACATCTCAACGTCGTGATGGCTTCAGTGGGCATCTTCAATTCGAGATTGAACTCGGCACGCATGGCGGCGAGGAGCGACGGGCTTGCTGGCGCGTTCACGCTCCGAGTGTTGCCAGTGTTGCTACGGCGACGCCACGCAGCTGGCCGCGCGCTTTCGCCAACCCAATGAAGAAACGTGCCGACGCAGCCGCACTAGCCGCACTCCGTTGCAAGTAGCTTCACCGGAGCGGAGCGTGCACCGACTGCCGCTGCGGCGAGTGTTGGCGCCGGCGTCACTTCCGGTGGGAGAGATGAAGTGCTTTCCAGGCAAGGCTTTTGCGGACGCTTTTTGCGGACGGCTGCTGGGCCCGCGCTGTCGCCAACCTAGCCAAAAAAAAAAACGCTTTGGCGTTAAAAAAAAATGTGGGCAGCTTGCGCTATGGATGCAAGGCAATAGGCGGTTTCGCTGTTTGTAAACAGGCAGGAACGCGCCGAACGGCCTGCCCAAGAAGACTTGGCACTTCCGGTAATACCTTTTCAACGGTCTCGACGGTGTTTACCTGGTGTGTTTGAGTTTGTTGCTCTATTAATTATGACGCATTCCTTCATATGTGTTTAGAGCGATGTCTATCGACTACATGAAGGGGGTCAGCGACCTATCACGGGATAGGTACAAGCAGAAACTGCAGTGGCGAAGAGTTGCCTGATCCGCTGGATAGGGAAGTTGCAGCCTGAAAGGCGGCTACATGATGCATTGACAAACGATCTGTGTGACTGCATTTCAGCCGATGCTGCTGAGCAAATCGTTATGTTAACTGCAGAAGTATTGCGAAAGGTAAGCAAGATTGCTCAGTTTTATGACAAGCCTGTTAAACAGCAATAAAATGATAATAAAAGGCAACCAGAGAGCAAGTCTGATGGAGCATGCATGGTTGTCTTAAAATCGCACGTTATATCAATGGCTAGCAGTTAATTTCCTTTCCCTATGCTCCACTAGCTTCAACACTAGCTAAGGAGGGAAGTTGTTTGAGTGTTCGAATCGGTGCCCCTCGATGGCTCGAGTACACGGTGGTAGCGCGAAGGAAGAGCCGTTGCCCGGTAAAGAGAAGCTTTATTCCACACTCAGGCGTCTGCCCGGGTCCAAGCCGGAACCTCCGTTCCCTCTCACATCCAAGGCGTCGTCACTTCAACCCTCGGTTAAACAAAGAGTCCCCCAACAAGCCAATCACACTTGATGGTTGGCATCACCGAAACCAATCGCACAAACACTTTTATGACGCACACGGCATTGCTCAAACATACGTCAAATCTACAACACGCGAGGGGATAGGTTCACTGCGCAACACGCGTCATTTCCCTCTCTCCTACGTTGTCGCCTGGGTATCAGCCCAGACGACCGCCAGCGCTGAAGGCCCTGCTCGACCTAACTTGCCCGCGCACCACGTCTCTTTCAAGAAGCCGCCACACAGCGGCGAGAATATTTACAGGCCACTAACGATATGTCATTGAGTGGGCAACGATATGAGTGGGCAAGGCGGCAGCAGTGGTGACACAATGCTCATGCGATGCATCTTTATTGTGCAGCTTTTTGCGAGCCTCATGGAATCTTCAACGCCCTGTTTGGACAGCGTGGTACCCCTGGATGCATCGGCAGTTGTGCTCGCTGATCACCGTAACAGAACCCGGCCAACCTTGCCTGTCACTCCGTCGACAGACGGTCTTTGCTGGCCACTTGATGCGCCTGCGCTGTCGTCAGGCATCAGCTGTGCTGTTCTACCTGACCAACGGTTCCTTGTCAAGTCCATCTCTGTGACGTCATCGGCAACGGATATAAAAGACTTCCAGCCACACCGCACCTTCAGTGGGCAAGGAAGCAGCAGTGGTGACACAATGCTCATGCGATGCCTCTTTATTGTGCAGGTAACGCATATTGTACTGGCTCAGACAATCGTTTCCTGCTGCTTACTTGCCCAAAGACCGTTGTTTATATATATCTGCTTATGCTCAGCTTGCATACTGTGCCAGTTGTTTGTTCTTGAGTGGCGATGTTGAGCTCAACCCCGGCCCCAGATGATGCAAGGGCAATACTAGCACTATTTCAGGTTTACCTGCATCATTATCAGGGGCGATTGTGGGCACCAACGACAGTGACTTGGCATCCTCTGACAGTGAACTTTCAGTTTCGGCCATGTTTTCCAGACTACTTTCTGGGCAAAATAAGATAACCCAGGACTTTGCTGAACTTCGTTCTTCTGTTAGTCTGCGCTTTGAGGCTATCGAGTCGCGTCTTCCTGCTCTCGAGTCGTCAAATTTTGCGTCTGGTGTACCTAAAGAGATGCTAGATGGATTCCAGAGCACCATCGAGTCTCTTAGCGACAAGGTCATTCAGCTGACGGCTCAGAATGACGACTTGGAAAATAGATTGCGCCGCAATAATTTGTTATTACATGAAATCGCGGAAATTCCAAATGAAGATAATGCGAAACTGGTCAACACTGTTTCTAAGTTTTTCACTGAAACACTTCACACAGATTGCTCACAAATCGAAAGATGCCATAGGATTGGCAGACGTTTTCCAGATCGTTCCCGCCCAATTATATTGAAACTTCTGGATTTCCGCGAGAAAGCTCCAATTCTTAAGAATGCGTTCAAGCTGAAAGGCTCTGGTCAACGCATATCAGAGGACTTCTCAGACAACGTACGAACCGTCAGAAGAAAGCTATGGGAGGCAACGAAATCTTATCGTAGTAGTGGCTCCTCTGTGCGCATAGTGTATGACCACGTGTTTATAGACGACGTTCGCTACAGCTGGGACCCGCATTCTGACACGATAGTGAAGTCTCACAATCGAGGCACTAAGGCTGCTGCTTCTAACCTTCAATGACGCCCCCATAACCTTCGCATTTTAAATATCAATGCTAGAAGTTTAGTTAATAAATTCCCTGACTTCTTGTCATTAAGTTTGTCTTTCTGTCCCCACATCATTGGAGTTAAGGAAACGTGGTTTCATGGGGATATATCTGATGCCGAAGTGTCTCTGCCTGGTTTTAATGTTATAAGAACTGATGGAGCTGACGGCAGAGGTGGAGGGGTTGCTTTATACTTGCACTCTGACCTGAAATTCTCCGTATTTGATGCTCCGCTGCAAACTGAGTCGGTTTTGTGTAAGGTGTACTTTGAGTCACTTACTCTCGTTGTTGGCGTCTTCTACCGCCCACCTAACCATATCGCAGACCTTTTGATTTCCCTGAACGCATTCATCCAAGAAATCGCACCACATACGCCAAATATGTTATGCATGGGTGATTTTAACGTTCCAGATATACACTGGCCTCCGCTGTCTTTGGCAAATCATGACTCTCAAGTGAACAGAGAAGCATTGCACTTCCCATTGATTTCCGGTCTGAAACAAGCATTCCATGATGCCACAAGAGGTACGGCGATTTTAGATCTAACCTTTCTTAGCCCTCGGGTCTGTGATTATGGGTATGAGTGCACTGTAGTAGACGGGATATCAGATCATAAGGCAGTATTTGCATCCATTTCTTGTCATGTTCCTAAATCAAGATACGCATATACTACTTTTCACGACATAAACCATGCGGATGATGTTTCCATCTTAGATACACTTAGCACTTCCTTCAGCCAGTTTGAAATGATTAGCTTTTCAGACGAAATTTTTTAGTGACCTTGTTAAGACATGTCTTGCGCGCTTCGTTCCGCTAAAAACTAAAAAGACCAATTTATTTCCCTTGAAGACGAACTTCGTAACAAATTAACGGAGCCCGTGATTTTTACTTCCAAGTAACACTTCCGGGATTGCTAAGCAGCAACCCTAAAAAATTCTGGAGAAAATTCACATCTGTGAAAAAATTCACATCTGCTTTCACCCATGACAACTTCGTTGTTTCTCCTTGTTACGTCTGTACAGCCGCTTGTGGCTGTAGACGATTTATTAAAGTACAGGAAACGTAAACAAGTTCAGAAGCGTAGCTCAAGCGTTGGAGTCACTCCTGGCCAACGTTCCACACCAGGCTCGCGCTCGTGTCACAGCGCCAGTACAGTCGCGCGCGCACTTCGTTGTCGTCTTCTAAGGCGACATGTCACTCTTCCTCCCTTAGACGAAGTCTCCATAGCGGTCTGGAGGTCGCCTAACCTCTGGCAGTCGCAGTTGCCGAGTGGTCACTGCCTGTGATGTCGACGGTTGCGAGGGAGTGTCGTCCTGCATCTCGGGCGATTCAGGCGGTTGAGCAGTTGAGCTCGACGGTGTCTCTTCTGGCGTTGCGTCCAAGAGATCGTCAGCTGCGCTCCAAACTGTCGGCGATTGGGTTGTTTGTCCGGTCTGACTCGTTTTCCTCATGTGATTGAGGTGACGCCGAACCTTTCTGTGGTCGCTTTTTACAAGCCAGGATCGTGGTCCGACGCGTATGCGTCCACAACAACCAAGTAGGTGCGCCCGAGTAGTGGCCCCGCGAAGTCAACGTGCACCGTGTTCCATGGTGGCTGGGGACGGTCCCAGGTAGGAATAAGAGCTTTGGGTGGGCTCTTCTGTGTTGCTTGGCATTCACGGCACTGTCGCACCGTTTCCTCGATCACCTTGTCAATTCCGGGCCACCATACGTAGCTCTTTGCGCACTTCTTCATGGCCCATGCCTTTGTGACCAGCATGCAGAAGTGCCAGAACATGGGATCGTGCCGAGCTCGGTATGATCACTCAGGATCCGAGTGTGATGCACTCGCGATGAAATGCTAGTGCGGTCGCTCGTCGTCGGTAAGGAGCAAACTCATCTCCAGTGAGTTTCTCCACTGTGCCATCCTGCACTGCCTTGTACAACCTCTGCAGGATGCTGTCTTGTTGTGTCAGGCGTGCTCTCTCGGTAGCAGTCAACGGAGGTCTCGATAAAGCTTCGAACAATAGTACGTCGCCTGGAGGCCAGGGTTCATCGAGACGTTCTGGTAATGGCAATCGGCTCAACGCATCCGCGTTTTGGTGGTTCTTGCCATGTACGCGTAGCCGAGTCATGACCTTCTGCGTGCTGGACGCGTCGATTAAGGTGTTGAGCTCGTAAAGGGCCACGTCTGGTGCATCCTGCTGAGTCGTCACTGGTGCTGAGGCAGCTGTCGAAGTTCCTTGTCGGGGATATTCGATGCTATTACTCGTTTTTGCCTCTCTCCGCTTTTTCAGGCAGGCCTTTTCAATGTGTCCGCGTTTCTTGCAGTAGTTGCAGGAGGCTGTCTGGAACTTGCAAGTGTCCGGATTATGTTGCGCGTTACAACGCCAACAGCGTTGTTTCTTCTTCGGGGAAGAGGTACTCGAGTGACCTTGGTTGTCTGTCTTGCAGATACTTGTGCAGGATTCGTGAATCTCTTTAAATTCGGTTTTCACGTTCTTCTGGTTTTCGATGGCGTTTTCAGCTCGCAGTGCGAGGTCGAAAGCTTTCTTGAACGTCAAGTCCTTTTCTGCGAACAGCCGTTGCTGGACCTGCTCGTTCCGAAGACCGCAAACGAAACGATCACGCAGCATGACGTCCATAGGCAGCATTGTCGGATTCGCCGCAGTGTCTGCGCTTGTCCCAAAATTGCAATCTGCCGCTAGCTTCTTGAGCGCCGTGACGTAATCACTGACCGTTTCGTCGTGCCGTTGGTCACGTCGCTGGAATCATGCCCTGCAGAAGACCTCAGACGGTTGTGGATCGAAGTGAGCCTTGAGCATCGCGACTATGTCCTCGTAGCTTACTTGGTTGGGCTGCTTGGGTTGAATGAGGGCGCAGACGATGTCATAAGTCTGTTCCCCGCACAGCGTTAGCAGATGAGCACGTTTCTTCGATGCGTCCGTAATGTCGTTAGCCTCGAAGAAGAACTGCAGCCTCCCATACCAGGATCTCCAGGAGCCGGAGCTGCCGCTGAATTCGGGTAGCCGACCAAAGTCAGGCGTCGCCATGTCGTTTCCTTGACGTCGGTGGAGTGCCGATGAGTCCAGTCTTCCTCGTCGCCAACTGTTACGTCTGTACAGCCGCTTGTGGCTGTAGACGATTTATTAAAGTACAGGAAACGTAAAGAAGTTCAGAAGCGTAGCTCAAGCGTTGGAGTCACTCCTGGCCAACGTTCGACACCAGGCTTGCGCTCGTGCCACAGCGCCAGTACAGTCGCGCGCGCACTTCGTTGTCGTATTCTAAGGCGACATGTCACTCCTTTTCCACATCAGTCTCCAAGCTCAATTAATGACATTTTTTGTTTTAAATCAGGGAGTATTGAACTTGATTTTAAAATTAGATTCCACAAAGAAAGGTAGTCTGGACAATATAGACAATGCATTCCTCACCAGATATTCATTATGGACCATTCGCTATTTAACTATCATCTTTCAAAAATCTCTTTCAACCTCGCATGTCCCTCAGACATGGAAGTCCGCTAAAATTCTCCCTGTATTTAAATCTGGAAACAAACAGTCCTTATTGAATTATAGACCAATTTCTCCTACATCTCATTCATGCAAAATTCTTGAACACATAATATACAAACACATCATTGAATTTCTGGAGTCAAATATTTTATGTGACGCTCAACATGGTTTTCGGCGTGGTTACAGCACCCTAACCCAACTCAGTGAATATTGTCATGACATTATCGCACCTCTTGATGTAGGTGATCAAATCGACGCGATCTTCATTGATTTTTCGAAGGCATTTGATGCTGTATCGCACTGTAAACTATTAAAAAGCTCTCTGTCATCCTCAACAATCAAGTATTAGTTAACTGGATTTCTTCTTTTCTTTTGAATCGGTTTCAGTATGTACAATTTAAGTCTTTTCAATCATCTGTTTCTAGTGTAACGTCTGGTGTGCCTCAAGGCTCCATATTAGGCCCTCTCCTTTTCCTAATTTACATAAATGATCTCCCACATAACATTCCCGTTAAAATTCGCATGTACGCCGATGACTGCGTCTTGTACCATACGATTAAAACATCCAATGATCACATCATTCTTAATGATTCATTCGCATCAATCCAATCATGGTGTGAAACTTGGCAGATGCAAATTAACTTCTGTAAAACTGTCTCTACGTCATTTACAAAGCGCTCTCTATCCTCTTCTTTTCCTTATTCGTATAATGGTTCACCTCTCAAAAATGTCTCTGAATACAAATATTTAGGTCTTTTATTTACTAAGGATCTGTCTTGGTCACACCACATTGAAGTAATGTGTAACCGTGCCCTTAGAATACTGGGGTACCTACAACGTACTCAGCGTTTGGCCCCAACTAACACAAGACTCCTGACCTATCAAACTCTTGTTCGTCCAATACTTGGGTACGGCTCTGTCATATGGAATCCTCACAAAATATCTGACATCAAAAAAATTGAATCTGTCCAGAAGAAAGCAGTTCGATTTATATGTCGTCGCTACGATAGGTATTTTCCCCTAGTTCTCATCGTCATAGCCTTCAGCTTACTACTCTGTCTGCTCGCCGTCACGTCGAATCTTTAAAGTTTCTTTACACTCTCGTTCATTGTCCACGATTTCCTTTACTCAGCGACTACATTACACCCGCCAAACCAACTTCCACCAGACATCACCATGAGTTGAACATGACTCCTTTTAATCACCGAACAAACTCGTATAAATACAGTTTCTTTGTCCGCACTATTGAAATATGGAATACGTTGCCCGGCCATGTTAAATCTTTATCACGTGATGAATTCATATTGTACATTAATAATCACTCATCTTCATGCTCTGTACATTTTCGCTCTGTATTGTTGTATTGCAATTTTTTTGTATTTTGTACCCACTCCTGCGATAGCCTATTAAGGCTGCAGTATGTTAAAATAAATAAATAAATTTGTCATCTCGCTCTGTCATCATATGTCATCTTAACGACCTTCGGTCGTTAGTGCAACCGGGGAGCTGGATCGCCTGAACGCTTCAAGTGCTGTAATTGCGACCAGAATGCGACTGCACACAGAAACATCTCCCGGTCGCATCCGGCCGAGCGGCAGCAAAACCAATTCCGTTTTCCTACGCCATTGACAAAGGACGCATACGGATGTCAAACTGTAACTGAAACCAGGCGGCCGTGTGTCGGTTCGCCCCATCTCCTCCTTTTTAAAGACGATAGTCTTTCTTGGTGGTGGTGGTGGTAAAAACGTTTATTGAATAAAGGATTGGACAGAAGGTATGCTGGGACCAGGCCGTAAAAGGCTGGTCCTCACAAACACTAGGTGGAGCTCCCTAGTTCGGGACTCCAGTGGCGGTAGCCGCCGCCCGTGCGCCTGTAAGTCGTGGCAGCCGAGCAGGGTCGCCTCCCAGTCCTCCCGAGTTGGATTGGGGTTGGGGGGGATGGCCGGATTGGAAGGGCAAGCCCACACCGATACTTCAACGCAGAAATTTTGGTGTGTGTGCGTGTGTGTGTTAAATTTGTCCCCCTGCGATCGAAAACAAATTAAAATAATGTGGGGGTAGCCCACACCACCCGAAAGTATATCGGGCTTACAGCCAATTGTAAAATAAAAAAAGAAGGGAAATATTCCCGAAAGGTGAATTTTGAGGGAGAGCCAATTATCTAACAAAAAAGGTGGGGGAGGGTGTAGGAGGCCAAAGCAGTGAGGGGTCAATCTGCGCGTAATGAGGCGTGAAAGTTTAAGGTCATGCCAATTACGATAATGCCGATTTGAATTGCCAGCAGAGAAGGCTCCCGGGTATAGTTTAGTGCAGATGTGCCAATGTATATGTCTTAAATGCGTGAAATGCAACAAACGTAATGCCCTATCGCGAAAACTGAGCAGCTACCAATTGTATAAACTATGGGTTAGTCCAGGTGTTTTTGTGGTGGAGAGACAAGATGCTGCTGTCGGGGGTTGTCCTTCACTGTAAAGAACGTGTCCCCTTCACGTGGTGCTGGTGCCGAAGGGCAAGGCGATGAGAAGCCGGGCGGAAGGAGTCGGTCCTTGTGCAGCAGATGACTTGGGGACCAGGGACACCAGCATGTAGAACATGTTCAGTTGACGAGGGCGTGGTGGCAATGGGAAAATGACGATCCAAAGAGTTGGAGACAAGGAAAAATGCTTGAGGAGACGGGCTGTTATGGAGTGCTGGTTAAGTTCAGGTGAAGCTTGCCAGAATGGAGGGAAGGGAGGGCTCAGGCCTGCAAGTGGTTAAAGACTAGACAGGTAGCCAGGCCATCTTACAAAGCCACATAGCAGCAATGCAGTGAGCTGCAGTGAGGTGATGTATGATAAAATATGGTTGATGGTTGGTGCGGGCGTCATAGCCGTAGAGGTGCCCTCGCCATCATTAGGCTGAAGAACGGCTATGGCGTACAGCATCCAATACGATACCTGGTGTGAGTAAGATTTGTAAGGTGATGAGAAGAAACTAGGAGGTGCCTGCGGAATGCGAAGGTGAAGGAGTGACAACGGCGGATTCGCGCATTAGGGTCACCAATTGCATTAAGAATGCGCGGGCTGGTTTTAAATGAAGGTATCGGGGGAAGTGTGCGTAGGTAATAGTAGTGTTGTGGTGACGCAGGTGTCGAACTATATGTTGTGTTCGTGGGCGCTCATTGAAGTAGTGTACAAAGCTGGTTGCATGCGCAGCGGTTGGACATGGTAATGTTAAATCATTTAAGGTAATACTGAAAATGCCCGTCACCAGTCATTAAGTGTGTTAACTTTCTATTCGGGGGAAACCATTTTGGGATTTGGTAGACGCTTTTGATCCAATGGAATAATGAAGTATTCGGTCCTTCTCTCTGCCAATGTGTATGCCAATGTGAAATCATAATTTTGTGTAATTCGGACCTTGTCGCGCGGACGGAAATTTTGGCCATCCTCGCAGATCCACTGTTCATAGCTGAGGACGCTAGGGTGTCGGCAAGTTCATTCCCCAGGATACCTTTATGTCCAGGAATATGAAATAATCGGAAGGAAAATCCTTGTACCTGAAGTTGATAAAGAATGTTCTTAATATCTAATACTCTTGGGTCGGTATCATTAAGAGAGGCAAGTTTACTAAGCAATGAAAGGCAGTCAGTGTAAAGATGGAAGGGGGTTTGTGGGCGTAGCGTCATAATATATTGTAAACATTCACACACAGCTATGAGTTCAGTTGTATAAGCACTTGAGGCGTGGGTTATTCTGTATTTGTTAGCTTGCAAAATGCGCGTTCGGCTATCCATTATAATGTACGCAGATCCGGCCGAGTGTGATGTGTAGGAGCCATCTGTGTAAGCATGTAGAACGGGAAGGCGGAACATGTCAGCGTGTGCTAAGGGATCAATTTTAGTGAACGAATACTTATGTTTTAAACTGGGGTGGTAGGTGCATGGAGCGGTGTCGTGCAAAATTTGCTCAGGATGGAATGTCCGAGTGCCGTAATAAGTGACGATTTTCTGGGTGAAAAGGGAAAACTCTGCACCTAGTCGACTAAGTTCGAGATCTAAGGGGGGAGCATTGGCTACGATTTGGGGAGCAGAAGTTCGGGTGGTATAAAACGAGCCAGTGATGGAAATTAAAATGGTGCGTTGCAGTGACAAGACGCGGTCTCTGAGGAATTGGGAAGGATGCCATGGCCACCAAGCGGGTGATGCGTATGTTAATGCAGGGAGAATTACTTGTTTATATAAACGGCGAATTAATGTGCTATTGAGGGCATGTTGTGCACGAATGAAAGCAAGAAATCGAGCGGTGAAAACCTCTGCTTTTGTTTTAAGGTAATCAACATGTGTATGGAAGTTGAGCATAGGATCGAATACTACTCCGAGCAACTTGACGGATGATTTGTGTTTCAAGAAAACGCCATCCAACTTGACGGAAGGGCGACGCTTAGATGTGCCTTTATGACCATTATTGAAGAAAATAAAGTATGGTTTGTCCGACTTGATGGTAAGTTTATATTGTTTAGCCCATTGTGTTACCGGTGCAAGGACGCGGTCAACGTTATTTTTGAAATCGAGTTGTGAAATACCCGGGAGCAAAATTATGGTGTCGTCCGCATATGCCTGGATGTGTGCCTGATGGGGAAGGTTGAGGTCGAGTAGTGAATGGATAATGACATTCCAGAGTAGCGGGCTTATGGGAGAGCCTTGTGGACTGCCCACCGTCGGATAGGCTGTTCCTTTACCCGTATTAAAAGGAAACGTGATGACTCTGTTAGTTAAGAATGATTTTAGGAGGTGATATAGGTTAGTTGGACAGCGGTGTTTCCTTAAAAAATTAAGCACTGCTACATGCCAAACACTGTCAAATGCTCCGGTGAAGTCAATTGATATTAGAAGGACAGGTAACTTGCGGGCCTTGTAGTACTCTAACTTTTGCCGTAGTTGATAGAGGGCCAGTGCTGCGCTGCGTGCTTTTGTAAATCCAAATTGGTTTTCATGTATGAGATCATTAGAATGCAGGAAGTAATACAACCGAGAATTGAGAAGTCGCTCTAGCACTTTACCTATAATAGAATTCATTACAATGGGGCGGTATGAATTAGGTTTATGGGGAGGCCTTCCGGGTTTAAGAATGAATATTATCTTTCCCGTGCGCCATGCTGTTGGGAAATGACTGAGTCTAAGGGCTGTGTTAAAGATAAAATGAAAGAACTGGGGATGATACTGGTATAATAGTTTGACGAATGTGCCCGTCAGATTGTCTAAGCCTGGAGCCGCCTGTGTATTAATTAATGCGATAGCGTGGGCAATTTCATTGTTAGAGAAGGGAACGTCGACATTATGCCAGGGGTACGAGGAGTTACAAATTCGACGCATATGTTGATGGATTGGGCTGTCAGTTGAGTCGTTATCTTGGGCAATTAAGCTGTCTAATAATATCCGGGCGGATTCCTTAACTGTGTTGATGTACCATGTGGTAATTCTAAAGGGGGTAAATGCGTTGCGTTGTGATGTTTGTTAAAATAGATTTATAAGGGTCCCCGTACAGGTGCTCTTTGGTTGCAGATGTGTATAAGTTCTTGTCAAAATCGTCCATTGCCTTGCGGATATGAGCTTTGTACTGCTGAAAAGCGACGGCATATTCTTTTTGGTAAAGATCGCGTAGGAAGGGAATCGATGCGCGCTGTTTCCTTCGTCGGAGAGCTCGGAGGCGTTTGCGTTCCGTGTCAAGTTCAGGGGTCCACCATGCATTGCCTGTTGCTTTACGTGGTTTTACTTTTCGAGCGTAGCGCTTTTCTAGAGTTTCGTATATGTTGTAAAACTTGGCAAGGATTAAATCTAGCTTCTCAGGGCGACTAACATGACATTGAATTACCTTATTAAACCAATCCATAGTTCGTAGTTCAGTCAAAATTTGAAGGCGAGCATGATTAGTAAGTTGTTTACGTTCTTGCAAGCGGAGGTCAGCAAAGGAAAATGAGATATAGTTGTGCTCTGATAAAGTTGATTTGTCCAGCACTTCCCAGGAATAACCATGGCGTACGATCGCTTGAGAACCTATCGTGAGGCCAATCCAAGTTTCGACATAAGCGGTTTGAAAATGGGGTAGGGATGAAGGATTATTGATCACTGTCAGATAGTTTGATATTAGGAAACTGGCTAGCTGGGATCCTCGTAGGTCGGACGGGCCAGGTCCCCACATGGGGTGTTTAGCGTTAAAATCACCTGCAATGATGAAATGGCTGTCTGTGCATATTGATAGACATGTCTGAAGTTCGTCAAGCAGAAGGTCGAGGGGCCTGCGAGGAGGGGGCATATAGTGCAATTGGTGTAAATGAGTGATCACGGTTTTGACATTTTACCATGACAATGTGTTCTGATAGGTGAATAGGAAATTAGTCGTAGTTGTCTGTTTGTGTTAGCAGCATGACCCGTGGATTTGTGGCAGAGTGAAAGTTTTTAATGGAGTGTGGTATGTTCTGTATGGTACCGCCGCGTATATGAGGATCGGACACAAATGCGAAGTCATAGTTTCCGGTAAGCATTGTATCTACAAGAAGTTTGGTTGCAGGCACATGTGTGGTCTAGGTTAGCCTGGATGAATGTTAGAGGTTTAGGGTAGGCCATCTCGGAGATAAAGGGGTTAATACCTGTGGGCGTTAGAGCTAGCGTGTGCAGTGTAACCCGAGTGCAAGTGCTGGAGTGTTTGCGTGGCTGTGTGGTGTTAGGTAATGAATGGTGAAATGAATAATGGTATAACAACGCATTGCCTGACGGGTTCAGGGCGCACATTATCGTGAGTACGTTCAGAGGAGGGGCGCAACAGTCCGCCGTGTAGCGTTTGAGGCAGAATAGTAGATGGCAGGTCAAGAATAGTACGAGACGTGTGTGAATTTCCTGAACGGATGGTTATGTACGAACTGTTGCGCCCCCCGTTTCGCGCTAGCACTCCTATTTTAGCCATAATCTGTCCGCGCCCTAAGGCGGGCCATATAGAATGGGGCAGGAAGAGTGTCCGACAGGATGCGTGCTTTGTCTTGCCTGTTTTTTGCACTCGTTGCATGCAGCCTGCGGATCACCCGCCCGCACCGCTCCCCGGCATGGTTTGCAGAACACCTTGTGCATGTGAGTTTATCCGGCTGGCCCGATACTGGGCAGGATCTGCGTGTGTGACCATAGCTGGCGCAGTAGGTGCACACCGGTATGTGGAGGTCCTCAGACACGCGTACAGTTGTCCATCCAATCATTATCCGTCCCCGTGCTGTCAGTGCTCGATACGCAGAATTGTCAACGTCAAGTACATGGGTAAAGTTGCCGGATCGCTCACGGTAGGATGCGACGACACGGCATGCATCAGGGTTGAGGTTTATTCCGTCATTTCTTTGGTTGATGCATTGAACCAATGTCGTGGCTGCAACGTCTGGGTCCACGCCTGTAAGTTTAACTCTGGGCCTGCGTTTTTGCGGCACCCGAATGGAAATAGAGGTGCTTGTTAACGTGTTTTTCTCAATTGCCGTCTTGAAATTCTTGAGCGTTGCTTCATGATTCGTGAGAACTGTGAGGCCGTAATTTGTCTGGCGTAGAACTAACGGACCTATCTTTTCTTTCGTTGGATCAATGTTTGTTTTGATTAACTTGATTAAATCATTTGCCGGTGACGTGGAAGGGACGAGAGGAGTCAGAAACATAAGATGGGCATGTTCTTGCCGGATATGTGGCTGGGCGTCAAAACCTGAGGGTTGAGCCTGTTGTGGTGGTGCTGCTCGGCAGTCTGGCCCCCGCAAGGCCATTTGTTGACCGGGATGCTGCTGTCCACCACCCAAAAGAGAAGCATAGGACGGCGCAGGACCAGCGTCGGCAGGAGGCATCAGGGTGGGCCTGTATGAGGGTGCGGCACTAAACCTCGTAAGCTGGTGCCTGAGTTCGTCCACTCGTCCCGACTGCCTAGCTGCCACAGCTCGAATGTCTGCACATTCTTGAAGAATGTTACGTAGATGTGCGATGATTTTCGAACGTTGTTGGTTGGTTAGCTTGCAGGCTGGGTCAAAAAGTAGGTCGGTGATATCCTTTTGGTGCGCAATGGCGCGATGAAAAGCAGCCTGGGTTACTTCGTCACCACTGTCGTCGGTGGAAAATGGCACGCCAGATGGCAGAGCAGTAGGCGGTGGCGGGGGGAAACCCGGAGGAGCCGCATCAGGAGCACCCTGCCTCTGTGTATCTGCATTTGCTAACTGGATATCTACTATGGTCCTGTCCGCCTCGGCGGAAAAGGCAGAACCGTCCGAGCGCGGGGAGCCTCCAAGAATTGGGGACGCGCGCTCGGACGGCAGACGAGCTTCGGCTGGGCTTTGCTCAGCCATTCCGCCGTAGCGGGTATGAGCCAATCATGGCGGTCGCCGACTGGCAGCTCGGAATGAAGGCGGGATTATTCAGAGAAAATCGGCTTAAATCCCGAAACTGTGCTCCAGGTCGAGTCACGGAATGTTTAAATCCAAGCCAATGAGAGGAGAAGGGTTGAGAGATGGAAAGAACTGACCATTCGGATGAAACCTGGGCAGCGGTTACGAGCTGCCAACCAACACAAGCAGTGGACACACTGCTCTGTGTGTGTGTGTGTGTGTGTGTGTGTGTGTGTGTGTGTGTGTGTGTGTGTGTGTGTGTGTGTGTGTGTGTGTGTGTGTGTGTGTGTGTGTGTGTGTGTGTGTGTGTGTGTGTGTGTGTGTGTGTGTGTGTGTGTGTGTGTGTGTGTGTGTGTGTGTGTGTGTGTGTGTGTGTGTGTGTGTGTGTGTGTGTGTCCTGCTTTTCGATTCCGTAGAATGGCGAAAGGTTAACCCCTTCCTAAACGACCGCCCATCTTGCGACCGCCCAGGAGCGTTCATACTTGTGAACACAGTCGACCAAAAAGCAGATATTACGCATATCTGAGGCGCAACATCAATACGTAAGTATTAGATGGTGTGTTCCTTTAGTAGAAAATACATAGATGCGTAATTCTAAAGACCCTAGTGCTTGTTAGGATGCGCAAAAGCGGACGTTTCCTACGCTTCGGTAAAAACGACACGGTGCTGCCACCTACCAGTAGCTCTGCATACTACGCAAGCTTCGTGCGTTTCCCGATATCATGGCCAGATGGCGACCATATCTCACGCAGCGCTGCCTCCATTTCATCAATGCCAGCCACATGCGGCCGATTCAACATAGACGGAGCGCTGACTGAGGCAAGGCAAAACATAAATGGCCGTTTGATGATATAGAACACACTCTGCAAGACATGCCCAGACAACGCAGGGAAAAAACCGACGAGCCGATTGCAGCGGAGAAGCGCCGGCGTGCCGATGCCCGTCGTCTCAAGCGTGCCCAAGAAACGCCCGAGGCTCGTGCCGAACCGCAGATGAACCGGGACTCTCACGTATTACGGCCGGTAGAAGACTATCGTCTTTCGACAACATTTGCAGCGAAGCACGGAGATAGGCGGCCAATTTTTTTTGTTGTTGTTGTTGCCAGCACGGAGGCGGCACCGCCCTCCGACGGCGACCCCGCTGGGTCGCCTTTCTTCCCTGCGTGGGGTCTTCCGCGTTTCTTTTCCGCGGAGCCGACATGTGTTCCTCGTTTGCGGCAATCCTCCGAACCGCGACACGGGGAGTCGCTCTGCGCTTCGAAGTACTCGCACAGTTGCACCACCAACACCACGCCGACTCTGCGTACCTTGAACTAACTCCTCCCCCCTCAAGAGTGTTACTGGACACTTGATGTCCACGTAACACGATACGAAAAAAAAAAACAAAAAAACTTCGCACAGAAATAAATAGATCACTCCTCGCCCACGCAAATGCGTGGACCTATTTCCACTTCACACTCAAAGTAACATCTTTCTCGTCATACTGCCGAAAAGAAACACATATGACGATTTCCGTCATGCAGCATACTCTCACTCCAAATGACAAAAGAGCCTAGCTATCCTTGCAACGCAAAACAATTATGACACACTCTGAATGAAATTAATTGTAAGTTTGTGGTAGCTTGACACAAGGCACGCGAACTGGTCTGCGTCCTGTTGCATAGTGTCTCTCACATTCACCGCACCGTCATTGTCCCAACACGCGAGACCCACTCTGTGCGCCCTCCAGGCCCCGCAAAGCACACTCAAAGGGAGCGACGGACCCCGCGTCGGCTATATCTTATACTCAACGGATCGCACCAGGCTCCAAAAGGAATGAACACATTCCACAAAACACTACTTCATTTCATGCACAACACTGGCCCTCCAAAACGAATCTAACACACCTATACACACAGTTACGTTACTTAAGGGCAAATCTACATTGCAATAAATAAAGGAGGAATGCCTAATACGGAACGATAAAGAAGACATTCTCATATAGACACAAAATATTCATCTGTCTGAGCTACGTTACAAAATGCTTGAAAATTATGTCCGAAATGCGAAAAGAACTTGCTTATTCATTCGATCCAGCGTAACTAGTTCAATGCTAAGGGTAAAATACTAAACAGTCTGAGTCACACATAACAGGCTATTGGCTAAACAGTTATATGAACACAACCCAAATGATCATTCGAGACGCTAAAGAGCATCAGCAGTCTTGTTCAGGGTGTCTTTGATATGAACAATTTCTATGTCATATTTTTGGATCGCCAATGCCCACCGCGTTAGCCTAGCACTGGAGGGGGCCGCGCGAGACACGAACGTCAGCGGGTCGTGGTCAGTCATTATTTTGACCTTTGTGCCAAATAGCCACGTACCCAAAGACTCTGACGACCACACTGTTGCAAACGCCTCTCGTTAAATTGTGGACCACTCTTGCTGCGACGGGCTCAACTTCTTACTAAGGAATGCGACTGGTCGCTCCGTGTCCCCCATCCTTTGGGAGATGCAAGCTCCAATTACGGTTTCCGATGCATCCCTGGCTAAACAAAATGGTTTGCTGGGGTCTGGTGCTGTCATCCCAGGAATTGACGCGAGGGCCCCTTAAACTCAATCGAACGCAACCTGTGCCTCCGAGTTCCATGGCAGTGTGTTCGGGACCCCTTTGTTTGTGAGTGCTGTCAGTGGCAAGACGAGCCTTGAATAGTTAGGCACATAGTCTCGATAGTAGTTGAGAAGCCCTAGGACACTCCTCAGTTCATGTTTTGTCGTAGGCGGCTTCAGCCGTTGGATAGCGCGTACCCTGTCAGCGTCCGGAGCATGTAAACCTGACCCCACAACATGTCCGAGATACTTAACCTGTGGCTGAGCGAACTTGCCCTTTACGGGGTTTATCGTGAGGCCTGCATCCTGAATTGCTCGCAATACTGCCTGTAGGTGGCGCATGTGGTCTTGCCATGTCTCAGAATATATAGCTATATCGTCAATGTAAGCACACGTATACTGACGATGGTTGCTGAGCAACTCATTTACTACTCGCTGAAATGTTGCCGCAGAATTGCGCAACCCGTTAGGCATAACCTTCCACGCATACAAGCCACTGGGTGTTGCGAACGCTGTCAACCTTTGCGACTCGTGATCTAGCGGTATTTGCCAATACCCGCGGGTCATGTCCAACACTGATATATATTTAGCCCTGGCTATAGAGTACAAGAGCTCGGTCACATTTCCCGTAGAGAATTGGTCAGGTTCTGTAACGGACTTCAAACTTCTGTAATCTACACATATTCTGATGGATCCGTCCTGTTTTTCCGCACACACCTCTGGATGAGCAAATGAACTCTGCACTGGGTAGATGAAGTCCCATGCCAGCAATTCGTGCATTTGCCGTTCAACTTCCGTCCTCAAGGCCATTGGTACCCTATACATATGTGGTCGCGTCTGCTTAGCACCCGGTGATAATATGATTTTGTGCTCGCCAAACTTACTTCGGCCAGGCCGGTCCGACATCACCTCTCTATACTCATGAAGGACCGTACTGAGTTCCTCCATTTGGCTAGGACTTAACTCACTTGCCTGCGCCTCCACAGAAACTTGGCCGCACGACTTTACCGCCTGCAGTGTCATCTGAATGATCCCGAACTCTGCGTCGGCTTCGAATACCACACCTACATTGTCAGCTCGCGCGTGATACGGTCGGAGCTTATTAGCATGAATTATCCTCTCAGCACCCGCTGCGTCCACTACAACGTAACTGTCTGCCCGCGCTCTCTCTTTTACGGCCGCGGGTCGCCACTTCGGCTGCAATTTGCTGCCGCCCTCACTTTGCATGACGAGGACCTGATCCCCCACTGAAACCTCCTTCCGAGTGGAGCGAAGGTTATACCTTTGTGTATAACGTTTCTGGATTTCGCTGCTGCGCTCATCCACAACTTGTGCGGCCTCGCTCATTTGTTGCCTGAGCTCTTTTAAATGCACCGCCGCTGGTTTGCTTAGCCCCATCGGAGGAGTCCACTCAGCATTCCACGATTTACGGAGAATGCTGAGGGGCCCATGTGGTGCACGACCATACATAAGTTCAAACGGTGACTTCCCCGTAATGTCATGCGGCACTTCGCGATACGCCCACAGGAAGCAAGGCACGTAGCGGTCCCAGTCTCTTCCGTGCGTGTCGATTACGTGGCGCAGCATACCTTTGAACAGCCCATTCAAGCGTTCCACGATACCGTTACTCTGCGGGTGATCGGGCGTCGCGAACCTCATTTTTACACCTAACCTATCCATGAGCTCCACGGTCAGATTAGCGGTGAAATTTGTCCTTTGGTCGCTACTTATCAGATCATGCGTTCCGCAGCGGCTAAATATATCTATTAGAGCTTGACACGTTGCCTTGGCTGTTATTGCCCGCAGCGGAATCACTTCTGCCCATTGTGTACACAGATCAACAACACTTAGAGCATACTTATGACCCCGTGAGGAACCTGGCTCAAGGGGGCCTATGCAGTCAAGGTAAATTACCTCAAAAGGTGTCTGCGGTCTGTTCAGCGGCGTTATAGGCATCCGATCGGTTTTAAGCCTACGTGCGTGAACCTGGCACCCGTGACAGCTCTGACAATGGTGCTTTACATCCGATCCCAATGATGGCCAATAAAAAGAGGCCTTAATGCGCTTTTTGTTTTCTTTTCTGAGAAGTGACCACCGCAAGGGCTGTCGTGCGCCAATTCTAGTACTTCGGCACGGCGGGACTTTGGTACTACTAACTGGAGGCATTGTTTCCCGTCTAACTGCTCCCTGTGATAGAGCAACTGACCGTTGATTACCATGCCGTGCGACCCTTCTTTTGTTTGGCGCCAAGCATCAGCCAGTGACTCATCTCGCTTTTGCTCTTCAGCGAAAGAACTCTCAGTGACTGGCCCAAGCCGCTCACTGTCCTCAATAATATCCTCGCCGACAGAATTCTGACTTTTCAACTGCCCCTGCTCCAAACCTGACATGGAATTAGTCGCTAGCGGCTCCAACGCCTGTGCGTCCTGCTCCCCTCTCTTTCATCTTCTAACGAGGTGTTTGCCTCACCCTCGGTGTTAGGCACCTGGTGCTCACTGCGTGTCGGTTCCTCTAATGTGCACTGCACGGCGTTAGCGCTAGGGTTAGAGCGCAGAGACACCTGCTCTTGCTCTCTCAATGATAAATACCGCTCCGGTACAGTAAATTTCCAGGATGGAAATTGTAGAAGGTGATCTTGTTGCGGTGAACTCGTCCTCAGTTCCCACCTTGTCCTCCTTCCTGCTTCTCTTCTTCCTTTAGGAGCCGAGCTCCTCCAGCTAGCGTTGCTGCTGCGAAGAAGGATGGGCGGAAGCCTTCCTGCTACCTGTCCGCCGTTGCGTTGTCGACTTGAAGGATGGAGACCAGCCTTTCACACAAACACAACGTGACTTTATATACCAGACAGACAGTACATACACTTTACAGGCAACGCTTCCTACCTCTCTGCCAGGGAAGAGGGGCCACCTTATATACCCTGGTTGCTCCGCCCCTGAATCCCTCACAGGCAATCACAAACGCCGAATGTCAGACAGCGCACCGACAACAAAAGACAACCCGTGAACAATAAAGTGGGCATGCATGGTACCCCTTGCTCAGTTGTGCTTTTACACAGAGAAGCTCCGCGTGGGCGAGGGCGCCAAACCACAGCCTAACCAGGTGGCGACTACAGACATTCCTGGACATGCTGCCTGACCTACTCGCTTTCCTGGGGCTGCCAAACACCTGTCAAGCCGGTTTCCAGTCACCAGCTGGCTTGTTTCCAGCTGTGCAACGCATCCCAACAATGGTCGCCTCCTGCCCCGCATGTCCACCACGTGGCTGTGCGTCTTTTCCGGCGCATGCGCGATCATCTCGGAATACCGTAATATCCGTCTCATTCGGACGACATTTACAGGTACCATCTCCTGTGCAATGCAGCTCATCCCTTTCTCATACTCATTCAGATCACTCATTAGCTCTTGACGGCAGCGACGAAGGCATTCATAATCTTCCAGAGTAAGTAGTACGGACGCACTGGTAGTTAACTGGTCAGTTACTGCGCAAAGTAAGGTCACACGCTGAGTAGCACTCCCTGACGAGTGTGGAAGGCACATACATTAGGCGTGCTGTAACACCCTGACCAAAAGCACCAGTTAGCTTTATTGTGCTGCTACTCTGACCCAAAATCTCAGCGGTTACTTCGTTCGCTCGTATCACTGTGACATCCGCACCTGAGTCATTCCACGCGAAACAGGGTTTGTCTCCCACGAAAATTTCAATCCTCGGATCCCTCATCAGTGAATTGTTCATCAAGTCAGTGTGCCGCGACGGTGTGGCTAGTCTCTTAAATAGCCTTGCCCTCTGGGGAGCTAAAGGAGTACTGACACGAATTTTTGACATTCTCGTATTGTTGCTATAAGTGAAAGCACTAGCAAGGAGAACCCCAAAAATAGTATCATGGTGCCTCGCAACGCAATGAATATATTTTTAATACGACTCCCTTAAAAGACCACTTTCGGTTTCGATTTCGAGGGGGCGGTTTTCTCGTGACGTATCAACAGAGTCGGTCGTACGTTTAAGCCACGTAGGGACTGTAATTCGTGATAGCGTCGCTGCGACTCTGTTGTCTGTGGTCAGTTATACGTGGGGCAAGCAAACAACGACAATTTCACGGTCGTCCAGCGACTCTGACAGCGACTTCAGCGATTTTTAAGAGCCTGTGCTCATACGTCATCGTAGTGTCCATTGCGCTGGGGCTGGCTTGCAGTGCTGGGCGATGAAAACTTTTAAACCAAACTAAAATATTTTGTACGTGTTTCCTGACTTTCGTGTGCGGAGGGCGTTAACAATGCATGACTAGAAAACGAAAAATGTATATTTTGTGCCACCGCAAAATCGTGTCAGTACTCCTCTAAGCATGTAACCTCTGCTTTCTTAGCGGCAGTGTCACGTGAAGACTCGCAATCTCTTTGAAAGTGGCCCCGCTGTCCGCATCCAGAACACACTCCTGAATAAGGGCTGAAGTTTGCACCAGTGGAATGTTTCGCTTGCGGCCTATAATTCTGATTTCTAAATGCAGTACCGCGGCAGTTGCTCTGCCCGCTGCCGTCGACGCTTTCTTCAAAATTTGCGGCTAACTCTGCTATAGCCTTCGGCTTCAACCAGCCCTTCACTTCCTGATGGGTGACCAGTGAGCGAAGATCAGTTGGCATTAACTGCTTCAGCCTATCAGCTATCGGCAATTCCTGAAGACTCTCAAACGACTGCACCTCTCTACTTCTGAAGTAGTATGTGAACATAGTCTCCAGGCGTGCCGTCACGTGGCTCCGAGACTCGTCTGCTTCTCTTTTGATCTTTAGAAACATTCAGCGGCGCTCACTTGGAGTCATCCGCAGTTCCTTTAAAACTCTAGATTTTAGATCTGGGTGCGGCATTACCCCAGCCTCCGATTGATTGGCAACGAATGTCCGCATTTTATCACTTAAGGATGGCAATATAAAAGTTTCCTGTACTTCCTCAGGTATGCTCAATGCCGCAAAAAGGGCGTCCACATTCTTGAACCAGGCGGGAAGCATTGGCTCATTAGTGGGCATGGGCGCGAGGACTGCTTTCAACACTTTCCCGTACCATGCAAGACCGGTATACCTGTTCCGCGTTTCCGGCTCCTTTGAAGAGGCACGCGGACGACCTCATCTTCTCCAGCTCAAGCTTGAGCTTTAATGCTTCTATCTTAAGCGTCAACTTGCGCATGCGATCCGATTCATTCACATTGTCACCTTCCATAGCATTTCTATCTGAGTCCGCCATCTCCAAGAGTGCCTGAACGCAAGTGCATTCAATAAGAAGGGCCCCGAGAGAGCACAAAGAGAGCCTCACCTTGTCGTGATGCGTTGCTCGGTATCGTTGTCAGTTGCACCTGCGTCAGTCTCATCTCCGACGCTTGTCGTTACGCAGTCATCGATGCTCGAGGTGCTCCACCGGACCACCCTCGTCGTTGCGTCAGTCTGTCGCGTCGACGTTCCTTGCCGTTCTCCTCCTGATGCCGAACCCCGCAGCGCCTCGTCAGTCGCTCAACGAAGTCCTTCGGCTTTGCCCTCGTTCGCCGACACACAGCGCTCTCGTGCCGTTCAACTTCTCGCTCCAAAGTTGACCGGCAGGCTCGGAATTTCAATACTGCTTCAGGCAGCGCACCAGCAGGTCCCAAGGGCAGCGGGCGTCTTGTCAGCTTCGCCGGGCTTCAGCACCTTCCTCGCTGCGGGCTCTCCGATCCTGTCGACTGCGCCAGTTAATTTCCTTTCCCTATGCTCCACTAGCTTCAGGAGGGAACGTGTTTGAGGTTCGAATCGGTGCCCCTCGATGGCTCGAGTACACGGTGGTAACGCGAAGCAAAAGCCGTTGCCCGGTAAACAGAAGCTTTATTCCACACTCAGGCGTCTGCCCGGGTCCAAGCCCGAACCTCCGCTCCCTCTCACATCCAGGGTGTCGTCACTTCAACCCTCGGTTAAACAAAGAGTCCCCCAACAAGCCAATCACACTTGGGGTCGGCATCGCCAAAACCAATCGCACAAACACTTTTATGACACACACGGCATTGGTCAAACATACGTCACAATCTACAACACGCGAGAGGATAGGTTCACTGCGCTACACGCGTCATTTCCCTCTCTCCTACGTTGTCGCCTGGGTATCAGCCCAGACGACCGCCAGCGCCGAAGGCCCTGCTCGACCTAACCTGCCCGCGCACCACGTCTCTTTCAAGAAGCCGCCACACAGCGGCGAGAATATTTACAGGCCCTGGCCACTAACGATATGTCATTTGTCATCCCGGTCTGTCATCATCTGTCATCTTAACGACCTTCGGTCGTTAGTGCAGCCGGGGAGCTGGATCGCCTGCACGCTTCAAGTGCCGTAATTGCGACCAGAATGCGACTGCACACAAAAAAAACATCTCCCGGTCGCATCCGGCCGAGCGGCAGCAAAACCATTTCCGTTTTCCTACGGCATTGACAAAGGGCGCGTTCGGATGTCAAACTGTAACTGAAACCAGGCGGCCGTGCGTCGCTTCGCCCCATCTCTTTATCTCCTCCTTTTTTTTTTTTTTTTTGTTGCCAGCACGGAGGCGGCACTGCCCTCCGACGGCGCCCCCGCTGGGTCGCCTTTCTTCCCTGCGTGGGGTCTTCCGCGTTTCTTTTTCGCGGAGCCGACATGTGTTCCTCGTTTGCGGCAATCCTCCGAACCGCGGCACGGGAAGTCGCTCTGCGCATTGAAGTACTCGCACAGTTGGACCACCAACCCCACGCCGACTCTGCATACCTTGGACTAACTCTAACTTTACATATCTTAAGGAGGACGTAATAATGATTATCTGAAAGGACAGAACATGTGATGAACATCTGTTTTTCCCATAAGAATAGAGTTGTGTGGGAAACGGCACATGGCATCAACGCGTAACCTAAGTTTTATCATACGTATTGTAAGCTACCTAAAACGGGCTGGTTGACACTCTCAAAAGTTTGGTCTAGGCACACATCACGATAGAACTCTTATTACTGCTCTTGCGTCGCAGCGGATACTTTTTGAGAGATCGGCGCCGATCGGAATCGATCGCGATCTAAAGTGTTCGGTGTGACTTAAATAATAAGAAATGTACTTATTGTGTGACGCCGTCAGGCGCGGCTGAGTCACGCGAACTCCTGCGGTTTGCTCACAGGTACAATATTCATCAGTCAAGCTTTCAAGTTAATCAGCCATGCTCCCACCGAAAGATAAATTAGCTAGAGTGCGACGATGTCCATTGGGGCCGCAAAACGACAGGCGGCGAGTAGTCAGTTGCACGCACTGATGCGAAACCACTCGCAGTCGTCGCTCTCGCGAGAAGCAAAGGCATCACTGTAATTGGCAATAGTGCCGCGACTGTGCGGCGATTCATGTTTGAGCGCGACTGCTTTGGTGTCCCGAGTGTTGCTTCGAACAGTACACATCACTGATAACGCTCTAACTACAAGAAACACCTGTACGATGGATTGTCGGCCTTATCCAGCTTCCACATTTTGCTATCTACTCCAAGCGTCATCGTGGATATCTGTCATGGGTGGAATACGACGGGGTCCGACGTGTTCCTTGTAATTGGGGACCTTGGAATCACGTCTCAGCATCGCCCCTGCACCACTAGTGTTTGCGCTGAGTTTTATTTGCCTTTGATGAAGCGATCACAACAAACCTGGGCGCTATTGTGGGATTCCAGTTTTCTCGCTTGGTCGCTGGAATTCAAGCGCCCTTTCCGCGTCATCTGTCGGTAAACATAACGTTTTGACTTGCGATAGCAAATTAGTTCCACATCGCAAACTGCACCCTGGCACCACACAGCAGTGCCGCGAATAATTCATGGGGATAATTCTATCCGCGGAAAACATCGGAACACAAGCAGCCGCGGCCACCAACGCACGCTAAAACACGCGAAAACAAGGTAAACAGTGAGTTTCTCTAGGGCACGTTTACGGTGAACGCACAGTGTTGCTAGAGGCCGCCAAGCGCTGGCGAAACCGTCTATAGACCTTTCCATCGGCACTCTCGCACCGGCGAGCAGGAACCTATTTTTGTCGTCTGCTAGCGCGCGGCAGAGAGCTCTCCGCGCCACGCCCCCCTTCGTTGGGCTTCATCTCACGCGGCCCCCTTCGTTGGGCCGCGTGAGATGAAGTTGCGTTAGCTCTGTAGGAAGCATTCATTGAATGTAGAAAAGAATGCGCTGATGCCCAGGTATGACAAGCTGGCATACTGCTAAAATACTGTTTCGGACTAAAGCTTGTAATCCATACACGAAATCATTGCGCAGAAACAAATGTAACGCAATAGGTTACCCAAGCATGCGATATTGGTGACGCTATCACGTATGTAAATACGGCTGTGATAACGCACACACACAAAAAAAGCAATAACGTGTCAAGGACAAAGCTCTCAAATAACCGCCAGCAAGGCGCATAACCGCGGCTTGCGGTTATGCGCCTCAGCCTGCACTCTCAGTTCCGATCGTGAAGGCGTGACGTCCTGTAACGACACGGCATATTTCAAGCGTGTAGTTCATTCGAGCAGTCTGACAATCGAAAAAAAATTACACCATATCCACGGAGTGAATGATGATGAGTGGGCGAAGCTCGGGATGTTCATCGTAGATCGTGCCGAGTTCCGGATTAATTTAGTTAACGCGCACGCTACGAATCCTCATGGTTCAACTATGCAGCACTTCATTGCAAGTCAAGATCCAGTGCCTATATATATATATATATATATATATATATATATATATATATATATATATATATATATATATATGGGTGGCCGGTGAACGGTTCTCCAACGCGAGCAGTCGGTATTTCTCAATCGAGAAACTCGCTAGGAGACGCTGCCTGCGCCAACGTTGTCTCTCGCGCCGGGCGAGGGCGCGTTCTCCTTCTTTGCGAGCTGGTAGAGCGTTCCTCTAAGAAAGAGCGTTTCCATAGCCAACGCGCGCCTTTCGCTCTCTCAACGCGCGCCTTTCGCATCTTCGTGACGTAGGCCCGGTGGAATAGGTCTATAGACCTATTCCACCGGGCCTACGTCACGAAGATGCGGTGGCGCTGTGGTCGGGAGTTTTGGTTCTCACCGCCGTGAAATGAAGAAAAAAGTGTGCACCGATGACCTGCGCCGTGGGTTGGTTGCTCAGCAACGCACAAGACATGTGCGATAGGTTTTTGTCGGTTTCCTGCTTATGTCTGTCGTAAGGAAAGGGACGAACCTGTAATGCCGGCTGTTTGGCGCATCGGTTATGCGCCAAACATTTTCGTCACGACTAAGCATATGTGTAATTACTTAGCGTTAGTGCGGCTTGTTTCATTTGAGAGAAATAGCATTGTCACAAGTTTGTCAAGTGCAATGCTCGACACCAAGTTTCTTTGCATAAGCAAAGTGCGGACACAGAGCGATCACGCTTGCCGCAAAGCGCGCACGACGTTAGCTTAGCTCGATGTGTAGAAGTAATCGCGGTCGCCGTGTATTATTGAAGTGGAGAAGCTATACATACGTCATACGAATTTCATTCACTCAGATGAAACAAATATATAAGAGCTTAATTCACGTAGCCGTGAGCGAAAGGCCGATTACAGCGACGCTTTTGCAAATTGCTTGCGGCTGCGATAGCATACACACGAGAAGTGTCTTTGGCAATGCTGTAGTGGTTATGGTGCGCTTTAAATTTTTTTTTTCGACTGTCAGACTGCTCGAATGAACTACACGCTTGGAATTTGCCGCATCGTTATAGGACTTCACGCCTTCACGATCTGAACTAAGCGTATGGGCAGAGCTGCAAGCCGCGGTTATGCGCCTTGCTGGCGGTTATTTGCGAGCCTTGTCATTGTCACGTTATTGCTTTTTTTGTGTGTGTGCGTTATCAAAGCCGTATTTACATAGGTTATAGCGTCACCAATGTCGCATGCTTGAGTACCTATTCCGTTACATTTGTTTTTGCGCAAGGATTTTGTGTGGGGATTAGAGGCTTTAGTCCGAAACAGTATTTTAGCTGAGGCATCTTCAAGTCGTATTTAAACAAGTCTCGCTGTTGCAAGTGGTTCATCCTTGCGCTAGTTAACGAATTAAAGCATACGCATGAAGCGATGCCGACATGATAGCTCGCGATGATTCGCATCATGTGGCAAGGTGCTTATCCTTTCAATCAGTTTCTCACATCTTGTATATAGCTGGGCGTCGGCACATTCTTTTCTGCATTCATTGAACGCTTCCTACAGAGCTAACGCAACTTATCTCACGCGGCTGCCCCTCGCAAACTGTTGTAAACACGCCGTCGGCGCTCCGACGCCCCGTGCTCGGAGGCAGCTTTCGCACACACTTCGCCGGCGGCGGTGGCGCGACCGTGCAGGGCCGCGGGAAGCGGTGGGCGGGGCCTCCGCGTCGTGACGTGGACACAAGCCCTGGTTATATCGCCGGTGCCTACCACTGTTTACCAACATGGAATAGGTCTATAGGTCACAGCGGAGCTGGCGGCCTTTTCTCCTTTCCCCATCCTCACCCTCACTTGCACCTTCCTCACTATACTACACTGCGGCGCTGGTGTCCTTACCCTCATTTCCTTTCTGGTCACCTTCACTTATCCCTTCCACAACTCTTGTGTACGCTATGGTTTACCTCCTCCTCATTTGCCTCTTCCTTACCTTGGCATCCCTCATTTTCTTTCCCACTGTCTTGTTATGCTGTACTATACAAGGCTACAGAGCCTCAAGTCCATTTTCCACCTCCTTGTTGTACCATATACATGCACATGTCTTTTTTTTTTTGTTTGTTTGCTATTCACCACGTATAGGGGCTTTTCTCCGAAGCCCGCTGGTGCGGATCTTTGGTAGAACACCTGCCTGCCACGCAGACGGCCTGGGTTCGATTCCCGCTCGAACCCAGCTCGCGTTCTTACGATGTCGCTATAAAGGAAGCAAATGAATCGTACTGTAACTAATGCGTTCTCATCTTGTTGCGCAAACTATTTCGAAAAGAATGGAGACGGGAGCATTGCAACAGCGCAAACACAAGTACGTCGCTGAGGTAGAGAGTATGTGCAGTTCACACACACTTTATTAAATAACCGATAGCAGTCATGTGTACTGTTAAGAACGTTCTTTAGATCATGAGTACGAGTTGAGTGTGAACGAGAGGGCACGTTCGCACTGTTTCCGCGTAAGTTTCGATAGAGTTGTAGGCCTTGCACGGTGTTCCGTTGACTCGACGGCCTTCGAAACGGCCGTGTGATACAGGTATTAACTGTCACGTGAACCGTTGAATGTTGGCATAACGATCTACCTGCGAGGGCGCGTTGCCGGAAAATGCCGATGTCGTCGACTGCGCTCAGGTCGTACGCGGCGAAGCTGCTCCATTCTGGCCCGCCGTCCACCGTGCGCCGGGAACGCACCGCTGCGGATACAAATCATTGCTTTCATTTCGACATATCATGTCAACGAGATGATCCTTAATTAAACATGTGTTTGCCGACGAGACCTACACTCTTTTAAAAAGGCAGCGCTACTTACTAACTTCGAGGTAGCAAACGACTGTCACAACATTCGCTACTGTTAGGGTAGCCTGTGTTGGCGAACCTGGTTGACCAAAGAAGAGAGCCAGCAAGGAAGACGAGGCGATGTAAAGAACAAACAACAGAACACTGGGATTGTCCTTGTTTGCTGTCTTTTGTTCGTGTGCTTTCGCGCTTTCATTTACTCTTAACACACTAGGCCAACGAGTTTAACAAACAACAGAACTTTAATACATCGCTACCGGTGAGCAAGGCGCTCATATGAACAATGCAAAACGTGCGCAGCTCGCTAAAGCTGAGATTAGGGACATTTAGAGTGTCCGGTATACCGCCATACGCAAGGAAGTGTGCGTAAGAGCTAAATACCGGATGAGAACTGCGCATGCGTGTGCCTTACCGCAAACCCCCGACGCGCCTAAAACGACCAGAACGCCTTGGGCCGTTACGCCCTCCCGTTGTCCCGAGGTTGTTGCCATGCTGCCCTTTCGCAAGGTCATGGCTACCCCTGAGGGCTTAGCCAAGGCAAGCCAAATAAAGCACGAACGCTCAGGAGAAAAAAATGGCGACAAAAAAGTTCGACTATCCCTAAGCATATTATGAAATAAGAACGCGAAAGCGTTTCTTCTGGCTAGGGAGCTGCAAACTGGTGTTGCCGAGTTGTGTTATAAAGAATGAGGCAATGTGGGAGGCCGAATTGTGTTTATTTACATAATTTCACGCCATCAAAGTGGTGTCGATACTTCACATGTCCTCTTCGATTTCGTCGTCCAGGCAGTATATGCAGATATGCCCGACGTAGGTTTCAGGCATATCCGGCATGGCCGATGGCATATTTCAGGCATGCCCGACGTAGGTTTCAGGCGTACATGGGCCGGGGTACACAGACACTACCACGGCCTTGTGATCCGAGTAGTAGGTGGAGACATACATCTCGCACAATGTATGGGTCGTTGTTGAATGCACGTACAGGGTCGTCCACTCTTAGGGTGAACACGGCGCAGCGTGGCTGCCTTCTTTAGAACACCAGCGCTCGCTATGGGACTGCGCGTCGACGCTAATCTAGTGCAGGCGTAGAGGGGCTTGGATCACTCTGTGCGCCTGCACATTATTAGCTTCGATGCGTGCCCACGTCGCAAGCACTGGCGTTCCAAAAAGGGAGCCCCGTTGCGTCGTGTTCACCCTAAGAGTGGACGACCCTGTACATCTCGACGTCGTGATGGCCTCAGTGGGCGTCTTCAATTCGAGAGTGAGCTCGGCACGCATGGCGGCGAGGAACGATGGGCTAAGTGGCGCGTTCGCGCGCCGAGTGTTGCTACGGCGACGCTACGCAGCTGGGCGCGCGCTTTCGCCAAAACAGCGAAGAAACGCGGCGACACGGCCACACGCCGCTGCAGGTATCTGCCTTGTATCTGCAGCGGAGCGGAGCGCGCGCCGACTGCCGCAGCGGCGATCGTTGGCGCCGGCGTCACTTCCGGTGGGAGAAGTCAGGTGTTTTCCAGGCAAGGCTTTTGCGGACGCCTTTTGCGGACGGCAGCTGGGCGCGCGCTATCGCCAACCTAGTCAAGAAACGCTTCCGCGTTAATAAAAAGGTGGCACGGGTGGCACCGCGGAAATTCTACACTCTTATCACGGTAACCTTTAGTTTATTTTATAGGTACACAGAAATGTGAAAATATGCTCCTTTACTAAAGGTTAAAGCACTTTAACTTTTATAAAGGAGCATATTTTCACATTATTGTGTGCCTATAAAATAAAGGTTACCGTGCTAAGAGTGTACACGCTGTCAGACCCCTTCAGCACTCTCTACTTGATCGGGAATAAGCAGGCCTGTCATGAGATCATCCAGGTCTCCTTTATGGAATATGAACAACCGGTCGTATGTTCCATATCCTCTAAATTAATGAGGCCGTTCTTGTGCAGATCCCGCCGAGGCACATTGCGAAGCAATTGTGCATGTCTTCGATGTCGTTCCAGCTTAGCGACTGCGGCAGAAGCTCGTCGTAAAGCACACTATACGGCATAGCGGATTCTTGCAGGCTCTTACAAACAAAACAGCCTGATTGATGCAATTTGCAAAGTACAAGCGATTGATGGATCGCGCCTGATGCAAACTCAAGCAGCACTCAAGAAATGACAACTCTTTTTGACGGGCACCCGTAGCGAGCACTAAGCGACCAATAATATTGCTTAGTTAAATTAACAACGCGAGGCAAATCAGACAAGTAAAAAAAGAACTAAGGCAAAACAAGAATATATTAGCATTGCTAAGGATGTTCCAGTTTGCGGCAGTAAATATATGCGCATACGCAGACGGGCGTTGGGAGCGCGTATTGTGGGCGGGTGTGCGCTAAATCTAGTTTGCAAGCTTTCCTACGCTATCCGGTATACGCTCTCCGGTATACCGCCGCAGCTTTGCCTATATCGGTTTAGAGGACACGCTAAATGTCCCTATTGACGAGGGCCCTCTGCTTTTATATCCTGTGTGTGAAACTCTCCCAAAGTCCTTCACTATCCGTTGTTATCGTGCACGGCTGCCACCCGAAAAACGCATGTTCGATGGAGGCCAAAATGTCATTATATGTTGCCCGTTGGCGCTGGAAAACTTGGGATAATGTCGCACCAACTCGCTCATTCTTGGCGAAAATGCCAGAGGTCCGCATACTGTGCGTTGTCAGTGACCGTTAAAGAACTCCAGGTGGTCAAAATTTCCCGAGCCCTCCACTACGGATTTTCTCTCCATTATATCTCTTTCAGTCCCTTTCCCCTACCCCCACGGACACTTAGTCGTGCTCCCCATGTGGGGTGCAGAAATTAGCGGCCTTTCCCTAACCGAACCACAACCTTCACTATCGACGCTCGCCAGCACGCGTCGAAATTCAGCAGACACCTATGCCCACCCTCCCCCTCCCCAGGTTTGTCAGTGGCGGATAAGCTTCTGACGGAGATGAAAGGGCTCAAGTGAACCGCATATACACCGCACACACGAAAAATCTCCACGTGCGATAAGGAAGTCTGCGCACGCAGGCTTCGTGGCTGGGCAGGGGACAACATCCGCTGTCTAAAGGGACGCGCTGGTCGGTACTTATAGCCATCCCCACATGTGGCCCAGATATATTGAGCGCGAAACACCAGGATGTTTTACAACGTCGTTCAAAGTTCTGGTCAAAGCCCAGATGCCTCAGTAGGGTCCACTGGAGCCTCCTGATCACACCAGCGTCTGAAAGAACCACATAAACCCAGCCACGCAGTCTAGCAACCGCGAGACAAATTCTTCCGAAGCTCAGCCAGGCTCAACTCCCACACAATAGTGACACTTCGAGTCATGTCTTTGCTGTCAGAACAACTCAACTTCTTCCCCATGGTAACTTCTAGGTAACTTCTATCGCAGGCACCATTAACATCGCCGAATACACCTGTGCTCCAGGAGTTTCGTGGTTTCCAGGACAACGCCATCCTCTGGATAAATAACATCTCGGGACTCGCTATGCCTGCTTTCAAAAATGAAGTGTGACCCTAAACCGCATTCGCAATGCCGCCAAGGACTGGCATAGATATGAGGGCATGTGGGTCCTGGTCAGAATGGAGTGCGAAGTTCTTAGGCGTTTTTTGCCCGCTTCCGCACGCCTGCGACCACTCCTACTGTCCTACCAACGCAGTCGAGGCTCATGAGGGCCACCATAATGACGCTGCAGGAGCACCTAGCATCTTTTTCCCCGACAGTAAATACGACTGCCCTGCTGCAGACGACAGCCGCAGGGTCTCTACCGCACTTCAGTTCTTGAGACTCTGCGTCGATAAGCCTCGCTAAAACATCACTGCCAGAGGCGCACAGTACCTTCGACTCAAAGCAGCTGAAGGCGCGGTCCTCATGGTCTGCGTGGTCTGCGCTTGGTCTGCGGTTTGCGGTTTGCATGGTCCGCGGTTTGCATGGTCTGCGCTTGAGCATATGGAGGCCCCTCTAGTTCTGAACGCCCCCCACTCCCACGAAAATACCCTGTGTGCCGATGATAATATAAACATAAGCGCTCTTCTCACGAGCAAGGCATGTGAGGGGAAACCAGCATCAAGATGCCTCCTGAGCAGTCGGAGTCAGAATTAGCGACTTCGCGGCACTCATTTTTCTCACCGGACGTTTGCCCGTTGCTTTCGGTCTCCCGCATGTAACAACTGACACGCGAAGTTTGCATAACTGTGAAGTTGAAAGAAAGCAGACAGATTTTGCCATCATGGTTCGACGACAGTGCTCTAGATGTGGCGGGACGAAAAAATTATGGGTTTTGCATCAGTGTAAGGAAACATGTGCGTTTGCCCCTGAAAAATACGCAGCATGCAATTATCGAATAAAAAAAAACTGGCAGATACCACGTGCAGTGGGAATCAAGGAAATGCGAAGCACGCATGAGGAACGTAAACTGTATCTGCGTTGTTTTCTCGCTATACCGATTTTGGTACATATGAAGATAACGAAACAGCCGCAAGAGCACGAAGATCGTGGCACGTAAATCATGCCGCTCACAACATGCATGCCATGATTTTTGTGTTTTCACGTGCCATTTTACGTTCTTCATGCTGTCATGTTGTGGCGTAGCAATTTTCGTATATATCCTATTAACAATACGGCCAGGAGAGCACCAAGATCGTGGCATGTAAATCATATAGCGCTCACGACAGGCATGTCATGATTTTGATGTCGTGTCCGGCCATTTGTCTTCGTCATGCAGTCATGTTGTGGCGCACCAGTTTTCGTATAAATACCATTAACGAAAAGACCAGGAGAGCACCAAGACCAGGGCATGTAAATCATGCCGCTCATGACATGAACGTCATGATTTTCATGTTATGACCTGTCATGCTCATCATGCAGTCATGTTGTGGCATATCAAGTTCCGTATAGATCCCTTTCACGAAAAGGCCAGGAGAGCCCCAAGACCGTGGCATGTAAATAATGCAGCCCATGGCATGTATGTAATGATTGTGATGTTATGACCTATCAGTTATATTCGTCATGCAGTCTTGTTGCGGCATACCACTTTTCGTATACATCCCATTAACGAAACGGCCAGGAGAGCACCAAGGCCGTGGCATGCAAATTATAGTGCTCATGACATGCGTGTCATGATTTTCATGTCATGTCCTGTTTTTTATGTTCGTCATGCCGTCATGTTGTGGCGTACCAATTTTCGTATAGATCCCATTAATGAAACGGCCAGGAGAGCACCAAGACCACGGCATGTAAATCATGCCGCTCATGACATGAACGTCATGATTTTCATGTTATGACCTGTCATGCTCATCATGCAGTCATGTTGTGGCATATCAGTGCGGCATACCACTTTTCGTATACATCCCATTAACGAAACGGCCAGGAGAGCACCAAGGCCGTGGGCATGCAAATTATAGTGCTCATGACATGCGTGTCATTATTTTCATGTCATGTCCTGTTTTTTATGTTCGTCATGCCGTCATGTTGTGGCGTACCAATTTTCGTATAGATCCCATTAATGAAACGGCCAGGAGAGCACCAAGACCACGGCATGTAAATCATGCCGCTAATGACATGCATATCACGATTTTCATGTTTTTACCTATCATTTATGTTCGCCATGCAGTCATGTTGTGGCATACCAATTTTCGTATAGATCCCAGTAACGAAACGGCTAAGAGAGTACGAAGACCGTGGCATGTAAATCATGCCTTTCATGGCATGCATGTCCTCGATTTTCATCTTATGACCTGTCATTTACGTTCGTCGTGCAGTCATTTTGTGGCATACCAATTTTTGTATACATCCCATTAATGAAACGGCCAGGAGAGCACCGAGACCACGGCATGTAAATCATGCCGCTCATGACATGCATATCACGATTTTCATGTTATTACCTATCATTTATGTTCGCCATGCAATCATGTTGTGGCATACCAGTTTTCGTATTGATCCCATTAACGAAACGGCCAGGAGAGTACGAAGACCGTGGCATGTAAATCATGCCCCTCATGACATGCATATCACGATTTTCATGTTATGACCTGTCAGTTATGTTCGTCATGCAGTCATGTTGTGGCATATCAATTGTCTTATACATCTCATTAATGAACCGGCCAGGAGAGCACAGAGTCGTAGGTGACTAGATAGATAGATAGATAGATAGATAGATAGATAGATAGATAGATAGATAGATAGATAGATAGATAGATAGATAGATAGATAGATAGATAGATAGATAGATGAACAGTCCTGATTACGTCTCACTCCGTCTGGACCATGCCTACAAGGTCAAGGAAATAAGATGCAGGACGAACTACTTCAAGGTGGCGTTTTTCCCCAGAACAATTCGCGAATGGAACAAAGTGCCTCGTGCCATTGCCACCATTATGTCCCCTGATGTATTTGCTTCCGCTTTGCATAAATTCATGTTGTAAATAACCCTCGCGACCCCCAGTGATGTATTGGCTTGTGTCCTCTTCGTAGTAAAAATGTTTTTTCTTTTGTTTGTTGTCGTGCATTTAGCTTCTTGCCGCTGCACATCTGTTACCTGCTTTTGGTTGGCTTTGTTAGAATTGACCTTCCCCCCCCCCCTGTAATGCCGAAAGGCGCTGTGGGTATTGTTATAGATAGATAGATAGATAGATAGATAGATAGATAGATAGATAGATAGATAGATAGATAGATAGATAGATAGATAGATAGATAGATAGATAGATAGATAGATAGATAGATAGATAGATAGATAGATAGATAGATACGCTCAAAGTCGCCGAAGTTCGCCAAGAAATGCTTCGCATTTAAAAAAGTCACAGTTTCGCCGCACGGGCGAAGCAATGAATGCGATAGCAAGAAACCGTAATGCTATACGAAGTGAGGCTCGCAGCTTCAGGAGCAATATTAATTGTAGCAAACATGCACTTGGTAAGTGAGCGCCTCCCGTGGGCAGCGCGTGCTGGTACGAAGGGCTTTATACGTTGTGTGTCACAAAGCTACACACACAAAGCTAGAGGAGGCCGCTTTGAGCGCGAACTATCAAGTGAAGCACGCACGAAACGAACGCACAGATATACACCGAACGAGCGCGAATAAGCTGTCACAGTGGATACTCTCAGTTTGAACAGCGCTCCTGTTGCAAAGGCGGCCGAAGCAGCGAACTAGCGTGCTTCAAGTGTCGAGCTGTGACACTTAATAGTTCGCGCTCATCTTCTGTTTGTTCGTTTAGCGGCGTCCCTTGAGCTCGAGTGACTTTCTTACGCTCCCGTAACATCAGCGCGGACATCACGGTCCAAGCTCGAAACATCCCTCTACCTCTCACCACGAGACAACCGCGCGAGCAGACAACGGAAGGGCAAGGCCCTGCGCCATAGAGTTTCTTACTTACACACTAGAGAGAAATCTGGCGCTAGTGTCTATGGCGACTCGTTCAGCGGCGCTTCAACCACCATGGGAATTATGGGAAGTAGAGGCTTCAGATCTGCTTTGGATGGATTTTGTTCTTGAGACTCGCGACGGTTGTTTTCTGAGCTTCAACCAAAATGAAAATAAAATATTTCCTGTTATTGTTAGCTTTAGTATCCCGCATGTAACAACAGACACGCGAAGTTTGCATAACTGTGAAGTTGAAAAAAGCAAAGACAAATTTTGTCATCAGGGTTTGCACGGTTCGACGATTGTGCTCTGGACGAGGCGGCACAAAAAATTAATTACGCTTTTTGCATCAGTGTAAACAAACATGTGCGTTTGCCCCTGAAAAGTACGCAGCATGTATTTATCAAAATAAAAAAAATGTCGTATTTGGTGAGAAGTGTTGAGCTTTCAAGAGAAACACTAAACGTATCGTCTGCTTCGGCGTCTGCTCCGTTCGAGCTCGGGAACCGCCAGCGTCTCTCGTAGACGCTATCGAGAACAGCCCGCGTTTGGTCTTTTATGAAGCTTTCTGAAGATTGCCGATACAGATGACTGTTTCAACGGCTCAGGCCGCAGCTGGATGCCTGTGGCATCCTCGCAGGTCTTTTGTTCTTTTTCGTTAGCGATTACTTCCTGAGTGAAGCGCGCGCGCCGCTTGTCATTATTTGCGCGTATCCGCTATGCTGCAGCTTGGATGCAGCAGCGCTTCAGGCGGGTGGATCGAATTTGCCGAGGCAAGCGTCTGTATTCTCTGACCGCCCTTTTCAACAAACCGCCGCACCACGGCAAGAAAGTACATGAACGCGCCTTGAACGCCCACATTAGAAAGCTCGCTTTTCGCGCAGGCTTTCTATCGAGAGTGCACCAGACCACTAACGAAATAATACTGAGTGGCCAGCATAACAAAACAGGCTGGCGGGATCACGTCATGTGGCAATGCGACGCTGGTTTTTCGCGTTGTACTAGCTTTGGCTGTAGTCGAGCCTGGTTAGATTCTAGCTTTTGTTTCTCCCGGATGCGTTGCACGCCTCGAACAACCTCGCGGCAGGGTACGCGGGAAACAAAACCAAAACTGCAGAAGTAAATGGCTTCTGCACAGTTCGCAAGCCAACGCAAACCAATCCGAACCCTGTACTTCCCATCATTCCCATGGTGGTTGAACGATCGCAGCGCAAAATGACTCTCTAGTTTTATAGTAAGAAACTCTATGCCCTGCGCGAATAGAAGAAGCGAGCGAGCTGGCCGACGACTTTTAAATGCGCCCGCAGCGCTCCTCGCGCCATGTCGCTGGTAATGAAGAAACGCTTACAAGCGCCTGCCGTCTCTGAGTCCTGCCAGCGGTAAAGGGTGTGTATATAAGGCTCCCCGTTAGCTCCCTGAAGGATGTGTTCTTCGTGGCGTAGTGGTTAGTGCCACGCGCTGCGGAGCGAGAGGCTCCTGGTTCGATTCCGCGCTTCGGAAGCATTTATCTGACTTAATTTTCTTTGGAACATATATATATATATATATATATATATATATATATATATATATGTGTGTGTGTGTGTGTGTGTGTGTACTTATACGTATACGGTTCATGACGGCGGCGACGGGGACGGCAAAAACCAGCCGAGACTGTCTATATAATTGCTATAGCAATAAAAAATGTCATATTTGGTGAGAAGTGTCGCGCTTTCAAGAGAAACACTAAATGTATCCTCTGCTCCGTTCGAGCTCGGGAACCGCGAGCGTCTCTCGCAGACGCTATCGAGAACAGCACGCGTTTGATCTTTTATCAAGGTTTCTGCGATTGCCGATACAGGTGACTGTTTCCACGGCTCAGGCGGCAGCTGTATGTCTGCGGCCTCCTGGCAGGTCTTTTTTAGGGGTGAAGCTCCTTATGGCATCACCTGGGCGGTTCTCGGTTGTCGATGCATCCTGCGTAGCCATTAGCGTGTCCCTTAGCATACAATAGCATACAATAGATGGCGCTGTCCCATAGAGATGCATGCAAACTGCAGTTGGGTGACGATACACTAGATGGCGCTGTAGGCATTCTGTACGTCACCTCCATTTCTCGTCTAGTTTCCTAGATGGCGCTGTCCCGTAGAGGTGTGCATCTTTAAAAAATTCCGAAAGTTGTGTCCGAAGCGCGGAATCGAACCAGGGACCCCTCGCTTCCGAACGCGCGGCGCTAGCCACTACGCCACGAAGCGCACGTAGATACATGCACCACGATGACACTAAATACCCAACATTAACGAAGACTGCGCGTTTCTATCGCGTTTGTGCTAGCGCGTTACGGCCCGTGTAAGAAGCTGGTGTAAGACGCTGTGGCCTCTCCGCCTTATACTCTCTCAGCAGTCATGTGATGGCGTCGGCAAAAGCGGTGCGCGTTCCGGCCTGTGTAAGGTGCTGCGTAAGACGTCTTTACTTGATGATCGACTGGGCGAATTACACGGAATATTCACGGTTTACCGATGATTCCCTCCGGAGCTTCGCCCACTCATCATCATTCACCCCGTGGATATGCTGTGGTCTTTTCGTTACCGGGTACTTGCTGACTGAAGCACGCGCGCCGCTTGTCATGCTTTGCGCGTGTCCACTGTGAAACAGCAGGCTGCAGTGCAGCTTGGATGCAGGAACCCTTCATATCACAAGTGTTTGCTTACAATTAAAACGAATTCTTTTTACCGGCGGGTGCATTGTATGTAAAAAATGCGCAGATACAGAAGGAGGTCTCAAAGTCGCGAGACTTTTGCCGAGGATCGAATTTGCCGAGGCAAGCGTCTCTATTGTAGCGGCGCGCAGCAGTGACACCCCCCGCGATCATAAATTAACTCGCCCTCGCCGCGGGGCGACTGCGCCACATGGCCGCTGCCAGAACGCGAGCTCCCTTTCTTCCTTTTCTCTAGATGTCCGAGCAACCTACACTCTAAGAAAAAAGATGGTATACCTGACTCTTTTAGGAGAGTCAGGGCTTGCCACATATATGACTCTCTTTGAAGATACCCGTCAACTCTCTTTTCTGCAGGAGAGTCACGGCGCTGCGAGAGTGTACACTGACTCTCTTGCGAAGGGTGGTAGGACTCTTGTCTAGAGGATCATGTGACCACTGCTGAGAGAGTCACTTGACTCTTGCGAAGAGTACTAGGACTCTTGTCCAAAGGATTGCACGACCACTGCTGAGAGTTACTCGACTCTTATAAAGATAGAGCAAGGTAGTCATACCAAATGGGTCAAACGACTCTGCAAAATAGCAAAATAACTACTGTAACTGAGTCAAGAGACTCTTTATGTGTTGTCACAAGACTACTAACAGGGAGAGTCAGGTATTCATTTTAGGTGAGTCAAAGGACCCCATAGAGCCAACGTGTGCAAAAGAAAAGGCATTTGCATTTTCACCTTATATTCATGAAACAACTGAAGAATTACATGACTTTTAGAGCACAGTGAAATGACTGCAAAAGATTGTCTGCAGTTCCTTATTGAATGGTAGAAATATTTTCTCGGACAGAAAGAACAGCTTAAGAAAGAAATTTATTATACACATACATTATGGCACTTCTCGTAGGTAGTCTCATTCAAACGAAAGAAATGAAACAAGTACAAGAGCAATTCAATTTAACCCGACATATATGTGGAATAATGTCTGTTCATACATAGGAACATGAAATGGCATAACTAGAAGAGAGACTAGTCCAATAAATGGAAATATGTTTACATGCAAAGGATCCATCTGCACTTTCAATATATTCAAAGTGCTGATCTACAGCACAACAACATCATTAGTAGCTTCTTTATTTACAAGTCTAACAATGCCTCAAGGAAATAAGACAACCTCAGTACACTGACATTGAAAACATAATAAATGAATTACTGATGTGGTACTAAAATGTGTTCCAGTCATTTATACATAAAAAGTGAATTTAATAGCACACAAGTGTTTTCACAAAAAGATAATGGTAAAATGAAGTTAATTAGCTTGTACACTTGGACGATTGCAAGGCCCCCTATTACTTTCAACAAAAAATAACGATATTCACACTAAACAATATGCCTACCATTATGAACATGCAATATGCATATCACATGCCAGTGCGAAAAAATTGTTCAGAAGATGCATACTTTAAAAATGACAAACAACAAATCCTACAGGTCTCTTTCAAAGTTTAGAATGCATGGATAACTTACCACTGCTAAAGAGTGTAATGATGTACTTAGAAAATGTACACTTAGCTGTCACTCGTGCAAATGCAGCGACGTAATTCACCCACATTACCACTTGTACGATAAAAGCTCTGTGAAAATATGCAGACTTCAACAGAGCTCTGACTTGGAACTTCAGAAGTTAAATATTTGGTCCATTATATCATGTAAACAAGGCAGTGGCAATAGGCAACAAAAAGTGTACATTGCAGATTGGTCATGGCAACACAGTGTCTAAGGCAGCTGCTGCGCAGAAGGCACATTAAGCACCTTGCACTGATACTACGCCACGAGAAAATGCGGCGTCAACATATGCATCAAACAGAGCACAATGAGTATCGCTTATCTAGGTGTACACAGCTATCTCATGTGCATAAAAAAAATGAGGTGCAACAACAGGCACACTAAGCATCTTAAATGAATGCATTGCCACAGGAAAAAGTGACAAGGAGCATGAAACATTTCCCTGTGAGCATCATGTGTTTTGGTGAAGCAGTTAGATTATCACATGCGAAAAGGAAAGGGTGCAATGAGAGGCACATATAAACCACTACCTGAGCAGAAGTTACCAAAGGCAGTGCACTACAGCATAAAAAAATGTTGCCAATTGTGACAAAAAAATTCACATTGAATGTTTACAAGGTTAGCATCTGTGCTATACATTGCTATTTCATTTAGCAGCACAACAGTTCATGCTTTCAGAACACAAAAATGCAAGAGCCTTTTAGTGTTGACAACATGGTGTCACAACGTGCTCTGCCAGCAATCAAACTTCTGCTTCAAAATGGAGCGCCCATACTAGTCAAGAATGGTTCGAAGAACACTGTATTGTGAAAATTGCTACTTTTCTGCACTTTTTCCTAAGTTTCTGTGTACAGTAGTCCAGAGCAAAGTAAAAAAAGGGGAATACATGTCACTAACAGAAATTCTACACATGATACTACAGAATTTCCTTTAGAGTTGCTTTTATAGAAAACAAAGTATTCCTTCTACCCTTTCTCAATAAGTGCCTACTCCAAAGTAATCCTACTGCAAATATGGGCTGTTTCTCCTGTAACTCCTAAATGGCATCCTTTTCGGACAACTGGAGCACTTAGGCGAACCAAAAAATAATTAAGAGCTTTGCATTTTGTGTGAACAATGTGGAGGTCCTGTAAACATGTGGAGGTCCTGCACACAGATACATATTGCTGCAATGAGATGAGCTCGAAGAACGGATGCTGGTGACATACCAATAGCAACACTCAGCCCATAAGTCTGGACATTCTCCAACATGATGTTCATTTCTGGAGAGGACAGGATGCTTTTGGCAGTGAAGGCGGGTATCAGTGTGTATGCATCCTTCCATAAACCTAAAAAAGAGAGGAAGAAAACAAGCATTATTATGGCAGCCAAATGCCTACAGGTGCATCACACCGCTTTTCCACAATCGCAGTACTCAAGAGAAACTGAACACATTTCTTCAAACATTCAGTGCTGCGTTTGTGCTCTTCTGGAAGACCTTGTCCTTGGTTGTGCTGTAATTCATCATGCATAAGAAACTCACCCAAACTTTCACATTACTAAGCACATTTACTCAAACATATATGGTAGTGGCCCAACAGTAAACATCCACTGTTTGTGAAATGTGCTACAGTTACACTATATCTGTCCATGAAATGCCTTTCCAGCGGGATGCCTGGCCATGAAGCATATAGTGAACCTATTTCGTGAATGTTATGACAGAGTATGCTGCTTTTTAACCCATAGAAGTTGTTATGATAAATCAGAAAATCCTGAAAGGCCACATCTGAATGCTTTTTCTCACCACAAGAAATGTTTACAATTCACATTGAAGCCCCCATCAAAAAAAGAGAGAGAGATTGTTTCAGCGTAATGGCCCTTACCAGTGGTGCAGACATGTCAACCTTTTGCCCAATCAATAGGAATAGGAGATGAATGACGGTACCAACCCCACTGGTACCTATAAAAGAGTGAAATGCATCATTTAGGCAGGTCAGCTTTGCAAAACGAGTCAGCTAGCAACCTAGTAACTTGCTTGCATGTAGTGCCTAAACATTTGAGACACTGATACTCAGACCATGAAATGCACAAAAATATTACACAGATTCCACAGCCAATGCTGTGGAACCTACGTGGAGTGAAATCTTAGTCAAATACTTTCATTCCAATGCTTGTCTGCCAGGTACCTGTTGAGCCTAGACACATATTTTAAACATTAGTGCCATGTAGAATACCTTATGATCCGAGTGAATCATATAACTTTCTATATCCAGCTCACCCCTTATGACAGCTCAAGTCAACAATGCATAATAACAATGTTGTCTTGAAATGCAAATGATAATTCGTTCACGACATCTTCATTGAACTGACACATTCATCGACCTACGATAACCGAGAACCATCTCGCTCGCTTCAAATCACGATTGCAGTTGCTGTAGTGTACATTTCGTGGCACTAGCATATAACGTAAATGACTCATATAAGCAACAAGCATGCTCAGCCACATTATTACCCTCACGACAAAGCAATTATGTTCAGTACTGACAAAAACGAATACACACTGTTTTGTAACGCAATCCCCAGGATACACATGCTACTAAACGGAGTCGTCTGTGCTTGTGGCAGTGATATATGTTATATCGGCGTCCCCGCCTCCTGCAGTCTGGTTGTTTCGCACGTTATTACCGACGTTGCTGAAACGCTACTTTTGTTCCATCAACACTGTAAAAGGGCTACAGGACGACCAGCACGTCACACACACACACACACCCCCCACGCACGCACGCACACTCACAAGTACAGCGCGGGGGGGGGGGGGGGGGGTGAGGAGGGGCAGTCGCATGACAGAACCACAAGCATACCTGCTGTTCCTCTGACCACTCATCCTTGCTTTGTGAACAAACCACCCGGGCTGTCTTATGCGGTTCCTGCGCACCAACAGCAATTTCGCAATGAAGTAATCAAGTTACGTAATTCAGTGACTTCATTGCACTCACCAAGTCCCGGAGGCTTTCCCGTCGACAGTCTCATCAAATGGCTGAACTTTCTTCTCCAGAACCGCAGTCGTAGTTTATCACATCACTGGAAAGGGACTTTCTCAGAAGGTGCACTCGCTATTCGACCACGTACTTGCATAATCGACAAACTGGGCAAAACAGCTTCCTTGCGAGCACGCACAAAGTTCCGCGTCGGTCGTGGCTGTCGCTGGGAAGAGGCGACTACGACGCTCCATCCGCCGGCGACCGCGTGCTGTACAACGCCCTAACATGTTAAATTTGTCCACTCGATGAGCGCCAACGATGATAAACGCACAATACCGCACGTAATATTAGTAAACACGCTGAAAACACGCGGACGAAATGCATCACACGCGCCGCAGTCAGCCTGTTGAACAAGACCTGTTCCAACGGCTCGCTCAGTGAGAAAATTTCATAGGGGGCAGTAGTGTTATGTTGTCATACCATATTTTTAAAAAGTGTAATTTTGACCTTGGTAGGAGGTGCAAGCCGTGCTTGCAACGCGTACTGGTTCTTTATGCCTAGGCTTGAAAATGTATGTTTATTTTTGGTCAAATGAGAGAGGTTATATCTACATAATTTCTAAGCTCGCGCCGCAAGCGACGGTGAGATAAAAGCACAGCCTTAGAGATCCTTCTTTCGTGCGGATCTCTAAGGCTGTGTAGCTGTAGCGCCTCATCGCTACAGCTGATGACCGAAGACCAGCAGACTTACTGTGTGGTAACAGAGGGGCGCATTCTTGCGCCTTAAAGGGGCAGTGAGGGGGGCCGTGGAAGTTTCGGCAACGTGTTTTAATGCGCGGAGGTAGATGAGGAAAAAAATGCTCATTATCCAAGTTTGTCTGCTGAGCCAGCGCTGCTACAGGGAGCAGAGGTGGGGGCATTGTGAAAGTTCCTCCTCGCATCTCCTTCCCCCACCTCTCTTTACCACCCTGAGCTTGTTTACAAGAAGGGGGGGGGGGGGGGGAGGCAGTGTCGTACTTAGACAACTTCGTCTTCGGTAAGGTCCACTTTCCTACTAATGCAATGAATTTATATAAAGTCCAGACAGTCTGAACGTAACCAAATAAAGGTAGTTACTTGCGCCAACACTTTTGTCATGCATTTATTATCGTCGCATATAGACATAATAGTCCTATGCGAACATCCAAATGCCGAGTTTAACAGTTTCTGCTTGTTCCGGAGTAGCTATATTCACTACGCGTAATACTTCGTTCCACTGCTAATACTATTTCATTCTGAATTTGTGTACAGATTCAGTAATTAAACATGTGCAGGAAATTGACCGCTGCAAGTGCATCGCGTTCATTGAAATTGTAGTTAACCCAGAAAATTTATTGCGCAAAGCTTTCCCACGTGCAGGTATAAGAATGGTCCACACACACACACACACACACACACACACACACACACACGCACGCACACACCCACACACACACCCACACACACACACACACACACACGCACACACACACACACACACGGTTATCTTTAGTATCTCTTGCAGGTGTCAGTTTACTCTCACGGTGACTCTTACAAGAGTCGCGAGCCGTACGGAGTCAACTGACCCCCTCAGAAAAGTTTGACCCTCCTTGGTGGGTTTCTGCGACAGGCCAAGAGAGTCAGAGTGCAGTGACTCTCTTTTGACTCTTATTTTTCTTAGAGTGTACTGCTCTCCCTCTTAGTTTCTCTTTCTGTCACTCTCGCCTTTTACGACGCACTGCGTGCGCCCGCTCGACCCTACTTCTTGTTGGCAGAATAAACTGGACGTTGTTACGGAAAAGACCCGTGTCGTTACCACGGCTCCACAAAGTGGTGACCCGTAGTCTTCGCGGCACTGCCGAAGTATTTCTCGAGCCATCATGAGTAACAATGACACGCTTCATGACACTGAATCTCTGCGGGCTCCCTCCGACTGGCGCCTTACTGGGACCGCAATCCTTCGGTCTGGTTTCTGCAAGCAGAGTCACAATTCGTGCTCTCCGGCGTGCGCACTGAGCAACGCAACTATCACCTCGTTTCGGCGCTCTCACCTGCCGCCGCTGAAGAGGCTGCCGACTAGAGTTACTCTATATGCTACCGTAGGTAGCAGAGTTGCGCGTAGGTCCGCCATCTTGGCCAGCAAGCAACCAAAGCTATGCGGCGAAGCTACGTTCAGTTTTTCCAGGCGGCATCCCCGACCGAGCATGGGCAGTTTTCCAACGCTCGTAGACCGCTTTGAAGCCTAATAGCATATAAAACGCAGCGACAGCTTAGTGACGAGACAGATTAAAGGCGTTGCTCTTTTTAACACGCGGCGCATAAATACATAAATATACAACCGGTCTTTTTGCCTTGCGACAGAAATGCTGCAGGACTAATCTCTAGCCACTGTGACAACGTAACTGAAAAATAACACTTTCTCAGCACTTCGAGTTGTCCCGCAACATGCGCGTCTTGAAATCAACGCTCGGAACGCGCTCCAACGCAGGCAAAGTTCCGCTAGATTCGCTTTGAACTTGAATTCGCTGCAGCGGCGGCGCCGAGAAGCACAAAAGTTGGCCTGGACGTCACCTTCTCTGCAATGCTCGGTTGCTTCGCAGCTGGCGGCGTTTGGAAAACAGACGGGCAACTCTTTATGCTAGCATAAATATACAGTAACTCTACTGCCGACTTGCTGTCCACGCCACCCTCCACAACGCCATACAGCACTGCGAAGGCTGCACTGCTGGAGCGGACGACGGCGTCACAGCGATCTCGCTTCCCGCAATAGGGAGCCCAACCTCAATAGAGTTACTGTATATATATGCTAGCATAAAGAGTTGCGCGTCTGTTTTCCAAACGCCGCCAGCTGCTAAGCAACCGAGCATTGCAGAGAAGGTGACGTCCAGGCCAACTTTTGTGCTTCTCGGCGCCGCCGCTGCAGCGAATTCAAGTTCAAAGCGAATCTAGCGGAACTTTGCCTGCGTTGGAGCGCGTTCCGAGCGTTGATTTCAAGACGCGCATGTTGCGGGACAACTCGAAGTGCTGAGAAAGTGTTATTTTTCAGTTACGTTGTCACAGTGGCTAGAGATTAGTCCTGCAGCATTTCTGTCGCAAGGCAAAAAGACCGGTTGTATACTTATGTATTTATGCGCCGCGTGTTAAAAAGAGCAACGCCTTTAATCTGTCTCGTCACTAAGCTGTCGCTGCGTTTTATATGCTATTAGGCTTCAAAGCGGTCTACGAGCGTTGGAAAACTGCCCATGCTCGGTCGGGGATGCCGCCTGCAAAAACTGAGCGTAGCTTCGCCGCATAGCTTTGGTTGCTTGCTGGCCAAGATGGCGGACCTACGCGCAACTCTGCTACCTACGGTAGCATATAGAGTAACTCTAAACCTCAAGTTTGCGCAGCGCCGTCCGCCGCTGAAGCGGAGAGAGGTGGAACTACCGGTCGCTCGGACGGTCGCTCTCACATGTGTTGTGCATTGCGCGAGCGCGGAAACGAGCTTCTGGAGGCTCTTATCTCGCGTCTCCCGCCCGGGCGCTGCAGCTTTGTCAGTACGGAAAGCAGGCACACAACACATAAGCTTTGCCCGCTGTCACAGCATCTTAGAAAGAAGGAATACACCTTTCAATCGGCACTCTCGCACCGGCGAGCAGGAACCTGTTTTTGTCGTCTGCTACGGCTCTCCGCGCCACGCCCCCCTTCGTTGGGCTGTTTGTTGCGCCGAGCCGCCCATACGTTTTGCCGTGCTTGCACGGTGCGCGCGCTGTTTTTCGCTCACTAGAGAGATTTAAAATGTTCTTTAGGAACAGTCAATCGACAGGGCATCACTGCATTGTCTACGGTTGCACGTACAACCAGAAGAAAAGAAACGCTGCACGTAAACAGCTGCGCACCAAGCACAACGTTGCGCAGGAGGAGTGCGGCTGCGCACTCACTGACGTACTCGTGCCAAAACGCCGCACCGCTCATGTTCCCATGTGGTCTAACGCTAATTTCGCCAACACACCCTCAACCCTAGTCAGTGCCGTTCTTAGAATATGGTGCGAATGTCCCATATTTCTTCTTTCATTCTCTCCCTACTTGATTAGCTTCAACCATGAGAGCTAAACGCGTTTCGCGGTACTACCAAACCAAGGGGTTTTGGTACGGACATTCCTTTTTCTTTTCCTTTTTTTTTGTTGCTCTTGTCCTTGCTGATGTATGCCTCCGGCCTGTGCAGTGCAAACCAGGTGGGCATGTTTTGTTGAACGGCAAACGTGCTACAGCACCTTATGTGACGCGGACGCTTCCTTCAAAAGAAAAAAAAAGTGGAGAGCTCGACAGAAGTCGATAATGAACTAGGCGGCGAGAACGGAGCCGAATGATTGCTTCTTGACCGTGAGTGCGGTAAATGAGAAACCCGATTAGAAAAAAAAATTCAGGTCTCACGCACCGTGGGAGCCAATATTGTGCAAAGATGCCAGCGATCTAACTGTAAGTATTAGCCAACGTTATTCATTAAACAGAAAGTCAGCACGCAATAGCCGATAGTTGAAGGAATTCTAGCCAAGAGTAGCTATCTAGCGCTGGTTTTAATTGAGTAGATGCCGCACATATGCCATGGTTTATACATCATGCCACAACATTATCACGTTGTTATGCACACAGATATACTCTGTCATTTACTGACTGACTATCACACCTTGTTAAAGTTTACTTGCTTTGTTAGCAGTGTCCGAACGCCGTTGCACTACTTATTGAGTTTTGTCGTTATGTTGAGTAATGACCATATCGAGCCACGATCATGTCGTGTCATGAACATGATTATAAAATATCACATCCCTCGAATTGTAGTTTGACACCCATTTCAACCCCCTTAAAGCTCTCATGTTGAGTCATAATCATGTCGTGCCATGACCATGTCGTGTCATGAAAATGACTATAACTCATATCACATCTTCTCCTGTGCCCTTCGTTTTACAACCGGTATCAAACCCCCTTTTGCATAATGATGCTCATGTCATTTCATGTAAGCGATGTCATGAACATGATCATAGTATATCTTACGTCACATTCCTCGAGGTTTACTTTTCCTTTGACCCCCATCTTCACCCCCTTCCGTTAATTTTCGCTCTCTCATGCTCATGTCATATTACGTATCTCATGTCATGAAAATGACTAACTCGTATCGCCTCTCTCTATCTATATCTTTCGTTGGGCACCGATCTTGACCCCTTCCCGTTGATTTTTGCTTCGTCATGCTCGTGTCATATGTATTTCATGCAATGAACGTGACTAACTCGCGTCTCTGGACCTGTATCTTTCATTTGACACCCATCTTGACCTCCTTCCTTTACATTTGTTTTTGCAGAGTCATGCTCATGACATGAGCACACCATGTCATGTCATGAACGTGACTATGACCGATATTACATTCTTCGACATGCACCTTTTGTTTGGCACACATATCGATCCCCTTCCAGCGGTCTTATGTTTGCAGAGTCATGCTCATGTCATAGCATGACCTGAGCACATTATGTCATGTCATGAACGTGACTATGACCAATAATACATTCTTCGACATGCACCTTTTGTTTGACACCCATATCGATCCCCTTCCAGTGGTCTTATGTTTGCAGAGTCATGCTCATGTCATAGCATGACCTGAGCACATCATGTATTGTCATGAGCGTGAATATGACCAATATTACATTCTTCGACATGCACCATTTGTTTGACACCCATATCGATCCCCTTCCAGTGCTCTTATGTTTGCAGAGTCATGTTCATGTCATAGCATGACCTGAGCACATCATGTATTGTCATGAGCGTGAATATGACCAATATTACATTCTTCGACATGCACCATTTGTTCGACACCCATATCGATCCCCTTCCAATAGTATTATGTTTCCAGTCATGCTCATGTCATAGCATGACCTGAGCACATTATGTCATGTCATGAACGTGACTATGACCAATAATACATTCTTCGACATGCGCCTTTTGTTTGACACCCATATCGATCCCCTTCCAGTGGTCTTATGTTTGCAGAGTCATGCTCATGTCATAGCATGACCTGAGCACATCATGTATTGTCATGAGCGTGAATATGACCAATATTACATTCTTCGACATGCACCATTTGTTTGACACCCATATCGATCCCCTTCCAGTGCTCTTATGTTTGCAGAGTCATGCTCATGTCATAGCATGACCTGAGCACATCATGTATTGTCATGAGCCTGAATATGACCAATATTACATTCTTCGACATGCACCATTTGTTCGACACCCATATCGATCTCCTTCCAATAGTATTATGTTTCCAGTCATGCTCATGTCATAGCATGACCTGAGCACATTATGTCATGTCATGAACGTGACTATGACCAATATTACATTCTTCGACATGCACCATTTGTTTGACACCCATATCGATCCTCTTCCAATAGTATTATGTTGCCAGAGTCATGCTCATGTCATAGCATGACCTGAGCACATCGTGTATTGTCATGAACGTGACTATGACCAATATTACATTCTTCGACATGCACCATTTGTTTGACACCCATATCGATCCCCTTCCAATAGTATTATGTTTCCAGAGTCATGCTCATGTCATAGCATGACCTGAGCACATCATGTCATGTCATGAACCTAAGTACGACCAATATTACATTCTTCGACATGCACCTTTTGTTTGACACCCATATCGATCCCCTTCCTACAGTATTATGTTTCCAGAGTCGTGCTCATGTCATAGCATGACATGAGAACATCATGTCATGTCATGAACGTGACTATGACCAATATCACATCCTTCGAGATTCACCTTTCGTTTGACACCCATCTCGACCGCCTTCTTACAGTTTCAAGCTTTTCCTTGTATTATGTGTCATTAATAACATGCTTTGTAAAATCAGGTCATTCTTTAATCGTGATTTGGTTATTATCACGGTGCACTCTCATTATCGTAACCAATCTAACCTACCTTGTGTGACTTACCAACATTAGTTAGGGATTTTCAATCGTTGATTTCTGGACATGCTCACTTTCATAGTTATAGTCATGAGCATGACTTAACCTGGCTATCATGCTGATTATGCCCGAGTCATGTCTGTGTAAAATCAAGGGTTCCTTTTATATATCGCGTTACGTGATTAGTCATTTATTTCTCAAGGCATCGTTTCTTGTGATAATTTTCCATAATTTTGGAACCACTCTCTTTTAAGGTGACTGAAACATTAAGGCTACTTTATTGAGACATTAAGGCTTTCGCCTTAATGAGTGGCACCATTGTTAGCAAAAGCAACAGTATTTTTATTATGATACGAGTAATCTTACAACAGTAACTCAAACAAAGAAGAGGCGACAATGTTCCCGGTTTCCCAGTTTTACTGCTACCAACCGGCCCCGCTGATCCCGCTTCTGCCCGCGCAATAAGACGCAAAACAATGCCGATAACAACTGTCCTGCTAATCAGTCAGATCCCACATACTCACAGATTAGCCTACCTAACGATTCCGCGATGTTTACAAACAGCGAAAGCAAGATCTTGCTGAAACACACACAACGAATGCACGCGCCCGCACGGAGAGCCCGGCGAGCAAACAGCCCAAGATGGCGCCGCCGCTAGACGTCGCTAGCGGCATTTCATGGCGGCGCCCAGGAGGGCTCTATTGGAAAGGTCTATAGCCGAGAACCGGCCCTGAAAAGGTACCGTTGCCCTGACAGAGCCGGCCAGCGTCGATTACGGGAGATCGCAAGATGATGCGTTGATTGCAGGTGCGGAGTTAAGTTCGACCATCCGAACTTCGATATGTGATGCGACGCAGGTCAAGACCACGCCGTTATTTTGCAGTACGCCGGACGTCCACGTGCGTGTTCCTCCATTTCACTGCGGTCGGCAATACGCAGCGATGTGCACTGGTCGGAACAAAAGAAACGGCCATCGTCCCACTCTGAGCGCACCTGAGAGCCCATCGGGTGGCCCGTGCAAGTGGAGGGGTCTGAGTGGTGTGTCGTGGTAGACGCAGCGGGAGCATGGGTCGCGGTAATCGGGAGACCGTGCAGTATTGCCGTGTGTGTTTCAAGGGGTTGACGGAGGAGACTGGCAACCCGCCGGCCTGTGTGGTTGGTGTATGTTGAGCGAGGGGCTCCCATATCGGGAGTGTATAAAAACTGTGTTTTATGTGGAGAGAGGGGAGAGAGCGAGCGAGCCGTAGAGCGGCCGCCGCTGATCTGCTGGTCTGCTTTTGCCCTGTTTCTTGTCGTGTTTGACTTTGCCCTTTTTATTAAACCTTCATATTCGGAAGTGGCCTCCCTGTTTGCAACGTGTCGCCGGACGGTGACGAAGAACCTGGTGTTGGGGTTTGCTGGTGTGTATTGCGGCAAAACACCACCCCAAAACTTGCGGTATCTTGATGTCATTTGTTGTAACATAAGGTATCTTCAATAATTAACACGGAGAAACGCGTTGGCCAAGTTTAGCTTAAGAGAAACTGCGTATGTCAAGCGATAGTGTACGCAGTAAATACTCGCCTCATATTTCGAAGAGTGTGCGCTGGTCAGGTCGCTTACCATTTTTTAATGTGGTAGCAGTGCTACACGCTGGCTCCATACATTACAGTTATTATAGTTATAATACCGTGAGTACAGGTGCTATTTTGCTTAACTTGTGGAGATAAGTTTTTAGTCGCTGCTCAGTACAAAATTTGAGTAGCTGTATATGCAGCGAGGGCGTCTACGTTAGCCATGGAAGTGGCTGTGCCACTGGCGGTATGTAGCTGCCGCTTTGGCTAAGTAGTAGCTGTAGAGAGAATCAAGGTGGCGATAAAGAGAGCAAAGATATCGCCAGGTCTGAGAATGTTTTTATCAGCAAAATTGCACTGTAACGGGAAATCCAGACGATCGAAGGGAGCATTTCATAGTGTTGACCAATTGGGCTTTTAAAACAAACAACGCGCCATTACAGCAAGCGCACACGGTCTGAAATAAATGCTAGTACTACAAGTAACATGCGCGGTCGCAGTGGGCAATAGAGATTATCGTGCCGCATTCTAACGCTGACAAAATCAGCTTCAAAAACACGAAAACAGCCCAATTTGACGATGAGATGTCGCTACCTTCCGAGGCGAAACTTGTACGCGGATGTCAGCATTGCGTATTGTAATGCAGCAGCGACTCGACAAAGTAGACGCGAGTATGAACTGTTAATATCAATCACATAATGAATTTGAAGTCTGTTGTGGCCTGCAAGCGATGGAATTTCGGGCCAAGACACACGAAAATGGAATTTCTTGCGCCGACAGCTTAGAGCGAACTCCACTTCACGATGAGTTTTGTCCATCGTATAAGTGCAGAAAGTGAAGGCTCTTTAGTTTCACGTCGGTAACGTCGTGATTCACTTTCGACGCGCTCTTGGCAGCCACGAACACGATATTGTCTTCAAGACCGATTAGGTCCCATAATCGCGGTACTTAAAGCACGGTATATGTTGAGAATGGCAGCGCGAAAATGTCTTTCAATGCCCCAAACTTGGCTGAAGCTGCCATGCAGCGGACACATGACGCAGCACATGCAGTCACGTGCGAGTTGTGAGAGGCGCCTTGGGGCGTAAGAACGCGGCGCAAAAAGCGGGCGCACTCACAGGAGGCAAGGGCGAGAGCAGAGATGGAAGCGACCGCAAATCGTACCAGCTGCCGAAGCGCCCTCTGTCCCAGCTTGGGAGTTCTATTGCTCTCCGAACTGGAAGACCGCCGGCCAAGCCAACTTCTTCGCTGCATGCGACAGCTCATTGGTGGCACCACAACCACCAACGATGACAGCTTGCTGCGGGAACTGTTCTTGCAGCGCCCGCCTACAAACGTTCAAGTTCTCGCGGCTACCTCTACGTTGGACCGTTTGGCCAGCCTGGCCGACAAAGTGATGAAGATCGCCACGCCTGATGTGTGTACTGCGACGCCGTCCACGGCCGGTTTAGGCGCAGCTCCACAAACTCCTTCCGACTTTTCTCCTATCGACACCCTCTGCAGTCGCCTCGAGCAATTAGTGTGTGCTGCTGAGCGCAACTCCATTCTACCGCGCTACCCAAGAAGCCGCAGCTCAAGCAGATCACTGTACGCACGACAACGCTCCAGCCTCCCGGTCACCAACGCCACCTGGTTTCTACCACCACCGTTTCGGACAGGACGCGCACCACTGCCTCCTACCTTGCGCGTGGCAGGAAAACAGGAGGGCCGATCATTGACGGCGACTACCGGTCAGGGCCAAAGCGAAAGTCGCCTGCTTCATGTCATGGATAGAACCACCGGCCAACAGTTCATGGTTGATACTGGTGCAGAAGGGAGCATCATTCCGGCTCGAAAATCCGACCGATCGATAGCTCCAACCTCCTACCTTCAAGCTGTGAACGGTACCCGTGTACAAATCGCAGTCACTGACTCTCAACCTAGGCTTAAGCCGCATTTTCCGGTGGGTCTTCCTCGTCGCTGACGTACGCCGGGCAATCATTGGCGCTGACTTTCTCAACCACCACGGGCTGCTAGTCGACATCAAGCGCCGACGGCTGCTAGACACCGCGACGCTGTTCACGGTGTCATTTCCCATGACGCATGCATGGTCGCCCCAACCACTACAGTTGCTGATAGCCGCTTTTCGGGGTTGCTTCGCCACCACATCATCACTTCTGGTCCACCTGTCTTCGCTCGCCCACGTCGGCTTGTTCCTGATAAACTGAAGGTAGCAAAGGCAGAATTCGAACACATGTTAGAACTTGGAATAATCAGGTCATCATCTAGCAGTTGGGCATCTCCACTCCACCTAGTTCCGAAAAAGTCGGGTGACTGAAGGCGTTGTGGAGGCTACCGGTCCCTAAATTCAAAAACTATTCCCGATCGGTACCCGTTACCAAACATCCAGGATTTCTCATCGGCTTTACATGGCTCAACAGTATTTTCCAAAATCGACTTGGTTCGAGCTTTTCACCAAATTCCAGTTGCCGAAGAGAATATTCCTAAGACAGCCATCACCACTCCATCTTGCCTCTTTGAATTTTGCGAATGCCGTTCGGCCTCCGAAACGTTGCACATACGTCACAGCGGTTCATCGCCACACGCGGCCTGCCTTTCGTGTTCGCCTATGTGGACGACCTGCTTGTGGCAAGCTCATCGCACGAGGAGCAACACCTCCGCCAACTTTTCGAGCGCCTGTCAGCAAATGGGATAGTGGTGAACACTGCAAAGAGTAAGTTTGGCGTCTCATCACTAGATTTTCTCGGCCATCGCTTGGACATTAGCGGCATCAGCCCCCTCCCGGAGAAAGTCCAAGCCTTCGTACAGTTTCCGAAGCCAACTTCAATTACCAAGCTCCGCCAGTTTCTAGGGCTTGTAAACTTCTACCGCCGATTTACTAGAAACTGCGCTACGTTGTTGGAACACCTAGAATGCTCTGTGGCAAACCATCTACACCTACACTATCATGGGACACCGCAGCAGATGAAGCTTTTAACTCAATTAAACAAGCATTGGACGGCGTCGGACTCCTGGCTCATCCCTACCCAAGCTACCCCTTGGCGCTCATCACTGACGCATCCAGTTCTGCGGTAGGAGCGGTACTACAAGGTGAATGATTAGTGGCAGCCCCTCGCCTTTTTCTCGAGAAGTTTAACCTCCGCCCAAACACGCTACGGTGTTTTCGGCCGGGAGTTGCTTGCCATATTTCTTGCCGTGCGGCATTTCCGGCATCTCCTTGAAGGTCGCTTGTTCACCATATTCAGTGACCACAAGCCTTTCACCTACTCAATCGGCCACTCTGAATCGCTATACACACCACGTGAGGTGCGTCAGCTCGCATTTATCTCGGAGTTTTCAACTGACATACGCCACATTAGCGGTGCTAACAACGCTCTAGCTGACGCCCTCAGTCGCGTGGATGCTATCACACGCAGTCGCTCTAAAAGTTCCACAACGGTATCTTTTCCATTCAACCTGCAAGAGCTCGCTAAAGACCAAGCAAAAGACAGTGAGCTCCGTCATTTGCGTGAAGCGTCAACATCCCCTCAGCTAGAGCCAATGCCCTTTGAAGACGTGCCTATTGTTTGTGACACCTCTACAGGCTCACCAAGACCTTTCCTAACTGGCTCTTTCCGCAAGCTGAATTTCGAAGCTCACCATTCCTTTTCGCACCCAGGAATTCGCGCTTCACAAAAACTGGTCTCATCCCGCTTTGTCTGGCCCGGCATGAACGCGAACGTCAGAGATTGGGTCCGTGCGTGTGCGCCTAGTCAGCGTGTCAAAGTACAACGGTACCCCGTGCCCCCAACAAAGCCTTTCTTGCAAACTGGCGAACGCTTTGCCGTCGTGCACGTCGACATTGTGGGCCCGCTACCTCCATGTCAAGGCTACCGCTATCTTCTAACATGTGTCGATCGTTTCACCCTTGCCCGAAGAAACGCCCATTCCGGACATGTCCGCAGCTACAGTTGCCGCAGCTCTTGTTTCGACTTGGATAGTCCAACAAAGATCTTATAACCGACGCCAATTCGAATCCTCCCTCTTTGCGGAGCTGCTCCCACTTCTCGGCATAACACGCTTGCGAACCATCCGCAGACAAACGGCCTCGTCGAGACATTCCATCTCAAAGCAGCACTCACAGCGCGTTGCTCCCCCAATTCTTGGGTTGACCGGCTTCCGGTCACGCTGCTCGGAATTCGATCTTCCTTCAAAGGGTACCTCTCGCGCACAACAGCCGAACTTGTCTATGGAACGTCCCTTCGCACTTCCTGCCAACTTATTCGAACAAAACGGCAGCCCAAGCCGACTAACAGCCAGCGAATACGTCGGCCAGCTGCGCGATGTCTTCCGACACATCCGCCCGCAGCCCGCCCGCAGCCAGCCCCAAGCAGTGCATGTAACTCCGGACTTGCAAACAGCCACACATGTTTTTGTGAAATATGGTACCGTGAGCGCCTCGCTTCGACCACACTACCTCGGTCCATTTAGCGGCGCCGCAGCAGTGACACCTCCCGCGGTCATAAAACTCGCCGCTACACTATGCTCTGATCGCCCTTTCCAATGCACCGCCGCACCACGGTAAGAAGGTACATGAACGCGGCTTGAACGCCCACGTTAGAAAGCTCGCCTTTCGCGCAAGCTTTCTATAGAGAGTGCACCAGACCACTAACGAAAAAATACTGACTGGCGAGCATAACAAAACAGGCTGGCGGAATCACGTCATGTGGTAATGTGACGCTGGTTTTTCACGTTGTACTAGCTTTGGCTGTAGTCGAGGCTGGTTAGATTCTAGCTCACAGCGCATTGCTCCCCCAGTTCTTGGGTTGACCGGCTTCCGCTCACGCTGCTCGGAATTCGATCTTCCTTCAAAGGGTTGTTTCTCCTGAGTGCCTTTCACGCCTCGAGCAACCTCACGGCAGGATACGCGGGAAACAAAACCAAAATTGCAGAAGTAAATGGCTTGTGCACAGTTCGCAGGCCAACGCGAACCAATCCGCAGCCTGTACTTCCCATAAATGCCATGGCGGTTCGACGATCGCAGCGCCAGATGGCCCTCTAGTTGTATGAAACTCTATGCCTGGCAGGCCCTACTAAGGACAGCCACCGATCTCGGGGGATCAAGTCACTTGGGCCGAGGGATGGGCCACCCCTCCGTGACCATGAAATAAAGGTGTTGTCCCCACCTCGAGAGCTGGCACAGCGTTCGTCGCAGAAAGAGCCTCCAGGATCGGCCCACACCTGCGCTTCCACTACGGCGGACGGACGGACATAGTGAGGTCTTCTTCGCCATCGCTGAGGCTGCACTCGCTTCCTGCTTGGGTTGCTCAGCTTCGCGACCAACGCTTACTTGCCGGTCGCGCGATCGTGCCACGATGGCCACTTCTCTCTCGGCTGTACTTTGCATGCAGCGGCCGTGCCTACCATACATAGCCACCATTAAAGAAAGCATACACGAAATATTGCGTGGCCTCTTCTTGACTAAGGTCGACGTGCACACGCGCAAGAAATAAAAAAGAAAAACATTCCTACATGAAAGTTTGAAGACATTGTGTGTACCTTGAGTACTGGATGTTAAACCGGGTTTCATCAGGCCAGCCAGGCGTCCTTCAACGGGAGTATTGCTTGCTCCACCGCAAATGGTACCTGCCCACTACGGAGCAACGTGGACCGAAGTTCACACATGCGGCACGGTCGCGTTGTTTAGAAATAAGATAATTTCAGAAAGTGAAGACATACAACAAAGTTAATTTAGCAGAAATCAAGTCATTTGGATGGGACTTTTATAAATTCGTCATTAATATTGTCAGAGGAATTAATGTAACGTGTTGTTATTCTTGTACGACCCAAACTCACAAAGGACCATGCAGACTTTTGTCGCGAAGACCGCGTCGCGTAGAATGTTTTCTTGTTCTTTTTTCTTTTTCGACTGCTTTTGTAGAAGGGTGCTCCAGCAAACGAGCTGGCGCACCGCGGGGAGTCTTCTTGACGACGTGGTACAGAGAACGAAGACCACGTGTGTGCGTCGCGGCCAGTTTCCGGAAAGCGTTGTTTGTATTAGTTTTGTGGCAAGGCCGGATGAACGCGATCACGAGAGCTCGTAGAGAATCGTTACCTTCGACCTGCCTGACTGGCCCGTGTAAGCCGTTATCCTATTGGTGGGAGGCAGTGGTGTTCCGAGACGTTCGTGTCGCCGTGGGTGCTGAAAAGTGCTATTTAAGCGGCGACACTGGCCTTTTTTAGAGAGCGGACTCGGGGACCATGACGCTCGGCACCACCGGAGAGCAGTCCGGCAGGCAGACGGGGTATGATACCATTTTCTATGTTGTATAATTTTTGCCCTGTGTGTTTTCCAACTTCAAGATGTCTTAGCTAAATAAACCCCCCAATGAGTGCTCTCCCAATTCACTGTGTCGACTCCTCATCGCTTGCCTGCGCGGAGTGGCTCCCATGCCTCTTCGTCTTCCTGACCTTCCGATGCGTCTAACATTCACGGCCCCGACGTTTCGCTACAAAGTGGTGGAGGTTGCTCGGTAGCGATATTCCCGCTCTAAAGCTATGCCCCGAGTCAGCAAGCATCAGGAAACTACTTCGGACTGCTCCACTATGACGGAACCCCCTTCCTTTCTCTCTGCTATGGCTACCCCCCAAGCAATACCTTTCGTCGGACCGCCAGTCTTTAGAGGCGCGCCAGAGGAATCTATTTCAGAGTGGCTACTTTGCTACGAACATGTCGCGTCGCTGAATAATTGGGACCAAGCCACGAAAGTTAAATTTTTATATTTGGCTCTAGACGGCGATGCAAAGAAGTGGCACACTACTCAGATTCTAACGGGTTCCCCTAATTCATGGGAGGAATGGGCGACGCTATTGAAGACATCCTTTACTAGCCGTCACTCAGTCGAGATCGCCCATTTGCGGCTACAAAACCGGACACAGCTGCGGTCCGAAACTCCAGAGGAGTACTACTATGACGTCGTACAGCTCTGTGCAAGGGTCAACCCGTCTATGGCAGAAGATGATCGGTCGCGGCACCTTATGCGCGGTCTGCGTCCGGATGTGCAGGAAAAAATGATCATCGCAAACCCGGAAACCTGCGCCGCATTCCTCCAAATTTTACAGCGCATAAATCACGCAGCTTTGATGAGCCGCGCTTCGGGGTCACGTCCGATCGACACCCACTATCCTACCGGATTGCACTCGTGGATGCAAAACATCGCGCCTCCGGTAGGGATGGCATCCGCCGCCGTGGCAGTACAGCCTACTCCTACGTGCGTCGCCACCTGCGCCGCAGCAGAACTGCGTTGCCCGCGGCAGGCTGCCGACCGCGAGGGAGACTTAAAGAGGATTGCAGACTCCATCGCCTTGTTATCGGTCCGGCTAAAAAACATCGAAGACGAGATGCGTCGCCCCCCAGGGCCTTGGCTACCGAGAACATCCCGTGCAAACGACGGGCGTCCCCGATGCCAGATTTGCAGCCGCATCGGCCACGAAGCACGACAGTGCTGGCAGCGGTTCCGGGACGACAGAAATGATCATGCGGAGTCTCTTGGCAATCACGATAGTCAGCATAACCCTTCGGGAAACGAGAACGGCCGGGCCTAAGGGGCCAGCCCCGCCGTCCCATCGGCACATTGTCGGAAAGTCAGCTTCACGCAGTCCCCACACGAGCCAACAGTACAATAACGTTGCGACACCGCCCTGACCTCAAGAATGGAAATGCCGACACGCTTTCCCGCCTTCCTCACGACTCCGCACCAGTAAGCGAAGAAAACCTTTTACCGTTGCTGGTTTTGGATCAGGCGGATGTTGGAAAAAAACAGAGGGCAGACCCATGGATTAGCGCCATTGTACAGCACCTCGAAGACCCGAGTGCGCCCGTTGTCAGGAATACCAAAAGAACGGCACGGAGTTTTCGGTTAATCGACGGTGTACTGTATCGGAGGGCGAAAGGCTTTGAGAAAGATCGCGCGGCTCTCGTTGTCCCCAAGTGCTTGAGGTCTGAGATATTAAGTCACTGCCATGACGACTGTACGGCAGGCCACTTGGGTGTCAAGCGTACATGGGAGAAGTTGCGTTACCGATATTTCTGGCCGAAGATGTTCTCATACGTCAGCAAGTACGTTCTCTCTTGCCCTGACTGCCAGACGAGAAAGCAACCGCCGGGGAAACCGGCCGGTTTCCTCCAACCAATCCCGCCTGTAGGTCGACCGTTTCAGCAGACGCTACCGGTAGATATCGGGTCGGGCGCACAACGTGGATTCGACTACACCCTGGATGCGATGAAAGTGGCTCGCCGGCTGCGGCAGGCTCGAAAATTAGTGAATAAACGGGAAAGGCGCCAGCAAGAAAAGAACAAGCGCAGCTACAATGCCGACGACGCAGACGATGAGTCCGGTGCCGATCACGAGGTGCGAGATCCAAGTGGTGATGTGCGCGAGTGCAGTGATGACCGCGAATTCCATCACAGTGAAGTGCGCGAGCGCAGTGCCGGGAGTGATGTCCACGAATTACACCCCAGTGTTGTGTGCGAGTGCGACGTCAATGGTGATGTGCGCGAGTGCGGTTCGCGAGTGGACCAAGAACTTCGTTTGCGTCATGGTGTGCGCGAGTCAGGGACCAGTGATGCAGTACGGCAGCGCGAGAGCTCTGACTCTGAAACTGAACTTTACAGCGATTGGAAGACATTGTCAAACGGCAACAACGGACAACGAAATGTCGCCGCTTACGATACTGACACTGACTTGTATTACAGTGCCAGCGAGTGAACTTTAGTGATTTTTGTGTCTCGCAGTTTTCCATTTGTTGTTTCAAGTTTTTCACCTTTTAGATAGATGTATACCTTTTCTGAAACGAGAACCTCACATAATTGTTGTATGTATAATTGTTTTTCGTACTTCTTTTCCTGTCTTGAAAGTAAAACGAGTGGGTCACTCTTTTTCGTAGGGGGGAGGTGTCGCGAAGACCGCGTCGCGTAGAATGATTTCTTGTTTTTTCTTTCTTTTTCGACTGCTTTTGTAGAACGGTGCTCCAGCAAACGAGCTGGCGCACCGCGGGGAGTCTTCTTGACGACGTGGTACAGCGAACGAAGACCACGTGTGTGCGTCGCGGCCAGTTTCCGGAAAGCGTTGTTTGTATTAGTTTTGTGGCAAGGCCGGATGCACGCGATCACGAGAGCTCGTAGAGAATCGTTACCTTCGACCTGCCTGACTGGCCCGTGTAAGCCGTTATCCTATTGGTGGGAGGCAGTGGTGTTCCGAGACGTTCGTGTCGCCGTGGGTGCTGAAAAGTGCTATTTAAGCGGCGACACTGGCCTTTTTTAGAGAGCGGACTCGGGGACCATGACGCTCGGCACCACCGGGGAGCAGTCCGGCAGGCAGACGGGGTATGATACCATTTTCTATGTTGTATAATTTTTGCCCTGTGTGTTTTCCAACTTCAAGATGTCTTAGCTAAATAAACCCCCCAATGAGTGCTCTCCCAATTCACTGTGTCGACTCCTCATCGCTTGCCTGCGCGGAGTGGCTCCCATGCCTCTTCGTCTTCCTGACCTTCCGATGCGTCTAAAGGGCCAGCGCGGCTAAAGGGCCGCGTGGGCCGTCGCCTAACTCGCACACCGTTGAACACGTGCGTTCCTGACGCAAAGGCGTCGAGCGCAGCGTGGCAGTGACACAGTACTGCTCTTAGACTAACCGCAACACTTTATTGCCCAATGGCGACAACTCATACACTGCGCACCGCCTGTTGTAACAGGCGGCGGGAGAAGCAAAGGCTTCGCCTCGCCAAGGGCAAAATACACTCAAAGGGCGCCGCAAGCACGTCACCACGGGCAATGGCTCGCGGAGACACGCCGCGAAGGGACAGTGGTCCCTTGCGACTGTGCTGCGCACTCGTGCGATCGCAGACCAATGGGCCCGATCGTCCGAGTATGGGCAAACTCCGTTCGCGTTCGCTTTCGATTAGTGCCCTCGGCGCAGTCAGACCACGCACGGGCACAATCTACGGCGTAGCGTTCGGAAGGCAACGTAAGGGTAAGAGTTCGCCGTTGGCGCACAGGCACCGCGGCGGACTCCGTCCGAACGAGCTCAAACAAAGGAGCCGGCGGACCAGGAACGAAATGCGTGCTTACCCTTCGACTGCCACATAGAGAGAGAGGCTGAGACCGTTTCTTCACCGCGCCCTGCTAGACTCGGCGCGCAATAAGTAGAGGAATGCTCTACGATGCGGTAAAACGCATTTTGTGCGACTTCTCATAGAGTCAAAATTTCACAAAAGCCCAATACTATTGTCTTACCTTTTTTGGCATTTTGGGCAAAATTTTGAGAGACCCTATTTTTATTCAGGAAGGCGCCCAATAAGTAGAGGAATTCTCTACGATGCGGGAAAACGCATTTTTGTGCGACTTCTGATCGAGTCAGAATTTCTCAAAAAACCCAAGAATATAGTCTTACCTTTTTTGGCATTTTGGGCAAGATTTTGGGAGACCGTATATTTATTCAGGAAGGCGCAACAAGTAGAGGAGTGATCTACGATGCGGTAAAACGCATATTGTGCGACTTCTGATCGAGTGAAAATTTCACAAAAAACCCAATACTATAGTCTTACCTTTTTTGGCATTTTGGGCAAGATCTTGAGAGACCGTATTTTTATTCAGGAAGGCGCGCAATAAGTAGAGGAATGATCTACGATGCGGTAAAACGCAGTTTGTGCGACTTCTTATCGAGTCAAAATTTCACAAAAAACCCAATACTATAGTCTTACCTTTTTTGGCATTTTGGGCAAGATCTTGAGAGACCGTATTTTTATTCAGGAAGGCGCGCAATAAGTAGAGGAATGCTCTACGATGCGGTAAAACGCATTTTGTGCGACTTCTCATAGAGTCAAAATTTCACAAAAAACCCAAGACTATATATAGTCATACCTTTTTGGGCATTTCGGGCAAGATTTTGAGAGACCGTATTTTTATTCAGGAAGGCGCGCAATAAGTAGAGGAATGATCTACGATGCGTTAAAACGCATTTTGTGCGACTTCTGATCGAGTCAAAATTTCCCAAAAAACCCAAGACTATAGTCTTACCTTTTTTGGCATTTTGGGCAAGATTTTGAGAGACCGTATTTTTATTCAGGAAGGCGCCCAATAAGTAGAAGAATTCTCTACGATGCGGGAAAACGCATTTTTGTGCGACTTCTGATCGAGTCAGAATTTCACAAAAAACCCAAGACTATAGTCTTACCTTTTTTGGCATTTTGGGCAAGATTTTGAGAGACCGTATATTTATTCAGGAAGGCGCGCAACAAGTAGAGGAGTGATCTACGATGCGGTAAAACGCATTTTGTGCGACTTCTGATCGAGTCAAAATTTCACAAAAAACCCAATACTATAGTCTTACCTTTTTTGGCATTTTGGGCAAGATCTTGAGAGACCGTATTTTTATTCAGGAAGGCGCGCAATAAGTAGAGGAATGATCTACGATGCGGTAAAACGCAGTTTGTGCGACTTCTGATGTCGAGTCAAAATTTCACAAAAAGCCCAATACTATAGTCTTACATTTTTGGGCAATTGGCAAATTTTGAGAGACGTATTTTATTCGGAAGGCGCCCAATAAGTAGAGATGCTCTACGATGCGTGAAACGCATTTTGTTGCGACTTCTGATCGAGTCAAAATTTCACAAAAAACCCATACTATAGTCTTCCTTTTTTGGGCATTTTGGGCAGATCTTGAGAGCCTTTTTTTTTAGTCAGGAAGGCGCGCAATAAATTAGCGGAATGCTTCTACGATGCGGTAAAACGCATTTGTGCGACTTCTCATAGGTCAAAATTTCACAAAAACCCAAGATATTCTCTTACCTTTTTTGGCATTTGGGCAAAATTTTGAGAGACAGTATGTTTATCAGGAAGGCGCCCATAAGTGAAAATTCTCTACGATGCGGTAAAACGCATTTTTTGTCAAATTCTGATCGAGTCAGATTTCATCAAAAAACCCAAGACTATAGTCTACCTTTTTTGGCATTTTGGCA